>CM035837.1:181367829-182701241 GCA_020510985.1 Pholidichthys leucotaenia | reverse complement strand
CACTCATTTGGTGTTTAAAACCATAGAAACGGTCTAACCTAGCCATAGATAAGAGGTTATCTTTAGCATGGCTCCAGGTGTACTGCCTCTGGTCCCCATGATGTGATCTCCACACATCGGCCATTTCATGTGCCTTCACTAGTTCCCTCAGCCTATTGGCAGAAGCAGGGTGAGGTTCCTGATGGTTCCTGTCCAGTCTGTGGTTTAATGTACAGTTAAAATCACCCCCCAGAAATAAAAAACTATTTGGATTACAGGATCTAACCGTATCTGATAGCATATTAAAGACCCTGATCCTTTCTGCTCTCTGGGTTGGCACATACACGTTTATAAGAACCAAGTTTACGTTTTCAAACTGTACCTTTAGCAAGAGTACATGTCCTTTCACCACCTCTTCTACCTCATAAGAGACAGGCACACAACCCCGAGAGAAAAGTACAGCCACCCCTCCACTATTATTGGATTTGTGGCTAAAAAAAATGCAGCCATCCCACTCTTTTCTCCACTGGCACTCAATGTCCACAGTGCTGTGAGTCTCCTGGACCATCAGCACGTCAAGTGCCTTTAAATTAAAAAGCTTGTATAAAGAGGCCCTTTTTACATCATCCCTGGCCCCGTTTATATTAAGAGTGCCAATTCTAAGGTGGGGCATTAAAAAGGATAAAAATAAGGTACAGTAAAAAAACACACACATAGCATAAAAGGGAAGAAACAAACTAAGAGTCAACATGACTGTTAGTAATTTGTGATTTCAGTTTGACAACCAGTTTCTTTAAACGAAAAATTTCCTGATCAGTAAAAGTCTCATTCCCATCATTCAGTTTCATCAGCTTGCGAGCTGATGCCACAAATAACTCCAGATCTGGAAAGTAATTTTCCACTTTCACAGCTCTGCTCCCCTTTGTCACCTGGAGAAATTGCCTAATTTTGGAAAAACAATAGGAGCTTTGCTCCTCCTGCGTCTGCGTCTGCATCATTTCAGACTCAGCTCCACTTTCGTCAGAGACGCTCTCATCTAGTAAATCTAACTTCCCAACCCTACTAGATTTAGCAGAGCTCTGTAAGTTTTCAGCACTTTTTCTTTTTTGTGCAGCTTTAAAAGGATCCTCTTCAACAAAACTACATTCCTGCATTTCTTCATGAACTGCAACGTTTGTCATGCAGTGTTTGCTCTGTGTGTCCCCTACAGCCTCAAACCGCTCCTCCCCCGCCTGCAAAGTCTGTTCATTCACGTTCCTTCGTTTAACTGCACTTTTACTTACACCCTCCACCTGTTTACCCCGGGCGACAGGCTCGTCACAATGATCAGAGCTGCCGCCAGACAGAAATTCCCCACCATCACTGTTTGGGGGGGCAACTACCGCGCCCGCCGCGGCCACCCCAGCAGAGGCGGCCGCGGTCGCCCCAGCACAAGCGGACGCGGACGCCCCCGCAGAAGTAGAAGCGGACGCGGCCGCGGATGCGGACGCGGCCGCGACCGCCCCAGCAGAGGCGGGCGCCGCAGCGGCATCCGCCGCACCACATGTAGCGCTACCCTCCGGACCACCAGAAACAGCGGCGTCACCTTTCTTACCGCCAGTGCTCTTTGTGTTCGCCTTTTCAGGACATGACCTAATAAGATGGCCTTCTGCGCCACACGCAAAACACTTCATGGTTTCAGATGTTGCAAACACCAAGTAGCTAAAGCCGTCAATCCTGAAATTAAAAGACGCGTTCAGTTCAGCAGAGCTGTCTTTCAACACCATGAAACACTGCCTCCTATGACATACAACATGCTTCAGCAGGGGTGATTTACTACCCAGAGAGACCATTCTGATAGGGGACACAACCTGGCCAAAACGGGACAACTCTCTAATCAGCTGATCATTTTTAACGAAAGGAGGAGCGTTTGAGATGGTGATCCTCCTAGACGGATTCGCCAGCGGTAAAACGGGAGTAAAAGTGTCACCTAGGACCACTCCCTGTGCCACCACCTGATCAGCTTTCTCAGTCGAATCCAGAAAGATCACAATTGCGCTGTTCATCCTCGATGCTGATTTTATGCTGCCATGCCCAACCACCTGTCCTACAGCGAGGCTGGCCTCCTCCACAGAACAGGGAACTGTCGGGAGGATTCTCACACCATGACGCCGGGTTAAGCGCTCAAACTCCACACCACCATCAATCACCGGCATGATGCCGGCCGGGAAAAACCGGCAGCAGAAGCTACCGTTCCCCAACACACTCACTCCAACACTCACACCCCAGCACACACACACTCAACCCACTATATTAAACACACACACCTCAAACACACAAGATAGAGAAAAAGTTAGAAAATACAAAGTTTAAAGTACTCACTCGACACCACACCACACCCCTGCTCCCACAAACGCCCACGCATGCGCACGAGAGAGAGAGAGAGAGAGAGAGATTTTGATTTTTAAAAGATCTTTAATAAACACACTTGTCCATCAGTCAATACAATTTCTATATCATGCTATGTTACACAGAAAATTAATCCCCCAAAAAACGCCCCAAAAAAAGCTGTCCATCATGAACTGAACAGAGGACATTCTCCAGGGACCAGAGGGTCCTGAAACCTTCCACATCCCCATTCCGCATAAAAAACTGAAAGTCCAGCCTGATTCTGGCTTTAAGTAGCCTCACAAATAAAATTTTGACATCAACATCATTCTCAACATTTTCAAGTTTTCTTCTCCGGCTTACATAGATAGCCAACTTTGCCTGTCCTAAAACAAAGTTCAGTAGTTGACACTTCTGCTTAAAACGACGATTGTACATAAAACCACAAATGAAAACCTGCTTAGAGAAAACTTCCTTAAAAATATGAAAAAGTTCTGTGAGAAGTTCAAAGAGGCCACTCAGGCGCTGACATTCAATAAAACAATGAAAAACAGTCTCCCTAGAGGAACAAAAAACACACTGATCACTGACACTGCTGTTAATCACAGAAACAAAAGCATTGACTGCTATAATACCATGCAGGACCCTCCACTGTAAGTCTCCATGCCTCTTAGGGAGAGGGGCTTTGTAAAGAGCCCTCCAGGCAGGCCGATGCCCTTTTCCTAGTTTAAAATAGGCTCTCCAAGGAGTGTCCACACAGGTGTTCAATCGGTCCTTGTTGAGTGCCATCACCACCAGTCTGTAGAGTGCCTTACCACTGGCTCCTCCAAAGTCCACACCAGTGGGAGCACAGAATGCCAGTAAGGAGCAAGGAGCGACGTCAAAGTCCATATGGAGCGTGAGAGAGGGAAAGGGGTCCGTGCTTTCTGGCTGCAGCGTGCCATTGCTAAAGTCCAAGAGTAGGGAGTGCTCAAGTCCATGAAGCTCCTGTTTCCAGTGTGCAAGAAGACCATCGATGAAACGATTCGACCTGACACCAAGATGAGCTGCTAAAGCTGAGGCGTTGTTGAGGCCAGGACCAGCCAGTTCCACCACTTGCTTCAGAGTGAGAATGTTCCTGGAACACAGCCTATCAAGGAAGGTCCTTCCAACTCCCGGCAGGACACCAAGGCGACCACCAAAAACCAGCGGCTCCCTCAACAACCAGTAGAGGGAATCGCATGGCCCTCTTTGTTTTTTAAAAAGAGTCCACACTGAAAAGAGACTGCGGTAAAAACTGGGTAAAGACAGTGCATTAGAGTTCTTAAAATCCATTAAAAACACAGGGAGGTCTAGCCCAAGCCCAAGGACTCTCTGTAAAATAACACAGGCCAAAGGCCTCCATACCAGGTCCTGGGGGCCCGTCAGCAGTCTCTGTATGAAAGTCAGTCTAAAAGCAGCACCTCTACTAGCTAAATGAATCACTCCTTGCCCCCCCTCCTCTTTGGGAAGAAATAACAGGGCTTGAGGAACCCAGTGGAGTCCACCCCCCCAAAAAAAGTCCACCAAAACAGACTGAATTTTGGACAACAAACCAGCAGGGGGGTCCATGCACATGAGGCGGTGCCACAGGGATGAGGAAACAAGATTATTTAAAATGAGCACTCTTCCTCTAAAAGATATTCTCGGCATTAGCCACTTCCACTTGTTTAGTCTCCCGTTAATCTTCTCTATGACCCCATCCCAATTTTTTTGTTCAAACTGCTGATTTCCAATAAAGACACCAAGATACTTAAAACCTCCTTTTGTCCAAATCAACCCACCCGGCAGCGTAAGCTGATTTTCTAGTTTCTCCCCCACCATCAGAGCCTCGCTTTTTCCCCAGTTTATCTTTGCAGAGGAAAGTTGGCCAAAAAGATTGACACTCCTAACCAGAACGTCAATGTCACTCTGCTTGTTTAGCAGAATGACTACATCATCTGCATAGGCCGACAGCTTGAACGTGGTGTCACAGCCAGGAAAAGTAACTCCTGATAGATCCCTTCTCAGGCAGTGAAGCAAAGGCTCTATGGCGAGGGAGTACAGCATCCCTGAGAGAGGGCAGCCCTGCCGAACCCCCCTCTGGACTTTTAAAGGGGCAGACAGGCCCCCATTTATCTTCAGCACACTCTCAATGTCACTGTACAAGACCTGTATCCTGGCTATGAAGCCTGGGCTGAACCCAAAAGCTGTTAAAACTGTCCATAAATATTGGTGTTCAACCCGATCAAACGCCTTTTCCTGGTCAATTGAAATCAAACCAGTTTCTACCGCCAATGAACCAGAGACCTCCAAAATATCCCGAATTAAAGTGACGTTGTCACTAATCAGCCTGCCAGGCACACAGTAAGTCTGGTCTACATGAATGAGCTCGCTCATCACCTTTCTCAGTTTTCGGGCCAGAGCTTTTGAGAGAATCTTGTAGTCTGTGCAGAGCAGAGAGACTGGCCTCCAGTTCTTTAGGCTCTGGAGGTCCCCCTTTTTCGGCAACAGTGTGATGATGGCCCTCCTGCAGGTCATGGGTAGGGTCCCCCTTTCCAAGCTATCTTGGAGAACCTCCAGCAGGTCTGGACCAAGCAGGGGCCAGAATTCCTTAAAAAAGTCCACAGAGAGACCATCTATGCCTGGTGATTTTCCATTCTGGAGGCTCATTAGCGCCGTATGCAGCTCAGACAGAGACAGTGGAGCATCCAAGCCGGCAACAAGGTCCTCTGAGAGCACTGGAAGACCATCAAGGAAAACCTGGCCCAGTGACGTGTCCTCCCTCCACTCTGCTCTAAACAATTCACTGTAAAAGCTAGCAGCGTGTTTCCTGATCTCTGCTGCTGTGGAGATTGTTCTCCCGTCATTGCCCAACAAGGAGTGAATGAGCTTTCTCTGTCCATTTTTCCCCTCCAGTCCAAAAAAGTACTGGGAGGGCGAGTCCATCAGAGCTACATCCATGTAGCGTGAGCGGACCAGAGCACCCTGTGCGGTGACCCCTAGCAAGCTAGCCAAGGCTGACCTTTTTGACTTGAGAGCCTCTAAGTGCTCCTGTTTTCCTGTAGAACTGAGCAACTCCTCTAGTTCTACCACCTCAGTCTCCAGAACTTTCAAGGATTGGGTCAAGCTACGAGTGACATTTTGAGTGTACTGTTGCCAGAGTTGTTTTATCTGGGCCTTACCAAAATCCCACCACAATTGGAGAGAACTAAAAGAGGGTTTTTGTTCCCTGTGTGACTTCCAAACACCATGAAAAACCTCTTTAAAAAACACATCATTTAAAAGTGTATTGTTAAAATGCCAAAAAGCACTCTTACACTTTACATTTTCAATAAACACAGAACAAAACAGCAGGCAGTGATCAGTGAAACCAACAGGACAGATACAACTATTTTTAAAAACACTCATTTGATGTTTAAAACCATAAAAACGGTCTAACCTAGCCATAGATAAAAGGTTATCTTTGACATGGCTCCAGGTGTACTGCCTCTGGTCCCCATGATGTGATCTCCACACATCGGCCATTTCATGTGTTTTCACCAGTTCTCTCAGCCTATTGGCAGAAGCAGGGTGAGGCTCCTGATGGTTCCTGTCTAGTCTGTGGTTTAATGTGCAGTTAAAATCACCCCCCAGAAATAAAAAACTATTTGGATCACAGGACTTAACCGTATCCGAAAGCACGTCAAAGACCCTGATCCTCTCCGCTCTCTGTGTTGGCACATACACGTTTATAAAAACGAAGTTCACGTTTTCAAACTGTACCTTTAATAAGAGGAAATGACCTCTCACCACCTCTTCTACCTCATAAGAGACAGGCACACAACCCCTAGAGAAAAGTACAGCCACCCCCCCACTGCTACTGGATTTGTGGCTAAAAAAAATGCAGCCATCCCACTCTTTTCTCCAATGGCTCTCAATGTCCACAGTGCTGTGAGTCTCCTGGACCATCACCACGTCAAGTTTCTTTAAATTAAAAAGCTTGTATAAAGAGGCCCTTTTTACATCATCCCTGGCCCCATTAATATTGAGAGTGCCAATTCTAAGGTGGGGCATTAAAAAGGATAAAAATAGGGTACAGTAAAAAAAACACACACATAGCATAAAAGGGAAGAAACAAACTAAGAGTCAACATGACTGTTAGTAATTTGCAATTTCAGTTTAGCAACCAGTTTCTTTAAACGATAAATTTCCTGATCAGTGAAAGTCTCATTCCCATCATTCAGTTTCATAAATTTGCGAGCTGATGCCACGAATAACTCCAGATCTGGAAAGTAATTTTCCACTTTCACAGCTCTGCTCCCCTTAGTCACCTGGAGAAATTGCCTAATTTTAGTAAAACAATAGGAGCTTTGCTCCTCCTGCGTCTGCGTCTGCATCAGTTCAGACTCATCTCCACTTTCGTCAGAAGCGCTCTCATTCAGTAAATCTAAATTCCCAACCCTACTAGATTTAGCAGAGCTCTGCAAGTTTTCCGCACTTTTCCTTTTTTGTGCAGCTTTAAAAGGATCCTCTTCAACAAAACTACATTCCTGCATTTCTTCATGAAACGCAACGTTTGTCATGCAGTGTTTGCTCTGTGTGTCCGCTACAGCCTCAAACCGCTCCTCCCCCGCCTGCAAAGTCTGTTCATTCACGTTCCTTCGTTTAACTGCACTTTTACTTACACCCTCCACCCGTTTACCCCGGGCGACAGGCTCGTCACAATGATCAGAGCTGCCGCCAGACAGAAATTCCCCACCATCACTGTTTGGGGGGACAACTACCGCGCCCGCCGCGGCCACCCCAGCAGAGGCGGCCGCGGCCGCCCCAGCACGAGCGGACGCGGACGCGGACGCGGACGCGGACGCGGACGCCCCCGCAGAAGTAGAAGCGGACGCGGACGCGGACGCGGACGCGGACGCGGCCGCCCCAGCAGAAGCGGGCGCCGCAGCGGCATCCGCCGCACCACATGTAGCGCTACCCTCCGGACCACCAGAAACAGCGGCGTCACCTTTCTTACCGCCAGTGCTCTTTGTGTTCGCCTTTTCAGGACATGACCTAATAAGATGGCCTTCTGCGCCACACGCAAAACACTTCATGGTTTCAGATGTTGCAAACACCAAGTAGCTAAAGCCGTCAATCCTGAAATTAAAAGACGCGTTCAGTTCAGCAGAGCTGTCTTTCAACACCATGAAACACTGCCTCCTGTGACATACAACATGCTTCAGCAGGGGTGATTTACTACCCAGAGAGACCATTCTGATAGGGGACACAACCTGGCCAAAACGGGACAACTCTCTAATCAGCTGATCATTTTTAACGAAAGGAGGAGCGTTTGAGATGGTGATCCTCCTAGACGGATTCGCCAGCGGTAAAATGGGAGTAAAAGTGTCACCTATGACCACTCCCTGTGCCACCACCTGATCAGCTTTCTCAGTCGAATCCAGAAAGATCACAATTGCGCTGTTCATCCTCGATGCTGATTTTATGCTGCCATGCCCAACCACCTGTCCTACAGCGAGGCTGGCCTCCTCCACAGAACAGGGAACTGTCGGGAGGATTCTCACACCATGACGCCGGGTTAAGCGCTCAAACTCCACACCACCATCAATCACCGGCATGATGCCGGCCGGGAAAAACCGGCAGCAGAAGCTACCGTTCCCCAACACACTCACTCCAACACTCACACCCCAGCACACACACACTCAACCCACTATATTAAACACACACACCTCAAACACACAAGATAGAGAAAAAGTTAGAAAATACAAAGTTTAAAGTACTCACTCGACACCACTCCACACCCCTGCTCCCACAAACGCCCACGCATGCGCACGAGAGAGAGAGAGAGAGAGAGAGAGAGAGAGAGAGAGAGAGAGAGAGAAAATGGTGAAGAGACTGGCGCTGTACGTGGATGCCCTGAATTTCCCTCTGGGGATCAATAAAGTATACAAGATACAAATACAAAAAATAAATTAATAAATAAATAATGTTTGGTGTTTTGTACTTATAATATTGCTAAAATATAAAAGGATGCACGACAATGGGTCTTAAATATTTGTAAACGTGTCCTGCTATAGTATTGGTTGTCCATCGATCCGATGATGACTGTCCCTCATGTGTTAAGTCCTCTTCTTGCGTGCGCACGGAGATGACTGTTTAGGCCGGTCCTTGATCGGCAGACATGGCTGCAGTAGGGGCAAGGAAACTGCCCAGGTAATGACGCCTTTCTTTGTGTCCGTGCTTCAGCTACATCAGCTCGCCTCTTCTCTTCAAAGTAGTCTCGCGCCTGGGTAGTGAGGACGCGCCAGCCTGTCCTGTCCATAGCCCACAGCTCTAATTGTTTTGGAAGGATGCCAGTTTGTCTGATGTTGAGCTTCACGCAGTCTTTAAATCTTTTGCGTGGTCTGCCTTGGTTCCACTTCCCAGAGCATAGTTCATCATACATGAGCTGCTTGGGCAGCCTGTGGCCATCCATCCGGATCACATGACCAACCCATCGGAGCTGGGCTTTCAGAATCATGGCCTCGATGCTGGTCATCTCAGCTCTGTCCAGGACCTCAAGGTTTGTGACCCGGTCTTGCCAGTAGAATGTTCATGATCATCCGTAGGCTTCTCATGTGGAACTTCTCCATCTGCTTCAGGTGTTTTTTGTACACGGTCCACATCTCACATCTGTAGAGAAGGCTGGTGAGGACAACAACCCTGTACACTTTGAGCTTCGTGAACAGCTGGATGTTGTGCTGGTTCAAGATGCAAGCTCGGATACGACCGAGAGCTTGACTGGCCTTGCAGATTCTGGCATTGATCTCCTTATCCAGGCTTCCATCATTGCTGATGGTGCTGCCGAGGTACTTAAAGTCATCTACTGTCTTCAGTTGGGTACCTTCGATCGAGGTGGAGGGGGGAGGGACAGTGGAGGCGGGTGCTGGTTGGAACAGAACCTCTGTCTTGCTGAGGCTGATGGTGAGACCAAAAAGGCAGGTTCAGGTTCAGGTTCAGGTTCAGGTTACTTTATTTGTACCCGTAGGTAGATTTGTTTTGCAGTTGGTGACATCCATATTTACAAGCCACTAATTACATTCAACATAGACACAAACACAGGCACACATCTTACAAAATAGGTAAATATAAAATATGTACAATATAATTTTTATAGCTTGTTCAACTCTTTGACAGCAGCAGGGACAAAGCTGTTTTTGTAGCACTGGGTTCTACTTTTTGGGACAGCAAACATCCGTCTGGAGGGAAGAAGCTGAAAGTTGCAGTGCAAAGGGTGGGAGTCATCATTTAAAATCGAGTCGGCCATCCTCTGTACTTGTCTGGTGTACAGGGATGTCAGGCTCAGCTGTGACTCACCAAGCAAACGACTGGACCATCTGACTACCTGATCCAAGGATTTCCTCTGTTTCAGTTTTATCTGACCAAACCATGACATTAAAGAAAAGGATAAAACAGATTCAATAAAAGCCCGATAGAACATAGTCATTATGGTTCGGTCAATTTGGAAGCGTGCAAGTTTCCTCAAACAATGCAAATTTTGCTGACCCTTTTTGCACACCCTTTCACAGTTCACCTCAAAGTTCAATCCACTATCAATAATTGTCCCAAGATATTTGTACGATTGTACACATTCGGTGGTCTGGCCTTTTAGTATGGTGACTTTGTGCCTGGGAGTTTTCCTCCTAAAGTCAATAATCATATCTTTCGTTTTTGTTGTATTCAGCTGCAGGTAGGAATCCTCACACCAGTGAACAAAGTCATCAACTACTGGGCCGTGGCCACTCTCACCATCCTGGAGGAGACTGACAATGAGGCTTCTGCAAACTTATTCACGATGATCTGGAGGTCAAACTCCATGTGGGCCATGAGGGCACAGTCTTCAGCAAAAATTGCTTCCAGGACAATCTTTTCTGTGACCTTGGCCTTAGCCTTCAGTCGGCAGAGGTCGAACAGTGAGCCATCAAGTCTGTATCGCAGGTATACCCCAAGATCCAAGTCCCTGATGGCGTGGTTGAGGGCGCAAGAGAAAAAGAGGTTGAAGAGGACCAGGGCCAGAACGCACCCCTGCTTGACGCCGTTACTGATATTGAATGGCTCAGATACCTCTCCACCTGAGAGAACCTGCCTAGTCATGTTGTTGTGAAACTGGTGTATGAGGTTTACAAACTTGTCTGGGCATCCAAGCTTGGATAGGATGATCCAGAGGGCCTCCCTGTTCACCGAGTCGAAGGCCTTAGTCAGGTCGATAAAGACTGCATACAAGTCCATGTTTTGTTCTAGACATTTCTCCTGCACTTGGCGGACGGAGAAGATCATGTCTATGGTGCTGCGGTTTGGGCGGAATCCACACTGTGTTTCTGGCAGGTTCCCTTCAGAGATGTTGTTAATCAGTCGGTTGAGGAGGGCCCGGGCCAGTATTTTTCCGGCAACAGATAGAAGGGGATATCTTGGTAATTGCCGCAGTCAGACTTGCTACCCTTATTCTTGAACAGGGAGACAACAGTGGCATCCTTGAAGTCTTTGGGCAGTTGTTCTTCATCCCAGATGCTGGTGAGGAGGGAATGGAAGGTTTCAAGGGCCACGGGACCGGCTGATTTGAATATTTCCGCCGGGATTCCATCCATCCAATTCAATTCAACTTTTATTTGTATAGCGCCATTTGACAACAACAGTCATCTCATAGCACTTTCAACTGTAGGGGAAACCCCCCACAATTGCAGAAAGACCCCAGCAATCAGGCGATCCCCTGTGAGCAAGCACTTGGCGACGGTGGAGAGGAAAAACTCCCTTTTAACAGGAAGAAGCCTCCAGCAGAACCAGACTCAGGGAGAGGCAGTCATCTGCTGCGTCTGGCTGGGGGGTGAGGCGATAGAGAAGATGAAAAGAACAGACATGTAGAGAGCAAACAGCACGATAGGGACTCAATCTATGGGAAAGAACAAACAGATGTTAATGATAAGCAAAAACCATCCCAGGTGCTTTGCCTGAATTGTTCTGCCTAATTGCATTCAGGACTTCGTCCATTGTAGGGGGGAGGACAAGGCAGTGGATGGTGGGTGTTTGTGGGATCAGATCGAGGGCGTGGGGGTCTACAGTGGAGGGCCTGTTGAGCAGGTAGCTGAAGTGCTCTCTACATTGCGCAGTGATGCTGTTCTTCTCCTTCAGCAGAGTTGAACTGTCTGCAGACATGAGTGGGTTAGCACATGATTTGGCAGGTCCATATACTTCCTTGATGACGCTGAAGAACATCTTGGAATTCTGCGTGTCGGCATATCTCTGCACCTCATCTGCCTTCTTCTCCCACCCTTCATTCTGCATCTTTCGCAGTGCTGCTTGTGCCTGTCTCTGGAGGTGCTTGAAGCGATCACGCTTGGAAATGGAAGCGGGGCCATTCTGCCACTCAACAAAGGCCTTCTGCTTGTCATCCAGGAGTGTCTTGATGTTCTCGTTGTTCTCATCTAACCAGTCCTGGTGGACTCGTTTCCTGGGGCTGATGGTGGTTTTTGCTGACTCCGTCACCAGTGCTCTAAAATGTTCCCACCTTTGCGTTGGACAGCCAGTCAGGGGCCCATGGGCAATCAGTCGGCCATCCAGATCTTCTGCAAATTCACTGTGTCACTGAGGTTGTTGAAGTCTGGCAACGTTGAATGCTGGCCTGATGACTTTTGACGTCTTGTGGTGTGTTGGGGCAATATGCAGGGATAGGATGGATCTGACTAGACGGTGGTCCGTCCAACACTCTGCTCCGTGCATGGCTCTGGTGATCCTGATTTCACGGATGTCTCTGACGGCAAATGTCAAAGTCTCTCAAATGCCACTGCTTGGATCTTGGGTGCATCCATGTTGTCTTATATTTGTCTGCTTGCTGGAACAGTGTGTTTGTGATAGCGAGGTGGTTTTGAGCACAAAGGCTCAACAGCATCAAGCCATTAGAGTTCAATTTTCCAGTGCCGTGTGGTCCCAGCACGCCTTTCCAGTTACAGCAGTC
The DNA here is from genome assembly GCA_020510985.1 of Pholidichthys leucotaenia. Classification (NCBI taxonomy): domain Eukaryota; kingdom Metazoa; phylum Chordata; class Actinopteri; order Cichliformes; family Pholidichthyidae; genus Pholidichthys; species Pholidichthys leucotaenia. Next base: position 182,688,925 of record CM035837.1, on the reverse strand, counting down.
TGTTCCGACTCTGGCGTTGAAATCGCCTAGCAGAATGAGTTTGTTGTTGGGAGGAGAGTCCTTCATGAGGGTACTGAGCTCCTCATAAAAGGCTTCCTTCACTTCATTGCTGCTGGTGAGAATTGGGGTGTACGCGCTGATGAGGATAACGTGCCGGTTACGGTTGAGGGGGAAACAGAGTTTCATCAGCCATTCATTAACTGACGTTGGTAGGTCAGGAAGTTGCTTGAAAACCGATGTCTTGATGGCCAGTCCTACTCCATGGATCCTCTCTTTGTCTTTGGCCTTGCCTTTCCAGAAGAAGGTGTAGGCACCTTTTAGTTCGGCCACAGATCCTTCTTCGGCTAGTCTGGTCTCGCTGAGGGCCGCAATGTCAATGAGGTAGTGGGCCAGTTCCCTTGCAATGAGGGCTGTTCTTTTCTCAGGTCTCGAGGAGGCCTCTCTGTCCATGAGCGTGCGTACATTCCACGCACCAAGAATTAGTTTCTTTCTTCTTTGGTTTCGACCGCTTGGGGGGTAAAACTGCCAGCCGCGGTATGCTGGCCAGTTGAAAGGGACAAGCATTTGTTTGGGACACATTTTATAGACCCCTCCCTCATGTGAGGGTGAGCAGTGCTGTCCTAAAGAGGCTGCTCAGTCGCCTGGGGGAATGCCGAACTCCACTGTTGTCCCGGGGTCAGAAGGAGAGCAAATATTGCCGCCAAGCCGCCTGTGTGCAGGGTTCAAGCTACAACTGCCAGTGGTCAGTTCCGCCTCCCAAAGAGAGCAGACGCCTTTTTCTTCTCTCCTGCTCTGACTTGTCTCCTTCCTCCTCTAACTAACTGGATCCCAGCTTGCTATCGTCTGTCTGCGTGTCCTTACTGCTGATCATCGTACGAAACTATGGATTTAATAAGCTGGGCTTTGAACGCAATTGACACTATTTTTTCAACGAGGAAAAGTGCCCCGGGGGAGGTTGCTTGCCCCGCAGGAACGGCTGTTGCGGGCTATTTGAGGGACACAAGTAATTGGAAACTCTTGTGCCTGTCTGATCTTTCCATCGAAGATGTCGAAGATTTGTACGTCTTCGTAGTAATGGTCATCGGGATTGTTCTGATTGGATCTGGGATTGTCCTGGTGTACCGTAAATTGATGAAGATGGACTTAACCTATCAAAATGCTGGCCAAGCGAGGTTTAACCATCAAATTGAAAAAATGGAGAGGACTCTGACAGTGGCAAATGGAGAACTGTCTAGGAAAATGGATTACATCATGATTACGCTGAGAGCCATCCATGAAGGATTCAACGTCCAGCAATGAAGGATTATGTACTGAATCTGTAAGAGGATATAAAGTTTCTTTCTCTGGGATCAGTACTATTCGACTAATCTGACCCCCCTCACACAAGTCCTCCAGATTATCTGCAGTTTTTTGTTTTCAAAACATTTGAGCTGCACTGTCTCCACGGACAGCCAGCTGCATGGCCCAAGGACAATGCCAGCAGCTAAGACAAAACATCTCCTGCCAAAGAGACTTTGTTGTTCTTAACTGATACAAACACCTACACTCAACACTACACCCACACTGACTCAAAAACTGATGAAAAAGATCACTCACTCACTGCTCTGTTTGTGTCCTTGTGTACTTGTTTGTCTGCTAACTGTGCATTGAGGGCTTTTTTTCTTGTAATCATAATATTGATCATATATGACCAGTATTCTGACAATCAATGGTTTTTTGCTCCTTCCTATTGTATTATCCTTTTCTTCCCTATGCATCGTGTACCCATCTGATGACAGGCGCATTCACAGATGCTGCCGTGTCACCGGAAATGCAGGTCGTTTTCTGTGTCAAGTCAAATCCCTCGTATGTTATCAGTCATATCTGTTAATGTACTTGGCAATAAATCCTTTCTGAGTTCTGAGTTCTGGTCACTTCCACCTGTTGCTTCACTTGTTCCCCATCGCCACAGGACTGTTGTAGGGTTGTGAGGACTAACACACACGAGGAAAACCTCTGCGGGAGAGTTTTTTTAAAAGTGGGAAAGTCGATGCACAGGGGCAATCCCACTCTCTCGGCCTCAAAAGCCAAGATCTGGTAGTACGAAAAGAGCCGTCATGACCAGGGACTTCCTCGGCTGCAGTGGATGACCATGATGTCTATAGTGCCTTGCTGTGCCCTTGCGTTCCACAACGCCTGCTGTCACCGCCTTCATGACCGTTGGGACAAAAGATGACCTCATCCGCTCAATCCGCCGACTACAGTCCACATGCTTGGGTAGGCATACCTTGTTTAACTCACCGGAGGGTTTGAGGCCCGACCAGCTACCCTCACCTGGTTCAGCCCGCCTGCCAAAGCGGTTTACCGGGGTGTGGCCGCTGCGCATGCTACAGCTTCAAGGAGCCACAGGTGAGAGTTGGGTGCGGGGTGGGAACCAATGTAAGATAAGATAAGATAAGCCTTTATTAGTCCCACAATGGGGAAATTCCAGGATTGCAACAGCACAGGGACAGCAACACTCAGAGCAACAATCAGAAGGCAAGAAAAAACAACATCTAGCAAACATATGTCCATATTACTATAAATGTATACATACAGACACACAGTGTCTGTATCCTGTACCATGTCCTAAAAAGGACATGGTAAGCCCCCCCCCCCCCCGAGGTACTATCCCTCCCCAGACACCCCATGACACCCCCTGCTAGAGTACTGCATGAGTTTATTGACAATAGACTAAACTACACATATAAACTAAATTATAATGGTGACTGAACACCCCCCATTCCCCAAGGTGCAAGATACAACATTTATGAATATAAGTCATAAAAGATCACACAAATAAGTCTGACAAAAAAAAAATAAACTAACAGTTCTTAAACAGTGGCTAATGTTGGATGTCCCACTCATTTTCAATTATTCTGTAATTAATATTCACACAATCAAATAAATCTCATTTCAGTCCCTTTCATATTTGTCAAAGTCTAACATGTGTGATTGCCTACATATAGGCTACACCTCCGTATTCCACTTTCAAACACAGCCTACATTTGGGCCTGTAAAGCCTGATTGGGCTACCTGTTTCAGACAGGAATACTTGCTTTCTATGGGCATGCACTAGCTACTTCTAAAATGTAAGTATAAATTCTCATGTTTGACATATATACTTTTGAAATAACCAGACAACTAACACTTAAACACTTTATTCACTTATCTCACTGATGCTTTTAATAAAACCGATGAGCTCATTTATACCACAGCTGTATGAATTTAAATTATTTCCGTCAGCCTGAGTTCACCCCAACCTCAGATGGAGATGAGCTGGTCAAATCAGTGGTGTTGCAGCACCTGTCTCCTCCTAAACATGATTCTTTAGTTGGAGCGGGAAAAAAAATTGATTCAGTGATGGATTGCAGTACTTGGCACAGACAACGATGCATCAATCCATAAATGCACAGATCGATCTTTTATTAAAAAAAAAAAAAGGTAAATGGTGTTCACTTATATAACGCTTTTTCTCATCTCTAGATGACCAAAGTGCTTTACAGATCCTGCTATCCACTCATTCACACACTGATAGCAGCGGAGCTGCCATACACAAGCACTGGCCTGACCCACCAGGCGCAACTGGGGGTTCGGTGTCTTGCTCAAGGACACTTCACATGCAGACTGCAGACAGAGTGGGAATCAAACCTCTGACCCGCCGATCAGTAGTCGGCCACACTACACCTGTGCCACAGCCAAAATGTGCACACATACTTTTGGGTTATCAGTTAATCAGTGGCGTTTTCAGTCGACTAGATGGTGCAAATCAAACACCCAGTCAAGTGAAGTCAAAGCTTGTTTTGATGATTTGCAGCCAGCTTTGAAAGTTAGGAAGCAGTTTGCTCAAAGTTAGCTCAAATGTCGGGCCTTTTTTGGATTTTATAACAAAGATGGAAGGAAAGACGTAGACATGACACACAACCCATAAGAAGCACTGCACGCATTTACCGAGTCTCCCAGTCCATGCCATCACTCACTGTGCATGCCCAAAACACTCCTGCACCCATGTGCAGAATCACACCTCTTTTACTTTGTCTTCCCAACACTCATTCAGCTGGAGGGAGGGGGATGGCGGATGGTTATTTATTTAGACGGACTTTCAAGCAATGACATAAAAACACGCGAGTTCGATTTCCACCCTCATCTGTGAGTGCCTTTTTTGTTTGCTTTTTTTCTTTATTTGTTTTTCACTCCACAAATGAAAGGTTAGAATTAGGTATTACCTCCTGTGAGATTAGGGTTAGGGCTTCAGGTATGGGTTAGTTGGTAGATGGTGGAAGACAATGAAAGTGACAGGAACACAAACTGGCAAACGTTAAGCTGCCATTAGATAGATAGATAGACAGATGTACTTTATTGATCCCAAACTGGGAAATTACAGTGTAACAGCAGCATGACAGTAGACAATCAAACAACAGAAACACACACATGACAGACAAACGGATTACCCATGGAAAGTAAAACTAACACGACTATAGAAAACCTATATACATCTATATACAACCTATATATACACACATTAGACACTTTTCTTAAAGCTGTAAATGCCACGTATCCACTGCACGTGAAAAATCTTTATGTGTCTCTGTACAATTTCTCTGAGTGACAAAACATGCAATTTGACATTTTTTTGGTGAGACTGGGCTGACTTGACACATACATCATTCTTAGATGTTATTTTAGCTTATTTTCTAGTAGTATCCATAACTACGACCAAAGGCAGCTAGCTGAACTAGCAGTGTAACTACTCATTCACAATGTTTCTGTGTTTACTGTACTCCAGAGATCGACCATATCCTATCAACCACTGGAACCACACATCTCTGTCCACCAGTGATGCATTATTTAAATGGGTCATTGATTGAAAAATGGTGTGTTTGTAGGTTTTAACTGTTTCATATGTGTTAAGTGGTCACATAACTGGCCAAAAATTTTCCAAATAATCAACGATCTGAAAAAAGCACACTGCCTTTATCTTGTTTTTGTCTCAGAGAAACTCCCAAAAATGTTTTTTGACTCTTCCAGGTAAGTTTCCTACGTCAAGTCTTGAAAAAGCCAACCCACTGCCATCCTAAAGACCCATCCACTGCTCTATTATTGGCCCACCTAGCTGTCCGTCAAGTAGATCGAAGTGGTGGCTAAAGGTAGCCCATTAGTGCCTGAGCTATCAGCCCATGACCTAATACTGGTACCAGGACACTGGCTGTAAGTGCGGCTTATATTGTTATTTTCTTCAGATCTTAGTCACCTTAATAGCCATCCCTGTTACCACCTGGCTCATTCTGGCCCATCTCTGAATGGTTTCATCATGATTCCACAGTGGATTGCCCACCCCGGCACACTGATCACTTTTATGGCCCAGGGCCAGAGCTACTGGCTGCTGTTATGCGAGAACTCCCCCGGACTGGCAGGGGAGTTCTCAACATAACACCAATACATGCAATCCACTGCAGAATCAGGACGAAGCCTCCAGCTCCCTGCAGCCAAAATGTTGTGGGACCAGATGCTGCTGGCTCTCACGCCCAGCAACCCCACCGTCCTCCGTGGATCCGCTCTGCTCTCACGGGCAGTGTAGTCGCTCCAGCTTTTAGCTGGCTGTGAGAGCAGAGTGGGGTCCCACAGAGGATCTTTGAGATCTCTTGGCTCGATAGCTCGCCTTGGGTTGCGGCAATCATCCAGTGTGTGGTGCTAGCGATTTGTTGTGGAATCACGGCAAAACTATTGGGAGATAGTTTAAGTTTAATGTTTATTTGAAAGGGACATTACATACTAATGAACAGTAATACAAATGTAAGTATGCCAGATTTAGCAATACTGCTAATTTGCATCTGTAGTCCCCCAGCGGGTCACAAAAACACACAAGCAAACAATCATACTCAAGCAGAACAACTTCAATGAAACCATACAACGTGTAAATGCTAAAGTGCAACAGTTAAGGTGTTACAAAACAAAATATTCAAATGTCACATGAGTGAAGTGCTGTGCATGTGTAAACACACATGCACCCAAGCACCTCACAGCAACAACAGACAGCAACAAACAATAGGTGGGGCATATGTGTGTGACATACAGGCACATATACACTACTCGCAAAAAGTTAGGAATATTCAGCTTTCAGGTGAAATTTCAAGATGCACCTAAAATGCACTATAATCTTTACAGGTGAATTTAATTTGACCTTCTCTAACCTTTTGAATGCACATGTCCAACTGTTCAGTGTTTCAGTACTTTTTGCATAACTTGCTGTTGTCTAACAAGGTGCTTAACGGCAAAATTCACGACAGGTGTTTGATCCATGAATCGACCAATAAATTTTCTGGTTCAATTAGAATTGGTATTTAAACAGTCCTCTTCATCATGCTGTTCTCATTTTGACATCATGAGACCAAGCTGGCACCTAACAACTGAGCAACAGTACCTCGCCATTGCAAGGCTTCAAACAGGATGTTCTCAGAAGGAAGTGGCCACTGAGCCTGGAGTGTCACAGACTGTCAATCAGCAGGTTGCAACAGAGATACAGAAAGACTGTAAGAGTCACAGAAAGGCATAGAAGTGGACGTCCTTTGCCCACATCCCCTGCTGATGACCACTTCATTGTGAACAGTGCCTTGCGGAACCAGATGATGAACGCTACTCAACTCCAGGCACATTTAAGAGAGGTGAGAGGCACCCAAGTGTCACGTCAGACCATTCGAAATGTTTACATCAGCGTGGTCTGCTTGCTAGATGACCTGCAAGGGTGCCTGATCACACCATCAGGCACAGGCATTATTGTCTTGCAGGGGCCAGGGAGCATTTATGCTGGACAAGGGACCAGTGGGCCTCAGTACTGTTCTCTGATGAAAGTCGATTCACGTTGAGCAGAAATGATGGTTGCCAACAATGTTGAAGACGTCAAGGAGAGCACTATGCATCAGCTATTGTTGTCACCATGTTACTGTCTGGGCAGGTGTGTCTAGTCAATACAGAACTGCCCAACACCTTGTGAATGGTACAGTGACAAGCCGATACTACCTGAATAACATCATTAATCCAGTCATTGTGTCCCCTGCATGAACAACACAGGCCTAATGCCATCTTCATGGAAGACAATCCTCCAGCTCATCGAGGTTGCATCATTAGGGAATGAGATTGAGTCCCCATCGTGCTGTTTGCTCTCTACATGTCTGTTCTTTTCTTCTTCTCTATCCCCTCACCCCCCAGCCAGTCGCAGCAGATGACTGCCCCTCCCTGAGCCTGGTTCTGCTGGAGGTTTCTTCCTGTTAAAAGGGAGTTTTTCCTCTCCACCGTCGCCAAGTGCTTGCTCACAGGGGATCGCCTGATTGCTGGGGTCTTTCTGCAACTGTGGGGGTCCTCCCTACAGTTGATAGTGCTATGAGATGACTGTTGTTGTGAAATGGCGCTATATAAATAAAGTTGAAGTTGAAGTTGAATGGCTGCTGGAGGCTGAGGTACCTCAAAGGGAGTGGCATGCACTTTCTCCATACCCGAATCCCATAGAAAACCTATGGGATCAGCTGAGTTGCCGTGTTGAGGCTCATAACCCTGCACCCCACAACCTCAGTGACCTGAGGGCCGCCCTTCAAGAAGAGTGGAATGCCATGCCTCAGCAGACAATAAGTCGACTGGTGAACAGCATGAGACATCATTGTCAAGCTGTAACTGATGCTCAAGGGCACAAGACAAGTTATTGAGACAATGACATTTTTGTTGTGGTATACCCACCACTGTTGTTGGCTTTTGTTTCAATAAATTGTTTGAGATGAGGAAATCACCATTGCATGCTTCTACTTAAATGCCCTACTTCCATGATATAATATCACTGTAGCGTCAACTTTTTACATTTTCCATCAGTTTCACCCAAAAGCCAAATATCCCTAACTTTTTGTGAGTAGTGTATATATATGCGTATGCCGCAGAGCAGCCACTAGTTATGGGCACAGTTTTGGTTGTTTAAAGCCAATTTTTACAATGCGTCTTAAAAGTGTTTACTGTGGTACATTCTCTAATTGCAGGTGGTATGTTATTCCAGATCTTGGTGCCCCTCACTGATAGCACAGATTGAGCAAATGTGGTGCATCTGTGGGGGACCTCACAGTCTCCTCTAGTGATTGCTCTGGTGGTTGTACTGGTGACAGTTCTCAGTTTAACATATTCTCCCGGGCAGTTGGTGCATAGCCATTTAATATCTTATAAATTGAACAGGAAAATTTGAGAGTTTTATCATTTTCAAAAGACAGAGGATTGTATTTCTTGTAAATGTTACAGTAATGATATGTGGGATCTTTCTTGTCAAGGATTTTTATGGCTTTTTTGTATAAAGATTCAATGGGTTTGATTATGGTGTAGCATCAATCCCTTTGGCTCTAATCTATAAAATCAGAATCAGAATCAGAATCAGAATAAACTTTATTGCCAAGCATGTAAAAAAACACACGAGGAACTTGACTTGACATTGGTGCGCATGCGCGCGACACAACGACACGGCAGCCATAAAGGCGCCTCATCAAACAGAGATAGATAAGAAAGGGAGGGGAAGGGAGGGAACGACACAAGGGGGGAGGAGAAAAAAAACTTCGTTATCAAAATACAGCTTATTTTTAAGCAGATTGTGATTACAATGAAAAAAAATCTCTCAATAGCACAGAGCAACAACTCAGAATTCACGAGACACAAGAGAGCAGTGTACAGTATATCTTTAATCAGTTCATGAATCAATGTGTGTGCGGTGTTGAGCAGTGTTGATGATAATAAGAGAGACCCAAGGACCCTTGGCAGAAGATGTTTTGTCTGTCTGGCGCCCAGTCTTATCTGGCGCTGCAGCTGGCTGTCCAAGGCCTTGTGCTCATGATTTTGAAAAAAAACACAGTCTGCAGACAGCCAGGAGGAATTTTCATGGGGAATAATAATGCCAAATAGGACTGATCACAGAGAAGACTTGTATTTCTTCTGTAGATTCAGTACATTAATCCTTCATTGCGCAGCTTTGAACTCGTCGTGGAAAGACCTGAGCGAACCCATGATGTAATCCACCTTACGAGACAGTTCTCCAGTAGTCGCTATCAGGGTCTTCTCCAGTTTCTCAATTTGTTGGATGCACCTCGCCTGGCCAGCATTTTGATAGGTTGAATCCATCTTCAGCAATTTGCGGTAAACCAAGACAATTCCCGTCCCAATCAGAATTATCCCAATCACCAAGATTACGAAGATAAACAAATCTTCAATATCTTCGATAGAGAGATTAGAGAGACACAGCATTTTCCAAATACTTGTGTCACATAGATAGCCCACTGGAGCCGTTCCAGCGGGGCAAACAGCTTCCCCCGGAGCACTTTTCCTTGTTGAAAAAATAGTGTCAATTGTGTTCAAAGCCCAGCTTATTAACTCCATAATTTCTTTTCGGCGGTCGCAGTCAGACGCAGACAGACAACAGCAAGCTGGGATCCAGTAGGAGGGGAGGAAAAAATCAGCAGGAGAGAAGAAAAAAGCGTCTGCTCTCTTGGGAGGGCGGAAGTGAAGACTCTTCACCTTAAAGAAATTGTTTCACCCAAAAGTCTGGTCAAGAATTGTTTCCTTCACCTAAGGACCACTGTTTGAAAACACATTCCATAGTAAAAATGACGATAAGATAAGCCTTTATTAGTCCCACAATGGGGAAATTACAGAAATTCCATAAGGCTCCCATTTTGTGCCAGGAACGGATTTAATTTGCCATCATAAATAACTGAAACATCCTCCCAACAAGGCAGTTTTATGCTTTAACAACCGTTTGAGACATCCCAGATTCCTTGAATGCATTCCACGGTCACTAGGAATTATCCACAGCTCAACATTACCCCCTGGTGGACAACTCTGGAATATGTTTGCTTTTGCCTCTTTAAGCTGAGCTGAGGTTAATGAAAGAAATGACTTTTTTTCAAAAACTCTCAATTCTCAGATTATTTTCTTTTTTAGGACACCCTGGAAAATCAAGTGGGACTCTGACATACCATTCTGGTTTGAAATGTTTCATTAATCATTGATTTTAAATGTGTTGCATGTTTGAAAATACTTAAATGAACCTTACTCTAATGCTAATACTCTAATTTTTTTCTCATATAATCAGCTTTTATAATTTTCTTCATAAAATTTGCGTCCAATTTTCTTCATCTTTTGGTTAGTTATTTCAGTCTCCATTTTCATCACAGTTACAAATTCATACTAAGGTTTCCTTGGTTCCACAAATGTGATTGCACTCTGTTGCTCAATAATCAGTTACAAGTTGAATGTGATGCTTGACACTTGTTGATCATTTGACCTGCTTACATATCAATTGAATGTAATGTCATTTAATCTGAGTCTGAACATTAAAATTGTAAATGGTATATGGAAGTTTCAGTTGATTTCTTTTCCCGTGTTTGTTTCTAAAGTTACCCAGTAGAATTCACAAATATTTGACTGATTGATTGAAGGTATAAAGATTAGTTATTAATAAACTGTCCAAGCTTTTGGACTGGTGCCACAAAAACAAGCTTTTCTGGTGTGTGCGTGGACCCGAAGTAAACCTCCGTTTCTACATACACCTTTAGGTATAAATTAAATAATCTTTGTACCTTATAACCAATGTTCCTACAATGGTTACACCAGTGATTGACCAGTTGATAAAACTGTAATCGATGTGTGAGAAGATCATTGCATGCAGAAACATTTTGGCTGCTTTAACTGTCAGCGATGGTCTAATTTGTTTAAAATTTCTTAGATTGAATTTGATTATGTTTGAGATTTTTTGATGTGTTTTTTAACCCCTTGCACTCCGGTCAATTTCCCTAAAAACGCCAAAAAATAACGTGCCCAAAGTAAATCAAAAGCTGTTCTTCAACCCTTTGCAGCATCTTCATGGGGTTGGTCTCATTTAAAAGAAAACACTTTGAATTTTTTGGCAAACCAGTCATAATCTCTCTAAGTGCTCCGGACACTGAGTTACAGTCATCTAAACATACTGAACTTGAAGAAAATAAATTTGGCCTGGGTGTTTTTTTGGATACAAATGCTTGCAAATAACACACAGCTTCAGATCCGGGCTGGAAAATGCAACAGAAATGTAGAACCAAGTGTTATCCAGCTGAGGTCAAAATTTTGTAACAATACCACAAAAAATCAATATATTACACAGCTTTTTCCTCAGGTAGTTCCCAGGCGTTTTTGAACTGTGCCAAATGGCACAGTTTGGAAACACGTCTGTAACTTTTGAATGATTCAATATAGAAGCTTGATGTTGGGCTCTAATGAAAGGTGACACTCAGGGCTGTGAGTGTGTGTGTGGGGGGGGGGGTTGCCTCCCCCCTCACTACAGAGGACGGACATCGGCCATCACTACATGACGGAATAGACTCATGTGGCAATGTGGCGACAGCGGCGCAGTCACCGCGGCTTCCCCCCCCTCGCTACAGAAAAGTAGCGGTGGGGGGGGCGTTCACGGTCCGGACGCGGCGCACGAACCGTGTACCGCTTCGCACGGACTTCGGACTTCGTGCGCCGCACAGTTGTAATTTACCGATCGGTCAAAAGTCATTTTTGATTACAATTTTCAGGGATAAAGAATAATTTAGCTTATAACACTTACCTTTTCACAGCAGCAGTGTCCTGGCGAACTTCTCTTCCTCATTGTCAGATGAACGCGACGCTGGTCCCTTGTTACGGACTCGTAGTTCTGGTCTCGCGACCCGGTCAAAACATAATTCCTTTATTGCGGTTTTGCGCTTCCATGATTGTGGTTTTGGCAAATGATTTACGACCTTCGTCGTCGGCCTCCGTCGGTCTATGATGACCATGGAAGAGAATCCTAAATGTCTACTCTGCTGGAATAATAAAAAAAAAAAGCACCGCCTGTGGCTGAACAGGCCGATGCGCGAATGGCAGTCCCTGTCACACAGGTCGCACTTGTGGGTGGTCTCCGTGCTGCTGGGTCTGTGGGGTTCTTCCTGCGGGTCCTTTTTTCATCTGCTGCTGCAGCAGTCTGTCTTCACCCAGCCTTACACAAAACAGCTTGCGAACTTCTGTGCTTCAATTGGCTTGTTGCATTCACAGTGTTGGTAGGCAGGTCCTTCTTGCTAGGTTTTCAGTCATTGGTTCTTCAAGGTTTCAGAAACCCAATTCAAGGCTTTTATTAGTCGAATGAGAGGTCAATCATATCCGATCTGTTCGCGGCTGTGTCTGTAGTGGAAGAACGGAAATGCAGCTTTTTTTTCCAGTCCGTCCTAGAGCGCACGAGAGCGCCCTCGTGCGCTGTAGGACACAGAGACGTGCCCGTCCGCGGTACACCGGAGTGCAACAGGTTAAATGTTAATGAGGAGTCAAATCACACAGAGGTATTTAAATTCCTCGACTAGTTGCAGCTCCTCCCTTTTTAAGAAAAGTTTGTAATATTTGATTATTGTTTGGTGGACATCATATAAACAGTTTTTTTAGTGTTTAGTAGGAGACATGAATTATTCAGCTAGTTATGGATTTGGGTCATCGCTGTTGTAAGAATACAGGCGGCTTCTTATCTGTTTTTTGCAGGTGTGAATATTACCGTGTCATCTGCATACATTTATATATGAATGTTTCTGCATGCATTTTGTAGATCATTTATGTATCGGGAGAATAATATTGGTCCAAGTATGGAGCCTTGTGGGACACCCATTTGACATTTCAAATATGGTGATTTGACACTGTTGACCATTACACATTGCTGTCTGTCGGTTAAATAGGATTTCATCCATTTGATAGCATGTTCTGAAAAGTTAAACTGAGTAAGTTTGGTTAAAAGGATGTTGTGGTCAACGGTGTCAAACGCCTTCTTTATTTATTTTATTTCGGATAGTACATTACAGGTTAAAAGAAACTGTATAATATAACAACAAGGTCAAATTAGACAAAGACTCCTTCTACTATACAATTCCACGTGAGTTATCCGAAATGGGTGATGGCTGAAGCCGCAGCTTATATTGCCCACCCATATTCCATCCAAGAATTCAAAGGAGAAAAAAGAGAAAACAAGACAAGAGCGATTACAATTTAAAACAAGGCTAAGACAAAATATGACTGAGAGAAAAAGAAAACTGAGCTAGTCTAAGTTAAGCGGTTACTATTCAAAAACAAATCTAAGACATAGTGTCACAGAGAAAAAAGAAAAACTAAGCTATAACACAACACAGGCTGGAAATGTCAATCCTTATGTGAGTTTACATGTCGTCTTGTAAATATGTTTGGAGTATTTCTTCCTTTAGTTTTTGTTTAAATTGTCCAAGCTTTGTACATGATTTTAATTCAGGTCCAAAATCGTTCCATAATCTGACACCTTGCACTGAAATACAGTGTTGCTTGGTAGTTGTTCTCACTGTAGGCTTTTGAAATATACATGTTCCTCTGAAGTGATATCGTTTCTCCCTTGTTTGGAACAACTTTTGGATATTTGCGGGCAGTGATAGATTCTTCACTTTGAACATTATTATTGCGGTTTTAAAGTCGATCAGATCTTTCAACTTGAGAGTTTTTTGTTTAAGAAAAAGTGGGTTTGTTGGTTCCCTGTAAGCTGCTTTGTTGATTATTCTAATAGCTCTCTTTTGAAGCATAAAGAGTGGATATATGTTTGTTTTATATGTATTTCCCCATACTTCATTACAATATGTCATGTATGGGAGTATTAATGAATGATACAAGGTGCATAGTGTGGGTTGATTCAGCAAATTTTTCACTCTGTGTAATATTGCAATTGATTTGGATACTTTACCTTTTATATAATTAATATGTGGCTTCCAACACAGTTTGTTGTCAATTATTACTCCAAGGAATTTAGTTTCGGATACCCTTTCAATCTCTACACCATTTACACTGAGTTTGGGTACTGGGTAGTTGTGATGGTTGTTAAAGACTATAAATTTTGTCTTGCTTAAATTGAGCGTTAATTTGTTTGAATCAAACCACAGTTTCAGCTTTCCTAATTCCTTTCCGAGTGTATCCAGAAGTTGTTCCAAATTGTTTCCACTGCATAGCAGGTTAGTGTCATCAGCAAACAATATTAAGTCCATTTTTTCTGAAACTTTACATATATCATTTATATACATATTGAATAATAATGGTCCCAAAACTGAACCCTGTGGGACTCCACAGGTGACCTTCAGTAGCTCTGAGTTTTTGTTGTAAACACATACAAACTGATATCTATTCTTTAAGTAACTTCTTAACCAGGACAGTGCTACCCCTCTAATACCACAATTTTGTAGTTTCTTTAATAATAGATTGTGATCTACTGTATCAAATGCTTTTTTAAGATCCAGGAATACTCCAACTGAATACTCTTTATTTTCAATGGCTGTTGATATTTTTTCTGTAAATTCCATTAAGGCATATGCTGTTGTCCTTTTGTGTCTGAACCCATATTGCTGCTCACACAATAAATCATTCTTCAGTATGAAGTTGTCAATTCTCTCATAGAATATTTTTTCAAGTATCTTGGAAAATTGCGGTAATAGTGAAATTGGTCTGTAGTTGGAGAGTTCCCCTCTGTCGCCTGTCTTGTAAATCGGAATTACTTTAGCTATTTTCATTGCATTGGGAAATATACCTGATTGGAGAGACAGGTTACAGATATACGTCAGTGGTTTCACTATGCATTCGATAACAGTTTTGACTAGTAGCATGTCAACACCATCGCAGTCAGTAGATGTTTTACTTTTGAACGATTTAACAATTTCAATGACCTCTCTTTCGTCTGTGTTCTTTATGAAGATGGTGTCTTTTACAGCAGTGTTATTGCATATTGAATCACCTGTTGGCACCGTAGTGGGTATTTCTCGGGCCAGTTTAGGTCCAATGTTAACAAAAAAATTATTAAATTCATCTGCAGGTGAAGCTATATTCACATTCGGAGTCGATTTATTATTTTTTGGAATGTTAGTTGGGTAGCTGGTATTTCTGCTTTTATTTCCAAGGATACTGTTGATTATTGTCCATGTATTTTTAATATTGTCTTTGTTTTTTTCCAGTTCTTTACTGTAATAGTCTCTTTTACTACATTTTATTATATATGTTAACTTATTTTTGTATGTTTTATACCGCTGCTCTGCTTCTTTTGTCCTTTTCTTTATGAAAGCTTTATATAATAAGTTTTTCTTTTTACACGCCTTTTGTAGTCCTTTGGTTAGCCATGGTTTGTCAGTAAATTTGTGTTTAAGCTTTTTTTTAACTAATGGGCAGTTTTTTTCATAAAGAGTGGTTACAATGTTTATAAATGTGTCATAGGCTTCATTTACATCTGATACATAGACTTC
This sequence comes from Pholidichthys leucotaenia, assembly GCA_020510985.1. Lineage (NCBI taxonomy): Eukaryota > Metazoa > Chordata > Actinopteri > Cichliformes > Pholidichthyidae > Pholidichthys > Pholidichthys leucotaenia. Next base: position 182,673,611 of record CM035837.1, on the reverse strand, counting down.
TGTTCAGTCTTGCTTCAGCAAGTCCTCTTTAAAAGAACTGATTGCGTTTGGTGATTTGTGTCTGAACGATTTTGAGATTTTTTCTGGGTTGGGCCCCGTGTGGCCATGGATAAGTGCAAAGATTGGCAAGTGGTTGCTTATATCATTTATCAATAATCCACTTTCTATTTTCTTGTCGAGAACATTGACAAACAGGTTGTCAATAAGTGTAGCAGAGTGAGCTGTGATTCTACTGGGATGTGTTATTGTGGGATATAGACTCATGCTGTACATAGAGTTCATGAACTCTGTAACTACATTTTGTTGATGTGGATTAAGTAGATCAATATTGAAATCTCCACAAATTGCTACCATTTTCTTACTAGTAATATTATTGTACAGCTCGACTAATTTATCTCTGAATGTCTCAATGCAAGTTCCCGGCGTTCTGTATATGCAGCTTATGATTAGATTTTTTGTTTTGTCTAGGTCAATCTCAACAGTAACACATTCCAGAATCCCTGGTAGTGCTGAGGACATTTCATTTACAAGCTTACATCTATATAGGTCATCAATATACAGTGCAACACCACCACCCTTTTTTTGAGATCTGTTAATGTTAAACATCTGATATCCCTCTATTGCCATCAGGGGAGCCTGGTCTTCATTAAGCCAGGTTTCAGAGACTGCTATAGCTGTGAATTTTCTGTTTAGCTGTTTTAAATAGTCCTGAATCTGTGAGAAGTTTTTGTTAAGACTTCTGCTATTGAAGTGTATTATTGACAGTTTACCATCTAATTGCACTTGACTTTTGAATTGCTTTTCAGTGTAATATTCACAGTGGTTATGAATATTATTGAAAAAGTGGTTATCAGGATCAATATCATTCTCCATCTCTTGTGGTTTATGTTCAGCATAGTGGCATATTTTTAGAGTTTGAGTTTCCTCACTCTGTGTTTCATAGTCAGTGTTCATCTGTATTTATCTAAGTCAGTAGCATCTCTGATCATTATACTTTTTGCTTGCTCAGGTGTTCCATTTAGTTTAATCCAAATTCTACAATTTCTTGTCCAGGTTGTCTGTATCTTATTATGTTTCTTTAGCATCCGTGTCTGCCGTGCTAATTCAGCGTTTTTTTTTGTCAGGTGTTCATTTAGGTAAACTTGAGTTTCCTTTAGTTTTTTGGCCTGCCTCAGTATGTCATTTTTCACCCTCCTGTTCACAAAGCGCATCACAATTGATTTCTTTGTTTTGTTATCTTTCTTCGGTAAAGCATAACAGGCTGAGATCGCATTGGCTTCTACCTTAATGTCTTTATCATTAAGGAACTGAAGCACTTGGTTTTCTAAGGACATTGATTCACTTATGGAAGCATGTTCACCACTCAGTCCTGTAGCGGCATGGGCGTACGACTGATATCTGATGTCTAGTCCACTTATAACTATGTCATCAATGCGAGAACCTTGTTCAAGATCCTCGACGCGTTGCTCCAAAAGACGCCCGTGTTGCTCCAGGTCCATAATTTTTTTGTCTTTTTCTTTTATTATTGAATGTAGGGCTTGTACCTCCTGTATTAGGTCTAATATTTTGTCCTGCTGGCTAGTCATTTTGGCCAATTCTTCTAACACAAAGTTCAGAGTTTTTTTTAATTTCTTCCATTTCCTCTTTTTTGGGTGGCATTTTACTGACCTGTGGATAGAAATAAGCAGAGAATCCGGCTAGGCCTCAACTAGCTCGGTCGCTACTGGACCCGCCGCTCCTGCGCAGCTTCTCCGCCGAGTGACGCTGCTCAGCTCCGCAGATCACCGCCGTCTATCGCCGGCGCCTGCCTCCGTCTACCTGGCCAGTTATGTCGTGCACCGCCGGCGCAGCCGGAATCCACCGATCACAGCCACTTGTCGCCGTCTGGCTAGGCGACTCCTCCACTGGGCCCCGTCCCCGTCAGTTATGCCGCACTCCGCTGGCGCAGCTCTAATCCACCGATCACCTCCGCCGATCGGTGGCCGATCACCGTCGCTCGCTGTCGTCCGGCTGGGTGGCTTCTCCTCCAGGCCCCCTCTAGGCCCCGTCACCGACCGCCGTCAGTCTGGTAGTTCCTCGGCTGGGCCTCGCAATTGGGCACCGATTCAGGCCACTGTCCTGCTGGATCCAGGTGGCCCCTGTCTCTCGCCAACGCCGCGCCCGAGCTCCCAATCGCCGCCTCGGTTGGTTCGTCCGGTAAACCCTCACCGGGGACATTCTAGAGTGTGTAAATGAAGAGGCAGATTCATGACAGACAATTTATTACACACTCACATGTCACAAGCACAGAATGGACTGATGGACTGGACTTCTTTAGATCTAAAAACACAGCACCTATACAGTTGCACTTATCTAAGAAAGATTTAGTTTTCTCTAGGAACAAGCTTATTGCAGACTCTGTTGAGTGGTGGGCACGGAATCCAAACTGTGCGTGATGCAGGGGGGTGTTTCCATAATTCAGATGTTAACATAACCGTGTGGCCACCCATTTTTCAATTATTTTGGAGATGACAGGTAAGACGCTGATTGGTCTGTAGTTGTTTATATTGTAGAGACTGGGTTAATCATCTCAGACTGGATGCAGAGGGTAAACAGAGAAGGACAATAGCTATGGAGATTATGGCGAGGTAGCAGGAAGAAGGAGTTGGGGGGAGAAGGGATGAATGTATTGTGATGTGAGATGTCATGCAGATGTGAGATGGGTGGTTGGTATAAAAGGAGAACCCATGGTGTATTGAGACATGCTTTTTCTGTGTATGACTGATGTGAGAGTGAATAAAGTCGTCTACTGTATGAACCAGTCTTGTTATTTACACTCTCCACACTGGTGACCCCTTGACGAATTATGGAACACGAGGCAAGAACCCCGGAGTCGGCCCGGACGGGAAGCCCCAGCGACACGGCAAGCATCCCAGAGACGGCCTGGACAGGAACCCCCAGCAACGCATGCGCTGTTTCGGTCAAACTACCGGACTTTTGGCTGCACAACCCGTGGTCTTGGTTCCACCACACCAAGGCTCAGTTCACCCTCCGGGGAATAACGGCAGACGACACCAAATATTACTATGTGGTTGCAGTGCTGGACGCTCGCACGTCTCAGCAGGTAGCAAGCCTGCTCCAACAGCCTCCAGCCCACGACAAATACGGGACTCTCAAGGCCGCGCTGACCCGGCGCTACACACTCTCGGACTGTGAGAGAGCAGAGAGGCTCCTGAGGCGCTCCGAGTTAGGAGATGGCTCGGCGGTCGAACTGATGGAGAAGATGTTGGCGTTAATGGGCACGGACGACGGGCATTTTCTGTTTGCCCACCTTTTCCTCCGAAACCTTCCAACAGAGGCGAGAGCGGTTCTTGCCAATTCGCCGTTGCTGGCCGGGCGTGACTACCGTGCGCTAGCCCAGGAGGCAGATCGGATCATCCTCACCACCAGAGCCCTCACAGTGAACGCGGCGGCATCGGAACTCAGCGAGACGACCAGCGGAGGCAAGAAGCCGCCGACGGTAGCGGCAGCGGAGGCCAGGAAGCGCCAGAGAGACACGCTCTGCTTCTACCACCGCCGCTTTGGAGAGAACGCACGCAGATGTGCACCACCGTGCCAATTCAAGCGCTCGGGAAATGCCAAGGCCGGCAGTCGGTAGCAGCTGCGACCGCCGGTGAAGAGAACAAGCTGCTCTATGTGACAGACTCGCGCTCGGGGAGACAGTTCCTCGTAGACACCGGAGCCCAGAGGAGCATCATCCTGCCGTCCTACGCCGACCGGCTAGCAGGACCTAGCGGCCCCGGGCTGGTAGCAGTAAATAGCTCGGGCATTAAGACTTTTGGTGAGAGAACAGTGACTTTATCCCTACACGGCCGTATGTATGAGTGGACTTTTGTCATAGCGGCACTGAGTTTCCCAATCCTGGGAGCTGATTTTCTGTGTGCACATGGGTTGCTAGTCGATGTTGCTAACAGGCGCCTGGTTAATGCACTGTCTTTTGATTCTCTCCCCTGTACAGCTCGAGGGGCCGGGCCAATAACGCAAGCCAACGTCACAGCTCCAGGCGGTAAGTTCCACACACTGCTCACTCAGTTCCCAGCACTCACAGTCCCAACGTTTTCGGCGGCCATTGCTAAACACGGGGTGGAACACTTTATCACCACCACTGGGCCACCCGTTTTCGCACGACCTCGGCGCTTGGACGCAGCTAAACTGGCCATAGCACGTGAGGAGTTTGCCAACCTGGAAAGGTTGGGCATCATCAGGCGATGGAACAGCCCATGGGCATCCCCGCTACACATGGTCCCTAAGGCCGAGGGATCGTGGTGACCATGCGGAGATTTCCGCAGATTGAATAACGCTACAGTGCACGACCGCTACCCGATTCCCCATATTCAGGATTTTTCCGTTCACCTCGTCGGAGCACGCATTTTTTCTAAAATAGACCTGGTCTGCGGTTACCACCAGGTTCCAGTGCACGCGGAAGACATACCCAAAACAGCGGTAATAACTCCGTTTGGCTTATTTGAGTTTTTATGCATACCCTTCAGATTAAAAGGAGCAGCACAGACATTCTAACGCATGATGGATGTGGTGTTGCGCGATCTCCCGTTTGTGTTCGTCTACCTGGATGATATCCTGGTGGCCAGTGCATCCGAGGACGAACACGTAACCCACCTCAGGACGGTTTTCCGGAGGTTGGAGGAGCATGGGTTAATAATCAACCCAGCAAAATGCCAGTTCGGCGTGACGGGGATTGACTTTTTGGGGCACTGCGTCTCACCGGAGGGAGCGATACCCTTGCCCGACAAAGTGCGTGCCGTGGCGAATTTTCCCCGGCCTCAGAAGGTCAGGGTGCTGCAAGAATTTTTGGGGATGGTTAACTTTTATAACCGGTTCCTCCCCCACGCAGCTCAACTCATGCAGTCATTATACGCTGCGCTCAAGAAACGGAAACCTGCGGACAGAGTCGAATGGACTCCGGCGTGAGAGCAGGCGTTCTCTGAGGTTAAAACAGCCCTGGCAAATGCCGCAATGCTGGCGCACCCAGACCCGGCGGCCCGGATAGTGCTCACTACTGACGCCTCAGATGTGGCCATAGGGGCCGTCGTGGAGCAACGTGTCGCCGGTACCTGGCAGCCGCTCGCTTTTTTCAGCAGGGCTTTGCGCAACAGTGAGCGTAAATACAACGCGTTTGACAGAGAGTTGCTGGCTCTCCACCTGGCCATATGCCACTTCCAGTTCTGGCTGGAAGGGCGCAGCTTCACCGCTTTCGTGGACCACAAGCCGCTAATGTTCACGATGGCCAAGGTTTCGGAACCATGGTCGGGCCGGTAGCAGAGACAGCTGGCCGCGATCTCGGAGTTTACGACCGATATTCAGTATGTGTCGGGTAAACTGAATGTGGTAGTGGACTGCCTCTCACGTGCAGTAGTAGCCCCGGTCTGTGTGAAGATAGATTATACAGCCATGGCCGCAGAGCAGATTGGCAATATGGACGTGCGCGCGCTCCAGTCTGGACCAACAGGGTTAAGGCTGGAGAGCAGAGTACTGCAAGACGGCAAGCCCCCCCTAATCTGCGACGTCTCCACGGGACGCCCGCGCCCGGTGGTCCCAGTCGCGTGGCGCCGCTGCGTGTTTGAGTCAGTTCATGCTCTGGCGCACCCAGGGGGGTGCGTGTCAGTCAAAATGGTGGGAGCGAAGTTCGTGTGGCCAGGCCTGCGCAAACAAGTGAAAGAGTGGGCTGCAGCCTGCGTAGCGTGCCAACGAGCCAAAGTACACAGACACACAAAGGCTCCTTTGGAGCCATTTCGTATCCCAGCTAAGAGGTTCGACCATGTTCACGTGGACCTTGTGGGCCCCCTCCCGCCATCGCAGGGGTGCACACACCTTCTGACAGTGGTGGACCACACCACACGCTGGCCAGAAGCAGTCCCGCTGGCCCTAACCGCGTCCGCTTTTTTGACGACATGGGTGGCACGTTTTGGAATCCCGTCGGACATCACGTCCGATAGGGGCCCTCAGTTTATTTCAGACCTCTGGTCCGCAATGGCCCGTAGCCTGGGTGTTGCAATTCATCGCACAACCGCGTACAGCCCACAGGCCAATGGGTTATGCGAGCGTTTTCATAGGTCACTGAAAGCAGCACTCAGGGCTTCGTTGACGGATGCAAATTGGGTAGACCAGTTGCCGTAGGTTTTATTGGGGTTGCATTCCGCACCAAAAGAAGATTTGGAGGCTTCCCCGGCGGAGCTTGTTTTTTCTCAGCCACTGCGGCTGCCCGGGGAATTTTTGCCAGATAATCCCGCGCCGGACAACTGCCCGTCTCAGCGTTTGCAGCATAGTGCAGACACAGGCACGCTGCCCGGCCCGGCCCACCACTGTTTTCCATGCGCTTTTGTGCCAAAAACTTTGAAGAACGCGGTGTTCGTGTTTGTCAGGCACGATGCCCACTGCCCTCCATTGCGCCCACCCCACGATGGCCCATTCAGAGTGCTGGAAACAGGGGACAAACATTTTTTGTTAGACTTGGGGGGTCGTCGGGAGAAAATATGCATAGACAGACTTAAGCCCACCTTTGTGGTGGCGGACGAGCAAGTGATGTTGGCTCAGGCCCCTCGGCGAGGAAGACCCCCACTAAGAACTCCCCAGGTAAACGATTCATCAGAGCAGCCACACGGGCAAGTCGAAGGTTTCACCCCCCTCGCCATGGCCCACCTGGAGACAGACACACCCCCAGGAGCCCCCCGCTGGCACAGCAGCGCCGCAGAGGTGGCAAACCCCCATTACAGCAGATATGGGAGGAGACTGAAGCCAAAAGGACATGAGGACTGAAACTCTGGGGGGGCGGTGTAGAGACTGGGTTAATCATCTCAGACTGGATGCAGAAGGTAAACAGAGAAGGACAATGGGTATGGAGATTATGGCGAGGTAGCAGGAAGAAGGAGTTGGGGGGAGAAGGGATGAATGTATTGTGATGTGAGATGTCATGCAGATGTGAGATGGGTGGTTGGTATAAAAGGAGAACCCATGGTGTATTGAGATATGCTTTTTCTGTGTATGACTGATGTGAGAGTGAATAAAGTCGTCTGCTGTATGAACCAGTCTTGTTATTTACACTCTCCACAATATCAGTTTTACTCCCTGTTTTGAAAATTGATCTGACCACTCCTACCTTCCAAGCAGTTGGGACGACAGCATGTTTGATTGACAGATTGATTAATTGAGTAATTGGACAAATGCGAGAGTCGTTATTTTCTTTTAAAAATTTGGTGTTAAAACCATGTTCATCTGTTGCTTTTGAGCTATTCAATGAGCTGATGATATTTGTGACTTCATTTTCAATTATATCTAATACAGTATATTAAAAACTGTGAGGGGTTAATAGGACTGGAATTATGATCAGGTGGATATTTCTAGCACAGAGTTTATGAAAAAGTTGTTAAACTCTGTAGCAATGACTGTGGGATTCTGTACCAATTTGTTATTAAGTTCCATGTCTCCGTCATCTTTTTTGTTTTGTTTATTAGTCAGTTTGTTAATATTAATCCAGTTTTTTTGCCATTTCCTTTTGCATTTTCAATAATTGTTATAAAAATGTTTGCCTTCACCTTCCTCAGCGTTTGTGTTACCTTATTTCTAGCAGACGTAAATTTTTGTCTGTTGTTAAACCTGTTTTTAGAGCCACTTTAAGAAGTGGATCTTCATTAGTTGTAGACATTCAGAGTTGAGCCATGGTAAACTGATTCTTCTTCTCTTATTTCCTTTTTTGATAATGCCCCAATAACCTCTTTGATTTTTGTTATAAAAAATTCATTGCTGTGATTTATGTCATTTGAGAAGGTGATTTCCTTCCATTCGATTTCATTTATTGCCATCGTTACATTTTGTTGTTGTTTTTTTGGGATTATATAATCTACTGTGTTACCTGATGATTTCTTAAATGCATTTGAAAGCTGTTTCCGTGGAAGTTTTTTGTTGCTAGTATTATATTGTGGTCAGACAGTCCTGTTAAAAGGTTATAAATCTGGGCGATTCTTTCAGGTTTATTTGTAAAAAGTAAATCAATTTTGGTTTTTGACTGGCTTGTGACTCTGGTTGGTTTATCAGTTAAGTGAATTAAGTTATAGTGATCCGTAATGATTTTTAGATTTTTTTTCCTGTCTTTTTTGTCATCCCAGATTATATTAAAATCACCCAATAAGATTAATTCATTTTTAGGACTGCACTGATTAAGAAGCGCTTTAAATTGGTCATAAAAAATCTGCTTTAGAGGAGGGTTTGTGGTATAAACAAATAATAGAAAAGGTCATATTGGCTGACAACTTAATGTTAACTCCTACACATTCTAGACTCATATCTTTTGACTAATCAATCTGATTACATTTTAAGGTGTCTTTAACATATAGTAGGACTCCTCCACCTCTTCCTCGCTCCCTGTCTTTCCAAAACACATTATAGCCAGGCATGGTAACAACAGTTTCAGGTGACGAGGATGATAACCAGGTTTCAGACAGACCCATAAAATCAATATTGGACTTTATCAGCAGATGTTTCAGTTGTTCACGTTTGGAGATCATTCTCCATACATTTAAATACCCCCCAAGCAGACCTTTTTTTTGAGTTTAACCTTTTGCACTTCGGCGTACCGCTGGCGGACACATCTCTGCATCCTAGAGCACACGAGGGCGCCCTAGGGCGCCCTGAAGAAAAAAAAAGCTGCATTTCCGTTCTTCCACTACAGACACAGCCGCGAACAGAAAGCCAAAGGAGTGCTTTGATTGGTTTAGATGTGATTGACCTCTCATTCGACTAATAAGAGCCTTGAATTGGGTTTCTGAAACCTTGAAGAACCAATGACTGAAAACCTAGCAAGAAGGACCCGCCTACCAACGGCTGCGAATACAGCGAGCCAATTGAAGCACAGTAGTTCGAAAGCGTGCGTCCCTTGCAAAATCTGTTTTGTTTTAGCTGCTGGGTGACACACACGCGTTCGCCAGTCTTTTTTTCTTACTACTGTTCTTATTTGTTTTGAAAAATCGTTCGCCAAAACCACAATCATGGAAGTGCAAAACCGCAATAATGGAATTATGGTTTGTCCGGGTCGCGTGACCAGAACCACGAGTCCGTAACAAGCGGACCAGCGTCGTGTTTGTCTGACAATGAGGAAGAGAAGTTCGCCAGCGACACTGCTGTTGTGGACAGGTAAGTGTTATAAGCTAAATTATTCTTTATCCCTGAAAATTGTAATCAAAAATGACTTTTGACCGATCGGTAAATTACAACTGTGCGTAGTAGACCGCGGCGCACCGTGACCGCGGCGCACCGGGCAATGTCTGTCCTCTGTAGCGGGGGGGTGGGGGTGGGTGGGAGTTGTTATCTTCTACATTACAGATATTTTAGTATAATTTTTAGTGCACTGTAGGTTATTTTTTCTTGTAAAAAAAGCCACACATTTTTTACGTGGCATGCTTCTTTGTGTTTTGGGGGCTTGTTTGTTCATTCATTCATTCATAAATGAATAAACAACCCCCCCCACACACACACACACAGCCCTGAGTGTCACCTTTCATTAGAGCCCAACATCAAGCTTCTATATTGAGTCATTCAAAAGTTACAGATGTTTTTCCAAACTGTGCCATTTGGCACAATTTTGCACAGTTCAAAAACGCCTGGGAACAACCTGAGGAAAAAGCTGTGTAATATATTCATTTTTTGTGGTATTGTTACAAAATTTTGACCTCAGCTGGATAACACTTGGTTCTACGTTTCTGTTGCATTTTCCAGCCCGGATCTGACAGCTGTGTGTTATTTGCAAGCATTTGTATCCAAAAAAACACCCAGGTGAACTTTATTTTCTTCAAGTTCAGTATGTTTAGATGACTGTTACTCAGTGGCCGGAGCACTTAGAGAGATTATGACTGTTTTGCCAAAAAATTCAAAGTGTTTTCTTTTAAATGAGACCAACCCCATGAAGATGCTGCAAAGGGTTGAAGAACAGCTTTTGATTTACTTTGGGTACGTTATTTTTAGGCGTTTTTAGGGAAATTGACCAGAGTGCAAGGGGTTAAGGGTCCCATATTTGTTTTGCCTGGTTCAAGGTTTGAAAAACTTTTAGCGATCTATGCTTTTTTAACACAGGATTTCTCTGATGAGTTTTACACTCACCGCCGGCTGGTTGTTGTATTGCTGCAGTGATGGAGTCCGTCTGCTGGGCCGCTGCAGCAGAGACGATAGACTGGACTGACACGAGATACGCCATCGAGTGTGGATCAGTGAACCAGAGCACTACTCAACCGAGCTGGGATGCTAGAAGCTGGTCAGCTATAATGGCTAACTGAAGTAAGAGGGAGGGCAGAGTTGAAACGGTGAAGGATGGTTCTTAAAATGACAGGCTTTAAATCAGAGCATTTAAAGAAAGCCATTAAAAATAAAAAAACAACAAATTTGCTTTGATAATTAAAAAAATTACAGAAAATTTGAACAAAATATATCACAAACATTTCATTACGACATGTGTGAGCTATTAAAATTTGGAAAAAGTTCAGTCAATGACTTAATTCATTCTTTGAGATAAATTTGACTATGAGCTAGGCAGCTCCTAGCTGCTAATGTTAGCAATAGTGATGTAAGAGCGAGGGTGGAGTTTAATGTGGTAAGCGATTTCTTAAAGTAACAGCACTGAAATGAAGCGTTCTCAAAAAGGCTGGAAAAATACAAATTTGCTGCCATAATTAAATAAATTTGAAAATTTTAAAATATTTCACAAACGTTTCATTAAGATGTGTATTAATTGTTGAAATGTGGAAAAGTGCAATCAATGACTCCTTCAAGTACGTTGTGGTGGCACGGGTGGGGGATTCTCCACCCAGAGAAGGCAGCTGGGATAAGGGGGAACAATGGACCGGAGGAGGAAGTGCCACCGGGGGGTCTCAAAGGGGACAGTATGGACTATGCACCCCCCGAGGAGAGGAGGAACTGCCGGAGCCGCTGGAAGAGAGAAGGGTGCGGGCAGCGGGGCCGGCGTTATGTTATGATAATGTGCCACACTGGTCTTTGTTCCAAACAGTATATTATGGTCAGAAGTTCCGGGTCTCAATGCATGGAATTAAAGGTATAAAAGAGGAATGCACAGAGACCCGGGAGCTCTTTTACTGTACTGTATGTTGGAGATGGAATAAATTTCATGTGTCGTCTAGCTCGTTGCCTCGCCTGCTTCCTTTCTCCACAAAGTGACTGTTTTGTATGTATTTCACAGCATGTATGGAATTATGAGGGAAGAATATAACATACTGTATAAAAGGGATCATGACTTGCAAAATCTTTGACTTTATGTAATAGTTTCACTGTAATAAAATAAACATTTTAAACACAAATATAACAGCGGAGAACTTTCTCCAGCAGACTGCTACAGCTTCGCTGCCGAACAGTCAGGTACAGGAAATCTTTTCTGCCACATGCCATTTCACTGTCCAATAACTCACGTTAATGTGGAATTTTGGTCTTAACAATGCTGCCATACTGCACCTTATAGTATAATTGGTACCTCGTATTTCACCCTGTGTCTCATAATCCTTTTCTGTACAGTCAGTACTATCCATTGACTCAAAGACCATCGTCTATTTAATCTAGTAGTAGCCTATGTTGTAAATAAAGTTATCTAAGCATTTTTACTGCACTTCCCTGGATAACTCATTTTCTATTTTGCTGTGTGTATTTCTGTTGGCTGGGTTGTCTGTGTCATACTACTGTTACATTGTAATTTCCCAGTTTGGGATCAATAAAGTCCATCTATTTTATATACAATATAAAAAGTAATGGACATTTTTGTCACTGAAATTCATCTGTAAGGCCATGCTTCATTTAAGAAAACTTATTTATATTCCAATACTTATTTCAAACAGGCTATACTAAATGTGATAATTTTAGATTGTACCAGAATAAGAGAGAAAATAAGGAAAATTATAATATGACCACATTTTGTAGAATGGAAGTCCTGGGTGCTCTTGAAATAGACAAAGTTGCACAAACCAAAAGTCCAATATAAGGAAATGACATTGATAAATTATTGACTGCATATGTCTTATTTCCTCTCTACTATCTGTCCCTTCAGGGCAGCGCTGCGTTACCTGTTTCTGCCTTTAAACATGCTTTTTACAGCCTTCTCTTTTTAAGAGGTGTACAACTTTTGGCAACTCATAAACTGTAAATTCATAAAAGAAATGTTATCCAGCCCCCCAGTGGTGGAAGATTTCAGGGACTTCTTTTACAATCAGGCAATCTGGTGACTTTGTGCTGGCATTTATGGTCACTAGCAGAACCATTATCTACTTCTACGGAGAGATATAAACTTAATGACTCAGCATCATCTCATTTTGTACTTCATTATTAATCTGTTCCCCACCAGCTGTTTTCATGAGGGGAAATCTGTTCAAAATGGATGGTTTTTATCATGTTTGTTGCAGACACAAAGCAAGCTGTTCATCCTTCCCAACTCTTAAAATTAATATATTAACAGAAGGAGCAAATACACTTTGGCTCTTCTGATCAGATGCACAAATTTCTTTAAGAGAAACAATAATTTCTCAATTCAGATGCACTTTATTGGTGTGAATAATCAACTGAAATGACTCCTTTCATATGCACAAAGCCAGCAGAGCAGAACTTCCACCAAATTCAACAAGTTACAATAGAAATGCATGAAAATATCTCTTTCTATTATGACATAACAATATAGATCCATTAGGAGCTGCCTGGTGCACGGCGCTGACACAGGCTATGGCTACAGCTGTAGGCCAGCCGGTTTTCGGTGAAGCTGTAATCCCCACTAGATGAGGTGCAATGGGGGAGTGCCGGAATGTGATCTTCTCTGCCTGCGCCTTATGCAGTAACACCTGCCCCCACCCGCTGGCACAGAACACAATGAGGGGCCACTCTCTTTATTAAGTCGGCAGAGCATTTAATTTCCCGGGCATTTGGGTGGGTTAGTGGTACAAGCAGGCGGGTGTCAGGACTGGCAATCGCTCAGGATGATGCTGGGAGACAGTGACATACTGAGACACAGAGACAGTGGAGACAGAGTAACCCTTTGTTTGGTATGATTAAGCCCCAGCTGGCCTGAGCTGGGATGTGCAATTGTACTTGCACGTATTAAATATGTTTGTGTTTCAGTGTGTAATGTAAAATTCACTCATCTCCATCTCGAGTGGCTCCTCCGAGTGGTCCTCAGGAGCTGATGAGCACTTCTGTGCCAGCAGCCTAATAAATAAGTTGGCATCCAAATTGTTTTTAATTAAGACCTCATTAGGTTATACATTCATTAGGGCAGGTTTGGGACGACACTGATCTCAGCACTCGAGCTGAATCTCATCAAAGCTGAATCAGTGACAGTAAAGGTGCCAAGCACGGGTGAACACTTTGTGTGGTTCTTGTCAGTGTCAGTTTAAATATTGTTTTTCATAAAAAAGGACACATTACTGGTATTTCACGATTTCCCTATTGAACTATACGCTGCAGTTTCTTTTATTGTAATTACAGCAGATATTCACTGCCCAATCCACCTTATACAGATGTCATTTACAAGTTACAGGGAAAGTAAAATGGAGCTGTCCCTTGGTCACTGTTTGTTCTGTGTAGTTACAGGGTATTAGAGCTGTAAATTAAAGCTGCTGCTTTCTCAGTGTAATTGCAAAGTAAATGGAAATTATTCACATTGCGCCATTTTCAGGACAGTGTATTCATGCACCACACAGTGGCTCTTGGAATTGTGGGTTGCATGTAATTGTTCAGTCCTCAAATGGATAAACACATGATTAATATGCAGTGTGTCAGCTTTCCTAATATTGTCCACACTTGTTTAGCTATGAGTCTCGGCTGCCATTACTATAGTCGGGAATAACATGTTACTACTACTTTTTATGAGGTGACACAGTCAATCATTGTAAGAGCGCATGAAAATGAATTATTGCTCCAGCAAAGTGGACATCTCAATCATGTTGATTCAGCCAACAAAACCTACATTATTACAAGGCTGAATCACATTTTAACACATATTGCTGCAGTAAAGCTGTCAGAATAAGAGCTGTCACTTTTACAGTGTAATTCTCACAGGCAGATGCAGCCTGCTAAATGAGCTGCTGTGTGTAACTTTTGTGAGCCCATTGAAAGATGTCATGAATTCTGTGGCTGTTTCATATTAATATTCCTTGAAAACATCTCAGTATAGGAATGCCAACCATCCAGGCCTACTGCATCGCCCCTTGGCTATGTTCTAGTCAAAGAGGAAGGATATACCCCACTTCCTAAAGCTCCACCCTGTCACATGCACTGCAGAGAAAATAGAGAACATAAAATTACAGGCTAAGGAACTTAGTTATACGTTTCAGGTGGCAAAACGCCAGAAACACAGCCACCCCCCCCCCCACACACACACACAATATTCCCCATGATAAAACAATGCTTTAACTAATGTTAAAGATAAAGTTCATGGTTAATAATTAAAGTAATGCTCTTTATCTCATCAAGAAGGTCTTAGGGTGCAGGGCTATACCTCACCACAAAAATTACTTTATCAAGCCAGGATTGAGATAAGATAATCTTGTATTAGTCCCACAGTGGGGAAATTTACAGTACTGCAGTAACAAAGGGATAGCAGCATTCAGAGCAATAATAAATAATAGATAAAATAGGGCAAAAAAACAGTACAGTGCAAGAAATTTGAAAAAGTAGAATAATTTTTGCAGTTTAAAAATAAGTAAAATAGTATTTACAGCAGGGGTGTCCAACCATGTGCCATGGAGAGCCAAGACCCTGCAGGTTTTACCTCCAACCAGTGTCTTCAACAGCAGATTTCAGTGAACTTCTTCCCACTGATTGCTGATAAGTGAAAACACCTGCTGAAGAGACTGGGTAGAAGAGAAAACCTGCAGGGTCTTGGCTCTCCATGGCACATGGTTGGACACCCCTGATTTACAGCATTACAGTTAAATTAAATTATAATTTTTATTAGATTTTGGTGGGGGGAGGGGAATAAAATACATTCCCTTCACGTGTTGGGAGTAACTGTAACGCCACTACTTTTGCAGTAACATGCTGTGTAACAAAATTACAGTTTAAAAATTCAGTAATGTGTTACAGTTACTGAAATTTGATCAGATGCGTTACTCGCATTACTCGTTTTATGGATAGATATTTTTTAGCACAAGTAAATACAAACTGACCCTACCCAGCTCACGAGCCATCAGTCAAAGAACCTCTTCATTGCTGCAGCTACAAATGGAGCTTGATCCTGCTGGGAAAAGATGAAGCTACTTTGTTTTTGTTGAAATAGATCATTTTTTCTTTGTCACGGTAAAAGATAAAAGCATATTGGTGGGTTGCAAGCTAAATGCATTTGAGACCGACTGCAATCTCCAGAAGCGCCTAACAGCAGCAACAAGGTCCTGCAAAGCTAGTGCTATGCTATGCTAAGCTAACACCGCGTTAGTGGATTTATGCTATCTGAACAGCGGCTGGATTTCGAGCACAGGTATGGATCTGGACTAATTGTGAGCCAGCAAGAATTAAACCGAGTGATTGCCAGATACGTCGTTACAGAATGAAGACCTGATAAGTCATTTTCCATCAGACAGCTGTGATCCACTGAAGTTAAAGCACATTTACTTGCTACCTGGATAAAGTTTATTCAAAAATGGATTTGATCTTCAAAAGGACTGGATCATGTCTCTGTCACAGCAGACATTTGGACTGTGGATAATGGACATTTTCTTTGGATCACTGCACATCAGATTAAATCCATAATATTAAAGGTAAGAACGGACAGCTTTATGCAGTGTTGCCAACTCACTCTTTTTCCCTCTCTCTCACTCCACAAATCCTATTTCTCACTCCAAAATGAGGAAATTATTGGCAATTTTGTGTTGATTTTCTTCAGATTTTTCCCACAGTAAGAGCTCTCAAGGCAGGATAAAGCAGACTGAACATGTTCTAAAAGCTCTGTCTGAAACAGTCTGTTTTCAGCCTGACATTAATAAGCCCCTAATGTAATCCATTAATTAAATGATCTTGCTATGTGTGCAAGATGATTTAATTGTGCATTTAAAAGTAATGTGAAAGTTACTTTTCCAAGTAACTAGTTACTTTAATCATACAGTAACTCAAAAGTAACTCAGTTACTTTTGAAAAGAAGTAACTAGTAACTGTAACTAGTTGCTATTTTTTAGTAACTTGCCCAACACTGTTCCCTTGTACAGTCTGTTCCAAAAATAAAGAGCTGGCTGTTCTTCAGGGTTATGGCAATTATTGTTACGTGGGTTTCCAACTGTTCAGCAATAGCCATGAAGTCCCTTATTTTGAGCCAGTTTGTTTTGCCCCATATGTGACATACTCTGACTTGTATTTTGGCTCCAATTTAACGTCACACTGATCATGCCAGGGTGTAATGGTCACCCATCATCATCCAATCACAGCTATTCAATTGAGTAAATCAGTTAAACATGCAGAAAACTGTATGTATTTTTTTTTTTCTTTCAGCTGCTTCCTTTTAGGGTCGCAACAGCATATCATCACCTGATATTGCAATGATCCACATGTTGATTTGGCAAGGATTTTTATGCTGGATGCCCTTCATGATGGAACCCTCCCTATTTATGTGGGCTTGGGACTGGCACAGGCAGTACACTGGCTTGTGTTCCCCCTGTGGCTGGGTAACCAACTTTCCTTCCCCCATTCCAGCATGCCGAGAACCAAGCTAAAGACAGGTAGTACCATTTTTATATATTCATTGGTATGACCTGGCTGGGGCTTGAACCCATGACTTCCCGGTTGTGGGGCACATGCGGTAGATAGAGAAAACTGTATGTAGTAGTAAGGATAAAATGGTGAATCAATCAAGAGCAGCCAAAAGTATTTATGAAAAATATAATTTGAGAATTAGGATGTACCCTTGTTTCCTCTTTTGCATTTAAATTTTCTTTTCTGCTCCAAGGTGTGATTACCCACACCAACTAGTCACGTGGGTAGAGCGGTTGATGCTGTCTGCGGCCAGCCGACCAGCTGGCTATCCGGCTTTGTCCTTGCTCCAACTTTAATGAGGCTACAGCCACCAAACTTGGTACATAGGTTGATCTTGGGACTAGTACCTATGGATATGCTTTTGGGGTCAAAGGCCAAGGTCAGAATGCCATATAAACTGTATCTCAACAAAAAAAGAAAGCTAGGGTAACCAAACTTGGTACACAGGTTCACTTTTTTTTTTCTCTGTGACATTTTGTCTTAGATTTGTTTTTGAATAGTAACCGCTTAACTTAGCCTAGCTTAGTTTTCTTTTTCTCTCAGTCACATTTTGTCTTAGCTTTGTTTTAAATTGTAATCGCTCTTGTCTTGTTTTCTCTTTTTTCTCTTTTGAATTCTTGGATGGAATATGGGTGGGCAATATAAGCTGCGGCTTCAGCCATCACCCATTTCGGATAACTCACGTGGAATTGTATAGTAGGAGGAGTCTTTGTCTAATTTGACCTTGTTGTTATATTATACAGTGTCTTTTAACCTGTACTGTACTATCCGAAATAAATTCATTCATTCATTCATTCACTTTAGGATCCTGACATCTGACTATGGGCTTGGGGTCAAAAAGTCAAAAAGTTTTAAGTCTATCAGGCAGTACCTCTAGGATTTTGCGGGATGTTTTTATGATTGTTGCGGCCCAAAAAGCCTGACTTCGTGGGAGCTTTTTAAAAAAGTTGCGATAAAAGTTGTGATGTACTTCGGACCCCCAACAAGGATGGCAGGACACAGTCCAAGGACGGATATTTTATTTTTTTTCACACAAAGGGAGTTGTTCAGAACTCCTTATAAGAACTCCTTATACAAAGATATAGAGTGATGATAATCAAGTCAGTGGCGGTAATGCACCTGTAAGCTGGTTGCCAACCGCCAATCAAATCTAAAAGAAGAAGAAAGAAGAAAGTTGCGATGTTTTGAGAGGTTTTTTTGCACTTAAAGTTGTGGGAAGAATTACAAATTTTAAAGCAGATGGTTTTTTTTTCAGCTTACTGCAATGATATTCTATATAACAATACAAGAAAAGCACAGGATTGTCAAAAATTTCCTATTACAGTGATTTGTAAATTAAGTAGAAACTTTTGCTATACAGAAAAACTCTTTTGTGCAATAACAAATACAGACTTAAACACAATATCCATTACAACAGCTGAACTGCAATGAATGCATGTTAAAGAATATAGAGTTGGAAATTATTGGCAGCACCTTCATTTGAAAACTCCCTACGGTCCCCAACCACTCGGTACTGAGCGGAGAGGAAAAAATAATTTATTCTGTTGCTCTGTATTGTCTATTGGAGTCTGTGTTTTTCTGAACAAAAAATTAGACAATATTCTCTTTCTTTCCTTGCCTAACTCCTACCTGTCTATCTGCTGTGCGTCTTGACACACACACTTGTCTCTTCAGACACACATCTTTCATTTACAGCGTGCGGGAGGTGGGGTGGCCTTTATCCATGTCCAGACCGGAGATTCACAGTTTTAAAGCTCACTGACAAGATGTAGCAATGATTTTACCTCTGAAGATGTACAAAATGTTCAAACCCTGGCTGTAGTGTTAGATTTGCTCGTTTTGTTGGTGGTTTTATGGCATCTGTCCGCATGCACGCTCCCACAAAGGGGTGCTTTTGGGGCAGGTGGACATTTTTCAACACAAACCCAACACTTCGTACACGCAGTCAGGAGGGAGACGTGGCAAGACATCCACCGGCAGGCTGGGGGAGACGGATGAAGGGATGGTGTTGGAAACCTTGCAGGTGAGTGTTGTTTTTTTTTTTAAATCACACTCACTCACACACACAGTTCTTGCTGATGTGTTCTGTTAATACTCACTGTAAACATGGAAGTGAATGCAGTGCAGCGATGCATTTGATTGGTTAGACTGAGCGTTTGTGCGCCACTCAAAGACAAATTTAATTGGTGAAATCAGTGGAAGTTGACGAGGGTTGGCCAAAATTGCGGGAAAGTTGCAGTGATTGGACAAAGTTGCAAAGTCGCGTACTAGTTGTGCTGATTGGCTGATTTCATGTTATTTGACGCGATCGCAACATCGCAAAATCCTGGAGGGACTGATCAGGCTGCATAAGGTGTGGGTCTGCATCTTGGTTGAGGGCATTCTAGTACAGGGGTCACCAACGCGGTGCCCGCGGGCACCATGTCGCCCGCAGGGACCACATGAGTCGCCCGCAGGCCTGTTCTAAAAATAGCACAACTCGCAAGTGAGCTGCGTCTAAGATGTAAGTTTTTCTGCCGCTATTTTTTAAAATCACACTTGCATTTATATAGATTTTAAAATGACAATGTCTTAAAAATAAAAAAAATGAAAATATGTTTATTATACGTAAAGTTAAGGTGAACTCTGACCTAGTTCAAAGGTCAGTATTGTGCGCATGACAAAACCTTCGCGCTGGAGCGTAAGCTAGCGGGCAGTGAAGATGGTGAACGCAGTGCTATTTCCTAGCCCCCCAAAAAAAGACAGAAAATTTATCATTTTCAAAGTGAGCGGGAGGAAGAGTTCTTTTTTACTACCGTGAAAGGAAGCTGCGTGTGTTTCATTTGCGGGGCGACGGCGAAGCGGCACTTGTCATGAAACTGCTGCCCACTCTTTTTTTTTTGTACCCGTAGGTAGATTTGTTCTGCAGTCCGGTGACAAGCCACCAGCTGCCGGTCGCAAGCGCCCCTTAACCTGCATGTTTTTGGCATGTGGGAGGAAACCCACGCAAACACGGGGAGAACATGCAAACTCCACGCAGATCACTGTTGACCGGGGGCAGGGATCGAACCCACGATCCCCGCGATCCCCCGGCCGAGGGTAAACTGTGCTGCCGCGGTGCTAACCACTGCGCCACTGTGCATACAAGCACTCTCAGTGCTTGTTTAGCTTCTTCTCATGAAAGGACAGTGCTGGTTATTACTCCAGCATGATTTTTGGCAAGAACTGTATGGATATAATTCCAGTGAAGAAGAACACACAAAAGTGTGTTTATAAAATGTAACAGATTCTGAGCAGAATTGCAGCAGATTTGTTCAGTTAAAAATGTGATAAGATTTATTTAATATGAAAGTTGATTTTTCTTAAATGTTGCATAACTTTTTCAAACATAGTTCAACATAGTTCATGAATTAAAAGGGTTTAGTTTTTTATGGTTAAAAGGGACTGGTGAAAACTGGACATTTTTTTAATGAAATGTAGAAGTGATCATCTGAACAATTGCTGAGATTAATAAAAATAAAGTGTTGAATATTGATCTTGTCTGTTACCCACTCTTAAGTTATTGATAATTATTTATTTGTGTGTGTGTGTGTATATATATATATATATATATATATATATACACAATTTGTTATTTTAGAGGAGTGTGTCAAGCTGGTGCCCTTCACATGACTCGCTACCCATGAAGTAGCTCTTGGTTTCAAAAAGGTTGGTGACCCCTGTTCTAGTATATTTGCTCATTTATTATGCAGCCTTACAAACCAAACTTAAGTGATGATGACAGCTCTAATCTTCAGTGCAAGAATCTGTATTGTTTCAGGTAAAACACTGTTTTCAGGTACCTCCTGTGTACTACAAATCACACTATTGTGGCAGATATGATGTGGGGTGGATCTCACACCAGGAGAGATGGGTGGCACTAATAAAAAGGGAGAGCTCTGGTTTTACCTGCATGTTCACTTGTGCTTTGCTTGGTCTGTGGATTAAACGCTCCAAACAAACTCTCTGCCTGCTCGCCTTTTTTTCCTGCATCCCACAATTGGTGACCCCAACGTTGGACATGTTTTCTGATGTTGTTGGCGATGGTGCACAGAGCACTTCGGCACTTGGGCAAGCTCCCGTTATTCCCCCTGGAGTTTTTGCAGCTACGATTAAGCTGCCAGAATTTTGGCAACATGACCCAGATCCGTGGTTTCAGCACATTGAAGCACAGTTCAACCTCCAGGGGATAACGGTGGATGAAACCAAGTATTATCATGCGGTTGCAGCATTGGTTTCTTCTACTACCCGGTGTGTAATGGGCTTGTTGAGGGACCCACCAGCTAACGGGAAGTATGAAGCTTTGAAGGCTCAGTTGCTGAGATTGTTCCAGCTGTCGGACACTGAACGGGCTGAGCACCTTTTATCTCTCAATGATTTGAGAGACAGCAAACCCACTGAACTGATTGAAAACATGCTGGCACTGCTGGGGTCTGGTGATGCTTCTTTTCTTTTTGTTCAACTGTTCCTGTGGCAGTTACCACCTCCGGTACATACGGCCCTCACCAGCTCGCCTCTACTATGCACTAAGGACTATTGAGGATTGGCGGAGGAGGCGGACAGGATATTGCTGGCGACCCAACAGTATGGAGTGCATGCCATGGGTCCCCTGAAATTCCAGTTTCCATCGGAGGATCAGGAGGCAGCGGTTGTGGCAGCAGCACCGACTCACCGGAGAAAGGGGGATGAGCTGTGTTTTTACCATCGTCGGTTTGGCGTTAAGGCCAAATGCCATGTGCAGACCTGCTCTTTCTCGGGCCAGGGAAATGCCAGGGCCGGTGCTCAGTAGCAGCTGTGGGCGCTGGTGACAGGGAAGAGCTGCTGTTTGTGGAGGATACGCTGTCTGGCAGGCTCCTGTTTGTGGATTCGGGTGCACAGAAGAGTGTACTGCCAGCGTCGGCTGTGGACAAATTAAGCGGCAGTCATAGGCCACCGTGGGACGTGGCTAATGGGACTCCCATTCGTACTTTTGGCACCAGGTTTGTGACTGTGTGTTTTAATGGACAACAATTTGGATTGGATTTTGTAACGGTTTCTGTTTCTGTGCCGATACTTGGAGCAGATTTTTTGTGAGCTGTGGACTTCGGTGGCTGAGAGCCTTGGAGTGAAACTTCATTGTACTACAGTGTATAACCCACAGGCTAAGGGGTTGTGCGAGTGTTTTCACCATACCATGAAATCTGCCTTGCAAGCTGCTGTCACGGGTAGTAATTGGATGGACCGTTTGCCATGGGTTATGCTAGGCCTCCGTTCTGCACCTAAGGAGGGTTTGCATTGTTCTTCTGCTGAGCTTGTGTTGGGTCAGCCGTTAAGGGATCCGGGGGAGTTTCTTTTGGGTTCTATAGTTCCAGGATCGGCTATAAGTCGTCGACCTCGGTTTCAGAATCTGGCTGCTGTTTTTGTGCCCTTTCCTGTTCATCATTGTATTCCCCCGTCCTATATCCCTAAGAACTTGTCGTCGGCAGAGTATGTGTTTATTCGCCACGATGCCCACCGTTCTCGACTTCAGCCTCCTTATGATGGGCCATTTCGTGTTTTAGAGACAGGACCCAAAAATTTTGATGTGAACATCGGTGGGAGGCGTGAGTGGGTGTCGGTGGATTGACTTAAACCTGCTTATGTACTTCCAGATGAGCAGTTGGAGTTGGTGCAGCCCCGACGGCGGGGTTGTCCCCCCCCAACCTTGTTTCAATTTCAGACCTTGCCCCCGCTCGTACCCTTTCGCCATCTTCGGCGAGGTTTAAGTGTAGTCGTTGGAGTCAGGTGATCAGACCGCTTAGGAGGGTCTGAATGAGTATTGGTTGGAGGGGTTGGTTTGGTTTGATTAGTCAAATCTGAGTGTTGGGGGGGTGCTGTTTGGCGGATATGATGTGGTGTAGACCTAATACCAGGAGAGATGGGCCGAGCTAATAAAAAGAGAGCTCTGGTTTTACCTGCATTGTTGCTTGGTCTTTGGATTAAACGCTCCAAACGAACTCTCTGTCTGCTCGCCTTATTTTTCCTGCATCCCACACTATACTGTCAAGTCATGAGAGCTGAGAATTTATCTTTGAGTATAGGATATTTATTACTGTGAAAAAATATTCAAAACAGCACACTGTACACGCATAGCACCATATTCTGAGATTTGTCCCTTACTTGGTGATGAAAAAACTGGCATCTTTACGTTGGAATGACAGTGGAAGTGAAGTTCATTTCTCACTCCCCACATTGGTGACCAGACGTGAGAATGGATGAAAGGCGTTCTCCCGTTGCAGACTCGTCGGAGGCGGCCCGAGCAAGCGCCGTCGCCATCAAACTCCCAGAATTCTGGCAGAATGACCCGAACTCGTGGTTCAAGCAGGCTGAGGCACAGTTCGCGCTCGCAGGGGTGACGGCAGACGAAACCAAGTTCTACCACGTCGTCGCCAGGCTCGACGCCACCACAGCGCAATGCGTGCGGAGCGTGATACAGCAGCCGCCCGCCAGCGACAAATACGAGGAGCTGAAGGCTACTCTCATCGAGAGCTTCGTGCCCTCGGCAGAGGAAAGGGCCAAGAGACTACTGGCGATATATGGCCAAGGAAGGCGCAGACCGATGGTCCTGATGGAAGACATGCTTCAGCTGAGGGAGGCAGACAACAACAGCTTCCTCTTTCAGCACATCTTCCTCAGCACCCTCCCGGCGCACATGAGAGGGACTCTGGCCAGCATGCGTTGTAAGACCCAGCAGGATTTCCGCGCGCTAGCCCGGGAAGCACAGCGACTCCTCAACTCCTGTGGCGAGCAGATGGCCACAGCAGCAGCGGCAGACCTCGGTGTGGAAGCCCGGGGCAGCGGGGAGCCGGAGACAGCGGAGCAAATCCCGCCCACCATGGCAGCGACGCGGCCGCGACGCAACAGACGAGACGGCCTCTGTTACTACCACCGGCGATTCGCTGAGAGGGCATACAAGTGTGTGCCACCATGCAATTTCAAGAGCTCGAGGAAACTCCAAAGCCGGGAACCGTTAGCAGCCACGGCTCTCGGCGAGGCCAACAAGCTGCTCTACATCACTGATGAAGGCTCCGGGCGACATTTCCTCATAGACACCGGAGCTCAGGTGAGCTTCATCACCCCGACCTACGCTGACCGAGTGGCTGGACCCCGCGGCAACGGGGCAACGGCGGCGAACGGCTCGAACATCAGCACTTACGGTGAAAGGACCTTGTCTCTGTCCTTACACGGCCGCACTTATGAGTGGACTTTTATTATAGCGGCGGTGAGTTTCAACATGTTAGGTGCTGATTTCTTATGTTCACATGGGTTGTTAGTTGATCTTGCAAACAGACGCTTAATCAATGCACTGTCATTCTCTTCTATCCCCTGTTCAGCTCGAGTGTCCCCACCACCCGTGCAGGCCAACGTCGCCACAGCAGGACGTAAGTTTGACAAACTCCTCACCCAATTTCCAGCACTCACAGTTCCCAAATTTTCGGCAACAGTAGCGAAACATGGGGTGGAGCACTTCATCCCCACAACGGGCCCCCCTGTCTTCGCTAAAGCTCGGCGCTTAGACGCTACCAAGCTCGCCATAGCACGCGACGAGTTCGCCAGCCTGGAAAAACTGGGCATTATTCGGCACTCGAAAAGCCCATGGGCTTCGCCACTGCATATGGTCCCGAAAGCCGACGGCTCCTGGAGACCTTGCGGCGATTATCGCAGATTAAACAATGCTACAGCGCATGACCGCTACCCAATCCCTCACATCCAGGATTTTTCACTACATCTGGCTGGTATGCGTATTTTTTCTAAAATAGACCTGGTCCGCGGCTACCACCAAGTCCCAGTCCGTCCTGAGGACGTCCCTAAAACGGCCGTAATAACCCCTTTTGGTCTTTTTGAGTTTCTGCGCATGCCGTTTGGCCTTAAAGGCGCAGCACAAACGTTTCAGTGTATGATGGACGCTGTGTTACGCGATCTTTCTTTCGTGTTTGTCTACCTTGACGATATTTTAGTCGCCAGCACGTCTGAGGAGGAACACGAAAATCACCTCGCTACAGTTTTTCAGAGGTTGGAAGAACATGGGTTAATAATTAATCCAGCCAAGTGGCGATTCGGCGTGGTGCAGATTGATTTTTTGGGACACCGCGTTCCCCCAGAAGGGGCAGTCCCATTGCCTGATAAGGTGCGCGCAGTGGCAAATTTTCCCTGACCACAAACGGTCAGATCGCTGCAGGAATTTTTAGGAATGGTAAATTTTTACAACCGTTTCCTCCCCCGCGCAGCTCAGCTCATGCAGCCATTATATGCCGCGCTTAGAAAGAAAAAGCCCTCCAACGCGGTTGCGTGGTCCCCGGAGCGGGAGCGCGCGTTCGCGGAAGTAAAAAGAGCCCTGGCTGACGCCGCGCTGTTGGCCCACCCCGACCCCTCGGCCCGCATAGCGCTTACCACAGACGCATCAAATTTGGCCATAGGGGCGGTCGTGGAACAGCACGTTGACGGGGCTTGGCAACCGCTAGCATTTTTTAGCAAATCCTTAAACGAAACCGACAGAGAGCTGTTAGCGCTTCATTTGTCCATCCACCATTTCCAGTTCTGGCTGGAAGGTCGGCGTTTCACGGCTTTTGTCGACCATAAACCGCTCACTTTTGCGATGTCTAAAATCTCAGAACCTTGGTCGGGCCGGTAACAAAGGCAGCTGGCCGCAATTTCGGAATTTACCACAGACATTTGGCACGTAGCGGGCGAACTCAACGTGGTGGCAGATTGCCTCTCCCGCGCCGTGACATCGTCAGGGCACGTGGAGGCAGATCATACTACCACAGCCGCAGAGCGCAAGACCAACACGGAAGCGCACGCGGCCCCAGTTCACGTAGGGATAGATTATGCAGCCATGGCAGCAGAACAGGGTAGTGACGCGGACGGGCGCACACTCCAGTCTGGACCAACAGGGTTAAGGCTGGAGAGTAGGGGTTTGCGTGACGGTGTGCCCCCCTTAATCTGCGACGTGTCAACCGGGCGACCTCACCCGGTAGTCCCAGCCGCGTGGCACTGCCGCGTTTTTGACTCGGTTCACTCCCTGGCGCACCCGGGAGTGCGCGCTTCAGTAAAAATGGTGGCGGAAAAGTTTGTTTGGCCGGGCCTGCGCAAGCACGTAAAGGAGTGGGCAAGAACATGCATGTCTTGCCAACGTGCCAAAATTCACAAGCATATGAAAGCTCCTTTAGAACCGTTCCGAATCCCGGCCAGGAGGTTTGACCATGTGCATGTCGACCTCGTGGGCCCCCTACCGTCCTCGCAGGGGTTCACACATCTTTTAACAATGGTGGACCGAACCACACGTTGGCCAGAAGCGGTCCCGCTGACGTCAACTACGGCCTCAGAGGTGGCTCGCGTTTTTTTAACGACCTGGGTAGCGCGTTTCGGAGTCCCGTCGGACATCACGTCCGATAGGGGGCCTCAGTTTGTCTCAGAGCTCTGGTCCGCGATGGCCAGCAGCTTAGGGGCGACAATCCATCGCACTACAGTGTATCACCCCCAGGCTAACGGTTTATGCGAGCGTTTTCATAGGTCTTTGAAGGCTGCCCTCAGAGCGTCACTAACGGATGCAGATTGGGTTAACAAACTACCGTGGGTTTTATTGGGGCTGCGTTCTGCACCCAAGGAGGATCTAGACGCCTCCCCAGCAGAATTAGTTTTTGCACAACCTCTCAGGCTCCCCGGTGAATTCTTACCAGAACAGCCAGAGCCGGGGCGCCTCCCAGCTCTGAGGCCACTAAGCAGCACGGGAGCGGACATGCTCCCAGGCCCGGTTCATCACACCTTTCCGTGGGTTTTTGTTCCCCAGGCTTTAAAAAATGCCGAGTTCGTTTTTGTTAGGCACAAGGCTTTAAAGCCAACCCTCCGCCCACCATATGATGGCCCATATAGAGTGCTGGAACCTGGAGATAAGCATTTTGTGCTGGATTTGGGGGACAGAAAAGAGACAGTCAGCATTGACAGACTCAAGCCTGCCTTCATGTTGAGTGACGAGCCTGTACGGGTGGCGAGAGCACCTCGACGTGGTAGACCCCCCAAGGGGCACGTCGCAGCCCCCCCGCAGGGATCAAATAACCACTCTTTTCCTCAAGCTGCAGATTCCTTACAAGACAGCACCGCTGGGACGCCGAGGCAGGCGTACAGCAGATTTGGAAGACGGTTAAAACCCAGACGACACACAGACTGATGTGAATGTGACAATGTGTTTTAAGATATGCTGTCGGGGTTATCATAGCAGTTTTAAGGCGGACATGGGGCATAGACTGTACTGTTACTGGTATCACTGTGTTTTTAACGTGATCAACTTGTATAGTTATGCCAGTGATGTCACCATATTCTGTGAACCTGCATATATTGTCCTTTTCTTAGACGTTTGGGGGGGGGCTGTAGTGCATATATCCATATCTGCATATGTATAGACACAGGGAGATGTTTTGTGATTGCATGTGTGGAATGACCTCACGTCTCAGAAGAGGACAATAGGTCTGGACCGCCTGCGGAGAACAACGAGGAGATGGAGGCGCGGCGGTGAAGACCTGAAAAGACTTCCTGACCCCCTAGGGTTAGACGAAAGAACCGGAGGACATTGGAAGGAGACATGGGATGATGAGATGAATATGACAAGGATGTGTGATGTTGGCTATTGTTGTATGGTGTATAAGTATGGGGGTCTGACTGCGATCAGCCTCTTTCTGCTTTCTGCCTTGGGTGAGACATGTTGGGGAGGCGAAGCCGACATTAAATCTGAATTATAAAATCACTCAGCTTCTTCTTTTCTCACTCCCCACAGAAGTGACCATCTGGACTGACCAATAACTGTTGGCCGTGTCTGGATGAAGCACATGTCAATGAATTTTACAGAGATTATTGTCAAATGGTATCCAGAGTCAGTAATGGTGGATTCTTCTTCTGTCCGAGGCTGAAAAACAGCTGACAAAATGATATCACATCTGAGTCGACTTTATTCCATAACAACCAGGAAAACTGAGATCCTTTACCGATGTCTGTCAACAAATTTCACCGATACATCACCATTTGGCTAATTTAACACAGTGGGAAAGGGGAATTTTAACTCTTCAGCGTTTATGTTAAAATTTACAATTCAAGTTTTTCTTTTATTTCATTGTAAGAGGGAGGAAAATCTACTGTAGACAAGTATTAGGCGTTGCTAGCAATGTGATAATATGTATATTAAAACACTATAGCGACATGTTCAGAGATAGACGGTCAGTACTGTGTGCATGATGGACCAGAAGAGACATGCATATGGTTGTAGCCATCTTCCCATCTTAATTTGGTCCTACAAAGGCTTGCTTGACTTGAGGAGCTAAAAATTTAACTTCATGGCTAGAAGTACTACAAAGACACACCTCTAAATCTGACCTCTTTCAAGAAAAGTAACTCAAGTATTACTGAAAATAAGGTGAAACTTCAGTTTCTATTTTCGGGAGCATGTTTGGATATGAAAGATTCAAGTGCAATTTACAAGAAGATTTTCATACTCAAATAGGAGTTATTTTAATTGTATATTTCACTAATGGACCTTGAAGTATCAGTCAGTTTCATTCTCATAGGTATGTTTCATTCCTGTGGGGAAATTCCTGAGTGTCCTGCTGAAAGACTGCATGCTGTCTCCACAATACACAATGCATCTTTTTAGCAAGGAAACAACAGTAGTGAGATGGCAGAACAGGAAGCATACCGAGGAGCACAGGAAATAGGAAGTGCTAGCAGGAATAAACGAAGTTGGGGGGAAAAAACTGAAGGAATTTTCTGTTCTACTGGCTGAAGATTGTCTTGTAAGCAGTTCCTCTGCAGGCCTTAATACACACAAGAGGGCAGGCCTTTCCCAAAGAGCTAATAAAGAGCTAACAGACAAATAGATATTAACTCTGAAAAGCAAAGAACATCCTGTGGGGGTATGCAGTTGTTTTCCCTTTAATATTTGCTTGGTGTTAATCAATGTAAACTATCTACAAATGACGTGAGAACAATTTTCCCAAGAGGCATTGCTGTGAAGAACTCAAACTGTCTTGGACCTAAAGACAAAACAAAAGTTACAGAGCCCAGGCAAACTGAATAAGACAAAAGTGAGACAAAATACTAGTATACTTGGTACACTACTGTGGCTTCTAAATGCCATCCATCAGTTTTCTTAACCATTTATTTAGCAGTCATAGGGCGTGAGCCAGAATACACCCTGCTCAGTTCAACAGCCTATTACAGGGCGGACACTGACACACAAACTGCCACACACTCCAAGGTGCATATCTGAAAGGGGCTATATCCCATAAACGCCATCTTTTTCCAACTTTGAACATCCTAAATGCTGCAAGGCCACAACAAGTCCCCCCCCACCCCTGTAGGCAGGAAGCATCTTGCACACATTGTCTGAGGACTCTGCCCATCAGCAACAGGAAGAACAAAGTGCAAACCAGCAACAATGCCACACCCACTCCAACAAGGAAGATGGATTGTGTGGTGTTTGTGATGAACACCTGGGTGCAGCTGCTCTTGTCTTGCAATTTACCATTGGTCGAAGGTCATGGATCATAAATTATCTTGGAAAGTGCAAATATCTTACATAAATATCTTACCTCTTTTTTTTTTTTTTTTTTTTTTTTTCGGTTCCGGTTCCGCCGGACCGGTGGCGCCACACGAGTCGGCTGCCTGTTGCAACAGCCTTTTCTTTTTATCTTCCTTCTTCTTTCTACACCTTTCACTCTGTATATATATCACGGACGCACGGATCGCCCCGGGGGTCTCCCGGGTCGGCGGACGGAGCCACGGTTTGCAGCGGGAGACGTTACAGCGGGGAGGAGCTAGTGCTAGCTAGCACTTGGCCGCCGCCCGGTGCTAATGGGAAACTCGACATACCGGGAGCTGTAGCGAAAACGATGCGGGTGCCGGGCTGGAGTTTAGGCGGCGTGAAAGAAATATAAGACAGAATAATAAAGAGCGATGGCAAGAACCAAGCAGACCGCCCGTAAAATCTACTGGAGGAAGAAGCCCCCCCCCAGGAGACAGCTAGCCACCAGGGCTGCTCGGAGAGGCGCTCTGGCCACCGGCAGAGTGAAGAGGCCTCGCCGTCACAGGCCCGTGGCTCTGAGAGAGATCCGTCGCTGCCAGAAATCCACGGAGCTGCTCATCCGTAAGCTGCCCGTCCAGCGCCTGGTGAGGGAGATCGCTCAGGACTTCAAGACCGTCCTGCGTTTCCTGAGCTTCGCCGTCATGGCTCTGCAGGAGACCTGCGAGGCCCACCTGGTGGGTCTCTTCTTCGCTAAGGGGGTCATCATCATGCCCAAACACTTCCAGCTGGCCCGCTGCATCCGCAGAGAGAGAGCTTAGACTTTCTGCTGCACATTCACCAGCCATAATGCTCTGCACTGTGTGTCTATATATATATACATTTATAGTAATATGGACATATGTTTACTAGATGTTGTTTTTTCTTGCCTTCTGATTGTTGCTCTGAGTGTTGTGTCCCTATGCTGTTGCAATCCTGGAATTTCCCCATTGTGGGACTAATAAAGGCTTATCTTAAAGGCAAAATTGTCCAAAAGTGTTTCTCTTTTAAACAAAGCAAAGTACGCATTAGATAAAAAGGTTATTGGAGTTTGGTGCCACACAATGATTCTTCTATATTTTAGCCATTGTGTTTTGGTACGGAGAAATACTTATTTTAGTAATTTAAAACCTCTATTCAAAACCACGGGATCATACTATCAGCCTACTTTAAAATTAAGGCAATGAAATTCAAAGGTGTAGTTGAATTTAAAAATTTACTATTTGTGTTTTAAAATTTTTTGTGATTTTTTTTTTTTCATTTTAAGAAAATGTGCCAAGAGAGAAAGCTTGGTTATATGAGTAGTGTATGAATAGTCTGGTTAATGGTTTAGAACTGTGTTTAAGTGTCATGATCTGGACATGGTCATTGACCATGTCCATGTGTTTTAGTTTTTTTGGATTTATTTCACCTGTTGTCACTGTCATCGTTAGTATCCCTTATCCATAGTTCCTAGTTCATCTCTTATTTTAGCCTTTGTTTTTCCAGTCTGTTCGTAGTTTCATTTCCTGTGTTCAGTTTCTCTCCCGTGTGTTACTGTTTAGCTCTAATTAGTTCCCAGCTGTCCTATGTTAGTTAATCATTTAGTTTTCTTTTTATGTTGGCACTACCCTCACTTTGGTGTGTCAACATCACATGACTATCCCTCTGGTACCATGCACGTTTTGTTCACGTATGTACCTGGTTAGCGTTTCTAGCTTAGCCAGCGTTTGTTATGTTCTGTAGCACCAGAGCTGCCTTTGTTTATTTGTTAATAAATCATTCTTGCACTAGAGTCCTGCCTTGCCTTAAGGAGTCGCCTTTTTACCCATCTGCCAGAGGTGGAACCCTAACATTAAGTTGTCTAAGTTATTTCTTTGACAATACTGCAGTGTGTAGGCCAACACATTCAATAAATATAAATAAAGGTCCCAGAAACAATGAAATACATATATGAATGTAATGTTACCTTAAAGGGGTCATTAACTGCACTTTTCCCACATTTTAACAGCTCACACATGTCTTAATGAAATGTTTGTGACATGTTTTGTTCACAATTTCTATAATTTTTTTTCCCCCTTGTCCCGTCAGGCTGCTAGGTAAGCAGAACCGAGATCTGTTACCCTTATTGTGCCAAAACAGATTTACTTTGCCAAAAGGAGCTTTATACAGTACTTATCTATGTACTGTATATTGTTGCAAACTCCTCCTGTAATAACTTTTAATACTTTATTTAAATTATTTTACCTATGAAGGACCCGACAGGATGGGGAATGGGGAAAGGAAGTGTGCGGAGGGGGAAAGAAAAGAGAGGAACGCAAAAAAGACAAACAAACCAACAACTAAAACAAACAGAAGACAAACTACTTTTTCCACCGAAGAGGTCTCAACACGAGTCTGGTATCCGCACCTGTTAAAGGGGAGACATTTGTGTGTGTGCATCTGTGTGCATATATATGAGAGCGTGTGCAAAATAAGTATGTGCATGTGAGTAGTTTGTCAGGAAACATACGAAGAGGGGGGCCGGTCGCAGCAATTTCCCGCCACCCCAGAAACCCTGAGCAGGCAAGGCAGTGCCACCAACCCCCACAGGGCACAAGTGCCCGGGGCCGACAAGCCCCAGGAATGCCAGGCATCTGCCCCCGGCGAGACGGCAGAGGGAGGCAAGACCACCAGGCAGCCGGTGCGGCAGGCCCGCAGCCCCTGGCCCGCCAACCACCCCCCCAGCGGGGCCAACGCCAGCCCCTGGGTCCCAAGTGCCGGAAGGCCAGCACCCCCACTGCAGCACCCCACTGAGGATGACGTCACCAGCCTGCAAACTAAATTTCAAACACTGGAATTAAAATGGAAACGTCTGGAAGATAACGTCCTTGACTTGGAATCCCGCTCGCGACGGAATAATTTGAGGCTGGTGGGCCTCCCGGAGGGAGCGGAGGGACAGGACTCATGCTCCTTTTTGGAAAAGTGGATTCCAGAAGCGCTGAACAACGCGGATCTGCAGTCATCGGTCGTTTTAGAGAGCGCTCACAGAATCGGCCCACCGAGAGATAATAAGACACCACCGAGGACGCTGATTATGAAGTTCTTCAACTACAGAGACAAGATGACAGTCACCAATGCGGCGCGAGCTAAAGGGGAAATTAAATACCAGGATCAACAGGTGCGCTTCTATCCAGACCTGGCCACAGGAATTCAACAATTAAGGAGGCAGTTCGACCCCGCCCGCAAAGAGCTGCACAACCTCGGGATTCGTCACGGAGTGAGTCATCCGGCAAGACTGCTGGTCACATATAAGGGGAGAACCCACAACTTCAAGACCCCTTAAGAGGCGCAGGAGCTCATCAAGCAGATTCAAAAGGAGACTGGCGGGAGCTAAGCATGAACATGACAAAGGTAGAACATTTAAGCGTATGTACAGACATCTGATTGATCTGAAACATATAATAAGTCTACAAAATACAGACTGTATTTAATAAAAAAAAAGCTATGATGTACAACGTTACTATAAAACTTTGAAGTTATGCTGAAAAAAACTACAGAAGAGAGTTAATGTTATAAGAATAGTAGTAGTGTCAGGGTGATTGAGAGGAGAAAGAGAGAGTGGTTTGACTGATCCTCGCAGGTGTGGAACAGTCACTAGCTATAACGGGAGACGGAATTTTTTGATTTTGGGGGGGTTACCAACAATGTGGGGAAAGGGAATTTGTTTTTGTTTAGTTTGTAGGATGCATGTTCTATCATCCATGTTTTTGCTTCTCTGTAAGAGTATGTTCATATTGCAAGGTAATCTCAAACTCTTTACTGATCATAGATCAAAGCGTTAATCTTAATTTAACTTCATGGAATTGCAGAGGTCTACAAAATCTTAAAAAAACTTAAACAAGTTATGAATAAAATAAAAGACCGATTCAAAAATTGTATTTTTACAAGAAACTCATCTAATAGAGGAGGATGTAAAAAGAATTAGGAGAAGATGGCAAGGTAACGTGTTCACCTCATCATTTTCATCCCGAGCTAGGGGAGTTATGATTCTCATACATAAAACAGTCCCATTTCAAGTGAAAAATGTAATTGGAGACAAATTTGGAAGATATCTAATCATCCAAGTGTAGAGGATGTGCTCAAGGATGAGGCTGAGTTTATTTCTCAGGTTCAGCTTTATTAACAGAACACATTCTCTAACAATCTCCAAACAAGAAAAAAGAGACAGATCAATATCACATCGCTCTTTTATACTCCGGAACATGGAAACTCAAGTCACATGGTGTCTAAGCAAACATACAGTCACATGGTACTTAATCCCAGTCACGCTGTAACCCTTTTGATCTTCCACCATTGTCTCTTAGCCTCCGATGGCCCGGAAGTCCCTCCAGGGCTTCTCTCTGAGACAAAGGCCAAATCTCACACCTTCTCGATATCTCCTGCAGACTCAGTCCTTTTGTCCCTCGAGACGTGAAGCACACAATAAACATACAGCAATACATTTGTGGAAAATATGTACCCAACATATGTGCCACACAAGGATCTTTGTTATTAGAAACTATAAATTTGGTGAACTTATATGGCCCCAATATTGATGATCAAAACTTCTTTGTTAATTTATTCCTTACTTTATCATCACTTACAGGGCAACATATAATAGCAGGGGATTTTAATTGTACATTGAATCCCAGTATATATAGATCAACAGGAGTGGACTGTATGTTCAATGGATGTAGGATGACCATTAATCATTTTATGAAAGAACTGAGATTGCTAGATATATGGAGAGAAATGAAACCACAAGTCAAAGCCTATTCTTTATCCTTTTTTTTTTTTCCTTTGAAAGACAAAAGTAAAATAGAAAGATGTCTTTACCTTCTTTTACATGTTTCAACTGCACTGCATGTAAAAGAAGGTAAAGACATCTTTCTATTTTACTTTTGTCTTTCAAAGGAAAAAAAAAAGGATAAATAATTAAAAGAAGACAAAATGAACCTGTTTGACGTAAAGCCTATTCTTGTTATTCTAATACCTATAAGACATTCTCACGTATTGACTACTTTTTGATCTCTACAGAATTAAGGTCCAAGATTCAAAACTGTTTCTATGATAACACTGTGATCTCTGATCATGCACCCTGCTGTCTAATATATCCATCCATCCATCCATCCATCCATCTTCTACCGCTTTTCCGGAGGTCCGGGTCGCGGAGGCAGCAGTTCAAGCAGAGAAGCCCAGACTTCCCTCTCCCCCGCCACCTGCTCCAGCTCTTCAGAGAGGATACCAAGGCGTTCCCAGACCAGCTGGGAGACATAGTCTCTCCACCGTGTCCTGGGTCTGCCCCGGGGTCTCCTCCCAGTGGGACGTGCCTGAAACACCTCAAGTGGGAGGCGTCCAGGAGGCATCCTAATCAGATGCCGATACCACCTCAACTGACTCCTTTCAATGTGGAGGAGCACATGTGGAGGAGCCCCCTCATGGATCGTCACCCCCTCATGGATCGTCACCTTATCGTGGTGGGGGGGTTTGCGTGCCCCAGTGACCCCAGGAGCTATGTTGTCCGGGGCAATTTGCCTCTGATAGGGTCTTCCAAGACAAACTGGTCCTGGGTGAAGGGCCAGACTAAGAACGATCCAACAGACTCTCATGATAAATTGTATATCAAGGATTCAGTGTACCCCGCCCAGTATGGGGTTACCGGGGCCCCACCCTGGAGCCAGGCCTGGGGGAGGGGCTCGAAGGCTAGCGTCTGGTGGCCGGGTTTCCACCCATGGGACCCGGCCGGGCTCAGCCCGAAGGAGTTACATGGGTCCGCCCTCCAGTGGGCTCACCACCTGCAGGAGGGATCATGGGGGTCCAGTGCTATGTGGATTAGGTGGCGGTCAAAGGCGGAGACCTTGGCGTACTGATCCCAAGCTTTCTAAACTGGCTTCTAAACTGTCTAATATATGTAGATAAGAAATTGACAAAGGACCCAGGTAGGTGGCATTTTCAGCATAAATGGCTTCAGGATGAGGAATTTGTTAAGTACATAGAAAAACAGATAGATGAGTTCTTTGATATTAATACTACACAAACAACGGCATGTATAAAGTGGGAGGCTTTCAAAGCTTTTATTAGGGGGCATATTATTAGTTATACAGGTTCAAAATCTAAGAAGACCCGAGAGGAGAGAGTCCAATTGGAACGTAAAATAAAAATTCTTCAAGAAAAAGTGTATGCAGCAAGTAACCCACAGTTAGAGAACGAATTACTGATTCTGAGAACAGAATATGACAAAAAAATTAGCGAATAGAGCTGCCTCGAGTCTTCTAAGATTGAAGCAAACTTTTTATGAACAAGGTGAAAAATCAGGAAAATTATTGGCATGGCAGATTAAACAATTAGAATCTAAAACACCAATTACCAGTATTATAAGTAATGGACAGGTAGTTATAGATCCTTTAGAAATTAATAGTGCCTTTAGAGATTATTATGAAAAACTATATGATACAAAAAATGAAACTGACTTAACAAAACTAAATGGGTTTTTGGGTGGATTATCTATACCGTGTATTCCAAATGAAAACAGGGAGATACTGGAGTCTAAAATTAGTCAAGAAGAAGTTGGGCTAGCCATTGATAATATGAAATCAGGAAGAAGAGCAGGACCAGATGGTCTTCCAGTTGACCTCTATAAAAAATTTAAGAATAAATTAATAAAACCACTTTTGGAAATGGTTTTAGAAGCATTTCAAAATGGTAATTTACCACCATACATGAATAATGCCTTAATTATACTGTTGCCAAAACCAGGTAAACCCCCTAATAAATGTGAAAACATGAGACCAATAAGCCTATTAAATGCTGATCTTAAAATAATCTGTAAAATTTTAGCAAAACGACTACAAGAAATATTACCAAATATTATTAACCGAGATCAGAATGGCTTTATAATGAGAAGACAAGGCTTCCATAATGTAAGAAGACTATTTAATATTATTTATTCCAATAAAGAAGCACCGGATACAGCTCTCCTATCATTGGACGCCGAAAAGGCCTTTGATAGGGTCGAATGGCCCTTGCTTTTTGAAGTCCTACAAAGGTTTGGACTCGGAAATAATTTCATAAAATGGGTCCAGATAATATACAATAATGCTACAGCAGAAATCCTAACAAACAGCAATATCTCAAAATCAATAAAAATCAATAGAGGATGTCGACAAGGCTGTCCATTTTCACCTTTACTGTTTACTATGGCAATTGAACCTTTAGCGATGGCAGTACGTTTACATCCACAAATATATGGAATTAAAGTAGGACCAACAGAACATAAAATCTCCCTGTATGCCGATGACATAATTTTGTTTATGTCGAATTTTAAAAAATCAATTCCGACCTTGTTAAATTTAATAAAGAACTTTGGGGAAATATCAGGATATAAAATAAACAAAACAAAATCTTCAATATTAATGCTAAATGAGACCCAGAGAAATCACCCAGCTCCTGAGGTAAATCAATTCAATGTTGTAAATCAGTTTAAATATTTAGGAATTCAAATTTTGCCTAAGCTAGAATCAGTCACCAGTGCCAACTATGAAGCCTTAATGACAGATATTAATGAGTTACTTCAGAGATGGATGTCACTACCAATGTCGATGATCGGGAGAATTAATATACTTAAAAGTAATATCTTACCAAAAATACTTTATTTATTTCAAAACATTCCTTTACCACCACCTTCAGATCTATTCTCAAGAATTTTAAAAAAGTTAGTGGAATTTATATGGAACAATAGGAAGGCTAGATTACATTTGTCCTTACTATATTTACCATTTGATTGTGGAGGTCTGAAATGTCCAAACTTTATGTTGTATTACTAGTCAGCACAACTGAGGTCTATGACATATTATTTTTCATCAAATGATATTCCTCACTGGACTGAAATGGAATCATACAATTTACCTTTACCTCTTCCCTTATTCATATACTCAGACTCGGCTAAAAAATTACAGAAACAAGTTAAAAATCCAATTGTAAAGCACATGATCAAAATATGGTGTGAAACCAAAAAATATTTAAAAGAACCACGCTTACTGTCACAATTTAGCCCAATATGGGGTAATCAATATTTTACACCAGGGAGAGCGGATACTGTATTTAAAGTACGGAATTTAAAAGGGATTCAGAAGATTCAAGACTTATATTTGTCATGTTCAGATAACATAATGTCTTTTGAAGAACTGAGGATTAAATTCAATCTTAATAGAACACATTTTTTTAAATATCTTCAGCTTAGAAATTTTATTCGATCAAATCAAAATAATGCTCTCACCCGACCTACTTATTCATCTTTGGAAAAAATTTTGACGAAAGATAGTAAGAGAAAGGGTATTATTTCAGAGTTTTATAACTCATTGACACTATTCTCAAGTGAAAACTCACAGAAAAGACTGAATTATTGGAAAGAAGACCTGCAAATTGAAATTTCAGAGGAACAATGGGAAATGGCTTGTGCAGGAGCTCAAACCAAATCAATAAATGTACGTCTTAAACTGATACATTTTAAATGGTTAATGCGGATGTATGTTACACCAGTGGAATTAAATAGATATAACAAAAACATACCAGATACATGCACAAAATGTATGGAAAGTAAAGGAACCCTATTTCACTGTTTATAGGAATGTAGAAAAATCAGAATGTTTTGGGAAGAGGTAAGGGTAACAATTGAAAAAATAATTTCAAAACAATTCACATTGAACCCTAAACTGTTTTTGTTGGGTCTGTATCCAGAAAAACATAACTTTAATAAGAGTGAAAGAACATTCATAGACCTCGGTTTGCTTAATGCCAAAAAATGTATTGCACTACTGTGGAAAAAGACTCATAGACCAGATGTGACTCAGTGGTTAAGACAGATGTTAACAAACCTTCCACTAGAAAGAATAACATATATACTGAAATTAAAGGAAAATGTGTTTGAGAATATATGGAGACCTTTCATTGATTATGAAAAGAAATTAAACATAACTTCTGAAGAAGAAGGTGAATGATATGTGTGGACCTTGCAAATTCCAAACTGGTGAATGTATATTATGTATTCTTATGTAATAGATTACCTAGACTAAAAAGAGGAGCATTGTTGTTGACTTGCTTTTGTTAATGGTTGTTGTTTTTATTACATTTTTGTTGTTGTTGTTGTTGTTGTTAGTGTTTTTTTTTTAATTTTTAAATTACTTTAGTGTTAGTGTCTGACTGTTTGTGCCATGTTTGTAAAAAAAGGTTCAATAAAAAATATTGTGGAAAAAAAAATGTCTCAATCCATTGCCATACTGTATAAAGTTAAGGATCTCCTATGTCAGAAACCTGGGGCAGCACAGTGGTGCCGTGGTTAGCACTGTTGCCTTACAGCTAGAAGGTTCCTGGTTCGAATCTCCAGGTTGGCAGGGGTTGGAACCTTTCTGTGTGGAGTTTGCATGTTCTCCCTGTGCTGCGTGGGTTTACTCTGGGGGCTCCGGTTTCCTCCCACAATCCAAAGACATGCATGTTAGGTTAATTGGCTGTTCTAAATTGTCCCTAGATATCTGTTTCCTATGGGCCCTTTAGAATAGAGGGTTAGTACTAGTGAAAGTGCTTTGAGTGGTCTTTGTGACTAGAAAAGCGCTATATAAGTGCAGGTTAGTTAGTTAGAAATCTCTTTGCATTTTATATAATTCACTGATAGTTCCTTTTAGGACATACTGCATGGAGATCTGGGGAAACACATAAAACAAACACAAACTTAATCTTTTTACTACAGAAAAAAGCCGTACACATTGTATCAAAGAAACCTTACCGTGAACCAACAAATCCAATATTCATTCAATTACATACTCTTAAATTTAGAGATCTGGTAGATTATAATGTCATTCAAATCATGTACAAAGCAAATAATAACCAATTACCTGTAAATATTCAGAGACCGTTTAAAAAAAGGGAAAGCAAATATGAGCTAAGAGGTAACTCTGTTTTTAATAAGCCAAAGGTTAGAACAAATACAAAGTATCATTGCATGTCTGTCACTGGAGTTAAACTGTGGAACTGTTGCTCTGAAAATATTAAAACATGTTCAACTCTGAAGCAATTCAAAAAATTGTACAAAGATGAGAAAATCTCCCAGTATCTCACTGTAAATGCTGGGAGATAAATTTGTAATAACTTAAAGGGTTTTTTTTTTTGTCTACTTGTTCTATTTGATTTTCTTTGTTGATTTTGGGTAAGACTTAAATATTTATGTTATTGATTTTAAAATTGTAATGGGGTAGACACTATATAAGCACTAGCTTCAGCCTACACCCTTTCCGTTGTTCTTTTGTGTGTTCTTATTGTATTGTATGTGTTTATTATTATTATTACTGAATAAATTCATTCATTCATTCAGTCAAAATGAGACAGAACCCAAAAATTAATTGCCACCTCCTGGTTTTTGATGCCCTAATGATGCACCTTTTACCATGGATGTACATGTGGACCTGCCACAGATCAGGAGCGTGAGCTAGCGACCTGGAACAAACCCAGTGTATTGTCCGTAGGGATCAGGGCAACGGTCCCTGATTGCCCACACACAGCAACTGGGGATGACCAAGGCAATGGATTAGTCATAGCAACAGCTCGTTTTAGAACAGCATTCTTAGCTAAAACACTGAACATAAACAAACTACAAGAGTGTGTTACAGCATATCTGCAAAAGACACTCTACCAACAACAAAGTTCTTAAAGTCCGCTACAGTTTTGACATGATTACATTATCAAAATTATGTAATTATCAGGTTCAATCACGTCTGTGAAACAGCATTACCATAAATTATTAATAATTATGACAGTAATTTTTAAAAAAATTGTCGAATGGAGATAAGCATCAAAGAAGACTCTGTTAAAATCACTGGGCACTGTACCACAAAAGATTCATCACTTGACATGATTTCACTGGTTCGTAATCACAAAGAAACTGATTTCCATACAGTCTGCTGCAGCCTGTGAATGCTTGTTTCCAGGGCCGTTTCTGTTTCTACATGGCAACACGTGCAACGTTATCATGAGGCAACAGTGAGTGTGACACCTACTGGGCAGGAGGTCAAAAAGTAATGGATTGCACCTTTAAGAACCATCTTTCACCGTTTCAACTCCACCTTCCCTCTTACGTCAGTTAGCTATTATAGCTGACTAGCTTCTAGCCTCCCTGCTCGGTTGAGCAGCGCTCTAGTTCACTGATCCACACTCGATGGTTTATCTCGCGTCACTCTGGTCTATCTCCCAATAATTTTGCCGTGATTCCACAACAAATTGCTAGCACTGTGCGCTGGACGATCGCCACAACGCGAGGCGAGCTACCGAGCCAAGGGATCTCAAAGGGCAGTGTGACTCTGTGTGACTCCACTCTGTTCTCACAGCCAGCTGAAAGCTAGAGCGACTACGCTTCCCATGAGAGCAGAGCAGATCCACGGAGAACGGTAGGGTTGCTGGGTGTGAGAGCCAGCAGAATCTGGTCCCGGGGCATTTTGATTGCAGGGAGCTGGAGGCTACGTTGTAATTCCGTGGCCAATCGCCTGTACCGACTTGTGGCTCGCACAGCCAACTAAAGGCTAAAGGTAACCTATTAGCCCACGAGCTAACACTGGTACCAGGACATTGGCTGTAAGTGTGGCTTATGCTGTTATTTTCTTCAGATCTTAGTCACCCTAATAGCCATCCCTGTTATCACCTGGTTCCGTGGTGTGCTTTGCATCACTACAGTCCATCTCTCAGTGGTTTCACCCTGATTCTGCGGCAGATCGCAAGCACTGGTGTTATGCCGAGAACTCCCCTGCCAATCCGGGGAAGTTCTTGGCATAACAGTGGCCAGTAGCCCTGGTCCCGGGCCATAAAAGCGATTGGTGTGCTGGGGTGGGCGATCAGCCGCAGAATCATGATCAAATCATTCGGAGATGGGCCGGAGTGCACCAGGTGGTAACAGGGATGGCTATTAGGGTGACTAAGATCTGAAGAAAATAACCCTATAAGCCACGCTTAGCCAGCAGCATAGTATCAGTGTTAGCTCACGGGCTAATAGCTCAGGGGCTAATAGGTTACCTTTAGCCCCACGTCGATCTACATGATGGACAGCTAGGCAGGCCAATAATAGAGCAGTGGGTGGGTCCTTAGGACGGCAGTGGGTGAGTTTTTCAAGACTTGACGTAGGAAGCTTACCTGGAAGAGTCAAAAAACATTTTTGGGAGTTTCTCTGAGAGAAAAAGGAGATAAAGGCAGTGTGCTTTTTTCAGATCGTTGACTGTTTGGAAAATTTTTTGGCTAATTATGTGACCAGTTAATGCATTTGAAACAGAACCTACAAACACACCATTTTTTCAGTCAATGGCCCCTTTAATGTTATTCTCTAGCATAATCTGTATAATGATCAGATGAAGGACTGGCAGCCGAAATGTCTCTTCTTCTTCTTCATCTTCATGTTCCTTTCTCTGTATTCAGAGGGTTGGATGACATGAGTTTCCAGCTTGTTCGATGTGCTGTTCTGACTGCCTTCTCATATGACAACCCGTTCCACTTTCTTAGGTTCTCTGTCCATGTTGTTCTTGGATGGCCTCTTCCCCTTTTACCTTGTGCTTTGCCATCTAGTAACATTCTCTGCAACTTGCCTTGACGTATAAAGTGACCAAAGTATTTCATTTTGCTTGTCTTGTTTTGACGAGGTGCATATCACTGTTTATGTAGTACAAATTCATTTGTGACCGTGTCTTTCTATGAGATTTTCATCATCCTTCTGTATGCCCATATCTCGAATGCTTTAATTCATTTTGTTGTGGTTTTTGTTAAGGTCCATGTTTCAGCTCCATACGTCAAAGTGAACCATACATAACATTTAAGTATCCTTTTTCTGAGTATTATATTCAAATCTCTATTACAGAGGGCCTTTCTTATTTTATCAAAAAACACTTCTTGCTATGTATATTCTTCTGATAATGTCTTTTTCACTTTTCCCATCTTCTGTTAGCAATTGGCCCAAATAGACAAAGCTTGATACTTGTTCAGTTATGTTGTTGTCTATCATGATTTTGCATTTCACTGGTTCCTTCTTTGATATGACCATAACTTTTCTTTTCTTTGCATTTATTTTCATGCTAAATTCCTTTCCTGTGTTATTGGTCTATTATTCTTTGACGTTCTTGTTGACTTTCAGCTAATACTACAGTGTCTGCATAGCGGAGATTGTTTATATTCTGTCCTACCTTCACACCTTGTATATCATTGATGTTTCTGAATATCATTTCTGTATACAGGTTGAATAGGCATGGACTAAGTACACATCCCTGTCTTACTTATTTTGTTTGACAGTCCACTTTCCATTTTGATGAATGCTCTTTGTCCCCAGTAGAGGTTTCTTATGAATCTGATGTCTTTTTCTCTTAATTCTATGTTGACTAGGCTTTCTATCATTTTCTTGTGATCGACACAGTTGAATGCTTTATTGTAGTCTATGAAACATGCATACACTTCTTTATTCAGCTCTATGTATCTCTTACTAATGGTACGCATGTTGTATATTCCCTCATGTGTACCTTTACCACTGATGAATCTGCGGTGTCTCGTCAGTCTCTTTTTCTATATTGATCTTGTTTCTGTTCAATATCACTCTTAACATAATCTTTATAATATGGCTCATCAAACTGATTGTTCTGTAATCTTGACATACTTTATCTTGGCTCTATGCCAAAATGTCATCTTTCTGTAAATACTGCATATTAAGTTGGAGTGTGCAACAGGTTTTTCTTATTTTTCTGGACAGTTGTTCATGTGATAAGCACCTCATTAGATGATTGTTTTGATATGTAGGACCATTAATTTGCACAATTCCAAATAAGAGTCTATTTTTTCAACTGATGGAATCAATTTT
This sequence comes from Pholidichthys leucotaenia, assembly GCA_020510985.1. Taxonomy (NCBI): domain Eukaryota; kingdom Metazoa; phylum Chordata; class Actinopteri; order Cichliformes; family Pholidichthyidae; genus Pholidichthys; species Pholidichthys leucotaenia. The sequence continues at coordinate 182,630,388 of CM035837.1, read as the reverse complement.
GTTTTGGCTTTTTTCTAATTTAAGAGTGAAGAGAAAGGAAATGGGATGGAGAGCAGGGGAGATATATGCAGTTAATGTCCAACCAGCTAGGACTCAATACAGGAATCTCATAGAGGATATGCAGCTTAACCACTAACCACCAGTTGCCTCAGGTGTCTCTCATTTTGATTTAATCTGTAACTGACATGCCATGACTTCCCTTTTACTCTTTCATACTAAAGTGTTCTAGACCAGTGTTTTAAAACCGAGGTGTCATGGGACCCTAGGATGCCCTGAGAGATTGTCAGGTGTGCTGGAGGAAATTGTCTAATTTCAATTAACTGGTCCCAAAAAATTGCAAATAATTTGCTGTTAATGTGCGTCGGTGGCTGTAGTGGCTCTTCCATGTCAGTGAGTGGCAGTATAAATGGCCGCAGTGCATGTGTGTGCATGGGGTTTGTTTTGATGACATCGCAGTAATGCTGAGAGAGTATGGAGGGAATGGGTGAGCAGGAGTAAATAAATTTACAGTACATCAAGAGCCCCTATGGATGTATTTGGGGCAACACAAGAGTCCAAGACATTTAATGACAGCCAGATAGTTTGGGCTGGAGAAGGTGAGGAAGTTCCACAGTTCCAGAGGAATACTTTATCTCTACGGTCATAGCGGGTAGTGGCTAATGCTACCGATGGATGGAACAACAGCAACTCACCGCAGCCAGCAACCACTGCAACCACTGAGTGGAAGACACTCTGGCAGTCTGGACCTCCCAGGAGTTGCAGAGAACAGGCCCAGAGGAGCACACCACAGCCAAAGAATCACAGGATGGGACTCCCGCAGTGGATTGCTTGCCAAATTGCCAGTGGCACAGCTGATCGATGGGTGGCAACAGCAGCAGCAGACTTGACTGAGCTGATGAGTAGAAATATTGTACAAACATCACCATGTAATGATTAAATTGCAGCGTGGTGAATATAGAGAAAAAAACACAGGTTACAAGAGTAAGAACAAAGACTATTTTTTCAGGTCTTGAACACACAAAGGTATCTTTATCCATGTATGCCTTTCTTCAGTTCCTGTCAGGATATCAGCTTTGTGTTCATTCAAACAGGCCCAAGTTTCACACTACGTCAGCATAAACTAATTACAAGACTAAACAAATTTTCATTACATAAGCTGTAATAGGCTACAATAGGGCTGTACGATATGACAAAAATTTCGTGTCACGATATAAGTCATCTTATATCACAATAACGATATATAACAGGATATATACATTTTCTGTAAATTCTACAGTTTAGATAATCATATAAAAATGACCATCTCTTTTTTTTTTTTTTTTTTTTTTTTTTTTTTTTTAATTTTAAACACACCTTTTCCCCTCATAAAAACCAGGGCAACCAGGACTGTCCATGCTGGACAGTCCTCTTGAGATCACCCCACAAATATTCAATCAGATCCAGGTCTGGGCTCTGGCTGGGTCATTCCAAAACCTTAATCTTCTTCTGGTGAAGCCATTCTTTTGTTGATTTGGATGTCTGCTTTGGATCATTGTCGTGCTGAAAGATGAAGTTCCTCTTCATCTTCAGCTTTCTGGCAGAAGCCTAAAGGTTTTGTGCCAACACTGACTGGTATTTGGAACTGTTCATAATTCCCTCCACCTTGATTAAGGCCCCAGTTCCAGCTGAAGAAAAACAGCCCCAAAGCATGATGCTGCCACCACCATGCTTCACTGTAGGTATGATATTCTTTTCATGATGAGGAGTGTTGTGTTTGCGCCAAATATACCTTTTGGAATTATGGCCAAAAAGTTCAACCTTGGTTTCATCGGACCAGAACACATTTTCCCACATGCATTTGGGAGATTTCAAATGTGTTTTTGCAAAATGTAGCTGGGCTTGGATGTTTTTCTTCGTAAGATAAGACTTCCATCTTGCCACCCTACCCCATAGCCCAGACATATGAAGAAGACGGGAGATTGCTGTCACATGTACTGAACAGCCAGTACTTGCCAGGAATTTCTGAAGCTCCTTCAATGTTGCTGTCAGCCTCTTGGCAGCCTCCTTGACCAGTTTTCTTCTCGTGTTTTCATAAGTTTTGGAGGGATGCCCAGTTCTTGGTAATGTCACTGTTGTGCCATATTTTCTCCACTTGATGGTGACTGTCTTCACTGTGTTCCTTGGTATATTTAATGCCTTGGAAATTCTTTTGTACCCTTCTCCTGACTGATACCTTTGAACAACGAGATCCCTCTGATGCTTTGGAAGCTCTCTGTGGACCATGGCTTGTGCTGTAAGATGTGACTACAAAAATGTCAGGAAAAGCCTCCTAGTACAGCTGAACTTTATTTGGGGTTAATCAGAGGCACTTTAAATGGTGGCAGGTGTGTGCTGACTCCCATTTAACATGACTTTGAATGTGATTGGTTAATTCTGAACACAGCCACATCTCCAGTTTATTTATTTTCCCCTTAAAAGATTTCAGTTTGTTTCTCAATTGGGTTGTACAGGTTATAGGTCACATTAATGGAAAAAAAAGTTTTGAAATGATTTACCTTGGTCTCATTTCTTTATATCACAAAATCCTGGCATTTGAACAGGGGTGTGTAGACTTTTTATATCCACTGTATCTCTAAAATTAGATCGTTGGTCTCACAGAATCAGCTGGAAACTATTATACGTGCCTTTGTCTCTTCACATCTGGACTACTGTAATGCTCTTTTCACATGTTTGAATAAGTCTTCTATAGATTGCTTCCAGTCAGTCCAGAATGCTGCTGCTTGTCTCCTAACTTGATCTAGTAGGTTCTGTTATATAATGCCCATTTTATCCTCCCTGCATTGGCTTCCCATTAATTTTAGAAATCAATTTAAAATTCTTGTTTTTACCTATAAAGCCATTCATGGTGAGGCTCCTTCGTTTATCTGTGACCTACTGCATGCATACTGTCCTAGCAGGTCTCTTAGGTCTTCGAGTCAGAACCTTCTCTCAGTACCAAAAACTAGACTCAAGACCGAAGGTGACAGCCTTTGCAGCTGTGGCACCACATTTATGGAACTCCTTGCCCCTCATTTTAAGATCTGCACCCTCACTTGCTCATTTTAAGAAGCAGTTAAAAACCTTTTTACTTTGGCGTTTTATTAATCCTCTAATGGTTGTACATACAGTAGTTTTTGTGTCTTCTGTTGTTTACTGTTTTTTTTGTCTTTTATTGTCTTTTAGTTATTTACTGTTTGATTTTATGGAAAGCACTTTGTGACCCTGTCTGTGAGAAGTGCTCTATAAATAAACTTAATAATAATAATAATAATAATAATAATAATAATAATATTTTGCAGTTAGTTTTTAATGTGCATTTGAGACTTGATTCTCTTACATTTGAGGTTTTTCTTTTAAATTATATTGTGAGAATTATAACTGTCTATGAATTCCCACGGTGCAAAGCATGCCGGGAGAATCTGCACTCGTGAAGTGGATGTGTTTTCTCCTTCTCCCTTTTTCCCTCCACAGACTGATGTGCTCTCCCGTACACCCCGCCAGCAAGGCGGTTCGACTGGATCGTCACTTCCTTGTGGTAACGTAACGTATCGTCACTTCCTGTTTTGCTGTCTGCCTGTGTGGTTGCTCTCCAGCTATTAGCTATGGCTACTAGCTCTCTTTCCTCTCCTTTGGTGTGCTCTCTCTGTCAGATGTTTAGCTACACCTCTGCCTCTTTTAGTGATAACGGTAAATGTAATAAATGTTGTCTTTTTGAGGCGCTCGAGGCGAGGTTGTCTGATTTGGAATCCCGGCTCCGCTGCATTGAAACACCGTCTGCGCCAGTTAATCTCGACGGACGCCCATTAGCTGCAGCGGAGCTAGCTAGCTTAGGCCCCCCTGTCAGCGGTTCCCCGGCTCTCCTCAGCAGCGAGGAGACTGGGTGGGTGACGGTGAGAAGGAAGCCTAGTCGCAAAGCCCCGGTTCACCACCAACCTGTTCACGTTTCTAATCGTTTTTCCCCGCTCAGCGACACACCCGCTGAGGAAAAAACTCTGATCATTGGCGACTCTGTAGTCAGAAACGTGAACCTAGAGACTCCAGCGGTCATAGTCAAATGCATTCCTGGGGCCAGAGCAGGCGACATCGAGTCAAATCTGAAAATGCTGGCTAAAAGTAACTGTAAATACTCCACAATTGTTATTCACGCCGGCATTAATGACATCCGTCTCCGGCAGTCGGAAAGTCACCAAACTTGATGTAGAATCGGAGTGTGACTTTGCAAAAACGATGTCTGCCACTGTAGTATTCTCTGGGCCCTCCCCAATCTGACCAGTGATGACATGTTTAGTCGCTCGTCATCCTTGAACCGCTGGCTGTCTGTGTGGTGTCCTGCAAATGACGTGGGCTACATTGACAATTGGAGCTCTTTTGGGGAAAACCTGGTCTTATGAGACGAGACAGCATTCATCCCACTTTGGATGGTGCTTCTCATTTATCTAACAATCTGGCATCTTTTTTATCCAAATTTCCAAAACGTGACTACTCAGAGTTGGGACCAGGAAGCAGAGTCCACAGTCTTACACGCCTCTCTGCAGCTCCTCTTCATCACCACCCTCAGCTTAGCCCCTGTCTTCCCCATCAGAGAATCGTTTGTCTGCTCCCTCCAAAGTAATAAAAATATCATGCATAAGCATCCCAAAGTGATAAAGCAAAACATTGGTAAAACTCAAATTAAACATAAAGCCTCTAAATTGAATGATTTGGCCTCTGTTCCTCCTCATAATTTAAAAATTAAATGTGGTTTTACTAAATATTAGGTCTCTAAACTCCCAAGTCTCTGTTAGTCCATGATCTGTTAATTGATCATCAGATTGATTTAATTTCCCTTACAGAGACTTGGTTAGGGCAAGAGGATTATGTTGGTTTAAATGAATCAACTCCCTCTGGTTATTTAAACTGTCAAAATCCCAGAAGTTCTGGTCGTGGAGGAGGAGTAGCAACAATTTACCATTCCAAATTACTAGTTAATGTAAAGCAAAAAACATGTTATAATTCCTTTGAGGGCCTGGTCCTCAGTATTGGGCACTTTAGCAATTTTAGGTTAAACCCAATTTTATTTGCCATAGTTTATCGTCCCCCATCAACCTACTCAGAATTTTTATCCGAATTTGCTGATTTCTTAGCTGATTTAGTGCTGAAATCTGATAGAATAATTATAGTAGGGGACTTTAATATACATGTGGATGTAGATAGTGACTGCCTTAATGTGGCATTTAATTCAATATTAGACTCGATTGGTTTTTCTCAGAAGTAGGAAATTCTACTCATTACCTCCACCATACATTGGACCTTGTTCTGACATATGGCATAGAAATAGAAAATCTTGTAGTGTCTCCTCATAACCCTTACTGTCAGACCATTGTCTGTTAACCTTTGATTTTACCATTTTCTGACTATTTGGCTCCTAAAGAAAAATATTATTACAGTAGATGCCTCTCAGATGATGCTGTTTCAAATTTATGCAGATTGTTTCCTCTATGCCATGTGTCAACACACGGAAATAAGCTATAGACAGCTTGCTCCTTCTGTAATTGATAACATGGTGGATAGTGTTTCAGCTTCTCTGCATCAGGCTCTAGACTTGGTGGCCCCCTTAAAAAAGAAAAAGTCTAATCAGAGATTTCTAAGTCCTTGGTTCAACACAGAAACTCGTAGCTTAAAACAGAAGACTCGTCAATTAGAAAGAAAATGGCGCTCTACTAATTTAGATGAAATCTATTTAGCTTGGAGAAATCATCTTTTAATTTATAAAAAATCTCTTAGAAAAGCTAGAACAAGTTATTACTCTGCATTAATAGAAGAGAACAAGAATAATCCCAGGTTTCTTTTCAGTACTGTAGCCAGGTTGACAAAGAGTCAGGACTCTGTCAATCCTAGCATTCCCTTAGAGCTTACTAGTCAGGACTTTATGAACTTTTTCAATAATAAAATTTCATCCATCAGAGATAAAAATCAATCAGATTCTTCCCACAGTTAACTTAAATACTGTAACTACTACAACTCCTTCTTTTGATGTCTGTCTTGATGAGTTTACTCCAATCGACCTTGTGAGTTAGACAAAATAGTTTCCTCATCCAAACCTTCAACTTGTCTTTTAGACCCTATTCCTACTAGGTTATTTAAAGAAGTCTTCCCACTTATTGGTAGCTTTATTCTTCATATAATCAATTCTTCATTAACTTTAGGCCATGTACCGCAGGCTTTTAAAACAGCTGTAATTAAAACCCTTACTCAAAAAGCCAACGCTAGATCCAGGAGCTTTAGCTAACTATAGACCAATCTCTAATCTCCTTTCATTTCAAAAAATCTTAGAAAGAGTTGTTGCTACGCAATTATTCGACCACCTGCAGGGAAATGGTTTACTTGAAGAGTTTTCAATCTGGGTTTAGAATCCATCATAGTACTGAAACAGCCTTAGCGAAGGTCACTAACGACCTCCTCATTGCATCTGATAATGGACTAGTTTCTGTACTTGTCCTTTTAGACCTTAGTGCAGCTTTTGATACTATCGATCATAATATTCTACTTGATAGATTAGAACACTATGTTGGACTTAATGGAACTTCGTTGCAGTGGTTTAGATCTTATTTATCTGATAGGTTCCAGTTTGTTCATGTAAATAATGAGTTTTCTTTCAACTCAAAGCTTAGTCATGGAGTTCCACAGGGATCTGTGCTAGGCCCTACTCTTTTTAGTTTATATATGCTTCCGTTAGGCAACATTATTAGAAAGCACTGTATACATTTTCATTGTTATGCAGATGACACACAATTATACCTGTCAATGAAGCCAGATGATAGTAATCAATTAGCCAAGTTAGAAGCCTGTCTTAAGGAAATCAAAGCTTGGATGACTTGTAATTTCCTGCTATTAAATTCAGATAAGACTGAAGTCATTCTTGTTGGTCCAAAAAACCCGAGAAATTCCTTTCCAAATCAAACTTTCAGTTTGGATGCAGTTACTCTTTCTCTTAATAGCTCTGTGAGGAACCTTGGAGTTATTTTTGATCAGGATTTGTCCTTCAATTCACATATTAAATTTGTTTCTAAGACTGCCTTCTATCATTTGCGTAATAAGATAAGATAAGATAAGATAAGATAAGATAAGCCTTTATTAGTCCCACAACGGGGAAATTCCAGGATTGCAACAGCACAGGGATAGCAACACTCAGAGCAACAATCAGAAGGCAAGAAAAAAACAAGCAAGCAAGAGCAGCTAATATACATATGTACATATTACTATAAAATATATATATATACACACACACACAGACACACAGTGCAGAGCATTGTAGCTGGATGGAATAAATATATGAATATATGAACACACAGTGCAGAGCATTGTAGCTATATGGAATAAATATGTAAATATATAAACACCCACAGTACGGAGCATTGCAGCTAGGTGGAATAAATATGCAAGTATATAAACACACACAGTGCGGAGCAATGTAGCTAGATGGAATAATATGTAGATATATAAATATAAACACACCCAGTGCTGAGCATTGTAGCTAGATGGAATAAATATGTAAATATATAAACACACACAGTGCAGAGCATTGTTGCTAGATGGAATGAAACAGCATAACCGTCTACTTAGTTATCCTACATGGTATGATTATGTGCCCATACATATTCTCACCCTCCATAGTGACCGGTATGTTCCTAGTTGTATGCCGGAGGGGACCATTGTGTAAGTCTATTGCATCTTTTGCATTCAAAAAACTATTAGTTTGTTACGTCATTTTGCTATCTCTGCGAGCAGCCCTGCTTAGGTTGTACAGTCTGACAGCCGTTGGTAGGAAGGACCTACGAAACCTCTCGGTTGTGCACCTGGGATGATGTAGTCTGCTGCTAAATGAGCTCCTCAGTGCATTCAGTATGTCCTGCATAGGGTGGAACTCGGACTCCAGCAGAGATGACAGTTTAGCCACCGTCCTTCTCTCTCCTATCTCCTCCATCGGATCAAGGCGCTGCCCCAGGACAGAGCTAGCTTTCTTAATCAGTTTGTTCAGTCTCTTCCTATCGGCTGCAGTAATGCCACTGCCCCAGCAGACCACTCCAAAAGTGATGGCTGATGCCACCACCGTGTCATAGAATGACTTCAGCAGCGCTCCTTGTACACCAAAAGACCTGAGTCTCCTCAGCAGGAACAGCCTGCGCTGTCCCTTCTTGTAGAGTGCATCAGTATTGTGTGACCAGTCTAGTTTATTGTTCAGATGAACACCCAGGTACTTATAGGATGTCACCATCTCGATGTCTGTTCCCTGTATATTTACTGGTACTGTGAGGGGCTGCCCATGCCTGCGGCAGTCCACCACCAGCTCCTTAGTTTTCCTCGCGTTGATCTGGAGGCAGTTCCGATGGCACCAGTCCACGAAGTCCTGGATAAGCCCTCTGTACTCAGCTTCATCTCCATTGGAGATGAGGCCAACGATCGCAGAGTCATCAGAGAACTTCTGTAGATGGCAGTGTGTTGTGTTGTGTGAGAAGTCCGCAGTATAAAGAGTGAACAGGAAGGGAGCCAGCACCGTTCCCTGGGGGGCCCCCAGGGAATAATAATATTGCCAAGATTAGGAGCATCTTGTCTCAGAGTGATGCTGAGAAACTGATCCACGCTTTTGTTAGCTCGAGATTAGATTATTGTAATTCTTTATTATCAGGTTGTCCTAAAACATCTTTAAAAAGTCTTCAGCTGATCCAAAATGCTGCAGCAAGAGTTTTAACAGGTACTAGAAAGAGAGATCATATCTCTCCGGTTCTGGCCTCCCTTCATTGGCTTCCCATAGAGTTTAGAATTAAGTTTAAAATCCTTCTTCTTACTTACAAAGCTCTAAACAATCAGGCTCCTTTTTATTTAAAAGATCTGATACTACCGTATTATCCTAACAGAGCACTACGCTCCCAAAATGCAGGACTACTTGTAATACCTAGAATCTCCAAAAGTACAATGGGAGGCAGAGCCTTCAGTTATCAAGCTCCTCTCCTGTGGAATCAGCTGCCAATCTGGATTCGGGAGTCAGACTCGATCTCTGTTTTTAAGATTAGGGTTAAAACCTACCTTTTTGATATAGCCTACAATTAGGGAGGGATCATGTGTTTCTGAACCCTCCCTTAGTTATGCTGCTAATAGGTTTAGTCAGCCGGGGGACCTCCAGTAATGCACTGGGCCTCACTCCTTTCCTCACTCTCTATGAAATATTTTTTTTTGCTGGTCATTAACATTTGTTTGTTCTCTCCCATAGATTGAGTCCCCATCGTGCTGTTTGCTCTCTGCATGTCTGTTCATTTCATCTTCTCTGTCCCCTCACCCCCAGCCAGTCGCAGCAGATGACTGCCCCTCCCTGAGCCTGGTTCTGCTGGAGGTTTCTTCCTGTTAAAAGGGAGTTTTTCCTCTCCACCGTCGCCAAGTGCTTGCTCACAGGGGATCACCTGATTGCTGGGGTCTTTCTGCAGCTGTGGGTGTTCCCCCCTACAGTTGATAGTGCTATGAGATGACTGTTGTTGTGAAATGGTGCTATATAAATAAAGTTGAATTGAATTGAATTGAATTGGATCGGCGACCCCCTGCTACAGCCGCTATGGGCGCCGGTTCAAGCCCAAAAGACAGGGGGATTAGTGCCCTTTCTGGGTGTTCGGGGGGGGGGGGGCTGTGTTGGGGCATGGTGTGGGACTTCTCCACCCAGAAAGAAGGCAGCTGGGGAAGGGGGGGACAATGGACTGAAAGAGGAGGTGTCACCGGGGAGTATCAGATGGGACAGTAAGGACTATGCGCCCCCTCCCCCCGGGGAGAGAGGTAAATGCCGGAGCTGCTGGAAAAAGGGTGTGAGAGTGGTGCCGGCGTTATGTCATGTTAATGTACCACACAGGCTTTGTTTTAAACACAATGTATGATGGTCGGAAGTTCCGGGTCTCAATGCATGATATTAATGATATAAAAGAGGAATGCACAGAGACCCGGGAGCTCTTTTACTGTACTGTATGTTGGAGATGAAATAAAGTTTCTGTGTTGTTCAGCTCGTTGCCTCGCCTGCTTCCTTCTCCACAACACATCAATAAGTTAAATATTTCCTGAGCCAGAGGAGAATAGCAAAACACCAACACAAAAAACAAAACACATGACATAAAAAATGTCTGAAAATAAGAAAATTACCCATTGTTGCCATCTACAGATATAAATTAGCTGTTAGTTTAAATCAGTGAAAATTTAAGTGTGGAGCTACAGCCTGAAAATGCCATTCTGGCCTGATTTAACCTTTTTGCTTCTTAGTAAAAATATTTCCGATTGGTCATGATCTGAAAATCAAAGACACAAAAGGTAATGTAATAAAATATATGTGATGACTTTAACTTTATTCATTATCGCTACTTAACTAATCAAAATTATGAGAAATCAAATAAATTCCATTAAAAGCCAACTTGCTTCTCCAACCCGTTTTAATTTATTTATTATTTATTTTGCGTGTATGTGGCTTCATCATGCACTTTTGCAGCTTTAATAAATTTTTTTCAGACAAAACTAAGAAACTCAGCAGTAATTTAAACCAAAGAAACAATGGTCTGATACACTATAATGTTTCTATTTAGCACAACTTAGCATTGTCATTTAGCATTTGCTGTTTTATAATTAGACATGGTGTTAACGTTACTTACCTCCTATTAAAATGAGGGTAGTGGACTATTCTCTGATGTAGCATGATAGAAAACAGTCCCACATCCCTGGCAAACAGGAGTAGCAGCTATTTGACCAAACTGGTAGTTTGGAGTTAGCAACCACTGGACAGCCTTGCCACCCACCACACATTTGTTCTGCTGCATACACTGTGGGGAAGAGGCGGGTCGCTAACAAGCAGTGCGTGAGGAGCTTTGCTCAAGAAATGAGAGTATGTGCATTTTAAAGGCGTCATTGACTGCACTTTTTACACATTTTAACAGCTCATTCATGTCTTAATGAAGTGCTTGTGACATATTTTGTTCACATTTTCTTTAATTTTTTTAATTACTGAAGCAAATTTGTTTATTTCTCTTGGCTTAAGAAACAGACTTCAGCTGTTCAACTCCACCCTCCCTCTTACATCAGTTAGCTATCAGCTGAGTAGCTTCTACCCGGCTCCTTCCAGCTTGGATGAGCAGCGCTGGTTTACCGATCCACAGTTGTTTGTGCATCTTGCATTATCCCGGCCCACCCCCACAACAACCCCGCCGAGACGCCACATTAAATTGCCAGCACCGCACACTCCACCGATCGCCACAAACCCGGGCTGGTAGCCAAGCCACAGGATCACAAAGGGCAATGTCTCACTCTGTGGTACGCCGTTCCTCTCCCACGGCCAGATGGGGGATGCCCCATCACAAAGTGGCTCTCAGCTCCCCGTGACTGGCATGCCGGTGCCAGTGTTCTGTGCTGCTTATCGAGATGTGCTACCCTGCATCTTTGCGTATGCGTCTTGGGGCTGGAGCAACGCGAGGCACGTTATGGATCACAGACCCGTGAACCAGGTGGTAACAGGGAGGGTTGTTTGGGTGACTAAGATCTGAAGAAAGTAACAATATAAGCCGCGCTTGGTTCAGGCTTCCTATTACTAGTGTTAGCTTGGAGGCTAATAGGTCAGGGGCTAATATGTTTCCGTTAGCACCACTTCCATATACTACATGACAGACAGCTAGGCGGGCCAATAATAGAGCAGTGGGCTGGTCTTAAGGATGGCGGTGGGTTGGCTTTGTCAATACATTATGTATAAGAATTCCACAAAAAAGTCAAAAACGTTTCTATCATTTCTGGAAGAGAAAAACAAGATAAAGGCTGTGTTTTTAAAATAATTGACTGTCTTGAAGATTTGGGGATAATTAGGTGACCAGTAGACTAATTTCAGACAGTAAAAACCAACAAACACACCATTTTTCAGTCAGTGACCCCTTTAAATCATCAATATTCTATGAAACGATAGACATTTTTATATCGTCATCTGATATATATCATCATATCGCACAGCCCTAGGCTACAATGTGTCATTTTGTAACATTTTTGATTGGTGGAGTGCCAAAAGATTTTTTCAAAGTAAAATGGGTGCCATGGCTCAAAAAAGGCTGAAAAACACTGACAAACAGACAAACCAGATGCTACTAAACCAACCATCAAAGCAGCATGGAAATGCCCCCCCCCCCCCCACATTTATTGTCAGAGCTTCATAGCAACAGTAATCTCACACTCCAAGTAATTTTAGTCAAAGGCAATCTATCACAATTTTAAATATTTCCATTTCACATGCCAGAGAAAAGGAAGTATATTTTCAGGGAAGAGTCAAAATTAGGAAGCATCTAAATATACACCAACTCAATATGGTGTAATAAATGTATGCCTATGAAGATAACTCATGTGTTCACTCGCAAAAACACTCCAACCCATACTAGCATCATATAGCATAGTAAGATACTGCTTTGTTGAGTGTATATAGAGTCTAATTACATTGTGAGCAGGAGTGATAAATCACTGGAGTCCTAATCAAACCACTACGACAGAGAGAGTCATCAATCACTTACTGCAGCACAACACAACATCAGCCTGAAGCTTCTCCTTGTCTTCTGGCTGGCAGCCCTTCTCTGCGGCTAACAAGGGCTGTAAGGCTCTGACACATTATCATTAGCACAATCAACTCCACTTTGGACGTACTGACAGAGAAACATCAAATAGCGAATGGATGAGAGATATATAGGGCCATAAAGCTGACAACCTCTGATTTCCCTGTCAGTGCATGCAGAGGAAAACAAAATTCTCTCTGCCCCTCTTCCTCTGAGCGTCTTCTTCTTCTCCCTTCCAGGGTGCTATTGCTTGATACCCTGTCACTATTAAAAAAGGTCTTTTTATTTATCTTCAATCTTTGCATGGAGGTTAACTGTCCAGTTGGTTGTGATGGATGACTAAGACCTGGGTCACTTCAAAACACAGTAGTGACATTCAGAGTCTCCTGGCTTAAGGTGGTGGAATGACAGATGGCATTTCAATGGAATCTATAAAAATGTGTCAGCATGGGAAGACTTCTCGACATCCATTGCCCTACTTTTCAAGCGCTAAACAGCTTTAAAGCCCCCTCCAAATTATTATTGGAGGAAAAAAACCAACAGAGCAGAAATTGCTTCAAACTGGAGAGCTAAGTAAAGCTGTGCCTATATAGTGGTGCCCAGGAGACACAATCCCATAGCAATAAGTCTCAATCCTAACATGCTGATTTTTAAAGGTCTTCTGGGAATCCAGCTGAAATGAAATGTCATCATATTGTTCTGCTGTTTAACATGAGAGACTAGCTGAGGTTAAATGAAAAAGGACAAGATGGATACAACAAATACAGAGACAGAGATAGTGGGGATGGCATGCAGTCAGCTATGAAGGACACGGCCGCAGCAGTTATTTTTAGTTATCAGTTTTCAGAGGCTGTCATTCGGAACATCTCATTAAAAATCAGAGAGGAGGAGAAAAAGAAAAAAAACATTCATAACGGAAACTGTTAGGAGGAAAAAAAATCTCCATGTGCAAGTGCATACGGAATATTTCAATGTCGAATAATTTTAAAGGTACTATAATATGGCCATTGGTCACATGTGTGCCATTAAAATATTAAAATGCTCATTTCACAAAGAAATACACAGCACTTTTACTGTATTTATCAATCAGACTTTATTTATAAAGCACTTTTCATACAATGTAGCAGCTCAAAGTGCTGTACAAAATAATAAACAACATACACCAAAAGCCAAGACATAGTCTCACCCACACATATACACTCACAACCAGTGTTGGGCAAGTTACTGAAAATAGTAACCAATCACAGTTACTAGTTGTTTCTTTTCAAAAGTAATTGAGTTACTTTACCAATTGCACGGTGCGCTGCACGGTTACGCAATGGTTAGCACCGCGGCAGCACAGTTTACCCTCGGCCGGGGGATCGCAGGGATCATGAGATCGTGGGTTCGATCCCTGCCCCCGGCCAACAGTGATCTGTGTGGAGTTTGCATGTTCTCCCCGTGTTTGCGTGGGTTTACTCCGGGATTTCTCTGGTTTCCTCCCACATGCTAAAAACATGCAGGTTAGGGAGTTAAGGGGCGCTTGCGCACGCAGAGACCGGCAGCTGGTGGCTTGTCACCAGACTGCAGAACAAATCTACCTACGGGTACAAAATAAGTCCAAAAAAAAAAAAAAAATTACTGCATGACTAAAGTAACTAGTTACTTGGAAAAGTAGCTTTCACGTTACTTTTAAAGGCATACTTAAATCATCTTGCACACATAGCAAGATCATTTAATTAATGATTACATTACGGGCTTATTAGTGTCAGGCTGAAAACAGACTGTTTCAGACAGAGCTTTTACAACATGTCCAGTCTGCTTTATCCTGTCTTGAGAGCGCTTATTGTGGGAAAAATCTGAAAAAAATCAACATGATATTGCCAGTAATTTCCTCATTTTGGAGTGAGAGTTGGCAACACTGCATAAAGCTGTCCATGTTTATCTTACCTTTATGATATGGATTTAATCCGATGTGCAGTGATCCATTGAAAATGTCCATTATCCACAGTCCAAATGTCTGCTGGGACAGAGACATGATCCAGTCCCTCAAACTTCTTTTGGAGATCAAAATCCATTTTTGAATAATCTTTATCCAGCAAGTAAATGTGTTTTAAATCATAGTCTCAGCTGTCTGATGGAAAGTCACTGTTTATATCACATCTTCAGTCTGTAACAACGTATCTAGCAATCAGTCGGTTTAGTTCTTGCTGGGTCACAAACTGTCCAGATGCATACTTGTGCTTGAAATCCAGCCGTGGCTGTCAAGGCAAGAGTATTTCTACTTTACATCCAGCCGTGGTTGTTCAAATAGCGTAGATCCACTAACGCGGTGTTATTAGCATAACTAGCCATTGCTTAGCACCAGTTTTGTTGCCATTTTCAAGTGCTTCTGAAGATTGCAGTAGGTCTCAACCGGCACTTTAGCTTGCAACCCACCAATATGCTTGTGTCCTTCACCGCAACAAAGGAAAAATAATCTATTTCCACAAAAACAAAGTAGCTTCATCTCTTGCGCTGCTCGGTAGTGAAGACTCAGCTCTCTGCAACAGATCAAGTCAATTGACAGCTCGTCTCAGCTACGGTAGGGTCAGTTTGTATATTCAATTATTTGTACTAAAAATATCTATCCATATTAATAAAATGTGTAATGAGTAGAATAGAACAGAATAGGCTTTATTGTCATTGTACAGTGTACAGTACAATGAAATTGTGTGTTCTCCACCAGGCTACTGCACAATAAAGTAAGAGAGAAGGATTAGATAAAAACACAGCTACAGAACACACGATTAAACACACGAATGAAATAAAAATAGCCCACGATTCTGGAAATATACACAGGTATAGTAGTGGCTTCAGGGATGGAACTATGTGCATAAGAGTGTGGAGTGCAGAGCACATAATTGAGTAAAATGGCCCAAGGATTATGGAAAATATATATACATTACTCACAAAAAGAAAGGGATATTTGACTTAGGGTGAAATTTATGGAAAATGTAAAAAGTTCACACTACAGTGATATATCATGAAAGTAGGGCATTTAAGTAGAAGCATGCAATGATGATTTCCTCATCTCAAACAATTTATTGAAACAAAAGGGATAAGGACCTATACTTATATAGCGCTTTTTCTATTCTCAAAGACCACTCAAAGCGCTTCACTAGTACTAACCTTCTATTCTAAGGGCCTATAGGAGACAGATATCTAGGGACAATTTAGAACAACCAATTAACCTAACATGCATGTCTTTGGACTGTGGGAAGAAACTGGAGCCATGCAAACTCTACACAGAAAGGTTCCTACCCCTGCCAGCCTGGGGATTTGAACCTGGAACCTTCTAGCTGTTAGGAAGCAGTGCTAACCACTGCACCACGGTGCTGCCCGGTGGCCCCAAAAGCCAACAACAGTGGTGGGTATACCACAACAAAAAATGTCAGTGTCTCAATAACTTGTCATGTGCCCTTCAGCATCAATTACAGCTTGACAACGACATCTCATGTTGTTCACAAGTCAACTTATTGTCTGCTGAGGCATGGCATTCCACTCTTCTTGAAGGGCGGCCCTCAGGTCATCAAGGTTGTGGAGTGTAGGGTTACGAGCCTCTACATGGCAACTCAGCTGATCCCATAAGTTTTCTATGGGATTCAGGTCTGGAGAAAGTGCAGGCCACTCCATTTGAAGTTCCCCAGCCTCCAGCAGCCATTCCCTAATGATGCAACCTTGATGAGCTGGAGCATTGTCTTCCATGAAGATGAAATTAGGCCTGTGTTGTTCATGCAGGGGCACAATGACTGGATTAATGATGTTATCCAGGTAGTATCGGCTTGTCACTGTACCATTCACAAGGTGCAGGACAGTTCTATATTGACTAGACACACTTGTCCAGACAGTAACACCACCACCACCAAAAGCTCATCTGGTGACAACAGTGGCTGATACATAGCGCTCTCCTTGACGTCTCCAACATCATTGGTGGCCATCATTTCTGCTCAGCATGAATCGACTTTCATCAGAGAACAGCACTGAGGTCTACTGGTCCCGTGTACAGCGTAAATACTCCCTGGCCCATGCAAGATGATGACGCCTGTGCCTGTTGGTGTGGTCAGGTACCCTTGCAGGTTGTCTAGCACGCAGACCATGCTGATGTAAATGGTTTTGAATGGTCTGACATGACACTTGGGTACCTCTCACCTCCCTTAAATTTGCTTGGAGTTGAGTTGAGTTCACAATGAAACAGTCATCAGCGTGGGATGTGGCCAAAGGACGTCCACTTTTATGCCTTTCTGTGACTCTTACAGTCTTTCTGTATCTCTGTTGCAACTTGCTGATGACACTCTGACACTCTAAGCTCAG
The DNA here is from genome assembly GCA_020510985.1 of Pholidichthys leucotaenia. NCBI lineage: Eukaryota > Metazoa > Chordata > Actinopteri > Cichliformes > Pholidichthyidae > Pholidichthys > Pholidichthys leucotaenia. Next base: position 182,613,457 of record CM035837.1, on the reverse strand, counting down.
TGGCCACTTCCCTCTGAGAACATCCTGTTTGAAGCCTCGCAATGGCGAGGTACTGTTGATCAATTGTTAGGTGTCGTCTTGGTCTCATGATGTCAAAATGTGAAAAGTATGACAAAGAGGACTGTTTAAATACCAGTTCTAATTGAACCAGAAAATTTATTGGTCGATTCATGGATCAAACACCTATTGTGAATTTTGCTGTTAAACCTCCTGTTAGAGAACAAAAAGTTATGCAAAAAGTACTGAAATATTGAACAGCTGGAAATGTGCATTCAAAAGGATAGAGAAGGTCAAATTAAGTTCACCTGTCAAGGTTATAGGGTATTTTAGATGCATCCTGAAATTTCACCCGAAAGCCGAATATCCCTAACTTATTGTGAGAAGTGTAGTAGTGGTTTCACGAATGGGTCAATATACATGAAGGTGTGGAGTGCAAAGACAGGTGTGTTATTGTGATAATTAAAAAGGTCCTCAGTTCTGTGCATGTGAACGTTCGGAGGGAGGGGGTGGGGCCTCTGACTGTCTGCAGTTCGGATGGCCCAGGGGAAGAAACTGTTTATCAGTCTGGAGGTGTGGGACCTGATTGATCCGAACCGTTGCCCAGAGGAAAACAGGTCAAACAGGTGGTGGGTGGGATGTGAGGGGTCTCCTGTGATGGCCTTGATCCTTCTGAGGATCAAGAAGTGTGCAAGTAATCATCTCTGCAACAGGTCATGTCAACTGACAGCTCGTCTCAGCTACGGTAGAGTCAGTTTGTATATTAATTTATTTGCACTAAAAATATCTATCCATATTAATAAAATGAGTAACGAGTAATGCATCTGATCAAATTTCAGTAACTGTAATGCATTACTGAATCTTTAAACAGTAATTTTGTTACACAGCACGTTACTGCAGAAGTAGTGGCATTACAGTAATACATTATTCCCATCACTGCTCACAACACACCGACTAATCGACCTACCTGTTATGTCGGAAAACGGGAACCAAGAACAAGATCGAATATTGAACTGAACACAACTTCATTGTTGACTCACTCTCACAAAACAGGCGCTGCCGTCAGGCTGAGAGGAGGCCAAAAAAGCCCACCCCTCATCCTCACGGCCCTCTTATACCCCGGGTGGCAGCGGAACTGGAAGGGTGGAGCCACCACCCGTGGCACACAATAATATGTACCAGTAACAACATAATACTTTCCCCACACATTTCCCCCCCCCCAAAAAAAAGAAAAAAAAAAGGTCCAAACACAGACATACAATCTAACCCCCCCCCCCCCCAACTTGGAACCCGAATCGTGCACTAAAAAAATGAAACAGAAATGCCTACACAACCTACCAAATGCACTCAAAACAACTAAAACTAGGGGGGGACAGGTGGACTACCATCCCACCCCCAAACAGCAAGAACGATTATTCTGCCGTCCAAGCTAAATAAAACAGTCCATACAAACCCAAAATACTGCAGTGTTCCTAAAATAATGTGAAACATGAAACAACCCCTTTTCCAGAACTAGTTTACAACCCGGTTATCCCCTATTTCCATACATCATATACATTTCCAACCATCAGTCTGCCCCAGTAGAGAAACCACCCCTGTTAGAGGGAACCTTCAGATGGTTCCCCCCCCCCCGGTGCACCATCTTTTCTTCGCTCCCGGAGATGACCCACGTCGAAGCCCAAACACCTCCTTCTCCTCACGGGCGCGCCACAGCTCGTTGGGATGTCTCCATGAGCCATCGGATAGCTGGAGGTAGCCATCCTCTCCAACCACCACCACCTGCAGCCGCCCCTGGTTATCTTCTTGTCTGCGTTTGCCCCGAACACCTCTTGACTGGGCCTCCTCTCTGGGTTGGACCAAATCCGCCACCCCCAGAGGAGCCCTACTCGGCTTCCAGTGTCTCTGTTTGGCATGTCGTTTCATCGTGCCAGTCGGTCCTGCCTCGCTCTCTTTCATTTTTGCTGCCGGCGAAGCCGTTGTGACCCCCTGCTCACTGGTACCCTCCAGCCAAACTCCAGGAACAGAATGGGCCATCCACTTGGCTCCACCCACCATCACGGGTGTCCCACCGTGCCGCCCAGTTCCCTCAGCTAGGGTTATTTGGGCACTGGCACCGGGACCCTCCCGCGATGGCCCTGGGTGGGGTTGATCCTGCTCATCCTCCAGAATACTAGGCAAAGGTTCGTCCCACACAGCTTCATCCAACCACTCGTGGAACCAGCTAGTCCCACAAGCCACAGCCTGATCACTCTTCTCCAGCGCTGCTGGTGATGGTGAAGCCCAGTCCATAAAAGAGATCACACCCCATAATATTCTCGCCGCGGGCAGTCATGATGAACTTCAAGTTGGACATCTCACCGACTTGTACCGAGCCGTCAGTTCCACCAAACCCACTGTGGCCAATCTTCCTCTACCATACCCACACAGCAGTGCTGAATGACCTCTCACTCGATAATGTGGGAAGAAACTCCTCACAGTAGACCAATTCAATACGGATCTCACTGCACCCGTGTCAATCAGTAGCAGCACTGTTACTTACATCCAGTTCCACCATACAATAGGAACGACCGTCGGTACGCGAGGATACGGTATGAATGACCGTGGGAGCAGGAGTGAGGGGATCCTCATTGTGTTTTGGGTCCCCCCGCTCGAACCTATAACATGCCCTGGCAAAATGATGCAGGAGTCCGCACTTGCCACAGCATCTTCCTCTTGCTAGACACTCTCTAGCCTTATAACAGTGCTTGGTGGACCCACAACCCAAACGCCTGGGCAATCCCGGGGCGGACCTCATTCTCACAGCAATAGCGTGTTCTTCATCGTCCTCCATGCTATCATCGCTGTCCAGGTCCACTGCCTGCGCCATCGAATGTGGTTCAAAATGGCAGAGAGCTGCACTCTCGCCGAGCTCTCGTGATAGCTTGTCTGCCGCATCACACTGTTGAACTAACTCGATGGACATAGCTAACATCAGCTTTCCCGAATGTGTTAGAAGCTTTGACCTTGTCGCTGGGCGAAGGGTATGTTCCGCCAACTGGTTGCGGACCATCTCTTCCTCCAATGCTCTGAACTGACAGTCCTTGGGTAGCTGACGTAGGTCTGCTACATATCGCTGCACTGACTCGCCAGTCTACTGGCAGCGCTGCTGAAACTGAATCCTCTTGACGATGACGTTTTCCAGGGTGCGAAAATGTCATGCCATTGGCTCAACCACCTCATCCAAGCTATCACTGTCGCCCAAGGTACTAAGGATACGCTGTCCTTCCATTCCCAAGTTGTGAACCAACAGTGCCCATGCCTGCAATTTCTCCAGTCTACCAAGGTTCAATGCCACCAAGTAATTTTGAAATGCGGTGAACCACCTTGCCCAAGGGACTGGCGGCTCACCAGGAAACTCCGAAAACGGCTGAATTGTAGTAACCCCTGCATCCATACTTCTACTCTCATCGCCAAATGTTATATCGGAAAACAGGAACCAAGAATGAGACCGAATGTTGAACTGAACATGACTTTATTGTTGACTCACTCTGACAATACAGGCACTGCCGTCAGGCTGAGAGGAGGCCAAAAGAGACCGCCCCTCTTCCTCACGGCCCTCTTATACCCTGGGTGGTAGCGGAACCGGAAAGGTGGAGCCACCACCTGTGCCACACAATAGTAAGTCCCAATAACAACATAACACTACCAAATAAAACCATGTAAAAAAAACCCACCACCATATAAAACATTACAACTGAAGAAGCGCTATCATAATAACAAGTAAAAAAAAGTTAAAACAAGATAAATACAAATAAAAACCAGATAAAAATAGTTAAAACAGGATAAAAAGGTATAAGAAAAGTCAACGTCTGACTTTTTCCACATGTTGACACTGCTCCCAAAGTTTCTTAATGAAGTGTCTGTGCTTTGGTCAAAATACTGCAGGGTTTAAATATTGCAGGACCATTTTCTATCCAGATTAAACATCTTTCTTCTGAACGGGTGGTTTCAGTTCATGTTTCTTTAAAGAGGCATTGCAGTGGATATAAATCTCCTTAAAATCAAATCTACACTGTCTAAAATGGTATCTTACGCCCTTTCTTCCCACACACACAAAAAAACTTTCATGGTCTTACAATTGCTTGTGAAAATGTTTTCCCTTTTCCTCCTCCTTCAAAAGCCAGGATCTATGAATATTCTAAGTAGGCCCACCCATAGTCCATAGGCCCATTGCCAGTGCCAAGTCCTGACTGGTTCACCTGTTATAGTGACATCACAAAAACACTCCGTCTAAACCTGCCCTTTTCCAAGGGGAGGGGCTTAACCAAACTTTAACAGCAGAAAAACACAGACATGACACATAAAAGTGATTTAACTCTTGACATGTTTTGTCAAAGGTGATACCCGGGAATGTAAGAACAACAGGACTATTTCCCTAATCTCACATGCAAGCAAGATCTTGCTCTACATTATTGTTGGGAGAATAAAGCAATTCATGCGTCGCGAGATACCCTCAAAGCAAGCTGGCTTTGTGGAAGGAAGGGGCACAAGAGACCAGATAACACACATCACAAACATCATGGAGAAAGCTTTGGAATTTAATTTCCCAGTCGACATGTGCTTCATAGACTAAAGCAAAGCTTTCGACACTGTCCAACATAAAAAAAACTATGGACAACTTTAATAGCAATGGGCTTCCCAAAACATGTTGTGGAACTGCTCTGAACACTGTGACAATCAGGAGTCCACAATAAGAACGGCATGTGGAGATACAGATTGGTTCGATATTGAACAAGGAGTGCGACAGGGTTGTATACTCTCACCTTATCTGTTTAATGCATACGCAGAGCATATCATGCAAATAGCCCTTGCAAACTTTGCTGGTGGAATAACAATTGGAGGCAGAATGATTAACAACATGAGATATGCTGATGATACAACCCGAGATATGCTGATGATACAACCCTGTTTGCAAGCAGTGTAAAAGATCTGGAGACATTGATAGAAAGAGTAAGAGCGGAAAGTGAAAAATATGGTGTCTTTCTCAATGTTAGTAAGACAAAGGTGATGGTAGTGAACCAAAATTAAGAGAATCCATCTATCAAGACAGGAAATGAATTAACTGAAGTCAATGACCAATTCAATTTCCTTGGCTCAATTATATCTAACCAAGGTGGTTGCTCCATTCAGATAAAACATAGAATTGCAATGGCAAAAACATCTATGTGTTCAGTGAATAAGATATGGAAGAACAGAAGTATTAGCTGAACAACCAAAATCAGGCTAGTCTCCACCTTGATCTTCTCGATTGCAACATATGCCTGTGAGACCTGGCCTACCAATGTTGCAGATCGAAGGAGGATTGAAGCATTTGAAATGTGGTGTTGGAGAAAGCTTCTGTGCATTCCTTGGACAGCCAAAAGAAGCATTGAGAGTGTCCTTCGTGAAAATGGTGAAGGGATCATTCTTTTCAACGCAATCTCGAAACAAAAATTGCAATATTTTGGACACATTGCCAGATGGGAAGGAGAAAATCTGGAGAAACTAATTATGTTTGGTATAGTTGAAGGGAAAAGGAGCAGCAGGAGACAGAAACTATGGTGAACAGATGGAATTGTATCACTCTCCAAGAAGTCTACCTACACCTGTTACAACATGGCCCAAAACCGACATTACTGGAGAAACTTTATCATTGAGGTCACAAATGCTCAGACATGAGTAGAACAACAACGAGGACATCTTGTAAGTCATAAACAAAACATGCTGCAGATATGTTATCAAGGAAAAAAAACTTGATTTTGACTGGAGTGTCACTTTAAATGCTAATGGGCACATTTCACTCTACCCTCCCTCCATCACTTCTGAGATCCATGGTTGATGCCATGCTAATATTAGCTGGTTTGCTTCAGCTGTTGGGAGGTAGCCTGAGTCAACTAATGTAAACTCGGCTGAAAGAATGTAAAAGAACAAATAAAACAGGGAACAGAGGAATGTGTGGGGGATTAGACAAAACTGGTTCCTGGAGTATAATAAGCACAGAAACAACCACGAATGATTGATCTGTTAGTTTTGCTAACTCAAGGAGAACCAAAGGAGTTAGTTCAGCTATAGGCTACCCATTAGTGCAATTACGGGGTCAAAGTTACAGGGCCAAAGTTAGTCCGTCGATCCATCCATCACCACTCATCTGGGGTCTGGGTCATGAGGACAGAGGTCTATGCAGAGAAGCCCAGACTGCTAGACAGGATCCTTGTTTTAAATTTTTCATGGGGATCCACTGGGCTACTCTTGGTCCCTCGCCCTCCTGGACCAATTTGCCTTGGGAAATTCTACCAGGAGTAAGTTGCCTCTTGACAACATACAGGGGTGTGAAAAAGTGTTTGCCCCCTTCCTGATTTCTCTTTTTTTTTTGTATGTTTGTCACACTTAAATGTTTCAAATGATCAAACAAATTTAAATATTATACAAAGATAACACAAGTAAACACAAAATGAAGTTTTTAATTGAAGGTGTTTATTATTAAGGGTAAAAAAAAAAAAATCCAAACCTACATGGCCCTGTGTGAAAAAGTGATTGTCCCCCTGTTAAAAGATAAATTAACTGTGGTTTACCATATCTTTAGGCCCTTTTCCACTAGTGTCAGTTTGGCTCAGTTTGGTTCGGTACGGTACACTTTGTAGGCTTTTCCATTAGGGACTGTAACGGTTACGTCCCGATTTTTCGGACCTGTTGGAGAATGGTTCTAACCATACTGTACCGACATGAAAATGTAACGTAAAAACACTGCAGGCCACTGATTGGTCCGGGTGTAATGTCATGAGAGCGCTGTTCTTCTGCTGAATGTATAACTGCCATTTGCAAAAACTCTACAGCGAGAAATAACTACAAACGGTAGAGATGGCTTCGGCTTCAAACAAATCTTCTACACTGTGGTCCCACGAGGAGGTGCAGGCTTTTCTTTGCATTGTGGCTGACGATAGGCTCCAGAGACAGTAGACAGAGCGCACCGCAACGAGATTTTCTATGAGGTCGCGGAGCAGTTGTCTGCCCGCGGATACAACAGGACAATTAAACAACGTAGGGATAAACTTAAAAAATTGAAATGTGTTTACCGGGCCATCAAGGACCACAACAGTCGAAGTGGGGTGAACCGAAAGCAGTGGAAGTGGTTCGACCAGATGGACGCCATTTACGGCAATCGATCAGCCAGTAATGGGAGGGAGATGGGAGTCGACCCAGCAACGACATTGTTACAAACAATGGATGGTGAGTGTTTTGTGACATTATGCATCTTTTTGCTCTATCCAGCCTATTGGTGCCTTGCTAACTTTTGTGAGCAATCACAACGCCATTCTCTCATGGCTCACGAGTGTTATAGCCAGGAGCACTAGCAGCACTACCTGGCTAACTAGCTAGCCATGATTCACGCTGGCTCTGTCCGATTTATTCGCTTGTGAGAGCAAAACGATGAAATATGCTAATCCTGGTTAAAAAGTTTAGTTTACATGTCGCACTTCCGTGCTACGCATTAAAGTTGTGTGTGCACTTTCTTTCTAGAATCTCATTCCACATGCCCGGGGTCCCCCTCCCTCAGCATGAATCCTCCGGACTCTTCTGTGTCCATTGCAGATCCTGTATCGGATCTGCAACCGGTGACACCGGTACCAGCCCTAGTTCCATCAACATGTGGCATGACACGTTCACATACCAGGTAAAGCGCGGCAAACAAAAGATTAACACAATGTTTTGTTTATGGATACAGGTCAACTGGAGCCAAAATCTCAACATATACAAGTGCATTTTAAAACCAGTGATTTATAAAGTGATTCATATAATTTCATAAAGCCTCATAATAGACCCACATACCTGTTCTGTGTATTTTCCCACTACAGTGATGCTGTGCTGTTTCTTTTCCACCATGAATCACTGGCTTGAAAAATGTATATGTACAGAGTAGATCCTGGGCTGCTCTCTTGTCAGGGGTGGACACCTGGTCCCATTGTTTTAGCTGTAGCGGAGGAAGTAGTGAAAAAATTCTTGTTTTTGAAAAGCTGATGTAGCACAAAAACTCACTTTTGAATACACTGGCGGTCAACTTGCTTCATTCAAATGATTGAAGTCAGCTCACTGTATTAACTCATTCACATTTCTGAGGCCACGATAAAACCAAGTTATTTTAAACATAAACCTGGCACTCGCAAAATCTGCTGTACTGACGCGCAGTGCTTATATACAACAACAAAGCATTTTTGTCACACCCTACCACTTGGCTTTCACAAGTGTATTTACCATATATACGTTTTGCACTTGCTTTAACTAACCACTGCCCATTTCTGTCTTTCGTGTAGGCAAGAGAAAAAGGAGCCACCCCACAGCGGAGCTTGCCACTGTGTTTACCGAGATGCATGGTGACGAGGTGCGGCTCCAAGAACAGCAGCTTGAACCGCACCGTGAATAGCTGGACCTGCACCATAAACAGCTTGAACAGCGAGGTGAAGCATTTGCCCAGCAAATGCAGACCATCAACCGGCTTGCTGAGGAAGCTCATGAAACAAGGAGACAAGAAGACGCTTATGAAGGGAGGAAATGGCTCAAAGTGTTTCCTTCCATCAGGCTTTCCTTGCTGTACTGGGCAACCTTGCGATGGGTGGCCGGCGTGTGTGACCCAGTCTCCCCACAAGTCTCTTAACATGTACACATGTAAAACAATGAGTAATTTTGCTGAAACTTGTAATAAACCAGTGACCGTTGGCATCATGATTGTGTTTTGTCTGTTATTACCAATTTTTTCCAGATCTTTCCCCAAACAAGGGTCGGAAGACTATGCAACTGGAGTGTGTTATGGAGTCTAATCATTACTTAGACATGCTTTAAAAGTCAATAGATCAAGCTCAAGGTTTACAGTCGTGAAATATTAGGACACCATGAAATAGTCAGTTCTGTATTAAGAAATGTTCAGATCTATATCTAACCCTGGTTATGTTTTTATTTGCATAAAATATTTACTTTAGCCATTTTAGGTGGGAATGAATGTGGGGGTGTCCTAAAAAAGCTGTGTGTGTTGGGGGGGAGTGTCCTAATTTTTTTTCCTCACTGTTTACAGTTACATTTTACAGAAAATTTGGAAAGAGTCTTTATTTTTAATTGTTTAGTTGTATTACATGAATCTCCCAGTATTTTTAACAGTGATGTTAAATATCCACATGTCCAAATTCCTCACAAAAAAACACACAGGCTAATACAGTGTGTCCAAATTTTTTCACAAGACTGTAGGTTGTGGGAGCAGTTTTGGATCAACAAAATCTTGTGATGCAGTGTATCCTGACATTGTGGTTACAACATATTTAGATACATTTTGGAAATTCGGCCGTGCAATGTTTTCATGTTATCTGTGTGTAATGGTGAGTAATGACAGTTCTTTCTTAACCAAAAGTCTATTTTTCCACACTGGAAAATTGCCAGGAATGCTAAGGGGTAAGAAAAAGTTAACAAAACATTTAAGTTTTTCAGTATAATTGTCATGAAGCACCTCTACGAGCCAAAGACAGACAGACTCAGGCGCTGAATTACAACCATGACATATTTATTAAAGAAAAGAACTAAAGTCCCAAAATTGTGCAAACATACAAAAATAGGAATAATCAAAAACTTACAACTGGCATCCCTGGGCCGACTTCGCCCAGCGGACACAGGAGGAGATCAGGATACACAAATGGGATGTGATAGCTGACAATCAGGAACAAGAATGAAATGTGGTAAGTGACATTCAGCGGTGCAGCGAGGAATGACTGACTATGAACAGACTAAATACAAACTGATAATGAAACAAGTGCCCACAGGTGTGACTGCACCTCAGCGGGGGGGGGGGGGGGATCCTAATGAGGGTTGGAATTAGCTGATGATGATGAGAGGGGAGTAGCTGGGCTGGCAGTCTGACAGGCAATGCCCACTAGTGATGGGTCCATGAGGCGTCATGAGACGTTTCGACACATTGCAAAACTGTATTGATACTGTGTTGAAACTGTGTTGCTGAATACTGACACCTGCTGGACTTTAAAAATCCCTACAGGCAACCTAGTTGACAGACTCAACTGACACTGATTTTATGACCTAGTATATACAATAATATACTGCTAAAAAAAAACAAACTGTCCACTTAGGAAGCAACACTGACAATCAATTTCACCTGCTGTTGTGTGATTTTGTTGTCAGCACATTCAACTATGTAAAGAACAAAGTATTTTAATAATATTTCATTCAAATCTAGGATGTGTTATTTAGTGTTCCCTTTATTTTTTGGACCAGTATATAATTTAAGTCATTGTATTTTATATTGTATTATTTCATATCTTCATTTTAATTTCAAATATCATTGATATTTTTAGATACAGTCAATAAATTTGTATCACCGTTACAGGCCCGGTACCGTGGCTCTGAGAGAGATCCGTCGCTACCAGAAATCCACGGAGCTGCTCATCCGTAAGCTGCCCTTCCAGAGCCTGGTGAGGGAGATCGCTCAGGACTTCAAGACCGACCTGCGCTTCCAGAGCTCTGCCGTCATGGCTCTGCAGGAGGCCAGCGAGGCCTACCTGGTGGGTCTCTTCGAGGACACCAACCTGTGCGCCATCTATGCCAAGAGGGTCACCACCATCATGCCCAAAGACATCCAGCTGGCCCGCCGCATCCGCGGAGAGAGAGCTTAGACTTTCTGCTGCACATCCACCAGCCACAATGCTCCGCACTGTGTGTCTATATATATATACAGTATATTTATATTAATATGTACATATGTATACTAGCTGCTCTTGTTTTTTCTTGCCTTCTGATTGTTGCTATCCCTGCGCTGTTGCAATCCTGGAATTTCCCCATTGTGGGACTAATAAAGGCTTATCTTATCTTAAATAATGTGAACATGTATCATAACGTGAAAATCTAAGTGAACATGTTGTGAATGAGGATGCTTGTGGACTGATTTTTTTTTATTGATTTTTTTTTTTTTTTTTAACAAAAAGTTCTTTTTACAAATTTTTATTCAAAAAAATAAGTTTTTCCAAAGTTTTAAAATTCAGGCGGTTGCGCTTTTTGGACACAACTTCTCCAGCTGTTGAAAATACGCGCTCACATGGCACAGATGAGGCTGGAGTGGAGAGAAATCCTAACGCCAGCTGGAAGAGGTTGGGATAGCTGGCCTTTTGATTGTCCCAGTATCTCAGAGGATCCTGGGACCTGGCAATATTGCCCTCTGCCAGGTACCTCTGCACCTCCTGGATGGCATCAGCTGTGGCGTTTTTGGTCTGCCTGCCCACTTTGATGTCCAAAGGTTGCCAAAGGTTATCTAAAAAAAAAAAAAAAAAAAAAAAAAAAACACAACAAATTGGCATTTTAGTACATGATTTCCAAACAACAAATAATGCTGAATAACATGCCTGAAGTGGGTGCAGACAGCTGTTGTGAAGACGGTCCTGGCTGGGGCTCATTTGTGCGTCTGATTACAGACACACATTCTGCCCGCAGTCTACTGATGGCGTCATTGCACTTGGAGGAACTGCGGAACCCGAGTGATTTAAATCTGGGGTCTAGAAGTGTGGCTAGGGTCAACACACTTAATGACTCCAGGTTGGAAGCAGTGTCTGACTTGACGCTTCAGGTGTTCTTGTAGGTGTATGGCTGCCTGTGTGTGCAAGGTTGAAGCATTACGCTCTAGTGTAAGATAGAGCATTTTCATCATCAGGATGACCTTTGACCCTGACACTCGCCTCTCTTCAGACAACTCCACTGTAGCTTGATGGAAAGGAGCAAGCACAAGAAGTGTTTCTCCTATGATGGTATACTCATCAGCTGTAAGTGGAGTCAAATCGCTTTTTAGAGAGGCCAGAGATACCCACACTGGTTCCCTCTCATCATGTAGCCTTGACAACATTTCATATGTGCTGTTCCAGCGTGTTGGCACCTCATTGATAAGTTTCAGGCTTGGTCGTCCCATCTGTTGCTGCACTTGAGTGAGCTTCTCCTTGGCTGTAGTGCTTGATCTGAAGTATGTCACAATGTGCCTAGCTTTGTGTCTGATGGATGCAAGTGTGGGGATCTGATCACATGATTTACTAACTAATAAATTTAGACTATGTGCAATGCAAATTGAGTGCCGAATTTGAAGCTGTCGAGTGGATGCAATCATGTTGGGTGCTGCGTCAGTCACAAAACACTTTACTTTATTGGTTATGGCCCAGTCCTCCATCATGCCCCTTTTGACTTGGGCCAAATTGTCAGCAGTGTGACTTTGTGGAAAGTACTGCACACCCAACACAGACGTACACAACTGCAAATTCTTATTAATGTAGTGACGGGTAAGAGCCAAGTAAGCCTCCATGTTCACAGATGTCCACATGTCAGCTGTTATACTCACTGCCACAGCTTGCTGTACTTCCTTTTTCACTCGTTCCCGTTCCTCCTCATACTTTTTCGCCAGCATTTGTTTGATGGTCTGAAAATTACACCAAGTCAAACCAAAAGCAAATCCATATATTTAAATTAAAGATTAAATAAATTGGATATATCAACTACTACTTTAGATAGTTTCCACAAACCTTTCTGGTTGGCAAAACATATGAGGGCTGAAGGGCCTGAATCAGTTCCCTGAACCCTTCACTCTCCACAATGCTGAGGGGCTGGCAGTCCTTCACCATGAAACTGAGCAGAGCCTCATCCAGCATCTGCTTCCTGGAAGCTTGATGGTTAAAAATGAAGTCAAAAATAAATTAATAGGAATTAATTATCAATAAAACAACTGTGAGTAAGTAGTAGTAGGGCTGTATACCTGCGTCTATCCTGGGTGTATCCGGGACTTCATGTTCATGCCTGCTGGCTCTATAATGCCTCAGCATTGAGGAGGTGCTCTTGTGTAAATACGACAGCTCTGTCGAACAAATGTGACATTTAGCCTGCAGAAAATATGAAGAGTAAACTAAGAGTCACTTTCAAATGAATTTGAATTCAGATAAATCAAGTGGAAACTCTGAGAGGAACAGGATGAAACAACAAGGAAATTAAAACAAAGAAAATAGTCTTTTAAAAATACTATATTTTTTTGGAAATACCTTATTTTCCGATATCAGATCAAAATGGTCCCACACGGTGGAAACCTTTCTTTTGCCTTGACGCTGCTGCTCGTGCTCCATAATTCGTGATAAATTTGTACAAGGACCGTCCGCAACACATACGAGTCTTTGGGCAAATGCATCCCGTTGACAGATGCGCTTCCTTATAAACGCGGGCGCGTCAGTGTTTCGACGCCCTAGCGTCTCGGTCACGTGACTTTCTTAATGTGAGATGCACCGACACGCACCGAAACTGGGTTTTGCTCTATGAGCCCAACGCATGTGCCGACGCATCGGTGTTGCCGGACCCATCACTAATGCCCACACAAAGTGCAGACCCAAACGTGCTGCCTGACAGCTGACAGTCAGAGAACCAATACAAGAAATAAACTCAGAAACAGACTGGAAAATAAATTGCAAACAAAACAGGACAAGGCACAAACAAGCTAAACAATAACAAGGAAAAATGGGAGACAATATGAAAACTCAAAAGGCATAACAATACACAGATAAATATGAAAACAGAGAAAATCCATGAAACTGAGCCTGGGAGGAACCCTGGCTCAGTTCTTGACAATAATGGGATAAGGTTACGTGGGATTTATCTCGTTTCAACACGATGCATAATTCTGTTAAAACACCTGCATCACACCAAAAGTGATATATGTAACTGCTGGATTATTCGTAGACGGCTTCCCCTGTCTTTTAGTATTTAATCACTCTTACCTTCATAATTAACCCTTATAAACAACAGAGAAGACATATCTGAAAAGGGTACAAAAAATTTTATTATAATAATACAACAGTTGGACATGTGTAGGCACATGAATGGGAAGGCACTCAGTGTTTAGTCTGGGCCATATTAGCATCTGTATTTTCGAATAATGGATTAGGGCAGGGGTGTCCAATCATGTGCCATGGAGGGCCAAGACCCTGCAGGCTTTACCTGCAACCAGTGTCTTCAACAGCAGATTCCACTGAATTTCTTCCACTGACTGCTGATCAGTGAAAACACCTGCTGAAGAGACTGGGTAGAAGAGAAAACCTGCAGGGTCTTGGCCCTCCATGGCACATGATTGGACACCCCTGAGTAAGGGTTTAATGGGATTTAACATTTTAACACAAACTGCTTTATGGTTGATAATTCTATTGGCAGACTTACACCAAACCAAAAGTGATTTCTCAGACTGCTGGACTGTTCTTAGACAGTTTTTCCTATCTTTAGGTATAATTTGTGTCACTTGGTGGCAACCTTCACACATAAAACAGAAGTGGAGACACATCTACAAAAAGTACAAAGGTTTATTGTCAAAATTCCCTGTGCTATACCAAATGAATACATGTATAGTTCACTGTTGATGCAGATAATATATGTTTATTCTGTATCTACATGTAGTCAGCAATACTCGATGTGATATATATCCAGTAAATCCATGTATTTCTCCATGTAACCTTGTGACTGCACTATTTTAATTGCTTTTAATCCTATATCGAGTTTGTTTTGGCTTAAAATGCATCATAATTGTTAAATATATCTTATTATACCTAACTCAATACTGTTTACCTGTTGAAATATATATTTTATGGCTAATATAACCCCATAACAAGTGTTGGGGGTAATTACTCAAAAAGTAATCCATTACTAATTACTAGTTACTTTTTAAAAATGTAATCCCTTACTTTACTTAATTATTCATTCATTCATTCATCTTCTTCCGCTTAATCCTTTTCGGGTCGCAGGGGGCTGGAGCCTATCCCAGCATCTTTGGGCGAGAGGCAGGGTACACCCTGGACAGATCGCCAGTCCATCGCAGGGCCAACACAGAGAGACAGACAACCATTCACTCTTACAGTCATACCTAAGGACGATTTAGAATCCCCAGTTTGATGCCAATTAACCTAACTTGCATGTTTTTTGGCATGTGGGAGGAAACCGGAGAAATCCCGGAGTAAATCCACGCAGACACGGGGAGAACATGCAAACTCCACACAGATCACTGTTGGTCGGGGGCTGGGATCAAACCCAGGATCCCCCGGCCAAGGGGGAGTTGCTGTGCTGCCACAGTGCTAACCACTCCGCCACTGCGCCGCCCACTTTACTTAACTACTCATTGTCAAAAGTAATCAATTACAGATTACTTCTGGATTACTTTCAGATAGTGTCAGTGAAATGTACCATATTTCCGCATAAGTTAAACTGTACATGTCCAAACTACACATTTCTATAGCTTATACTAACAAATAAGTCAAAGAAAAAGCTTTTTTACTCTTCTGTCTTTAATGTAAAATTAAAATCTCCCTGATGGCACTTAACAGAAATGTAAAACAGTACTGGGAGTATGCAAAACTCACAGAATAAAAGCTTGAAAACATTGCACAAAGCTATATCCCTTTTATATACGTATATATCCCTATATCCCTTCTTCTTTCTACACCTTTCACTCTGTATATATATCACGGACGCACGGATCGCCCCGGGGGTCTCCTGGGTCGGCGGACGGAGCCACGGTTTGCAGCGGGAGATGCTACAGCGGAGAGGAGCTAGTGCTAGCTAGCACTTGGCCGCCGCCCGGTGCTAATGGGAAACTCGATATACCGGGAGCTGTAGCGAAAACGACGCGGGTGCCGGGCTGGAGTTTAGGCGGCGTGCAAGAAATATAAGACAGAATAATAAAGAGCGATGGCAAGAACCAAGCAGACCGCCCGTAAAAATCTACTGGAGGAAGAAGCCCCCCAGGAGACAGCTAGCCACCAGGGCTGCTCGGAGAGGCGCTCCGGCCACCGGCAGAGTGAAGAGGCCTCGCCGTCACAGGCCCGTGGCTCTGAGAGAGATCCGTCGCTGCCAGAAATCCACGGAGCTGCTCATCCGTAAGCTGCCCGTCCAGCGCCTGGTGAGGGAGATCGCTCAGGACTTCAAGACCGTCCTGCGTTTCCTGAGCTTCGCCGTCATGGCTCTGCAGGAGACCAGCGAGGCCCACCTGGTGGGTCTCTTCTTCGTTAAGGGGGTCACCATCATGCCCAAAGACTTCCAGCTGGCCCGCCGCATCCGCGGAGAGAGAGCTTAGACTTTCTGCTGCACATTCACCAACCAACCATAATGCTCTGCACTGTGTGTCTATATATATACATTTATAGTAATATGGACATATGTTTACTAGATGTTGTTTTTTCTTGCCTTCTGATTGTTGCTCTGAGTGTTGCTATCCCTGTGCTGTTGCAATCCTGAAATTTCCCCATTGTGGGACTAATAAAGGCTTATCTTATATACTGTGGCTAAGTGCAAACTTCATTTTTCAACGTTTTAAGAATTAAACCTTAAGAAAATGGGCAGTTTCTGCCATCAGTGTAAACATAAATTACTGTTTGAAATAAAAATTAAACACCATCCTTGAATGTCAGCCTATTTATCTCTGCTTTTGTCGATACCTGGTGTTGAAAATCAAGCTGTGGCTGTTTGACCGGTGGAACCTGGTGCTATGTCTGGAAATACCTTGGAATGGCAAGGCCAGGTGCACAGTCGAACTTAGCTTTATTGTAGGAGTTGGTAACATACAAGATACAGCCACCAGGCAGGAGCATCGGCAAAGAGACCGAACCCTGATGCCCGCTGCTATTTATAGGGGTGCCTGTAGTGTTGGAAAAGGAAGTGGACGCCATTACACCGCACTTCACAAATAAGAGCATCCCCATAACAACATAACTATATAACACCCCATCCCCTGTAGAAAAGTCTAAAACACACACACAACTGAGACCCTCCCCAATTTGGGACCCGAATCACGCACTAACAAACTCAAACTGAAATTACCAAAGGGCCTATCACATTCATACAACAAAACCTAAAACTAGGGAGGATGGGTGGACTACTGTCCTACCCCACATGGCAAGGTGGGTTATTCTTCCACCTGAAAATAAATAAAGTCAATTCATAAACTAAGACATTGCCATGTTCCTAAACTAACAAATACACTAGAAAAGCACTCATAGAGCGCATACCTCCGCCAAGGCTCCTTCCGTTTCTCATGGATCACCTCCAAAATGTAATGGGTTCGTGTGTAGGCCTAGAGCCATTTGTGGTGAAAATCGCATCGAAGTCTGTCCATCAGTTTTGGAGTATTGTTGCTAACACACTGTGAGAAGATAAGAGCCTTGGCTGAGGTATGCATTCTCAGATCATCACCAAAATATAATGGGTTCCTCTGTAGCCCAAGAACCACCTCTGGAGAAAATTTCATCCAAATCCATCCAGTAGTTTTTGTGTAATCCTGCTGCACAAATACAAACAAAGCCCTTGGTGACTTCCGGTTATAGTGGCCACGTAGGAAGACGTGTTTCACACTGCTCTGCTCTTGAAAATAAAAAAATTTACTAAAACTCTCTTAATTGGAACAAAAACCCATCCTAGCGTTTTGGCACGGATATGGTAAAGACTAAGGCTGGAAAATCAGGTGGAGGAAAAGGCAACTCGACAAAACAACCCAAGCTAACAGACTTCCACGCTCGAGGCGAAACAGAGAAAATTCCAGAGGCGATGGCGGAGGAGGGAGCCAGTGGTGGAGCGGGAACAGTTGAAGAGGAGACAAACGCAGCACTCACTGCCATCAACTCCATGAGAACAGAGTTTTCGTCTAAATTTGACGGGATTATAACAGCGATAGAAGGAATGAGAAAAGAAATAAGTGACTGTTTGGAGCGAGTGTCACAGGTGGAGCTCCGAATTTCAAGCGCTGAAGATGACGTCACCAGCCTACAAACTAATCTGCAAACACTGGAATTAAAATGGAAACGTCTGGAAGATAACGTCCTAGACTTGGAATCCTGCTCGCGACGGAATAATTTGAGGCTGGTGGGCCTCCCGGAGGGAGCGGATGGATGGGACCCATGTTCCTTTTTGGAAAAGTGGATTCCAGAAGCGCTGAACAACGCGGACCTGCAGTCATCGGTTGTTTTAGAGAGAGCTCACCGAATCGGCCCACCGATGACATAATGTCTGGCCCAGGAAACACGCATGCAGGCTCAGGATAGATTTAACAGCTTTATTCAACAAGCAGGTGTGTCTGAATGGATGTATGCGGTATGTGTATGTGTTGGGGGTGAACGCCGATGTGCAGGAAGCAGAGCAGCGCGCCGTACAGCCGGACAACCCTATGGAGAGAGAGCAGAGGACAAGGGTAACGGGCACCACACCTGGATAGGGATAATGAGTCTGAGTGTTGCTTACTTGTGATACAGGTGGCTGGCGTTGGCAAGGGGAGAGCCCGGGAGACAGCGTACTGCAGAGCCTGCGTAGATGGTGAAGATGGGTCGGCGATGACGAGGGAAATCCGCCACCGAGGAATCCACCTGTGCACAGGGGTGAAGAACTAGGAGAAAGGTAAGGGATGCTTACGCGTAGTTGAAGTCTTGCTGGTGATCAGAGGTTGATTCACGAGCTACGAAGTGCCGATGCGAACAGACGGCTCCAGACCGCAGCACTGGGCCAAGTGGGCTAAATAGCCTGCTGCTGACGAGGCGCAGGTGTGCGTGCAGCTGAAGCCGCTGATGAGCGGCGAGTCGTGACAGTACTCCCCCTCCCCCAGCAGCGCCTCCTGGCGCTGGTTTGTCCGGATGCGGCCGGTGGAACTCCGTGATGAGACTCCTGTCCAACACCAAAGAAGAGCGCACCCAGGACCTCCACTCAGGACCGAATCCCTCCCAGTCCACCAAGTACTGCAGCCCGCGACCTCGGCGCCGGGAGTCCACGATGGAGGCGACTCTCCAGGCCGGGTAGCCATCGATCATCATAGGCGCGGGCGGCGCTGCGGGCGGGGGGCAGAGGGGGTCGGAGACATAGGGCTTAATTTTGGAAACGTGGAAGGTGGGACAAATGCGGAGGGGGGGGGGGAGGGCCAGACGCACAGCCACCGGGTTGACAATTTTAGAAATGGTGTGGGGGCCAACGAAGCGTGGGGCCAACTTCCTCTTTTCTCCCTTAAGGTGGATATCTTGAGCGGCCAACCAGACCTGTTTACCCACCTGGTAGGCAGGGGCCGATCTCCTGTGGCGATTAGCCGTGGTGCTGTTGCGCGCCGCCGTGCATAAGAGCGCATCGCACACCGTCTCTGGTGCGCCTGGATGGAAGGAACCGCCAGCTCCGCCTCCTGCTCCGGAAACAAAGGTGGATCATAACCCAAGGACGCCTTGAAGGGGGACATCCCTGTGGCAGAAGACCGAGCTGTGTTGTGGGCGTACGCTACCCAAGACAGGTGCGTGCTCCAGGAGGACGATTTAGAGGAAGTGACGCAGCGTAGGGCAGCTTCCAGCTCCTGGTTGGCCCGTTCGCACTGCCCATTGGATTGCGGGTGGTGACCGGAGGAGAGGCTAACTGTGGCCCCCAGGGCATTGCAAAAACACTTCCACACCTCTGAGACAAACTGGGGCCCCCGATCGGAGACGACGTCCACCGGTATCCCGTGTAGCCTGACAACGTGCTGAACCAGGAGGTCCGCTGTCTCCCGCGCCGTTGGAAGACCCCGAAGTGGCACGAAGTGGGCGGCCTTGGAAAATCGATCCACGATGGTCAACACGGCGTTATAGGAGTTAGAGGTTGGGAGACCGGTGACGAAGTTGAGGGCTATGTGGGACCAGGGTCTGCCAGGGGTCGGCAGGGGCTGGAGCAAACCCGCGGGGGGAGAATTTCCTGACTTGCCGGTGGCACACACAGGGCACGCCCAGACGTAGTTGGCGGCATCCTTCTACAGACCTGGCCACCAGAAGGAACGCTGGAGGAGATCCACTAGCCGGGATACGCCAGGATGACAGGTGAGTTTGGAGGTGTGAACCCAATGGATGACCTCCCCCCAGACAGAAGATGGAACAAACAGCCTTCCCTCCGGTCCGCTGCCAGGGTCCGGTTCGGTCTCCTGCGCCCTCCGGATCTTGTCCCTGATGGACCAGGAAATTGCCCCTACCACACACGAGCTGGGCAGGATGGTATGGCCTGGCTCCTCTGACGTCTCAGGGGCGAACTGCCTGGAGAGGGCATCGGGAGGCCGTTCTTAGAGCCAGGGCGATAGGTAATGGTGAAGCGGAACCGGGCGAAGAACAGGGACCAGCGCGCCTGGCGGGCATTCAGACGTCTAGCAGATCGAAGATACTCCAAGTTCTTATGGTCCGTCAGCACCACGAATGGTAATGCAGCCCCCTCCAGCCAGTGGCGCCACTCCTGCAGGGCGAGCTTGATGGCGAGAAGCTCCCTGTCCCCGACGTCGTAATTCCGCTCGGCCGGGGATAGACGCCGTGAGAAGAAGGCGCAGGGTTGCTTGACCCCATCGGTGGGTGATCGCTGGGATAGCACCGCCCCCACTCCCGTATCAGACGCGTCGACTTCCACCAGGCACTGCAGAGTGGGGTTGACCTGGGTCAGGACCCGGGAGGAGGAGAACTCCGTCTTCAACGCCTGGAACGCTGCAGCGACCTCTTCAGTCCAGCGGAAGGTGTTCTTGGGGGAAGTGAGACGGGTTAGCGGGGCAACGATGGCACCGAAGTTAGGCACAAAACAGTGGTAGAAATTGGCAAACCCAATGAATTGCTGGACCTGCTTCCTGGAGGTCGGCGTGGGCCATTCAACCACCGCTTTAACCTTTGCGGGGTCAGGTAGGACCTGGTTGTGTGAGATAACAAACCCTAAGAAGGAGGTGGTCTTGGCATAAAACTCACACTTCTCGGCTTTGACATACAACCTGTTTTCCAGCAGCCGCTGCAAGACCCACCTCACATGCACCTGATGTTCCTCTCGTGACCTGGAGAAGATGAGGATGTCATCCAGGTACACGAACACGAAGAGGCCGAGGAAATCACGCAGGACGTCATTGATTAGGCGTTGAAATACGGCAGGGGCGTTGGTCAGTCCAAAGGACATCACCAGGTACTCAAAATGCCCACTAGGCGTTCTAAAGGCTGTCTTCCACTCATCCCCCTCCCTGATCAGGAAAAGATGGTGTGCACTGCAAAGATCCAATTTGGTGAACCAGGTCGCCCCCTGCAGGGAGTGGAAGGCAGTGTCCATCAGTGGCAGGGTGTAATGGTCCTTCTCCGTGATGTCATTCAAGGCCCGGAAGTCGATACATGGGCGGAGAGACCCATCCTTCTTCGACACGAAGAAGAACCCTGCGCCGAGCGGAGATGAGGAGGGGCGGATGATACCTGCGTTGAGTGACTCCTTGATATAACTGTCCATCGCTTCCCGCTCCGGTGCTGACAAGCTGTAGAGACGTCCCGATGGCAGGGGCGCCCCCGGGCGGAGGTTGATGGCGCAGTTGTAGGGCCGGTGAGGAGGAAGAGACATCACCCTGGACTTGCTGAAAACGAGACCCAGATCATGGAACTCCGAGGGCACCAGGGTGAGATCCGGAGGCGCGGCGTCCTTAACCGGGGGAGGAGAAGACGGGGCACAGGCTGCGGATTGTAAGCGGGTGCCCATGCAGAATGAACTCCAGGCGGCGATCTTTCCTGTCTGCCAATCCAGCACGGGGTTGTGCAGACGCAACCAGGGGTACCCAAGGATGAGAGGCGTCACAGAGGAAGACAGGACGTAAAGGGTGAGATCCTCTCGGTGGTTACCCGAGATTATGACTGGGACTGGTTGCGTGTGATGAGTCACTTGTCCGAGGGGCGCACGGGAAAGGGTGATCAGGCTGAGAGGAGCGGCCAGAGGGTGGCATGGAATGCCCAATTGGGTTGCCAGGCTCTTTGAAATGAAGCTCTGCTCTGCTCCTGAGTCCAGCAGTGCGTGTGTGAGATGCCCCGTGGCGTTGTGACAGAATCAGATGGGCAAGAACAGACTTGTGAGGGGATTTGACCGGTTAGAGTCCGCGAGGCCCCCTACAGTGACTCGCGGACCACCCCGTTTGGCTTTTCCGGGCAATGCTCCATGGTATGTTGGTCTCCTCCGCAGTACATGCAGAGGCCTAACTTCCGGTGGCGCTGTTTCTCCACTAGGGGGAGCTTTGACCGACCGACCACCATCGCCTCCGATTCCTCGGAAGGCTCCGGTGGAGGTAACGCCAGGTGGCGGTCTTGAGGCGTGCAGATGGAGCCTCCACGCGAGCGGCTGCTAAACTTCCGCTCGGTGGACCGTTCACGCAGCCTGTTGTCTAAACTAATGGTGGTGGAGATCAGCTCCGCAAGTGTCTCCGGAAGATGTCGACCAGCCAGCTCATCCCTCAGACCTGAGCTGAGACTGCGGAGGAAGATACCACAGAGTGCAGCCTCACCCCAGCCAACCTCCTCCGCTGCAACCTGGAAGTCGATAGCATAATCCGCCGCTGACCGGCTTCCCTGTTGGAGACCAAGGAGCCGGTCAGTTAGGATGCTATCGCGCCGGGAATGATCAAAGACCTCGAGAAAGCTCTGCATGAACTGGCTATAGGAGAGGTTCGCGTAACTGGGCTTCGCCATAACGGCGTAAGCCCAAGTTAGCGCTCGCCCCTCCAGAAGATTACCAATGTAGCCAATTCGGCTGTGGTCTGAGGGGAAATCCCCGGGAACGCGCAGAAACACTGACTCACACTGCATAATGAACCCCCGCGCTCCGCCAAGCTTCCCGCTGAAGCGGGCGGGGGTTCGGATCGGTGTGAGTCGAGTTGGCGTCCCCGAGGTAGACTGACCGGGCACCAGAGCGGCAGGAGCTAGCCCACCCTGGCGAGCCGAGGGGAACGCCTGCTGGGGGTCCAAGCGGTCCAACCCGTGAGTTATGTTAACCAACTAGTTTAAAATCACCTGCTGTTGATGGGCTATTAAATCCACCCGAGCCTCGAGGGTGGAAAGACGGTGTGCGAGCCCGCTGTCTGCTGAGCCGCTTTGCTGGAGCCGTACTGACATAATGTCTGGCCCAGGAAACACGCATGCAGGCTCAGGATAGATTTAACAGCTTTATTCAACAAGCAGGTGTGTCTGAATGGATGTATGCGGTATGTGTATGTGTTGGGGGTGAACGCCGATGTGCAGGAAGCAGAGCAGCGCACCGTACAGCCGGACAACCCTATGGAGAGAGAGCAGAGGACAAGGGTAACGGGCATCACACTTGGACAGGGATAATGAGTCTGAGTGTTGCTTACTTGTGGATACAGGTGGCTGGCGTTGGCAAGGGGAGAGCCCGGGAGACAGCGTACTGCAGAGCCTGCATAGATGGTGAAGATGGGTCGGCGATGACGGGGGAAATCCGCCGCCGAGGAATCCACCTGTGCACAGGGGTGAAGAACTAGGAGAAAGGTAAGGGATGCTTACGCGTAGTTGAAGTCTTGCTGGTGATCAGAGGTTGATTCACAAGCTACGAAGTGCCGATGCGAACAGACGGCTCCAGACCGCAGCACTGGGCCGAGTGGGCTAAATAGCCTGCTGCTGACGAGGCGCAGGTGTGCGTGCAGCTGAAGCCGCTGATGAGCGGCGAGTCATGACAACCGAGAGATAATAAGACACCACCGAGGACACTGATTATGAAGTTCCTCAACTACAGAGACAAGATGACGGTCACCAATGTGGCATGAGCTAAAGGGGAAATTAAATACCAGGATCAACAGGTGCGGTTCTATCCGGATTTGGCTGCAGGAATTCAACAATTAAGGAGGCAGGTCGACCCCGCCCGCAAAGAGCTGCACAACCTCGGGATTCGTCACGGAGTGATTCATCCGGCAAGACTGCTGGTCACATATAAGGGGAGAACCCATACCTTCAAGACCCCTCAACAGGCGCAGGAGCTCATCAAGCAGATTCAAAAGGAGACTGGCGGGAGCGAAGCATGAACATGACAAAGGTAGAACATTTAAGTGTATGTACAGACATCTGATTGATCTGAAACATAAACATGTCTACAAAATACAGACTGTATTAAAAAAAAAGTTATGACGTACAACGTTGCTATAAAACTTTGAAGTTATGCTGAAAAAACTACAGAAGAGAGTTAATGTGATAAGAATAGTAGTAGAGTCAGGGTGATTGAGAGGAGAAAGAGAGAGTGGTTTGACTGATCCTCGCAGGTGTGGAACAGTCACTAGCTATAACGGGAGACAGAATTTTTTTGATTTTGGGGGGATTACCACAAGTGTGGGGAAAGGGAATCTGTTTTTGGTTAGTTTGTAGGATGAATGTGCCATCATCCATGTTTTTGCTTCTCTGTATGAGCATGTTCATATTGTAAGGTAATCTCAAACTCCTTATTGATCATAGATCAAAGGGTTAATCTTAATTTAACTTCATGGAATTGCAGAGGTCTACAAAATCTAAAAAATCTTAAACAAGTCATGAATAAAATAAAAGACATGGATTCAAAAATTGTATTTTTACAAGAAACTCATCTATTAGAGGAGGATGTAAAAAGAATTAGGAGAAGATAGCAAGGTAACGTGTTCGCCTCATCATTTTCATCCCAAGCTAGGGGAGTTATGATTCTCATACATAAAACAGTCTCATTTCAAACGAAAAATGTAATTAGAGACCAATTTGGAAGATATCTAATTATCCAAGGATCTTCGTTATTAGAAAATATAAATCTGGTGAACTTATACGGCCCCAATATTGATGATCAAAACTTCTTTGCTAATTTATTCCTCACTTTATCATCATTTACAGGGCAACATATAATAGCAGGGGATTTTAATTGTACATTGAATCCCAGTATAGATAGATCAACAGGACTGGACTGTACGCACAACAGAAGTAGGATGACCATTAATCATTTTATGAAAGAACTGAGATTGCTAGATATATGGAGAGAAATGAAACCACAAGTCAAAGCCTTTTCTTGTTATTCTAATACCTATAAGACATTCTCACGTATTGACTACTTTTTGATCTCTACAGAATTAAGGTCCAAGATTCAAAACTGTTTCTATGATAACATTGTGATCTCTGATCATGCACCCTGCTGTCTAGTATATGTAGATAAGAAATTGACAAAGAGCCCAGTTAGGTGGCATTTTCAACATAAATGGCTTCAGGATGAGGAATTTGTTAAGTACATAGAAAAACAGATAGATGAGTTCTTTGATATCAATACTACACAAACAACGGCATGTATAAAGTGGGAGGCTTTCAAAGCTTTTATTAGGGGGCATATTATTAGTTATACAGGTTCAAAATCTAAGAAGACCCAAGAGGAGAGAGTCCAATTGGAACGTAAAATAAAAATTCTTCAAGAAAAGGTGTATGCAGGAAGTAACCCACAGTTAGAGAACGAATTACTGATTCTGAGAGCTGAATATGACAAAAAATCAGTGAGTAGAGCTGCCTCGAGTCTTCTAAGATTGAAGCAAACTTTTTATAAACAAGGTGAAAAATCAGGAATATTATTGGCATGGCAGATTAAACTAGAAAAGCACTCGGAGAGCGCAGACCTCCGCCAAGCGCCACAGTTCCCCCCCATACAGTGTTTGTGTGTACGTTTTCAGATGAATCAACTCCCTCTGCTTATTTAAACTGTCAAAATCCCAGAAGTTCTGGTCGTGGAGGAGGAGTAGCAACAATTTACCATTCCAAATTACTAGTTAATGTAAAGCAAAAAACATGTTATAATTCCTTTGAGGGCCTGGTCCTCAGTATTGGGCACTTAAGCAATTTTAGGTTAAACTCAATTTTATTTGCCATAGTTTATTGTCCCCCATCAACCTACTCAGAATTTTTATCCGAATTTGCTGATTTCTTAGCTGATTTAGTGCTGAAATCTGATAGAATAATTATAGTAGGGGACTTTAATATACATGTGGATGTAAATAGTGACTGCCTTAATGTGGCATTTAATTCAATATTAGACTCGATTGGGTTTTCTCAGAAAGTAGGAAATTCTACTCATTATCTCCACCATACATTGGACCTTGTTCTGACATATGGCATAGAAATAGAAAATCTTGTAGTGTCTCCTCATAACCCTGCACTGTCAGACCATTGTCTGTTAACCTTTGATTTTACTATTTCTGACTATTTGGCTCCTAAAGAAAAATATTATTACAGTAGATGCCTCTCAGATGATGCTGTTACCAAATTTATGCAGATTGTTTCCTCTATGCCATGTGTCAACACAACGGAAATAAGCTATAGACAGCTTGCTCCTTCTGTAATTGATAACATGGTGGATAGTGTTTCAGCTTCTCTGCATCAGACTCTAGAATTGGTGACCCCCTTAAAAAAGAAAAAGTCTAATCAGAGATTTCTAACTCCTTGGTTCAACACAGAAACTCGTAGCTTAAAACAGAAGACTCGTCAATTAGAAAGAAAATGGCGCTCCACTAATTTAGATGAAATCTATTTAGCTTGGAGAAATCATCTTTTAATTTATAAAAAATCTCTTAGAAAAGCTAGAACGAGTTATTATTCTGCATTAATAGAAGAGAACAAGAATAATCCCAGGTTTCTTTTCAGTACTGTAGCCAGGTTGACAAAGAGTCAGGACTCTGTCAATCCTAGCATTCCCTTAGAGCTTACTAGTCAGGACTTTATGAACTTTTTCAATAATAACATTTCATCCATCAGAGATAAAATCAATCAGATTCTTCCCACAGTTAACTTAGATACTGTAACTACTAATACTCCTTCTATTGATGTCTGTCTTGATGAGTTTACTCCAATCGACCTTTGTGAGTTAGAAAAAATAGTTTCCTCATCCAAACCTTCAACTTGTCTTTTAGACCCTATTCCTACCAGGTTATTTAAAGAAGTCTTCCCACTTATTGGTAGCCTTATTCTTCTTATAATCAATTCTTCATTAACTTTAGGCCATGTACCGCAGGCTTTTAAAACGGCTGTAATTAAACCCTTACTCAAAAAGCCAACGCTAGATCCAGGAGCTTTAGCTAACTATAGACCAATCTCTAATCTCCCTTTCATTTCAAAAATCTTAGAA
This sequence comes from Pholidichthys leucotaenia, assembly GCA_020510985.1. NCBI lineage: Eukaryota > Metazoa > Chordata > Actinopteri > Cichliformes > Pholidichthyidae > Pholidichthys > Pholidichthys leucotaenia. The sequence continues at coordinate 182,586,514 of CM035837.1, read as the reverse complement.
AGAGTTGTTGCTACGCAATTATTTGACCACCTGCAGGGAAATGGTTTACTTGAAGAGTTTCAGTCTGGGTTTAGAATCCATCATAGTACTGAAACAGCCTTAGTGAATGTCACTAACGACCTCCTCATTGCATCTGATAATGGACTAGTTTCTGTACTTGTCCTTTTAGACCTTAGTGCAGCTTTTGATACTATCGATCATAATATTCTACTTGATAGATTAGAACACTATGTTGGACTTAACGGAACTTCGTTGCAGTGGTTTAGATCTTATTTATCTGATAGGTTCCAGTTTGTTCATGTAAATAATGAGTTTTCTTTCAACTCAAAGCTCAGTCATGGAGTTCCACAGGGATCTGTGCTAGGCCCGACTCTTTTTAGTTTATATATGCTTCCGTTAGGCAACATTATTAGAAAGCACTGTATACATTTTCATTGTTATGCTGATGACACACAATTATACCTGTCAATGAAGCCAGATGATAGTAATCAATTAGCCAAGTTAGAAGCCTGTCTTAAGGAAATCAAAGCTTGGATGACTTGTAATTTCCTGCTATTAAATTCAGATAAGACTGAAGTCATTCTTGTTGGTCCAAAAAACCTTAGAAATTCCTTTCCAAATCAAACTTTCAGTTTGGATGCGGTTACTCTTTCTCTTAATAGCTCTGTGAGGAACCTTGGAGTTATTTTTGATCAGGATTTGTCCTTCAATTCACATATTAAATTTGTTTCTAAGACTGCCTTCTATCATTTGCGTAATATTGCCAAGATTAGGAGCATCTTGTCTCAGAGTGATGCTGAGAAACTGATCCACGCTTTTGTTAGCTCGAGATTAGATTATTGTAATTCTTTATTATCAGGCTGTCCTAAAACATCTTTAAAAAGTCTTCAGCTGATCCAAAATGCTGCAGCAAGAGTTTTAACAGGTGCTAGAAAGAGAGATCATATCTCTCCGGTTCTGGCCTCCCTTCATTGGCTTCCCATAGAGTTTAGAATTAAGTTTAAAATCCTTCTTCTTACTTACAAAGCTCTAAACAATCAGGCTCCTTTTTATTTAAAAGATCTGATACTACCGTATTATCCTAACAGAGCACTATGCTCCCAAAATGCAGGATTACTTGTAATACCTAGAATCTCCAAAAGTACAATGGGAGGCAGAGCCTTCAGCTATCAAGCTCCTCTCCTGTGGAATCAGCTGCCAATCTGGATTCGGGAGTCAGACTCGATCTCTGTTTTTAAGAATAGGGCTAAAACCTACCTTTTTGATATAGCCTACAATTAGGGAGGGATCATGTGTTTCTGAACCCTCCCTTAGTTATGCTGCTAATAGGTTTAGTCAGCCGGGGGACCTCCAGTAATGCACTGGGCCTCACTCCTTTTCTCACTCTCTATGAAATATTTTTTTTGCTGGTTATTAACATTTGTTTGTTCTCTCCCATAGATTGAGTCCCCATCGTGCTGTTTACTCTCTACATGTCTGTTCTTTTCTTCTTCTCTATTCCCTCATCCCCCAGCCAGTCGCAGCAGATGACTGCCCCTCCCTGAGCCTGGTTCTGCTGGAGGTTTCTTCCTGTTAAAAGGGAGTTTTTCCTCTCCACCGTCGCCAAGTGCTTGCTCACAGGGGATCGCCTGATTGCTGGGGTCTTTCTGCAACTGTGGGGGTTCCCCCTACAGTTGATAGTGCTATGAGATGACTGTTGTTGTGAAATGGCGCTATATAAATAAAGTTGAATTGAATTGAATTGAATTCCTTGACCATGAAAACATATGACTAGCAATTGGATTCACAATGATAGGATTAGTGGTTCAGTAATAAAAGCATTACCTCCTTGGCGGAGGTAATAAACTGAAGTGTTGGTGTTGTGTCCATCTCCTCCATCTCCAAACTCCCAGGCTGCGGGCATTGCAATTCATTGCACAACCGCGTACAACCCACAGGCCAATGGGTTATGCGAGCGTTTTCATAGATCACTGAAAGCAGCACTCAGGGCTTCACTGACGGATGCAAATTGGGTAGACAGGTTGCCGTGGGTTTTATATTGGGGTTGCGCTCCACGGCAAAAGAGGATTTGGAAGCTTCCCCGGCAGAGAGCTTGTTTTTGCGCAGCCCCTATGGCTGCTGGGAATTTCTGCCAAATAATCCCGCGCCGGACAGCTGCCCGTCTCAGCTTTTGCAGCGTAGCGCAAACACAGGCACGCTGCCGGGCCCGGCCCACCACTGTTTTCCGCGTGCTTTTGTGCCTAAAACTTTGAAGAACGCGGAGTTCGTGTTCATCAGACACGACGACCAGCGCCCTCCATTGCACCTGCACACATGTTGAAAATGGCTGTATCTCACAATATTAAAGAATCCTTTAAAAAATTCCTGGATCCAGACGGTGATCCGGATCATCCCCAAAATTTAATCAGTTCTTCTTTGTACCATTTCCAACAACGCCTGAAAGTTTCATCGAAATCCGTCCAAAACTTTTTGAGTTATCTTGCTAACCAACAGACAGACAGACAGACAGACAAACAGACAGACAAACGCTGGCAAAAACATAACCTCCTGCGGCCTGTGGCCTGGCGGAGGTAACAATTAGAATCTAAAACACCAATTACCAGTATTATAAGTAACGGACAGGTAGTTATAGATCCTTTAGAAATTAATAGTGCCTTTAGAGATTATTATGAAAACTATATGATACAAAAAATGAAACTGACTTAACAAAACTAAATGGTTTTTGGGTGGATTATCTATACCAGGTATTCCAAATGAAAACAGGGAGATACTGGAGTCTAAAATTAGTCAAGAAGAAGATGGGCAAGCCATTGATAATATGAAATCAGGAAAAAGAGCAGGACCAGATGGTCTTCCAGTTGACCTCTATAAAAAAATTAAGAATAAATTAATAAAACCACTTTTGGAAATGGTTTTAGAAGCATTTCAAAATGGTACGGTAATTTACCATCATACATGAATAATGCCTTAATTATACTGTTGCCAAAACCAGGTAAACCCTCTAATAAATGTGAAAATATGAGACCAATAAGCCTATTAAATGCTGATCTTAAAATAATCTGTAAAATTTTAGCAAAACGACTACAAGAAATATTACCAAATATTATTAACCGAGATCAGAATGGCTTAATAATGGGAAGACAAGGCTTCCATAATGTAAGAAGACTATTTAATATTATTTATTCCAATAAAGAAGCACCGGATACAGCTCTCCTATCATTGGACGCCGAAAAGGCCTTTGATAGGGTCGAATGGCCCTTTCTTTTTGAAGTCCTACAAAGGTTTGGACTTGGAAATAATTTCATAAAATGAGTCCAGATAATATACAATAATGCTACAGCAGAAATCCTAACAAACAGCAATATCTCAAAATCAATAAAAATCAATAGAGGATGTCGACAAGGCTGTCCACTTTCACCTTTATTGTTTACTATGGCAATTGAACCTTTAGCGATGGCAGTACGTTTACATCCACAAATATATGGAATTAAAGTAGGACCAACAGAACATAAAATCTCCCTGTATGCTGATGACATAATTTTGTTTATGTCGAATTTTAAAAAATCAATTCCGACCTTGTTAAATTTAATAAAGAACTTTGGGGAAATATCAGGATATAAAATAAATAAAACAAAATCTTCAATATTAATGTTAAATGAGACCCAGAGAAATCATCCAGCTCCTGAGGTAAACCAATTCAATGTTGTAAATCAGTTTAAATATTTAGGAATTCAAATTTTGCCTAAGCTAGAATCAGTCGCTAATGCCAACTATGAAGCCTTAATGACAAATATTAATGAGTTGCTTCAGAGATGGATGTCACTACCAATGTCGATGATCGGGAGAATTAATATACTTAAAAGTAATATCTTACCAAAAATACTTTATTTATTTCAAAACATTCCTTTACCACCACCTTCAGATCTATTCTCAAGAATTAAAAAAAAGTTAGTGGAATTTATATGGAACAATAGGAAGGCTAGATTACGTTTGTCCTTACTATATTTACCATTTGATCATGGAGGTCTGAAATGTCCAAACCTTATGTTGTATTACTGGTCAGCACAACTGAGGTCTATGACATATTATTTTTCATCAAATGATCTTCCTCACTGGACTGAAATGGAAACATACAATTTACCTTTACCTCTTCCCTTATTCATATACTCAGACTCGGCTAAAAAATTACAGAAACAAGTTAAAAATCCAATTGTAAAGCACATGATCAAAATATGGTGTGAAACCAAAAAATATTTAAAAGAACCACACTCACTGTCACAATTTAGCCCAATATGGGGTAATCAATATTTTACACCAGGGGGAGCGGATATTGTATTTAAAGTATGGAATTTAAAAGGGATTCAAAAGATTCAAGATTTATATTTGTCATGCTCAGATAACATAATGTCTTTTGAAGAACTGAGGATTAAATTCAATCTTAATAGAACACACTTTTTTAAATATCTTCAGCTTAGAAATTTTATTCGTTCAAATCAAAATAATGCTCTCACCTGACCTACTTATTCAACTTTGGAAAAAATTTTGATGAAAGATAGTAAGAGAAAGGGTATTATTTCAGAGTTTTACAACTCATTGACACTATACTCATGTGAAAACTCACAGAAAAGACTGAATGACTGGAAAGAAGACCTACAAATTGAAATTTCAGAGGAACAATGGGAAATGGCTTGTGCAGGAGCTCAAACCAAATCAATAAATGTACGTCTTAAACTGATACATTTTAAATGGTTAATGCGGATGTATGTTACACCAGTGGAGTTAAATAGATATAACAAAAACATACCAGATACATGCACAAAATGTATGGAAAGTAAAGGAACCCTATTTCACTGTTTATGGGAATGTAGAAAAATTTTGGGAAGAGGTGAGGGTGACATAATTGTCGGCCCAGGAAACACGCACGCAGGCTCAGGTAAGATTTGATAGCTTTATTTAACAGCAAGAGAGTGTTTGGGTGCGTGTGTGAAATATGTATATGTATTGTGGGTGGACGATGAGAGTCGGGAACAGAGCAGCACGCCGTGCAGCCAGACAACCCTATGGGAAGAGCAGAGACAGGGAAATTAGCTGGGCTTAACCACACGGGGAAATAATACTGAATGATGCTCACTTGCAGATGGGAAGGTGGCTGGCGTTGGCTAGGATCTTCGGCCTGGGAGACAGCGCCCTGCTGCGCACACGACGAGACGTGATGATGCGGGAGGAAGAGATGGCAAAGATGGGAGAGTCCGCCGCCAGGGAATCCACCTGTGCACAGGGGAAGACTGATAGACAGGCAAGTGGCAAACAGCTTACGTGTTGTAGCGAAGAGTGGCAGGATGGAGAGAGGTGATCCTGCTGAGGGTTTGAGCGCGTAGTAGAACAGACGGCTCCAGACCGATGCTCAGGGCCGAGTGGAATAAATAGACCATCACTGACGAGGCGCAGGTGTGCACGCAGCTGAGGTGGATGCCTGAGAGTGGCGAGTTGTGACAGAGGGTAACAATTGAAAAAATAATTTCAAAACAAATCACATTGAACCCTAAACTGTTTTTGTTGGGTCTGTATCCAGAAAAACATAACTTTAATAAGAGTGAAAGAGCATTCATAGACCTCAGTTTGCTTAATGGCAAAAAATGTATTGCATTACTGTGGAAAAAGATTCATAGACCAGATGTGACTCAGTGGTTAAGACAGATGTTAACAAACCTTCCACTAGAAAGAATAACATATATACTGAAATCAAAGGAAAATGTGTTTGAGAATATATGGAGACCTTTCATTGATTATGTAATGAAATTAAAAATAACTTCTGAAGAAGAAGGTGAATGATATGTGTGGACCTTGCAAATTCCAAGCTGGTGAATGTATATTATGTATTCTTATGTAATAGATTACCTAGACTAAACAGAGGAGCATTGTTGTTGACTTGTGTTTGTTAATGGCTGTTGTCGTTTTTATTACACTTTTTTTTTGTTATTTTGTTATTGTTCTTTTTAATTTTTAAATTATTTTTGTGTTAGTGTCTGACTGTGTGTGCTATGTTTGTAAAAAAAAAAGGTTCAATAAAAAATATTGTGGAAAAAAAAAGCCCTTGGTGGAGGTATGCACTCTTAGATCATCACCAAAATCTAATCATCTGTTCCTCGTGCCATTACACACCATTCCTGAAAATTTCATCAAAATCGGTTCATAACTTTTTGAGTTATGTTGGTAACAGACAGACAGACAAACACAAACACCGGTAAAAACATAACCTCCTTGGCGGAGGTAATAAAATAATCCCGGAACAGTAACAGATTAATAATTGTTTTGTTTTTTTTCAAAACACATGCAAACACAAACACTAGAATTTTTTTACATTATTATGATTTCAAAACTACACGGAACTAAATGTACAAAACATACACTCACAGGGTTTTTCTTTTTTTTTTTCTACAAGCCCACAAGACTTCCCATTGGCGAAGAAAGGGTGGAACTGGCCTGTCGGGCCCCCCAGGCAGTCTTTCAGTAAGTCCGCCCCTGGAGGCGACATGCCTCCGGGGCCGCAGCTGGTTGAATAAATGACAGTGCGCCTCCTCTTCTTTGTCGTTGGCCGCTCCTCTTGTTCGCACCCAGCATCGAAAGCCTCCTCCCGGGCACGCCGCAGCTCATCGGCGTGCCTCCACAAGCCATCCAACAGTTGAAAGTAGGCTGCGCCCCGTGTAGCCATCATGTGCAACCGTCCCTGGCGATCCTCAGGCTGTCATTTGGCCCATATTTGCCATGGGCGTCCCTCCCCATGAACCTGAACCCAGTCCGTAACTCTCAGGGGAGCTTTGCTTGGCCTGCAGTGTTGCTGATCAGCACTCGATCCCTCAGTGCCTATTGGTCTGGCCCTGACTCCTTGTAAAGCTGCAGCAGCGGTCACTGTTGAAGCTCCAGATCTCCGGCCAACTGTGGCTGAGCTCCGGAGGAAACTGGGGAGTGCAGTTGTTTTCCCGTTTTGTAAGTGGTTAAAAAGAAACGCTAGTAACGCAATCTTTATCGGATTAGTAACGGTAATGGGATTACTACATTTAACAGATTAACGTGTTACATTATTGCGTTACACTGAACAGTAATCAGACTACTGTAACATGTTACTTTGTAACGCGTTTCACCCAACATTGCCCATAACTACAACCACTGAGCGTTCGTGAAAGTGGGGTGACATCTCATCACTGGGAGCCTGTACTGAATGCCCAGACCCACGGTTTGAAGCAATAATTTTGCCACAAGAGAACCATCTGAAACACACACACAGAGAATACATATTTTAGTACCTAATAGCGATAACTTGCCAACATTACAATGTAGTACGGTAGACTTAAAGCAAAGCAGCAATAGCAATCATTAGTTTATCTTCATATGTGAGCTAGTTCGTATCCTCATGTCTTCTGCTTTATATTGTTCTATATGGTTTCCCAAACGGTACAGTACTTTTCCATAGTGTGTCGTCTTGCTGCCTATAGCCTTCTGCTCTCCTTTTCTGCCTTTACTCTGGCAAAAAAAGCCAAGGACCGCAGTCGCCTTGTATCCTACCATCTTGTGTTTTGATATTGTGTTGATTGTGTGTCGCGTTTTACGTCACGGGAGGGTTGCGCCGCCTTCCTGTAACAAATCCCATCCACATCATTCGGTACTCTGGTGTAATGGAAACACAAGTGGACCGAACTGAACTGAACTGTACCGGGTCAAACTGACACGAGTGGAAAAGGGCCATTTGAAAGCTGAGTTCAATTTTCTAGCCATTTCTAAAGCTTTGGGACTCCAGCGAACCACAGTGAGAGCCATTATCCACAAATGGCAAAAACATGGAACAGTGGTGAACCTTCCCAGGAATGGCAAACTGACCAAAATTACCCCAAGAGCAAAGTGACTACTCATCCAAGAGGTCACAAAAGACCCCACAACAACATCCAAAGAACTGCAGGCCTTACTTGCCTCAGTTAAGATCAGTGTTCATGACTCCACTATCCACCTTATTCCTGGGGGTGCCGCTGTAGGAACGATTATGGACGGAACTTCCGGTTTCAGCTGCAGTAGTGTTAAATCAGTCAGTTACAGTGGAGTAGCAAGGGCATTTAAAATAGCGTTTTTAAAAGTTTTTCAAATTCATTTTAATGTATAGTCCACATACGTGTTTTGCACTCAAGTGGCAGCTAATTTCAACTCTTCTAGTTTTTGTATTTTTTGAATGTTTTGGCATAGTTCTGGCACTTGTTGCTGGTGTTCGTGGTTGTGCCAGACTGGATAAATGGAGGCTTCTCACCACACGGTGACAGACAACATCCAAGGATGGTGTTGTGGCGTACGTCTGCTCTAAGGTAAATTTGATTATGTCCAACATATTTTAACAAAATACAGCCAACTATATTGCAGTGGAGACGTGCTGGTCGGAATGCACACCGCGTCATTATGAGTACAGGCAATGAGAAGTCATAAATCATGGCTCTTTCTTTGTTTGGCTGGGCAAGTCCCAGGAAACCCCCCATGAGTGTCTGGTATCATTGTAAAGCTTAGAAATTGTACTTTCTAAAAATATCTATGTTTGTGCGGAAGACTGAACTCCTGACCAATCAAACGCGAGTTTTCAACCTAGCTAAAATATACAAATCATCTTTTTCTGGGTCAGTTTTTGCACACTACCAACAAATTAAATATCATTTTGAAGGTCTTTCAATACAGAATATATATCAGTTTTGAAAATGTCCTCAAAGTGACTCATTTTACCAGCAAGGGTCATTTGTTTACATTGTTAGCATCTTAGCAGCAGCGCTAACTAACGGAGCTACTGTGTATGACGCTACTTTTAAAGGTCATCTTTCCATCCCTCGATAGTCGTGGGAAGTGGTATGATTATGTTACTGTTTTGTGGTGCAAGAGGCCGTGTTCCCACATTTCTGATGCCAAAGTCATTGTTTTTTAACAAGTAAAAGTGTCCCGTTTCAGTGACAACCATATGTTCTAAACTAGTACCGGAAATTGCTACCATAATTCACGCAAGGCATCATGGGGCCTAGGAATAAGGTGAATAAGAATGAGACTGGGCAAAAATGGCCTGCATGGCACAGTTCCAAGACAAAAACCACTGCTGAGCAAAAAGAACATAAAGGCTCGTCTCAGGTTTGCCAGAAAACATCTTAATGATCCCCAAGACTTTTGGGAAAATACTCTGTGGACTGATGAGACAAAAGTTGAACTTTTTGGAAGGTGTGTGTCCCATTACATCTGGTGTAAAAGTAACACAGCATTTCAGAAAAGGAACATCATACCAAAAGTAAAATATGGTGGTGGTAGAGGCTGTCATAGCCAGGAGCTGCATTGGGGTTAAGCTCCCAGTGCTCATAAAATGCTCCTTATGGCGTGCGTCTCGAAAAGCCTCTGACAACTAAGTCCAACTCCTAGCCTGTCCGTGTGGTTTAGTCTCTAAGCCCTGCGGAACTGCTTTTACTAATAGGAGAAGGGGCGAGGGCGGATCTCTGGCGCCTTAAAACCAGATGCTTCGGGTAGATGGTGGCTCGTCAACCTGGGAAGGTAGCCCATCTAGGGGAAGGTAAACCCTGATTTCAAACCTCCGCTGCCTTGTGGCACTCCCGGTCACGGGAAAGGCTTCGGGAGTCAACCCTGAGGAAAAATCCGGAGTCGGAGTCCCTAAGGCAGTTCTCTGTTGTGCTCAACATCGTTCTGGCAGCTCCTGTGATGGCGCTGGTGCCAAACTGTAGCAGCCCTGCTGTTCCTTTGGATTCATCAGTGACGTGGAGAGGGGGGACATGCTGCATGGGCAACATCTTGTCCTCCATATCTTCCTGCCCAGGCTTGAATCCTACCAACACCCAACGCTGGAAGGTAGAACACCGGATCACTGGAGAGGACACTCCAGCTTCGCCTTTGGCGTAGACAAAACACGGGGAATGACAGTTACCGGTTATAAGCCACCGCTCAATTGGCGTAGAGCGTGGTGCCAGGGGTTGTTCCCGACGGTGGGAGGGATCATCAGATCTCACTGGACAGCTACCGCCCGCCTCAAGCTGGGCAGCCCCCAGCCAATAAGGTGTTGTCCCACCACAGCTTGCTTTCCTCATTGGGTGCATGGGGATGAGGAGAAGTCCGAACGGCAGGCTGAGAACCTTTGCACCAGGCAAGACAAAAAAACAAAAGAGACCAACTCTAAAACTGGGAACTTGGAACGTCCGCACTATGATGACAGGACTCGCTGCTAACCTCAAGGACATCAACGACACCAGGAAGACTGCCATCATCAATAATGAGCTGAAGAGACTGGATGTGGATATCGCCACTCTCCAGGAAACACGGTTGGCTGACGCAGGCACACTGAGAGAGAAGGACTACACGTTCTACTGGCAGGGAAAGGGCAGTGACGAACACAGGGAACATGGAGTGGGCTTCGCAGTGAAGAACACCTTGCTGAAGATGGTGGAACCGGGCAGCAATGGCTCTGCACGACTCCTCACCCTCCGCCTCAACACCACTCAAGGCCCAGTCACCCTCATCAGTGTGTATGCCCCAACACTGACAGCCACACCAGAGGCAAAAGACGAGTTCTACGAGAATCTCGCAACAACTGTCAGGATCATCCCCAACTCTGAACAACTCATTCTCCTTGGAGACTTCAATGCCAGAGTGGGTGCTGACCACGACTCCTGGCCCTGCTGTCTTGGACCATTTGGCGTGGGCAGAATGAATGACAACGGACAGCGGCTGCTGAAGTTCTGCACATATCACGATCTGTGCATCACAAACTCGTTCTTCAAGACCAAGCCCCAACACAAGGTTTCCTGGCGACATCCGCGCTCAAAGCACTGGCACCAGCTGGACTGACCAGGCGCATCTCACTGAAGAACGTGCTAATCATCCGTTCGTTCCAGAGTGCAGATTGTGACACAGACCATTCATTGGTGTGTTGCAAGATCAAGCTGCAGCTGAAGAAATTCCATCGTGCTAGACTGCCTGGAAAGGCACGGATTGACGCCAGCAAGATGGCCCAACCAGAACTCGTTGAGCAGTTTGCCTCCACCTTTGAGAAGGAATTTGGTGTACCACAAGAAGGAGAATCTGCAAAGCAGAAGTGGGAAGAGCTGCGAAACACCATCCACTGCACAGCGTTGGCTACCTTTGGGAGGAAGACCTCGAAGTCACAGGACTGGTTTGATGCCAAGTTGACTGAGATGACCCCTGTCATTGAAGCCAAGCGCTCAGCACTTGCTGAGTACAAGAAGTACCCAAACGAGAAGAATCTCCAGATTCTCAAGGCTGCGAGAAGCAAAGTTCAGCAGACTGCTCAGCGCTGTGCCAACGAGTACTGGACTCAGCTCAGCCAAGACATTCAAACCGCTGCCATAACAGGGAACATCCGTGGTATGTACGATGGCATCAAGAAAGCACTTGGTCCGGCTCAGAGCAAGACAGCCCCCCTCAAATCCTCCACTGGGGAGATGATCACAGAAAAGAACAAGCAGATGGAGAGATGGGTGGAACACTACTCCGACCTCTACTCCAGACAGAACACCGTGACACCGTCAGCCCTTGATGCCATCGACTGCCTGCCATCCATGGATGAACTTGACGCCGAGCCAACCATCGACGAACTCAGTAAGGCCATTGATAGCTTGGCCGCTGGCAAGGCACCCAGCAACGATGGCATACCCGCCGACCTGATCAAGCACTGCAAGACCGCCCTACTGCTGCCATTGCATGACGTCCTCTGCCAGTGCTGGAAGGAAGGTGCCGTACCACAGGACATGAGGGAAGCCAAGATCATCACCCTCTACAAAAACAAAGGGGAGAGAAGCGACTGCAACAACTACAGGGCCATCTCCCTCCTCAGCGTTGTTGGCAAAATCTACGCACGAGTTGTTCTCATTCGTCTACAGAAGCTTGCCGAACGTGTCTACCCCGAGTCTCAGTGTGGCTTCCGCGCTGAGCGATCGACGGTAGACATGATATTCTCCATCCGCCAACTCCAGGAGAAATGCAGAGAACAGAACATGCCCCTGTACGTCGCCTTCATCGACCTCACCAAAGCGTTTGATCTGGTCAGCAGAGAGGGCCTTTTCAAGATCCTGCCAAAGATAGGATGCCCACCAAAGTTGCAAAGCCTCATCGAATCGTTTCACACCAACATGCAGGGGATAGTGAAGCACGACGGCAACGTCTCAGAGCCATTCAACATACGCAGCGGAGTGAAACAGGGCTGTGTACTTGCGCCAACCCTCTTTGGGATTTTCTTTGCTATGCTCCTGAGGCATGCCTTCAGCACAGCAACAGAGGGAATCTACCTGCACACAAGATCTGACGGCAGGCTTTTCAACCTTGCCCGCCTGAAAGCGAGAACCAAAGTACGCGAGGCTCTAATCAGAGACATGCTGTTCGCAGACGACGCTGCAGTCGCAACCCACACACAGCAGGAGCTTCAGACCCTGATGGTCCGCTTCTCCCAGGCATGCAAGGATTTCGGGCTTACCATCAGCCTGAAGAAGACTAACGTCTTGGCGCAAGGCATGGAAGCACCACCAACCATCACCATCGACGACTACAAGCTGGAGGTCGTGAATCAGTTCACGTACCTGGGGTCCACGATCAGCAACAACCTCTCCCTTGATACAGAGATCGACAAGAGGATTGGAAAATCAGCCTTCACACTCGCTCGCCTCACCACACGAGTGTGGGAGAATCCCAAACTCTCTGTCAAGACGAAGATGGCAGTGTACAACGCCTGCGTCATCAGCACACTGCTCTATGGGAGTGAGACATGGACAACATACACCCGGCAGGAAAACAGACTGAACTCCTTCTACTTGCGCTGCATTCGCCACATCCTGGACATATCCTGGCAGGACAAAGTGCCCAACACAGAAGTTCTGTCCCGCGCTGGCCTTCCCTCCATGTTCACTCTACTCAGGCAGCGCAGGCTCTGCTGGCTAGGCCATGTTCACCGTATGGAGGATGGCAGAATCCCCAAAGATGTCCTCTACGGAGAACTGGCGACTGGCAGGAGAGACGTTGGCCGCCCACAGCTGCGCTTTAGAGACGTCTGCAAGAGAGACATGAAGGCCCTGGAGATCAACACAGAGCGCTGGGAGGACCTTGCAACGGACCGCTCCAAATGGAGAGGCACCCTGACCAGACAGCTCAAGGCGGGTGAAGAGAGACTGACTGCTGCAGCAGATGAAAAAAGGACCCGCAGGAAGAACCGCCACAGACCCAGCAGCACGGAGACCACCCACAAGTGCGACCTGTGTGACAGGGACTGCCATTCGCGCATCGGCCTGTTCAGCCACAGGCGGTGCTGTTCCAGCAGAGTAGACGTTTAGGATTCTCTTCCATGGTCATCATAGACCGACGGAGGCCAACGAACGAGCGTGATGGTCTGGGGCTGTTTTGCTGCTTCAGGACCTGGAAGACTTGCTGTGGTAAATGGAACCATGACTTCTGCTGTCTACCAAAAAATGCTGAAGGAGAATGTCCGGCCATCTGTTTTTGACCTCAAGCTGAAGCACACTTGGGTTCTGCAGCAGGATAATGATCCAAAACACACCAGCAAGTCCACCTCTGAATGGCCTAAGAAAAACAAAATGAAGACTTTGGAGTGGCCTAGTCAAAGTCCTGACCTGAATCCAATTGAGATGCTGTGGCATGACCTTAAAAAGGCAGTTCATGCTCAAAAACCCTCCAATGTGGCTGAATTACAACAATTCTGCAAAGATGAGTGGGACAAAATTTCTCCACAGCGCTGTAAAAGACTCATTGCCAGTTATCGCAAATGCTTGATTGCAGTTAAGGGTGGCCCAACCAGTTATTAGGTTTAGTGGGCAATTACTTTTTCACACAGGGCCATGTAGGTTTGGATTTTTTTCCCTTAATAATAAACACCTTCACTTAAAAACTGTATTTTGTGTTTACTTGTGTTATCTTTGTCTAATATTTAAATTTGTTTGATGATCTGAAACATTTAAGTGTGACAAACATACAAAAAAATGAGAAATCAGGAAGGGGGCAAACACTTTTTCACACCACTGTAGTTACTGGGATCATTAGGGCATGCAATCCCCTCCACCCTGATAAGATGGTAACATATAGTGGGACCATGGCCAAAGTATTTAAAAAAAAAAAAAAGCCAGAATGAGGCAAGATATAATCAACTGTGAAAATTAAGTGTGTAAATGAACAATCTTTGAACACACAAAATTTACAAAGAGCCATAAAAAACACAGATGTGCTTACAGCCCCTAAGCAGGTCATCCCTTTGTTCCCTTGTTTGCTTCCCCCTCCATGTTCACTCAGAAGGTGCGTTCCGATCGCCCAGTAGTGTACTTCAAAGTGGACTGCAAAGGGTATTCCACCAGATTAAGTCAGATTCCAAACCAAAGGGAGTGAAGGATGTTCATTTCAAAGGGAACTGAGAATTGAGTATTGACATAGGGAAGACGTGAACAGTTATACATCATTTCACCAGAAGTTGATAAGTAGATTACCCATAAATCACTGCTGCTGAAATACAGTGCGATCGGAAAAAGTATTCACAGCGCTTCACTTTTTCCACATTGTTATGTTACAGCTTTATTCCAAAATGGATTAAATCCATTTTTTCCTCAAAATTCTACACACAGTACCCCATAATGACAACATGAGAAAAGCTTTGATATTTTTGCAAATTTATTAAAAATAAAAAACTAAGAAATCACGTGTACATAAGTATTCACAGCCTTTGCCATGAAGCTCAAAATTGAGCTCAGGTGTATCCTGTTTCCACTGATTACACTGGTCAACGCCAAATTTATTATCTAAGTTTTTTTAGCTGATTTAGGACAATTTTGATGTGCTGAATCCAAAAATCACATTGGTTTTGCTCAATCAGGTCAACTTTTTGAACTATGGCCACATGCTTTCTTACGTTTTTGTTTACATGCATGGGTATTTTCACTTTATATGATGCAAAATTATTTTTTATTTCTTGAAATTTTCTGAATTTTTAACAATGATGACATAACATTCAATTTACATGTACTTACCTTTATCAATGTCTACTATTCAATTTACAGTACAACTGTACAACTGCTGAAGTTCGGAACCACCAGGACTCTTCCTATAGCGGGCTGGCCGTCTAAACTGAGTGATCAGGGGAGAAGGGCCTTCATCAGGGTGGTGACCAAGAACCCGATGGTCACTCTGTCAGAGCTCCAGTGTTCCTCTATGGAGAGAGGAGAACCTTCCAGAAGGACAACCATCTCTGCAGCAATCCACCAATCAGGCCTGTATGGTAGAGTGGCCAGACGGAAGCCATTCCTTAGTAAAAGGCACATGGCAACCCACCTGGAGTTTACCAAAAGGCACTTGAAAGACTCTCAGACCATGAGAAACAAAATTCTCTGGTCTGATGAGACAAAGATTGAACTCTTTGACATGAATGCCAGGCATCATGTTAGGAGGAAACCAGGCACCGCTCATCACCAGGCCAATACCATCCCAGCAGTGAAGCATGGTGATGGCAGGATCATGCTGTGGGGATGCTTTTCAGCAGCAGGAACTGGGAGACTAGTCAGGATAGAGGGAAAGATGAATGCAGCAATGTACATCCTGGATGAAAACCTGCTCCAGAGCACTCTTGACCTCAGGCTGGGGCGACGGTTCATCTTTCAGCAGGACAACAACCCTAAGCACGCAGCCAAGATATCAAAGGAGTGGCTTCAGGACAACTTTGTGAATGTCCTTGAGTGGCCCAGTCAGAGCCCAGATCTGAATCCAATTGAACATTTCTGGAGAGATATGAAAATGGCTGTGCACCGACGTTTACCATCCAACCTGATGGAGCTTGAGAGGTGCTGCAAAGAGGAATGGGCAAACTGCCCAAAGATAGGTGTGCCAAGCTTGTGGCATTATATTCAAAAAGACTTGAGGCTGTAATTGCTGCCAAAGGTGCATCAACAAAGTGTTGGGCAAAGGCTGTGAATACTTATGTTGTGGAAGAAGGAAGCAGACAAGGCAGCGAGCTAGATGACACACAAACTTTATTCCTCTTCCAACATCAAGTACAGTAAAACTCTCCTGGGTCTCAGGGCACCTTCTTTTTGTAACCTTTAATTCTGTTCTAGGAGATCCAGTGAGCCCAACAACAATGCATTCAGTAGACAAAGACATGTATGGCACATTAACATCATATAACGCCAGTCCTGCTTCTCACACCTTCTCTTCCTCCAGCGGCTCTGGTGTCTCCTGAACTCCCCGGGGGGCGAACAGTCCTTTCTGTTCCGTCTGAGACCCCCAGTACCTCTTCCTCCTTCAGTCCATTGTTCCCTCTTCCCCCTGGCTCCCGACTCTGGGTGCAGAATCCCCCACACAGTGCCACCACAATGTACATGTGGTTTCTTAGTTTTCTTAGTTTTTTTTTTTTCCACAATATCTTTATTGAACCTTTTTTTTTTAACAAACATGATACAAACAATCAAACACTAACACTAAAGTACTACAAAAAAAAAAAAAAAAAAAAAAAAATGCCCTAAAAACACCAACAACCACCAACAAAATCAAGTCTTCAACAATGCTCCTCTGTTTAGTCTAGACAATCCAATACATTAGTATACATATTATGTTCACCAGTTTGGAATTTACAAGGTCCACACACATCATTCACCTTCTTCTTCAAGAGTTATGTTTAAATTTTTTACATAATCAATAAAAGGTCTCCATATATTCTCAAACACAATTTCCTTTGATTTCAGTATATATGTTATTCTTTCTAATGGAAGGTTTGTTAACATCTGTCTTAATCACTGAGTCACATCTGGTCTATGAGTCTTTTTCCATAATAGTGCAATACATTTTTTGGCATTAAGCAAACTGAGGTCTATGAATGTTCTTTCACTTTTATTGAAATTATGCTTTTCTGGGTACAGACCCAACAAAAACAGTTTAGGATTCAATATGATTTGTTTTGAGATTATTTTTTCAATTGTTACCCTCACCTCCTCCCAAAACATTCTTATTAATCTACATTCCCATAAACAATGAAATAGAGTTCCTTTACTTTCCATGCATTTTGTGCATGTATCTGGTATATTTTTGTTATATCTATTTAACTCCTCCGGTGTAACATACATCCGCATTAACCATTTGAAATGTATCAATTTAAGGCGTGCATTTATTGATTTGGTTTGAGCTTCTGTACAAGCCAATTCCCATTGTTCCTCTGAAATTTCAATTTGCAGATCTTCTTTCCAGTAGTTTAATCTTTTCAGTGAATTTTCACTTGAAGATAGTGTCAATGAGTTATAAAACTCTGAAATAATACCCTTTCTTTTACTATCTTTCATCATCATTTTTTCCAAGGATGAATAAATAGGTCGAGTGAGAGCTTTATTTTGATTTGATCGAATAAAGTTTCTAAGTTGAAGATATTTAAAAAAATGTGTTCTATTGAGATTAAATTTGATCCTCAGCTCTTCAAAAGACATTATGTTGTCTGCACATGGCAAATATAAATCCTGAATCTTTTGTATCCCTTTTAAATTCCATACTTTAAATACAGCGTCCGCTCTCCCTGGTTTAAAATATTGATTACCCCATATTGGACTAAATTGTGACAATAACTGTGGTTCTTTTAAATAGTTTTTAGCTTCACACCATATTTTGATCATATGCTTTACAAATGGATTTTTAACTTGTTTTTGTAATTTTTTTGCCGAATCTGAGTATATGAATATGGGAAGAGGTAAAGGTAAATTGTATGATTCCATTTCAGTCCAGTGAGGGAGATCATTTGATGAAAAATAATATGTCATAGACCTCAGTTGTGCCGACCAATAATACAACATAAAATTTGGACATTTCAGACCTCCACGATCAAATGGTAAATATAATAAAGACAAACGTAATCTAGCCCTCCTGTTGTTCCATATAAATTCCACTAACTTTTTTTTTATTCTTGAGAATAGATCTAAAGGTGGTGATAAGGGAATGTATTGAAATAAATAAAGTATTTTAGGTAAAATATTACTTTTAAGTATATTGATTCTCCCGATCATCGACATTGGTAGTGACATCCATCTCTGAGTTAACTCATTGATATCTGACATTAAGGCTTCATAGTTGACACTGGCGACTGATTCTAGCTTAGGCATAATTTGGATTCCTAAATATTTAAACTGATTTACAACATTGAATTAATTTACCTCAGGGGCTGGGTAATTTCTCTGGGTCTCATTTAGCATTAATATTGAAGATTTAGTTTTATTTATTTTATATCCTGATATTTCCCCAAAATTCTTTATTAAATTCAACAAGGTTGGAATTGATTTTTTTAAATTCGACATAAACAAAATTATATCATCGGCGTACAGGGAGATTTTATGTTCTGTTGGTCCAACTTTAATTCCATATATTTGTGAATGTAAACGTATCGCTATCGCTAAAGGTTCAATTGCCATAGTAAACAGTAAAGGTGAAAGTGGACAGCCTTGTCGACATCCTCTATTGATTTTTATTGGTTTTGAAATATTGTTATTTGTTAGGATTTCTGCTGTAGCATTATTGTATATTATTTGAACCCATTTTATGAAATTATTTCCAAGTCCAAACCTTTGTAGGACTTCAAAAAGAAAGGGCCATTCAACTCTATCAAAGGCCTTTTCGGCGTCCAATGATAGGAGAGCTGTATCCGGTGCTTCTTTATTAAAATAAATAATATTAAATAGTCTTCTTACATTATGGAAGCCTTGTCTACCCTTTATAAAGCCATTCTGATCTCGATTAATAATATTTGGTAAAATTTCTTGTATTCGTCTTGCTAAAATTTTACAGATTATCTTAAGGTCGGCGTTTAATAGGCTTATTGGTCTCATATTTTCACATTTATTAGAGGGCTTACCTGGTTTTGGCAGCAGTATAATTAAGGCATTATTTATGTATGATGGTAAATTATTATTTTGAAATGCTTCTAAAACCATTTCCAAAAAAGGTTTTATTAATTTATTCTTAAATTTTTTATAAAGGTCAACTGGAAGACCATCTGGTCCTGCACTTTTTCCTGATTTCATATTATCAATGGCTAGCCCAACTTCTTCTTGACTAATTTTAGACTCCAATATCTCCCTGTTTTCATTTGGAATACACGGTATAGATAGTTCGTTCAAAAACCCATTTAGTTTTGTTAAATCAGGTTCATTTTTGGTATCATATAATTTTTCATAGTAATCTCTAAAGGCTCTATTAATTTCTAAAGGATCTATAACTACCTGTCCATTACTTATAATACTGGTAATTGGTGTTTTAATTTCCAATTGTTTAATCTGCCATGCTAATAATTTTCCTGATTTTTCACCTTGTTCATAAAAAGATTGTTTCAATCTTAGAAGACTCGAGGCAGCTCTATTCGCTGATTTTTTGTCGTATTCAGCTCTCAAAATCAGTAATTCATTCTCCAACCTTGGGTCACTTCCTGCATACACTTTTTCCTGAAGACTTTTTATTTTATGTTCCAATTTAGCTCTCTCCTCTCTCCTCTTCTTAGATTTTGATCCTGTATAACTAATAATATGTCCCCTAATAAAAGCTTTGAAAGCCTCCCACTTTACACATGCTGATGTTTGTGTAGTATTGATGTCAAAGAACTCGTCTATCTGTTTTTCTATATACTTGACAAATTCCTCATCCTGAAGCCATTTATGCTGAAATTGCCATCTACCTGATTCCTTTGTCAATTTTTTATCTACATATATTAGACAACAGGGTGCATGATCAGAAATCACGATGTTATCATAAAAGCAGTTTTGAATCTTGGACCTTAATTCTGTGGAAATCAAAAAATAATCAATACGTGAGAATGTCTTGTAGGTACTGGAATAACAAGAATAGGCTTTAACTTGTGGTTTCATTTCTCTCCATATATCTAACAATCTCAATTCTTTCATAAAATGATTAATAGTCATCCTACATCCAATGTGCGTACAATCCAGTCCTGTTGATCTATCCACACCTGGATTCAATGTACAATTAAAATCCCCTGCTATTATATGTTGCCCTGTAAGTGATGATAAGATGAGAAATAAATTAGCAAAGAACTTCTGATCATCTATATTGGGACCATATAAGTTCACAAGATTTATATTTTCTAATAGCAAAGAACCTTGAATGATTACATATCTTCCAAATTTGTCTCCAATTACATTTTTCACCTGAAAAGGAACTGATTTATGTATGAGAGTCATAACTCCCCTGGCTCGGGATGAAAATGAAGAGGTGAATACACTTCCCTGCCATCTACTCCTAATTCTTTTAACATCCTCCTCTATCAGATGAGTTTCTTGTAAAAACACAATTCTTGAACCCATGTCCTTTATTTTATTCATAACTTGTTTAAGTTTTTTTAAATTTTGTAGACCTCTGCAATTCCATGAAGTTAAATTAAGATTAACACTTTGGTCCATGATCAATAGAGAGTTTAGGATTACCTTGCAGTGTAAACATGCTCATACAGAGAAGCAAAAACATGAGTGGTTGAACATTCATCCTACAAACTACACACAAACAAATTTCCCCTTCCCACACTTGTGGCAAACCCCCCAAAATCAAAAGAAAAATTCTGTCTCCCGATATAGCCATCGACCGTTCCACACCCACGGGGAACAGCCTAAGCCACTCCTTCTTCATCCTCCCAATCACCCTAACTCTACTGCTTTTAATGACGTAACATTAACTCTCCTCTGTAGTTTTCCAACTTAACTCCAAAATTTTTAACAACTTTGTACATCATAGTTTTTTTTTGTTTGTTTGTTTTGTTTTTGTTTTGTTTTTTTAATATATAATACAATCTATATTTTGTAAACTTACTATTTACTTCAAGTCAGTCAGATGCCTGTGCAAATGCTTAATTATTCTACCTTATATTTTGTTCATGCTTAGCTCCCACCAGTCTCTTCTTCTTCTTTGATCTTCTTGATGAACTCCTGCGCCTCCTCTGGGGTCTTGAAAATGTGGGTTCTGCCCTCATACGTGGTCAGCAGTCTCGCAGGATAGATTACACCATGACGAATCCAAGGTTGCGCAGCTCCTTACGTATGGGATCAAACTGCTTCCTCAATTGCTGGATTCCTGTGGCCAAATCTGGGTAGAACCGCACCTGCTGGTCCTGGTGTTTAATCTCTCCTTTAGCACGTGCAGCGTTGAAGATCTTCATCCTGTCTCTGTTGCTAAGAAACTTCATAATTAAGGTCCTCGGCGGTCCCTTATCTCTCCGTGGGCCAATACGATGTGCTTTTTCCAGAACCACTGCTGATTGCAACTCCTCGCTGCCCAGCACCTCCGGAATCCACTTTTCCAGAAAGGAACATACGTCCCGACCTTCTGATTCCTCTGGAAGACCCACCAGCCTCAAATTATTCTGTCTCGACCGAGATTCCAAATCCAAAATATTATCTTCCAGAGATTTATTTTTTTTTTCCAAAGTGCGCACCTTTAATTGAAGACGGGTGACGTCATCTTCAGCACTAGCGAGACGGAGCTCCATCTGCGCCGTTCGTTCTACACAGTCACCCAATTCCTTTCTTATTCCTTCCAACGCTGTCATAATCCCATCAAATCTAGAGGAAAAGTCCGCTCTCATTGAACTCATGGCAGCCATCAGCGCATCTGCGCCATTCCCCGCAGACATCGCACCGCCGCCAGCCTCCTCCGCCATATATGGAGTTTTGTTTGCTGCGTCACAGACCTGAAAGTCTGTTAATTTGGACTGTTTCGGCGGCTCGCTTTTTCCTTTTCCTGGTTTTCCAGCCTTAGGCTTCGCCGACATATCCTCGCCCAAATGCTGGGATACGTTCTGTCCCAAATGAGAGAGTTATTTGCCGATTTTTTTTCTCCAGGAGCAGAGCAGAGCGAGACACGTCCGTCCTACGTGGCAGCCATAACCGGACAGTTTTCTTAGTTTTAATAAATTTGCAAAAATCTCAAAACTTTTTTTCATGTTGTCATTATGGGGTGTTGTGTGTAGAATTTTGAGGAAGAAAAATGAATTTAATCCATTTTGGAATAAGGCTGTAACATGACAAAATGTGGAAAAAGTGAAGCGCTGTGAATACTTTGTAGATGCACTGCAAGTCTAAAAAGATGGCTCCTACACCCCCCCCCCCCCCCCCCCCCCGCCGCTCCAGATTTTCTTTAATCGTTTCAGTGAAGTAACAACATGCAGTCTCCGTTGAGTGGTTCGGCCTGAAACCAAACTGCATGACACCAAACTGCATGGGATGCAGCAGCTGGGCAGATTTGAAATGTTCTACCAGTTGGTCTCCTACCACCTTTTCAATGGCTTTTGACAAAACAGGAAGTATACTTATCGGCCTATAATTACTAATTTCCTGTTTGTCTCCAGCTTTGTGTATGGGGGTTACAGTGGCAGGTTTCAATGCGTCAGGAGAGATGTATTGGTAATGCACGGAGGAGGGAGGCGATGTTGCAGTCCGTTTTAAATGGAGAAATTTTGTGAAGGGCGGTCAACTTCACTGATATTCCCTGAGAACGGAGTAGGAAGTAGGGACTACCGTTGAAGTACACTATGGATCAGAACGTAGCTAGAGCTTCTCAGCTGTCCCCACTCTGCTGCTGATGCTCAGGTGAGGGAGGCCACACCTGGGTTCACTTAGCAATCAGCAGCATGAGTAGTTAAGCTGAGAAAGAAACCAGCTCTGGGCTGGCATTTACCATCTTGCCACCAGTCAGGCTGCATCCCTTGGTGTTTGTGGGGTTTTATTATTTAGAGGGTGGGAGTTTTGTTTTTGCCCTGGGTCCTCTTTTGTGGAGGTTTTCTCCCTTTAGTTTGTTCATTTTCTTTTGCCCATTTTGCCCCATTTTAGTTAAATCCTCCAATCTTCTAGTTCCCTATTCCATCTCCTTTAAAGGTAGACTATGTAGAAATTGCAGGTGATTACTGGCAGCACCAGATGGCAGCAATGAACCTTCATCCACTAGGCTGAAGCGAATTTAATAGTTTTTTTTTTTTCTTTTACTGGTGAACCATGGTGACATCTTCAAGTTTGTCAGCTCCAAATGTGGTTAACTGTTATCATCACATGTTCTGCCCTACTTTGTAAAATTAATGTAATTAAGATACAACACAGGATTTTTGACTCTGAGATTAAAATTAGTTTATACTCACCCTGCTGGTGTGAAGAGGCATTTATCATTTTGTTAGTCTGGCAAAAATCAACTGATGTTCTTGCAGATGTCAAAAATTAGAATATTTATTATTTTTATTTAACCTTTATTCATACAGGGGCGTTCCGCTGAGAGGCAACCTCTCTTCTTCAAGGACGCCCTGTTCACGTTCACAGCTGGAAGCTGCCCAGTACAACCACAGACTGACCTGTGGCCAGTGGGCAGCTCCACTGGAGCAGTTGGGGTTAAAGGCCTTGCTCAAGGACACCACAGTGGGATTAATGACAGTGGGGCAAACACTGCTATGTTATCTGTCCCTCCCAGATCTGATCTGATTATGCCAGTCCAGGGATTGAACCAGCAACCTTCCACTCACCAGTCCGCAATACTATTAGGCCACCACTGCCCCAATAATCCTTGGAAGAAATATGAGAACTTTAACTCACAAAGGTCTCGCCAATCAGCAATCAGACTTCAAATGACCTCTGTAGACGATAGGTAGTCCACATTTCCTTTAATAATAGGGTGGCCATGGACAGATGGATTAATTATGTCCATTTGCCCACAGGCAGGTCTCTTAAAATGCATAAAAGTCCATCTAAGGTTTGTTAATCATTCTGTAATAAGAGATTAAAAGCAGAGATTCATCAGCACAGTGTAGACACAGTAAATCGGATACTTACGGGGAGATGCCCTTAGTGATAAAAGCCATTAAACATTATAACTGAATCTCAATTTCCTGTCTTAATCACCCCAAGTGCAACAACTCAAAGCAACAAATCGATAAAGTTTTATATACAGTTTTGATTGCTTTGTTCTGATGTCTGACAATTTAATAATAACAGAAAAACAAAAGGTGAAGAACTATATTTTGGACTGATTAGTTGCTGTAGTACTAAGGCCCATTAGAACAGTGAGATTAATCCTACACAGAGGTTTAAATCAAACATGTTCTTTCCCCTCTCCTCTGCTCCATGAACTGATTTTATAGATAATTGCTAGTTACAGGGATGAAGAATTCATGAGCAGAGCAATTATCACATAATTGCCTGTGTAGTTCATCATTTGACACTACCATTGTTAAGCATTGATGCTCTATACATTGATTTAAAAAGGTCAAACCCAGCTTAAAAACAAAGTATTGATGATAGTGATACAAGATCTTCTTCCAGAATTGACTTTTGTGACATTCAATAAATAGTTTAATATAGTTTAAAATAACAGAAAATAAAGGTGACTATGAATCATAAAGATACATTATTAAAGATAACAAACAGCCAATAGGCAATCATAACTGTAATAAATAAATTATACTCTAGTATGGATTTAATCTGCTTTATTTTGCTTTCCTTGTCAATGAATGATAACTGATTTTTGCAGTTTCCATTTTTGTTAAAGGTACAGTGTGTAAAATTTTGGGTAATCTAAATTCTGAAATTTAATGAAGCATACAATCTTAACTTTGATTTCATTGCCTTGTAATCACTCTAGAGCAGGGGTGCCCACACTTCTTTGGCTTGTGAGCTACTTTTAAAATGACCAGGTCAAAATGATCTACCTACATTTAAAAAATGCCAAATATGGCAATATATGTTAGCGTACAATGTACGCCGTACATTATATAACTGCGTGAACCCTTATGGCACAATACAATTCAATACATTTATGATCATCACCTTACTCTGATGACTTGCACTGGATGGAGTCAGCCAGGGTTGCATAGTCCGGACAGTAGCTGCTGGTAGCTAATCTCAAGCAGGCTTCCAAATGATCATCAGTCATGGTGGAACAGTACTTGGACTAAATAATCTTCATGTGGGAAAAGGCTGATTTGCACAGATAAGTAGAGCCAAATAATGCAGTCAAGGAGGTGGCATATTTCCTCATGTTCGGATACTTTTCCTCTGTGAGTAAGTTCCAAAACTGTCACGATCTCCCCGTGTGCTTTTATGCAGTGCACGGAGGAGTAGAAGGAAGATGGATTTATGTGCAGGGTTACACCACAAACACATTTATTAAGGCAAGAATAAACAGTTCCGAAAAAGTGCTGACATACAAAAACAGCGAACAGGGTACACTTACCGGCTTACACGGCCAGACATGAAGCGGGCAGACCACAGTGTACAGTGGCAGGAACAGAAGCACATGGCAATACAATGATCCAGCAATGGTGGACTGGTAATGAGCTGCTTAAGTACCATCATTGCTGGAAGAGGGAGATTGGGTGCACCTGGATGAGGAACGGGAAAGGTAATCAATGGGAATAGAACCAGCTGACCAACATGAGAGAGGGGGCGTGGTCGGACCGGCAAGCTGTCAGAGAGCGCCCACACAAATGTAGGTCAAAGGAGGCTGCCTCACAGCTGCCAGCCAGAAACAGTGGCTACAGGTACAGAAATGATAACACAATACACAGATACACAGATAAACCTGAGCCACAGAAGGTCAGAACCGAGCCCAAAGGACAACCCGACTCGGTTCATGACACAAAACTGTCCATGAGCCAGGACTTAAGCGCAATGTCAGCCTGTAGTGTCAAAATCTCATCCTCCACTGGATGAGATTACAAAGGATTACAAAAGGCGTGTAAAAAAAATTTATTATATAAAGCTTTTCTAAAGAAAAGGACAAAAGAAGCAGAGCAGTGGTATAAAACGTACAAAATAAGTTAACATATATAATGAGATGTAGTAAAAGAGACTATTACAGCAAAGAACTGGAGAAAAACAGAGACAATATTAAAAATACATGGACAATACTTAACAATATTCTTGGAAATAAAAATAGAAATACAGTATAAGCTACCCAACCAATTTAAAAAAAAAAAAAAAAAAAAAAAAAAAACGACTCAGAGTGTGAATGCAGTCTCACCTGCAGATGAATTTAATAACTTTTTTGTTAACATTGGTCCTAATTTGGCTCGAGAAATACCCATTACAGCACCTACGGATGATACAGTAAGCAAAAACACTGTTATAAAAGACTCCATTTTCATAAAGAACACAGACGAGAGAGAGGTCATTGAAATTGTTAAATCGTTTAAAAGTAAAACATCTATGGATTGTGATGGTACTGACATGCTCTTAGTCAAAACTATTATTGAATGCTTAGTGAAACCACTGACGTATATTTGTAACCTGTCTCTCCAAACAGGTATATTTCCCAATGCAATGAAAATAGCTAAAGTAATTCCGATATACAAGATGGGTGACAAAGGGAATTTTCAAACTATAGACCAATTTTACTATTGCCACAATTTTCCAAGATACTTGAAAAAACATTTTGTGAGAGAATTGACAACTTCATAATGAAGAATAATTTATTGTGTGAGCAGCAATATGGGTTCAGACACAAGAGGACAACTGCATTTGTCCTAATGGAATTTATAGAAAAAATATCAACTGCCGTTGAAAATAAAGAGTATTCAGTTGGGGTATTCCTGGATCTTAAAAAAGCATTTGATACAGTGGATCATAATTTATTATTAAAGAAACTACAAAATTGTGGTATTGGGGGGTAGCACTGTCCTGGTTATGTAGTTACTTAAAGAATAGATATCAGTATGTATGTGTTGGTTACAAAAACTCACAGTTACTGAAGGTTACTTGTGGAGTCCCACAGGGTTCAGTTTTGGGGCCACTGTTATTCAATATGTATATAAATGATATATGTAAAGTCTCGGAAAAAATGGATTTAATATTGTTTGCCAATGACACTAATTTATTATGCAGTGGAAGCAATTTGGAACAACTTTTGGATACACTCGGAAAGGAATTAGGAAAGCTTAAACTGTGGTTTGATTCAAACAAATTAACACTCAATTTTAAGTAAGACAAAATTCATAGTTTTTAACAACCATTACAAAAACTTAGTACCTAAACTCAGTGTAAATAGTGTAGAGATTGAAAGGGTATCTGAAACTAAATTTCTTGGAGTAATAATTGATAATAAACTGTGTTGGAAGTCACATATTAATTATATTAAAGGTAGAATATCTAAATCAATTGCAATACTACACAGAGTGAAATATTTGCTGAATCAACCCACATTATATACTTTGTATCATTCATTAATACTCCCATACATGACATATTGTACTGAAGTATGGGGAAATACATATAAAACAAACATATATCCAGTCTTTATGCTTTAGAAGAGGGCTATTAGAATAATAAACAAAGCTGCTTACAGGGAACCAACAAACCCACTTTTTCTTAAATTAAAAGCTCTCAAGTTGAAAGATCTGTTTGACTTTAAAACTGCAGTAATTATGTTTAAAGTAAAGAATCTATCACTGCCTGCAAATATCCAAAAGTTGTTCTAAACAAGGGAGAAACAATATCATTTCAGAGGAACATGTATATTTCAAAAACCCTCAGTGAGAATTACCACCAAGCAACACTGTATTTCAGTGCAAGGAGTCAGATTGTGGAACACTTTTGGACCTGAATTAAAATCATGTACAATGCTTGGAGAATTTAAACAAAAACTAAAGGAAGAAATACTCCAAACATATATACAAGATGACGTGTAAAATCACATGGTGGGGCGCTGTTGAGCGATCAATGGAGTAGGACGCAGATTTGGTGGCTCCTGCCAACTTCATATAATATTGTTATTCAGTTGTGCAGTTTTCCAAAAACCCAGTGTTTTTTCTTGGTTCTTTTTCGCTGTGTACCTCAAGAGATACTTTTGAATTGTTTTGCAATGTCGGGGAGAGGAAAAACCCGCACTATTCAGACGCACCTGAAGCCTTGCCCGCAGGCCCCGACTTCCGAGCCGCTAGCTCAAGATGTCGAACCAGCCCCTGTTTTGAACGCTGAAGCCTTGAAATTTGAGCTGCTTTCCTCCCTAAAAGAAGACATTGCTGGTATTATTAAGAAGGAGCTACAAGAGATTATCGGAGACGCTTTGGCACCTCTTAAGGTTGAGCTGCAGTCCGTGAAATCACAGTTAGCGAGCGACAATGCTGCTATTGATGCTAAGTTGGCTAAGCTAACGGGTACTATGGGGGACATGGAAGAAACGCTCACAGGTTATACGGATGACATGGCTGACATGAAAACAAGCGTTGAGCGCCTCACTGCCAAGGTTGCTGTGCTGGAAGACAAATGTGAAGACCTAGAATCAAGATCGCGACGCAATAACATAAGGATTATTGGCGTTGAAGAGGACCAAGGCTCTTTCTCTCCTACAGCTGTGGCTGCGTTGCTGAAAGATGCTTTTTCTTTGGATAAGGAACCGCTAGTGGATCGGTCTCATCGCACTCTTCAGCCTAAACCTAAACCGGGTGACCGACCACGAGCCATTGTGTGCAGGCTTCACTACCACAGTGACTATGTTGATATATTACGGCGTGCACGAGAGCTCCAGCGGATTAAAGTCGGAGGTATGACTTTGTCAGTCTTTCCGGACTACACTGCCAAGATAGCATGGGCTCGGGCTGCATTCAACGAGGTCAAGCGGCTACTCCGTGGCATCGATGGAGTCAAATACGGACTTTTCCATCCGGCGCAGCTACGCATTACTTACCAGGGGACTGAAAAGAAGTTTACTTCGCCGGAAGACGCGAAGGAATACGTCAAGACTCTGATTTCTGGGTGAGCTGTGAACCTTTCATTACAATCCTTATATCTGTACGGACTCTAGACTTGTTGCTGTTACCTGGACATTTGCGCTTATTTGCTTTATTTTGAGAGTGATCATTAGAATCTCTTAGTGAATTGTTGAGTTTAACATTATCATTACTTTTTCTTACTTTATTGTTCAGATTATAATACTGGTATAAAATAGTATGTAATTTAATCATTGCACATATTATAATTCAATTTCTGGAAGTTGGCAGGAGTCATGTTTTCCACTGGTATTTCTTTCTCTGTTTGCTCGGCTTTGCCTCCGAGTTGTTCCTATTTTACTGAGAACAACTTTTTTTTGTTTTGTGTGTGACACTGCTGTCTCCATTGGTTTTTGGGTGGGGTTTTTTTTTGTTACATGGAGACTTTGGGTGTATTTGTTTTGGGGTTTTTTTTGGGTGGGTGGTGTTTTACCTCAGCTCATGGCAATAGTTCTTGTGGGGGTTTTTTTTGTTTTTTTTTGGTACGTGTAAATGGCTAGTACCATTATAGGCCATGGTACAGCTTTGCTAGGCGCATCTTTGCGATTCATTAGCTGGAATATTAAGGGCATGGGTCATCCTGTCAAAAGATCAAAAGTTTTTAATCACTTAAAACAATTAAAATCCTCAATAGTGTTCCTGCAGGAGACCCATCTTCGGATAAAAGATCATCATCGGTTGCACTGCTCATGGGTGAGCCAAGTTTTTCATTCAGAGTTTAATTCTAAATCAAGGGGGGTTGCTATTCTTATAAATAAAAATGTACAATTCTCAGCTACTGTCACGACTCGCCGCTTATCATCTGCCTTAGCTGCGTGCACACCTGCGCCTCGTCAGCCGCGGGCTATTTAGCCCACTCAGCCCTGTGCAGCGGTCTGGAGCCGTCTGTTCGCATCGGCACTTCTTCGCGCTTGGATCACACCCTCCGGCTCCAGCAGAGCGGCTCAGCAGACAGCGGGCTTGCACGCCGTCTTTCCACCCTTGAAGCTCGGGTGGATTTAATAGCCCACCAACAGCAGGTGATCTTGAACCAGTTGGTTAATATCACTCACCGGTTAGACCGCTTGGACCCCCAGCAGGCGTTCCCCTCGGCTTGTCAGGGAGGGGTAGCTCCTGCCGCTCCGGTGGCCGGCTAGTCTGCCGCGGGAACGCCAACCCGACTCACACCTATCCCAACCCCCGCCCACTTCAGCGGGAAGCTCGGCGGAGCGCGGGGGTTCATCATGCAGTGTGAGTCGGTGTTTTTGCGCGTTCCTGGGGATTTTCCCTCAGACCACAGCCGAATTGGCTATATTGGTAATCTTCTGGAGGGGCGAGCGTTAACTTGGGCTTACGCCGTTATGGCGAAGCCCAGTTACGCGAACCTCTCCTACAGCCAGTTCGTGCAGAGCTTTCTCGAGGTGTTCGACCATTCCCGGCATGATAGCGTCCTCACTGACCGCCTCCTTGGCCTCCAACAGGGAAGTCGGTCAGCGGCGGACTACGCTATCGACTTCCGGGTCGTAGCAGAGGAGGTAGGCTGGGGTGAGGCGTCACTTTGTGGCATCTTCCTCCGCAGCCTCAGCTCGGGTCTGAGGGATGAGCTGGCCGGTCGAGATCTTCCGGAGACGCTCTCGGAGCTAATCTCTGTAACCATTAGTTTAGATAACAGGCTGCGCGAACGGTCCACCGAGCGGAAGTTAATCAGCCGCTTGTGTGGAGGCTCCGTCCGCACACCTCAAGGCCGCTCCCTGGTGTCCGCTGGAGTCTTCCGAGCAATCGGAGGCGATGGTGGTTGGTCGGTCAAAGCTCCCCCTAGCGGAGAAACAGCACCGCCAGGAGTTGGGCCTCTGCATGTATTGCGGAGGCAATCAACATACCGTGGAGCATTGCCCGGAGAAGCCAAACGGGGAGGTCCGCGAGTCACTGTAGGGGGCCTCGCGGACTCTAACCGGTCAAATCCCCTCACTAGCCTATCACTGCCCATTCGATTTTGTCACAATGCCACGGGGCATCTCACACACGCACTGGTGGACTCAGGAGCAGAGCAGAGCTTCATGTCAAAGAGCCTGGCAACCCAAATGGGCATCCCCTGCCACCCTCTGGCCGCTCCTCTCAGCCTGGTCACCCTCTCCCGTGCGCCCCTTGGACGAGTGACTCATCGCACCCAGCCGGTCCCTGTTATTATCTCAGGTAACCACCGGGAGGATCTCACCCTGTACGTTCTGTCCTCCTCTGTGTCGCCTGTCATCCTAGGGTACCCCTGGTTGCGTCTGCACAATCCTGTGCTGGATTGGCAGACAGGAAGAATCGCCGCCTGGAGTTCCTTTTGTATGGGTACCTGCCTACAGTCCGCAGCCTGCGCCCCATCCTCTACCCCTCCGGCCAAGGACGCCGCGCCTCCGGATCTCTCTCTGGTGCCCTCGGAGTTCCATGACCTGGGTCTAGTTTTTAGTAAGTCCAGGGCGATGTCTCTTCCTCCTCACCGGCCCTACGACTGCGCAATCAACATCCGCCCGGGGGCGCCCTTGCCATCCGGACGCCTCTACAGCCTGTCAGCGCCGGAGCGAGAGGCGATGGATAGCTACATCAAGGAGTCTCTCAACGCAGGAATCATCCGTCCCTCCTCGTCTCCGCTCGGCGCAGGGTTCTTCTTCGTGTCCAAGAAGGATGGGTTGCTCCGCCCCGTATCGATTTTCGGGCCCTGAACGACATCACGGAAAAGGACCGGTACACCCTGCCCTTAATGGACACTGCCTTCCACTCCCTCCAGGGGGCGACCTGGTTCACCAAGTTGGATCTCCGCAGCGCATACCACCTCGTCCGGATCCGGGAAGGGGATGAGTGGAAGACGGCCTTTCGAAAGCCTAGTGGTCACTTCGAGTATCTGGTGATGCCGTTTGGACTGACCAACGCCCCCGCTGTATTTCAACGCCTAATCAACAACGTCCTGCGTGATTTCCTTGGCCTCTTCGTGTTCGTGTACCTGGATGACATCCTCATCTTCTCCAGGTCATGGGAGGAACACCAGGTTCACTTGAGGCGGGTCTTACAGCGGCTGCTGGAAAACAGGCTGTACGTCAAGGCCGAGAAATGTGAGTTTTACGCCAAGACCACCTCCTTTTTAGGATTCGTAATCTCACACAACCAGGTCCTGCCTGACCCCGCGAAGGTCAAAGCGGTGGTTGAGTGGCCCACGCCGACCTCCAGGAAGCAGGTCCGACAGTTTATTGGGTTCGCCAACTTCTACCGCCGTTTTGTGCCCAATTTCGGTGCCATCGTTGCCCCGCTGACCCGTCTCACTTCCCCCAAGAACCCCTGCCGGTGGACCGAAGAGGTCGCAGCTGCATTCCAGGCATTGAAGACGGAGTTCTCCTCCTCCCGAGTCCTGACCCAGGTTGACCCCGCGCTGCAGTGTTTGGTGGAAGTCGACGCGTCTGATACAGGAGTGGGGGCAGTGCTATCCCAGCGATCACCCACCGACGGGGTCAAGCGACCCTGCGCCTTCTTCTCACGACGTCTGTCTCCGGCCGAGCGGAACTACAATGTCAGGGACAGGGAGCTTCTCGCCATCAAGCTCGCCCTGTAGGAGTGGCGCCACTGGCTGGAGGGGGCTGCATTGCCATTCGTGGTGCTGACGGACCACAAGAACTTGGAATATCTTAGATCTGCCAGACGTCTGAATGCCCGCCAGGCGCGCTGGTCCTTGTTCTTCGCCCGGTTCCGCTTCACCATCACCTACCACCCTGGCTCTAAGAACGGCCTGCCCGATGCCCTGTCCAGGCAGTTTGCCCCCGAGACGTCAGAGGAGCCGGGTCATACCATCCTGCCCAGCTCGTGTGTGGTAGGGGCAATTTCCTGGTCCATCAGGGACAAGATCCGGAGGGCGCAGGAGACCGAACCGGACCCTGGCGGCGGACCGGAGGGAAGGCTGTTTGTTCCATCTACAGTCCGGGGGGAGGTCATCCATTGGGTTCACACCTCCAAACTCACCTGTCACCCTGGTGTTTCCCTGCTAGTGGATCTCCTCCAACATTCCTTCTGGTGGCCAGGTCTTCAGAGGGACGCCAGCAACTACGTCCGGGCGTGCCCTGTGTGTGCCACTGGCAAGTCAGGTAATTCTCCCCCCGTGGGCCTGCTCCAGCCCCTGCCGATCCCGGGCAGGCCCTGGTCCCACATTGCCCTCGACTTCGTCACCGGTCTCCCGACCTCTAACACCTTTGACGCTGTGCTGACCATCGTGGATCGTTTCTCCAAGGCTGCCCACTTCGTGCCACTTCGGGGCCTCCCTACGGCACGGGAGACAGCGGACCTTCTGGTTCAACACGTGGTCAGGCTGCACGGGATACCGATGGACGTCGTCTTGGATCGGGGGCCCCAGTTTGTCTCAGAGGTATGGAAGTGTTTCTGCAATGCCTTGGGGGCCACAGTAAGCCTCTCCTCCGGCCACCACCCGCAGTC
The DNA here is from genome assembly GCA_020510985.1 of Pholidichthys leucotaenia. Taxonomy (NCBI): domain Eukaryota; kingdom Metazoa; phylum Chordata; class Actinopteri; order Cichliformes; family Pholidichthyidae; genus Pholidichthys; species Pholidichthys leucotaenia. Next base: position 182,553,279 of record CM035837.1, on the reverse strand, counting down.
CAATGGGCAGTGCGAACAGGCCAACCAGGAGCTGGAAGCTGCCCTACGCTGCGTCACTTCCTCCAACCCGTCTTCCTGGAGCACGCACCTGGCCTGGGTAGAGTACGCCCACAACACCGCACGGTCTTCTGCCACAGGGATGTCCCCCTTCAAGGCGTCCTTGGGATATGATCCACCGTTGTTCCCGGAGCAGGAGGGTGAGCTGGCCGTTCCATCCATCCAGGTGCACCTGAGACGCTGTCGGAGTCTGTGGACCAAGGCGCGCGATGCGCTTTTACGCACGGCGACGCGCAACAGCACCACGGCGAATTGCCACAGAAGACTGGCCCCTGCCTACCAGGTGGGCCAAAGAGTCTGGTTGGCCTCTCAGGACATCCACCTCAAGGCTGAGAAGAGGAAGCTGGCCCCACGCTTCATTGGTCCCTTCTCCATTTCGAAAATTATTAACCTGGTGGCTGTGCGTCTGGCCCTCCCCCCCTCCCTCCGCATATGTCCCACCTTCCACGTGTCCAAAATCAAGCCCGTGGTCTCCAATCTCCTCTGTCCCCCGCCCGCGGCGCCGCCCGCGCCTCTGATGATCGATGGCCATCCGGCCTGGAGAGTCACTTCCATCATGGACTCCCGGCGCCGAGGTTGCGGGCTGCAGTACTTGGTGGACTGGGAGGGATTCGGCCCTGAATGGAGGTCCTGGGTGCGCTCTTCCTTGGTGTTGGACAGGAGTCTCATCACGGAGTTCCATCGGGCACACCCGGACAAACCAGCGCCAGGAGGCGCTGCTGGGGGGGGGAGTACTGTCACGACTCGCCGCTCATCATCTGCCTCAGCTGTGCGCACACCTGCGCCTCGTCAGCCGCGGGCTATTTAGCCCACTCAGCCCTGTGCAGCGGTCTGGAGCCGTCTGTTCGCATCGGCACTTCTTCGCGCTTGGATCACACCCTGATCATCAGCGAGACTATGCTTCATCGTAAGCATCCCTTACCTTTTCCAAGTTTTCTCCCCTGTGCACAGGTGGATTCCCTGGCGGCGGATACCCCGTCATCGCCACCCAATCCTCACCATCGTCACAGGCTCTGCAGGACACTGTCTTCTGGGCTTCTCCCTTGGCCAACGCCAGCCACCTGCCACCCACAAGTAAGCATCACATTGCTCATTTATCCTGTTCAGGTGTGATGCCCTTTACCCCTGTCCTTTGCTCTCTCCATAGGGTTGTCCAGCTGTACGGCGCACTGCTCTGCTTCCTGTGCATCGGCATTCACCCTCATCACATACACATATCTCACACATCCATCCAGACACACCTGCTTGTTGAATAAAGCTGTTAAATCTACCCTGAGCCTGCGTGCGTGTTTCCTGAGCCGGACATTATGTCAGCTACTAACATTATAGCTGATAAAAACGGCAGATACGTGATAGTTGCCGGTACTTTGATGCAGAAAAAGGTTTTGTTAGTCAATGTATATGCCCCAAACATTGACGATGTTGAATTTGCAAATAAATTATTAAGTAGCCTACCATTTTTGAATTCACATTTGTTAATCTTAGGGGGCGATTTAAATTGTGTCTTTGATCCATCACTAGATCGATCTAATCCCCGTAATCTAAATAAGTCTTTAATGTCTCAAACATTTTCTGATTTCATGACACAGAATGGCTTTGTCGATCCTTGGAGATTCCGCAATCCAACCAGTAAAAAATTCTCCTTCTTTTCTAAGGTGCATCATTCTTACTCCAGGATTGATTACTTTTTTATTGACTGTACTCTAGATTCCTGTGTAGTTTCCTCTGATTATTTAAGTATAATAATATCTGATCATGCACCATTACTATTAGATATTCAGTTGGGTGCCTATAAACGTAGTCTTCCTTCATGGAGGTTTAATTCTCTTCTTTTAGCAGATAAAGAGTTTTGTGATTTTATTTCCAATTCAATTGATGAGTTTTTGTTGTTTAATAAAAATGATTCTACTTCATATTCACTACTATGGGAGACACTTAAATCCTACCTTAGAGGACAAATCATTTACTACTCTGCACTTTCTAATAAGAGACGTCACGCTAAGTTTACTGAACTCACTTTAGCTATCAGTAATATTGATCAAAGATATGCATTAAATCCTACACCAGAATTATTTAAACAGCGCATGGAGGTACAATCAGAACTTGATCTAATTTCAACCCAAGAAGCTGAACGGCTATTATTACAAAGTAGTGGAACTCACTATGAATATGGCGACAAAGCAAGCCGTCTATTGGCACATCAGCTACGCCGTCAAGCAAACTCTCGGATTATAAGTAGTATTCAGAATATCCAACATATAATCACGACGGATCCTAATGAAATCAATGCCACATTTAAAACATTTTATTCTTCTCTATATACGTCGGAGTTCCCAACAGATTCATGTAACATGAACATATTTCTTCATGACCTCTCGAATCCTGTAATTGACTCGGATACAGCAAAAAGCCTGGATTCCCCACTCTGCCTTGTCGAAATAATTAATTCAATTAAAGCAATGCAATCAAACAAAGCACCTGGCCCTGATGGGTTTCCCATCGAATTTTATAAAAAGTTTATAGAAAAATTAGCACCTTTACTTTTAGCTACATTTAATGAATCATTAGAATTAGGTATCCTTCCTCCAACTCTAATACAAGCTTCAATTGTTTTACTTCATAAAAAGGACAAAGACCCAACTCTATGTAGCTCTTATAGACCACTATCATTGCTTAATGCCGACGTGAAAGTGTTAGCCAAAGTAATTGCTTCCCGATTGGAGAAGGTTCTCCCTTTGATTATATCTGAAGAACAGAACGGTTTTGTTAAGGGACAACAATTATTTTTTAATATACGCACTCTCTTCAATATAATTTATGCAAAGCAGTCATCTGATTCACCAGAAATAGTCATATCACTAGACGCTGAAAAAGCGTTCGACAGGGTAGAGTGGGAATATTTGTTTGCGGTTCTGAGGAAATTTGGATTTAATGAGAAATTTGTTTCTTGGATTCGTCTCCTCTATACATCCCCAAAGGCAAGGGTTCAAACTAATGATATGTTTTCTGATTATTTTCCTCTTGGACGTGGCACACGGCAAGGCTGTCCATTATCGCCCTTGCTTTTCACTATTGCCATTGAGCCTCTGTCCATTGCGTTGCGGTCTTCCGGTTTATTTAGAGGGATTTTCCGAAATGGAACTGAATACAAGTTGTCGTTATATGCGGATGATTTGTTGTTATATGTGTCAAATCCAGTTAGTTCTATCCTCAATGTCTTGAGTATCTTAAATAATTTCAGTTCCTTTTCCGGTTATAAATTGAATTTGGAAAAAAGCGAATGCTTTCCCATCAATACGACTGCCTGTGATCTTCAGCAGTCTGACATACCCTTCAAACTTAGTCACACAGGATTCAAGTATCTTGGTATAAATGTGACACGCTCTTTCTCTAGCCTAGCTTCAGCCAATTTTTCTCCCTTTATTGCCAAAATAACCTCTGACGTCCAGCATTGGCGAAATCTCCCTCTTTCACCCTTGGGTAGGATTAATGTTGTCAAGATGAATATCTTACCAAAATTTCTTTTTTTATTTCAATCAATTCCTCTTTTTCTGCCTAAAAACTTTTTTGATTCTCTGGATAAGATAATTTGTGGCTTTATCTGGAATCGTAAACCACCTAGAGTTCGTAAAAAATTATTGCAAAGATGTAGACTTAGCGGGGGACTTGCATTACCTGATTTTCAATCATATTATTGGGCGGCACATATACATAAAATCTGCTATTGGTTAAAGTCTTTTCGCTCCCCATGGTGTAGAATGGAATTATCATCCTGTCGTGGGTCGTCAATATCTGCATTAATTTTTTCCTCTTTGCCTACAAAACCCTCTTTGTATACGGACAGTCAAGTGGTTCTCAACACATTAAAAATCTGGTTTCAGTTTAGGCAGCGCTTTGGTTTTGTAGCTGCCTCCTCTTTGTGTCCTTTAACTAAAAATCATTTGTTTCCCCCATCTCTCTCAGATTCGTCATTCTCCGACTGGCATGACAGGGGTATTGAACATATAAGGAATTTATATACACTACCGTTCAAAAGTTTGGGGTCACTTAGAAATTGCCTTATTTTTGAAAGAAAAGCACTTTTTTTCAGTGAGGATAACTTTAAACTAATCAGAAATACACTCTATACATTGCTAATGTGGTAAATGACTATTCTAGCTGCAAATGTCTGGTTTTTGGTGTAATATCTACATAGGTGGATAGAGGCCCATTTCCAGCGACTGTCACTCCAGTGTTTTAATGGTACAATGTGTTTGCTCATTGCGTCAGAAGGCTAATGGATGATTAGAAAACCCTTGTGCAATCATGTTAGGTCTGCAATGCTGTAATTGCTGCAAATGGAGGATTCTTTGACGAAAGCAAAGTTTGAAGGAAAAAATTATTATTTCAAATACAAATCATTATTTCTAACCTTGTCAATGTCTTGACTATATTTTCTATTCATTTTACAACTCATGGTGGTAAATAAAAGTGTGACTTTTCATGGAAAACACAAAATTGTCTGAGGTGACCCCAAACTTTTGAACGGTAGTGTACATCCGGGCTTTTTGATAGTTTTACCAATTTATCTTCCAAATATAACTTACCCGGCACCCATTTGTTTCGTTATTTTCAAATTCGTAATTTTGTTTCTAAGTGTTTCTCTAACCTTCCTTCTATCCCTCCTGAGCAGCCCTGGGAAAGTATAGTTTCGCATGGTCCACAACATAAACGGTTGATATCTAAGCTTTATAATTCCAATTTAACATTAAACGATGAATCAAGTGTCAAAATAAAAAATTTGTGGGAGAAAGAATTGGGTATACAGATGACTGAAGAGCTTTGGGAGGATGCCATTAACAGAATTAGAACGTCTTCCTCATGCCCTCATCTTAGCTTGGTTCAGTTTAAGGTACTATATAGAGTCCATTTCTCAAAATCGAGACTCTCTGAGATGTACCCAGAAGTTGATGGTAGTTGTGATAAATGTAAGGGACCTCCCTGTCACCTTGGCTACATGTTTTTCTTTGTCCGGAATTATACAGTTTTTGGTCTAGTTACTTTACAATTATCTCCACGGTTCTTCAAGTGACTCTGCTGCCTTCTCCATTTATTGCCATATTTGGGATTCCCGACTTCTCTGTAGTTTTGAATTCGGCACAAAGGGATATTGTGGCCTTTACATCCTTAATAGCAAGGCGTACTTTATTGCTGCATTGGAAATCTGTCAGATATCCCTCAATTTCCCTATGGCTCAAGGATATGATGTTTTTTCTAAAACTTGAGAAAATAAAATATACGATAAGAGGATGCACAGAAAGGTTTTACCAGAAATGGCAATGTTTTATATCTCACTTTTCTAATCTAAAAGTCTTACCCATCTAATTATGTCAGCATGTGCCTTGTTATATATACATATTTTTGTACTTTTTTTTCCTACTTTATTATGTGTATTTGTTTCATATTATACACCTGTTGAGGTACTTCCTCTACTGATTTTGTGAGCTGGGGTGGGGGGGTTGTTCTAGGGGATATAAAAAAAAAATAAATATCTGGTGCTTAAGTGTGAAGTACTTGTTGATGCACTATTAGATCTTATATACATATATGTATATGTGCTTAATAAGTGTATCTTTATTTCTTGTTTCAAGAAGCATTATGCAAACTTCTCTGTAATTTCTGAAACTGATTTTAATAAAAATATATTTTAAAAAAAATCACATAAGGATTGTCATATCCAGTCTGTGTTGTGTTGTTGTTTAGTTTTTTTTTTGTCACATTTTGTCTTAGCTTTGTTCTGAATTGTAATCGCTCTTGTTTTGTTTTTCTTTTGGATTCTTGGATGGAATATGGGTGGGCAATATAAGCTGCGGCTTCAGCCATCACCCATTTTGGATAACTTATGTTGAACTGTATAATCAGAGGAGTTATTGTTTGATTTGACCTTGTTGGATCCCCCCCCCCTTGGTTATATTGTTCTGTTTCTTTTTTTAATCTTTACTTTTAATCTATCCGAAATAAAGATTCATTCATTCATTCAGATTAATTAAGGAAGTCGGGGAAATCATTGTCCTCCCTGCACTTTGCAATAAATCCATTTGAGCGGCCCACCATTGCGGGTGCACCATCCGTGGTGATTAACACCAATTTACACACTGGTGTTATGTCGGAAGCTGGATGTGAGCATTCTGCAAAAATGTTATGTCAGAACAAGAACCCAAAGATGAGGCCAGATGTGGGCCGGTGAACAGGTGAAACTAGCCTCTCGATGTTGCCCGTCTTCACAGGCGTCCCGCTGTGCCGCCCAGTACCCTCATCCAGGGCGACTTGGGCTCTGGCACAGGGACCCTCCTGTGATGACCCTGGGCAATATTGGTCTTGCTCACTCTCCAGGGTGCCAGGCAGTTCCTCATCCCACACTGCGCCGTCTACCACTCTTGGAATCGGTCGGTGCTTCGTGGACCCACAACCCACGGGAGCTGGGTTTTCTCACTAAAGTTTTTGAAAGAGTGAAAAATGTCCTCTCCTCACGTGTGTTCTTTCATGGGCAGTATTGTTAACAGCTCCTCTTTCTGTTTATTTCACAGTGCCGTGTAACTGTTGTTGTGTCCATAATTATAAGGAATAATGAGATAGTAATGACTCGGTTAACAGGGCTTTAATACAGGATGCCAACTATGTACAAAAGGCTTACGGCACTCGCCTGCATGCCAGGTGGCTCCCATAACGAAAGAGGCAGAGCCTTTTCCGCCCATCTCCTTTATAGCCTGAGTGGCATCACCACCGGTAACTAGTAGTTAGCCACCCTTGTCCAAACCGGCTGCCATCTTACTAGTACCAGCTGTTTCCATATCTAACACCCCCCCCCCTTTAAAAAATGTCAAGCACACAAACAGCCCACCCTAATTTGTCTCCCGACTCACACTCTAAAAGGGGAAGAAAATATGTACAAAAATAAACAAACTCCTATCCATTCACACAACTGAGGCTGGGGGGCCGAGTAGACTGCCAGCACCCCCTACATGGCTGGGTGGATTATTCTGCTGCCAGAGAAAGAACAGTTCAATAAAATAAAACAAAGCCGGCGTGTTTCTAACTCAGCATAATCCCATGAACAGTACTACACAAACATTACATACAAAATCACAGTATACACACATACTATGGGCACCCCCCCACCACCACCCACCCCTCAATGGGCATTCATAATATGATCATATTGGGCATTCAATTAAAATTATCCAAACAACCATGGTGGGCTCAAATTTACCAAAACCGTTAACAACTAACAAAGCACCACCCCTCTGGTTATTAAAATTTATCATGTAAACTTCCAAATTAAGTTCACAACAAAACATTTCAACATATCTTTTGTGCTCTCATTCATTTTTTTTTAAACAAATTTACCAGGGCACCAAACAGCAAAGACTACACACACAGAACTAGGGCAAAACACAATAGACACACACAAAAACCCTCAGTCCTTGGATGGATCCCTCTCCAGGCGTCTCTGTCTCTTAACCTCAGGGCTCCTGCTGCGCCGTCTCCTCTCCGCCACTGGCAGCCGTAGATCCCTCAGGTGTCTCCAGGTATAGATGGACCTATGCCGGTGTGCCTCCATCCATTTGGGCTCCACCTGGAACTGCCTCTGGTCGTCCGCTGCTCACATGGACTGTGATCCTTTCGTACTCGAGCATCAACCTTGGTCATTGAGGGAGCCTTCTTCCTCTTATCCAGATCACCATTCCTGCAACAGGCCTCCGTCACCGATCTTTCTGGCTCGCGGGCTCATTTCGGTCTACTCTTGGCAGGCTGTCGCTGGGAGCACTTTACTACCACCACACTCCGCAGTCTCGCCCCTTTTTCTCCTGGCGTGGGCACCTTGTCCTTATGAGCCTCATCAGGGGTCCCGGCGTGCTGTCTGGCATCCTTGTCCAGGGCAGCCTGCATGATGGCATCGGGTCCATCCCGAGATGGCTCCGCGTGGCGCCGAATGTGCTCTCCCTCTAAAACTCTGTTCAGCCAGTCTGAATCCCACACCTCAGCACCCTCCACCACTGGAACAGGCCGGCCCCAAAGTTCACATCTGGACCATTCTTCACCCGACACGTTAGATATGGAGAGCCCAAGGCTGTAAAACAGGTTACACCCCATAACGTTGACTCCGGATGCTGAAACGTTGATGCAGACTCTGGGTGCCACGCTCTCCTTATACCGGGCCTCCATCTCCACATAGCCCAAAATGGCCAACCTGTTCCGTCCATATCCAAAATACTCTTCGTATTGCCTCCTAATCTGTCGGTGGGGAAACAGTCTCTCCATGGTCGCCAGGTTCAGGATGGAAATAGCCGCTCCAGTGTCCACCAAAAGTGGATCCTCAACTCCATCTAGCATGACAGTACAACCAATCCTCCCCCTCGTCTCCGGGGAGACGGTATGCACAATTGTCGGAGTCTTCTACGCAGCACCTGGTTCATCCCTACAGCTCCTGCGTACGAAGTTAGCGCACATCCTGGCAAAATGGTTCAACACACCACACTTGCCATAACGCTTTCCTTTCGCCGGGCACACCCTGGACTTATAGCGGTGCTCAGTGGACCCACATCCATAACATTTTTGCGTACCTGGGGCGGACCTTATCTTGACCACGGAGGCAAAATCATCCTCTCCGCATTCGCCATCACAAGGGTCGAGGATCAGTGCCTCAGCGCGAGACTCACCGCTGTCCAGAGAAGCCCCTTCAGTAAGGCCTCTCGGATGGTCTCTGCCACCTCAAACTGTTAGGTAAGCTCGATAGCTGCAGCTAATGTCAATTCCCCTGGGTGTGTCAACAACCTGGACCGGGCTGCCGGGCAGCGGATGCGCTCTGCCAGCTGGTCCCGAATCATCTCGTCCTCCAGGGGTCCAAACCTGCATTCCCCCGCCAGCTCACGGAGGTCCGCCAAGAATCTTCTAACTGGCTCTCCCGACTGCCTGGTGGTGCTGTTGAAACTGAATGTGTTTAACCGTGACGTTTTCCGGAGCTCTAAAGTAATACGCCATTAGCTCCACTACCTCATCGAAGCTATCAGCACCTCCAAGGTTCTCTAGGATCCTCTGCCCTTCCATTCCCAAATTATGGACCAACACAGCTCTCACTTGGAGCTTCTCCATCTCGCCCAGGTTTAAGACAACGAGATAGTTGGTAAAAGCAGAAAACCAATGAGGCTACAGCATGGGCGGCTCACCCGAGGCCTCCAAAAACAGCTGAAAGCTGGCAATGGAACACTCCATTACCGCTTTTACCTCGTCGCCAAATGTTGTGTGTCATGCGGTGACCCTCGTGGGCCACCATAAGATGCCAAAAGTCGCCAGTGAGTTTTGCATTTGATGTTTTATTAACAAGACAAGACGAGACACAAAGCTATGAGCCGCTGTGGGCAAAAACACACACTACTAAGTACAAGGGATCGTAGGGCTAACCCCAGCCACTATGACCTTAACTATGGCATGAACAAGAACACGAACCTGACACGGACGAGGAATGTTTGACGATACTCAAGCATCAACCAGCTGTCAGCGCTCACTAATAAAGCCGGCAGCTAACGAGCTGTGATGCCGAACAGCTGATCGATCTTGACAGCCAGAAACCCCACCGAGCGCTGTCACAATAAGAGCCCGGTGGAGCCAGAATGTAATCCACAGCTGTCAAGGCCGGCAGAGATGATACATAGCCCGAGCGTGGACGAGATCGGCGCTCGGGTCATGACAGCACCCTCCCTCTGAGGGCGGGCTCCTGACTGCCCATAGACATCCAATCCCACCACCCCCCCTCACCCCCTCCAGGGTGGGCGGATGGGGCAGGAGAGGATCAAACCACAGAGAACCAGAGCACAGACAGGAAAAAAAAAAAAAACGACTCAAAATACACGAAACAGTTACAGGACCAGACAATACTCCAAAATACATGAAATGCCATTACCAAGGCACAAAAACAACAAAAAAAACCCCACCCTCTCAGGTCAAAAAGCAAATACAGCACTGGACAGAGAAAAAAAAAACAGAACGATTACAGGGCCAGACTATACTCCCAAAATACAAGAAACACAATTATACTGGCACGAAAACAAAGATACCAAATTCCCAGGTCAAAAGCAAATACGACACAGGACAGAGAAAAAAAACAGAACAATTACAGAACCAGACTATACTCCAAAATACATGAAACACAATTACACGGGTACGAAAACAAAAATACCACGCTCTTAAGTCAAAAAGCAAGAACGGCACAGGACAGGGGGAAAAAAAAAACAAAAAAAACCAGAACAATTACAGGGCTAGACCACCACCAGGAATGACCTCTACCCCCGACAGTTCATGCCGACCAGCGGAGACCAAACGCCACCGGAACAGTTCAGGCGGTCTCCCCGTGTCCAACGGCCGACGGGTGGTCATGGGGGGCGGAACATGACCGGGCGGCTTACCACAGTCCCAGGCCCGGAAAGTCCACTCCTCCGGTGGCTGAACCAGATCGCCCAGTGAAACACACAATATGTTGGGTGGCCGATTCGAGGCGCCGAACCGGCGAAACAGTTCCTCAGGCGGTCTACCCGTGTCCCTCAGCCACCAGTACCGGGGGAAAACAGCCCACGGCGGCCTCCCTGGTGAGGACAAAATTTGGGAGAGCCGGGGCGAGCGAAAAGGGACCCCCACGGCCCCCAGCGATGATGCACAGGGGCGATGACTCTGAAGAGGGGACAGAAAGCAAGGATGAGCCCGAACTGGGTCAGGCGGCGAAGGGTCTGCAGCTCCTCCACCGTCCGTGGACCACACCGGCGCTGCACCTCCGCTGGATCCCGATTGGGTCCTGGCTGCACCCACGTCGGACCCCGATTGGGCCAGAACAGTACCTGCGGTGGACCCCGATTGGGCCTCGGGCGCACCCACGTTGAACCCCGATTGGGCCAAAGCAGCCTCCACAACGGACCCCGACTGGGTTGGTGCAGCTCCGCTGACGACCTCCACCCCCGAACCTGGAACCTCCAACTCGACGACCCCGACTGGCTCCGCGCCGGTGACACTGCAAGGAAGCTCAGGACACAGAGAAAAACCGGGATCAGTATCATCGGCAGCAACAGAACCCAGCGAGACGAGTTCGGGCGCAGCAGGCGGCTGCCCCTCACTTGCCTCCCCGAGAGGCAGGCAAAAATGCTCCAACACAGGGGACAGAGACACAAGAGGGAGCACTTGCCTGCACTCGGGTTCTGTTGCCATCCAGGACTGCGTCAATCCAGGCTCAGGGCGAAGAAGCTCGTGCGTAGGCTCCAACTCAGCTGCGTCGGGCTTCGCAGCTGGCACGATGAATTCCACAGTCTGAGGTTCCTCTCGTGCTGATGCCCACGCCGATGACCTGTATGGCGTGGAGGCAGGGGACCCTCGACCCACTGGTTCGGACCGCTCCGGCGAGGAGACCCGGGGACGCTTCTTCGTCGGCACAGGTTCCGGGCCGCAGTCCGCTCTTCTCCTCCATCCATGGCGTGGCTGCAGGGCCGGATCCAGGCTTTCCAGCACCGCAGGCCCCCTCCTCACCCCGCGACGTAGACCTGGCGTCGCAGACCACTCAGCAGAGGGAGACACAGAGGCAGCAGGTTTGGTTATCGTAACTACAGCAGGTGGTAGGAGCTCGGGGGACTGCGAACCCCGAACTACGCCCCCAGGAGTCAGACAAGACAGATCACAATTATCATGTAAAGAATGAACTTGCACTTGCCCTTCTCCCGGAGGGAGGATGGTGCCTGCTGTAGGGGACGTAGTTCCTCCCTCTCCCCGCTGGATAGTGACAGAGGGCCTCCTGGAAGGACGAGGAGGAGCCACTCTCGGAGATCTGCTGATGGGCTTCGCTGGCAGCAGGTCCAGCTGGGGATTCTGCTGAGGTTCACCTTGGCCGTGGCGCCGACGTCTTCGACGGCACCCAGATGGCGCGAACTCCTGGACCGGATCCGGGACAGGAACGGGGTTCCAACGCGTGGAGTGAGGATACCTCCTCCTCTGCTTCCTGCTTTCTTCCTCCTCCAGCCCACGGAGTATCTCGCGCTGCGGGCGAGTTCAGCCCTCCTCGTTATCACCTCCGGGTGATCATCGTAGCGGAGAGGAAGGTTGTCTAGAAGAACCTCAGCGTAGCCCAGGTGCCGGTGTATGTCGCTGGGAGTGTCGTATAACGTAGCGGTGAACAGAGTTCCATCCACGTACTCCAGAGCCTCCGCTAGCTCCTTGCCCAGGCGCCAACCGCGGTCCCTGGATGACGGCATTCTCCCAGCAATGACACCCAGACAGGGAAGAACAATAGTCCAATTTACGCAAAAACTCACCGGTGAAAAGGTGTCTCGGTGTGGCGTCTCCGTTTAGACGTCGTGGCTGGAGTATACTGTCATGCGGTGACCCTCGCGGGCCACCATAAGACGCCAAAAGTCGCCAGTGAGTTTTGCATTTGATGTTTTATTAACAAGACAAGACAAGACACAAAGCTATGAGCCGCTGTGGGCAAAAACACACACTACTAAGTACAAGGGATCGTAGGGCTAACCCCAGCCTCTACGACCTTAACTACGGCATGAACAAGAACACGAACCTGACACGGACGAGGAATGTTTGACAATACTCCAGCATCAACCAGCTGTCAGCGCCCGCTAATAAAGCCGGCAGCTAACGAGCTGTGATGCCGAACAGCTGATCGATCTTGACAGCCGGAAACCCCACCGAGCGCTGTCACAATAAGAGCCTGGTGGAGCCAGAATGTAATCCACAGCTGTCAAGGCCGGCAGAGATGATACATAGCCTGAGCGCGGACGAGATCGGCACTCGGGTCATGACATTGTGTCCATAATTACAGGGCTTTTATACAGGATGCCAACTATGTACAAAAAGCTTACGGCACTTGCCTGCATGCCAGGTGGCTCCCACGACGAAAGAGGCAGAGCCTCTTCTGCCCACCTCCTTTATAGCCCGAGTGGCGTCACCACTGGAAACTGGTAGTTAGCCACCCCAGTCCAACCCACGTCCAACCCGGCCGCCATCTTACTAGTACCAGCCGTTTCCATATCAAACAACTGTACTTCTTGATAGCTGAAGAGCTTTGATTGAAGATAATATTTCTGGTTTGTTTTTAAAGTCCCGAAACAATGACTCCTCTGCCCCAATGAAGGCCTCTTATCATCTCTTATGCTTAATAATGCAATAACTCACCCAGAACGATGCTTCAGTGGCTGCCTTTGCCTTTGAATTCAGCTGTGTGAAAAGTGACTGCTGTCCGATTAACTGAGATTTCAGTTCCTTCACCTTTCTTTTTCTCAGCTCACTTTTCGGAGGGAAGTTAGTGTCGTAGTTTTTATGAACGGTTCGAAAGTGCCTCTCCACATTTCTCTTTTTTGGAAACGCAACGATAGATTGGCAGATCAGACAAATACACATTGAAAATGACATTATGGAAAAAAAAAATCTTCCTCCCATTCTGCATGGAATGGGAGGATTGATGTACATCAGTCGAATGGTAAATGCCAATAAGAGGACAGATGGGAGGATAGGCGATAGAATTAAAAACTTAAAAAAAAAAATTAGTGTCATGCGATCTACCCGCCGCGCCTTTGCGATCGACGTATTGAGCACCCCTGCTCTAGAATAAAATGATTTCCATCCTGTTGCAGGAAGAGAGTCCGTCTCCATAGGCGGCTATCTTGGATCACCATAATGTCTCTCCAGGTTTTAATGTCAAACTTTAATTACTCAAAAAGGATTTTGCAGGCTCGAGTACATGCTTTGGAAGAGAGTTGATGAGCAACAAAATGTAAGCTGATCGCAGTTTGAAATCTGAATGATAGATGGAGCTGAATATTACACACTGCAACTTTAAAATTGCTACCATTATTAGTTTCTGAATATAATTCTGAATTTCTCTACTCCAGATTATATACTGTATAAACAATAAGTTCTTGCAGCTACCATTTTCAGCTCTGATAATGTTCAGATAGATATATTAACTCAGTCCAACTCAAGAAAGTCCAGTGCTTTGTCTCACTTATTCATGAAATCTGTTTTGAGTTGGTAAGATAAGCCTCTATTAGTCCCACAATGGGGAAATTCCAAGATTGCAGCAGCACTGGGATAGCAACACTCGGAGCAATAGTAAATAAAATACCAATTGGTTAGCCAAAGCAGCAAATAAATATACATATGTACACAGTTATATACAGAATCAGAATCAGGTTTATTGCCATTGTTCATGTAGTACACAAACTAGGAATTTGTCTCGGTACAATGCTGCAACATTAAACATGATAAGATAAGAGAAATAAACTATACATGTAATAAAGTGTAGGATAAGATTAAGTGATACTGGTCAACAGTTAAAATATATATTAGCCAGCAGCAGATACTGTGGAGAACTATATAGTGCAGTCGGTAATGCAGGAAGAAAACAGTGATGATTGACATGAGTCTGGTTGAGCTGCTGTACATGGTGCACGAGAGTCACTTAGTGTTCAGCAGTCTAATGGCAGAGGGGAAGAAGCTGTTCATGTGACGGGAGGTTTTAGTCTGGATGGACCGAAGTCTTCTACCAGAGGGGAGGGGGGCAAACAGTACGTGACCAGGGTGTGAGGGATCGGCTATGATCCGGCCAGCACGCCTCCGGGTCCTGGAGATGTACAGATCCTGGAGAGATGGGAGCTTGCAGCCGATCACCTTCTCAGCAGTGCGCACGACGCGCTGCAGCCTTAGTCTGTCCCTGGCAGTGGCTCCTGCGTACCACACGGTTATGGAGGTGGTGAGGATGGACTCGATGATGGCTGTGTAGAACTGCACTAACATCTTGGTGGGTAGCTTGAGCTTCCTCAGCTGCCGCAGGAAGAACATCCTCTGCTGGGCTTTTTTGATGAGTGAGCTGATGGTCAGCTCCCATTTGAGGTCCCTGGTGATGGTAGTGCCTAGGAAGCGGAAGGAATCAGCAGTGGTGATGGGAGAGCCTGAGAGGGTGAGGGGGGGCAGAGGAGTAGTTACTTTCCTGAAGTCTACAATCATCTCCACTGTCTTCAGAGCGTTCAGCTGCAGGTTGTTATTGCTGCACCAGGACGCCAGCTGGGCCACCTCTCTCCTGTAGGCGGACTCGTCGCCGTTGGAGATGAGCCCGATGAGGGTGGTGTCGTCCGCAAACTTGATCAACTTGACAGACTGGTGGCTGGAGGTGCAGGAGTTGGTGTAAAGGGAGAAGAGTAGGGGGGAAAGTACACAGCCCTGGGGTGATCCGGTGCTGATGCTAGTATAGTCTGAGACAGTCTTTCCCAGCCGCACATGCTGCCTCCGGTCCGTCAGGAAGTCGATGATCCACCTGCAGAGGGAGTCAGGCACGTTGAGCAGGGACAGCTTGTCCCGGAGCAGAGCGGGGCGGATGGTGTTGAATGCGGAGCTGAAGTCCACAAACAGGATCCTGGCGTAGGTTCCCGGGGAGTCCAGGTGCTGCAGGATGGAGTGGAGGGCCAGGTTGACTGCATCGTCTACAGACCTGTTGGCTCGGTAGGCAAACTGCAGCGGGTCCAGGAGAGGGGTGGTGATGGACTTGAGGTGGGACAGGACCAGGCGCTCAAAGGACTTCATGACTACAGAGGTGAGCGCTACAGGTCTGTAGTCATTAAGTCCAGTGATCCGTGGCTTCTTGGGGACAGGGATGATGGTGGAGGATTTGAGGCAGGATGGCACGTGGCATAACTTAAGGGAGGTGTTAAAAATGTCTGTGAATACAGGAGCTAGCTGTTTCGCACAGAGTCTCAGGGTGGAGGGAGACACGCCGTCTGGGCCGGGGGCCTTGCGCGGGTTCAGTCTGGAGAACTGTTTGAGCACATCCTGCTCACTGATGATAAGGGGAGGGGGGGAGGAGGGGGGGGGTGCCTTAAATGAAGTAGGGAATGTGGAGGCTGTGGAGCTGGAGGGAGGGGGGGAGTTGGACACAGATGACGAGGTGTCAAAACGGGCATAGTGTTGGGACAGTCTCTGACAAAGGGCTTTGTCATCCTGACCTTTAGGAGCCTGAGGCCGATAGTTGGTGATCTGCCTCAGTCCTCTCCACACGGAAGCCGAATCATTAGCAGTGAACTGCTGCTGGAGTCTCTCTGAGTACACAGATTTAGCCCTCTTCAGCTCTCTGTTAAACCGGTATTTAACCTCCCTGTAGCAGTCCCTGTCTCCACTTTTCAGCGCTGCTTCCTTCTCCTTCCTGATCTGTCTGAGCTTAGCTGTGAACCAGGGTTTGTCATTAGAGTAACTCACCCTGGTGCGTGATGGAAGAATGTTCTCTTCACAAAAGTGGATATATGAGTTCACAGTGTCCGTGTACTCATCCAGATCATGCGTGGCTCCTTTAAGCATGCCCCAGTCAGATATTTCCATGCACGTTTCCAGCTTCTCCTCAGCATCACTGGTCCGTATCTTCGTAGTGCTCACAACAGGCTTAGTGAGCTTCAATCTCTGTCTGTATGTGGGAATGAGGTGAACCATCACGTGATCAGATAATCCCAGCGCAGCTCGAGGAACAGCGCGATATGCGTCTTTCACTGTGGTGTAACAGTGATCCAGTGTGTTTAATCCTCTGGTGGGGCATTTAATAAACTGTTTGTAGCGGGGGAGATCGTGGCTCAGATTGCACTGATTAAAGTCGCCAGCCACAATAATCAGCGAGTCTGGAAAACTCCGCTCTGTGTGTTGAATGTGATCCGCGAGCACGCGCTGAGCTTCGCGCGTGTCCGCGTCAGGAGGGGCGTACACAGCGATCATTATGAAAGAAGCAAACTCCCGCGGGGAATAGAAGGGCTTGCAATTGATAACAAGAAATTCCAAGGCAGGAGAACAGTGTTTGGAAATTACCGTTACATCAGAGCACCAGCTACAGTTGATGTAGAAGCAGACACCGCCTCCTGTGGTCTTGCCGGAAAGCTCTGTGTCACGATCAGCACGGAAGAGCTGGAAGCCGTCGAGGCGCAGCGCGCTGTCCGGTATATTTTCCCGGAGCCAGGTCTCAGTAAAGCAGAGGACAGCTGAGGAGGCGAGGTCCTTAAAACGCATCAACAGTCTCAGTTCATCTACCTTGTTAGAGAGAGAGTTGGTATTGGACAGAAATATGCCAGGCAGCGCCGTTCGCGAGCCTCTCCTGCGAAGTCGTACGAGAGCGCCCGCTCGTCTTCCTCTCTTCCGCCGTCTCACTTTCCGAGCCAAACAATAAACCAGATCGGCGGCAGGGGCTAGAAAAACTGGGAGGAGGTCCGTGGGGGTCAAAGTCCTGATATTTAAAAGTTCTTCACGGGTATAAGTGCAAGCAGACACACAATTGACAAACAAAAACAAACAAAGAGCGCAGCGAAGCACCATGTCGACCGCTGTGGGCGCCATCTGCACACAGTGCAGGAGCACTGCAGCTAGATGGTATCAACAGCATTACAGTTACCCGGCAAAATATAAATATGGACCCAGACAGTATATTTCACATTTGAATGAACAGTGTTGTTGCCACTCTCGATAATAATTGTAATTGTCTTGTTGTGTATTGGAGGGGACGATCGCTATTGTGCAAAGTTGTGATGTTTAATAGGACCTCTATGAGCAGCACCGGTTAGATCATAAAGTCTGACAGCCGTAGGTAGGAAGGACCTGAGGAACCTCTCCCTCTAGTACTTAGGATGGCACAGCCTACTGTTAAATGGGCTCCTCAGTGCATTCAGCGTGTCCCGCATAGGATGGGACTCGGACTCCAGCAGAGATGACAGCTTAGCTACCATCCTCCTCTCTCCTATATCCTCCACTGGGTTGAGGCGTTGCCCCAGAACAGAGCTGGCTTTCTTTTATCAGCCTGTTCAGTCTCTTCCTGTCGGCTGCCATGATGCCGCTGCTCCAGCAAACCATTCCAAATGTGATGGCTGATGCCACCACCGATTCATACAAGGTTTTCAGGAGTGCCCCTCACACTCCAAAAGACCTGAGTCTCCTCAGGAGGAATAGCCTGCGCTGCTCCTTCTCGTAGAGCGCGTTGGTGTGGTGTGACCAGTCCAGTTTGTTGTTCAGGTGAACACCCAGGTATTTGTAAGATGTCACCATCTCAATGTCTGTTCCCTGGATGTTTAGCGGTGCTGTGGGGGGTTGTCCATGGCTGCAGCAGTCCACCACCAGTTCCTTGGTTTTCCTCACATTGATCTAGAGGCAGTTCTGCAGGCACCAGTCCACAAAGTCCTGGATAAGTTCTCTGTACTCCATGTCATCCCCATCGGAGATGAGGCTGATGATCACAGACTCATTAGAGAACTTCTGTAGATGGCAGTGTGGTGTATTGTGCAAAAAGTCAGCAGTATAAAGGGTGAACAGGAGGGATCCAAAATTGTTCCCGGGGGGCCTCTGTACTGCAGATGATGGTGTCAGAAACACAGTCCTGGGTTCTCACAAACTGTGGTCTGTCTATGAGGTAGTCCAAGATCCACGATGACAGGTACTGGTCCACCCCTGCACACAGCAGCTTGTCCCTCAGGATCACTAGTTGAATGGTGTTGAAAGCACTGGAGAAATCAAAGAACATGATCCTCACGGTGCTCCCAGGTTTCTCCAGATGGGACAGGGAAAAATGTAGGAGGAAGATCACTACATTCCCCACCCCGATGCCATGCTGGTAGGCAAAGTGAAGTGGGTCCATTGCTGATCCTACCAGGGGGCAGAGGTGAGCAAGGAGCAGCCTTTCCAGGGTCTTCATTAGGTGTGATGTGACGGCCACTGGTCTGTAGTTGTTCAGGTCCTTGGGATGTGAAACCTTTGGCACGGGTACCATGCAGGATATTTTCCATAGCTGCGGTATCCTCCCTAGCTTCACGCTCAGACTGAAGATGTGCTCCACGATCCTACACACCTGGTCTGCACAGGACTTGAGGAGCCTCGAGCTGATGCCGTCCGGACCTGCAGCCTTCCTCGCCTTGATTTTCTTCAGCTCATCTCTCACGTGGGTCTTAAGCTGGATTCATGCTGCACCTCCGCTGTCCACGTGCATGCAACTGGAAACCTTGTGTGACGAAATTTACGTCATCGTCTCCAGTCCGCTAGTGTCCACAGGGCTCTTCTGTGGATGACCACGTGCAGCCCAAATTTTATGACCGCATGGCCTGCCCACAGCCTGAACATGTTGACAGCACATGCGCTAGACTGAACATCCCATTCACGAGGTGGCACTACAACACAGCATACAAAGGCAAAGTAGACAAGGAAGACAAGGAGGACGAGAATAAACATACATGAGTCCTTTTGCAGCAGCAGCAGCAGCTTGAGTGGAGAAGAGCATTAGAAAATGGTAATTCCTCCTTTTCCTTGAAACAACACTATTGTTGTTGCTACTCAAAAATGTGCGTCGCTCTCATGTTTATAGCCGGTGAACAAACTGGCGTGTTAGCGCATTTGTGCTACCCATAGGGCTGGGGCGAAACTACAAATAACAGTTATGCGCATGTGTCAACCGCTTGGCCTGGTAGATGAAAAAAGTGAGCATGTACAACGCTGGGCTCGTCCAAAGCGGACCAGAGGGGAAATGCAGCATGAATAAGCCTTTAGTGAGGGACAGACTGGGGCAGGGGGGGCTGTGTGCTGGGGGGGGGGGGATCGGTGAGGGGAAAAAACAGCAGGGGATGTGCACTGAGAGCTGGGGGGTGGAGGAGGGCAGTGTACAGCAGGACTAGATGAACAGTGGAGGCAGCAAGGGTTGGTGGGCAGGTGGAGAAGAGGGTGATTGGTCAAACCTGTTAAAGAACAGGTTCAGGTCGTTCACCCATTCCCTACCCGCACAACCTGGGAGGAGGTATTCTGGTGCCCAGAGATAGTTTTGAGGCCTCTCCAGATACTGCTGACATCACTCTGCTTTAGCTTGTCCTCCATCTTCTTCCTGTAACTGTCCTTCCCCTCTCTAATTTTCCTCCTTAGCTCCCTCTGTACGGACTTCAGCTCCTCCTTATTTCCCGACCTGAAGATCCTTTTCTTCTCTTTCAGCAGTGTCTTTATTTCAGGGTTGATCCAGGGTTTGTTGTTTGAGTAACACTGTATGGTCTTGGTGAGTATGGTGTTCTCCACACAGAAGTTGATGCAATCTGTGATGGTGTGTGTGAGGCCATTGATGTCTTCACCGTGGATCGCAGAGCTGCTCCCACACAGTGGATTCAAAACAGTCCTTCAGAACGTCCTCCGCCTCCTCAGACCATATCTTCACTGTGCGGGTAACAGGAGATTGTCTGTGTACCAGGGGTTTGTACACAGGCAGGAGGTGAACCAGGTTGTGATCAGCTCTTCCAAGGGGAGGAAGGGGTGACGAGGTGTATGCCTCCTTGGCGTTTGCATAAAATAGGTCCAGTCTTTTATTGTCTCTGGTGTGGCATGTGACATACTGGGTGAAAGTGGGCAGAGTGGGGGACAGGGAAGCATGATTAAAATCACCAGAGATGAGCTGGAGAACATTTGGTTGCTGGGTCTACAGCCTGCTGATGACTGTGTGGATGATGTCACATGCTGCCTCAGCGCTTGTGGAGGGGGGTACATAAACAGCAATCACAATGACGTATGAAAATTCTCTGGGGAGGTAAGCCGGTCACATGCTAATGGCTAGCAACTCAATGTCCTTGCTACAGTGTTGCTCTTTAATTGTGATGTGCCCAGGGTTACACCATCTGTTGCTCAGAAACACTGCCAGCCCCCTGCCTCTGCTCTTGCCACTATCTAGTGCCCGATCTGCCCGTATTAAGTAGAAACTCTCCAGTCTGATGTTACCATCTGTTGTTAGCTCTGTTAGTCACATTTCAGTGAATGGCATGATGCTAACCTCTCTGAAGGTGCTCTCAAACTGGGACAGACCTGCTAGTTCATCCGTCTTATTAAGCAGTGATCTCACATTTCCCATAATAACGGATGGTAGGGCGGGCTTGTACCTTGTCTTCCTTGTGCGTCGCTTTGCTTCAGCTTGACATCCCCGTCATTTTCGCCTGATTTCTCAAGAGATATTGAGTCTCTCAGTTAGCACCATGGAGCAGCACAATGCTAACAACTGACTCCTACTGGAAACAGTGGCTCCGCCACTCACCGAGTCAGCAGTCATTGGCCATATGAGTAGAAAGACAGCTAATATCAATGCCAGTATGGCAATATTACATGCTACATGACCAAACAGAAAAACATGGTGGCACAGTGGCTGTCTGCAGTGGCCTCTCCCAGTGTTAACACAGTATCTTTGTTTGAGCTCCTATCTTTTTCTATGGCATTGAGCGACAAGAAGGGGAAATGTGTCTATGATCGTCAGACTCTTTTGAATACACCATACAAACATTCTGGTTGTGAGAATCTGAAGCATTGGCTGGGCAAGCTGAGCGAGTTGGGATTATTGTGTAGGACAATCCCAGATTCGGTGTCCTTGCTCCATACACTGGTGAGGAGGAGACGCAAATGGTGTGAGAGAACAAGGAAGCGGGGTAAATGTGGAGGATTACGTACCAGGACAACGGCTAATCCATACAGGCTGGTAGTTTCTACCATCATATTGGCCCATGTGCGCTCCCTGGATTGTAAAATGGATTACATTAGACTGTGGAGATCTTCCCAGAGTAGCGTGAGGAACTGCTGTGTGTTGGTTTTTATGGAGACGTGGCTGAGTCATAACATTTTGGATGCTGCGATTCAGCTGGAAAGGTTAACTCTCCACAGAACGGACAGGACAGCTGTGTCAGGTAAGTGAAGAGGCGGGGGGCTGGTTGTTTATATTAATAACTTGTGGTGCCAGGATGCAAAGGTGATCACTGTTCATTGTACACCTAACATGAGTACATGACTGTGAAATGCAGACCATTTTATCTGCCGCGGGAGTTGGTGGCTGTCTTGATTGTAGCAGTCTATGTTGCTCCAAGTGCTAATGTGAGAGAGGCTATGAGTGACTTGTATCACAACATTAGTTCGCTGCAGACAACTCACCCAGATGCTTTTATCATCAATGCAGGTGATTTTAACCAGGCGAGCCTCAAGTCTGTTTTACCTAAATTCCATTAGCATGTGAACTGTGCTACTAGGGGAAAAAATACACTGGATCATGTGTATACAAACATCAGGAACTGCAACAGCGCAGCCGCTCTCCCCCACATTGGAAACTCTGATCACCTAGCCATTATGCTTGTACCTGTATGCAAGCCAGTGGTGAAACAAATTAAACCTGTTTTCAGAGAAGTGAGATTGTGGCCTCAGGAGGCTATTCCAGCATTACAAGACTGCTTTGAGCGCACACAGTGGGAGATCTTTAGAGAAGCTGCAACAAAGGACGGAGTCACTGATCTGCAGGAATATGCAGAGTCTGTCATGGGTTACATAAAAAAATGCATAGATGACATAACTGTTATCAAAAGCATCAAGAAACAAGCAAATCAGAAGCCCTGGCTGAATGGAGAAGTGTGCTCCTTGCTTAGGGTGCGGAATTCAGCTTTTAAGTCAGGAGACACTGCTGCATACAGGCTGGCAAGACAAAATCTGTCCTGGGGCATCCGGCAGGCCAAGAGACTGTATGGACAGAAGCTAAACAACCACTTTATGAACAATAAAGATTCACAGTGGTTGTGGCAAGGTTTTAATACAATTGCTGAAAATAAGCCCCCTCCCCCACAGGCCAGTCACAAGGATGTCACACTCCTAGACAGGCTCAATGACGTTTACGCACATTTTGAAGTTGGAAATGGAAGCAACAATGATGACGTATAGACACCTCTATCATCATCATCATCCACTGAGCAGGCATTTCAGGTGACAGCCGCCCAGGTTAGAAGAGTCTTTGTCAGGGTTAATTCACGCAAAGCAGCAGGACCTGACAACATTCTTCAGTGTGTGGTGAGGGAGTGTGTGGAACAGCTGAAAAATCTCTTTGCAGATATCTTTAACACCTCCCTCTCTCATGGTGCTGTGCCCACCTGCCTGAAGAGTGCCATCATAATCCCTGTGCCAAAGAAACCAAACCCTGACTGCCTTAATGATTTTCGTCCTGTGGCATTAACACAAATAGTGATGAAATGTTTTGAACTGCTTGTTTTGCAGTACATTAAGGCCCAGCTCCCTCCAGAGTTGGACCCCCTGCAGTTTGCATATAGAGCTAATCACTCAACTGAAGCCACCATCTCCTCTGTACTTCACCTCACCCTATCACATCTGGAGGAGAGGAATATCTATGTCAGGCTCCTCTTCATTGACTTCTCCTCAGCATTTAATACCAGCATTCCAGGGCAGTTGGTGGAAAAACTATGGTTGCTGGGGGTGGACCTTAGCATGTGTGGCTGGATTCTCCAATTCCTGATGCAGAGGCAGTAACGAGTCAAGGTGGACAGTTCTATCTCAAACATCAGAACTGTGAGTACAGGATCTCCTCAGGGCTGTGTCTTGAGCCCCCTGCTGTTTAGCTTGCTCATTCACGACTGTACTGCCACATTCAGCACCAATCACATCATTAAGTTTGCTGATGATATGATGGTAGTCGGTCCGATTAATGAAAGCAATGAGTCTGCGTACAGAAGGGAGGAGGACCAGCTAACAACATGGTGCAGATTACATAATTTTCACCTTAATGTGGAGAAGACTAAGGAGATGGTGATCGACTGCAGGAAGGTGAGCAAGTACCATCACACACCGCTGTCTACTGGAGGCACTTCTGTGTAGAGGGTGAACAGTGTTAAGTTTCTGGTGATTTACCTGGCAGATGACATGACCTTTAACACCAACACCACAGCCATTATTAAAAAGACTCATTAGCAACTCTACCCTCTAGCCTAGCTGGCTTTGAAATTCTGCTGTTATCGGAGAAAATTATCACCATTGCAGAGTAAAACTAGTTAGAAAATGAAACTCACTGGGAGAAAGGAGGACCGGGAACTCTTCAGCTGAATTTGTATTTTGGAGTTATTAGCCACAGTTTCCAGCCACATACATCCTAGCAAGATAGCAACGTAAACGACATTTTCAGGTGAGCTCCCGGTCGGATAATGTAAACCTAAGCATGACGTTATTTTGGGAATTTCCACAGCAGGTTGAACACAGCTGCAGAAGTTTTAAAGACAACTTTGCCTGTCTGCATCTCACTATTCATGTCTGTTGGCGTGTTTACATTGATTTATAATGTAATTGTGCCGCGCAAAAAATTTGTCTGTTCGCGTTTGGCGTGAACGCACCTTTAGAGCAAACATTGCATCTGTAGTACTCTTTCTTGGTATGAAACTGTACTGCTGCTCACTGATTGTCACCTCTCCTCTTAACCTGGCTTCAACAACTCTTTCCCATATCTTCATAGTATGGCTGATCAACTTTATGCCTCTGTAGTTACTACAGCTCTGAGCATCATGGTTGTTCTTGAATATTGGTACCAAAACACTTCTTCTTCACACTTCTCTTCTAACCTACTTATTGTAGCAAAGGTTTTTAATACTGTTTTTAACCTCTTGCACTCCAGTGTACCGCGGGCGGTCACGTCTCTGCGTCCTAGGGCGCACGAGGGCACCCTAGTGTGCGTCCTAGTGCGCACTGAGAAAAAAAAAGCTGCATTTCCGTTCTTCCACTACAGACACAGCCGCGAACAGAAAGCCAAAGGAGTGCTTTGTTTGGTTTAGATGTGATTGACCTCTCATTCGACTAATAAGAGCCTTGAATTGGGTTTCTGAAACGTTGAAGAACCAATGACTGAAAACCTAGCAAGAAGGATCCGCCTACCAACGGCTGCGAATACAGCGAGCCAATTGAAGCACAGAAGTTCGAAAGCGTGCGTCCCTTGCCTAAAATCTGTTTTGTGTAAGCCGCTGGGTGACACACACGCGTTTGCCCGTCTTTTTTTCTTACTACTGTTCTTATTTGTTTTGAAAAATCGTTCGCCAAAACCGCAATCATGGAAGCGCAAAACTGCAATAATGGAATTATGGTTTGACCGGGTCGCGTGACCAGAACCACGAGTCCGTAACAAGCGGACCAGCGTCATGTTCGTCTGACAATGAGGAAGAGAAGTTCGCCAGCAACACTGCTGTTGTTGACAGGTAAGTGTTATAAGCTAAATTATTCTTTATCCCTGAAAATTGTAATCAAAATGACTTTTGACCGATTGGTAAATTACAACTGTGCGTCATCGCAACATGACGGACCCGGACCGCTCCAGTCCGGTCCGGACGGTGCACGGACTGGACACGCGTCTGGACCGTGAACGCCCACCCCCCCCCCCCGCTACTCTTCTGTAGCGGATTGCAGATATTATTGCAGATATTTTAGTACAACTGTGCGTAGTAGACCGCACGGCCGCGGTCCGTCATGTGCCGATGGACGATGACCGTCCTCTGTGGCAGTGGGAGGGAGTTGTTCTACATTACAGATATTTTAGAATAATTTTTATTGCACTGTAGGTTATTTTTTCTTGTAAAAAAAAAGCCACACATTTTTTACGTGGCATGCTTCTTTGTGTGTGGGGGCTTGTTTGTTCATTCATTCATTCATTCATGAATGAATAAACAACCCCCCACACACACACACACAGCCCTTCACCTTTCATTAGAGCCCAAGATGAAGCTTCTATATTGAATCATTCAAAAGTTACAGATGTTTTTCCAAACTGTGCCATTTGGCACAATTTGGCACAGTTCAAAAACGCCTGGGAACAACCTAAGAAAAAAGCTGTGTAATTTATTCATTTTTTGTGGTATTGTTACAAAATTTTGACCTCAGCTGGATAACACTTGGTTCTACATTTCTGTTGCATTTTCCAGCCCGGATCTGACAGCTGTGTGTTATTTGCAAGCATTTGTATCCAAAAAAACACTCAGGCGAAATTTATTTTCTTCAAGTTCAGTATGTTTAGATGACTGTTACTCAGTGGCAGGAGCACTTAGCGAGATTATGACTGTTTTGCCAAAAAATTCAAAGTGTTTTCTTTAAAATGAGACCAACCCCATGAAGATGCTGCAAAGGGTTGAAGAACAGCTTTTGATTTACTTTGGGTACGTTATTTTTAGGCGTTTTTAGGGAAATTGACCAGAGTGCAAGGGGTTAAATAAGATTTCCCATACTTTGGTACCAAAAATGAACCACTCGTAACCAAAATGGCAAAAACCCAGTTTACGATGACAAATTAAACTCAACTTCATCCATATAACTTTACTACTACACCTACAACCATAACATGCACAATTTTTAAATTTCTAAATTATAAGCAAGATTAAGAAAAGTAATCCAGTCAAATGACCAAAATACACTACGCTAAATCTGCACAAACAATAATTAGTGATGTTATGCTCGACACAGCCCACTCGACACTGATTCGAGCAATATAAAGCGGAAGTGTCATGAGCAGTGCATTGAGCGCCATTTCAGCATGCCCACAGTCACGTGACTGTAGCAAGCAAGACCTCATTATGCCGGTCACATCACGTGACTTGAGGGCTCGCGGGAAGTTTAAGAAGGAATTAGCTTTTTTTTCGTTTGCTTTGTATTGTTTGTTCCTGCCATCCAACTTTGAATAGACCTCAGATGGCCAAATTCAGGTTTTCAACTCAGATGCAGTTCTGACAGTCAGTCACCAAATGGCAGTCTTTATTAGATGTTTCAGAACACTGTGTCGCTCATGAAGCAATTGTCTCAAAGTTGCTCATTGCTTCATAAGGCCTCAGTTTTAACATCACTTATAATTAGATTCAATTTCTCCGGTTTCCTCCCACATGCCAAAAACATGCAAGTTAGGTTAATTGGCATCAAACTGGGGATTCTAAATTGTCCTTAAGTATGACTGTGAGAGTGAATGGTTGTCTGTCTCTCTGTGTTGGCCCTGCGATGGACTGGCGATCTGTCCAGGGTGTACCCTGCCTCTCGCCCAAAAGATGCTGGGATAGGCTCCAGCCCCCCCGCGACCCGAAAAGGATTAAGCGGAAGAAAACGAATAAGTAATTAGACCCGTCATATGATTTGATTTTTTTTTTTTTTTGATTTTGTATACTTTATTGATCCCCAGAGGGGAAATTGAGGGCATCCACCTGGATGGATGAAGCAGCCAGGGTATGGTGCTATCCCTTTACCATTCACACACACATTCACACCTAGGGCCACTTTAGAGTCTCCAATTAACCTAACCTGCATGTTTCTGGCCTGTGGAAGGAAACCGGAGAACTCCCGGAGTAAACCCACGCAGACACGGGGAGAACATGCAAACTCCACACAGATCACTATTGGTCAGGGGCTGGGATTGAACCAGGGATCCCATGGCCAAGGGTGAGTTGCTGTGCTGTCGCAGTGCTAACCACCGCGCCACCGCACCGCCCATATGCAGAAAACATCACCAATACTGTACAAAATTTACTGCCACACAACTGATTATTCCCCGTTAATCAAATTATTACAATTATACATACCAAGAGTGTCTGCCATACTGAACAAAACCAAAGACCCACACACCTGGCTTCCTAATCAACACTCTACCTGCCATGAGATTGTGCTGCCACACCTGTCCAACTGAATACTGCCCCCATGAGTGCCACCTAAAAATCACCATTGTACTTATCCTAACCAAAATCCTTTGACTGAACAAGGAAAAATTTGAGAATTGAAAAATACACACACGATTATTGCTTCGATGAAATGCACGTGTCTAAAGTTATCCTACCTTAAGTAGTTTTTGGAACCCTCAAATAAAAGGGAACTGTTGTGGTCGCAGCGCTCGATGCCCGCACAGCTCAGCAGGTAGCGAGCCTGCTCGATCAGCCACCAGCCAGCAGCAAATATGAAGCGCTCAAGGCTGCGCTCATCCAGCGCTACACATTCTCGGAATGTGAGAGAGTGGAGACGCTCCTGACGCGGACCGAGTTAGGAGATGGTTCAGCCGTAGACCTGATGGAGAAGATGCTGGCGTTAATGGGCACGGACGACGGGCACTTTCTGTTTGCCCACTTCTTCCTCCGGAACCTTCCAACAGAGGTGAGAGTGGTTCTGGCCAATTCGCCGTGGCTGGCCGCGCGCGACTACCGTGCGCTAGCCCAGGAGGCAGACCGGATCATCATCACCACCAGGGCGATCACAGTCAACACGGCAGCGACGGAGCCCAGCGAGACGACCAGAGGAGGCGAGGAGCCACCGACGGTAGCAGCAGCGGGGGCCAAGGAGCGCCAGAGAGACACGCTCTGTTTCTACCACCGCCGCTTCGGAGAGAAGGCACACAGATATGCGCCACCGTGCCAATTCAAGCGCTTGGGAAAATGCCAAGGCCGGGGGTCGGTAGCAGCTGCGACCGTCGGTGAAGAGAACAAGCTGCTCTACTTAACAGATGCACGCTCTGGGAGGCGTTTCCTCGTGGACACCGGAGCCCAGAAGAGCTTCATCCGGCCGACCTACGCTGACCGGCTGGCAGGATCCAGCGGCCCCAGGATGTTGGCAGCAAACGGCTCGGATATTAAGACCTTTGGTGAGAGGACTCTGCTCTTATCTCTACACGACCGTACATATGAGTGGACTTTTGTCGTAGCAACACTGAATTACCATATACTGGGGGCTGATTTTCTGTTCTGTGCTTGAAAGATGTGAGTGTGTAATAAATCGTCTGAAATGATTCCGCCTCTGATTTCACACACTCCACACTGTCAAAATTGTAATAAGATGAACACGTTCAACAACTATGTCAAACCTTTTAGACAGACAACGACTGAAAAGAAAAAAAAAATTATGTAGAACAAAATTACACGTTACCTTTAACGCTCCTTTGTTGAGCCTTTAAAACTGTTGACTGTGTGCAGATACCAAGTAAACACTGCCATCTGTTGGATCTTTAGTGAAATGCCAGGACTGTCGGCAGTGCTGTTTTCATAACAATTGGAATATTAACAACCTGAAAAATATAAATACAAGGATAAATTATTGACACGCCTCAATAAGTTCTTTAGATGCCATATATCCAAAAAACAAAACAAAAACAAATGCATAAGCAAATAGGTGATTCAAGTCCGTTTAAATGTTGTTTTATTCTGCCTTACAGATTACATCAACTGTCAGAGCTCTCGTTTCCCGCAGTCACATTCGACACTTAAAGTCACACAAATATGGCGGCCACGGAAGAGCCGTAAGTAGCTGCGGAAGACGCGAGCAAGAAACCCCGAAAGATGCTGTTTTAAAATCTTATTAACCTGCGAAAGAATAGCATGAATCAACCTTCTTTTATTCTCTCTTTTTAGGGAGAAGAAAAGAAGGAGAGTAGTGGAGCTGACTGAGAAGTTAGTGATGAATTGGTAGAACTGGCGAAGGTTTGAGAGGAGGGAGGATAACACTAGCCGAAGAGGCTTCAAGCTAACATAATATACTGTTTATTAAAAACAAGAAGCTATTGGGAACTGTGTTTTAGGGAAGAAATGGCATAACTGGCTACTCTAAATTTACGAACATGTATATACAGCGAAGATCCAGAAGTGTAATCCAGCTTTGTTGGTCTATGCTGTTTACATGTTAGCTATTTTAACAGGTGTAAATTTTTAATCCATTACAATCTGTGACTGCAGAGGGCGCTGTGGCACACAGAGCGCCTGAAAGCAGTGATTGTGAGATTTAAATTAATTATGCAATTACCGGTGTGGCAGGTACATCTTCTGATAGTTATCAGGAATGGCGGCCTCAGTGTTTCTGTCTGTACGGCGATCACAAATAAGAGTAGATATCCAGACTGTTCAATCAAATCATGAAGGTACACAGATTATGTGATGAGATTAATGTGAGAGGGGTGTAATGGCACCCATGCAGTCACAGATTTGGGTGTCCTTGGAAGTGGACAGATAAACAGCTTATGCAAGCAAGAGAGATGGAAACCCAAAATCCAGACGGGATCAGAAGCTCCAACTAGTCAGAGAGAAATATTTACCTCGTTTTAATAATGTTTTAAAATATTTCTAAAGGTTATTATTTACACCAGAAAATTTTTCATCTGGACAAATTTCCCAGTTTGGGATCAATAAAATACATCTATCATCAAAGCCTAAGCAACTTATTTAGCAGCTGAAAATTTTCATTTATTGTATTACAAACTGTATGTTGTAAATAACACTCTCCTTCTTTGAGTATGAATGGTTTATTTAAGTCTAGACCTTCGTTTATGCAGTTTTTGCACGATCTTACTACACACTGAAGACGTGCATCATGTCCGCTCTTATTTTGCATGCAGTCTACCACAGAATGATGTGAGTGTCAGAGATGGTGCCGGCAATACAACCTAAGCATGTGTTTTCACCTTCAGGATGGTGGTGGATGGGGTCTGCGGGCGCATCTGTGACTGGACAGACCGATGGAACCACATCACAAAGTTCCTGGAACGATCAGGGCCGTTCACGCATCCTGACTTTGAACCCAGCACAGAGGTATTAGTTTAGAGATGTGGTGCAAGTTTATTTTTCTAGTTTCTCATGTATTTGTAATTGTATCTTGTTGTAGATGTAAATCTTGTATTTGTCTCTTGTATCTGTAATTCCCCAGCTTGGGATCAATAAAGTACATCTATCTATCTAGCTATTGAATCATATCTTGTCTCTCATCACAGTCCTTGCAGTTCATGTTAGAAACCTGTAAAATCCTGGTCATTGGTGCTGGTGGTCTAGGATGTGAACTACTCAAAGACTTGGTAAAACTGTTGATATTTTGAAGAGTCATAAATTAAAACCTAATTAATAATGAAAATTCAGTTTTCCTCTTCACTTTATGGGCCTCAGGCTTTATCAGGCTTTCGCAACATTCACGTTGTCGACATGGACACCATTGATGCCTCCAATTTGAATCGTCAGTTCCTCTTCAGGTTGGTAGAATTATGTGGTAAATTTTCTGACGTGTTATACTGGGTTTGTGGTAAGTAAATCTGTTATTTTACTGTATAATTTTTCCCAGGCCCAAAGATGTCGGTCGGCCCAAGGCGGATGTTGCTGCTGATTTTGTAAACAGTCGTGTACCTGGATGTTGTGTCGTTCCGTATCCTTTTGAATGATGTCTAATTTGTTGCAGATATCAGAGGCTTGATTAGCTTTTGTTTGAAATGTCTAAGCAAGTCACATCTATAAAACGTTTTGAGTAAGTGTTACAAACAGTAATTCTACTGACGAATATCACAATAAGAGACGTACATTTAAAAAAAACTCAGTATTTGTGGGAAAACTTCATAATATTTGTAATATTTAACATTTCCTCAATGTTAATCTGTAGACATTTTAAGAAAGTTCAAGACCTTGATGAAACATTCTACAGACGTAAGTATCAAAGAGAATTTCTTAATATTGTTTTCTAGCATCTGTATTCAGTTTACAGTTCAGTTTGATATTTAGTATAGAGCTGAGGGTTGGATCATTTGCCAAATTAAAATGATTCCACCACTTAAGTGTTTAGAGAGGAATTAAACTTTAATTAAACCTTAATTCAGTTTCAGTGACCACTGCCCCTCTTGTATCCATTAATATGTTACATTTGACAAATTTTTTCTTTTCAGTGCTGCACAAAAATGTTCTTTCCATTGTCATTCTTGTCTGTTGGTTTATTGATCATAAAACATGTAAATAAAAAAAAATCTGATTATATATTTCTTTACCAAGAATTCCACATAGTCGTGTGTGGACTTGACTCTATAGTTGCCAGGAGGTGGATGAATGGCATGGTGGTAAGTGAATTCTTTTCAGTGAAATCTTTAATGTCGTCTGTTGTGCTCATTGCCATGGTGCAGCTATCTTATGACAAGGCAGTGAAGTATTGAATAAAGGCAACATGCTTTTGTGGTCATGTCATGTACAGCTGTCTCTGCTGGCATATGAGGATGGCGTGTTGGACCCGGGGTCCGTCATTCCTCTGATTGATGGTGGGACTGAGGGGTTTAAGGGCAACGCTAGAGTTATTCTCCCTGGCATGACAGCCTGCATCGACTGTACGCTTGAGTTTTACCCTCCACAGGTAAGGAAACACACTTTTTGATAGAATTAAATCTGTAGTGGTACATCTGTGAATGGCCTCAGTGACCCATCTAAGTTCAGGCCCTTGGAGAAAGCCACATCAGTTTTGGCTGATCTGAGCCATCACTTACGGAGTGAGTTTAGGTTGCTGCCGTCATGGCACAGATACAGCCCGTCACTATGCTGAAACAACAGATTTCAAAGCTTATTTATTCCTGCTGGCATTAGCCTTGTGAATGACTCTTTTGGACCATAAATTGCTCCTGAATGCTGTTGTCTGTTGGGTTTTGTTTGTTGATGTTTACCGTGCACTGACTGTGAATCAAATTACCCCTCAGAGATATGAAAATACATTAAACCTTGAATCTTACCACTGTAGGAATGTTCTGAGTGCCACAGACTATCTTGGGAGCGTTTTCTATATTTACACAGTTCCGCTTCAGTGCATTTTCTTATCAAGGGTTCTAGGTTAATGCAGTTAACGTAGACATGACATCATTCTGATGTCATTGTTCCTATTTCCAACATTGCTGGTGCATGGCATTAAGGGACTGTCGGATCTTGGCTAGTAACATCCATACAGCTCTCCCAACCACAACAGCCATATCCATAACAACCACGCCATTCAAGTGCTCTTCTCCAAGTCTGTGATGCTGCTGTATTACCATCTGCCCCATAAAATTTGTCCTCATATGTAGTTCTTTTTTTTTTTTTTCTTTATGAAGAGTATATTCTAAAGCCATAAGGCTGCAGTTACTGGTAAACTAAATTAACATAAACACAGAGGTGTGAGAGTGCTGTCCGCCATCTTGTTAAGGTCATTTGAACATGCTGCCATCCTTACATGATTACCAGCTCTTTGTCTTTGTGGGGATGTAACAAGAAAAAAGCAGCAAAGAATGTAGATATTGAAAGATATCCTCTGATGATAGTTATACGAGGGGGGGCTGAAAAGTTCATAGTCGTCAAATTTGACCACATGGGGTTTATTTTTCAGCCGCAGGGATCTAAGCGCTGCAACACCGATGGAAGAAGTGTGTGGATCGAAGGGGAGACTGTTGAAAAATAAACCACATTTGGTCAGTTTTGACCACTATGAGCCTTCCACCCCCCATATTAAAAAGAGTCCTGTACTTTGTGGTGGGGACATGCCTTATAACTGAATAATCGTGTTACAGAACAAAACTCTGAGCTGTGGTTTTTGTTTTTGTTTTTTTGGGTGCTAAAATCTAATCATTTTGTAGGTCAACTTCCCCATGTGTACAATAGCCTCAATGCCTCGTTTACCGGAGCACTGCATCGAGTATGTACGGATACTGCAGTGGCCCAAAGAGGCACCATTTGGAGGTAGGAAATCACACAGTATGATTTCTTCTGTGTTGTTTAATTATTAGCTTACATGAGAGTTGTTAAGCGCTAACTCAATATTGTTTTTGTCATTACTTTTCTGTGTGTGGATTAGATAAAGTGCCGCTGGATGGAGATGACCCAGAGCACATCCAGTGGGTGTACCAAAAATCTCTGGAAAGGGCAGCAGAGTTCAACATACCAGGAGTCACATACAGACTAACCCAGGGTGAGTCTGCGAGCGTTTCTGTGACTGTCACAGACAACCTTTCTTTTCTTTGCTCCTCTGGGAAATGAGCCAACGTACATAAAACTGAGCAAAGCTGCTTTGATCTTACTTGTAGAATTGTGTAACCTCTCATCTTCGAGTGTGCGTCTGTAGAACATTCTCATCATAAATCACTGTAGAACATTGCAATCCCAGTGTCATCTTGTTGTTCACTCAGATTTGCAAACTTGCTTCACTTTTTTCTTTTGCCAAAGTCCTCTGTCCTCTGTGAATGTCGCAGGTGTTGTCAAGAGAATAATCCCTGCTGTAGCATCTACAAATGCGGTCATTGCTGGTGAGTGGTTGGATAAATGTGAGGCTATTTCAGTAAAGATTGTAAGAATAATTCAGGTTAATAATTGCCAGATATTACTGCGTAGTGGAAGCATATGCCCGGATGTAACTGTTTTTCCTCTTTTATTGACCCAGCTGCTTGTGCAACTGAAGTTTTCAAAATAGCGTCAAGGTAAGTTTTCTTGTTTTTATGGCAGCCTCATTAACTGATCAAAATTTATTTGCTAACAAACTGAACTTTCACACCTGTCACTTTTTTATGCAGTGCGTACGTGCCTCTCAATAACTACATGGTGTTCAGTGATATTGACGGCCTGTACACCTACGCGTTTGAGGCAGAACGGAAGGTTAGTCTCTGAACTGAGTCATGATTCAGTTGGCTGTGCTGATATGGTATTTTGAGGTTGTGTTATATTTTGCAGGAAAACTGTTCAGGCTGCAGCCAAGTACCTCTAGACCTGCACTTTTCTCCTTCCTCCAAGCTCCAGGAGGTGCTTGAGTACTTGACTCAAAGTTCCTCCCTGTGAGTTTACCTCATTTTCACTTTGGTTATCCATTTTACACTTCCCTATTAAAGTTCATACTTTATGTACCCGATGTGACGGTGTTTCTAACAATCAGTATACAGGTTTTAACAGAAATATTATTTTGTTGTTTTTTTTTTCAGACAAATGAAATCACCTGCTCTAACAGCAACAGTGGAAGGAAAAAACAAAACTTTATATTTACAGGTAATTAACTGTTAATGTAGACACTTGTTGTGCTTTAAATTCAGCCTGATAATGGGGGTTCCTCTATAATTTTTTCTTTGTTTTACAGTCGGTTGCATCAATTGAACAGAGAACCCGATTAAATCTGTCCAAAACCCTGAAGGGTGAGGTGCTTTACTTCCTAAATGTTTCTGAGAAATGGCTCGGCACAGTCTTACAGTGCAGTGAAAAAGTATTTGACCCCTTTCTGATTTCTTATATTTTTGCATATTCATCACACTGAAATGTTTCATCAACACCCCCACTTCCCCCCGGTTACACTCTGATTAACTCTGATTATCCACATTTTTTTGAATGCTGAGTTCAATTTCACTAGCCACACCAAAGCCCGATTACTGCCAGACCTGTTGAATCAAGAAATCACTTAAATCGAACCTTTCTGACCAAGTGAAGTAGGCTAAAAGATCTCAAAAAGCAACACATCATGCCATGATCTAAAGAAATTCAAGAACAGATGAGAATCATAAACCCAGAACAACATCTAAAGAACTGCAGGACTCGCTTGTCTCAGTTTGGACACTGGTTCATGATTCAGTACAGTGATCCCTCGCTACTTCGCGCTTCACCTTTCACGCCCTCAGTGCATCGCGGATTTTTCAAAAATATTCATCAAAAATTCAAAATTGAGAAAAAATGGGCGGGCGCTAGCAGAAGGCAGGGAGACTACATTAGAACATCAGGTATCAACACGGAGAGCCCGCACAACTCAAAATCCACCTCTCTGACCACCACTCCACTCCTCTCCGCCCACCTCTTCACCGCTCGGGAATCTCGCAAGCTGATTGGCCGAGACGTTTCACCCAGCTTCTCTCCCTGCCGAGCACCCATACCCAGCGAAGGAAGACCGCATTCATTGTTCGCTGTTCTCTTGTGCCTTTTTGTGCAAAATAGTCTTCCCGTCGAGCCACTACGCTGCCTCCTGCAGCTTCTCCAGCTCTATCGGAAGCTGCCCTCGACGATCCTGCGCCTCTAGCACCTGACGATGAGGTGTCACCTGAGGAACAGTAAAGCTCTCATTAACCTGTGCAGTAAATCATCTTCATCTTGAGTTACGTATCTTGTTATAAGAATAAAAGAGTTCTAAAAACATATTTATGTACACTTTATTTACATCTATGTATGTATGTATACTTACACACACACACACGCACACGTATCATATGAGAGAGAGAGTGAGAGAATGAACGTACGTATTATTTATGGGTGACGTCATTAGGGGTGACGCTACTTCGCGGTTTTTCACTTTTCGCGGTCGGTTCTGGAACCCATTAACCGCGATAAGTGAGGGATCACTGTAATAAGAAAGAGACTGGGCAAAAATGGCATCCATGGGAGAGTTTCGAGGTGAAAATCACTGCTGACCAAAAAGAACACAAAAGCTTATCTCACATTTGCAAAAAAAAAAAAACAACCCGACAACATCTTGATGACTTTTGGAAAAATATTCTGTGGACTGAGACAAAACATGAACTTTGTTGAAGGTGTGCGTCCCATTACATCTGGTGTATTTAGCAGCATTTCATAAAAAGAACATCATACCAACAATCAAACGTGGTGGTGGCAGCGTGATGGTCTGGGGCTGCTTTGCTGCTTCAGGATCTGGACAACTTGCCATAATTGATGGAACCATGAATTCTGCTCTCTACCAGAAAATTCTGATTGAGAATGTCTGACCATTACTTCTTGACCTCAATCTCAATCCCTCTACTGTGTGGCTGAATTAAAAAAATTCTGCTAAGAGGAGTGGGCCAAAATTCCTCAACAGCGATGTAAAAGACTCATTGCCCGTTGTAGCTGCCAAGGGTGGAACTACCAGTTTTTAGGTTTAGCAGCATTTACTATTTCCCCACATAGGACCAGGAAGGTTTAGATTTTTTTCCCCATAGCAAATTAAATAATGAGATAAGATAAGTCTTTATTAGTCCCACAATGGGGAAATTCCAGGATTGCAACAGCACAGGGATAGCAACACTCAGAGCAATAATTAAGAAGATAAGAAAAATAAGAGCAGTGAATATACATATGTACACAAATATACAGTTAGGCCCAAAAATATTTGGACAGTGACACAAGTTTTGTTATTTTAGCTGTTTACGAAAACATATTCAGGATACAATTATATAATCAATATGGGCTTAAAGTGCAGACTCTCAGCTGTAATTTGAGAGTATTCACATCCAAATTGGAGCAAGGGTTTAGGAATTACAGCTCTTTAATACGTAGCTGCCTCTTTTTCAAGGGACCAAAAGTAATTGGACAATTGACTCAGAAGGCTGCAAAAAAAAAAATAACAAGGCTGCATGGGCTCTTCCCTCGTTAACCTGTCATCAGTTAAGCAGTTAAAAGGTCTGGAGTTGATTCCAGGTGTGGCGTTTGCATTTGGAAGCTGTTGCTGTGAACACACAACATGCGGTCAAAGGAGCTCTTAATGGAGGTGAAACAGACCATCCTGAGGCTGAAAAAAAGAAGAAATCCATCAGAGAGATAGCAGAAATGTTAGGAGTGGCCAAATCAACAGTTTGGTACATTCTGAGAAAAAAAGAGTGCACTGGTGAGCTTGGGAACTCAAAAAGGCCTGGACGTCCATGGAAGACAACAGTGGTGGATGATCGCAGAATCCTTTCCATGGTGAAGAACAACCCTTCACAACATCCACTCAAGTGAAGAACACTCTCCAGGAAGTAGGTGTATCAGTATCTAAGTCTACCATAAAGAGAAGACTTCATGAGAGTAAATACAAAGGATTCACCACAAGGTGCAAACCATGAATCAGCCTCAAAAATAGAAAGGCCAGAATTGACTTTGCCAAAAAACACCTGAAGAAGCCAGCCCAGTTCTGGAACAGCATTCTTTGGACAGATGAGACTAAGATCAACCTGTACCAGAATGATGGGAAGAAGAAAGTTTGGAGAAGAATTGGAACAGCTCATGATCCAAAGCACTACAACTTCTGTGAAACATGGTGGCGGCAGTGTGATGGCATGGGCATGCATGGCTTCCAATGGCACTGGGTCACTTGTGTTTATTGATGATGTGACAAAAGACAGAAGCAGCCGGATGAATTCTGAAGTGTATAGGGATATACTTTCTGCTCAGATTCAGCCAAATGCAGCAAAGTTGATTGGACGGCGCTTCATCAATGATCCAAAACATACTGCAAAAGAAACCCAGGAGTTTTTTAAAGCAAAGAAGTGGAATATTCTGCAATGGCCGAGTCAATCACCAGATCTCAACCCAATCAAGCATGCATTTCACTTGCTCAAGACAAAACTTAAGGCAGAAAGACCCACAAACAAGCAACAACTGAAGACAGCTGCAGTAAAGGCCTGGCAAAGCATCACGAAGGAGGAAACCCAGCATTTGGTGATGTCCATGGGTTCCAGACTTCAGGCAGTCATTGCCTGCAAAGGATTCTCAACAAAATATTGAAAAGTAACATTTTACTTAGGGTTATGTTTATTTGTCCAATTACTTTTGAGCCCCTGAAATGAGGAGCGTTTGTATAAAAATAGCTACAATTCCTACATGTTTAATCATATATTTTTGTTCAACCCCTTGAATTAACCCCTTGCACTCTGGTCAGTTTCCCTAAAAATGCCAAAAAATAACATACCCAAAGTAAATCAAAAGCTGTTCTTCAACCCTTTGCAGCATCTTCATGGGGTTGGTCTCATTTAAAAGAAAACACTTTGAATTTTTTGGCAAAACAGTCATAATCTCTCTAAGTGCTCCTGCCACCGAGTAACAGTCATCTAAACATACTGAACTTGAAGAAAATAAATTTGGCCTGGGTGTTTTTTTGGATACAAATGCTTGCAAATAACACACAGCTTCAGATCCAGGCTGGAAAATGCAACAGAAATGTAGAACCAAGTGTTATCCAGCTGAGGTCAAAATTTTGTAACAATACCACAAAAAATGAATATATTACACAGCTTTTTTCTTAGGTTGTTCCCAGGCGTTTTAGAACCGTGCCAAATGGCACAGTTTGGAAAAACGTCTGTAACTTTTGAATGATTCAATATAGAAGCTTCATCTTGGGCTCTAATGAAAGGTGAAGGGCTGTGTGTGTGTGTGTGTGGGAGGGAGGTTGTTTATTCATTCATGAATGAATGAATGAACAAACAAGCCCCCACACACAAAGAAGCATGCCACGTAAAAAAATGTGTGGCTTTTTTTTTTTACAAGAAAAAATAACCTACAGTGCACTAAAAATTATACGAAAATATTTGTAATGTAGAAGATAACAACTCCCACCCACCCCACCCCACCCCCCCCGCTACAGAGGACGGACATCGCCCATCGCTACATGACAGAAAGCGGTGACGGTGCGCCGCGGTCTACTACGCACAGTTGGACTAAAATATCTGCAATATATCTGCAATCCGCTACAGAAGAGTAGCGGGGGGGGGGCGTTCACAACATATTGCGATAACGCACAGTTGTAATTTACCGATCGGTCAAAAGTCATTTGGATTACAATTTTCAGGGATAAAGAATAATTTAGCTTATAACACTTACCTGTCCACAACAGCAGCGTAGCTGGCGAACTTCTCTTCCTCATTGTCAGACGAGCATGAAGCTGGTCCGCTTGTTACGGACTCGTGGTTCTGGTCACGCGACCAGGTCAAACCATAATTCCATTATTGCGGTTTTGCGCTTCCATGATTGCGGTTTTGGCGAACGATTTTTCAAAACAAATAAGAACAGTAGTTAGAAAAAAAGACTGGCGAATGCCTGTGTGTCACCCAGCCTTACGCAAAACAGCTTTTGAACTTCTGTGCTTCAATTGGCTGGCTGTATTTGCAGCCATTGGTAGGCGGGTCCTTCTTGCTAGGTTTTCAGTCATTGGTTCTTCAAGATTTCAGAAACCAAATTCAAGGCTCTTATTAGTCGAATGAGAGGTCAATCACATCTAAACCAATCAAAGCACTCCTTTGGCTTTCTGTTCGCGGCTGTGTCTGTAGTGGAAGAATGGAAATGCAGCTTTTTTTTTTTCAGTGCCTCCTAGGATGCACAGTGTGTGTCCTAGGACGCCCTCGTGCGCCCTAGGACGCAGAGACGTTCCCGCCCGTGGTACACCGGAGTGCAAGAGGTTAAACCTTAAAGTCTGCACTTCAGTTCCGTCGTAGTTGTTTCATTTCAAATCCAATGTGGTGGCATGCAGAGCCCAAATCATGAAGATTGTGTCACTGTCCAAATATTTCTGGGCCTAACTGTATATATACAGTGCGGAGCATTGTAGCAAGATGCAATAAACAGCTTAACCGTCTACTTAGTTTTCCTACATAGTATGAATATGTACCCATACATATTGTCACCCTCAGTAGCGACTGATGTTGTCCTAGTTGTATACTGGAGGGGACCATTTGTGTAAGTCTGTTGCGTCTTTTGCATTCAATACTATTAGGTCGTCACTTTTTTTTTTTTTTTTTTTTTTTTGGCTATCTCTGCGAGCAGCCCTGCTTAGGTTATAAAGTCTGACAGCCGTAGGTAGGAAGGACCTGCGAAACCTCTCGGGTGCGCACCTAGGATGATGTAGTCTACTGCTAAATGAGCTCCTCAGTGCGTTCAGTATGTCCTGCATAGGGTGGGACCCGGACTCCAGCAGAGATGACAGGTTAGCCACCATCCTTCTCTCCTGTCTCCTCCACTGGGTCAAGGCGTTGTCCCAGGACAGATCTAGCTTTCTTGATCAGTTTGTTCAGTCTCTTCCTATCGGCTGCTGTAATGCCGTTGCCCCAGCAGACCACTCCAAAAGTGATGGCTGATACCACCACCGTGTCATAGAATGTCTTCAGCAGCGCCCCTTGTACACCAAAAGACCCGAGTCTCCTCAGTAGGAACAGCCTGCGCTGTCCTTTCTTGTAGAGTGCATCGGTATTGTGTGACCAGTCTAGTTTATTGTTCAGATGAACACCCAGGTACTTGTAGGATGTCACCATCTCGATGTCTGTTCCCTGTATGTTTACTGGTGCTGTGAGGGGTTGTCCTTGCCTGCGGCAGTCCACCACCAGCTCCTTAGTTTTCCTCGCATTGATCTGGAGGCAGTTCCGATGGCACCAGTCCACGAAGTCCTGGATAAGCCCTCTGTACTCAGCTTCATCTCCGTTGGAGATGAGGCCGACGATCGCAGAGTCATCAGAGAACTTCTGTAGATGGCAGTGTGTTGTGTTGTGTGAGAAGTCCGCAGTATAAAGGGTGAACAGGAAGGGAGCCAAAAACGTTCCCTGGGGGGCCCCCGTGCTGCTAATGATCGTGTCGGACACACAATCCCGGGTTCTCACAAACTGTGGCCGGTTAGTGAGGTAGTCCAGGATCCATGATGACAGGTGCTGGTCCACCCCTGCGCACAGCAGCTTGTCCCTCAGGATCATCGGTTGGATGGTGTTAAAACACTGGAGAAGTCAAAGAACATGATCCTCACCGTGTTCCTGGGCTTCTCCAGGTGGTACAGAGTACGGTGAAGGAGGAAGATCACTGCATCCTCCACCCCAATGCCATGCTGGTAGGCGAACTGGAGTGGATCCATCGCTGGTCCCACCAGGGGGCGGAGGTGAGCAAGGAGCAGTCTCTCCAGGGTCTTCATTATGTGAGACGTCAGGGCCACTGGTCTGTAGCTGTTCAGGTCTCTGGGGTGGAAAGTCTTTGGTACAGGTACCACACAAGATGCTTTCCACAACTGTGGTACCCTCCCCAGCTTCAGGCTCAGGTTGAAGATGTGCTACACAGTCCCACACAGCTGGTCTGCACAGGACTTGAGGAGCTTCGTGCTGATGCCGTCCGGTCCCGAGGCCTTCCTCGCCTTGATCTTCCTCAGCTACGTCCTCACCTGGGTCTTAGTGAGGGTCAGGTTGGGGGACTGTGTGCTGGGAGTGGGGGGGTGTTGGTGGAGTGGGGTGTGGACAGCAGATCTCGATGACTTTAGAGGCAGCAGTGGTTGGTGTGCAGGCGGGGGGGTGGGAGGGTGGTTGGTCAAACCTATTAAAAAACAGGTTCAGATTGTTCACCCACTCCCTGCCCCCCGTGGTCTGGGAGGAGGTATTCTGGAACCCAGAGATGGTTTTGAGGTTTCTCCAGACCCCACCGATGTCGCTCCGTTGCAGCTTGTCCTCCATCTTCTTCCTGAAGCTGTCCTTGCCTTCTCTGACCTTCCTCCTCAGCTCCCTCTGTATGGAATCATTTAAAAACTGCATTTTGTATTTACTTGTTATCTTTGTCTAATATCAAAATTTGTTTGATGATCTGAAACATTTAAGTGTGGCAAATATGCAAAAAATATAAGAACTTGGGAAGGGGGCAAATACTTTTTCACAGCACTCTCTCCTCCTACAGAATACATTTACTCACTTGCATAATAAACATGTTTTCCAGAGCTTGGGCTGACTGATGGACAGGAGTTGGCCGTCGCTGATGTCACCACACCCCAGACGATGCTGTTCAGACTCTGCTTTACCTCATAACACAAACTCAGGCACTTGTAAAACCAGAGCTGTTAACCGCCCATCCTCGGAAAACGTGTGCTCATACAATAAATGATTGAATGCTTTTTCTACACTTCTCAGCATATGTTAAAGCTTTCCACCAAAAAGCCAAAACATAGTTAATGCAGTCATTGTTGTATTTACATTTGTTAATACACGTTTGAGTTCCTCTTAAATGTGTTGTACCAATTACTGCTTATCACATGTTCTGTACAAAGAGACAAGCTACAATTACCTTGTGGAGATCATTTTATATTTGTTCTAGTTTTGTGTATTTATTTATTTCAGCACATATTTCAAGTGTTTTTGCCAGTAAAATTGGTGATGAGCAGACACTGATGTTGATGTTCTTGGTGTAAAAACTGGAATAAAATGTTGTTTTTTTTTCCCTCTGAGATGTGTTTTATTAAACTGCAGTGGTAGCCTAGTGGTAGAGCATCTGTCCTACAGCCGGGCGGTTGTGAGTTCAAGCCCTAGCCAGATCTTATCAAAGACCATATTAAAAATGGTACTTCCTGCCTTCTAGCTTGGTGCTTAGCATAAAAGAATGTGGGAAGGGGAAACTGTGGCAGTGGCACCTCCAATAGGGGAAATGCATTTTTGTTCGACTGTACATACTTGGCTGTATGGATTGAGTGACAAAAAAACTCTGCTTTATTTATGTAACTAACTTCCGCCCTCCCAAGAGAGCAGACGCTTTTTTCTTCTCTCCTGCTGACTTTTTCCTCCCCTCCTACTACTGGATCCCAGCTTGCTGTTGTCTGTCTGCGTCTAACTGCGACCGCCGAAAAGAAATTATGGAGTTAATAAGCTGGGCTTTGAACACAATTGACACTATTTTTTCAACAAGGAAAAGTGCTCCGGGGGAAGCTGTCTGCCCCGCTGGAACGGCTCCAGTGGGCTATTTATGTGACACAGGTAATTGGAAAATGCTGTGTCTCTCTAATCTCTCTATCGAAGATATTGAAGATTTGTTTATCTTCGTAATCTTGGTGATTGGGATAATTCTGATTGGGACGGGAATTGTCTTGGTTTACCGCAAATTGCTGAAGATGGATTCAACCTATCAAAATGCTGGCCAGGCGAGGTGCATCCAACAAATTGAAAAACTGGAGAAGACCCTGATAGCGACTACTGGAGAACTGTCTCGTAAGGTGGATTACATCATGGGTTCGCTCAGGTCTTACCACGACGAATTCAAAGCTGCGCAATGAAGGATTAATGTACTGAATCTACAGAAGAAATACAAGTCTTCTCTGTGATCAGTCCTATTTGGCATTATTATTCCCCATGAAAATTCCTCCTGGCTGTCTGCAGACTGTGTTTTTTCAAAATCATGAGCACAAGGCCTTGGACAGCCAGCTGCAGCGCCAGATAAGACTGGGCGCCAGACAGACAAAACATCTTCTGCCAAGGGTCCTTGGGTCTCTCTTATTATCATCAACACTGCTCAACACCGCACACACATTGATTCATGAACTGAATAAAGATATACTGTACACTGCTCTCTTGTGTCTTGTGAAATTCTGAGTGTAGCGAATGTATGTGCATGAGAGCTTTTTTTTTCCTTGAACTCTTAATATTGATTAAGTATGTAACCAGTATCGCCTATCACAGGGGCTGAGGTCGCCAAGGTGGTTAAAAATCTCCTTGGTGGCCGGGCCCCGGGGGTGGACGAGATTCGCCCCGAGTACCTCAAGGCCCTGGATGTTGTTGGGTTGTCATGGTTGACACGCCTCTGCAACATTGCGTGGAGGTCGGGGGCAGTGCCTTTGGCATGGCAAACCGGGGTGGTGGTTCCTCTCTTCAAAAAAGGGGACCGGAGGGTGTGCTCCAACTTTAGAGGGATCACACTCCTCAGCCTCCCTGGGAAGGTCTATGCCAAGGTATTGGAGAGGAGAGTCCGGCCGTTGGTCGAACCTCGGATTCAGGAGGAGCAATGTGGTTTTCGTCCTGGCC
This sequence comes from Pholidichthys leucotaenia, assembly GCA_020510985.1. Classification (NCBI taxonomy): domain Eukaryota; kingdom Metazoa; phylum Chordata; class Actinopteri; order Cichliformes; family Pholidichthyidae; genus Pholidichthys; species Pholidichthys leucotaenia. Next base: position 182,509,148 of record CM035837.1, on the reverse strand, counting down.
GTGGCACATCGGACCAGCTCTTTACCCTCTCGAGAATTCTTGAGGGTTCGTGGGAGTTTGCCCAACCAGTTTACATGTGTTTTGTGGACTTGGAGAAGGCATTTGACCGCGTCCCTCGTGGATTTTTGTGGGGGGTGCTTCGGGAGTATGGGGTATCGGGCTTGTTGTTACGAGCTATTCGGTCTCTGTACGACCGTTGTGAGAGTTTAGTTCGCATTGCCAACACTCGGTCGGAGTCATTCCCAGTGAGAGTTGGACTCCGCCAGGGCTGCCCTTTGTCACCGGTCCTGTTCATAATTTTTATGGACAGGATTTCTAGGCGCAGCCAGGGAATGGAGGGTGTCATGCTTGGTGACCACAGGATCTCATCTCTGTTGTTTGCAGATGATGTTGTCCTGTTGGCTTCATCCAGCAATGACCTACAGCTCTTGCTGGGACGGTTTGCCGCTGAGTGTGAAGCGGCTGGGATGAGAATCAGCACCTCCAAGTCCGAGTCCATGGTCCTCAGCCGGAAAAAGGTGGATTGTCCTCTCCGGGTTGGGGACAGGCTCCTGCCCCAAGTGGAGGAGTTTAAGTATCTTGGGGTCTTGTTCACGAGTGAGGGGAAAATGGAGCGAGAGATCGACAGACGGATTGGAGCAGCATCTGCAGTGATGCGGACGTTGTACCGGTCTGTTGTGGTGAAGAGGGAGCTTAGTTCTAAGGCAAAGCTCTCGATTTACCAGTCAATCTACGTTCCTACTCTCACCTATGGTCACGAGCTTTGGGTAATGACCGAAAGAACGAGATCGCGGATACAAGCGGCTGAAATGAGCTTTCTCCGTAGGATTGCTGGACTCACCCTCAGAGATAGGGTGAGGAGCTCAGTCATCCGGGAGAGGCTCAGAGTAGAACCGCTGCTCCTCCACATTGAAAGGAGTCAGTTGAGGTGGTATGGGCATCTGATTAGGATGCCTCCTGGACGCCTCCCACTTGAGGTGTTTCAGGCACGTCCCACTGGGAGGAGACCCCGGGGCAGACCCAGGACTCGGTGGAGAGACTATGTCTCCCAGCTAGTCTGGGAACGCCTTGGTATCCCCTCTGAAGAGCTGGAGCAGGTGGCTGGGGAGAGGGAAGTCTGGGCTTCTCTGCTTGAACTGCTGCCTCCGCGACCCGGACCTCCGGAAAAGCGGTAGAAGATGGATGGATGGATGGATGTAACCAGTATTTTGAATCGATTTTTTTGCTCCTTCCCATTGTATTATCTTTATGCTACCTGTACCCTCCTGCTGATAGGCGCGTTTCAGATGTGCCGCGGCACGGAAATGCAGGTCATTACTGTGTCAAGTCAAATTCTCTCGTATGTTATCAGTGTTCTGTTAATGTACTTGGCAATAAATCCTTTTCTGATTCTGATTCTGAACTCAATTTGCAGGACAGGTGTAACAGTGTCTGGTAGTGAGACATGGATACCATACCCACAGCAAGAAAAAGGAAACGGTTTTCACCTCCGATGCCTCTGGAAGATGTTGCAGATAAAATGGCAAGATCAAGTCACCAATGAGCAGGTGCTACAACAAGCGGGTGTACCATCACTGTTTAACATCCTGCGGTGAAACGGGCTCCACTGGATGGGTCGTGAGCAGAATGGAGGATACCAGGCTGCCCAAGGGAGTGCTGTACAGCATGCGTTCAACTGGGAGGCGGCCCAGAGGAAGGCTGTGAACAGAAGCAGGTGGAGATCAGCTGTAAACGTTGGGACGGAGCTGCTAGGAAAAGCAGGGCTGCTTATGTGAGGCACAGGTGGAGGGAACGCGGAGTTGGATGGAGCTGGCCAGATGTTCTACTGTGCATTCTGCGAGAGAGCCTGCTGAGCTAACATCGGCCGCACCAACCATGAGAGGTGCTGTCTCGCCAGAACTTTGCTGAGTAACTGATGGAAACTGAAAGACTTAAGAGATCACTGCTGCAGGACCGTCTACTAAGACAAAAAGAGCTGAAGAAGTAATATATGATGGGTTTTATTGTGTAAGAGTCACACTGATTCAAATTTTTTTCTGAGTGTACATGTATGGACTCTCTTCTATTATAAAAGAAGGTAGTAGGCTTAACCTACTAGTAAATGTCTTCTTTTGGCTGCTCCCTTTCGGGGTTGCCACAGCATATCATCACCTTATATTGTGATGCTCTCTGCATGTTGATCCTTTAGCAAGGATCTTTACACTGGATGCCCTTCCTGATGCCACCCTCCCCATTTACCCAGGCTTAGGACCTGCACAGGGAGTACACTGGTTTGTGCTCCCCCTGTGGCTGGGAAACCAGATTCCCTTCCTCCATTCTGTTAGCTGAGCACCAAGGTAGAAGGCAGGAAGTACCATTTTTATATGTATATGGCTGGGACTTGAACCCACGATCTTTCTGTTGTGGGTTTAAAAAAGGAGCAAAAGTTCTTTTTTCAATGCTTATTGCTGTTTTTCCAATTTACTTTCCATTATGCGCTTCTGTTTTTTTTTTTCCTAGAATAGATTCTTTGAGGTTTACCCAGGAGCTTTACAGAAGTTCCATGCAGTAAATCTCTATTCGTCTATTTTTTTAACTATTAAAAATATATCAATAGCATAACTTTACATACAAAGAAAAAGCAAAAATGACAACGAAGAACAATGACACAAATAAAAACGGATGGAAGCGTAACAAAATGTAAATAAATAAATAAATAGTAGTCGTGACGTCAGCGTGCTACGTGGACAGGAAGTAGCGAGCAGGCTAATGCTAAGCTTTGCTACAAGTTAAGCGACCAAAACAAATGATGACAGCTGAGCAAAGGAGACGATGAAAGCTCGGGTAAACCATGGGAAATAACGCGCTGTAACACCAGGAATAGACTTTTAGGAGGAGTTCCTTTGCTGACGGCATTTCTACATGAATGACCCCTGGCTAGTATGGGATTTAGAGGGCCAGCTTTTCAGTTTTGGAGCTGAAAGTATCGACGCCGTCCGTGTTCACCAACTGTGCTAGCTTTGACGTTACACCTTTGCTAAGTGAATGTGTGGCAGTTAAGTTGTCAAGCGTTTTTTTTTTTTTTTTCTGAGATACTCGCACCGTTGTACCGCTGATCACTGACAACTCCGGACACGGAATAAGTGTTAGTGTTTTTATTGTTGCATTCACTTCAGGGTCCGTGTCACAATTTTTGAACTTGGACTTTGCTAGCTAACTAGCTCAACAATCGGAATGAGTTGGTTTAACGCATCTCATCTGTCCAGCTTCGCTAAACAAGCTTTAACTACTGCTCAGAAATCAATTGATCGTGTCCTGGACATCAAAGAAGAGGACCAATGGAGTGACACAGTTGTAATGCCTTATAATGGTAAGTAATGTGTAATGAAGTCGTAACTAACAGCGGATCCTGGTCCGTGCAGTTTAAAACGAACACTATCAACTGTCTCGAAGATTAAAAGCGATTTTTTTTTCTTTAGATGTTTCCATACCTGGAAAACTGTCGCTAAATGGAGGATGGGGCATGACACAGTGGGAATCACCTCCTGAAGAAAAGAACATCACTCCTCCTCCTTCGTCAGGGGCGATTACTACTCCTGTCACTCGTACTGTTGTAGATGAATCCGAAAACTTTTTCAGTGCCTTTCTGTCACCTGGAGACACACAAGCTGTCACCAAAACTCAGGTAGTGTCTGTACCCCCTACCAAGTCCCAAAGTCGACCACAAGAGAAGGAGAAGAAAAGCAAAGAGGTCGCTGTCAGGGAAGATGTGGGGAGTCAGAAATCTGAACCCCTAAGTAAGAGTCGAGAAAGTGAGGCAGTTGCTGAGAGCGCGTCCGGAGAGCCCAAGTCCTCCCCAGACACTGTTCTGCTGCAGCCAGTGTCTCCCGTTTCACCTTCCAGCGGTGTTCCTTGTAACACTCAGAGCAAACCAAACAGTGTGAAACAAGATGGTGGCTCAGCAGAATTAGATGAATCAAAAATCGGGAAGTCACAGTCTCCACCACAACCCCAAGCAGAAGATGCCACAGACTCGCCTGAACCATCTACTTCCGAACCGAAGAGGCTGACTCCTCTTGATCCTTCACCCTCCACATCATCCAAGGAAGTACAAGCAGAGCATAAAGACTCAAAGGTGGAGGATCGTCAAAATGATACACCCTCCCCTCCTGTTAGTGCTTTTTCCTCAGGGACCTCCACCACCAGTGACATTGAAGTGCTTGATCATGAGAGTGTGTTGAGCGAGAGCTCGGCCAGTTCCCGGCAAGAAACTGGGGAGGGTAAGGCTGCCCTCCACTTAATGCAGAGCTCCTTCCAGCTCCTCACTGCCTCCACATGTGGAGATTTCCCTCGAATAGATGACTACCCTAAACTCACAGAGAGCTGTGGTTCTTCTTCCGATGCTTTTGAGCGCATTGATTCATTCAGTGTGCAGTCACTGGACAGCCGGAGTGTCAGTGAGGTTAACTCCGATGACGAGATACCCGGCAGTCGGACCCTGGCATCTGTCACTACGGGTCCCGCACCTTTAACGGTATCCTCAGCTGTGTGCCAGAAGGAGGAAGGGGGAGAAGAGGAGAAGGCAGGTGAGGAGGATGAGGATGAGGAGGATGGATTTACTGAAACGGTGAGGGAGCAGTCGCTTGATGAGATGGAGGAGAGTGGACGGAGTGCGACGCCTGTGAATAGCGAGCAGCCTGAGGATTTGACCGAACAGGAATCTGAGGCTAATGTCTCACTGTCTGATCCCACCTCCAAAGAAGAAGATGTCACACCACCGATCACTGAGGAGATGAAAAGTGTCTCAACTGTTCAGATACTGGAGCTTCAAAAGGTGACAGCTAGTATTTCATTCCTCTAGTGAGAACAGTCAGAAGCATTTACTGTTTTTTTTAATCCACGTTTGTCATCCACTGAGATCGTGGAGGTTTTGGTAGGGACTACATCAACGTGACATGTCCTACAGAATCTGAGTGTACAAGTCAATAGAACTCCCTGAATTCTGTTAAATAGTCTTGTGCTAAAGGTCACCTCCAGTTTAAAAGTGTGCCACGTGTGAGCAAGCTGTTGGCATGGATGGCTTCAGTGTTGTTTTAGTTAGGGGTGTGTGTGTGTGTGTGCGTGCCATTACTATAAAACATCAAAGCAAAAAGTGGAACAAAAGCAGCACGGTGGTACAGTGGTTAGCACTGTTTCCTAACAGCTAAGTTCCAGATTCAAATTCCCAGGCTGGCAAGGGTGGGACCCTTTCTGTGTGGAGTCTGCATGTTCTCCCAGTGCTGCGTGGGTTTACTCCGGGTGCTCCGGTTTCCTCCCACAATCCAAAGACATGCGTGTCCGGTTCATTGGTGACTCTAAATTGTCCCTAGGTATCTGTCTCCGATAGGCGCTTAGAATAGAGAGTTAGCACTAGTGAAGGGCTTTGCGTGGTCTTTGAGACTAGAAAAGCGCTATATAAGTACAGGTCCTTATCCCTTAATGAAACCAAGTGTACTTTTGTAGTTAGCAACAAGTCAACATTTCTAAAGCATGTCATTGCTTTGCAGTTTGTTTTTGTTTTTGTTTTTTAAATAAAATACAGATGATGTAGTCGAAAATATTTCTTTCAAAGTTAATTACTGTTTATTTTTGGATACTTTTAACTTTTTTCCCAGTGTTTCCCAAAGGATTTTTTGAAACTGGGGTAGCTGGACTCTTATCCAGACTCTTCAGGGCATGGCACCCGAAAGTATCCCAGAGAAAAAAACTGTGTATTTTAAAACTGAATAGAACTACAGTCATGTGAAAAAATTAGGACACCCTGTATAAGCCTCTGTGTGTGTTTTACATATTTGGAAATATGGATATTTAATATCAATGTTTAAAATACTGGGAGATTCATGTTATACAACTAAACAATTAAAAATGAATTCAAGACTTTTTCAAATTTTCTGTAAAATGTAATTCTAAACAAATAGTGAGGAATAAATTAGGACACCCCTCATCTTTTTTAGGACACCCCCCACATTCATTCCCACTTAAAATGGCTAAAATGAATGCTAAAAAATACAAATAAAAACAAAAACAAAGTTAGACATAGACGTGAACATTTATGAATAAAGAACTGAATATTTAATGGGGTGTCCTAATTTTTTCATATGACTGTACTTTGTCGACATAGAGAACATTGGGATCATGTGGTTAAGAAACAGAGGGAAAACAGCTGTTTTTGCTATAATGAGAAGTGTAACGATCTAGTCAGCTCATTATGAAACTGTGGTGGGCCGCCATGGTTTAATTAATGTATGGAAAACACGGTTTCCTGTCAGATGGCTTTATCTTCCAATGGATTTAAAGTACCAAGAAAAAATATTTTTCTTAACAAATTACTAAATCTTTCTTTCTCCCAGAAAAAAAATAATTATATATATATAAACGATTATGGGCGCAACTTCTAGTTTCGGCTGAAGTAGTGTTAAATCAGTCGGCAAGAGTGGAGTAGTGGGGCATTTAAAATAGTGTTTTTAAAAGTGTTTTAAATTTGTTTTAATGTCTAGTCCACATACATGTTTTGCAGTCAAGCGGCAGATAATTTCAGCACTTGTAGGTTTTGTATTTTTGAATGTTTTTGTGTAGTTCTGGTACTTGCTGCTGTTCATGGTGTGAGACTCCTAAACCTCAGATAAATCTGTGATGGGTTCAACAGTAATGAGTAGATCATGCACTGAAAACTAAAAAGAACTATTCGTGTGATTGGTGGTACAGATACAGCAGCACCAGGTATGTTTTCCCTTGTATGAATGTCACAGATCTGACGTTCATATATGCCACCAGATGCAAGGCTGCATGAAGTAAAACAGTAAATTTAAAAAAGTAACAGTTTGCTTCCTAAGGCTTAACAATTTAAGAAAGATATCGAATAGGTGAGTTTTTTTGCATTCGTTGCACTGCATTGGAACGATATGGACTTGATCTTAGCAGGTTCATCATGCATTGATTTTTAAATGATCACAAAATATAGATCAATAAAATTTTGAACAATTGTCAGAAAAGGTCTGTAGGTGCTAAGTTAAATAACAAGCATTCAGGGCATGACAGCAGTATGAGCATTTTAATTTCGGGGTAAAACAAACAGCTGCAGCTGTCTGTATTTACCACGACATTAAAACACCCAAACACGGTGTTGTGGTTCTTTGTGGCTCTGACTAGATTCTACGTCTGCTTTGAGGTAAATCTGATTATGTCCAACATATTTTAACAAAATGCAACCGACTTTATTGTGGTGGAAACACTGATATACCACAGAGTTTTTATTTGTTTACAGCGTTAGCATCTTAGCAGCGGAGCTAACTAACGGAGCTACTGTCTGCCAGGCCACTTTTTAAGGTCATCTTCTCATCCCTCCATAGTCGTGGGAAGTGGTATGATTATATTCCTCTTTTTGAGGTGCAAAAGACCGTGTCCCTGCATTTTTGATGCAAAGTCATTGTTTTTTAACAAGGAAAAGTGTCCTGTTTCTGTGACAGTCCCACTTTCTAAACTAGTACTGGAAGTTGCGCCCATAATTTACGCAAAGCATCATGGGGGCTAGGAATAAAGTGGATAAATATACATAAAGAATCCTGTTTCAACACCATCAGGTGCCTTTAAATATAAAAAAAAATCAGGTAAAAATATAAAAAAAATCAGGTGTCTTTAAATATAAAAAATGTCATCATCTCTCAGGTTATTGATGAGTTATCTGGGCGTCTTGAAAAGAGAGAGACTCAGCTGCTGGCAGTCAGCAAAGACAAGGCCCGGCTGGAGGAGGAGTTTGACAATCTGAAAGAGTAAGTTTGTGGAACGCATGCACCTGTTTCTCAAAGTCATTATAAACATTGTTGGTAAGCGAGCAGCTTGATGACTCACAGGTCCGACTAGAACTACCTTTGAAAGCACTGGAGATGAGCTCCTAAAAAAGTTTGTGAATTGTTGAACTTCATTTGTAAAGTCTGGCTTCAGTGTACATATGTCTTTGAATGCTTGAAGTAATTCACTTGTGCAGATGATTAAAAGTGATCTTGGGCTTTAGGCTGTACAGAATATGTTCATGAGCCAATAAAGTAATGAATCTGGTCACGCTGCAGTGAGGTGATCAGCTTGAAGGAGGAGAGCTCTACTGTTCAGTCCCTAAAGGAGGAGTTCACCCAACGTATAGCAGATGCAGAACGGAAAGCCCAGCTGGCTTGCAAAGAGAGAGACATAGCCAAGAAGGTAACCTGGTGTTTATGATCTTGGTGTACAGCTTCTAATGCCCTATTTGATAACCTCAGGTCTTTTGTAGTGCGACTGCATGTACAGCTTCCCCACCTTCGAAATGCCAAATGTCCAAACTTTTTGTGGTGAAGTTTGTTTTATGTGTGCCACAGGAGATAAAAGGTTTGCGAGAGGAGCTTTCTACAAGACTGAACTCCAGCGATACATTGGAGATCATCAGAGAGAAGGAGGAGCAGATCAGAGGTCTGCTGGAAGAGGGTGAGTCTCACTTGCAGAGATAACTGTTGTTCAGCTTCACCAGTCTCAGCCCTGTCTAAGAAGATTGTCAATATTCTCGGCAGCTACATCTGTTTTGATTACATCCACCCCACACACCTCTGCATTGGAAATGTTTTGTTTGCGTTATGCTTCATTAGAGAAGTGTGGTGCTGGGCCAAGTACATTTTAAAAAATGATGTAATAACCCCCTTCCAGAGTAAATCAAAGGCCAGTAATTTTCCAAGACAGTTTAATCTCACATTCTGTAATTTTAAAAGACATTTAATATTTATGACTTCTAAAAATTTACTTAGTTTTTTTTCCCTTTCACTTTTTTAGGTGAAAAGCTGTCAAAGCAGCAGCTTCAGCACAGCAACATCATCAAGAAATTGCGTGTGAAGGAGAAGGAGAGCGACACAAAAATGATCAAGCAGCAGAAAAAAATCAAGGAGCAAGAGGATGAGCTCCAGAGCCTGCAGCAGGTCAGGATTTTATTAACTTAAATTTTCAACTTTTTTACAATCAAAATACAAACTTTTTGCTTTTATGACATTGTTTAATTCATTTCAAATGCATATTGATGAAATGTAATCATAATTAATTTAATTTTCAGGTTTTAGATGGGAAGGAGGAGGTGGAGAGACAGCACAGGGAGAACATCAAGAAACTGAACGCTGTGGTGGAGCGGCAGGAGAAGGAGCTGAGCAGGCTTCAGTCTGAATCTGAGGAGCTGCAGGAGAAATCCAGGAGTGTCCAGGCTGCTTTGGACAACTCGTACAAGTAAGTTATTGCGCACACACACACACACACACACACACACACACACACACACACACACACACTACTGTTTAAACTGGACATGAGGAACAGAGTAAATCTCACTCTAAATCTATCATCTTTAGTCTTTTTTGTTACATGATACTTTAGTACTAATCGTTTGGCTTTATATTTATCAAACTTTAACCTGAGTATGAACGAGACACTTTGTCTTATCAGACCTAATGACACCCCATTACTGCACTGAAATAGGGTTGTATAGAATTAAACCTTTCTTGTAACATTTACCGTTGTTTAGAACTACACACTCCAGATCAGAATTGTGTGTTGTTAGAAGCCTTGCTTGTGCAGCTCAACAATCCTGCCACGTTCAAAGAGAGAAAGCCTTTTTTGCCTTTTTCATCAGGCCATGACTGTGTGAATGCCTGACAGAAAATGACACGAAAGCCAAATGTTTGCACAGATTCCGCCTTTTAAAGGCTACGGTCTTAAACTTTTGATCAGCTGATAAACAGCCTGTTTGAGTTTAAATGCAGTTTTCAGTAAATTACCTGCTCTCTGTTTTTTTGTCTCTTGTTCCTTTTTCCTTTTTTTGCATTTTGAAGCTCTCATTACAACTTGGTTACAATTCACCAGCGTAAAATGTGAATACTTGTAATTTTCCCCTGGTCTTAACATTTTGTTCAGGAGCTTATAAGTGGCCATAAACTCCATTTCCACTACAGTAATTAGGAACCAATTTTTACAGGAACTTCCTTTGTGGTGCGTCTTCATGACAGGAACCTCCCTGAAAGGGAAAGTTTTCAGGAACTCATAGCAGCCTTTAAATAAGGCCCTGGCCAGGGGTAGATACTTCAGAGCAGCCCCGAACACTGCTGGGTTAGGGTTTACGATCGACTCATTGCTGATAGGATAAAAGTCAGCATCATGACTTAAACAAAACACAAGGAAATGAAAAGTGTCAAATTTGACCAGAAAAAGATAATGGAGAAGCTCCTCTAATGCTTAAAAATGTATAATATTATGCTGCCATGATTGTGGAGGGTCTAAATGATTATTCAGCATTCGTGACCATGCAGTGTGTGCTTCAGGAGGACACAAGCATTACACCAGAGCAGCACAGCCCATAACACCGGCTGCTACTGCTGTCGTTCGCCGAGATGTGAATTCACACAGCTGGCCAGTGGGAGACAGCGTCCCCGCCGGTGATTCTCCTGGTGTGTTCATGCAGCTAGGCCATATAATGCCTAAAATATAATGTTTCCACCATACTTGTGGAGGGGAACAGCCAGATACATCATATGTGCAAGCACATGCATTGGGTTAGCCTCAACACAGCGAGCGGCAAGGCACAGGTGCAGCGGCTCGGGCTGTTTTAGTCAGAGAGTGGGTCCACAATGTTGTCCAGCCAGGAACAGAGAGTCCCCACTGGTGCAGCTATCCCGTACTAATACAATCAATCTATTTCTCTCCACAATTAAACAGCAATGGTGGCAAGATGATCCCATCACTTCAATCTACATTCATTTACTGCTTAATCATTTCTTTATGATTTCAAAGTATTTTAAATGTATTTTACTTTGCTGCACTGTATCGTGGTTGAAACTGCCAGACGATTTTGTCATGAGCAAATCTTCTGGAGACTGATGGTTCCTACTCCCATAATGGAGCCACAACGGGGGAGAGGACCTGATTCAGGGCCTGCACTTATCAAGCTCCTGTTCTCTAAAATTGGTTCCTGGTTCCTGTAATGGAAATGGGATTATAGATTTTGCTTTATTTTAGATCCTGTGTGATAATGTACAGTTTGATGTTCCACATAAGCTTTCCATAACAACGGTGTTACAGTGGTGATGTTTTTTCCACATTGGTGTTGTCAGGGAGTTGGCTGAGCTTCATAAGGTGAATGCTAGCCGAGCCAGTGAGGCTGAAGAGGCAGCTCTGAGCAGGGAAACCCAGGCCAAAGAGCAGCTGAGTCTGGCTCTGGAGAAAGCCCAGGAGGAGGCCAGAATACAGCAGGAGGTCCTGGCCAACCAGGTAACATGGGTTCTAGCTGCTGAAGCACAATATAAAACACTTTTTAAAAAAAAAAAATATAGAAGCTAGTAATGCAGCATTCATTAATGTTACACATATTTGATCAAATTGTACACTACAGAAGACAGTGATGTAACTTTGATTCATTCATTTTCAACTGCTTAATCATTTTCGGGTCACAGAGGGTGCTGGAGCCTATTCCAGCATCTTTGGGTGAGAGGCGGGGTACACCCTGGACAGATCGCAGGGCCAACGCAGAGGCTACGGTCACATTGCAAGTCTTAATGTTCAGTTTAAATGTGACCCCCATCAGACACCAGTGTGAATGGTCTACGGCTGTGAAGTAACCCGCATGCGCAGAGGAAAACGTAACGTCAGACAGAGCATTGTGTTTATGGAAGTAAATATGAGCCATGAACGATTGAGGGGGACAGAACTTCTTCACCTTGATGCAACACTGCAAAATAAAATGTTAAAATCATTCAGAAATGATTAGGCACAAAATAATGAGACCAGCTTCATTCCTCTACACGCCAGATGACCGCTGTGATCAGCTCAGCTTTAACAGAACTGATCGATTAAACAGCTCTCTTGAAAATGAGACCCCATATCTCAGTGGGATTACCTGTATAAATAAGGTTAATGATAAATAAACAGTGTGGCTAGTACCAGCGGCGTAACACCAGTCCTGCACAGGAAGGAGAAGCCGCCACAGACTCCCCTCTCCTGTCCTCCTATCCCCGTATCTGGCCATTCTGCTCCACAGTCATGCCGGTATTAACTTTACATTTTAGATATTACAGCGGCCGGGACTCATGGTGTGCTGTTTACAGGGCAAAAGGAATTTGCAGTGTCCAGTAAATGTGCCGTTACTGTGCGCCTGTAATGCTTGTCTGACAGTTTCAGCCCCACCCCCACCCTCACCCCGCCACAACCCGAAATTTTGAAGTTGTTGTGCAGTCGGAGCTGGAAAAATTACAATCCAGTGATAAAGGTTAGAAGAAGATTGATTAAAAAGAGAGCACGAATCAGCTGTGTCTGCCATGCTTGCTGCATCCTCCACCGCAGAATTGTGACGTCGGTCTCACTTGAATGAGGAAAAAGTCGGATGAAAAGCGACATGACCGTTCAGACTGAGGTCGCTTTGGAAAGCATCAGTTACGTATCCGAATTAGGACCATGTATGAAAGTGGCCTGGGTCTGATGTGAAAAAATCGGATGTGTGCTGTTCAGACTGTCATTAAAAAAATCAGCTATGGGTCACATGCAGGGCTTCACATTAACACCCGCCCCACCTGCGCCTGGCGAGTACATTTCGGCTGTGGCAGGTACTGCCACTAGCCACTTTGGCGGGTTGTAGTTTTCTCAAACGACATCTAAATAATAAACCTATCGCAAAGTGAGACTACAAAACTACAACTCCCATAAGCACTATCGGCGCACATACAGTGTTTTCTCATTGATCCAATGTCAGCAAGCTGCAGCCAGGGATTCTGGCTCCGCAGATCGGCCCATTTTCTTTCCAGTCTGGAGAACGACCAGAACGACCACCAACCTGTTCACGTTTCTAATCGTTTTTCCCCGCTCAGCGACACACCCGCTGAGGAAAAAGCTCTGATCATTGGCGACTCTGTAGTCAGAAACGTGAACCTAGAGACTCCAGCGGCCATAGTCAAATGCATTCCTGGGGCCAGAGCAGGCGACATCGAGTCAAATTTGAAAATGCTGGCTAAAAGTAACTGTAAATACTCCACAATTGTTATTCACGCTGGCATTAATGACATCCGTCTCCGGCAGTCGGAAGTCACGAAACTTAATGTAGAATCGGTGTGTGACTTTGCAAAAACGATGTCAGCCACTGTAGTATTCTCTGGGCCCCTCCCCAATCTGACCAGTGATGACATGTTTAGCCGCTCGTCATCCTTGAACCGCTGGCTGTCTGTGTGGTGTCCTGCAAATGACGTGGGCTACATTGACAATTGGAGCTCTTTTTGGGGAAAACCTGGTCTTATGAGACGAGACAGCATTCATCCCACTTTGGATGGTGCTTCTCATTTATCTAACAATCTGGCATCTTTTTTATCCAAATTTCCAAAACATTGACTACTCGGAGTTGGGACCAGGAAGCAGAGTCGCAGTCTTACACGCCTCTCTGCAGCGCCTCTTCATCTGCCACCCCTCAGCTTAGCCCCTGTCTTCCCCATCAGAGAATCGTTGTCTGCTCCCTCCAAAGTAAATAAAAATATAATATATAAGCATCCCAAAGTGATTAAGCAAAATATTGGTAAAATTCAAATTAAACATAAAGCCTCTAAATTGAATGATTTGGCCTCTGTTCCTCCTCATAATTTAAAAATTAAATGTGGTTTATTAAATATTAGGTCTCTAACTCCCAAGTCTCTGTTAGTCCATGATCTGTTAATTGATCATCAGATTGATTTAATTTCCCTTACAGAGACTTGGTTAGGGCAAGAGGATTATGTTGGTTTAAATGAATCAACTCCCTCTGGTTATTTAAACTGTCAAAATCCCAGAAGTTCTGGTCATGGAGGAGGAGTAGCAACAATTTACCATTCCAAATTACTAGTTAATGTAAAGCAAAAAACATGTTATAATTCCTTTGAGGGCCTGGTCCTCAGTATTGGGCACGTTAGCAATTTTAGGTTAAACCCAATTTTATTTGCCATAGTTTATCGTCCCCCATTAACCTACTCAGAATTTTTATCCGAATTTGCTGATTTCTTAGCTGATTTAGTGCTGAAATCTGATAGAATAATTATAGTAGGGGACTTTAATATACATGTGGATGTAGATAGTGACTGCCTTAATGTGGCATTTAATTCAATATTAGACTCGATTGGGTTTTCTCAGAAAGTAAGAAATTCTACTCATTACCTCCACCATACATTGGACCTTGTTCTGACATATGGCATAGAAATAGAAAATCTGGTAGTGTCTCCTCATAACCCTGCACTGTCAGACCATTGTTTGTTAACCTTTGATTTTACTATTTCTGACTATTTGGCTCCTAAAGAAAAATATTATTACAGTAGATGCCTCTCAGATGATGCTGTTACCAAATTTACGCAGATTGTTTCCTCTATGCCATGTGTCAACACAACGGAAATAAGCTATAGACAGCTTGCTCCTTCTGTAATTGATAACATGGTGGATAGTGTTACAGCTTCTCTGCATCAGACTCTAGACTTGGTGGCCCCCTTAAAAAAGAAAAAGTCTAGTCAGAGATTTCTAACTCCTTGGTTCAACACAGAAACTCGTAGCTTAAAACAGAAGACTCGTCAATTAGAAAATGGCGCTCCACTAATTTAGATGAAATCTATTTAGCTTGGAGAAATCATCTTTTAATTTATAAAAAATATCTTAGAAAAGCTAGAACGAGTTATTACTCTGCATTAATAGAAGAGAACAAGAATAATCCTAGGTTTCTTTTCAGTACTGTAGCCAGGTTGACAGAGTCAGGACTCTGTCAATCCTAGCATTCCCTTAGAGCTTACTAGTCAGGACTTTATGAACTTTTTCAATAATAAAATTTCATCCATCAGAGATAAAATCAATCAGATTCTTCCCACAGTTAACTTAAATACTGTAACTACTACAATGCCTTCTATTGATGTCTGTCTTGATGAGTTTACTCCAATCGACCTTTGTGAGTTAGACAAAATAGTTTCCTCATCCAAACCTTCAACTTGTCTTTTAGACCCTATTCCTACCAGGTTATTTAAAGAAGTCTTCCCACTTATTGGTAGCTTTATTCTTCATATAATCAATTCTTCATTAACTTTAGGCCATGTACCGCAGGCTTTTAAAACGGCTTTAATTAAACCCTTAGTCAAAAAGCCAACGCTAGATCCAGGAGCTTTAGTTAACTATAGACCACTCTCTAATCTCCCTTTCATTTCAAAAATCTTAGAAAGAGTTGTTGCTATGCAATTATTTGACCACCTGCAGGGAAATGGTTTACTTGAAGAGTTTCAATCTGGGTTTAGAATCCATCATAGTACTGAAACAGCCTTAGCGAAGGTCACTAACGATCTCCTCATCGCATCTGATAATGGACTGGTTACTGTACTTGTCCTTTTAGACCTTAGTGCAGCTTTTGATACCATCGATCATAATATTCTACTTGATAGATTAGAACACTATGTTGGACTTAATGGAACTTCGTTGCAGTGGTTTAGATCTTATTTATCTGATAGGTTCCAGTTTGTTCATGTAAATAATGAGTTTTCTTTCAACTCAAAGCTTAGTCATGGAGTTCCACAGGGATCTGTGCTAGGCCCTACTCTTTTTAGTTTATATATGCTTCCGTTAGGCAACATTATTAGAAAGCACTGTATACATTTTCATTGTTATGCAGATGACACACAATTATACCTGTCAATGAAGCCAGGTGATAGTAATCAATTAGCCAAGTTAGAAGCCTGTCTTAAGGAAATCAAAGCTTGGATGACTTGTAATTTCCTGCTATTAAATTCAGATAAGACTGAAGTCATTCTTGTTGGTCCAAAAAACCTTAGAAATTCCTTTCCAAATCAAACTTTCAGTTTGGATGCGGTTACTCTTTCTCTTAATAGCTCTGTGAGGAACCTTGGAATTATTTTTGATCAAGATCTGTCCTTCAATTCACATATTAAATTTGTTTCTGAGACTGCCTTCTATCATTTGCGTAATATTGCCAAGATTAGGAGCATCTTGTCTCAGAGTGATGCTGAGAAACTGATCCTCGCTTTTGTTAGCTCGAGATTAGATTATTGTAATTCTTTATTATCAGGCTGTCCTAAAACATCTTTTAAAAAGTCTTCAGCTGATCCAAAATGCTGCAGCAAGAGTTTTAACAGGTACTAGAAAGAGAGATCATATCTCTCCGGTTCTGGCCTCCCTTCATTGGCTTCCCATAGAGTTTAGAATTAAGTTTAAAATCCTTCTTCTTACTTACAAAGCTCTAAACAATCAGGCTCCTTTTTATTTAAAAGATCTGATACTACCGTATTATCCTAACAGAGCACTACGCTCCCAAAATGCAGGATTACTTGTAATACCTAGAATCTCCAAAAGTACAATGGGAGGCAGAGCCTTCAGTTATCAAGCTCCTCTCCTGTGGAACCAGCTGCCAATCTGGATTCGGGAGTCAGACTCGATCTCTGTTTTTAAGAATAGGGCTAAAACCTACCTTTTTGATATAGCCTACAATTAGGGAGGGATCATGTGTTTCTGAACCCTCCCTTAGTTATGCTGCTAATAGGTTTAGTCAGCCGGGGGACCTCCAGTAATGCACTGGGCCTCACCCTCAATGAAGTATTTTTTTTTGCTGGTCATTAACATCTGTTTGTTCTCTCCCATAGATTGAGTCCCCATCGTGCTGTTTGCTCTCTACATGTCTGTTCTTTTCATCTTCTCTATCCCCTCACCCCCCAGCCAGTCGCAGCAGATGACTGCCCCTCCCTGAGCCTGGTTCTGCTGGAGGTTTCTTCCTGTTAAAAGGGAGTTTTTCCTCTCCACCGTCGCCAAGTGCTTGCTCACAGGGGATCGCCTGATTGCTAGGGTCTTTCTGCAACTGTGGGGGTTCCCCCTACAGTTGATAGTGCGATGAGATGACTGTTGTTGTGAAATGGCGCTATATAAATAAAGTTGAATTGAATTGAATTGAATTGAACGACGGTGAATAGGTAGCAGCCACTCTCTGTGATCAGATCACGGGGACACCTGCCCCTGATCTGCTGGTGTCCCAGTGGTGAGAGTAACCTGTGCTCTCCCCCCACATCAGCTCCGTCCTCTGTGGTTAAATATGCTTATTTTTAGAGCAAGACATTCCCGTTTAAGGTCTGCAATTGTGCAAATTTAAGTTTTCATATGATGAAGAGAAAAAGTGATTAAACTTTATATTGCTGTAAAGAGCAAATAAAGCTTCTTCTGATGTGAACTTTTTTTTTTATCTGTGATTATCTGTGATATCTGTGATTTGCAGCTACTTCATGAAAGTAAAAGGTCTAATTATGTATTTTTAATGTGCTGGTCCAGAGGTGTCAAACCTGTAGCCTGCGGGCCAAAAACAGTCCGCCAGGGGGTCCCAAGTTTTTCTCTGAATTTACAACTTTTTTTAATAAATTTCTTTTTTCCACTGATTAGAATTGTTCATGTAAATCTGAGACATTTTCCTCCTTAAGATGAGACTTTTTTCTCATCAGTTTTCTTTTTCTTCAAGTGAAAACAGATAGTTTGTGTTTAAATTAAATCCATCAGCAATTACTAATGACATTATGCAGCCCTGAAGGGGTGTCCCAATTCACAGGAGTCATTTTCAACCCCTACCCCTTGACCTTTGATTTCAAGGACCAAGCGGTGGGTAGGCAAAGGGGAAGAGGTACAAATGAGAATTTGGACGGACCCCAAGTCTACCTGTACTTTACTCTCATATTGCACAAATATCTTTCTCGGCTCCTTTACGGTATTTACTCCTGTTAATAGTTAAACAGTGTTTCTCTTGCTATTTTTATGTATATACAGTGATGTGAAAAAGTGTTTGCCCCCTTCCTGATTTCTCATTTTTTTGTATGTTTGTCACACTTAAATGTTTCAGATCATCAAACAAATTTAAATATTAGACAAAAATAACACAAGTAAACACAAAATACAGTTTTTAAATGAAGGTGTTTATTATTAAGGGAAAAAAAAATCCAAACCTACATGGCCCTGTGTGAAGAAGTGATTGCCCACTAAACCTAATAACTGGTTGGGCCACCCTTAGCAGCAACAACTGCAATCAAGCATTTACAATAACTGGCAATGAGTCTTTTCCAGCGCTGTGGAGGAATTTTGTCCCACTCATCTTTGCAGAATTGTTGTAATTCAGCCACATTGGAGGGTTTTCGAGCATAAATTGCCTTTTTAAGGTCATGCCACAGCATCTCAATCGGATTCAGGTCAGGACTTTGACTAGGCCTCTCCAAAGTCTTCATTTTGTTTTTCTTAAGCCATTCAGAGGTGGACTTGCTGGTGTGTTTTGGATCATTGTCCTGCTGCAGAACCCAAGTGTGCTTCAGCTTGAGGTCAAAAACAGATGGCCGGACTTTCTCCTTCAGCATTTTTTGGTAGACAGCAGAATTCATGGTTCCATTTACCACAGCAAGCCTTCCAGGTCCTGAAGCAGCAAAACAGCCCCAGACCATCACACTACCACCACCATATTTTACTGTTGGTATGATCCTTTTCTGAAATGCTGTGTTACTTTTACGCCAGATGTAATGGGACACACACCTTCCAAAAAGTTCAACTTTTGTCTCGTCAGTCCACAGAGTATTTTCCCAAAAGTCTTGGGGATCATCAAGATGTTTTCTGGCAAAACTGAGAGGAGCCTTTATGGTCTTTTTGCTCAGCAGTGGTTTTTGTCTTGGAACTGTGCCATGCAGGCCATTTTTGCCCAATCTCCTTCTTATGGTGGAGTCATGAACACTGACCTTAACTGAGGCAAGTGAGGCCTGTAGTTTTTTGGATGTTGTTGTGGGGTCTTTTGTGACCCCTTGGATGAGTCGTTGCTGCACTCTTGGGGTAATTTTGGTCGGTCGGCCACTCCTGGGAAGGTTCACCACTGTTCCATGTTTTTTGTGGATAATGGCTCTCACTGTGGTTTGCTGGGGTCCCAAAGCTTCAGAAATGGCTTTGTAACCTTTTCCAGACTGATAGATCTCAATTACTTTTTGTTCCTGAATTTCTTTGGATTGCAGCACGATGTCTAGCTTTTGAGGATCTTTTGGTCTACTTCATTTTGTCAGGCAGGTTCCTATTTAAGTGATTTCTTGATTGAGAACAGGTGTGGCAGTAATCAGGCCTGGGTGTGGCTAGAGAAATTGAACTCAGCTTTCCAAAGATAAGATAAACCACAGTTAATTATGTTTTTGTTTTTTGTTTTTTTTTGGGGGGGGGTCACTTTTTCACACAGGGCCATGTAGGTTTGGATTTTTTTTTTTTTACCTTTAGTAATAAACACCTTCATTTAAAAACTGCATTTTGTGTTTACTTGTGTTATCTTTGTCTCATATTTAAATTTGTTTGATGATCTGAAACATTTAAGTGTGACAAACATACAAAAAAATGAGAAATCAGGAAGGGGGCAAACACTTTTTCACACCACTGTAAAACGGTCATTTACATTTAAAAAGGTTGTAACATTAGTTCAAGTAAAATTTAGCATGCAGTAGTCAAATTTGATCATATTAAACATAATTTTCTAACCACAAAATTATGGTTAGTGAAAAGGCTGAGTGGCTAGTAACTTTGGAAAATCACTAGCCACAGTAGCCGGTGAGCAAAAAAGTTAATGTCAAGCCCTGGTCACATGTGTGCAAAAAAGTTGGATTTGGGCCACTTTCGCCTGCAGTGTGACTGTAGCCAGAGAGACAGACAGCCATTCACTCTCACTTTCATACCTACAGACAATTTATGCTAGTTAACCTAATGTGCATGTCTTTGGACTGTGGAGGAAACCAGAGTACCTGGTGAAAACTCACACAGACACGAGAACATGCAAATCCCACACAGAAAGGTCACCAGTGGCCAGGGGTGAGATCGAACCCACGAGCTTCTTGCTGTGCTGCCACTGCACCACCGAGCTAACCTTAAATGTATATTCGTGATGCAACTTTGTATGAACTGATATCTTTCTGGCAAATTCATGAAGGGTTTTAGGCTGCATGTCCACAGTGTTTTTCTCAGAGAAAATGCTGCAGACCTGTTTTTGAGGATGCTTTACAGGTGCTCTTAAAAAGGTTTCTGCCCTGTATCCTAGCAACTGCTTGACCTGTCAGTCACAGCTCGCTGTTGGTGTTTCATACATTTGCACTGAAACGTTCTACTAACTACACTATGCTGCAACCCACTTCTGGTTGGCTGACTAGAAATGTGGGCTGCTGACGAGCTATGCTGCACTCCATAAGTTGAGCTTTTTTCAACTGTCAGCGTGGGTGTTGAGCGCATTAAATGCTCAACCACATAGAAAATGAACAGAAATTACAGTAGATGCTCCCAGTGGAAGAAAACACTCTGTGAACTTGATGAACCTTATTCTTTTTAAGCCACACTCTTTTGTTGCTTTGTTTATTTTGGATGTATGCATAGATAAATGAAACTTGTAACAGTCACCCCCCCCCCCCCATTTAATGTTTTTCATTTTGATGCTTGTTTATTCTTACTGTATTCACTAACCTTTACCTCATCAACTACAGGTGCATCTCAATACAATAAATTTGAATGTGATTGAAAAGTTGACTTGGGCAGCGTGGTGGCGGAGTGGTTAGCACTGCGGCAGCACAGCAACTCACCCTTGGCCGGGGGATCCTGGGTTCGATCCCAGCCCCTGACCAACAGTGATCTGTGTGGAGTTTGCATGTTCTCCCCGTGTCTGCGTGGGTTTACTCCGGGATTTCTCCGGTTTCCTCCCACATGCCAAAAATGTGCAAGTTAGGTTAATTGGCATCAACTGGGGATTCTAAATTGTCCTTAGGTATGACTGTGAGAGTGAATGGTTGTCTGTCTCTCTGTGTTGGCCCTGCGATGGACTGGCGATCTGTCCAGGGTGTACCCTGCCTCTCGCCCAAAGATGCTGGGATAGGTTCCAGCCCCCCCCGTGACCCGAAAAGGATTAAGCGGAAGAAGATGGATGGATGAAAAATTGACTTATTTCAGTAATTCAATTCAAAAATGAAACTCATATTATGTAGACTAGTGCAGTGTCCATATGACCCCATGCGGACTGGTGGCATCATAGAAGTGATGCTTGCACCAAAGAAGAGATGGCACCTATTAAGAAAGAGTTTTTATAAGGAGTTCTGAACAGCTCCTTATAAGGTGTTGTTCAGTCATAGAATTCCAGTCACATGACCATACCTTATCTTATAAGGAGTTCTTATAAGGAGTTCTGAACAACTCCTTACAGGGTCTTCTAAGGAAGACCCAGTTCCTGAGCTTGGATCAGGCCCAAATTTTTATCATTTTATCCCACCGTCCTCCAGAGCCTGCCCTGTGAATTTCAGCCCCCAACTCCCAGCGGTTATACCTTTTCCACCTCTGTGTTCGTTTAATAGCTCCCCTATGACATTCATGAAAGATTTCCCTTCCTAAACTTCCACATATCTGGGGAGGCTGAAATTCAGGGATGCACACCCTCATAAACTCAGCAAAGCACTTATAAAATCTGAGGTAAGGCTGACAGACGGTTCAAGAGATAATGCAAGGAACAGACAGAATGACAGAGAGAGAGAGAGAGAGAATTCTTGCATTATGTGATCCATTACACACAGAGTGATATATTTCAAGTGTTTTTTTTTTTTAATTTTGATGATTATGGCTTACAGCTCATGAAAACCCAAAATTCAGTTTCTCAAAAAAATTTGAATATTACACAAGTTCAAATAAAAAAAGTGGACTTTTATAGAAATGTTGGCCAACCAAAAAGTATGTCCTTGTACACTCTTAACACTTGAACAGGGCTCCTTTTGCATGAATTACTGCTTCACAGCGGTGTGGTATGGAGGAGATCAGCCTGGGGTACTGCTGAGGTTTTATGAAGGCCCAGATTGCTTTGATAGCAGCCTTCAACTCGTCTGCATTGTTGGGTCTGGTGTCTCTCGTCTTCCTCTTGACAGTACTCCATAGATTCTCTATGGGGTTTAGGTCAGGAGAGTCAAGATAAAACACAGTGGAACAACACCAGCAGATGACATGGCTTCCTAAATCAGGTGCCATGTCCTGTCATTTAGAAATCAAGGTCCAAGAGTCTGGAGGAAGAGTGGAGAGGCACTGAATCCAAGTTGCTTGAGGGCCAGTGTAAAGTTTCCACACTCAGTGATGATTTGGGGAGCCATGTTATCTGCTGGTGTTGGTCCACTGTGTTTAATCAAGTGCAAAGTCAGTGCAGCCATCTCCCAGGAAATTTTAGAGCACTTCATGCTTCCCTCTGCTGACAAGCTTTGTGGAGATGCTGATTTTTCATTTCATTTTCCAGCAGGACTTGGCACCTGCCCACACTGCCAAAAGTATCAATACCTGACTTAATAATGGTGGTATCACTGTGCTTCATTGGCCAGCAAACTCTCCTCACCTAAACCCCATAGAGAATCTGTGGGGTTTTGTCCAGAGGAAGATGAGCGGCACCAGAAATAAAAAATAAATATACATTTGAAAGATATTACTGTGTGTGTAATAAATCTATAAGTTTCACTTTTTGAACTGAATTACTGAAATCAACAAACTTTTCAATGATATTCTAATTTATTGAGATGCACCTGTATGTGTCTAGGTGGCTGACCTGAGGGTGGCTCTTCAGAGAGCGGAGCAACAGCAGGCAAGGAAAGAAGATTATTTGAGAGAGGAGATCAGTCAACTTCAGCAGGTGACTCAATATTCTTAATATGTTAAATTTACAGACTCTACATAAAGATGGGGGACACGCTACTTTGACTGTCGAAAAGCATTTGGTGCTAATAGTAGTTTGGCAAAATGTTGCATCAGAGGTCAGTCGAGATGCAGACTTGGCTTTTAGAGGGTTCTCATGCCATCCATCTTTATGTGTGGACTATGGTTAAACTCTCCCACTTAAATAATGATTTCAGTAGGACTTACAGCCATGGACAAAATTGTTGGTACTCGTCTGTTAATGAAAGAAAAACCCACAATGGTCACATAAATAACTTGAATCTGACAAAAGTGGTAATAAATAAAAATTCTATGAAAATTAACCAATGAAAATCAGACAATGCTTTTGAATTGTGGTTCAACAGAATTATTTTAAAAAACAAACTCATGAAACAGGCCTGGACAAAAATGATGGTACCCTTAATATTTTGTTGCACAACCTTTTGAGGCAATCACTGCAATCAAACGATGTCTGTAACTGTCAATGAGACTTCTGCACCTCTCAGCAGGTATTTTGGCCCACTCCTCATGAGCAAACTGCTCCAATTGTCTCAGGTTTGAAGGGTGCCTTCTCCAGACGGCATGTTTCAGCTCCTTCCACAGATGTTCAACAGGATTTAGATGAGGGCTCATAGAAGGCCACTTTAGAATAGTCAAATGTTTGGCTCTTAGCCATTCTTAGGTGTTTTTAGCTGTGTGTTTTGGGTCATTATCCTGTTGCAAGACCCATGACCTGCGACTGAGACCAAGCTGTCTGACACTGGGCAACACATTTCTCTCTAGAATACCTTGATAGTCTTGAGATTTCATTGTGCCCTGCACAGATTCAAGACACCCTGTGCCAGATGCAGCAAAGCAGCCCCAGAACATGACAGAACCTCCTCCATGTTTCACAGTAGGGACAGTGTTCTTTTTTGGTATGCTTCATTTTTGCATCTGTGAACATAGAGCTGATGTGCCTTGCCAAAAGGTTGCAGTTTTGTCTTGTCTGTCCATAGGACATTCTCCCAGAAGCTTTGTGGCTTGTCAACATGCAGTTTGGCAAATTCCAGTCTGGCTTTTTTATGATTTGTTTTCAACAGTGGTGTCCTCTTTGGTCGTCTCCCATGAAGTCCACTTGGGCTCAAACAACGACGGATGGTGCGATCTGACACTGATGTACCTTGACCTTGGAGTTCACCATGAATGTGTTTAGAGGTTGTTCTGGGCTCTTTTGTTACCATTCGTATTATCCGTCTCTTCCATTTTTCATCAAGTTTCCTCCTGCGGCCACATCCAGGGAGGTTGGCTACAGTCCCGTGGATCTTAAATTTCTGAATAATATGTGCAACTGTAGTCACAGGAACATCAAGCTGCTTGGAGATGGTCTTATAGCCTTTACCTTTAACATGCTTGTCTATAATTTTCTTTCTAATCTCCTGAGACAACTCTCTCCTTTGCTTCCTCTGATCCATGTTTAGTGTGGTACACACCATGTCCCCAAACAGCACAGTGACTACTTGTCACCCTTTAAATAGGCCGATTGACTGATTACAAGTTTGTAGACACCTGTGATGTTAATTAGAGGACACATCTTGGTTGAACATGTCCCTATGGTCACATTATTTTCAATCTTTTCTAGGGGTACCATCATTTTTGTCCAGGCCTGTTTCATGAGTTTGTTTTTTTAAAATAATTCTGTTGAACCACAATTCAAAAGCATTGTCTGATTTTCATTGGTTAATTTTGATAGAATTTTTATTTATTACCACTTTTGTCAGATTCAAGTTATTTCTGTGACCATTGTGGGTTTTTCTTTCATTAATAGAGGGGTACCAACAATTTTGTCCACGTGTGTATTTAACATTTTTTTTTTCTTCCATCAGAGACTTCAAGAGGCTGAGACCAGGAATCAGGAGCTCAGCCAGAGTGTTACCTCAGCTACACGGCCCCTGCTGAGACAAATTGAGAACTTGCAGGCCTCACTGGGTGGACAAACAGCATCTTGGGAAAAACTGGAGAAGAATATTTCTGACAGACTTGGTGAGAGGCAGGAGCTTAACTCTGTTAAAAACCAAGCACAGTTTTGTGAAGAGTCACCAAAAACCTTATGTTTTTGTTCTTCCTCTTAACAGCGGATGCTCAGACACAGCTGGCCGTTGCTGTGGAGAAGGAACGATCAGCAACAGAAGAACTGTTGTCCATTAGGGCCCAGCTGGCCTCACTGGAGTCCCAGAATTCTTTGCTTCGGCAAGAAAAAGCTAGGCTCCTGGTACAGCTGGATGCTGAGAAAAACAAGAGCGAGAAACTTGAGGATGAGAGCAGCAGGTAACAAATTACACACTTGATAGTCAAGCCGTCCTTGTGAAATGTAAAATAGTAAAGACTTTCAGGCTTTGCAGCTTGTTCTATTTATTTATTGATCTACTAGTCAAGCTTATACAGCTATTATTTAAAGACACCACTGTTGCTGTATGAAGAGAATTACCAAAATTTGCTCAGAAATAATAAAACAGCTCGAGCCAGCCAGGAGTCGAACCTAGAATCTTCTGATCCGTAGTCAGACGCGTTATCCATTGCGCCACTGGCCCTGCAACACCATGCAGCACAAAAGCTCCTTTCACACATGATTGCCTTCCATGAAAGGGGTTTTTTCCATGGGAGGAGCTCAGTTTAACACTTGCAAATTAGTTTGCTGTTTTTGTTTTGCTTGTTTTATTGTTTTGGTCACAGATAGCAGTGCAGTTGACTGTTTTCATGCTTAGACCTACTTATCCTTTTTTTTTTTTTTGTTAAGTATCAGATTTAGCTGTTGCTTTTGCCAGTAATGTTTGCTTTATAGAAGTTATTACATTAACTTTTCAGTAAATTAACACAATACAAATTGTAAAGGCACATGCTTTTTGTTGTAACTTCTAGCTGTGACAAAACGAAAAATCCAGCCAAGGAAATCTGATCTGATATCCCATTTTGGCTCAAATGAAACATAATAAGAATGAAGAGTGCACAGATTTACAGTCTCCATTTGGAATATAGTTAAGTTTTACTTGTATATATAGAAAATATACAGTATATGTAGGCTGCCCTTGCAAGGGATACACATTGCTATAAAGAAAACAGTTCTTGATACTAAAGGTGGATTTATGCTCCACCTCTGCTCTGCGCATCTGTGTAACAAGCATGAGGCTTGTTTGATGTAAATTTTGTCATTGTCTGCAGTCGCGAGGAACCTCTGCAGCTGAGTGCGTACAGCCCAAATTTTGTGACCCCACTGCCTGTGTGCGTTCACCACAGATGTGCAAGATCCAACCTCCCGTTCAAAAGGACATTTGGCCTAGTCGATGCAAATAATGAATAAAAAATATGCAGCCATGTGTGTGACAGCCCTGTCCAAAGTGTAGGCACACCAGAGCAGAAAGCAGCATAAACCCTCCTTAATGCTTCTTGCAGTGCTGCTGTTCTGCAACAAACTAATTTGCAAGTGTTAAACTTCCCTCATGGGAAAACCCCCATCCCATGTAAAGTAATCATGTGTGAAAGTTGCTTTTGTGCTGCAGGGTGATCTTTTGTGAGTAGGCTACAGGGTGTTCCAGGGCCAGTGGCGCAATGGATAACGCGTCTGACTACGGATCAGAAGATTCTAGGTTCGACTCCTGGCTGGCTCGAGCTGTTTTTATTATTTCTTGATAAATAGATGTACTTTATTGATCCCAAACTGGGAAATTGTAGTGTAACAGCAGCATGACAGTAGACAACCAAACGACAGAAACACACACAGCGTAACAGACAAAGGGATTACCCATTTCTGAATACATTTTGGCAATTCTTTTCATACAGCAAGAGCAGTGTGTTTAAATAATAGCTACAGACATAGACAAATTTGTTGGTAAGCTTCTGTTAAAGAAAGAAAATTCCACAGTGGTCTTTGAAATAACTGGAAACTGACAAAAGTAATAATGAATACAACTTTTCTGAAAATTAATTAATGAAAATCAGACATTGCGTTTGAATTTTGGTTCAACAGAATCATTTTAATAAAACAAACTTATGAAACTGGCCTGGACAAAAATGATGATACCCTTAACTTAATATTTTGTTGCACAACTTGTTAATGCAATTACTGCAATCAAGTGACTTCTGTAACTCTGGAGACTTCATCTGTAGACGGGTATTTTGGCCCACTCCTCATGAGCAAACTGCTCCAGCTCTTTTAGGTTTGAAGGGTGTCTTCTCCAGACGGCATGTTTCTGCTCCTTCCACAGATGTTCAATAGGATTTAGATCAGGGCTCATAGAAGGCCACTTTAGAATAGTCCAATGTTTTGTTCTTAGCCATTCTTGGGTGTTTTTAGCTGTGTTTTGGGTCATTATCCTGTTGGAGGACCCATGACCTGTGGCTGAGACCAAGCTTTCTGATATTGGGCAGCACATTTTGCTCCAGATATTTCATTGTGCCCTGCACAGATTCAAGTCACCCTGTGCCAGAAACGGCAAAGCAGCCCCAGAACATAAATGTGCCTCCTCCATGTTTCACAGTAGGTACAGTGTTCTTTTTCTCTGTATGCTTTATTTTTTGCATCTGTGAACAAAGAGTTGATATGACTGGTCCAAAAGCTCTAGTATTGCCTTATCCGTCAAAAGGACAACCTCCTAGAAACTTAGGGGCTTGTCAGCATGCATTTTGGCTGGCTTTTTAATTTTTTTCTGTCAGTAGTTGAGCCTTCTTGGTCTTCTTCCATGTAGTCCATTATTGTTCAAAATGTGATCTATGGTGCGATTAGAAAGCAACGTACCTTGACCTTGGAGTTCACCTTGAATGCTTTTGGATGGTTTTCTAGGCTCTTTTTCTACAATACGCACTATTCTTCTGATCAACCTGGGGTTGCATTTCCTCTTGCATCCATGTCGTAGGAGCTTGGCTACAGTCTCATGAACCTTACACTTTTTAATAATATTGACAACTGTGGTCACAGGAACATCAAGCTGCTTGGACATGGTCCTATAGCCTTTACCTTTACTATGCTTGTCTGTAATTTTCTTTCTAATTTTCTGAGGCAACTCTCTTCTTAGCTTTCTGTGGTCCATGTTCAGGATGGTACACACCATGATACCAAACAGCACAGTGACTACTTTTCACCCTTTAGATAGATAGATACTTTATTTCTAACAAAAAAAGTATAACAAAAACAAAACAAATGACAAATGCAATAAAGTAACAGTATACAGTGTTCGAAAGGGAGAAGGAAGAAGTGAACACTTATTAATTCCATCTCCTCTTTTCCATAAATACACCCATGTGAATTATATACAAATTACCACCTTTAAGACCCCAAGTAAACAATTTACTGTATTTTTTACATATCAACATTAACACCCATCCATCCTAACATACATTGATGTCCATACATCAAAACCAGCCTCAAACAACACAGATATACACAGTGCTGTCCCACCCACCATTCCATAGTGTCCCATAATGTCCCAGAGTGAGCATAGTGAATCGTACATATAAATACTACCCTTCTAACATATATCCTTTCAACAAATAATGTTTATACCTCTTTTTGAATTGATTTCTGTTTGTACATAGTTTCAGTTCCGGCTCCAGACTGTTCCACAAATCCACCCCACAGACAGATATGCACATACTTTTCTTGGTTGTTCGTATCTTGGGTTTTGTAAAGTTTAAGTCTCCTCTTTAAATAAGCATAATGACTGATTAGGATGTGGGGTAGTTGAGGACTATAAATACCTGGGTGTCGTGATCAGCAACAGACTGGACTGGAAATCTAACACTGATGCTGTGTACAAGAAGGGGATGAGCAGACTCTACTTTCTGAGGAAGCTGAGATCCTTCAGTGTGTGCAGTGAGATGCTGGAGCTTTGCTATCAGACCGTCGTTGCCAGCGCCATCTTCTTTGCTGCTGTTTGCTGGGGTAGCAGTATCAGAGCCAGCAACACCAACAGACTTGACAAGATTATCAAGAAGGCTGGCTCTGTGATTGGTCTCAGGCCGGAAACCTTTGAGACTGTGGTGGAGAGGAGGACACTGAACAAACTGCGATCCATCATAGACAATCCTGATCACCCCCTCCACCACACACTAGACAGACAGCGGAGCACTTTCTCCAGCAGACTGCTACAGCTTCGCTGCCGAACGGTTAGGTACAGGAAATCTTTTCTGCCATATGCCATTTCACTGTACAGTAGGGCTAGTCAGTTACAAAATCAGTTGGACTACAATTTGAAATCAAGACATGTAACTGGGTTGCACATGTTCAGCGATCTGTTGAATATGACAAATTTCAAACCAACACAGATCAATATGACAAAAAATATGCACTTTTTATTCATTGTCTTGGTTTTAAATGTGCGCTTGGCACATGACAAAGGCACATCAAAAGTGCATAAAAACAATAACACTGCTGGGGTTGAGCAGAACTTGAAGTAGTAGAAATATTTTTCCTCTTGAACAATAATTAAATAGAATGGAAAAAAAATTCTGTAAATAACCATTTTGGTCACATCTTACTCAGGCATATCTCAAAGTGCATAAAACTAAATGTGCACTGTTAGTAGGATTAACATGTTTCCCTTTTGAAATAAAATATACTACATCCTGGTCATAACTGACCTTGGCACATCACAAAGTGCATGTAGTTAAATAAAAAATGAACTGTCAAACACTTCAATGCACAACTCCCCCCTCCCAAAAAAAAAAAAAAAAAAAGACTGATAACATTAACAAATATTGCACATCCACTGTTGTGGTTTGTTTTGTTTTAAATCACCACGTGTGAGTAGGAACCTCTTTTTATAACTACACATTCCATTACACATGCAAGCAAAAATTTCTAGTAGGCTCTACAAAGAGCACCCACTTAAAAACTTGACTAATGACTTCAGTCTTAAAGGTTTGAGGATTTTCTTCAAAATTTATAACAATTTTCTGATAGTTTTCTACTTTTCTCTGTAAATTTAGCTAAATTTGGAACCATTTTCCTCAAATATGTAATTTCCTCTTGTAAAATTGACTTTTCTTGTAGATTTGAGACTTTATTATAAATTTGTGGATTATTTTATGGCTAATTTTTGTCTATTTTTTTAAAATAAAATTACTGTTTTTTTTAATATAAATTTGAAACAGATTGTGGTAAAATTATGACTTTTTTTTCCTTATACAATTTACACTTTTGACCATAATTGTGCATAGCCAGAACAGAACAATAATTTAACTCTGATTTCAAAGAAAAAAATATTAATAATTTATTTTATTAAATACAATTTTAACTTAAATGACCAAAGATGCAGTTATTTCTGTTATAATATTTCTGTCTATTTATAGTATTTTAGAAACCTCCTCACCACAGACAGCAGGAAAAACCTCCCTTATTGTGAAATCCAAATGTTGGCACGTTTTGTTTGTCTGAAGGCTGTGGTCGGATTAAAGTCATTGACTTCGTGAATTTCGGTCATCTCAACTTGCCAGATACATAATAATGAACATAAATTATTAGTTAATATTGTAGTAGCTTGTGAAGTCAATCCTCAGTGATTCATTAATCACTCTTGCCTTTCCCTTCATATGAAGCCTAACCACACCTGTTGGCTGAGCGATTCCTCATTATTGCTGCCGTTACCAGTGGGTTAAAACCACCATAAATACCTCCACTGCTTGTATACCTCTTCTGATTTTTTTCCCACGTTTAAAGTACTTTTATAAGCTCGTGCTTCTCTCGGACAGCAACGCTAGAAACACTCTGCCTGCTGACTGGAACGCTCACATGGGTGAGGCGCTTCTGAACTCTGCACAGATGATGGTCATGCGTGTTGTTCATGTGCGCGCTTGTGGACTGTCATCCCTTCATATTTTTTTTTTTAAATTTATATTTCCTTGGCATGGCCTGGGCCACTCGAAGGTTGGTTCTGGGCTGCTAATTGAATAGGCCTGCTGTACAATAACTCTTGATGTGGAATTTTGGTCATAACAATGCTGCCATACTGCACCTTACAGTCTAATTCAGGGTTTCCTCTGGTAACATTTCTGGGTGGCAGCCCGCCTCGCCAGAAAAATTACCACCACGCCAATAAGGAGATATGAATTTAAGAAAACTATATGAAGCAATGACTTTCCGCAAGTGCGCACATGAACAACACGCATGGCCGTAATCCGTGCGGAGTTTAGAAGTGTCCCGCCCACGAAGCTTTCCAGTCAGTCAGAAATTGAGAATAAATACATACATGAATCATACATACATACTTTCTTTCACAGCGGCAGTAGCATCTTCGTGGAAAAGGAGTGAAAACCGGGAAGTCAAACAGCAAAAATGGACTCTATATTTGAAGAGAAACTTTGTGAAGAGGAACGCCATTTTTTCGTTGGTGAAAATCCTGGCGCGTCAGTGCCTTGGCACAACCTATCAGGCGGGAGTGAAACTACAAATGATGGTTGTGCACATGCGTCAACCGCTTGGCCTGGGTAGATGAAAAAAATGAGCATGAACAGTGCCGCGTACATGCCAGGCTTGTCCAAAGCGTACGCGGACCAAGGTGGACTACAGGGGAAATGCAGCATGAAGCAGGCTTTACAAGGCAGAGTGTCTTGCTAAGCGTGACTGTCCGACAGAAACATTAGTTTATTAAAGTACTTTAAACGCGGAAAAAAATCAGAAGAGGTATGTAAGCATTGGAGGCATTTATCGTGGTTTTAACCCACTGGAAACAGGAGCAATAACAGAAGAGTCCCTTAGCTAAGAGATGTGGTTAGAATTCATATCCAGCCAGCTTCATATGAACGGAAAGGCAAGGGGGAGTGATGAATTGCTGAGTATATATTTCACCAGCCACTACAATATTAAGTTATGTTCCCTATTATGTACCTGGCAAGTTAAGATGACCGAAATTCAATGACTTTAATTCGTCAGCAGCCTTCAGACAAACTAAACGTGCTAACATTTGGATTTCAAAATAAGGGAGGTTTTTCTTGCCATCTTGGTGGTGAGGAGATTTCTAAAAAAACAACCCTATAAATATATAGAAATATAATAACAGAAATAATGGCATCCTTGGTCATTTAAGTTAATTTAAATCATTAAACACAATTTTATTAATATTTTTTTCTTTGTAATGAGAGTTAAATTATTGTTCTGTTCTGACTGCAAAGTTATGGTCAAAAATATAAATTGTTATAAGGAAAAAGTTAAAAAAAATATTACCACAGTCTGTTTCAGATTTATTCAAAAAAACAGTAATTTTATTTTAAAAAACACAAAAATAAGCCATAAAATAATCCACAAATTTATAATAAAGTTTCAAATGCACAAGGAAAGTCAATTTTACAAGAGGAAATTACAAATGTGAGGAAAATTGTTTCAAATTTAGATAAATTTACAGAGAAAAGTAGAAAACTATAAGAAAATTGTTATAAATTTTTGAGAAGAACCTCAAACCTTCAAGACTGAAGTCATTACTCAAGTTTTTAAGTGGTTGCTCTTTGTACCCTTAACTGAACTAGAAATTTTTGGTTGTCTGCTTTTAATTATTAATTTCATAGCACTGCTTTTACATGAGTAGAATTTCTGGCTACTATACCCACCTCTGAACATATAATTGAAGTATGCATGAGTAAATTACTATTATGAATGTTTTTCCTTCTCTTTCCTACTTTTTCTCAATGGGAAAAAACGCCAGAATAAAAATACAAAAAAAAATACATATTTTTGTCATTTATGTACACCATGGCAAAAAAAAAAAATCCTGCAGGACAAAACATCACACTTGATATTTTCTAAAATGTTTGTATTCCACCATAGAGAGAGAAAACCTGAAGCAGACAGGGGTCAGAGAGGGAAAGATGAGAAAGAAGAGGGAAGTGTTCAGGCAGAGGGTCCAGGAGAGGTGAGAGCAGATGAAGGAGAGAAGGATGACACCAGTAAAAAGTCCAAACACAGGATATCTGGGTGGGACCCCACCTGGCCCAATATTCCAATATTCAAGCCTTGGTTGTACAATACTTCAAATGGTAGGTTCCATTATGCAATATTACTGTGCAAAATTTAAAAAATAAAAATAAGTAGTGTAAAATTAACATATTCTGGTTACAAGTGTGTCATGTGTGTTCTGCCCCCCCCCCCCCATCTCTGGAAAAATATGTTGCCACCGCGCCAAGGTCTTTAAGCCAGAGGAAACACTGTAATTGGTATCTCACATTTCACCCTGTGCCTTATAACCCTCCTTTGTACAGCCAGTACTATCCATAGATTCATAAGGACATCATCTATTTAGCCTAGTTGTAGCTTATGTGGTATATGAAGTTATCTTGTGGAGGATGGAGTCAGATGAGATGCAAGCTGACGACACACCACTTTATTCTCCTCCAACAAGCAGAACAGACAGACTATCCCCTGGGTGCCAACGCGAACTCCTTTATACAACTTTATTCCTGCCTTTGGCTCCCCGGGGGAACGCATTGACACATGCGTCAGAGACATTGTACACACATCCATATACACATCACAGAGCATGGCTAACACAATACTTTCGCACCCGGAGTCCTCAGGTGTGAAAGGCATCTTACTTCTCCACAATACATCCCACACCTGGCACAGCGGGGGCGAAGGCGCATCTTTATTCAGTTCAGTACCCCCCTAGCGCTCTGGCACTTGTCTCACTTCTTCCCTCCATTACCATCTCTCCTTTCATTCCGCCCATGCCCCAAAGTCCTGGGTGGAGTACCATCTCCTATTGTGTCACCACACAGCCCCCTCCCCCCATCTGCCGAAGACCCAGAAGGGGCTCTAACCCTCCGGTCCTTTGGGCTTGAGCCGGCACCCGTAACGGCTGTAATGTGGAGCCGCCGGGCCGGCCGAAGTGCCTTGCTGTCAAGGTGGGTAGGAGACAAACTCGGTCTCTGGCGAGCAATCATCTGAAAGGGGAAAGGGTGGGGAGGGGAAAACCCTAGTCTTCTGCAAACAGTTCTCTGTAGGGGGAACACCAACTTACGGAGCCACCATAGGTGGGCGTCCATGCCGAGGAGCCTGAGTCAGCACCACCTGCTCATCTTCCAACACATAAACGGGCTTCAGCCTGTCAGTGCAGATGGTTTCGTTATGCCCCCCCCCCCCAAGTCTAACACAAAATGTTTTACCCCCATTTCCAACACTCTGAACGGCCCGTTGTACGGTGGATGTAGCGGTGTTCTGTGGATGTTGTGCCTCACGAAAACGAATTTGGCGTTTTCCAGGTATTTTGGAACAAAGGTGTGGGGAAAACAATGGTGCGCCAGCCCAGGGACGCTGTCAACCGCTGCCCCGGAAAAAAAGGCACGTGTGTGGGTCGGAACCGGGTGTGGGACTCTCTGGCAAAAATCCGCAACGACTGAGAAAAAACGAGTTCTGCCAGGGAAGCTGCCAAACCTTCCTTAAGTGCAGAGCGCAACCCCAATAGGACCCAAGGCAGGCAGTTAACCTAATTTGCGTCCATTAACAAGGCTCTGAGCGCTGCTTTAAGTGACCCGTGGAAACGCTCGCACAAACCATTAGCCTGCGGGTTGTACGCAGTAGTGTGGTGGATTTTGACCCCCAGGCTGTCGGCTATCGCAGACCAAAGTTTTGAAACAAATTGCGGACCTCTGTTGGACATGATGTCCGACAGGGAACCGAAACGTTCGATCCAAGCCGACAAAAACGCGCAGGCTACCTCAGTGGACGTGGTGGAATTCAGTGGAACCGCCTCTGGCCAATGCATAGTGCGGTCCACGATTATTAACAGGTGTGTGAATCCCAGCGACAGCGGAAGGGGACCCACTAAATCCATATGTACGTGGTCAAACTGCCTGGCTGGAATTTGAAAAGGCTTGAAAGGGGCTTTGGTGTGCTTGTGCACTTTAGCCTGTTGGCACACGACGCATGCTGTGGGCCCATTCTTTCACATCCCTGCGTAAGCGAGGCCAGACAAATTTGGACCCCACCAGTTTAACCGAAGCTCGCACACCAGAATGTGAAAGAGAGTGGATGGGCTCAAAACGCGGCGGTGCCAAGAGCTCGGAACCACCGGGCAGGGGCAGCCAGTGGAGATGTCGCAGAGTGAGGGGGGTGACCCTTCTTGTACCACCCTGCTCTCCAGTTTTAATCCGGTAGCTGTGAACTGGATCATGCATATGTCTGTGTCCCTGGTTTGGTCGGCGGCCATGGTGGAAAAATCAGTTCCCATGTAGACCGGGGAGACCAGCACGCGTGATAAGCAGTCGGCCACAACATTAAGCTTTCCAGCTACATGTTGAATATTGGTAGTGAATTCTGAGATTGCGGCTAAGTGCCGTTGTTGCCGAGCCGACCACGGTTCCGAAACTTTGGACATTGTGTAAGTTAATGGTTTGTGATCAACAAACGCGGTAAAGTTGCAGCCCTCGAGCCAGACCTAGAAATGACGCGTAGCCCGGTGGAGAGCCAACAACTCCCTGTCAAAAAGGTGCTGTATTTACGCTCATTGTCGCGCAAAGTACGGCTGAAAAAGGCGAGGGGTTGCCATGAACCGGAGACATACTGCTCCACCACGGCTCCTACCGCAACGTCAGATGCGTCTGTGGTGAGCACTGTCCACACTGATGGGGCTGGGTGGACCAGCAAAGCCACGTTAGCGAGCGCCGTTTTGGCATTCGTGAACGCTTGGATCCGCTTGGGGGTCCAGTCGATGCTATCCACGGGCTTCATTTTTTTGAGCGTGCCGTAGAGCGGTTGTAGCAGTTGGGCTGCCCGGGGAAGGAAACGGTTGTAGAAATTGACCATCCCCAAAAATTCCTGTAGCACCCTCACGCAGAAAATCTGACACCGCGCGTACCTTATCCGGCAGCGAGATCGTCCCCCCCAGCGAGATACGATGGCTCAAAAAATCAATCACTGGCAGCCCGAACTGACACTTTGCCAGGTTCACAATCAGCCCGTGTGCTTCCAGCCGTTGGAAAACTTGTTTGAGATGGTCGAGGTGCTCCTGCTCTGATGCGCTCGCCAACAAAATGTTGTCTAAGTAGACGAAAACAAACGGAAAGTCACGGAGCACCGCGTCCATCATCTTTTGAAAAGTTTGGGCTGCGCCTTTTAACTTGAACGGCATGCATAAAAACTCGAAAAGACCGAAGGGAGTTATTACCGCTGTTTTGGGAACGTCCTCTGCGTGAACCGGGACCTGGTGGTAACCGTGGACCAGATCCACTTTTGAGAAAATGTGCATCCCAGCCAGGTGCACGGAAAAATGCTGGATGTGCGGGATGGGGTAACAGTCGTGTTCCGTGGCGTTGTTCAAACGTTGGAAATTGCTGCACGGCCACCACGACCCGTTGGACTTGGGCACCATGTGCAGCGGGGATGCCCAAAGACTGTTGGAGCGCTTAACGATGCCCAAGCGTTCTAAGTTAACAAACTCCTCGTGCACGATGGCTAGTTTAGCTGCATCCAGGCGGCGGGGGTGCGCAAAAACAGGTAGACCTTTCATGGTGATAAAATGCTCGACCCTGTGCTTGGTTACCATAGCAGAAAAAGTAGGCACTGTGAGTGCTGGGAACTCGGACAGCAAACGCTGGTACTTACCCCCTGGAGCTAGAACCTGTGCATGTGTTGGTGGCCTCACTTCCCGAGCTATGCAGGGCAAGGAGGAACAAGATACAGTGTCCACTAAACGTCTATTGGCAACATCCACCAGGAGACCATAAGCACACAGAAAATCAGCACCTAAGATGGGGACTGAACATGCAGCTGTCACAAAGTCCCACTGGTAATTGCGTCCATGTAAACATACAGTCACCGTCCTTTCTCCAGACGTCATGATGTGGGATCAGTTGGCGGCCGTTAAAGACGGGCCGCAACCTTCTGCCAGCCTGTCCGTGCTGACTGGCAAAATGAGGCTCTTTTGGGAGCCAGAGTCTACAAAAAAAACGTCTCCCAGAACGTGTGTCCATGATGAAAAGCAGCTTCTCCGTGTCGCCAGCGGTCGCAACTGCTACTGACCGCTGGCTATCCCGTTTCCTGGCTTTCTTGAAGTGGCACAGCGGCAGACAACATTGCGCTTCCTTGCCAAAACAGCGGTGATAAAAACACAGCGTCCTGGTTCTGTGTCTCCTGGCAGCCGTCCTGGCCACCACCATCAGCTCTGCGAACTCGCTGGGCTCCACCGGTGATCCTGGTCTCCCTGCCTGAACGCTGAGAGCCCTGTTTGCCAGGATGATATGGTCTGCCTCCTCTGCCAGTGTGCGGTAGTCCCTGGCCGCCAGCAGCGGTGAGTTAGCGAGGATCGTTCGCGCTGAAGCCGGTAGGTTTCTGAGGAAGAGGTGGGCGAAAAGGAAAGATCCGTCGTCCTTGCCCATCAACGCAAGCATGCTCTTTACCAGTTCCACAGCCGATCTGTCTCCCGCCTCCGAGCAGGTGAGGAGCTTTTCCGCCCTCTCTGTGTCTGAAAGGGCATAATGGCGCAGCAGCAGCCGCTTGAGAGCATCGTATTTTCCTTGGGCTGGCGGGGCTCGGAGTAGGCTCATGGTGCGCTGTGTGGCGCGAGTGTCCAGTGCAGTTACCACATGATGGTACTTTGTGTCGTCTGTTGAGACTCCGCGGAGGGCAAACTGCACTTTCATGTGTATAAACCAAGCAGCTGGGTCGTGAAGCCAAAAATCCAGGAGTCTGACTGCAACGACGCATGCAGCGGTGGGGGACCCCAGCGGGAGTGTCCCCACGGAGGAGCTCGGTCCCTTTTCCATTTCATGTCTCTAGGTCTCCAATGTGGAGGATGGAATCAGACGAGACACGAGCTGACGACACACAACTTTATTCTCCTCCAACAAGCAGAACAGACAGACTAACCTCTGGGTGCCAACGCGAACTCCTTTATACAACTTTATTCCCACCTTTGGCTCCCTGGGGGAACACATTGACACATGCGTCAGAGACATTGTACACACATCCATATACACATCACAGAGCATGGCAAACACAATACTTTCGCACCCCGGAGTCCTCAGGTGTGAAAGGCGTCTTACTTCTCCACAATACATCCCACACCTGGCACAGCGGGGGCGAAGGCACATTTATTCAGTTCAGTACCCCCCTAGCGCTCTGGTGCCCGTCTCACTTCTTCTCCCCATTACCATCTCTCCTTTCCTTCCCCCCATGCCCCAAAGTCCTGGGTGGAGTACCATCTCCTATTGTGTCACCACAATCTAAGCATTTTTTACTTTCCTGAATAACTACTTTTTTTTTTATTATGCTGTGTATATTTCTGTTGGTTTGGGTTGTCTACTGTGTCATGCTGCTGTTACACTGTAATTTCCCAGTTTGGGATTAATAAAGTCCATCCATCCATCCTACGTTTGACGACCCCTATGATGCTAATCACGGGACACACCTTAGTTTAACATGTCCCTATAGTCAAATTATTTTCAATCTTTTCTAGGGGTATCATCATTTTTGTCTGGGCCAAAATGATCTTAAAATGATTTTAAAATGATCTTGTTGAACCAAAATTCAAAAGCAGTGTCTGATTTTCATTAGTTAATTTTCAGAGAAGTTTTATTTATTATAACTTTTGTCAGTTTCAAGTTATTTCAGAGACAACTAAGAGATTTTCTTTCTTTAACGGAAGGTTACACAAAAATTTGTCCAAGTCCGCTCATGTGTGAAATTTTGGGGGAGAAGCATGTTATGTGTATATACTGTGTATATACTGTATATATACACAACAGCTAGTTCCAACCGAGCAATTTGATTGGACAATAGGAATTCCAGGAGTTACTCCAATTTCACTGAATATGTATTACTCCGCTTCAAAGGTGTTCTAGTAACGTTAATTACTAACAGTATTTTTCTATCAACTCTGACAATTGCAGTACTGTTTTGGATACCTTTATTTCCACAGTGAAGTGCTGTTTTGACAAGAAGAAATTATACATCCGTGGCCCGGAAGTTCCACCCTTTTGCTAAGGTCTACTTCCGTCCCGGTCATTTTAAGATCATTAAACAATTTCACATCAGTTTAAAAAAAAATAGGCAGTGCTAGAGTTTGTTTATTGGTCTTGATTAACAAACCACAGTACCTTTGTGGTGATGGATTCTTTGTTTCATCTGAAAATACAAAGAAAAGCGAGCAAAATGTGCTAAATCACTAGCATGTGCTAAATCGCTAGCATGCTTTAACTACACTGGTATTTGATACGTTTTGATCTGGGATTTTCTGAAGTAACAGGTGTGTTTTATAAACACATTAGTTTTGCACTTGACAATATTTTAATTTGTTTACATGTGTGTGCAAACAGAAATTCAAAACAGAAAGTCCTTGAGCTGGGTGATGCGGCAGCCTTTGATTTACATGTGTGTGAAAAATGACAATAGACGTCTTCATGCTGATTGAGATGTTTAGCAGCAGTTAGTGGCGAGTGGCTACATCCAGAAGGGACTTTTTTTTTCTCAGCTGCACAAAATAACTGGTTAAACAAATCATAATATTTTGTCCAGTATTGCCATCATTTAATAGATTTTGCTTGCTGGAATTGTTGTATAAAAGCAATATTACGCTCAAGTTCATTACAGTATCATGAATATATGAACCACAGCAAAGTGTGCTGAATCACGCCCTGCAAGAGTTCGTATATTCATACCGACCTCCCTGTCATGTAATATTGCTTAAATATGCATGCATGTGTATGTGCACACACACACACACACACACACACACACACACACACACACACACACACACAGAGTGGATATAAAAAGTCTACACACCCCTGTTCAAATGACAGGTTTTTGTGATGTAAAAAATGAGACCAAGATAAGATAAGATAAAATAAACCTTTATTAGTCCCACAATGGGGAAATTCCAGGATTGCAACAGCACAGGGATAGCAACACTCAGAGCAACAATCAGAAGGCAAGAAAAAACAAGAACAGCTAGTATACATATGTACATATTACTATAAATATATATATACACTACCGTTCAAAAGTTTGGGGTCACTTAGAAATTTCCTTATTTTTGAAAGAAAAGCACTGTTTTTTTCAATGAAGATAACTTTAAACTAATCAGAAATGCACTCTAATATCTAATATACATTGCTAATGTGGTAAATGACTATTCTAGCTGCAAATGTCTGGTTTTTGGTGCAATATCTACATAAGTGTATAGAGGCCCATTTCCAGCAACTATCACTGTAGTGTTCTAATGGTACAATGTGTTTGCTCATTGCGTCAGAAGGCTAATGGATGATTAGAAAACCCTTGTGCAATCATGTTAGCACAGCTGAAAACAGTTTAGCTGGTTAGAGAAGCTATAAAACTGACCTTCCTTTGAGCAGGTTGAATATCTGGAAAAAAATATTATTTCAAATACAAATCATTATTTCTAACCTTGTCAATGTCTTGACTATATTTTCTATTCATTTTACAACTCATGGTGGTAAATAAGTGTGACTTTTCATGGAAAACACAAAATAATTGTCTGGGTGACCCCAAACTTTTGAACGGTAGAGTGTGACACACAGTGCGGAGCATTGTGGTTGGTGAATGTGCAGCAGAAAGTCTAAGCTCTCTCTCCGCGGATGCGGCGGGCCAGCTGGGTGTCTTTAGGCATGATGGTGACCCTCTTGGCATGGATGGCGCACAGGTTGGTGTCCACGAAGAGACCCACCAGGTAGGCCTCGCTGGCATCCTGCAGAGCCGTGACGGCGGAGCTCTGGAAGCACAAGTCGGTCTTGAAGTCCTGAGCGATCTCCCTCACCAGGCGCTGGAAGGGCAGCTTACGGATGAGCAGCTCCATGGATTTCTGGTAGTGACGGATCTCTCTCAGAGCCACGGTACCGGGCCTGTAACGGTGAGGCTTCTTCACTCCGCCAGTGGCTGGAGCGCTTTTTTCGAGTAGCCTTGGTGGCTAGCTGCTTCCTGGGGGGCTTTTTCCTCCAGTAGATTTACGGGCGGTCTGCTTGGTTCTTGCCATCGCTCTTTATTATTCTGTCTTATATTTCTTGCACGCCGCCTAAACTCCAGCCCGGCACCCGCGTCGTTTTCGCCACAGTTCCTCGGCATGTCAAGCTTCCCCGTTAGCACCGGGTGGCGGTTGGAGCTAGCTAGCCAGCTAGCTAGCTCTTCCCTGCTGTATCGTCCCCCGCTGCAAACAGTGGCTCCGTCCGCCGACTCGGGAGACCCATGGGGCGATCTGTGTGTCCGTGGTGTATATATATAGAGTGAAAGGTGTAGAAAGAAGAAGGAAGATAAGAAAAAGGCAGTTGCAAAAGGCAGCCAACTCGTGTGGTGCCGCCGGTCCGGCGGAACCGGAACCGGGAAAAAAATAATAAGATATTTAATGCAAGCTTTTTTATTTTTTATTTTTCCCCTTAAAAGATTTCAGTTTGTTTTTCACTTGGGTTGTACAGGTTACTGCCTATTTTTTAAACAGACGTGAAATAGCTTTGATGTTTATACAATACAAGGGCAGACTGTAAGCTGATTGAATAAAGCTTTTTTCAAAAGGGTGGGACTTCCGGGTCAGATAAGAAATCTGATTTAATAAGATAAATCATTTCAAAACTTTTTCCACCATTAATGTGACCTATAACCTGTACAACCCAATTGAAAAACAAACTGAAATCTTTTAAGGGGAAAAATAAAAAATAAAAAAGCTTGCAATAACCTGGTTGCATAAATATTCACACCCTATTATAACTGGGGATGTGGCTGTGTTCAGAATTAACCAATCACATTCAAATGTATGTTAAATGGGAGT
This sequence comes from Pholidichthys leucotaenia, assembly GCA_020510985.1. Classification (NCBI taxonomy): domain Eukaryota; kingdom Metazoa; phylum Chordata; class Actinopteri; order Cichliformes; family Pholidichthyidae; genus Pholidichthys; species Pholidichthys leucotaenia. The sequence goes on along the minus strand of CM035837.1, from coordinate 182,467,701 downwards.
CAGCACACACCTGCCACCATTTAAAGTGCCTCTGATTAACCCCAAATAAAGTTCAGCTGTTCTAGTAGGCTTTTCCTGACATTTTTGTAGTCACATCATACAGTATATGAGTATCTTACAGTATAAGTATTGAACATGTCAACATTTTTCTCATTAAACATATTTCTGATGGAGATGGATTGACCTGAGATTTTCACAAGACATCAGTAACAACCCAAGTAATCCATACATACAAAGAACCCAAGGCAACTGTGTTCACAAAACAAGTTATATTTAATAAAATGGAATGACACAGGGAATAAGTATTGAACACATGGTGAAATTCATTAATATTTGATAGAAAAGCCTTTGTTGGTAATTACAGCTTCCAGATGCCTCCTGTATGGCGAAACGTGGCACAGGCATTGCTCAGGAGTGATTTTAGTCCATTCTTCCACACAGACTGTCTTCAAATCTTGAAGGTTCTGTGGGTGTCTTCTATGAACTTTGATCTTCAGTTCTCTCCATAGATTTTCAATTGGATTCAGCTCAGGTGACTGATTCAGATTAGGTTTATTTTACTTATTTTATAGTCGACCGCCATGTCGGTGGCGACGGGAGGTGTGGCTGGCGTGGTGGATCTGTCAGGTCCATCAGACTGACCACGCCTAAGGAAGACGGCTGATAAACGACACGCCACAGTGATCAGTTGACACTTCTGAAGATGACTGCAAGTGTCAGTCAAAACATCCATCCATCCATCTTCTTCCACTTAATCCTTTTTGGGTCGCGGGGGGGCTTGAGCCTGTCCCAGCATCTTTGGGCGAGAGGCAGGGTACACCTTGGGCAGATCGCCAGTCCATCGCAGGGCCAACACAGAGAGACAGACAACCATTCACTTTCACAGTCATACCTAAGGACAATTTAGAATCCCCCAGTTTGATGCCAATTATCCTAACTTGCATGTTTTTGGCATGTGGGAGGAAACCAGAGAAATCCCAGAGTAAACCCACACAGACACGGGGAGAACATGCAAACTCCACACTCATCACTGTTGGTCGGGGGCTGGGATTGAACCCAGGTTCCCCCGGCCAAGGGTGAGTTGCTGTGCTGCCACAGTGCTAACCACTCCACCACCGCGCTGCCCAGTCGAAACATGTTAAGGTAAAAAATAAACATTTTCTACCTTTTTGTCTGACAAAAAAAAGAAACTGTAAATTAATCTAGCACTGCCTATTTTTTAAACAGACGTGAAATAGCTTTGATGTTTATACAGTACAAGGGCAGACTGTAAGCTGATTGAATAAAGCTTTTTTCAAAAGGGTGGGACTTCCGGGTCAGATAAGAAATCTTATCAAACAGTGCCTCACTGTAGAAATTAAGGTATTCAACACAGTATTGCAATTGTCACTGAGTTAGTTGACAGTAAATTAGTGTTAGTAATTAATGGTTACATGAACACCTTTGAAGCGGAGTGATACATATCCAGTGAAAGTTGGAGTGCAATTATCATGGATTTTAGGAACTCCTGGAATCCTTATTGTCCAATCAAATTGCTCGGTCGGAACTAACTGGTGTTTGTGTGTGTATATATAGATGGATATATGTAATCATAGGTTCAGTTCTTGTACGACAGAGTCATATTCTTCACATTTTAAGTTATGCTTTTGGTTATCTCGAGGATGGGTCATCCACTTGTGGCGTTAGAGCTGCATGTAGCTCTAAAGCCCTGTGGTTGTACACAAAAGTTAGAGAAAAAAAATTCTCACATATTTAGGTAAAAAAAAAAGCAGAATTATGAAATGAAAGTCACAAATGTTAATTTCATTTTAAGGGTCAAATATATTCTGCTGTGCCACATATATTTTTTTTGTAAAAAATGATCAAAATGGTTCGTTCATAGTGCAGGATGCCAACCCCTGATTTTGAATCTTGTTTGTTTTATTAACCTAGGGAACGTGTTGAATTGGAAAATCTGCGAGGGGAACACATGCGAATGCTCGAGGAGTCCAAGAAAGAAAAGGTACCATAACAATCATATACTCATGTTTTGTATTGTGTATAAAAGGGCTTCCTTATATGCCTCTTTTTTCCCTCCTACCAGCTGCTGATGGCCAACCAGCTAGAGATGGAGAAAATGAAGGTGGAGCAAGAGAAGAAGAAATTCTACTTGGCCCAAGAAGCACTGAAGGAAAAGGTTCAGGGACATTACAGGATTTACTTGAATAAATTGTTGTTGTGATGATAATAGTAACCAGGAACACCCTCCCCCCTTCCAAATTTTGCACCCAGGAACGGAAGGCTGGAACCCAATCAATCATAGAGCCACCAGGGCCTTCCACACCCTCCCTTTCTCGCTCCAGCTCAGTTAGTGGGACTGAAAACACCGGGCTGCACACCTCTGTTCTATCCCAGGTTCTTTTCTTTATAATTCATGATTTTAAAAAAAACAAAAAACAGCCTTTACATGTTTTTACTTTGTTTTCTCATGTTTTTGTTTTCTTCTACAGGATGACTCTTTAGACCAGTCACTGACCGCCATGACCATGTCTGTGTCAATGAGTGGGTCCAACCTGTATGAGGCTGCCAGACTCTCTGGAGGCTCCAGCATTATAGAAAACCTCCAGTCTCAACTTAAACTAAGAGAGGGAGAGATAGCACAGCTGCAGGTAATGGAGCAATTCAGAACAATCTTATAACGTCTTAGTGATCAATGTGACGCTTCTCTTGTCATCAATAATAGTTTGTATGTGGATCTCACTTTTATTTTTTTCCTTTCTTAGCTTGAGATTGCAACCCTGGAGCGGAGTCGCTCTGTGATGGCTGAAGAGCTGGTTCGACTCACAAATCAAAACGATGAGATGGAAGAGAAGGTGAAGGAGATTCCCAAGCTGAAAGTTCAGCTCAAGGTACAACCTTTGACAGTACAAGGAGAGTTGAGTCACACATCATGAGCGCTCTTTCTTCAAGGACAACACAAATTGCAAATATTAAATTCTAGATCTGCTTTTCTTTTGAAAGGTTATATATCTTTTTTCTCATTTGTGCATCTGTGCATTTCAGGATCTGGAGCAAAGGCACAACACCATCCTGCAGATGTATGGGGAGAAGGCTGAGGAAGCAGAGGAGCTGAGACTGGACCTTGAAGATGTAAAGAACATGTACAAAACCCAGATTGATGAGCTGCTGCGGAACCAGAAATAAACTTGTTTCATGTGACGTGTTGCTTATGGGGCACAAATTAGTTGACAAATCCATCAACACACAAACAGTCACAGAAAAAGTTAGGGCAGCAGAGTTGAGTTTAATCACTGTGTAAGGAGAAAATTAATTTATACTTATGTTATTTTATCTTAATTAATGATCATTAATATTACCCTATTTAAGCTGAAGTGCTGGAATTGTGTAGAACGTGGTGCATATCACAAAACCAGTGTAAAGGATGGCAACAGTTGATTCTCTCATCAGTTTATAATCTTTGGGATTTTGCTTTAGGAATTTCTCGTGATCAAACCCTTTGACTGTATGGGATACTTACTTACTGCTCCTGCAGGGTGGGGGCTGGTGGCCATCACCATGTGTAGAGCCAACATTGCCGGCTTTGGGGCAGCTCCTCTGCATCGTCAACAGCGACTCCAAGCTGTCGGAGGTCTCTGTCCACCACGTCGAGACATCTGGTGCGTGGCTTGCCCCGGGGCGTGTCGGTGCGCCGTTAGATGGCAGCCCCATCATCCGACTATCCTGTGGAGGGCAAACAACCCACCCAGGAGGAACCTATTTTGTTATGAAACCGACTGTATGGGATGGAGAACGTTTTTTTTTTGCACTATAAAAATTCATTCACAATTTTTTTTATGCATAACCAAAAGGGTTTAAGAAATATCTATATATAAATACTGTACAGAGAAATGTTTTATTCGTAACTCCTTTGAAAGTCTCAAAAGCTCAAAGTGGTGTAGACTTGAGTCTGTGATTAAAATTCTGAAGAATGTATTTTAAACTCTACACATATGTAAATGATTAAAAAAAATCAGTGGGCTGGTGTCAAGTATGGTTGTTCTTGATTTATATGGTGTGAAATAACACTTTAAAAATGTTTCATTGATGCAAAACACTACCCTTGAGAGCAGTTGAAATAAATCTCCATGTTCTGAATCATTGCAGACTTCTTTTTCAGGGTAAACATACTTAAAAGTGATTTAGAAAAATGTGGTAAGCATTTTATACACTGTAAGTACATAAAAATGTTCAAAATTTGAAACAAAAAGTCATTAAGCTTGTTAGATGAATTACATTTGGAGAATAATGTAGAGTATAACATGGTGACTTATTTAGATAGGGAATTATAATCGGGAGCAATAGGATCACATAAAAATAGAGAATAAAGTAAAAAAAATTAGAAGTCAAATGGCTATTGAGAAAACATACCTTCAGCTGCTCTGTACTCAAGGTTGCAACAGCGGCTCATGGATCTGCATATTCGATTTGGCAAGGATTTTACACCGGATGCCTTTCCTGACATAACCCTCCTTCCCTATTTACCCCGGCTTGGGACCAGTGTACTGTTTTGTTTTGTGCTTCCCCTGTGGCTGGGTAACCAACATTCCTTTATCCATTCTGCCGTTATGCTGAACACCAAGCTAGAAAGTAATAACAATAATACATTTTATCTGTGAAGCACTTTACATTCCAGAATAATCTCAAAGTGACAGGAAAAAAAGCATATTTTTTATGGTATTTAGCATAACTAAATCACCCTTTATTGTCATTCAACCAATCATGTACGGTAGAACAAAATTGTGTTTTTCCTATCTACAGTGTTAATCACACACACACCCCATGTGTAGAATCAGAGGGCCGCTGCCATGCAAGGCGCCGCCACAGATTTCCCTCCTCCATTCCATTATTGCTGAGCACCAAGCTGGACGGCAGGAAGTTCCGCTTTTATATGGTCTTCGGCATGACCCGGCCGGGATTTGAACCCCTGCCTCCCGGGTGAGCCACCACTCTGGTGATGCCAGCTGAGCTTTGAATCCACAACCTTCCAGGTCTGGGCCAGATACTTTACTACTAGGCCATCACTCCAAATTATAGTTAAAATAAAGATAGTTAAAAAGTCTGGATGGAGAAAAGTGAGAATTTTGAGAACAAAGTAAACATTTTGATAATACTGTTAAAATTTAAAGAATTCAGTTGAAAAGTATGGAAGTGTCCATATTTGTCAACATTATTTTTTTTATTTTGACTTTATTTAAATAAAAATGTGGACTTGAACTCATTAGAAAACTTTTATCAAAAATAAATTTACGACTTCAATAATAAAATATTGACTATTCTCAAAAAAATTTGACCTAATTCTTGAAACTTAACTTTTCAAAAAAAAAATTTTACATGTTTTTTTTGACCATCCTTGTAGTGAATGCTGTTTTGTATTTTTGAAACTCTTTACGAAAACTGCTATATAAAGTGTTTTATTTTATTTTATCAAGCGCCTTTGCCGCCCTGAAATAAAGCTGCGGTGGTGAGCGCCCCCTTGTGGCCATTGTTTCATATTACGTACCGGTATAAGGTTTCCGGTGTTATGGCGACCGCCGGTAACATCTTCACGGACCACCGGGGGAAGTAGGCTGACCGTCCAGGTACAGTGTCTCCCATAAACATGTTCCAGACTAAAGGAGGCGGGCAGCCATGAATGTCTTACGTCCGTTGCGAGTTTTGTACCGCGGACAGGTTGGACCGTTTTTAGTCTGTCTTCTTTATGTTTACGTTTATGGGGTCAGTTGGCTTTGTTAAGAAAATAAGCTAAATGTTAGCAACCAAGAAATGAATTGCAGACATTAGTTGTCCTTAGTTAACCTGGTTTTATTTGTTAAATAATATGTAAGAAACACGTTATTATTACGGCTTGTCCTCAGTTTGAATATTCGCCTCATGTGCTTATTAAATGAGCGACGGGCTTCAAAGTTAACGGGGAACTCGCCGCGTTAATAACTTATAAAAACTAAATTAGGTGATGAGAGAGCATGTGAGATAGGCAGCTAGCAAGTTTTGAAGGATGTTATTTAGCAGCCTTAAAACCTTAAAATATCAGCCTGAAAACAAGTTGTCTCTGAGATCACAGGAACGATATTTTAAAGGCTTTCAAAACGATCTTTTATAGTTACAAAAATGTAATAAACTTACTGAATTTCATGTCAGTTTTTGCGTCACCTGCAGTTTTGTTTCACACTGTGATTAGAGGTGGGTAGTGTGGCGTCCTGAGTGTAGTGTGTATGTGATGACGTACACGCCCACAGGGTGACGTCAGGAGGGCACGGCCACTGGTGTATATAATTCTGTGTTCTGATAATAAAGTGTGGTTCGCTGTTCAGTTCAGCACGGCTCCTGTCTCTTATTATTCATACATAACATTCGGCGATGAGGATAATTACGGCAGCGTATGGGCTGCCTCGACCTCTAGTGCCATTTCTGGAGTACTCGGGAGAGCCGGTGATCCTGTGGCCGAAGTGGAGGGCCATGTTTGAGGGTTGCATCGGGGCGCTGGGCCTAAGTGGACTCGACGGGAGAAGACGACAAGCACTACTGGTCCTCCATCTCAGCGCGGAGGGCCGAAGAATTCTCGGTACGTTGGGAGAGACGGAGTGCTATGAGGATGCTGTCGAGCAGTTGGCTGATTTTTTTTCGTCAGGCAAACGAGGACCATGACACTGTGGGTGGCGGGAATGTTGGTGCCAAACAAGGCTAAGCTAGTTAGCTGGGAGATGCTAACGGCACAGTCAGTGTCTATGGATAGGCTAGCCACAAAGCTAACTGCGCGCCAAAAGAGGGCTCCAAGCTGCCAGCTGGGCATTGAGGTGGGACCAGGGGAGTCCTCGGTCACTGAAGACGGCGGGCCAGCCGCAAAGCGCAGGATGATGGAGGACCAGAGCGCTGATGAATTGGACAGTGCAGTGTGCAACGACAGTGGAGAGGGAGAGCAGCAGGAGTCATCCCCGCAGCTGGAGGCTAGGCAGCGGGAGGGCGGGACCATGGAGACTGAGAGCCCCTGGGAAGAGCAGCGACAGTTGGGCGCAGAGACGATGCAGCGGAGCGCTTGGGTTGAGGGTGCTGAGAGCAGTGACGAGACGCCTGGGTTGGAGAGTGGAGCCGACAAGAGTGACGCTGGGAGACCCGAGGGAGAGCAGCTGCAGCCAGACATGGAGTCGACAAAGCAGAGCGCCGGGGATGAGGGTGCTGAGAGCAGGGACGAAACACATGGGTCGGAGAGTGACGCCGACCAGAGCGAAGTTGAGTGCCCCGGGAGAGAGCAGCTATGGCTGGACATGGAGACGACGCAGCGGAGCACCTGGAATGAGAGTGCTGAGAACAGCGATGAAGCGCCTGGGTCGGACAGGGACGCCGACAAGAGTGACGCTGAGAGCCCCGAGGGAGAGCAGCTACGACCGGGCACGGAGACAGCACAGCGGAGTGCCTGGAACAAGGGTGCTGGGAGCAGCGGCGAGGTGCCTGGATCGGAGAATGACGCTGGCAAGAGTGATGCTGAGAGCCCAGAGGGAGAGCAGCAGCAGATGGACACGGAGGCAGCGCAGTGGAGCGCCCTGGACGAGGGTGCTGGGTGTTACGGCGAGGTGCCCGAGGCAGCGAGTGGCGCAGGCAAGCGGGCTTCGGTTTTCCCCGAAGTGTGGCCATGGGGGGCCGGAGTGTTTGGAGCCATGACGGCGGTGTTGAAGGCGGTCGGGAGCGGACTGATGGGCATGGTGGGACGGCGTGCTGGACAGCAGCACTGTGGGGCCAGAGTGGAGAAGCAGTTGATGGCAAGAGGAGACATTTTTGCCAGGAAGGGTGGCTTCGATCCTGGGGGCGGATAGCGACCAGCAGCGCATGCCGTGTGGTTGCCCTGGGCCTCCGAGCCAGTTTTGTTCATGGCTGTCCAGGGACTGTGGAGTAACATAAAATATCAAATGTAAATACATGTACATAGTGCTGGTGTGCATGAGAGTATGCATGTGGTGTGTTATGGGATTATTTCACGTATTTTAGAGACTTGGTCCAATTTTAGTTGTTTTGTGTGAATGTGGGAGGTTATTTTATTACAGTTAACCCCTTGAACTCTGGGATTCCGCGGGCGGTCACGTCTCTGTGTCATAGTGCGTCTCAGTGCGCACTGAAAAAAAAAAAAGCTGCATTTCCGTTCTTCCAGTACAGACACAGCCGCAAACAGAAAGCCAAAGGAGTGTTTTGATTGGTTTAGATTTGATTGACCTCTCATTCAACTAATAAGAGCCTTGAATTGGGTTTCTTAAACCTTGAAGAACCAATGTCTGAAAACCTAGCAAGAAGGACCTGCCTACCAACGACCGCAAATACAACAAGCCAATTGAAGCAGAGAAGTTCGAAGATTGCAACGCATGCGTCGCCGTGCGTAAAATCTTTTTTGTCTAAGTCACTGGGTGACTGACATTGAGACCTGTGTGTAACGGTAGCGTTAGCCACTCTCAGCCGTTAGCCAGTCTTTTTTTATTACTACTGTTCTTATTTGTTTTGAAAAATGGTTCGCAAAAACCGCAATCATGGAAGCGGAGATAGTTTGACCGGGTTGGGTGACCAGAACCATGAGTCCGTAACAACCGGACCAGCTTCATGTTCGTCTGACAATGAGGAACAGATGTTCGCCAACGACACTGCTGTTGTGGACAGGTAAGTGTTATAAGCTAAATTATTCTTTATCAATGAAAATAGTAATAAAAATGACTTTTGACAGATTGGTAATTACAACGGCCCATCATGGCCACATGATGGACCGTTGACAGACCGTTTTTTGTGCACCGAGCTCCTCTGTAGCGGGGGGGGGGAGAGTTGTTATCCTCTACATTGCAGATATTTTAGTATAATTTTTATTGCACTGTAGGTTATTTTTTCTTGTAAAAAAAAGGCCACACATTTTTTACGTGGCATGCTTCTTTGTGTGTGGGGGGCTTGTTTGTTCATTCATTCATTCATGAATGAACAAACAACCCCCCACACACACACACAGCCCTGAGTGTCACCTTTCATTAGAGCCCAAGCTGAAGCTTCTATGTTGAAGCATTCAAAAGTTATAAACATTTTTCCAAACTGTGCTATTTGGCACAATTTGGCACAGTTCAAAAATGCCTGGGAACAACCTGAGAAAAAAGCTGTGTAATATATTCATTTTTTGTGGTATTGTTACAAAATTTTGACCTCAGCTTGATAACACTTGGTTCTACATTTCTGTTGCATTTTCCAGCCAGTATCTGACAGCTGTGTGTTATTTGCAAGCATTTGTATCTAAAAAAAACACCCAGGCGAACTTTATTTTCTTCAAATTAAGTATGTTTAGATGACTGTTACTCAGTGGCAGGAGCACTTAGAGAGATTATGACTGTTTTGCCAAAAAATTCAAAGTGTTTTCTTTTAAATGAGACCAACCCCATGAAGATGCTGCAAAGGGTTGAAGAACAGCTTATGATTTACTTTGGGTATGTTATTTTCAGGTGTTTTTAGGGAAATTGACCAGAGTTCAAGGGGTTAATTGTTCCTCTGTTTTCTTAGTGCATGATTTGGGTCCTAAATAGGAGAGGGTCTCAATTTTGTGTGGTTTTGCATTTTGTAAGGGGGAGGGGAAGTGTGGTGTCGTGAGTGTAGTGTATGTGTGATGCCGTACCCGCCCACAGGGTGATGTCAGGCGGGCACGGCCACTGGTGTATATAATTCTGTGTTCTGATAATAAAGTGTGGTTCGCTGTTCAGTTCAGCACGGCTCCTGTCTCTTATTATTCATACATAACAGGTAGTAACAATTTACACTTACTCGAGTACATGTACTCAGGTGACTTTATCGAACACTGTAGCCTACTTTGTGAATAGTTTTATTGCAGGATACTTTTTACTCTTATTTGAGTACATTTTTGACTGCAAGTTTTGCTTTTCTGTCAACTTTTTTTAATCCATCAAAGCTGAAGTCTTTCTTCTGTTTTGGATCTGAAACAGGGGCGGACTTAGTCCATTTGGGGCCCAAGACAAAGACAGACATGGGGCCCTACTTTTCCTTTGTTCTACACTTTCTTTTCGGGCCTTATTGAAATCCTACCAGAAACTTATTGTCCTCAGAAGTCTTCAAATGATAATATCATTCAGGGATCAGGAATTACATCTGTAGAAAAACAAAGAAGTTTAACAGATTGAATGTAGACGTTTGTCTATTATAAAAACAACACCAACAATTCACGTGGAAGATCTGTTGTTTGTTCACACTTACCAGTCCCTCCAGGATTTTGCAATACTGCGATCACACTAATTAATGCAAAATCAGGCCATTGCCACATCTTTTGAGCGACGTTGCAACTTTGTCCAATCACTGCAACTTTCCCGTAATTTTGGCCAATCCTTATCAACTTCCACCAATTTCGTCAATCAGATTTGTCCCTGAGTAGCACTCAAATGCTCAGTCTAACCAATCAAATGCATCGCTGCACCGTGCTTACTTCCATGTTTACACTGAGTATTAACTGAACACATCAGCAAAAAACAGTGTGATTTAAAAAAAAAAATCACTCACCTGCGAGTTTTTCCACACCGTCCCTTCCTCTGCCTCCCCCGGCCCGCCGGTGAATGTCTCCCCATGTATCTGTCTTGACCACTTGTACGAAGTGCCGGGTTTGTGTTGAAAAAGGTCCGCCTACCTGAAAAGCACCCTGTTGTGGAAGCACGTGTGAGGAGAGACACCGTAAAACCACAAACAAACGAGCAAATCTAACACTCCAGCCAGTGTTGTAACATTTTATAAATCTTTAGAGGTAAAATGATTACTACATCTCGTCAATGAGCTTTAAAGCTGTGAATCTCCTGTCAGGACACGGACCAACGCCCGCCCCCGGCAAACCTCCAAGGAGAGCCCCTTCTCCCGGTAAAACTCCCGGTAAAGGAAAGATGAGTATCTGATGAGACAGTTGTGTGTCAAGATGTGCGGCAGATAGACAGACAGGTAGGAGTCAGGCATGGAAAGAGAGAGAATATTCTGTTTTTTTTTTTTTTTCAGAAAAACACAGACTTCGATAGACAATACAGAGCAGCAGAATAAATTATTTCTTTTTTCTCTGCGCTTGGTGCTGTTTGGTTGGGGATTGCTGCAGTTAGGGAGTTTTCAAATGAAGGTGCTGCCATAATTTCTAAATCTATACTCTTTAACATGCATTCAATGCAATTTAGCTCTTGTAATGGATAATTATTTTATTCATCCTTTTTATTCAAGTTCTCAGCAAGAATAGCCTATAGTGTTGGCCATTTTTATGATCAATTTATGAGTAGCTATTTCATTCTCACTTAATTGTGTTAAAGTCTGTATTTGCTGTTGTACAGAAGAGTTTTTCTGTATAGCAGAAGTTTCTGCTTAATTTACAAATCACTGTTTAATAGGAATGTTTTGACAATCCTGTGCTTTTCCTTTGGTGTTAGAGAGAATATCATTGCAGTAAACTATGGATGGCTCCAGCTGGTGTCTGAGCATTGGTTTCGTCTTAGTTTTCAGGACGTTGCCATCTGTGATCGATGTCGATGGCGGATGTGGCTCTGAAGGCCCAGCCTATGATGGAACTGTCGTGGGCAGAAGTCACATTTTATTGTGGGTGGGGGACGTGGTTGGTTTTGTTTTTCTTGTCTTCGTTTGTGTTTATCATCATCCTGTTTTTTTCTGAGCCTCTCAAATGAGTCTGTGCCTTCCCAAGTTCTTCTTCTCCAGGCTGCTCTGTCGGTGGCAAGTTTTTTTTTGTTTTTTTTTTATTACTTATTTTGTACCCGTAGGTAGATTTGTTTTGCAGTCTGGTGACAAGCCACCAGCTGCCGGTCGCTGCGTGCGCAAGCGCCCCGTATCCCTAACCTGCATGTTTTTGGCATGTGGGAGGAAACCGGAGAAATCCCGGAGTAAGCCCACGCAACACGGGGAGAACATGCAAACTCCACACAGATCACTGTTGGCCGGGGGCAGGGATCGAACCCACGATCTCACGATCCCCGCGATCCCCTGGCCGAGGGTAAGTTGTTCCCAAGATCTTTTGTCTACGTTGGCTTGCTTCAGGGAACATTTTAGCTGGTCCTTGTAGCACAGTTTTGGCCTACCATGTGGTCTTTTTCCTGTCTCAAGCTCCCCCTGGAGCATGATTTGTGGTAGTCTGGTGGGGTCCATCCGTACAACATGTCCTGTCCATCGAAGGTGGTGCTGCAAGATGGTAGCTTCCACACTAGGCAGCAGAGCACGCTTGAGAATCTCATTGTTCACCGTTTAATAGGAATGTTTTGACAATCCTGTGCTTTTCCTTTGGTGTTAGAGAGAATATCATTGCAGTAAACTATGGAAAAAAAACATCTGCTTTAAAATGTGTAATTCTTCCCACAACTTTTAGTGAAAAAAAAAAACTCTCAAAACATCACAACTTTTATCGCAACTTTTTTAAAAAGTTCCCACAAATTCAGGCTTTGTGGGCTGCAACAATCATAAAAACATCCCGTGAAATCCCGGAGGGACTGACTTACTCACATGTGCCAGCAGGGTCCTGTTCATGGTCTGCTGACTGGTCCATTTTGCAGAGACATCTATTGTGCTCCCTCCTCTGTACAACGTAGACATAAGGGAGAATATATATGATAGACCCCAGGAAGAATAGCCAATGTTTTATACAAGTGCTAATGGGGATCTTAATAAAACAAACTACAGTGGGGCAAAAAAGTATTTAGTCAGCCACCAATTGTGCAAGTTCTCCCACTTAAAAGATGAGAGAGGTCTCCAATTTTCATCATAGGTATACCTCAACTATGAGAGACAAAATGAGAAAAAAAATCCAGAAAATCACATTGTCTGATTTTTAAAGAATTTATTTGCAAATTATGGTGGAAAATAAGTATTTGCTCAATAACAAAAAGTTCATCTCAATACTTTGTTATATACCCTTTGTTGGCAATGACAGAGGTCAAACGCTTTCTGTAAGACTTCACAAGGTTTTCACACACTGTTGCTTGTATTTTGGCCCATTCCTCCATGCAGATCTCCTCTAGAGCAGTGATGTTTTGGGGCTGTCGCTGGGCAACACGGACTTTCAACTCCCTCCAAAGATTTTCTATGGGGTTGAGATCTGGAGACTGGCTAGGCCACTCCAGGACCTTGAAATGCTTCTTACGAAGCCACTCCTTCGTTGCCCGGGCGGTGTGTTTGGGATCATTGTCATGCTGAAAGACCCAGCCACGTTTCATCTTCAATGCCCTTGCTGAGGGAAGGAAGTTTTCACTCAAAATCTCACGATACATGGCCCCATTCATTCTTTCCTTTACACAGATCAGTTGTCCTGGTCCCTTTGCAGAAAAACAGCCCCAAAGCATGATGTTTCCACCCCCATGCTTCACAGTAGGTATGGTGTTCTTTGGATGCAACTCAGCATTCTTTCTCCTCCAAACACGACAAGTTGAATTTTTACCAAAAAGTTCTATTTTGGTTTCATCTGACCATATGACATTCTCCCAATCCTCTTCTGGATCATCCAAATGCTTTCTAGCAAACTTCAGATGGGCCTGGACATGTACTGGCTTAAGCAGGGGGACACGTCTGGCACTGCAGGATTTGAGTCCCTGGCGGCGTAGTGTGTTACTGATGGTAGCCTTTGTTACTTTGGTCCCAGCTCTCTGCAGGTCATTCACTAGGTCCCCCCGTGTGGTTCTGGGATTTTTGCTCACCGTTCTCATGATCATTTTGACCCCACGGGGTGAGATCTTGCGTGGAGCACCGGATGGAAGGAGATTATCAGTGGTCTTGTATATCTTCCATTTTCTAATAATTGCTCCCACAGTTGATTTCTTCACACCAAGCTGCTTACCTATTGCAGATTCAGTCTTCCCAGCCTGGTGCAGGTCTACAATTTTGTTTCTGGTGTCCTTTGACAGCTCTTTGGTCTTGGCCATAGTGGAGTTTGGAGTCTGACTGTTTGAGGTTGTGGACAGGTGTCTTTTATACTGATAACAAGTTCAAACAGGTGCCATTAATACAGGTAATGAGTGGAGGACAGAGGAGCCTCTTAAAGAAGAAGTAGACAGGTCTGTGAGAGCCAGAAATCTTGCTTGTTTGTAGGTGACCAAACACTTATTTTCCACCACAATTTGCAAATAAATTCTTTAAAAATCAGACAATGTGATTTTCTGGATTTTTTGTTTCTCATTTTGTCTCTCATAGTTGAGGTATACCTATGATGAAAATTGGAGACCTCTCTCATCTTTTAAGTGGGAGAACTTGCACAATTGGTGGCTGACTGTATGTTTAATCTCATGTAATGTCATCTGCTTTGAGGCTGCAGATTTCCTGTGTATGCCTGGGGAGCACAGTTGGTCATATTTAAATTTAACCTTGTGAGTCTTGGCCTCTGCAAATCTTGCAATTAGAAAAAATATTTTTTTTTTGTTGTTGTTTACCTGTACTGTCAGCAATCGGCGTCACTGCTGCCTCCTCATTAACAACAGGTGCTCGTCATTAGCATCATGTGTGCTCGTACAAGCAGCGTTGCTATCTGCTCCTTGGGGTGGGGTGGGGGGTTAGTCTCCTCCCAGGTTGAAGTGAAAAAGGTTGTTTTGATTAAAAAAAAAAAATTCAGTGCCCTTCCCTTTTTCGCCATTTCTCTGCACTGCTCGGATAACTTTGTTTCATTTTGCTGCTATTCTACACAGTTTGTTTACAATGTAACCAACGATACACACATGCACATGTCTCAGAGACAACATGGAAGAGTCCAACAGTCTGAGGAGAAGGGGGGAGGACATTACATTTGTAATTTGATTTGCTGTTTATGTAAATACTGGTGTTTCTTTATTTTGTCGCACATCATGTTAAATATGTTAAACATTAAAAAGTATATGGGGCTCCTAGTAGATCGGGGCTCTTAGCAGATGGGGGCCTAAGGCAGTCGCCTACCTTTGCCTAATGATAAGTCCACCTCTGATCTGAAAATATTGGCTCTATCACTGTTTACTGCTTCTTTATTGGATTTAGACTTAGATGGTGCTTGTGGCTACTTTATTTGAACTTCCTTAGACTTAACACAAATGTACAAAAAAAATTTGCATATTTGTAAAAAAATCAAACACTGATTTACAAGAAAACAAGATGCAAATTATGTGTAAAAGGTTGTAAATTTGTGTGGAAATGTCACATTTATAAAAAAAGCTGCACATTTATAAGAAAAAAGTTATTAGAAAAATTCACAGATTTATGAAAAAATGCATATTTATTAGAAATAAAGTATACAAAAATGCAAGTAGCAACTTCATGATAAAATTTAACAAACAAGTCATAAATTTACATGAATAAATGTGCAGATATATGAAAATAAAATGAAAAGTTATGCCACAAATTTGAAAAATTTTGAGAAAAGCTGCAAATTTAGACAAAAAATAACAAGGAAAAATGTAAATTTATGAGGAGAAACTGACTCAGTTTTGCAAGAAAAGCTGCTAATTTATGAAAAAAATCAGTATAAGAAAAGAAAAGTCACAGGGAGACGAAAGTCTTTACAGAATATTTGGATATTTACTCTGGATTGCTCCTGAACAAGTGTCCCAAATCTGGTATTCGGGACAGCCCTACAGTTTTATAAAAACTTTTTAGGAAAAAAAAGAAAATCTTAAGGCACACTGCAGTGGATATAAATCCCATTAAAAATAAATCTACATTGTCTGAAGTGGTATCTTATGCCCTTTCTTCCCACAAAAAAACTTTCATTGTCTTACAGTTGCTCGTGAACATTTTTGCCCTTTTCCTCCTTCAAACCCCAGGATCTAATTATTCTCACCCACATCCCACCCACGAGAACACTGATGCACCACCTTTCTTCCAAGACCACAGCACACTGAAGTCTGCAAGCTGGAAAATTTGAACAGCCAGTGCTGATTGGTTTCCCTGTTATAGTGACAGTACAAAAACGCTCCATCCAAACTTGCCTTTTTCCAAGGGGAGGAGCTTAACTGAATGTTCACAGCAGAAAAACACAGACATGACACATCAGTGATTTTGCTCTTGATATGTCTTGTAAGTCTTAAAAAACATGTTACAGACATGTTAACAAAAAAAAAAAACCCTTTGATTTTCACCAGTGTGTCACTTTAATAATAATAAATCAGATTCATATAGCACTAGACTAACAGAGATGTAGGCGATATGGTCTAGAAATGAAATCCATAAATGATAACTTTTTTTATAATAAAGGTTTGATCAAACAAAGATGAATTCATGCATTTCTGATTAATAAAATGCCAACTTAACACTCATAAAATTAACTTTTATCGGTTAGGGAGGGGGTTAGAGCTGGAGGCTACCATATTTACTCTTGTGAATGGGAAAATTGATTTTCACAACATACATTTTTTTACACTGTAAAACAAGAATTTCCATTTACAATAGGTTTATTGGCAAGCTCTACCTATGATATGTGTAGAACTTTATATACCGTATGTAATATTTATCCCCCCTCCTTCCATTAAAATGAAGCTGTTATACAGCCATTTGTTATCTGTAGAATGTGGTAATGGCTTTAACAAAGGTCACTATAATGTTTACTCATCAGTCATCTATATTGAGAACAAAGACTGGCTCATGGATGTGTAAGCACACACATCCTTCAGACTTTAAGCAAAATAAATTAAATCACAAGTGTACATGGCTGCTGTGTGAATAACAGTATCAGTCACCCATACAGGTAATTTTTCTGTATTCCCATTTGTACCTCCACCAGTCTTAGTTATGATTGCCCAGACACCAGTCGTGAAAAGGTCAGGAACATTTTCTGCAATGAGACCTTTCCTTATGTTGAGCTCAGAGCTGCCTGAAGCTACGTTCCCACACTTGTGCCCACATGCTTGTCTACTGTGGTGTTAGGCTCTCAACCAGGATTACAGAGTACAAGTCTGACTCTGTTTGTGTGTCTCCCCTCCTCAGAGCGCTGTGAAAAGAGGCAGCTTTTTCACATGTTGGTGCAATTCTGACTATGCTGCTCTCGATAGTGCTGAGGATAGTTTTATCCCTCATTGTGGTCACCACTGAGAAGCCTGAGAAAACCAACCATAAACCATCAGCACCGCTGCTTAACTACAGCAGGATCACCCTGCCGCCAGAACACATACCGTACTTCCTTCACAACAACAAGAGGGTTGCCAAGCAATGCCGCCAGGACCCACTCTGCTCTTTTAAAGTAAGATACAGGCTCTGCTTATGCTTAAATATTTTTCACTGCCTTGTGTTTGGGTGTTTGTTCCCTTTTGCTGTATTTGCTGTATGCCTCTGTGGTTAAAAATTACAAAGTGGCTTTTCATAAATCCAACTGCATTGCCTATAAAAGCTGACCATTAACTGATGTGCATTCTGTATTGCCTCAGGCAAAAACAGCCCCACATTTCATTATTATTATTATTATTAGTATTATTATTATTATTCTGTTGCTGATAGGTCTTGTGTTCTTTTGTTTTAAGTGCAGCATACATCACTGATTGCCATGGATATGGTTATGTATTGTAGCGGATTTATGGGTTTAGGTGTTTTAATGTTGGCACAAGTATTATTGGAAATATGAATGTGAGTAGGAATGAAGATTTATTTCTTCTTAACCACATTGTTCATCCCCAGAGTTCAACCATGTCTTCAGTAACAGATCCTGTCTTGAGAGAAAGAATATGAATTAATCTATTTGTCCATAATGCATAAAATCCACTTAATAGGTCAAATAGGTTCATTTTGTCTTCTTTTAATTATTTATCTTTTGTTCTTATTAAAGACAAAAATAAAATAGAAAGCAGCTGACTCTTCTGACGAAGGCTGCAGTGTACAGTCGAAACATGTTAAGAGGGTAAAGACATCTTTCTATTTTATTTTTGTCTTTAATAAGAACAAAAGATAAATAAAATCCACTGCAAAGAGAAAAATTAAATATTCTTGATTCATCCACCATATGGCACTGTGAAACTGTCTGGCTGTTTACTGGAGACTCCTGACTCCCATCACACGTCTGGATTATGTCAACCATAAATCTGCCGATTTGAAACATTCCTTTGCCAAAGAGCTGAAAAGGGAGGATGACTAAGTCTTGGAGAAGGGATTAACTTACACTATATGACTGATGGATAGTGTTACAGCTCTGATCCTTGGATGAGAAAATCAGTTCATGACCAGACTTTTGAGTTGAAACAATTTTCCTTCAGCAAAGAATGATTTTATAAATTGGAACTCAAGGTCATGATACAGTGTGTCATGAATTGCCTCTCTGGGCAGAGAAATGACACCCACGTGCTGAACTGCCGTTAATGGAATTTATTACAAACAAAAAGGCAACACAAGTCCCAGAGGTGCACAAAAACGAAGGTGAAACACTGAGGAAAAACTTACAAGCGAAGAAGATTCGAGCTAAACTCACCAGAGCAGAACTGGGCTCTGGTGGCGATGAGGAAAACAAGACTGCTGCCGTGAGAGAACAAACGGACAGTCTTTAAATAGTTGGGGAGTATGATGAAACAATGGGTGGCAGGTGCAAGTTGCATGAGCTGGCAGGTGACCTAACTAAACAACAACTCACGGCTGAGATGGCAAGGGAACAGGCAGTGAGACAAAAACAGGATGGGAGTGTCTGGAAGAGGAGGTAAGGCAGTCATGTCATAAAGGACAAAATATAAATCCTGAACTACAGGAACTGACCAAATAATATTGATACTAAAGACATAAATAACTAACAGAATGATGAGCCATTAAGGAGACATCATAACACAATACACAGGAAAACAACACAAAGCTGGAAAAATACAGAAAACATTCAGAAATAAATTAAGAGCCCGAACCCGGTGAAAACCGTGCTCAGCCTCATGACAGGGCCCCCCTTCCCAAGGGGTGGAATTCCAGACACCCCAAGGTAACACTCAAAAGAGAAAAAAGCCCCCCCTTCATAAAACAATAAACCACCTCGGGTGGGAGGTGGGGGGAAAAGGCTTAGGAGGGAACAAAAAACACAGACCCCACGCAGACACCCACGCAGTATCAGACCCCTGGGCCCCTTAGGCCACAGAACTAAACAGTTCGGGTGACTGGCCGAAGTCCCAGACCTGACAGACGGCAAGGTGGTGCGAGTCGGGTGGCCTACCGGAGAATAAGGGACACCCAACCCAACGGCACAATCCATCAGGCGGCCAACCAGAGTTTTTTAGCCGCCAGAATAGGAGGGGTGGCCCAGGAGACGGCTCCCCCACGGGGAGGCCCAGCGAAGGGAAGGAGAGCCGAGGAGGAGGAGCCACGACAGCATCTGGCACTGGAGGGGGAACCACAATGATGTCTACACCCTTGGACAGACCAACAGCACCCTCGGTGGTTCCGGACAGGGACATAGTAACACCCGCAGTGGCTCCGGACTGGAACGAGGTTGCACCCACAGCGGTCCTGGATTGGGACAAAGCAGCACCTGTGGTGGCTCCGGGTTGGAGCAATGCAGCACCCGCGGTGGCTCCGGGCTAGAGCAATGTAGCACCCGCGGTGGCTCGGGGCTGGAGCAAGGCTGCACCCGCGATGGATCCGGACTGGACCAAGGCTGCACCCTTGGTGGGCCCGGACTGGACCAAGGCCACATCCTCGGTGGGCCTGGACTGGGCCAAGGCCGCACGCTTGGTGGGCCCGGACTAGGCTAAAGCCGCACCCTCGGGGGACCCGGACCGGGCCAAAGCTGCACCCACGATGGCCCCTGGGCTGGGGCGTAATGCCCATGATGGCCCCGCACTGGAGCACAGCACCCACGTTGGTCTTAGGCTGGGGAGCAAAACCCACGACGGTCCCCAACTGGGACACAACACCCATGGAGATCCGGACTGAGGGGGAGCTGCACCCACTGAGGTCCCGGGCTGGGACAGAGCACCTGCAACGACCTCAACCGGAGGGGGAGAAGCACCCATGGAAGACCTGTGCTGGGCTGAAGCTCCACCCACGGAGGTCCTGGGCTGGGACGGAGCGTCCTCAACGACCTCCGTAGGGTGGGGGGGGGGGGGTGCTGGACCCATGGCGATCTCGGGAGGTGAGCCTGGACCCACGGAGCCATCTGGCAAGGATGTTTTTTCCTTGGTGACCCTGGGGGAAGACTCAGACATAACATGCAGAGAGACTGGGTCAGGGTCACCGGCAGCAGTGGAGGCCGGTGAGGTGAGCTCAGGCGCAGCTGATGGCTGCACCTGACTCTCCTCACCAAGAGCCAGGCGAGAGCTCTCCAAAACAGGCACAAAAATAATGAAGGAGAACACTTGCCTGAGGTCAGGCTTCACCGCCGTCCAGGACTCCGTTGATCCAGACGATGGTTGATCTGGCCTGGTCCTCTGGAGGTCCAGCTCCAACTCTGCTGCGGCAGCCCCTGCAGCAGACATGGTGGTCGGTGTAGTCCTGGGACCTGTCATTGATATGGCCCACGCAGGTGGCCCGCCCTGCGTGGCGACAGGAGGTCGGCTCCCTGCTGGTGCTGCTTCCTGCTTAGCTGAAGCCCGGGGACTCTCCTCAATTGGCTTAGGCGTCAGCTTGGGTTCAGCACTTTCCCTCTGTCCATAGTGTGGCTGCGGGGCTGGAACCAGGTCCTCTAGAGCCACAGGCTCCTCCATCGTCCGGCGGTTGAGTTCCGGGCCGGCAGACACTCAGGGGCGATAGGAGGAGACACAGAGAGAGCAGGTAAAGGGTATGTAGCTGCAGCAGACAGTGAGGACTCAGGGGACAGCACAGCCTGATCCTCACTTCCGGGAATCAGACAAGGTAATTCATGTTTGAACGATAGAGAATGAAAAAACACTTGCCTGTTTTCCCGGGGCGTGATGTTTTCTGCTGCAGCTGGTTTGCAGTCATCCCTCACTGTGGCTACGGTGGATGTGGGCCCCTCAGAGGATCGTGGAGGAGCCGCCCCTGCAGGCACGGAGGCGGCCGGAGCCGGGAAAGAAATGGCCAAACTCTCAACAGCAGGAAAGAACGCCGAGGAGAAGGGGGAGGCAGCAGCTGCGGAAAAAGTAGATGCTGGCGAGGCAGCTGGAAGGGAAAATGGCACAGAAGGCACTGCTGCAGAGGTCTTCTCCCTCGGCGAAGGAGGGGCTGCTGACAGGGAGGCGGAGACGTTTTTCCGGTGGCCCGGAGCTGGATGATGGCATCTCGGAGCTGGCGACGCGGAAGCTGGAGGCGAAGCTGGAGGCGAAGCTGGCGAACAGGGAGGGGAGAAGGACGTCTGCCATGGAGAGCGCCTCCGTCCAGGAAACGACCGCTGAAGCGCGGAAACCGTGGACAACAGTTCAGCGTATTGGGAATATTTCCACAGGCCGGGGTATGCCTCCAGGGTCACCACCGCTCCATTCACGCTCTCCCAGGTCTTTTTGGGTCCACAGGTGGCGAGAGCTTCATCCACAAAACTCTGGATGAAGTCGGCAGCCCACTCCTCCAGGCTCAGGGACCCTGCTGCTGATCTCCCTTAAGTTGGCGGAGGCCGGCATGCCAGGGACATAATGAGCTCCAGGTGAGTGAAACACAAAAAAACAGAAAAAAGCAAACTCCACTAACAACAGCAGCTGGGTCTCAACTGGTGGCAGTCTTCTGTCATGAATTGCCTACCTGGGCAGAGAAATGAGACCCACGCGCTGAACTGCCATTAGTGGAATTTATTACAAGCAAAAAGGCAACACAAGTCCAAGAGGTGCACAAAAACAAAGTTCAATCACTGAGGAAAACTTACAAGTGAAGAAGATTTGAGATAAACTCACCAGAGCAGAATTGGGCTTTGGTGGCAATGAGGAAAACAAGACTGCCGCCGTGAGAGGACTAACAGACAGTCTTTAAATAGCACTTTTTCTCATCCCTGGATGACCAAAGCGCTTTACAGATCCTACTATCCACCCATTCACACACTGATGGTGGCAGAGCTGCCATACACACACAGGTGTTGCCTGGCCACCAGGAGCAACTGGGGGTTCAGTGTCTTGCTTAAGTACACTTTGACATGCAGACTGCAGACAGAGCGGGAATCGAACCCATGACCCTCCAATCAGTAGTCAGTCACGCTACACCTGCGCTACAGCCGTCTCCTGGTTGGGGAATATGATAAAACAATGGGTGGCAGGTGCAAACTGCATTGAACGGGCAGGTGACCTAACTAAACAACAACTCACAGCTGAGATGGCAAGGGAACAGGCAGTGAGACAAAAACAGGATGGGAGTGTCTGGAAGAGGAGGTAAGGCAGTCATGTCATAAAGAACAAAATATAAATCCTGAACTACAGGAACTGACAAAATAATACTGATACTAAAGACATAAATAACTAACAGAATGATAAGCCACTAAGGAGACATAACAAAATACACAGGAAAACAACACAAAGCTGCAAAAAATACAGAAAATGTTCAGAAATTAATTAAGAGCCTGAGCCCGGTGAAAACTGCGCTCAGCCTCATGACAAAGTGGAGTTTGTTAAAGATTCACATTTGATTTAACAGTGAACCTGCATGATATATCACTCCACCATTTTTGTCTTTGTCTTTAACAACAGGATGCACTTCAGGATCTGTCTTTCTGTTGGGGTTATGAGAAGGACTGTGATCCAGCGAAACGCTTCAGCTATCCTGTCTGCACCAAAGCTGATTCTGGATGGTACTTCATTCACAGCACTGTATGGTTTTTGTTATTGACATTGCCCTCCAAGTCCTCCAGAATCTCTCAAAGCTGTTGTTATTCTCCAAGTTTTACTTGCTTTACTACGGTTGTAGCTTATCTGATGTGGCTGAAACTGTGCTCTGCCAGGGCCCGCTCTCTGGATGCAGCCCAGGAGCTTTTCTGGAAACAGGGTGACTTTGGCTATGTCAAGGAGCGCCTCTCTGAACTCAAAACACTCTGCAAGGCCACTAAGCCAGTAAGTATGCTCACTTCCTTAGTTCCCACAGGCCTTCTGAGTCAACAGGAAGAAACAACTTGTTGAAATAGACGCAGAGTCCACAATTTACTCAGATTCATTCTCAGTTCAAAAGCAGTATGCAACCCCAACTCCAATGAGGTTGGGATGTTAAATAAAAGCAGAATACATTGATTTGCAAATTCTTTTCAACGTATATTCAATTGAATGCAATACAAAGGCAAGATATTTAATGTTCAAACTGATAAACTTTTTAGTTTTTTTTGTAAATATTCACTCATTTTGAATTTGATGCCTGTAACACATTCTAAAATGCTAGGACAGGGGCAAGTTCACCATTGTGTTACATCACCTTTCCTTTTAGCAACACTCAGTAAGCATTTAGAAACTGAGGACACCAGTGTTGAAGCTTTGTAGGTGAAATTCTTTCCATTCTTGCTTGATGTACGACTTCAGTTGCTCAACAGTTCGGGGTCTCCACTGGTGTATTTTGCGATTAATAATGCGCCACATATTTTCAATGGGAGACAAGTCTGGACTGCAGGGAGGCCAGTCCCTCTGGACCTGCACTCTTTTTACTATGAGGCCACGAGGTTGTAACATGTGTCGAATGTGACTTGGCATTGCCTTGCTGATAAAAACAAGGACGTCCGTGAAAAAGATGTTGCTTGGATGGCAGCATATGTTGCTCCAAAACTTCTATGTACCATTCAGTATTAAGGGTGCCTTCCCAGGTGTGCACGTTACCCATACCATAGGCACTAATACACCATCACAGATGCTGGCTTTTGAACTTTGTGCTGACAGCAATTTGAATGGTCCTTATCTTCTTCAGCACAGAGGACACAATGTCCATGATTTCCAAAAACAATTTGAAACATGGACTCGTCACACCACGGCACACTTTTCCGCTGTGCATCAGTCCATCTCAGATGATCTCAGGCCCAGAACATCCAGTGGCGTCTCTGGGGGTTGTTCTGTCACAGGTTTGTGGTGGACCACTCCCAGCTACACGGGGTGAGACTGGACATCCTGGCAGATAAGCACATCTGTCGCAAGGTCTGTGGTGGACTTTTGCCAGTCGGTGCATCGTGACATGCACGACATAAAGAGCAGAGATAAACAAACCTATCATCTGGTCAGTCACTGCAGCAGATACTGGAGTCAGTTTGTCTTGGCCTGTCCTTGCCACTGATAATACTGGTCAGTCAGAGACCAACTCATACCGGCTTGGACGTTGCCTGGGTAAACAAGGTCAGGAGTTCCTGGCAGCGGAAGGCGAAGGACAGAGCTGCGTGGAAGAATCTGATCAGACCTAAATGAAACAGTCATTGTCGCCCCCCACAGACTGCTATGATGATGATGATGATGATGATATATGGCTTTCACTTTGCATGGTAGAGTTTCAACTTGCATTTGTAAATGTAGCAATGAACTGTGTTAACTGACAGTGGTTTTCCGAAGTGTTCCTGAGCCCACATGGTAACATCCTTTACAGAATGATGTTGGTTTTTAATGCAGTGGTGCCGAAGGGATCGATGGTCACGGGCATTCAATGTTGGCTTGTAGCCTTGCTACTTATGGGTACAAAATTCTCCAAATTCTCTGAATCTTTTGATGATATCATGGACTGTAGATGATGAAATCCCTGAATTCCTTGCAATTGTAAAAAAAAACACCAACATGTTACAGAGGTGTTAACAACAAAAAAAACCTTGATTTTTACCGGAGTGTCACTTTAAACTGTTGGACTATTTGCCCACACAGTTGTTCACAAAGTGGTGAACCTCGGCCCCATCCTTGCTTGTGAACGACTGAGCTTTTCAGGGATTCTTTTTTTTATACCCAGTCATGACACTCACCTGTTTCCAATTAACCTTTTCACCTTTGGAATGTTCCAAAAAGATGCTTGTTTTTTTGAGCATTCGTCAACTTTCCGAGTCTTTTCTTACCCCTAGGTTGAAAAGGATTTGCAAATCATTGTATTCTATTTTTATTTACATTTTACACAACGTCCTAACTTCACCGGAATTGGGGTTATACATATCAGGCTATAAAGAAAATATTGTTGAGTATCCTTAAAGCATTTCATGTCCAGACATTATTTACCAGAATTGTCCTGAATATTTTGAGTCACACTGTTTTTCAGGGAGACTCTTCATTAAGATGCAGCAGCTACACTCGGTTCTGCAGGGCAACAAACCTTTATTTGGACTTGCGAAAGCCTCGCAGAGGCCATGAGAGGTCAGCGCTATAGAAATTGGTATTTATTTTTAAAAATATGCTGACATAGAGAAGAAATGTCTTTAAGCACAACCTTTTTTTGCTATAGATACAAAGAGGACTTCATTCAGACGGGTGAGATTGGTGGATGCTGTAAACTGAACACACGAGCTCTTGTTGCCGAGGGAGAGCACAAGAGCCCTTTGCAGTCTTGGTGAGGCAGGGTTCACAGATTCACACACTTATAGGTCGTTCACATGATTATGATTTGACTGAAAGTGGAAATAAGTCCCCATTGTGGGACTAATAAAGGCTTATCTTAAGAATTTGTGTTCCCACACATCCGTAACAGAAGAAGAAAAATATCTGTCCACATGGATCCACAAACTGATGTAGTGTGCAAGGCCAGTTTAACATATTTTTTCTTTTTTTCATCATCCATGCATCAATAAGGCATTTTACTTTACAAAAAAATAACAAATTAGGTTTGCACTTTGTTTAGTCAGCATTAACATGATTAAGGGACCTTTATTCTTTATAAATTATTTTTTAAATAGTTGTGTTAGTATTTTAACATTGAAAGGAGCCAGTTGAGGCGGTTTAGGCATCTAATTAGGATGCCTCCTGGACACCTCCCACTTGAGGTGTTTTGGGCACCTCCCACTGGGAGGAGACCCTGGAGAATGCCTTGGTGTCCCCACTGAAGAGTTGGAGGAGGGTGCTGGGGGGGGGGGGGGGTCTGGGCTTCACTACTTGGACTGCTGCCTCCATGACCCGGATCCCTGGAAAAGCAGTAGAAAATGGATGGATAGATTTTGGCACTTTATTAATTGATAAATATTGGGTAAAATTAAAAATCAAATGTGGAATGAAAAAAATCAGGGGTTTTGTTTTTTAGTTCATATCACTCAGCCATAAATTAGAGGAGTCGTCAGTCATAACTTTTGATAATGAAGCCCTAAAAATAAAAAAAGGGATGGAGTGCTTGATCAGTTTGAGGAGCATTTGGGACAAAGCTGGATTTAAAGCCTTTTTCTCTGTGTTGGACTGCCTCCAAAGTGACTTTTTTCATTTTCTCTTTGCATCTTTATTATTTATCACAAATAATTGCATATTAAACTGGAGGGCACCCAGAGAGCACATACCGCTATCAAGGCCCTATCTTGCATTGAAGTGAAAAAAGTGATCCAGAATACACATTCTGACTCGGATCATCTCCAAAATTGACTGGCGCCTAGCGGCTGCCCCGGCCTTGGATGCGCTCTGCAGAGCGTGCCCAAATGCCAAGTCACGTTTCGTTACCTTGTATTCATACATGTGTAATGACAATAAAGTTGAATCTCAATCTCAATCTCAATCTCAAAATGCAATGGGTTCATCTGTAGTCCAAGGGCCATCTCTGGTAAAAACATTTCATCAAAATCCATCCAGTAGTTTTTGTGTAATCCTGCTAAAAAACAGACAAACAAACCGCAACAATCACATTACGTCCTTAGATAAGATAATCCATTATTAGTCCCTCAATGGGGAAATTTAGAAAAAAGAACAGAGAAGTAGCGAGTCAGCCAGGAGTCGAACCTAGAGTCTTCTGATCCTTAGTCAGACACCTTATCCATTGCACCCTTGGAGTCCTTTGGAGGAGGTAATTTGAATGTATACATTGATCTAGTACGTACACGCTCATGCAAGTGTGCATTACAGGCAGAAAAGTGAGTTCTAGCAAGAAATAAGGACACTTTAAACATGTTCTGTTGCATTTGAATAAATGAATGGTTTATCCATCACTCTCCTGTAATAGGATGTGCTGGGGGAGACTGACATCAGTCTGTGCATTCCTTTGGTCGCTCTTCTTTATCTAGCTGACGTTGAACACATTGACAGGATTCCTACAGAGTCTTATGGCATGCACTGTGCAATCCTTGTCACTGTTCAAATTGTGGCTTACAGCTAAATGGAGGTTGCATATTGCAGCCACTATGTTCGCACCATTGTCTGTAACTATACAGGGCAGTTTGCTCTCCTCCAGCACCCAGTTAATGTCTTCTGTGAGTATTTCTGCAGCGTGTGGTTCTCTGGTTTGTATCTGGTCTCTAAACATTTCAACTGCAGAGCCCAGTCAACAGTTATGTGATGTACAGTCAGGCTCATGTATGGTACCATATTGGCACTTGTCCACATACTGTATCTGAAGTGGCAGAGAAAAATGAGATGTCTTTTAACTCTTTCAGAATGTCTCCTTTTAATTTGTTGTATATGGCTGGAATGGCAGTTTTGGAGAAGTAGGTTTTGCTTGGTAATTTGTACTGCTTGTCTTTTTTGGCTTACTTTTGTAGCATTTCTTTGAATGCTGGTCTTGAATGGTTGGATCTCTTTGGCTGTGAAATGAGTAATGCTGTCTGTGAACGTGTGCCATTTAGCACTGTCACATTTATATTTGCATTTTTGGGCAAATGCATCCTTTATAAAAGACTTTAGGTAAAGGGGAGACTGCATGCTTGACCACAGGTTTTGTTCCCCATTGGAAAAACAGTGCGGGATGAAAATGTTTAAAATATATTTTCAGGCTCGCATTGCCAATTTTTCTTGTAATTGTTTTAAAACATAGGCAACATACTGGCTTGTTGATATTGCCTTTAAAAAAAAAACATGTTCAAAATAAAGCAACCAGTCAATTACTGGGCTCTCCTCGCTCATTTGGCTTCTATCCGAAATGCGCCCACACTGGCGCTGTGGAATTCAGCTTTGGAATGGCTTCAGTTTATTCTTCCAAACATTCTGGGACTGTGCAGTCATCAGGAAACTTAGCCACAAGTGGTCCTGCACCCGCGTTGTTTTTAACACAGCCAAGCTGAAGCGCCACACACATGGACAAAATTGTTGGTACCCTCTGTTAATGAAAGAAAAACCCACAATGGTCACAGAAATATCTTGAATCTGACAAAAGTGGTAATAAATAAAAATTCTATGAAAATTAACCAATGAAATTCAGACAGTGATTTTGAATTGTGGTTCAACAGAATTATTTTAAAAAACAAACTCATGAAACAGGCCTGGACAAAAATGATGGTACCCTTAACTTAATATTTTGTTGCACAACCTTTTGAGGCAATCACTGCAATCAAACGATGTCTGTAACTGTCAATGAGACTTCTGCACCTCTCAGCAGGTATTTTGGCCCACTCCTCATGAGCAAACTGCTCCAGTTGTCTCAGGTTTGAAGGGTGCCTTCTCCAGACATCATGTTTCAGCTCCTTCCACAGATGTTCAATAGGATTTAGATCAGGGCTCATAGAAGGCCACTTTAGAATAGTCCAATGTTTGGCTCTTAGCCATTCTTGGGTGTTTTTAGCTGTGTGTTTTGGGTCATTATTCTGTTGCAAGACCCATGACCTGCAACTGAGACCAAACTAACACTGGGCAGCACATTTCTCTCTAGAATACCTTGATAGTCTTAAGATTTCATTGTACCCTGCACAGATTCAAGACACCCTGTGCCAGATGCAGCAAAGCAGCCCCAGAACATAACAGAACCTCCTCCATGTTTCACAGTAGGGACAGTGTTCTTTTCTTGGTATGCTTCATTTTTGCGTCTGTGAACATAGAGCTGATGTGCCTTGCCAAAAAGTTCCAGTTTTGTCTCGTCTGTCCATAGGACATTTTCCCAGAAGCTTTGTGGCTTGTCAACATGCAGTTTGGCAAATTCCAGTCTAGCTTTTTTATGATTTGTTTTCAACAGTGGTGTCCTCCTTGGTCGTCTCCCATGAAGTCCACTTTGACTCAAACAACGACAGATGGTGCGATCTGACACTGATGTACCTTGACCTTGGAGTTCACCATGAATGTGTTTAGAGGTTGTTCTGGGCTCTTTTGTTACCATTCGTGTTATCCATCTGTTCCATTTTTCATCAAGTTTCCTCCTGCGGCTACAGTCCCGTGGATCTTAAATTTCTGAACACACAGGAACATCAAGCTGCTTGGAGATGGTCTTATAGCCTTTACCTTTAACATGCTTGTCTATAATTTTCTTTCTAATCTCCTGAGACAACTCTCTCCTTTGATTCCTCTGATCCATGTTTAGTGTGGTAAACACCATGTCACCAAACAGCACAGTGACTACTTGTCACCCTTTAAATAGGCCGACTGACTGATTACAAGTTTGTAGACACCTGTGATGTTAATTAGAGGACACATCTTGGTTGAACATGTCCCTATGGTCACATTATTTTCAATCTTTTCTAGGGGTACCATTATTTTTGTCCAGGCCTGTTTCATGAGTTTGTTTTTTAAAGTAATTCTGATGAACCACAATTCAAAAGCATTGTCTGATTTTCATTGGTTAATTTTGATAGAATTTTTATTTATTACCACTTTTGTCAGATTCAAGTTATTTCTGTGACCATTGTGGGTTTTTCTTTCATTAACAGAAGGGTACATGACCGAGACGCGTGCTGTTAGATTACGAGAAGCACTGTCTCAGAGGCAGCACAGTTGAGAACTACATAGTGAACACTTCAACTTCATGGACTTTATAGTTTATTTTGACTTGCTTTTTTTCTTGCAGTGCTCTCTTATACAGCTGATATACTGTAAAATGATTGACAGTAAGAGCAGTCGCACGATCATATGTCATACGCAAGTAGTGTAAACGTGGGTGTTGTCGTACATGAGTAATTGAGCCACAGTTGAAGCTGACATCTCCAATTGAGCAAAAAACGACAGCATCACTGCACAAAATGATCATGCTGTTAAAAAGAAGCAGACTTTTAGGCTTTGTTGGGACAAACTTTATAGTGTGAGTGAACCCTTCAGCTTGCTGCTTCATTTTTTCCGGCTGTCCTTGCTGTGTGAGCATAAGCCCCACCTCCCACAGGGAGCATGATGTCTGACAAAAGAGAGATGGGAATGCTGGTGGATTATGTCAACCAGGGGTGTCCAATCATGTGCCATGGAGGGCAAAGACCCTGCAGGTTTTTTCTTCTACCCAGTCTCTTCAGCAGGTGTTTTCACTTATCAGCAATCAGTGAGAAGAAATTCAGTGAAATCTGTTGTTGAAGACACTGGTTGGAGGTAAAACCTGCAGGATCTTGGCCCTCCATGGCACATGATTGTGTCATGAGTCTGAGCTCTCGTTTTTACTGAGCTGAGACCCTCACTTTATTTCTAAGTATTGTATGTCTGATTAGTTTGATTTTGTTAGTTTTCTATATTTATTGTGGATTTATTTTCACTTGTGCCTCCCCTTTCCCAGACACTCCCTCTCACTGCTCACAGCCTGCCCCTCTCTTAGCTCAGCTGTGGGCAGTTGGTTTAATTAGGTCACCCTCTGTGTATTTAAGCTCTGTTCATTCACTGTGTGTTGTGGCTATATTGGTTTAACCCCTTGCACTCTGGTCAGTTTCCCTAAAAACGCCTAAAAATAACATACCCAAAGTAAATCAAAAGCTGTTCTTCAACCCTTTGCAGCATCTTCATGGGGTTGGTCTCATTTAAAAGAAAACACTTTGAATTTTTTGGCAAAACAGTCATAATCTCTCTTAAGTGCTCCTGCCACTGAGTAACACTCATCTAAACATACTGAACTTGAAGAAAATAAATTTCGCCTGGGTGTTTTTTTGGATACAAATGCTTGCAAATAACACACAGCTGTCAGATCCGGGCTGGAAAATGCAACAGAAATGTAGAACCAAGTGTTATCCAGCTGAGATCAAAATTTTGTAACAATACCACAAAAAATGAATATATTACACAGCTTTGTTCTCAGGTTGTTCCCAGGCGTTTTTGAACTGTGCCAAATTGTGCCAAATGGCACAGTTTGGAAAAACGTCTGTAACTTTTGAATGATTCAATATAGAAGCTTCATCTTGGGCTCTAAATGAAAGGTGACACTCAGAGCTGTGTGTGTGTGTGTGTGGGGGGGGGGGGGTTGTTTATTCATTCATGAATGAATGAATGAACAAACAAGCCCCCACACACAAAGAAGCATGCCACGTAAAAAATGTGTGGCTTTTTTTTACAAGAAAAAATAACCTACAGTGCACTAAAAATTATACTAAAATATCTGTAATGTAGAAGATAACAACTCCCACCCCCCCACCCCCCGCTACAGAGGACGGACATCACCCATTGCTACATGACGGACAGCGGTGACGGTGCGCCGCGGTCTACTACGCACAGTTGTACTAAAATATCTGCAATATACAGTGGGGCAAAAAAGTATTTAGTCAGCCACCAATTGTGCAAGTTCTCCCACTTAAAAGATGAGAGAGGTCTCCAATTTTCATCATAGGTATACCTCAACTATGAGAGACAAAATGAGAAAAAAAAATCCAGAAAATCACATTGAAGGATTTTTAATGAATTAATTGGTAAATTCCTCTGTAAAATAAGTATTTGGTCAATCCCAAAAGTTCATCTCAATACTTTGTTATATACCCTTTGTTGGCAATGACAGAGGTCAAACGTTTTCTGTAAGTCTTCACAAGGTTTTCACACACTGTTGCTGGTATTTTGGCCCATTCCTTCATGCAGATCTCCTCTAGAGCAGTGATGTTTTGGGGCTGTTGCTGGGCAACACGGACTTTCAACTCCCTCCAAAGATTTTCTATGGGGTTGAGATCTGGAGACTGGCTAGGCCACTCCAGGACCTTGAAATGCTTCTTACGAAGCCACTCCTTCATTGCCCGGGCGATGTGTTTGGGATCATTGTCATGCTGAAAGACCCAGCCACGTTTCATCTTCAGTGCCCTTGCTGATGGAAGGAGGTTTTCACTCAAAATCTCACGATACATGGCCCCATTCATTCTTTCCTGTACACGGATCAGTCGTCCTGGTCCCTTTGCAGAAAAACAGCCCCAAAGTATGATGTTTCCACCCCCATTCTTCACAGTAGGTATGGTGTTCTTTCTCCTCCAAACACAACAAGTTGAGTTTTCATCAAAAAGTTCTATTTTGGTTTCATCTGACCATATGACATTCTCCCAGTCCTCTTCTGGATCATCCAAATGCTCTCTAGCAAACTTCAGACGGGCCTGGATACGTACTGGCTTAAGCAGGGGGACACGTCTGGCACTGCAGGATTTGAGTCCCTGGCAGTGTAGTGTGTTACTGATGTAGCCTTTGTTACTTTGGTCCCAGCTCTCTGCAGGTCATTCACTAGGTCCCCCCGTGTGGTTCTGGGATTTTTGCTCACCGTTCTCATGATCATTTGGACCCCACGGGGTGAGATCTTGTGTGGA
This sequence comes from Pholidichthys leucotaenia, assembly GCA_020510985.1. NCBI lineage: Eukaryota > Metazoa > Chordata > Actinopteri > Cichliformes > Pholidichthyidae > Pholidichthys > Pholidichthys leucotaenia. The sequence goes on along the minus strand of CM035837.1, from coordinate 182,435,327 downwards.
GGCCCAGATCGAGGGAGATTATCAGTGGTCTTGTATGTCTTCCATTTTCTAATAATTGCTCCCACAGTTGTTTTCTTCACACCAAGCTGCTTACCTATTGCAGATTCAGTCTTCCCAGCCTGGTGCAGGTCTACAATTTTGTTTCTGGTGTCTTTTGACAGCTCTTTGGTCTTGGCCATAGTGGAGTTTGGAGTCTGACTGTTTGAGGTTGTGGACAGGTGTCTTTTATACTGATAACGAGTTCAAACAGGTGCCATTAATACAGGTAACGAGTGGAGGACAGAGGAGCCTCTCAAAGAAGAAGTTACAGGTCTGTGAGAGCCAGAAATCTTGCTTGTTTGTAGGTGACCAAATACTTATTTTACCGAGGAATTTACCAATTAATTCATTAAAAATCCTTCAATGTGATTTTCTGGATTTTTTTTTCTCATTTTGTCTCTCATAGTTGAGGTATACCTATGATGAAAATTGGAGACCTCTCTCATCTTTTAAGTGGGAGAACTTGTACAATTGGTGGCTGACTAAATACTTTTTTGCCCCACTGTATCTGCAATATATCTGCAATCCGCTACAGAAGGGTAGCGGTGGGGGGACGTTCACGGTCTGGATGCGGCGCACGGACCGGTCCGTCAACGGTCCGTCATGTGGCGAAGACGCACAGTTGTAATTTACCGATCGGTCAAAAGTCATTTTGATTACAATTTTCAGGGATAAAGAATAATGTAGCTTATAACACTTACCTGTCCACAACAGCAGTGTCGCTGGTGAACTTCTCTTCCTCATTGTCAGACGAACATGACGCTGGTCCGCCTGTTACGACTGGTGGTTCTGGTCATGCGACCGGGTCAAACCATGATTCCATTATTGCGGTTTTGCGCTTCCATGATTGTGGTTTTGGCGAACGATTTTTCAAAACAAATAAGAACAGTAGTAAGAAAAAAAGACTGGCGAACGCGTGTGTGTCACCCAGCGGCTTACACAAAACAGATTTTACGCACGGGACGCATGCGTTCAATTGTGGAACTTCAATTGGCTATTCGCAGCCGTTGGTAGGCAGGTCCTTCTTGCTAGGTTTTCAGTCATTGGTTCTTCAAGGTTTCAGAAACCCAATTCAAGGCTCTTATTAGTCGAATGAGAGGTCAATCAAATCTAAACCAATCAAAGCACTCCTTTGGCTTTCTGTTCGCGGCTGTGTCTGCAGCTTTTTTTTTTTTTTCAGTGCGCCCTAGGACGCAGAGACGTGACCGCCCGCGGTATCCCGGAGTGCAAGAGGTTAACTACTCTCCATTCCTCTACTCCCAGCCTCTGAATTATTTCACTTCTTCGGAGCGTGCCCAGCTGTGAGGCAAATCCTGTAAGTTATTCTTGCTTTGCATTTTTGTATTGTTGGCACCTTTTTTGAACTTAATGTTATTTTTGTTAATAAATGTCACAAATACCATTCAGCGCATGGGTTTGTCTCTCTGCCCCGAAGGGGCAAACATGACAGAATATAGCCACCAGTGAAAAAACCCAGCTGTGGTGTTTGTGCATTTTTTCACCTTTTTGTGTTTTCTCTCACTCACCTGTCGTCTGGAGCTTATTATGGACACAGTAGGCAGGGTTATCCTATGCATCTGGGGTGGGAATGCTGCCAAGCTCTGATGGAAATTGACGGGCTAATCTCTACGGCATGCACATATTCCACCCCGGAGGACGTATTATGGTATTTGGATCTGGCGGAGGCAGCAACTCGTTGTTGCCCTCAGCTCTCGGAGCACGCTGAGGGAGTCAAGAGGATTTCCCTTGTGGCAGTGCTGCGATGTGAGAACGGTGGTAGGGTGAGGAAGTCTCCGAAGAAGCCCGGGCTCACGCCAAAGGGAAGGCGCTCCCAGGACTCCGCTGTTTCTGCTCGTCGCCAGTCCTTGACACCCATCCCTGCTCCAACTCAGCCAGCTTCAGCTTCACAAAGATGACGTCGCCCAGCTCCGGACCACTGGAGGAAAGCCATCCCCTCCTTGCCAGCAGCCTCTCCTTCACTGGAGCGGAAGACTCCTGCAGCAGTGCGCTCCAAGCATCTTTTTTCTCCAGCTGACTCCCCAGCTCCTCCCTGCTGTGCAGCTGCTGCCTCCCGCTTCCTCCTGGCAACTTCTCCTGCTGCTGGGAAGCTCAATGCGTCCTCCCCGGCTCCATCCACCTCCGTGATTAAAAGGGTGCTTCCTCCACCATCCTCAGAGGGGCCCAGGCTCACCATTGACACAGAGAGGGATGACTGTCTCCTGCACCAGACAACATCAAGATCCAGGATGACAGGCAAATGTTGTTTCATTCTATTCCAACTTATGATGATATGCCTTGTCTGATTCCTGGGAGAGAGACTCAGGTTATGCAGTCTCCTGAGCTCTCTCCACCTGCTGCAATTATTAAACCTTCACCTACCCTCTCCGTGTCTCCTCCTGATGTTCCTGAGTGTCTGCCGGCCCCGGAACTGAGCCGCCAGACGATGGAGGAGCCTATGGCCCTGGAGGACTCGACTCCAGTGCCAGCAGTGAGCGGTACCCCAGTTGCCACGCCGGGGGAGCCACCAGCGAGGGTCACATTACCTGGGAAGACGAGGACTGCTACCACCATCATGCCTGCTGTGGAGGCTGCCGCAGCAGAGTTTGAACCTGAGCTGGACCTCCAGAGGACTGAGCCAGAGTTACCATCATCGCCTGGATCGACGGAGTCCTGGATGGTGGTGGAGCTCGAGCTCAGGCAAGTGCTCTCTTTTGTCTTCCTCTTTTCTGTTCTAGAGCAATCTTGCCTGGCACTTGGTGAGGAGAGGCAAGGTCACACCTTGCTGGGTGACCCTGACCCCCCTTCTCTATGTGTGTCCGAGTCTTCTTCCAGGGTCACCGGGAATGATCCAGCACAGCCAGAAGTCTCCGTGGGTCCAGGCTCGCCGCCCGAGGTCACTGTGAGTTCAGCTTCCCCCGCTGTGGAGGTTTCCGTAGGTGCCGCTTCAGCCCAGGCCGGGTCCACCGTGGGTGCAGCTCCTTCTCTGCCCGAGGCTGTCGTCTGAGTCCCGCCTCCTCTGTCGGGGTCTTCTTGGGTGCTGTGCTCCATCCTGAAACCAACATGGGCGCTGCACTCCAGTTTGGGCCCGCCATGGGCGTTGCGCCGCAGCCCGGGGCCCACCGTGAGTGCAGCTCTCCTCTGCCCGAGGCTGTCGTCTGAGTCCCGCCTCCTCTATCGGAGTCTTCATGGGTGCTGTGCCCCAGCCTGAAACCAACATGGGTGCTGCACTCCAATTTGGGCCCACCATGGGCATTGCGCCCCAGCCCGGGGCCCACCGTGGGTGCAGCGTTGGCTCAGCCCGGGGCCCACCATGGGTGTAGCCATGCTCCAGCCCGGAGCCACCGCGGGTGCAGCCATGCTGCAGCCTGGAGCCACCATGGGTGCAGCTGTGTCCAAGTCTGGGACCCCTGTGGGTGCTACTATTCCTCAGTCCAAGACCATCGAGGGCTTCTTGGTCCCCCTTCCTCCTCCACCACCAGACACCGTCGTGGTCTCCCCCCTCCGGCCCTACTTACCATCATTGGGTTTTCCCGTGGGGTAGCCACCTTCCTGGATCACCCCTCCGGTCGTGGTAGTTGGAGAACTTGGACCGGCCACCCGATAGACTGGGCCGCCAGGTTGGGTGGCCTATGTTCTCCGGCAGGCCACCTGACTCATACCACTTGGCCGTCTGGCTGGTCTGGGACTTCGGTCGTCCACCCAAACTGTTTGGTTCTCCTGTCTAGAGGGCCCCAGGGGCCTGGTATTGCACATGTGTGGGTCATGAGCAGGTTTGTTTCCTGTTCTTCCACCTCCCACCTGGGGTGGTTGTGTTATGTACCTCTTTCTCTCGGGGGGGGGACTTTTGGGTGTTACCTGGGGGTGTCTTGATCCACCCCTTAAAGGGGGGGCTCTGTCATGTGTCTGAGCTCTTGCTTTTCCTGAACTCAGACCCTCACTTTATGTCTAAGTATGTCTGATTAGTCTGATTTTGTTAGTTTTCTGTATTTATTGTGGATTTGTTTTCATTTGTGCCTCCCCTTTCCCAGACACTCCCTCTCACTGCTCACAGCCTGCCCCTCTCTTAGCTCAGCTGTGGGCAGTTGGTTTAATTAGGTTACCTGCCCGCTCAGTGACTCACATCTGCAGCTCATTTCCCTCTGTGTATTTAAGCTCTGTTCATTCACTGTGTGTTGCGGCTATATTGGTTTAACTACTCTTCATTCCTCTACTCCCAGCCTCTGAAGTATTTCACTTCTCCAGAGCGCACCCAGCTCTGAGGCAAATCCTGTAAGTTATTCTTGCTTTGTTTTTTTGTATTGTTGGCACCTTTTTTGAACTTAATGTTATTTTTGTTAATAAATGTCACAAATACCATTCAGTGCGTGGGTTTGTCTCTCTGCCCCGAAGGGGCAAACATGACAGATTGGACACCCCGATGTAAACAAACACACTTAAGTAGCAATATATTGAGGCTGGAAAGACTAGTTAAGTTTTATATATCGTACGATTAATCAAGTTAGTTGCAGGTATAGGCACTGTTGTCACTGGACTGTATAGCTACTGTATGCTTATGGAAATCTCAGAGCCCCTTAAGCTATGAATGAAATAGTTAATGGAGTATTCTCAACCACATCAGCCGTTAATGTCACAGTTATGTTAAAATAGGTTTTGTCCACATTTGTGGTTGTGAAAATTAAACAAACTGTGGAGAATGTGTGGAAGGATGAGACTGAGTTTATTCCTCAGGTTCAGCTTTATTCACAATCACATACTCCAACAATTTCAAAGCAGGAAAAAGAGGATGAATCATCTCACATCTGTCTTTTATACTCCGGACATCAAAACTGCAGTCACATGTTGTTTAATCAAACATACAGTCACATGGTACTTAATCCCAGTCACAATGTAACTCCTCTGATCTTCACACCATCGTCCTTTAGTCTCTGGTGGTCCGGAAATCTCTCCAGGTCATCTCCTTGAAACAAAGGCCAAATCTCACACTCTCCCGTTACCTCTAGGAGGCTCAGTCCCTTTGTTCCCTGAGACGTGCAGCACACAATAAACACACAGCAATATATTTGTGGAGCATATGTAACCAACATATCGGTGGACCGCACCACGCGTTGGCCGGAAGCGGTCCCACTGGCATCAACCACAGCCGAGGAGGTGGCGCGCGCGTTTTTAACAGCTTGGGTAGCGCGCTTTGGAGTTCCGTCGGACATAACGTCCGACAGAGGTCCTCAATTTGTGTCCGAGCTCTGGTCAGCGATGGCCCGCAGCCTGGGGGTAACGATCCACCGCACTACCGCGAATGTTTCCATAGGTCATTGAAAGCAGCCCTCAGAGTGTCGCTTATGGATACAAATTGGGTAGACAGGCTACCATGGGTTTTATTGGGGTTGCGTTCTGCACCTAAGGAGGATTTACAAGCCTCCCCAGCTGAGTTAGTTTTTGCACAGCCTCTCCGGCTGCCCGGGGAATTTCTCCCGGATAATCCTGCGCCAAATTGCCCCCCCCTTCCCCGCTCAGCGGTTGCAGAGCGACACGGGATCAAACACGCTTCCTGGCCCGGTTCATCACAGCTTCCCACACGTTTTTGTGCCGAAAGCTTTAAAAAATGCGGAGTTTGTTTTTGTCAGACATGATGCCCATCGCCCAAACTTGCGGCCGCCGTACGATGGACCGTTTAGGGTGCTGGAAACAGGAGAGAAGCATTTTTTGCGAGATTTGGGAGACAGAAAGGAGGTAATTGGTATAAACAGGCTCAAACCCGCTTTTGTTTTGGCGGATGAAGCTGTGCAGTTGGCGAGGGCCCCCCGTCGTGGCAGACCCCCTAGAAGGCATTCTCCAGAACACCCACGGAGATTGACTAACAGTTCTAATCCACAGGCAACAGTCCCACAGCAGGAGGACACTGCAGAGGCAGTAAAGCCGGCTTACAGCAAATACGGCAGAAGACTTAGGCCTAGGCAACAGGTGGATTGATATGTAGTAATGTTATTATGTCATGCATCTCTAGTTATGATTGTTCCATCTTAGACGTTTGGGGGGGGGGGGGTCATGTGGGCACATATGTTGGTTACATATGATATGTTGGTTACATATGCTCCACAAATATATTGCTGTGTGTTTATTGTGTGCTGCACGTCTCAGGGAACAAAGGGACTGAGCCTCCTAGAGGTAACGGGAGAGTGTGAGATTTGGCCTTTGTTTCAAGGAGATGACCTGGAGAGATTTCCGGACCATCGGAGACTAAAGGACGATGGTGTGAAGATCAGAGGAGTTACATTGTGACTGGGATTAAGTACCATGTGACTGTATGTTTGATTAAACACCATGTGACTGCAGTTTTGATGTCCGGGGTATAAAAGACAGATGTGAGATGATTCATCCTCTTTTTCCTGCTTTGAAATTGTTGGAGTATGTGATTGTGAATAAAGCTGAACCTGTGGAATAAACTCAGTCTCATCCTTCCACACATTCTCCACACTGGTGCTACCCTGGCCCGCGGCCATGGCTGCAGAGTCTGCCCCCACGGGGCCTGGAGCCACCACAGCACGTGAGAGGCAGTCTGCCACTACATTATATTTACCTGCCACATGCTGGATATCAGTGGTAAACTCCAATATCGCGGCCAGCTGTCTCTGCTGCCAGCCCGACCAAGGTTCCGAAATCTTGGCCATCGCGAAAGTCAGCGGTTTGTGGTCCACGAACGTGGTGAAACGGCGCCCTTCCAGCCAGAACTGGAAGTGGCGGATGGCCAAGTGTAGAGCCAACAACTCCCTGTCGAACGCGCTGTATTTTCGCTCGCTATCGCGCAAGGTTTTGCTGAAAAACGCGAGCGGTTGCCAGGCCCCAGCTACGTACTGTTCAACAACCGCCCCTATGGCTACATCGGACGCGTCAGTGGTGAGCGCCATGCGGGCCGTTGGAACTGGGTGTGCCAACAAAGCAGCGTTTGCCAGGGCTGATTTGACTTGAGAGAATGTGCGCTCCCGCTCAGGAGACCATTCGATTTTATTCGTGGGTTTTTGTTTTTTTAGTGCAGCGTACAATGGTTGCATGAGCTGCGCTGCGCTGGGGAGGAAACGGTTATAAAAATTAACCATTCCCAAAAACTCCTGTAACGCTTTGACCGTTTGAGGTTGGGGAAAATTTGCTATTGTGCGCACTTTATCGGGCAGAGGGACTGCTCCTTCTGGCGAAACGCGATGCCCCAAAAAATCAATCTGCGCCACCCCAAACTGACACTTCGCTGGGTTAATTATTAACCCGTGCTCTGCCAACCTCCGGAAAACTGCTGTGAGGTGGCTTTCGTGTTCGTCTTCGGACGTGCTGGCTACCAAAATGTCGTCCAAATAGACGAACACGAAAGGGAGGTCGCGTAGGACCGCGTCCATCATGCGTTGGAACGTCTGCGCCGCTCCCTTGAGCCCAAACTGCATGCGCAAAAACTCAAAAAGCCCGAAAGGAGTTATTACCACTGTTTTGGGTATGTCCTGAGCGCGCACTGGAACCTGATGGTAACCGCGTACTAAATCTATTTTAGAAAAAATGCGTGCCCCCGCCAAATGAACCGAAAAATCTTGGATATGCGGAATTGGGTAGCGGTCGTGTGCTGTGGCGTTATTCAACCTGCAGAAATCACCGCAAGGTCGCCATGAGCCATCAGCCTTTGGGACCATGTGCAGTGGTGAAGCCCAGGGGCTTTTCAAACGCCTGATGATGCCCAGTTTTTCCAGGTTGAACTCCTCGCGCGCTATGGTAAGTTTAGCTGAGTCCAGGCACCGAGCTTTTGCAAAAACGGGCGGGCCGGTGGTAGTGATAAAATGTTCCACCCCATGTTTAGCCACTGTCGCCGAAAACGTTGGGACTGTGAGTGCTGGGAACTGAGTGAGGAGTGCGTGGAACTTACCACCCGCAGCTGTGACGTTGGCTTGTGCAGTTGGCGGCGCCACTCGAGCTGTGCAGGGAATAGAGTGAAAGGAGAGTGCATTAACCAGACGTCTGTTAGCAAGATCAACCAATAAACAATGTGAGCACAAAAAATCAGCTCCTAACATGTTGAAATTGACTGCCGCTACAACAAAAGTCCACTCAAATGCACGGCCCTGCAAAGACAGAAGCAGAGTCCTCTCACCGAAGGTCTTAATCGCTGAGCCGTTCGCTGCTGACACCTGGGGACCCTTAGATGGCGTCAGCCAGTCCGCGTAGGAAGGCGTGATGAAGCTCAGCTGGGAGCCTGTGTCCACGAGGAAATGCCTCCCCAAGCGTGCATCCGTCAGGTAGAGCAGCTTGTTCTCCTCCCCGAGGGCCGCAGCCGCTACCGACCCCCGTTCTTGGCGTTTCCTGAGCGCTTGAAGTGGCACGGTGGGAGGCACTTGTGTGCCCTCTCTGCAAAGTGGCGATGGTAGAAGCAAAGGACGTCGTCCGCTCTGTGTCGCCTGGCCCTTACTGCTGCCGTCGTCGGTGAGTCTGGTGCTGCAACCACTGGCCCCATGCCGTCTCTGGACGTTGCGCCTAGCTCTGCTGCCGCGGCCGAAACCGCGCTCCGTTTGTGGGCGTCGACGAGTCGTTGTGCCTCCTGGCTCAGCTCATGGTAGTCTTGCCGGGCCAACAGAGGTGAGCCTGCCAGGGTCACTCTCACCGCTCGCGGCAGGGTCCTGAGGAAAAGGTGGGCGAAGATAAAGTTGTCATCCTCGGAGTCTCTCAGCCTCAGCATTTTCACCATCAGGTCTATGGGTCTGTCGTTCTCCAACTCTGTCAATGCTAGGAGCCCCTCTGCTCGCTGTTGCACCGAGGGGGTGAAGTGGCTGATAAGCGCAGCCTTCAATGCGCTGTATTTGTCGCTGTCCGGTGGGTGATTGACCAGATTCTCCACCCTCTGGACTGTGTGGCTGTCCAGCTTTGCCACCACATGGTAGAATTTTGTGTCGTCTCTCGAGATTCTCCGGAGGTTGAACTACGCCTCGACTGCACTAAACCAGGAGCGCGGACTATGCTGCCAGAAGTCCGGCAGCTGGAACGTGGCGGCATTCATCAGGCTGGCTTCTGCCGAGCCCCACTCGGGAGAATTATCTCTGCTCATGCTTCGTCGTAAGGTCACCAGTGTGGAGAATGTGTGGAAGGATGAGACTGAGTTTATTCCACAGGTTCAGCTTTATTCACAATCACATACTCCAACAATTTCAAAGCAGGAAAAAGAGGATGAATCATCTCACATCTGTCTTTTATACCCCGGACATCAAAACTGCAGTCACATGGTGTTTAATCAAACATACAGTCACATGGTACTTAATCCCAGTCACAATGTAACTCCTCTGATCTTCACACCATCGTCCTTTAGTCTCCGATGGTCCGGAAATCTCTCCAGGTCATCTCCTTGAAACAAAGGCCAAATCTCACACTCTCCCGTTACCTCTAGGAGGCTCAGTCCCTTTGTTCCCTGAGACGTGCAGCACACAATAAACACACAGCTATATATTTGTGGAGCATATGTAACCAACATATCATATGTAACCAACATATGTGCCCACAAAACAAACATTCTTCTAGACGAAGAATCAAGCACATGCGATAGTGCTGGAAGTGCTGAACACATTTCACAATCCCACCAGAAGTGCATATGGCTTAAGTTGTAAAAACACAGTGCCCAGAAGATTGTTTTCTCCCTCCTCTTGCCACTGTTATTACCTTCACCAAGGAGGTAATGTAATCGGGGTGGTTTGTCTGTCTGTCTGTTTGTCTGTTAAAATGATTATGCAAAAACTACTATGGATTTTGATGAAATTTTCACCAGAGGCAGCGCTTGGACTAAGGATGAAACCATTAAATTTTGGTGATGATCTGAGAGTGCATACCTCTACCAAGGACCTTGTTTGTATTTGTGCAGCAGGATTACACAAAATCTACTGGATGGATTTGAATGAAATTTTCACCAGAGGTGGTCCTTGGGCTAGAGAGGAACCCATAACATTTTGATGATGATCTAAGAACATATACCTCCGCCAAGCCTCTTATTTTTTCACAGAGTGTTAGCAAGTATACTCCAAAACTACTGGATAGACTTTGATGCAATTTTCACCAGAACTGGCTCGTGGCCTACACACAAACCCTTTACATTTTGGAGGTGATCCATGCAGGATGGTGTTAGATATGGACATATTAACAATAGGCAGCACGTACATCAGGACACAGGCACGGATGACATCATCATGCCATGCCTATATTAAAAGACTGACGGTGGGAATCAGGGTCTTTGGTGCTCTGCCTTCAAGCCAACCACAGCCTGTATCTGCTCAGCCAGGTCTGCTGCAGCCAGTGCCTCCAGGGGTGTGCCCACCGCGGGCTTGACTGAGGCCCCTGAAGGTGAACTGTTGAAAATGACTCTGTTTTGAAATGTTTAGACAGAGCATGGTTGATTTCAGTGGCAGAATAACCCCACTCAACCGTGCAGGGTCTACCAGCTGTCTACCCAGTTGCCCAGGTTCTGTTCTTGTGAAAAAAAGAGCTACTGTGATTTGAAATGTTCATAATGGTTTATTTTTTTGATTTTTCAAGGGGGAGGTAAATGTTAGATATGGACATATTAACAATAGTTAGCACGGACGTGAGGACACAGACACGGGTGTCGTCATCACGCCGTGCCTATATTAAGAGACTGATGGTGGGAATTAGGGTCTTTGGTGCTCTGCCTTCAAGCCAACCACAGCCTGTATCTGCTCAGCATTAGCTTGCTAGTTAGCACCCTATACCACGTGTACTATTGTGTGTGTTTAATAAAGTTCTCCTTCGGTACAGCTCCTGCCTCCACTGTCCTATTTCCAGACATAACAAATGGCGACAAAGAGAAAAATTGGCCTTCCGAAAGAAAACTCAACGTTTTTCCTGAAGAAAGGCACGTGTCGGGCATCCCGGCTAGAGAGTTTGTTGGTTAGACAAGCCAAGTTTTACTGGCACAGACAGCAAGCGGGTGAGTCGATCCAGCAGTTTGTCACCAACCTCCGCTGTTTGGTAGGTGTATGTGAGTTTGGAGACTTGGAGGACGAGTTGGTGCGAGACCAGTTTCTAATGCACACCACGAACGAGAAGCTGCGGGAAAAGCTGCTGATGATGCTGGGCGGCTGGTCGCTGGCCGAAACACTCAAGTTAGAGTCTCAGCTAGAGCTAGAAGAGGCTGGCCAACTAGCATCACAGCTAGCAGGCCCTGACCTGCGCGTCCTACAGTCGACTCTGTTGGTACAGATGGTTGCCCCGGTTGCTGAACACGCCGACCCCACACCTTCTCGGAAGGACCCTGAGGTAGACACCGTGGGATAGCAGGGTACCACAGTGCACCAACCCAGCGGTGAAATCAGTTTGGACGATGACGTTCCGGGTCCATTGCACTCAGACGTAGACGCAGCCACTCCCTGCCTCACATCGCATGCCGAACAGAATCCAGCAGAACCGGAGCATCAGCAGGATCCCCAGACTGCACCCATACAGGTACCGGAGCAGCCACAAGAACCCCAGTCCACAGGCACATGGAATCTGGAGCCGGTCCCTGCGCAACATGAGCGTTCTTGAGCTGCAGCCTCGTCGCAGGAGGGAGAGTATGGTTTTGCAGACATGGGTACAGCTGACAAACCAGACTCACCTCCGATCCTCACCCGTCATGAGCCCCAGGAAGCCACTGTGGAGCCGCAGGAGAGGGAGTTCATGGAAAAAGGGGACCCCGGTGAACGACGACAGCCCAGCACGCGTCCCGTCGCTGACGACAGAGATGCATCACCGCGACCACAACCAGCACCAGGAGAGAGGGAGCAGAAGCCAAACTCATCTTGCATCCTCGCCGAATATCAGCCTCAGGGAGCCGCCGCAGCAGAGCAGGATAGAGAATTTGTGGCCCAGCAGGTCCCAGGAGGGCAATGCCAACTGAGGGCACGCCCTGCTGCTGGTGTGAAGGGCACGCTGCCAAAACAGCAACCAGCATCAGAGACAAGAGAGCAGCAGTGCTGAGTGCAGCCAAACAGATCGCCGCTTGCACTACTAAATTGGGTTTGGGTCCAATGAGCTGACTGCCTGGACCCACAGACGGTCCCGTCATCACAGATGAGAATTATCGCACAAAAGATGCCAGCCACTGTGCAGATGGCCGATGGTTTGAGATAGCATGCCAGTCGCCTGTGGAAGGTAAGAGCAGCTGCCTCAGATCAAGACACAGCACTGGAACTGACCCAACTGGTGTGGGACCTGGGCTGGGACGTTACTAACGAGCGAGCCATGACTTCAGCGAGACAGCACCCAGGTTTGCTGCAGCCAGTGCCTCCAGGGGTGTGCCCACCGCGGGCTTGACTGAGGCCCCTGAAGGTGAACTGTTGAAAATGACTGTTTTGAAATGTTTAGACAGAGCATGGTTGATTTCAGTGGCAGAATAACCCCACTCAACCGTGCAGGGTCTACCAGCTGTCTACCCAGTTGCCCAGGTTCTGTTCTTGTGAAAAAAAGAGCTGCTGTGATTTGAAATGTTCATAATGGTTTATTTTTTTGATTTTTCAAGGGGGAGGTAAATGTTAGATATGGACATATTAACAATAGTTAGTACGGACGTGAGGACACAGACACGGGTGTCGTCATCATGCCGTGCCTATATTAAGAGACTGATGGTGGGAATTAGGGTCTTTGGCGCTCCGCCTCCAAGCCAACCATAGCCTGAATCTGCTCAGCTTTAGCTTGCTAGTTAGCATCATATACCACGTGTACCATTTGTGTGTGCTTAATAAAGTTCTCATTCGGTACAACTCCTGCCTCCGCTGTCTTATTTCCAGACATAACAGACGGAAGGAGCCTTGACAGAGGTATGCACTCTCTGAGTGCTTTTCTAGTTTTTATTATAGAATAGAGTGGGGAGCTGGGGTATTGTTTTTCTTAGGGCCCACCCATACTGTAAAATTTGTCCTGAGTCCACTTCTTTTGGACAGTGTGATCACTTCATACCTCACTTAACTGCGGCCTGTTCAGCCACCTTTAGTGTGGCATCAGTTCTCATGTACACACACACACACACACACACACACACACATGTACAGTGCTGTGAAAAAGTATTTGCCCCTTCCTGATTTCTTATATTTTTGCATAGTTGTCACACTTCAATGTTTCAGCTCATCAAACAGATTTTAATATCAGACAAAGATAACCTGAATAAATACAAAATGCAGTTTTCAAATGATGATTTCATTTACTGAAGGAAAAAAAAACTATCCAAACCTACCTGGCCTAGACAAAACTAGACAAATTCCTAGTTTGTGTACTACATGAACAATGGCAATAAATCTGATTCTGATTCTGATTCTGATTCTGATTCTGATTCTGGCCCTATGTGAAAAAGTAATTGCCCCTCCCCCCGTGTTCCATCATAAATTAACTCTAATTAACCACATTTCTTGGAAAGCTGAGCTTAACTTCACTAACCACACTCAGGCCTGATACTGCCAGACCTGATGAATCAAGACATCACTTAAATAGAACCTGTCTGACAAAGTGAAGTAGGCTAAAAGATCTAAAAAAAACCACATCATGCCACAATCGAAACAAAGTCAAGAACAGATGAGAAACAAAAACCCAGAACAACGTCTAAATAACTACAGGCCTCACTTGCCTCAGTTTGGACACTAGTCCACGATGGAACAATAAGAAAGAGGCTGGGCAAAAATGGCATCCATGGGAGAGTTCCAAGACAAAAACCGTTGCTGGACAAAAAGAACACCAAGACTCATCTCAGATTTGCCAGAAAACATCTAGATGATCCTCAAGACTTTTGGGAAAATATTATGGGGACTGATGAGACAAAAGGTGAACTTTCTGGAAGATATGTGTCCTGTTTTATCTGGCATAAAACTAACACAGAATTTCATAAAAAGAATATTGTACCAACAGTCAAACATGGTGGTGGTAGTGACATGGTTTTGGGCTGCTTTGCTGCTTCAGGACCCGGACAACTTGCCCTAATTGACAGAACCATGAATTCTGCTGTCTACCAGAAAATCCTGAAGGAGAATGTTGGGCCATCAGTTCACGAAGCCCTCCAATGTGACTGAATTTGAACAATTCTGCACAGAAGAGTGGGTCAAAATTCCTCAACAGCGATGTAAAAGACTCATTGTCAGTTATTTGCACCAATGGTGGCACAACCAGTTATTGGGTTTAGGGGGCAGTTACTTTTTGACATATGGCCAGGTAGGTTTGGATAGCTTTTTTTCCTTAATAAATGAAACCATCATCTAAAAATTGCAATTTACACAGGTTATCTTTGTCTAATATTAAAATTTGTTTGATGATCTGAAACATTTAGGTGTAAGAAATATGCAAAAATATAAGAAAGCAGGAAGGGGGCAAATACTTCTCCACAGCACTGTATCTACAAGCGGTAGCCTGTAAGCCTGGCTGTGCTCAAAATGAGTGAAGGATGAGTGGGAATGTCGGGGGGGGGAGGGGTGGTAGTCACCTTCTGCAAGTCGCTGAGAGTCTGCCCTTATTTAGAAGCAATGTATAGTCTTCCTTGCTGATAGTAGTATTGATAAAATACGAGGCATACCAGGACATAAACATTTGAACTCATAAAAAGGGAGATTATTTACTTTTGTTAGTACATGTACAAGGCATATTTGCTGCTGTGATGATGTTTCTGAATCCACCGCTGAGATGACGCTATAACAGTGGTTCTGGCTATGGGGCAGGAAGTCTAGAAAGACTTGTGTACAGCCCCTTTCTGTGGAAAGTATATAGCTGCTTCTCGAAGCGTTATGTTCAGAGGGAGGGTGGAATCAAAAGTATTTGGGAAGGGTTAATAAAGAAATACTGTAGGTGGGAGTAGAATGTCTGTGCCGTAAATCTCTACTGTTGAAGGTGGAGTGATTAACAGCGGGCCAGTGGCGCAATGGATAACGCGTCTGACTACGGATCAGAAGATTCTAGGTTCGACTCCTGGCTGGCTCGTAATAATTTTTTTAAATTAAGTACAGTACCGCAGCAGGTACCTGCGCCAAATGTGCAGCCACAGAGGGAAATGATCACGTACTGAAATTTTCAAATAGTCTGTAGGCGATAATAAAAATTTGATTGTTTGAGTTTTCAATCAGGTAATGTAATCGGGATGGTTTGTCTGTCTGTTTGTCCGTCCGTCAGTCTGTTATCAGGATTATGCAAAAACTACTGGATGGACTTTGATGAAAATTTCACCAGAGGCAGCCCTTGGGAATCCGTGCACTCTTCGTTCTTTTAATATTTCGTTTGTGAAGCGAAAACAGAACGACCGAAAATAGCCGTTATATCGTTCTCGCCTTGTCAAAATAAAATCGAAATTGAGCAAACACGACATAACGGATCTGATTCCGTTGGGGTTTTCCTTTTATTTTGTCGGCCACAGCCGGAAGTGGTGATGGCAGCAGCAGAGCGCCGCTATTTTCAAACAAGCCTGAAAGACTTGCTGCTAAATCTGACTTTAAAATCGGGAAAATGCCCAAAGTTGCAGCATAGACTCATGCAGACATCACCATCTGATGAAAGATGAGAAGGACTGCCAGAAATAGACGTTTAAGGCACTTTTCCACTTGGGTCAGTTTGGCACGAGACGGGACAGTACAGTTCGGCCCGCTTTCCTTTCCCACTGCACTAGGCCCACTTTAGTGCGGGTGGGAGAAGGAGGGAGTTGGAGGCAGTGAGGCGGCGCCACCTTCCGGGGACCACACGTACAACACAATAGCAAGATGGACGATCGCATGATTGTGATGCTCGCCCTGTGGCTTTTTGTTAAGGCCAAACAGGAGAGCCAGCGAAGGCTGCATGCTGCGAGACAAAACACGGAGGAGAAATACAGGAGACTTTGGCGTGCTGTTGCGGAATTGCAGTATGCATCAGCATATGCACCAGCGTCCGCAGGGGAGTCTTGCAGATTTGAAGCCGGTGTCACACGGACGAGGACGAGGAGCAGGATGAGGGTAAGCTAACGATTGCTAATGTTGGCTAC
The DNA here is from genome assembly GCA_020510985.1 of Pholidichthys leucotaenia. Classification (NCBI taxonomy): domain Eukaryota; kingdom Metazoa; phylum Chordata; class Actinopteri; order Cichliformes; family Pholidichthyidae; genus Pholidichthys; species Pholidichthys leucotaenia. Next base: position 182,419,300 of record CM035837.1, on the reverse strand, counting down.
AGTCATTGTAATCACAGCGTAGTACGTTGTAGTGGCAAGAGCTTGTAGCTAATAATACATTAAAAAGCGTATGCTGTCTGTGTGTTCCAGATGGCTGCTACGTTGGCAAATAATCGCTGCAGACCGTGGGCCTGGACATCGGTCCGTGCCTCGCGGTGGTGGGAGGACATTGTTCCTGGCTTCACAAACACGTTCTAGTTGGAGAACTTCAGAATGTCGGAGGACACTTTCACCTTCCTCTGCAACAAGGTGTGTGCAGCCATGGAACGTCGAGATACAACATTCCGCCAATGTGTGCCTGTAAATAAGTGAGTGGCTGTTGCCCTATGGAAGCTTGCTACTGGCTCAGAGTACCGCACAATTGCCCATCTATTTGGGGTCAGCATCACAACTGTGTGCAGGTGTGTGCAGGACTTTTGTGCTGCAGCAGAGTCATTCCTGGCCCCAGAACAACTCTGTTTTCCTGACGAAGAGAGGTTGAGAGAAATGTCGGCCTACATTGAGAACAGGTGGGGGCTACCACACTGTGTTGGTGCTATTGACAGCTCCCACATCCCCATCATAGCACCACAACAGTATCACACAGACTACTTCAACCGAAAAGGGTGGCACTCCATAATCCTTCAGGGTGTTGTTGATGGAAAGGGGTTGTTCTGGAATGTGTTTGCAGGGCTTCCAGGGAGCATGCATGATGCTAGGGTTCTTAGACTGTCCACACTGTGGGAGTTAGCCAGCCAGGGAAACCTCTTCCCGCCTCACGTCAAGAGCATTGGTGCGGTAAGTGCGGGCTATTACATCCTGGGCGACTCTGCTTATCCCCTGCAAAACTGGCTGTTAAAACCATTCCAGGACACTGGTCGACTTACAGAAGAACAGTACATGTTCAACATAAACATGACTAGAGTACGGGTCACTGTGGAGAACGCTTTTGGCCGGCTGAAGGGAAGGTGGCGTTGCCTTCTGAAAAGGAATGACTGCGACATCCAACTGGTGAAATCAATGGTATTGACTTGTTGTGCTCTCCATAATCTTTGTGAAAGTCAGGGAGAGACTTTTGACCCCATGTTGGATGATCCAACAGCTGCAGCACATTAACCAGTGGAGGCAGCGGTGCAGGGTGCACAGGAGCAGGGCAGAGATGCTGTGATGCAGTATTTGTGTAGGAATAGAAATTAGAAATGTCAGTGCCTTGGTATTCATGTGCATACATACATTTTTTTTTTTTTTTTCCGGTTCCGGTTCCGCCGGACCGGCGGCGCCACACGAGTCGGCTGCCTGTTGCAACAGCCTTTTTTTTAATCTTCCTTCTTCTTTCTACACCTTTCACTCTGTATATATATCACGGACGCACGGATCGCCCCGGGGGTCTCCCGGGTCGGCGGACGGAGCCACGGTTTGCAGCGGGAGACGTTACAGCGGGGAGGAGCTAGTGCTAGCTAGCACTTGGCCGCCACCCGGTGCTAATGGGAAACTCGACATACCGGGAGCTGTAGCGAAAAGGACGCGGGTGCCGGGCTGGAGTTTAGGCGGCGTGAAAGAAATATAAGACAGAATAATAAAGAGCGATGGCAAGAACCAAGCAGACCGCCCGTAAAATCTACTGGAGGAAGAAGCCCCCCAGGAGACAGCTAGCCACCAGGGCTGCTCGGAGAGGCGCTCTGGCCACCGGCAGAGTGAAGAGGCCTCGCCGTCACAGGCCCGTGGCTCTGAGAGAGATCCGTCGCTACCAGAAATCCACGGAGCTGCTCATCCGTAAGCTGCCCATCCAGCGCCTGGTGAGGGAGATCGCTCAGGACTTCAAGACCGTCCTGCGTTTCCTGAGCTTTGCCGTCATGGCTCTGCAGGAGACCAGCGAGGCCCACCTGGTGGGTCTCTTCTTCGCTAAGGGGGTCACCATCATGCCCAAAGACTTCCAGCTGGCCCGCTGCATCCGCGGAGAGAGAGCTTAGACTTTCTGCTGCACATTCACCAGCCATAATGCTCTGCACTGTGTGTCTATATATATACATTTATAGTAATATGGACATATGTTTACTAGATGTTGTTTTTTCTTGCCTTCTGATTGTTGCTCTGAGTGTTGCTATCCCTATGCTGTTGCAATCCTGGAATTTCCCCATTGTGGGACTAATAAAGGCTTATCTTATCTTATACACATGTCGAAAGTTTGTATTTTGTAAATAAAATTTTGTAGCCCTTTCAACTACGCTTTCTCTTATTTTTTATACTGGGTTAATTATGAAGCTATGAATGACTACACCCTAAAATACGTGAAGCTGTCCACGAGTCTGCAATCGGTGACATTCAGCACTTTTGTTTTGCTGAAAGTGTCATATCATACACAAGTGTCCGGGCACATGCTGATAACATGGTGTTTTATGTGAGGAATTTGGACATGTGGGTATTTAATATGCTATTATAATGGCCTTTTCTTACCCCGTAGCATCTCGGGCAATTTTCCAGTGTGGGAAAAGTAAGAAAAGAAAGAACCTTCAGTATTCGCCGTACCATACAGATGACATGAAAACATTGCACTGCCTGAATTCCAAGTAGTAAAAGTATTTGTTAACACACTTTGAAGATGCACTTCCTGACAGGGTTTTAGACCACAACTGCTCACACAGCGTAAAACCACGTGAAGACTGTAGGACACACTGTAATAGCCTCTGTGTGTTTTTGTGAGGAATTCAGACATTTGCCTATTTCATATGTAGTATCACTGTTACCAATAATGTGATATTCACTTAATGCATCTAAATTATGTTCATTTTTTTTTCCAAATTTTCAGCAAAATGTAAATCAAAGGAGTGAGTAATCCAACAGCTATTAAATATCACTTTTGGTGTGATGCTGCTGTGTACTAGTATGCATTGCTCATCTCATGTAACATTGTGCCATTATAATGGCCTTTTCTTACCCCGTAGCATCCCAGGCAATTTTGATTAATTCGGACATTTAATGTGGACATGTGGATCTTTAATATCACTGTTAAAAGTGCTAGGACAGCCATGTAATACAAATGGCTGACAAAATTACAACTGTCCACATTTTCTGTAAAGTGTACTTGTTAATGTTGAGTACAAAATTTGGGGGAGCGCCCCAAAACAGTTTTTTCTGTACACCTCACATTCACCCGCCCTTACAATGGCTAAGTTGAATATTTTGGGCACATAAAACCATTACCAGGGTTAGCCATATGAACATTTCTAAATACAGAACTGAAAATATTAGCTGTCCCTGTTACTGCACATGGATATAAAGCTTGGACTGTAGTTATTGGCTTTTAATGTATGTGTAAGCAGTTATTGGACTCCATAACATACTGCAATGGCATATTTTTCCCAACTGTTTTAACGGTGTTAAGACAGTGAAAAAGTTAGTAGTAACAGACAACACATGATGTCAACAGTCACGGGTTTATTCAACATTATTAACAACACTAGTCATTGCTTAATTTACAGTATGTACATGCTATTGGACACTGTGGGGAAACCGGGTCTCACACACGCCGTGCGAGGATTTCAAGGATCGCCAGGAGAGCGTTATGGAAGGCAGCATTTTGAGCCATCTCCTCCCTTCATATGGCGACTTTGGCCTCCCTGGCATGATGGGCCTCATCCACAAGCCAGTTTACAGTCTGCATTTGCTGGGAATTCAGTGCAACCTGTTCCCGCTGTAGCTGTATCCCTTCACGCTGCAGTTGTATCCCTTCCCGCTGGAGCTCCATCTGCTCACGGTGCTGTACCCGTTCAGCATCTTGCATCGCGGCAAACACAGTGGAAAGCTCTTGTGTGGGGTTGCTCCGCTTCCTCTTACCTACACCAAAGACAGAAATGCGTGCTGGTCAGTAAAAGCAAGAGCAAAACATGTAGTGGTACATCTCCAAAAATTCAAAAATAATGCAAAAGTTCAATATTTTTGGACACTCATTTCAGAAAGTGAGACCCATATATTATACAGAATCATTAATCAGACAGTGAAATATTTTTAGAGTTTATTTATGGGCTTACAGCACCTCAATATCCCAAATTACTTTTCTCGAAAAATAGATGGTTAAGTAAAAATACAAAAAAAAAAAAATATTAAAAAAAAGAAGTGTTCTCAAAAGTATGTAGATTTATGGAGAAACTGATTTCATTTTCCAGCAGGAGTTTGCAGTCCCCCCACAGTACCAAAACTATCAAAACCTGGTGTAATGGCCATGGCATCACTGTGTTTGATTTGTCCAGGAAACTCTCCTGACATAAAACCCATATGGATTGTCAAGAAGATGAGAGATACCACCTATGAGTTTCACTTTCTGAAATGAGTCACAAAAAATCTCACTTTGCCATGACATTGCAATTATTGAGATGTAACTGTACACGGGAGACACACTGGTGAAAGGCAAGTGGTTGGGTTTGACAAAATTCCTTTGTTGTTTTGTATCACAACTGTGTATCGGTACAGCACATTTATCAAATGCCAGGTTTATGTTTCAAATGCCTTGCTTTTTATGGTGGCCCCAGAAATGTGAATGCATTCATACAGTGGGCTCACCTGAATCATGACAATGAAGCACGTTGACTTTCGAAAAACTGAGTTTTGTGCTACAACAGCTCTGCACATGTACCTTTTCCAAGCATGTGATTCATGGTGTAAAATAAACAGTGCAGCAACACTGCAGTGGGAAAATGCACTTCACAGGTATGTGGGTCTATCATGAGGCTTGGATATTAACTTGTACATCACAGTTTTTTAAAAATGCACTTGTATAGCTGGAGATTTGGGCTCTGCTTGACATGAATTAATAAACTATACCGTGTGTATATATATTTGACTGTCGGGCGTTACCTGTGCGTGAACATGTTGACGGAGTTGTGCAACTCAGTGAGGGAGCTGGACTTGGTTCTGGTGCCGGATGCTCAACATCGCGAGCAGGAGAACTCGGGGTGCTCGTGTCGAGGGAGGGGGGCTCCGTCGGTGTGGAAGCAGAATCTAGAGAGAAAGGACACACAATTGTAATGTGTAACATGACAGTGCAACATGTACGCAAAGCTTTTTAAAAAACCATTAGCATATTTCGCCGTTTTCCTTTCCATATGCGAATACTATACAGCCAGCGTGATGGCGAGCTAGCTAGCGCTGCTACCGCTCCACTACGATCCACTCGTGAGCCACCATACAATGGCGTTGTACTTGTTATTATATAATTACAGTTAGCATGACACCAATAGGCTGGATAAAGCAAAAACATTAATGTCACCAAAAAACAGTCACCGTCCATGGTTAACAGTGTCGCCGACGGGTCCACTCCCATCTCCCGCCCATTGCTCGCTGGCCGGTTACCATAAATGGCGTCCATGAGCTCGAACCACTTCCACTGTTTGCAGTTCGCCCCGCTTCAGCTGTTGTGATCCTTTGTGGCCCGGTACTCGCACTTCAGTTTTTTTAATTTCTCCCGACATTGACTGTTCGGGTGTACCCGCTGGCGGATAACTGCGCCACGACATCATGAAAAATCTTCTCATTCCGGTGGGCTCCGTCTAACTCCCTCTGGATCCGGCTGTCACCCACAATGCTGAGAAAGGTGTTTACCTCTTCCTGGGACCACGGTCCAGAAGTAGAAGGAGAAGATTTTTGTGAGCACAGATTTGAAGCCATGATCTCTACCGTTCGCAGTGACTTTTAAAAATGGCGGTTGCGCTACAACGGCGCTGTGCTATGATGCTACGCCCACTCTGATGATGCTACACCCAGACCAATGAATGGCCAGCAGTGGCGTGATGAAACCGTGCCGGTACCCTTTGGACCTATTCTCGATTGGTGCCGATAAAACTGGAACAGTTCCGATAAAACAGAACTGTTAGGACATCGGGTGCCTAATGGAAAAGCGGACAAAGGGGGCCGAACTGTACCAAACAGGGCCAAACTGACCCAAGTGGAAAAGTGCCTTTATAGAGTTCCTATCAGCCAGCAATGAGGACGAAAGGAGGACGTTGTGGCTACTGAAGGCCTGGGGAGTCATGAAAAGTTGATGTGAGCTCTGTTTTGACCACTTTACAACAGGTAAGGTGTACTTATAAATGATGCTTCTATTACTTTTTTCTCTTTTCGGATTAGTTTGGGCTCCACATGTCGGCTCAGTACATGATCACTGAGGTGATTCAGTTTTCCAGCAGTTTTAATATGGCTGGAGTATCTTAGATTTTATGTGATATTTAGTGTTGATATTTGCATTCTGGGTGATTGTAAGGTGTTTGTACTTGATTGTCTTTTGTATTTTAATATGCCCCACTTTAGAAAGTGATGTTTTTGTCTTTTCCTCCAAGTGTTACAGCTTTAAATTTTTTTCTTCCATAAAACTAATTTAATATACAAGTAATCATTTTTATATGACTACCTTCTATCAGTCTCAGCAGTACACAGCTTTATTTATTATAGTCTCTTCACAAATTTTAACATGCAAAGTAATAAACTCAGAAAAATAGACTTCATAGTGTACTGTGGTCTAATGTTCTATTTCTCTGTGTGTCTGCTAAAAGATCTTCATAATGTGGAACCTGAAGACATTGTGGACCACTTGTCCCAGACTGATGAGAACCAGTTCATGACCCCAACCATCACAAGTGGAATTCACTGTCTTAAATGTTCAAGTTACAGTACAGGAAAGAGTCCATGCTGGAACCTAAAATCATTTCTGTTTCCAGAGGACAGCAGAGGAGATCCCTGGTCCTTCACTTCCTCCTGTTCAGGAAGTTTCTCACCAACCAGGAGCGACCAGGACTCATACTGTTATCACCACCACCGTGCACTCTTCTTCCTGTTTTAATTGTTATAAGAAAATTTAACAGGACAGCAAAATATTTTTTCTTATTTATTTGTTAATTTTCTATCTACATCTTTGCTTAAAACCAGAGGTGGGTAGAGAAGCCAGAAATTGTTCTCAAGTAACATTACTGTTATTGGAATTGTTCAAGTATCAGAGTTGTTGCCAGAAAAGGTGAAGATGAAAGCATTCAATAAAAAAGTTACTGGAGTAGTAATGATGGTTCTAAATTTGCAGACTTTTTCTCCTAAATTTGTGAGTCCATATATTTTGTCTCTTTTGAATATACAACTTTTATCCTATAAACCAGAGTTTTTCCACATAAATTAGATTTTTGTAACATACATTTTCGACTTCTTAATTAAAAAATTAGCAGTTCAACATTTCAAACATTTTTCTTTTAAATGTATCACTTTGTCAAATTTGTGACTGTTTTATATGATTTTTTTAAAAACATGAATTTGTAACATTTTACATATAAGCTTTTCTCATAAATTTGTAACTTTTTAAATCTAACTTGTTTAAATTACTTGTTCTTTGTAGCTGGAATAGAAGAACAATAATATCAACACCCATCTCAGCTAAATAAGATTATAAATGTACTAAAATGACCAAATATGCAGTAATTTCTAGTGAGACTAATCAGTCATTTTAAACAGGCACATTTCTAATCGGTTTTCAAATCAGTGAAATTAAAATTTAGTGACTGTGACCAAAGGTACTTGAGTAAAAGTAATTTTATCTTCACATGTACTCGAGTAGAAAGTATCCTGCAATAAAGTTACTCATCTAAGTACTCTTTTGTCAAAGTATCTGCAAGTACAAGAACCTTTTCTGGCAGCATGTTTCTGCATCACTGCCAATGTCTGACTGTTCTGAACAAATATAACTTGTATTCTACCCAAACCTGCAGTGGATATTAATGATTATAAATAAGTGAATACAGATAAAGTACTGAAGATAAACCTTTTATTTAATAATTTAAAAAACAACTTTTGGAAATACCAGATTGTCTTGTCAGAAATACAGTGGTGTGAAAAAGTGTTTGCCCCCTTCTTGATTTCTCTTTTTTTTTTTTTTGTATGTTTGTCACACTTAAATGTTTCGGATCGTCAAACAAATTTAAATATTAGACAAAGATAACACAAGTAAACACAAAATGCAGTTTTTAATTGAAGGTGTTTATTATTAAGGGTAAAAAAAAAATCAAAACCTACATGGCCCTGTGTGAAAAAGTAATCGCCCCCTTGTTAAAACGTAAATTTACTGTGGTTTATCACATCTTTGAAAGCTGAGTTCAATTTTCTATCCATTTCTAAAGCTTTGGGACTCCAGCGAACCACAGTGAGAGCCATTATCCACAAATGGCAAAAACATGGAACAGTGGTGAACCTTCCCAGGAGTGGCTGGCTGACCAAAATTACCCCAAAAGTGCAGCGACGACTCATCCAAGAGGTCACAAAAGACCCAACAGCAACATCCAAAGAACTGCAGACCTCACTTGCCTCAGTTAAGGTCAGTGTTCATGACTCCACCATAAGAAAGAGACTGGGCAAAAATGGCCTGGCAGAGTTCCAAGACGAAAACCACTGCTGAGCAAAAAGAACATAAAGGCTCATTTCAGTTTTGCCAGAAAACATCTTGATGATCCCCAAGACTTTTGGGAAAATACTCTGAGGACTGACGAGACAAAAGCTGAACTTTTTGGAAGGTGTGTGTCCCATTACATCCGGCATAAAAGTAACAGCATTTCAGGAAAGGAACATCATACCAACAGTAAAATATGGTGGTGGTAGTGTGATGGTCTGGGGCTGTTTTGCTGCTTCAGGACCTGGAAGACTTGCTGTGGTAAATGGAACCATGAATTTTGCTGTCTACCAAAAAATCCTGAAGGAGAATGTGTGGCCATCTGTTCGTGACCTCAAGCTGAAGCATATTTACAGTGGGGCAAAAAAGTATTTAGTCAGCCACTAATTGTGCACGTTCTCCCACTTAAAAGATGAGAGAGGTCTCCAATTTTCATCATAGGTATACCTCAACTATGAGAGACAAAATGAGAAAAAAAATCCAGAAAATCACATTGTCTGATTTTTAAAGAATTTATTTGCAAATTATAGTGGAAAATAAGTATTTGGTCAATAACAAAAGTTCATCTCAATACTTTGTTATATACCCTTTGTTGGTAGTGACAGAGGTCAAACAATTTCTGTAAGTCTTCACAAGGTTTTCACACACTGTTGCTGGTATTTTGGCCCATTCCTCCATGCAGATCTCCTCTAGAGCAGTGGTGTTTTGGGGCTGTCGCTGGGCAACACGGACTTTCAACTCCCTCCAAAGATTTTCTATGGGGTTGAGATCTGGAGACTGGCTAGGCCACTCCAGGACCTTGAAATGCTTCTTACGAAGGCACTCCTTTGTTGCCCGGGCGGTGTGTTTGGGATCATTGTCATGCTGAAAGACCCAGCCACGTTTCATCTTCAATGCCCTTGCTGAGGGAAGGACGTTTTCATTCAAAATCTCACGATACATGGCCCCATTCATTCTTTCCTTTACACGGATCAGTCGTCCTGGTCCCTTTGCAGAAAAACAGCCCCAAAGCATGATGTTTCTACCCCCATGCTTCACAGTAGGTATGGTGTTCTTTGGATGCAACTCAGCATTCTTTCTCCTCCAAACACGACAAGTTGAGTTTTTACCAAAAAGTTCTATTTTGGTTTCATATGACATTCTCCCAATCCTCTTCTGGATCATCCAAATGCTCTCTAGCAAACTTCAGATGGGCCTGGACATGTACTGGCTTAAGCAGGAGGACACGTCTGGCACTGCAGGATTTGAGTCCCTGGCGGCGTAGTGTGTTACTGATGGTAGCCTTTGTTACTTTGGTCCCAGCTCTCTGCAGGTCATTCACTAGGTCCCCCCGTGTGGTTCTGGGATTTTTGCTCACCGTTCTCGTGATCATTTTGACCCCACGGGGTGAGATCTTGCGTGGAGCCCCAGATGGAGGGAGATTATCAGTGGTCTTGTATGTCTTCCATTTTCTAATAATTGCTCCCACAGTTGATTTCTTCACAATAAGCTGCTTACCTATTGCAGATTCAGTGTTCCCTGTCATGACCCAAGCGCCGATCTCGTCCGCGCTCGGGCCATACATCATCTGCCGCCTTTGACAGCAGTGGATTACCTTCTGGCTCCCCGGGATCTTATTGTTACAGCGCTCGGTGGGGCTTCCTGCTGTCAAAGCCGATCAGCTGTTCTGCATTACGGCTCGTTAGCTGCCGGCTTTATATTGCAGGCACTGACGGCAGCCTAATGCAGCAGTATCGTCAAACTTTCGTCAAACATTCCTGGTCTACGTTTGTGTCAAGATTCGTGTATGTATTCTTGTTCATGTTGTTCAGGATCGTAAGTGGCTGGGTGTAGCCTTACGATTCCTCGCATCCTGTAAAGAGTGTTTTGCCCACTGCGGCTCATAGTTCTGTACTCATGTCTTGTGTTCTCGTTAATTAAACATCAATGCAAAACTCACTGTTGACTTTGGGCATCTTATGGTGGCCCGCGAGGGTCACCGCGTGACAGTATACTGCTGCCAGACGTCTAAACAGAGATGCCACACAGAGACGCCGTCCCGGTGAGTTTTTGCTTTAAGTGGACAGTTGTTCTTCCCTGTCTGGGTGTCACTTGCTGGGAGAATGCTGTCATCCAGGGGCCGCGGACGGCGCCTGTGCAATGAGCTAGCGAGCGCCCTGGAGTATGTTGATGGGACGCTCCTCGCCACTACTTTTGACAACAACTCCAACGACATGCGCTAGCACCTGGACTATGCTGAGGTTCTTCTGGACAACCTTCCTCTCTACTACAATGACCACCTGGAGGTGATGACGAGGAGGGCTGAACTCGCCGCCCAGTGCGAGATACTCCATGGGCTGGAGGGAAACTCCGGCAGGAAGCCGAAGAGGGGGCATCCTCGCTCCTCGTTCCGGGATCCCGTTCCTGTCCCCGATCCGGCCCAGGAGTTCGCACCGTCCTGGGGTGAGTCCCAAGTGAACGTGACGTCAGCCGGGATTCCCCCGGAGACGCTACATTTGACAGCTGCGTCCATCAGAAACCGTGTGGCAGCTGCTCACTCTGCCACTCACCCTTCACAGATTATCAAGCACGTGGAGGCGGCTGTCGGGTTGGTCGAGAGGAACCCCGAGCTGAGTGATTATCCTGAATTCGCTGCCTTGCTCGCCTCCGTTTCCGCACAAGAGCGGCGTTTTCCGGACCTCACCTTCGCCTCGACATCAGCCAGTGGACGTCGGCGCCATGGCCAAGGTGAACCTCAGTCTGAACCCCGTCCAGATCCAGTTCCAGGTCGTCGTAAGGTCTCAACCCCGCAGTCAGCTGCTTCCTTGGCGTCTTGCTAGGAGGGAATCCCCGCAGCCTCTCCCCCCTGGTCATCTTTTCCTGCTGTTCCTTCAGCGCTCCGTGCCCAGTTCGTCTCGGCTGTCGTCCCCTCCACCTCAACGCTTTTCCCGGCTGCTGTGAGTGCCCAGAGTCCTGCTACGGCGAGCCCCGTCCCAGATCCATCGCGAGCGGTTTCCCCTCGTCCTTCCAGGGAGCCCTCTGTCACCATCCAGTGGGGAGAGGGAGGAACTACGTCCCCTACAGCAGGCACCATCCTCCCTCTGGGAGAAAGACAAGTGCAAGTTCGTTCTTTACATCTTAATTGTGATCTGCCTTGTCTGACTCCTGGGGGCGGAGTTCGGGGTTCGCAGTCCCCCGAGCTCCTACCACCTGCTGTAGTTGTAGTAACCAAACCTACTGCATCTGCGTCTCCCTCCGCTGAGCGGTCCACGACGCCAGGCCTACGTCGCCGGACGGGGGGTGGGGTGGGGGGGTGGGGGAGGGCTGCGGTTCTGGAAAGCCTGGATCCAGCCCCGCAGCCACGCCGTGGACGGAGGAGAAGAGCGGACTGCGGCCTGGAGCCTGTGCCGATGGTGAAGCGTCCCCGGGTCTCCTCGCCGAAGCGGTTCGAGCCAGTGGGTCAAGGGTCCCCTGTCCCCACGCCATGCGGGTCGTCGCGTCAGAGGAACCTCAGGCTGCCGAAACCATCATGCCAGCTGCGGAGCCCGACGCAGCTGAGTGGGAGCCTGCGGACAAACTTCTTCGCCCTGAACCTGGATCGACAAAGTCCTGGACAGTGACAGAACCCGAGTGCAGGCAAGTGCTCTCTCTTGTGTCTCTTTCTCCTGTCTTAGAGCACTTTTGCCTGCCTCTCGGGGAGGTGAGACTGGGGCAGCCGCCTGCTGCGCCTGAGCTCGTCTCGCTGGGCTCTGTCGCTGCCGGTGATGCTGATCCCGGTTCTTCTCTGTTCTCTGAGCCTTGTTGCAGAGTCACCGGCACGGAGCCAGTCGTGGTCGCTGTATTGGAGGTTCCAGGTTTGGGGGCGGAGGCCGTCAACGGTGCTGCGCCGACCCAGTCGGGGTCCATCGCGGGAGCTGCTTTGGCCCAATCGGGGTCTGACGTGGGTGCGCCAGAGGCCCAGTCGGGGCCCGTCGCAGGTGCTGCTCTGGCCCAATCGGGGTCCGCCGTGGGGGGCAGCCGGGACACAATCGGGGTTCAGCCGAGGTGCAGCGCCGGTGTGGTCCGAGGACGGTGGAGGAGCTGCAGACCCTTCGCCGCCTGACATGGTACGGGCTCATCTTCGCCATTATTCCCCTCTTCGGAGTCATCTCCCCTGCTCATCATCGCCGGGGGCCGTTGGGGTCCTTCTTCGCTCGCCCCGGCTCTCCCATGCTTTTTCCCCGCCAGGGAGGCCGCTGCGGGCTGTTTTTCCCCGGTTCTGGTGGCTGAGGGACGCGGGTCGGCCGCCCGAGGAACTGCTTCGCCGGTTCGGCGCCTTGGGTCGGCCACCCGACATTTTGTGTGTACCACTGGGCGACCTGGTTTGGCCACTGGAGGACTGGACTTTCCGGGCCTGGAGCTGGAGTAGGCTGCCCGGCCTTGTTCTGCCCCCCATGACTACCCATTGGCCGTTGGACGCTGGGAGACCGCCAAAATTGTTCCCGTGGCGTTTGGTCTCCACCAGTCATCACCTTCATGAGCTGTCAGGGGTGAAGGTCTTTGGTGGTAGTATTTTGGACCTGTGATTGCTCTTTTTTTTTCTCTCCTGTGCTCATTGTCTCTTGTATTTGTGATTTGTGCATTTAAGAGTGTGGTAATCTGTTATCATGTCTTGTTTTGCTTTCTTTGCCTTGTCTTGATTATGAATTGTGCTTTAGAGAGTGTTGTATTTTTTCTGTTAGCATGCCTGTGTATCATGTAATTTGGGAACTTTGGTTTTTTTGTTTTGATTGTCTCTGTGCTTTTGGTTCTTGGGTTCTGTATTGATTCCCTCCCGCCGGACCTGCCCCCATCCGCCCACCCTGGGGGGGATGGGGGGGGGGGGGTCCATGGGCGTTCAGAGCCCGCCCTTGGAGGACGGCTCGTTAGCTGCCGGCTTTATATTGCAGGCACTGACAGCAGCCTAATGCAGCAGTATCGTCAAACTTTCGTCAAACATTCCTGGTCTACGTTCGTGTCAAGGTTCGTGTATGTATTCACGTGACATTCCCAGCCTGGTGCAGGTCTACAATTTTGTTTCTGGTGTCCTTTGACAGCTCTTTGGTCTTGGCCATAGTGGAGTTTGGAGTCTGACTGTTTGAGGTTGTGGACAGGTGTCTTTTATACTGAAAATGAGTTCAAACAGGTGCCATTAATACAGGTAACGAGTGGAGGACAGAGGAGCCTCTTAAAGAAGAAGTTACAGGTCTGTGAGAGCCAGAAATCTTGCTTGTTTGTAGGTGACCAAATACTTATTTTCCACCATAATTTGCAAATAAATTCTTTAAAAATCAGACAATGTGATTTTCTGGATTTTTTTTTCTCATTTTGTCTCTCATAGTTGAGGTATACCTATGATGAAAATTGGAGACCTCTCTCATCTTTTAAGTGGGAGAACTTGCACAATTGGTGGCTGACTAAATACTTTTTTGCCCCACTGTAGGTCTGCAGCAGGACAATGATCATAAACAAACCAGCAAGTCCACCTCTGAAGGGCTTAAGAAAAACAAAATGAAGACTTTGGAGTGGCCTAATCAAAGTCTTGACCTGAATCCGATTGAAATGCTGTGGCATGACCTTAAAAAGGCAGTTCATGCTCAAAAACCCTCTAATGTGGCTGAATTACAACAATTCTGCAAAGATGAGTGGGCCAAAATTCCTCCACAGCGCTGTAAAAGACTCATTGCCAGTTATCGTAAACGCTTGATTGCAGTTGCTGCTAAGGGTGGCCCAACCAGTTATTAGATTTAGGGGGCAATCACTTTTTTACACAGGGCCATGTAGATTTGGATTTTTTTTTTTACCCTTAATCATAAACACCTTCATTTAAAAACTGCATTTTGTGTTTACTTGTGTTATCTTTGTCTAATATTTAAATTTGTTTGATGATCTGAAATATTTAAGTGTGACATACAAAAAAATGAGAAATCAGGAAGGGGGCAAACACTTTTTCACACCACTGTAAATGCATAAAGAATGCATCAACTGAGGTGCACCTCACAGTTGTGTAAAAATGTGAATGACTGGTTATTTAAAAAGGTTAACACAGTTAAATTAAATTAGACTTTTTTATGAGTTTAAATTGTAAAAATGTAAAACATCAATGTAAGTCTTAAAGAAGAAAGGAGAAGGTGCTTCCATCTCAGAACCAGTGGGTGTGGACATCATTCACACCAGACTGGTCCCGTGGTCTCTGCAGCTCTCAGCTCTACGTCAGATGTAGTCGTCATGGATCACACAGACGTTTGATGGATTAAAAAAATTCACAGTGATTAATGTACTAATGTACTCCTCTGCTCAGTTGAATGTTTACAATAGAAAATAACCTTTACTGACTTGTATGGCTGTTGGACAGTGAAGGACTTCAAAATTTTCATTTATTGGTTTATTATTTTTTGATATATTTTTTTAAAGTCATTGCTCATCAATAGTAGAAACACATGTCAGTTAATTAGTGATGGTTTTATACTAATAATAGAAAGCACAATTTGGATGACTAGTCAATGTTCTGAAAGCTCATTGGTCCTAAAGTCTAACTGTTAAAAATGGTTAAATGCGCTTCAAACCAGCTCTCCAATAAAAAAGTTTACTACAACTCAACCATCCAACATGACATCCTCCCTTCTCATCCACCGCATATGTGCACACTTTGCTTTTAGTGTATTAATGTGTATATATACTTAAGAATATGGTCAATAAAAATTAAACTGTTATGTCTGTCATAAATAGCATGTTTAATTAACTGATTTATCCCTATGATGGGTGAGACATAAATGCAACCTTAATTTTCAAAGAAAAATAGTCTATTAATTTAGGCCTAATTAATTTGGTCCTAATTTTCGGATCATTGGGCCTTAATAGGTCTCCCAGTAGACCTACCAGAGGTCATGTCAACCTTTCATGACTCCTGAGGCCTTCGGTATCCTTTTGTCCACAACGTCCTCCTTTGCTGGCTGATGGGAATTCTATAAATGTCTATTTCTGGCAGTCCTTCTCATCTTTCATCAGATGGTGATGTCTGCATGAGTATATGCTGCAACTTTGGGCATTTTTCCGATTTTAAAGTGAGATTTAGCAGCTAGTCTTTCAGGCTTATTTGAAAATGGCAGCGCTCTGCAGCTGCTGTCACCACTTCCGGTTGTGACCAAAAAATAAAAGGAAAACGACACCAAACGGAATCAGATCTGTTATGGCGTTTTTGCTCAATTTCGATTTTATTTTGACAAGGCGAGAACGATACAACACCTATTTTTGGTAGTTCTGTCTTCGTTTCACAAACAAAATATTAAAAGAACGAAGAGTGCACAGATTCTTGGGCCAAGGACGAACCCATTAACCCATGAACCCATTTTCGTGATGATCTGAGAGCGCATACCTCCACCAACTACCTTGTTTGAATTTGTGCAGCAGGATTATACAAAAATTACTGGATGGATTTGGATGAAATTTTTACCAGACTTGGTCCTTGGTCTAGAGAGGAACTCATAACATTTTGGCGATGATCCGAGAATGCATACCTCCACCAGTCTCTTATCTTCTCACAGTGTGTTAGCAAGAATCCTCCAAAACTACTGGATAGACTTTCCTGCAATTTTCTCCAAACTGGCTCGTGGCCTACACACAAACCCATTACATTTTGGAGGTGATCCATGACAGACGGAATGAGTCTTGGCGGAGGTATGCGCTCTCTGAGTGCTTTCGTAGTTCATTTAATAGTTACCTCCGCCAAGGAGGTAATGTAATCGGGGTGGTTTTTCTTTGTTTGTCTGTTGGCAGGATTACGCAAAAACTATTGTATGGATTTTGATGAAATTTTCACCAGCAGTAGCCCTTGGGCCAAGGATGAACCCATTAGATATAGGTGATGATTTGAGAGTACATACCTCCACCAAGGACCTTGTTTGTATTTGTGCAGCAGGATTACACAAAAACTACTGGATGGATTTGGATGAAATTTTCACCAGAGGTGGTCCTTGGGCTAGAGAGGAACCCGTAACATTTTGGTGATGATCCAAGAATGCAAACCTCCACCAAGGGTCTTTGCTCTTTTCTTCTCACAGTGTGTTAGCAAGAATCCTCCAAAACTACTGGATAGACTTTGGTGTAATTTTCACCAGAATTGGCTCGTGGCCTACACACAAACTCATTACATTTTGGAGGTGATCCATGAGGGACTGAAGGAGCCTTGGTGGAGGTATGCACTCTCTGAGAGCTTTTCTAGTTTTAAAATGTGACACTTCGCAGTAGGGGTGAGAATCGCGAGGGACCTCACGATTCGATTTGTATTGCGATACTTTGGTCATAATACAATCCTATCATGATTCAACAATAATCACAATATCGCATTATCAAGTATTGCAATACCATCCATCTATCCACTGCTTAATCCTTTTTGGGTCATGGGGGTGCTGGAGCCTATCCTAGCAACTTTGGCCGAGAGGCAGGGTACACCCTAGACAGATTGCCAGTCCATCGAAGGGCCAACACAGAGAGACAGACAACCATTCACTCTCACATTCATATTTAAGGACAATTTAGAATCCCCAGTTGATGCCATTTTAACCTAACCTGCATGTCTTTGGCCTGTGGGAGGAAACCTGAGTACCTGGAGAAAATCCACGCAGACATGAGGAAAGCATCCAAACTCCATACAGAAGGGTCACCAATGGTCAGGGGGTGGGATCAAACCCATGATGGCCAAGGGTGGAATCAATCCCATGACTTCTTACTGTGCTGCCACCTAGCTGCTTGTATCGTGATACCACAGTTGTCAAATTTTTTCACCTTATTCAACCATGTCCTAAAGTAAAACTGTTGACATATCTTTCATTCTTGGGGCTTCATTTTCCACAGAGACACATCTCTGCACACAGGGAGGGCGGTGGATGGTATTGTTTGGAATAGAGAGCCGAAGTCACATCCCCTCTTCTTCCGCATATGAGACCTTAAATCGGAAAAATTCTCCATTGAAATGAATGGCAAGAGTGAAATTATCTTTTGATCCCGATCAAATTTTGCCACGATGCTTAGATTTTAGTTTGGCAAGGAGCCCCACACAATAATGGGAGAGGCAGGGCTTATTGTCTTACTGCAGCCCGCTACCAAAGGGTGACCAAGATGCATGGATTTTACTTTTGGAGCACTCTCATATTATCTATCTTATTATCCATCTTTAAATACTTGAAATACACAAAACCACATCACCTGGCTTCTTTTGATGTGTAGGTGCAGCAGATGTACTCTGAGACTGTGGTGAACATTTTGGCACATCCCTGTCTCTAAAACAGGGATGTCAAACTCATTCCGTGGAGGGCCAAGACCCTGCACATTTTCCCTCCACCCAGTGTTTTCAACAGGTGATTTCACTGAATCTCTTCCCACTGCTTGCTGATCATTGACAATACCTGCTGATGAGACTGGGTGGAAGTAAAATGTGCTGGGTCTTGGCCCTGCATGGAATGAATTTGAGATCCCTGCTTTATGAGCAGCCTCGCTGTGAAGAAGACTCATCTTGGTCAGTTGTATTTGTGATGTTTTTCTTTCTGTCACTAACCAAAGTTCATGAACATAGATTGCGAAGTCAAATTTAAAGTTTAGCTGTTTCTTCACCGTAGTACACCAGTATGATACTAATCAACCAATCTATCTGTCATTCTTTTCCATTTCCCACAGAATGAGATTGTACTTGTGGTGATGGCTTTATAGGTGTCTGCATACACAACATGTATGTTAAAATAACTTCTAATATGTAATGCTAATAAAATAAAAATACTACTATAATGGTTTATGGCAGTGAGTAATGGAGCAACAATTAGCTGGTGTTTTAATGAGTAAGAAGTTGAAGTGCACCTTTCAGTCCTTCCTTATGAAGAAGGGAGCCATCACCGCATTTTGCCATACCAGGGGGCAGTACCTGACCAGCATGCAGTGTTGCAGAAATGTATCAACCAGGATAGCCCATACAACACCCAGAGAATTAAGGTGCTTGGTGCAAATCTCATCCACCTCCAGGGCTCTGCCATGGAAGAGATTCTGGATTGCATCAGTGACCTCAGCCAAAGTAATTCATGAGTCCTGCTCTGCTTCCTCTACATGAGGCATATTGGTGGAAGATTTGGTGGGATTGGGAAATGGATTCAGCTCTCTCAGGACTATGGCCTGACTTTGATTCTTCCTTTAGGGAACATTTCTTTGCTGTTGGTTGTCTTTTAGTTTTCACAAACTCAAAAGAGGACAAAACCCCTTTTGATATAATCTTAACATTGAAGACTAACATGTTATAGATTATGCAACTCAACATTTTATCCATAGCTTGAGCAGGTCTAAGATAGTCCATTGACCATAGTGCCTTCACTTGGTTTTAACCTGTTATCAAACCAAAGCAATGAAGTAGTGGCTAGGTTTTAAAATTCCTGTGGCTGTAGCCTGGGGTCAGTTTTCAGTCAGGAAATGTGCTTATTTCTTTTCATCTCAGATCAACTGGGTGGATCAAGATGTACAACACGAGTTGCTATATCCTGCTGTAGGATGCATTGCAGTTAAATGCTGCCTTTTTCAGAAATGTTTTGAGCCACTGGTATACCTGTATATGAGTTGCTTAGATAAAATGTTTTTGATGACAAAAAGTTAGCTTTTTGGGTTGTTTGAGTTTTTCATTTGTGAAGACAGATGTATAATAGACAGGTACAATAGAGGTCCAGTACAATAGAGTAGCATAAGAATCCTGAAGATTGAAATACTGCACTTAAAGCAGCATTATGTAATGTTCCTCATAGAAACACTAAAGACTACAACGGGCATGTTTTATGACCTGAGTCCCAGTAGCCAATCGCAAGGTGCTCTGTTAAGCCTTTTTCAATCCACCTCGGCAATCCACTGAAAACCAGTATGAATTAGCTTGCTGCTATTCTCTGAATAGGGTTACCCGCGCTAGATGACATGGGCTAAATCTTGAATCTGGTTGTGTCCCCTTGTATTTTAAACATGCAGTTGTGCAGCTGCTTTAAAAAAAAAAAACCTAACCTTGATCCATCTGTTTTTAAAAACTTCAGACCAGTTTCTAAGCTTTTAGAAAAAGTTGTTGCCAAGCAGCTTACTGACTTTATGGTTGAACACAATATTTTTGACAAATTTCAGTCAGGTTTTCATCAGAAACACTCAGAGACCGCTCTTCTCATGGTGTCAAATGATATTTTTGACATGGTTTTCAGAAACACCCAGGAACAGACGTAGGCTCAAAAACAATAATGATCTTTTATTGAATGAGAGTGGGAGTGTGTGCGTGTGAATGGTGTTGTGAGAGTGTAGTGTAGTGCAAGCAGGAGCGTGATGACAGGACAGGTCTGGCAACCCTGGACGACAGCAAAGACAGGGGAGTTAGCTTCAGGCTGGTAGATAATGATATCAATAGAGTTTTAGCAGTCTTATGGCAGCGAAGAGTTAATCCAGCTCCGAAGAGATGATTTTCCAATACCGGCCCACCGCCTTGTTGTGATGCCGTGGTGAAGGTGCAGAATATTCACAGTGCTGCTTGGGTGAAGATGACGTGTGCTCCAGCTCACCAGTTAGCATGGGGAAAATGCCGCTGCTCACAGCTGAGTCCGGTCCGCCGCCAGGAGGAAGGGGAGGTCTGCCTGGAGGGTGGTCCACCTGTGCACAGGGAACAAGGGGATAAAGGCAGGTGCAGGAAATAGCACTGAGAAGGCTTACGTAGCATTGGGGAGATGGAACTCCTGTGCAATGAGAAGCAGATGATTATAGATGAATTCTCTTAGTGAGATGGAGGAAGACTCTAGGGAGGAGTTCTTCCTGGGAGAAAGCATAGACGTCTCCGTGCTGCCTACTGGGCAGCGTTTCTTATAAAGAGTGCTTGATGAGGGAGAGCAGGTGTGCCCGCAGCTGTGAAAGATAATTAGGGCAAGGCACACACAGCGCAGATCACCATAATTTTAATGTCATCAGACTCTGGTAATTGCTCCGTTTTGGTGTTGTCGGATCTAACTGCAGCATTTGATACTGTTGATCATTGTATCTTGTTACAAAGGCTTAGAGATTGGGTAGGGGTTTCTGGAAAAGCCCTGGATTGGTTTTCCTCCTACCTTTCTGGTAGGAGTTTTTCCATGGCTGATTCATCCGACTCTGTTCCTTTAACTTGTGGGGTGCCTCAGGGTTCTATTCTGGATCCACTTTTACTTGCCCTGTATATGCTGCCTCTTGGTTCTATCATCAGCAAATTTAGAATCAGAATCAGAATCAGGTTTATTGCCATTGTTCATGTAGTACACAAACTAGGAATTTGTCTCGGTACAATGCTGCAACATTAAACATGATAAGATAAGAGAAATAAACTATACATGTAATAAAGTGTAGGATAAGATTAAGTGATACTGGTCAACAGTTAAAATATATATTAGCCAGCAGCAGATACTGTGGAGAACTATATAGTGCAGTCGGTAATGCAGGAAGAAAACAGTGATGATTGACATGAGTCTGGTTGAGCTGCTGTACATGGTGCACGAGAGTCAATAAGTCACTTAGTGTTCAGCAGTCTAATGGCTGAGGGGAAGAAGCTGTTCATGTGACGGGAGGTTTTAGTCTGGATGGACCGAAGTCTTCTACCAGAGGGGAGGGGGGCAAACAGTACGTGACCAGGGTGTGAGGGATCGGCTATGATCCGGCCAGCACGCCTCCGGGTCCTGGAGATGTACAGATCCTGGAGAGATGGGAGCTTGCAGCCGATCACCTTCTCAGCAGTGCGCACGACGCGCTGCAGCCTTAGTCTGTCCCTGGCAGTGGCTCCTGCGTACCACACGGTTATGGAGGTGGTGAGGATGGACTCGATGATGGCTGTGTAGAACTGCACTAACATCTTGGTGGGTAGCTTGAGCTTCCTCAGCTGCCGCAGGAAGAACATCCTCTGCTGGGCTTTTTTGATGAGTGAGCTGATGGTCAGCTCCCATTTGAGGTCCCTGGTGATGGTAGTGCCTAGGAAGCGGAAGGAATCAGCAGTGGTGATGGGAGAGCCTGAGAGGGTGAGGGGGGGCAGAGGAGTAGTTACTTTCCTGAAGTCTACAATCATCTCCACTGTCTTCAGAGCGTTCAGCTGCAGGTTGTTATTGCTGCACCAGGACGCCAGCTGGGCCACCTCTCTCCTGTAGGCGGACTCGTCGCCGTTGGAGATGAGCCCGATGAGGGTGGTGTCGTCCAAATTTAAAGGTGTGTCCTATCACTGCTACGCTGACGATTTACAGTTGTTTTTTCTCTTTTAAACCTAACCATGTTGACAATTTAAAAATTATTCATGATTGTCTGTCTGCAATTAAGGACTGGATGTCTAATAACTTTTTGCAACTTAATGCCGACAAAACTGAAGTCCTTATTGTAGCACCTGATAATCTAATTCCTAAGATGGTTAATAGCATTGGTTCATTAAGCTCCAATGTATGGTCTAATCTAAAAAATCTTGGTGTAATTTTTGACCAATCAATGAATGTTGATCAGCATGTCGAATCTCTGACCCGGAGTTGTTTTTCCCATCTTAGGAATATCTCCAAAATCAGGTCATTGGTTTCTTACAGTCAGTTAGAAACTGTTATTCATGCCTTTGTTTTTTCACATTTGGACTACTGTAATGCTCTTTTTACATGCCTTAGTAAATCCTCTTTACATCGCCTACAGTTGGTCCAGAATTCTGACCACTAGATTACTGACTAAATCCAGTAGATTCTGCCATATCACTCCCGTTTTTGGCCTCCTTGCATTGGCTTCCTATAAATTATAGAGTTGATTTCAAAGTTCTTGTTCTTACTTACAAAACCATTCATGATGAGGCGCCTTCTTATATTAGTGACTTGCTCCATCTACACCATCCCGGCAAGTCTCTCAGGTCTTCTAATCAGAAGCTACTGGTAGTTCCTAGAACTAGGCTCAGAACCAAAGGCGATAGAGCCTTTGCTGCTGTTGCTCCAAGACTTTGGAATGCTTTACCTTTTGAACTTAGATCTGCACCTTCCACTGATGTTTTTAAGAAGCAACTAAAAACCCATCTTTTTAGCCTGGCTTTTTAATGAACTGTGTGTTGATTGTATTTTTATGTGCTTTTGCTGTCTTCTTTGTTTTTTATTGTCTTATGTGCTTGTATTTTTATTTGCTTTGTTTTTTTTTATCATGTTAAGCACTTTGTGACTCTGTCTGTGAAAAGTGCTCTATAAATAAACTTATTATTATTATTATTATTATTAAATGACCCTACAAGCAAAGTGGGTCATTGCCCACCTCAGCTCGGCAGACATTTGAATAGGAAATGCAGATAAACGTGCGATGAAGTAGGTGTCACCGTCACCACAGCACAGCACAGTGACAGAGGGTCGAAATGAATCTGAAGCCTGTCTGTCATTATTGTGACAGATTATATAAATTTCGAAGCTGCAGCAGACAACTGTGTGTGCCACAATTACACAAATATCACAGCAGCTGAGAATGAGAGGTTTCTTTTAAGAGCATTTTTTTTTTCAGTCACTCCCTTGGAGCACTTGGAGTCACTCCCTTGCAGTAGCTGTGGGCCCCGGCTACTGTGGAGCCGACACCAACCTGTCCTCATTCGGTGAGGGGCAATCTATGCATCTCAGTTCGCCTTGCATTAATTTATCCTCTGCTCCTTTTTTTTTTCCATGGCAGCCCCCTCCGAAATAAAATGTGTCCTGCTTTTTGTGGCACTGGACACAAATGGACACAAAATGCAACACACAAACACACATCCCCACCAAGTAAAAGTGCGACCCTGTGCACACAAACACACAGGGTTTCTTCTTGTAAATATGGAAGCTTTTCTGTGCCGATATGAAAAAATGACAGTAATTCTGTAAAATGTCGGGTGCATTTTGCAGTCTCTGTTGTTATGGAGGACAAAGAGCAGTAGATATGATATATATAGATTGGTTGTGTATTCCTATATCCACCACTGATCTGCACACACAACAAAATTAAAAGACTTGTAAAAATGCTGGTGTCTCTCATCTAATAATAGCAGCCGGCATCACCAGTTTCCGGGTTGACGGGTGCGTTTGTATGACACCAGTAATGTGAGGACATGAAACTTTATATCCTGGAAAAATGCGCATATCTGCAGGAGATGAGACCTGCTTCTCCTCTGGAACTCTGGAAAAAAGGCATAGAGGGTTGTTGAGGTGTTAATTTATCCTAATGGAACCCATGCCTGTGGTTCATCAATCGTAGTTTGAAAGCAGCTTTAGTTGATGTTCAAAGTTGTACCCTGTTAAGGAACAGTTTCTTTCCAACAGCTGTCACGTTATTGAACTTAGTTCCCCGCTGACTCTCTTACCATCATCTCTTACCATCTTCACCTGTACGTAACTGCCCATCTAACTTATTGTACATTATTTGCACATAACAGTACTCTTAACTTTCTGCACTGCTGCATATATTTGCATATATTTGCTTAAATTGCACATACTGTCAATTACTGTATATACTGCACTGCTGTCCTTTGCACTTCTGATTGGATGCTAAACTGTGTTTCGTTACCTTGTATTCATACATGTGTAATGACAATAAAGTTGAATCTAATCTAATCTAATCTAACCTATCACTGACTAATGGGACTCAGGCTGTAAAACATGCCAGTTGTTTTTTCACTGTTCCTATCAGGAACAGGAAAGTTACATAGTGCAGTGGAAGTGATATTCAGAAGTATTTGGGAGGGGAGGGTGAGGAATGTGTGGGCTGTGAATCTCCATTGTTGAAGATGAGGGGAGACTGGGGGCTAGGGGGAAAGTGAGGGGCCAGGGGCACATTGGATACAATGTCTGACTACAGCTCAGAAGATTCTAGGTTTGACTCCTGGCTGGCTCATTATTTTTCTGTTTTTTTAATAGAGTACAATACCTGAGTTACTACCTTGAATGTGGTTGAAATGTGTAAACCACTGAAGGAAATGATCTTATAGTGATATTTTTATTGCGGTTCCAAGCAGCTATACTGCGGAAAACCTATTGTTTTTGTTCTTTCTGATTAATAGGGTTCCAAGCAGCTGTGCTGTGGGAAACCTAATGTTTTTTTTGTTCTGATTGTTCTTCCTCTTCTTATTTTTCTCTGCTAAAAGTGCATGGGGAGCAAAAACGGTAATACGTGGAAAATGCTATCCCTTTGCTGCTATAATCCTAGAATTTCCCCATTGTGGGGCTAATAAAGGCTTATCTTATCTTATCTTAACTTGAAATTTTACAGTCCGATCAGAAACTCTCCCGACTACTCAAGAGACAAAAAGTCAAGGCACTGCATAGATAGGTGGCACTATAATTAACAGTTTTTATGTTTTTGCAAATATCATGAGAACGGCTGGGCCTAGACAAAAAACTGTTTCATCATTCTATTCACTAAAAACTTCCACAACTTTTTGTCAATGATGGCAAACTCTGAAAATGAAGTTTTCTGCACCATATTTTCAGAAATGTTCAAGTGAACTCAAAATGAACTCCTCCTAGGCCATTCATTCAAATTGCTTGAAATTAAGCAGAGATCATCTACATACACTGATAATGAAAAGTTGTATATTATAATATATAGTGTACATTAAGTTTTAAATGGATTTTTGTGGGGGGTGCTTCGGGAGTATGAGGTATCGGGCTTGTTGTTACGAGCTATTCGGTCTCTGTACGACCGTTGTGAGAGTTTGGTTCGTATTGCCAACACTCGGTCGGAGTCATTCCCAGTGAGAGTTGGACTCCGCCAGGGCTGCCCTTTGTCATCGATCCTGTTCATAATTTTTATGGACAGGATTTCTAGGCGCAGCCAGGGAATGGAGGGTGTCATGCTTGGTGACCACAGGATCTCATCTCTGTTGTTTGCAGATGATGTTGTCCTGTTGGCTTCATCCAGCAATGACCTACAGCTCTTGCTGGGACGGTTTGCCGCTGAGTGTGAAGCGGCTGGGATGAGAATCAGCACCTCCAAGTCCGAGTCCATGGTCCTCAGTCGGAAAAAGGTGGATTGTCCTCTCCAGGTTGGGGACAGGCTCCTGCCCCAAGTGGAGGAGTTTAAGTATCTTGGGGTCTTGTTCACGAGTGAGGGGAAAATGGAGCGAGAGATCGACAGACGGATTGGAGCAGCATCTGCAGTGATGCGGACGTTGTACCGGTCTGTTGTGGTGAAGAGGGAGCTTAGTTCTAAGACAAAGCTGTCGATTTACCAGTCAATCTACGTTCCTACTCTCACCTATGGTCACGAGCTTTGGGTAATGACCGAAAGAATGAGATCGCGGATACAAGCGGCTGAAATGAGCTTTCTCCGTAGGATTGCTGGGCTCACCCTCAGAGATAGGGTGAGGAGCTCAGTCATCCGGGAGAGGCTCAGAGTAGAACCGCTGCTCCTCCACATTGAAAGGAGTCAGTTGAGGTGGTATGGGCATCTGATTAGGATGCCTCCTGGACGCCTCCCACTTGAGGTGTTTCAGGTACGTTCCACTGGGAGGAGACCCCGGGGCAGACCCAGGACTCGGTGGAGAGACTATGTCTCCCAGCTAGTCTGGGAACGCCTTGGTATCCCCTCTGAAGAGCTGGAGCAGGTGGCTGGGGAGAGGGAAGTCTGGGCTTCTCTGCTTGAACTGCTGCCTCCGCGACCCGGACCTCCGGAAAAGCGGTAGAAGATGGATGGATGGATGGATGCTGTACTACTGCTGCTGGGAATTTTTTTTGGAGGGGGCTTGAACTTTTTACTTCATTTTATGTTGTCACCTTTATAGCTTCCACATTTCCAATCAGACTGATTTCCTAGTTAATACAGAAGCTTTGACTCAAATGAGGGGTTCCATTTTTGGGGATGAGGACTTATTTTTTCTCGGCCATTTAATTTTGATCAGTTCTCCTTAGGGGTCACTGATATGCAGATGTGTGGGGTATGCTGTTTAATTTAGTTTATTAATTTATTTGTCAGGGACCATGTACAGAAAAAAAAAACATTAAACACAGGGTAAAGATGTTCTGTACCAGATTATTGTCACGACTCGCCGCTCATCATCCGTCTCAGCTGCGCGCACACCTGCGCCTCGTCAGCCTCGGGCTATTTAGCCCACGCAGCCCTGTGCAGCAGTCTGGAGCCGTCTGTTCGCATCGGCACTCTCTCCTAGCTGGATCGTCTCTCCATGTCAGCTGAACTGCGCTTCCACGTAAGCATCTTAACCCTTACCTCGTTGCAAGTCTTCTCCCCTGTGCACAGGTGGATTCCTTGGCGGCGGATACCCTGTCATCGCCATCCCTTCCCTCATCGTCGTCACTGGCTCAGCAGGACGCTGTCTCCCGGGCTTCTCCCTTGGCCAACACCAGCCACCCGTCACCTACAAGTAAGCAGCACTCTGCTCATTATACCTGTCTTGGTGTGGTGCCCTTTACCCTTGTCCTCTGCTCTCTCCATAGGGTTGCCTGGCTGTATGGCGTTCTGCTCTGTTTCCTGTGCATCGGCATTCACCTGCATCACATACACATATCTCATACACTCATCCATACACGCCTGCTTGTTGAATAAAGCTATTGAATCTTCTCTGAGCCTGCATGCATGTTTCCTGAGCCGGACATTATGTCAGTACGGCTCCAGCAGAGCGGCTCAGCAGACAGCGGGCTCGCACGCCGCCTTTCCACCCTCGAGGCTCGGGTGGATTTAATAGCCCACCAACAGCAGATGATTCTAAATCAATTAACTAACATCACTCACCGGTTAGACCGTGTGGACCCCCAGCAGGTGTTCCCCCCGGCTCGTCAAGGGGGCAGCTCCAGCTGCTTCCGTGGCTGGCCAGCTGGCCGCGGGAACGCCAACCCGACTCACGCCAATCCCAACCCCCGCCCGCTTCAGCGGTAAGCTCAGCGGAGCGAGGGGGTTCATCATGCAGTGCTAGTCGGTGTTTCTGCGCTTTCCTGGGGATTTTCCCTCGGACCACAGCCGAATTGGCTATATAGCTAACCTCCTGGAGGGGCGAGCGCTAACTTGGGCTCACACCGTCATGGCAAAGCCCAGTTACGCGAACCTCTCCTATGGCCAGTTCGTGCAGAGTTTTCTCGAGGTGTTCGACCATTCTCGGCGAGATAGCATCCTCGCTGACTGTCTCTTTGGCCTCCAACAGGGAAGCCGGTCAGCGGCGGATTACGCTATCGACTTCCGGGTTGCAGCGGAGGAGGTGGGCTGGGGTGAGGCGTCACTCTGTAGCATCTTCCTCCGCAGCCTCAACTCAGGTCTGAGGGATGAGCTGGCCAGCTGAGACCTTCCGGAAAGGCTGTCGGAGCTAATCTCCCTGACAATTAGCTTGGACAACAGGCTGCGTGAATGATCCGCCGAGCGGAAATTAATTGGCCGCTCGCGTGGAGGTTCTGTCCGCACGCCTCAGGCTCGCCCCCTGGTGTTACCAGCTCCGGAGTCCTCCGAGGAGTCGGAGGCAATGGTAGTTGGCCGGTCAAGGCTCCCCCTAGCGGAGAAACAGCGCCGTCGGGAGCTGGGCCTCTGCATGTATTGCGGAGGTGATCAGCATACCGTGGAGCATTGTCCGGAGAAGCCAAACGGGGCGGTCCGCAAGTCACTGTAGGGGGCCTCGCGGACTCTAACCGGTCAAATCCCCTCACAAGTTTGTCGCTGCCCATACGATTCTGTCACAATTCCACAGGGCACCTCACACACGCACGGGTGGACTCAGGAGCAGAGCAGAGCTTCATTTCTAAGAGCCTGGCAACCCAATTGGGCATCCCCTGCCACCCTCTGGCTGCTCCTCTCAGTCTGGTCACCCTCTCCTGTGCACCCCTTGGACAAGTGACTCATCGCACCCAGCCGATCCCTGTAATAATCTCAGGTAATCACCGGGAGGATCTTACCTTGTATGTCCTATCCTCTTCCGTGTCACCTGTCATCCTAGGCTACCCCTGGTTGCGCCTGCACAACCCAGTGCTGGATTGGCAGACAGGAAGGATTGCCTCCTGGAGCACCTTTTGTATGGGCACCTGCCTCCAGTCCGCAGCCTGCGCCCCGTCCTCCCCTCCTCCGGCCTCAGACGCCGCGCCTCCGGACCTCACCCTGGTGCCCTCGGAATTCCATGACCTGGGCCTCGTGTTCAGTAAGTCCAGGGCGATGTCTCTTCCTCCTCACCGGCCCTACGACTGCGCCATCAACATCCGCCCGGGGGCCCCCTTGCCATCCGGACGCCTCTACAGCCTGTCAGCACCGGAACGGAAGGCTATGGACAGCTATATCAAGGAGTCTCTCAATGCAGGAATCATCCACCTCTCTTCGTCTCCTCTCGGCGCAGGATTTTTCTTCGTCTCGAAGAAGGATGGGTCCCTCCACCCTTGCATTGATTTTTGGGCACTAAACGACATCACGGAGAAGGACGGCTACACCCTGCCATTGATGGACACCACTTTCCACTCCCTCCAGGGGGCGACCTGGTTCACTAAGTTGGATCTTCGTAGCGCTTATCACCTCGTCCGGATCCGGGAGGGGGATGAGTGGAAGATGGCCTTTCGTACGCCTAGTGGTCACTTCGAGTATCTGGTAATGCCGTTTGGGCTGACCAACGCCCCTGCCGTGTTTCAACGCCTCATTAACGACGTCCTACGTGATTTCCTGGGCCTCTTCGTGTTCGTGTACCTGGATGATATTCTTATCTTCTCCAGGTCACGGGAGGAACACCAGGTCCACGTGAGGCGGGTCCTACAGTGGCTGCTGGAGAACAGGCTGTATGTCAAGGCCGAAAAGTGCAAGTTTTACGCCAAGACCACCTCCTTCCTAGGGTTTGTAATCTCGCACAATCAAGTCCTTTCCGACCCCGCAAAGGTTAAGGCTGTGGTCGAGTGCCCCACGCCGACCTCCAGAAAGCAGGTGCAGCAGTTCATTGGGTTTGCCAATTTTTATCGCCGCTTTGTTCCCAATTTCGGCGCCATTGTTGCCCCTTTGACCCGCCTCACCTCTCCCAAGACCCCCTTCCGGTGGACCGAAGAGGTTGCAGCGGCTTTCGAGGCTTTGAAGACGGAGTTCTCTTCCTCCCAGGTCCTGACCCAGGTTGACCCCACGCTGCAGTGCCTGGTCGAAGTCGACGCGTCTGATACGGGAGTGGGGGAGGTGCTTTCTCAGCGATCACCCGCCGATGGGGTCAAGCAACCCTGCGCCTTCTTCTCAAGGCGCCTGTCTCCGGCTGAGCACAACTACGACGTCGGGGACAGGGAGCTTCTCGCCATCAAGCTCGCACTGCAGGAGTGGTGCCACTGGTTGGAGGGGGCTGCCCAGCCATTCGTGGTGTTAACGGACCATAAGAACCTGGAATATTTAAGATCTGCCAGACGACTGAATGCCCGCCAGGCGCGCTGGTCCTTGTTCTTCGCCCGGTTCCATTTCACCATCACCTACCGCCCTGGTTCTAAGAATGGCCTGCCCGACACCCTTTCCAGGCAGTTTGCCCCTGAGACCCCGGAGGAGCCGGGCCATACCATCTTGCCCAGCTCGTGCGTTGTGGGGGCGATTTCCTGGTCCATCAGGGACAAGATCCGGAGGGTGCAGGAGACCGAACTGGATCCTGGCGGCGGACCGGAAGGGAGGCTGTTTGTTCCATCGACCATCCGGGGGAAGGTCATTCATTGGGTTCACACCTCCAAACTCGCCTGTCACCCTGGTGTCTCCCGGCTAGTGGATCTCCTCCAGCGTTCCTTTTGGTGGCCGGGTCTCCAGAAGGACGCCGCCAACTACGTCCGGGCGTGCCCTGTGTGTGCCTCCGGCAAGTCAGCTAATTCTCCCCCCGCGGGTCTGCTCCAGCCCCTGCCGGTCCCAGGCAGGCCCTGGTCTCACATAGCCCTCGACTTCGTCACTGGCCTCCCGGTCTCTAACACATACGACGCTGTGCTGACCATCGTGGATCGGTTCTCCAAGGCTGCCCACTTCGTGCCACTCCGGGGCCTCCCTACGGCGCGGGAGACAGCGGACCTTCTTGTCCAGCACATAGTCAGGCTGCATGGGATACCGGTGGACGTCGTCTCTGATCGGGGGCCCCAATTTGTCTCTGAGGTATGGAGGTGTTTCTGCAACGCTCTGGGGGCCACGGTAAGCCTCTCCTCTGGCCACCACCCGCAGTCCAACGGGCAGTGTGAGCGTGCCAACCAGGAACTGGAAGCTGCCCTACGCTGCGTCACCTCCTCCAACCCATCGTCCTGGAGCGCGCACCTGGCCTGGGTGGAGTATGCCCACAACACGGCACGGTCTTCTGCCACGGGGATGTCCCCCTTTAAGGCGTCCTTGGGGTACGACCCACCTTGGTTCCCAGAGCAGGAGGGCGAGCTGGCCATTCCCTCCATCTAGGCGCACCTGAGACACTGTCGGAGTCTGTGGACCAGAGCGCGCGATGCGCTATTACGCACGGCGGCGCACAACAGCTCGACGGCGAACCACCACAGGAGACTGGCCCCTGCCTACCAGGTGGGCCAACGAGTCTGGTTGTCCTCACATGACATTAACCTCAAGGCTGAGAAGAGGAAGCTGGCCCCACACTTCATTGGCCATTTTACCATCTCAAAAATCATCAACCCGGTGGCTGTGCGTCTGGCCCTCCCCCCTCCCTCCGTATATGTCCCACCTTCCACGTCTCGAAGATCAAGCCCGTGGTCTCCGACCCACTCTGCCCCCCACCCAGGGCGCCGCCCGCGCCTCTGATGATCGACAGCCATCCGGCCTGGAGAGTCACCTCCATCATGGACTCCCGGCGCCGAGGTCGCGGGCTGCAGTACTTGATGGACTGGGAGGGATTTGGTCCTGAGTGGAGGTCCTGGGTGCGCTCTTCCCTGGTGTTGGACAGGGGTCTCATCACGGAGTTCCACCGGGCGCACCCGGACAAGCCAGCGCCAGAAGGCGCTGCTAGTGGGGGAGTACTGTCACGACTCGCCGCTCATCATCCGCCTCAGCTGCGCGCACACCTGCGCCTCGTCAGCCTCGGGCTATTTAGCCAACGCAGCCCTGTGCAGCGGTCTGGAGCCGTCTGTTCGCATCGGCACTCTCTCCTAGCTGGATCGTCTCTCCACGTCAGCTGAACTACGCTTCCACGTAAGCATCTTAACCCTTACCTCGTTGCAAGTCTTCTCCCCTGTGCACAGGTGGATTCCTTGGCGGCGGATACCCCGTCATCGCCATCCCTTCCCTCATCGTCGTCACTGGCTCAGCAGGATGCTGTCTCCCGGGCTTCTCCCTTGGCCAACGCCAGCCACCCGTCACCTACAAGTAAGCAGCACTCTGCTCATTATACCTGTCTTGGTGTGGTGCCCTTTACCCTTGTCCTCTGCTCTCTCCATAGGGTTGCCTGGCTGTACGGTGTTCTGCTCTGTTTCCTGTGCATTGGCGTTCACCCACATCACATACACATATCTCGTACACTCATCCATACACGCCTGCTTGTTGAATAAAGCTATTGAATCTTCTCTGAGCCTGCGTGCGTGTTTCCTGAGCCGGACATTATATCAATTATAGCATTCTCACTAATTTCCATCTGTAGTCCCTGAGGTAGGCAGGAAGATATTAAAAGAAAAACAACACATATAGAAAGCAATTCAAGTCGGGTTTCAGAATCTGTTGTCCTTGAAACAAGCAGGGAGTAAGTTTAAAAGGTAAAAAAGGTAAGAGACACAGCACACATAAAAACAATTTAAGAGTGCAATTTCAAATCCCATTTAAGGGAGAGAGTCAATGCTGGCAGTGTGGTATATATTACTCATATATTCCATACCTACATTTGTTAGAGCATGTGGAAATGTTTGGGACAGAATATACAAAGGAACTTCACACCTCTGAAAGGACAAAGGAATCTCACCGCCGTGTGAAGACAATGACGTCACAGGACGCTGCGGCAACAGACTTGACACCTTCATCCCCTAAGGCGAGGAGAGGTTTTCCCATCACCTCCCAAGACGAAGGGAGGAGTTAACAGGACTAATGGGGGATTTAGATAATGGGGGATTTCAGCTTGTGTTTTGCATGTCTTTGATGTGTGCCTGTATTTAACCAGCGAGCTGGGCAGAAATCTTCCTCTTTGCCTTCTGCCAAGCTCTGCACCAGATGAGACAAGATAGAAGAGTTGTTCATTAAAGACTCTGCTTTTGTGATACAAAACTGCCTCGTCATTTCCAGCTGTTCTACACTGGTGACCTTGACGCGAGTATGGACCTGAGGCGTTCTTCAAGCGACTCATCCGCGGCGAATCTGACTTACGCCAGCGACAACGCAAATGAGGGAACAAGCAGACAGCTGTTCCCCCCGGCAGGGGGTACCGAGAGAGCTCAACCGAGCTCCAGCACCGCCGTGAGAGCCGAGGCAAGGCACTCTCACCTGGCGGGCACAACAGTGATGATGTGCACAAACGGCGTCGCTGTTAAACTGCCAGATTTCTGGCGAGAAGACCCGGCCTCTTGGTTTCACCAAGCCGAAGCCCAGTTCATACTGGCGGGCATCACGGCAGACGATACTAAGTTCTACCATATCGTCTCCAAACTCGACTCCGCCACTTCGAGGTGTGTGCAAAGCTTGATCCAGCGACCACCGGCCCTGGACAAGTATGAGACACTCAAGGCGACCATCGTGGCGAATTACGTCCCGTCGGCGGAAGAAAGAGCCGAAAAAATCCTGGCAGTCTACGGCCACAGAGGGGGCAATCCAAAGACCCTCGTGGAGGATTTACTGCAGCTCAAGGAGGAGGACAATGATAATTTCCTCTTTCAATTTATTTTCCTCAGCACGCTACCACCACACATGAGAGGGACACTCGCCAGTATGAAGTGCAACAATCATCAGGACTTCCGCACGCTGGCCAACGAGGCTTATCGGCTCGTCAACGCCTGCAGAGATTGGACACCCACAGCGGCATCCGCAGACCTCAAAACTGACGCCCCGAACCTTGGAGAGTCACAAACCACGGAGCAGGCTCAACCCATGGTGACAGCAGCGCGGCCCAAGCGCAACAAACAGAATGACGTCTGTTATTATCACCACCGCTTCGCCGAGAAAGCCCGGAAATGTGTTCCCCCCCTGCAAGTTTACGATGTCGGGAAACGCCAAAGCCGAGGGCCGTTAACGGCAGCGGTTCTCGGCGAGAAAAATAAGCTGTTATACGTGACGGATGGACACACAGGCAAGCAGTTCCTCATCGACACGGGAGCCCAGCTGAGTTTCGTCATGCCCTCCCACGCAGATCGAGCCATGGGCACCCGGGGCAATGGAGCAGTGGCAGCCAACGGCTCGGACATCGACACTCGGGGAAAAGAGCCTGCATCTCCTCATTCACGGCCGCAGCTACAGATGGACATTTGTTGTAGCGGCGGTGAGTTTTAATTTGTTAGGCGCAGATTTTCTGTGTGCACACGGGTTATTAGTTGATCTAGCAAATAGGCGCCTGGTTAATGCACTGTCTTTTGCTTCTATTCCTTGCTCAGCTCGAGTCTCTCCACCACCTGTGCAGGCCAACGTCACTACGGCAGGAGGTAAGTTTGAGCAACTCCTCACCCAATTTCCAGCACTCACAACCCCCAAATTCTCAGCCACTGTAGCCAAACACGGGGTTAAACACTTCATTCCAACAACGGGACCTCCCGTTTTTGCCAAAGCTCGCCGCTTAGACGCGGCCAAGCTCAACATAGCAAGGGACGAATTTGCAGCTCTTGAAAAATTAGGCATTGTCCGACGTTCAAAGAGCCCTTGGGCTTCACCACTTCACATGGTTCCGAAATCCGACGGTTCTTGGAGACCGTGCGGAGATTACCGCAGATTAAACAACGCCACAGCGCATGACCGCTACCCCATCCCTCATATACAGGATTTTTCACTGCATTTTTTTTTTTTTTTTTTTTTTTTTTTTTTTTTTTTTTTTTTTTAGCATTGCGCGCACCCGCATTTTTTCAAAGATAGACTTAGTCCGCGGTTATCACCAAGTCCCAGTCCGAGCTGAAGACATTCCTAAAACAGCGGTTATAACCCCTTTCGGCCTTTTTGAATTCCTACGAATGCCGTTTGGTCTCAAAGGCGCTGCTCAAACTTTTCAACGCATGATGGACGCGGTCTTACGCGACCTCCCCTTTGTTTTCGTCTACCTCGACGACATGCTGGTAGCTAGCTCATCAGAGGAGGAGCACGAGCAACACCTTACTACTGTTTTTCAGAGGCTAGAAGAGCACGGACTAATAATTAATCCAGCCAAATGCAAATTCGGCGTATCGCAAATTGATTTTTTTGGGACATAGAGCCTCCCCGAAAGGGGCAGTCCTGCTTCCAGACAAAATTCATGTGATAAAAGGTTTTCCACGGCCCCAAACGGTCAAATCGCTACAGGAATTTTTGGGGATGGTTAATTTTTACAACCGTTTCCTCCCTCATGCAGCTCAGCTCATGCAGCCCCTGTATGATGCGCTCAAAAAAAAGAAAGCTTCCCAAGCGGTCGAATGGACCCCGGAGCGCGAACACGCTTTCGCGGAAGTAAAAAACGCCCTAGCTAACGCAACAATGTTAGTCCACCCAGATCCCTCGGCCCGCATTGCTCTAACCACAGATGCTTCAGACCTGGCCATAGGGGCAGTTGTAGAACAACTTGTCAGCGGGGTCTGGCAACCTTTAGCATTCTTTAGCAAATCGCTAAACCTGACGGAACGCAAATACAGCACTTTTGACAGGGAGCTGCTGGCGCTTCATTTGTCCATCCGCCATTTCCAGTTTTGGTTAGAAGGGCGGAGTTTCACGGCTTTTGTGGACCATAAACCGCTCACTTTTGCGATGGCTAAAATTTCAGAACCTTGGTCGGGCAGACAACAAAGACAGCTAGCTGCGATTTCAGAGTTCACCACAGACATTCGACATGTAGCGGGCAAACTTAACGTAGTAGCGGACTGTCTCTCTCGCGCTGTGGCACCACCAGAGCACGAGGAGACAGATTACACTGCTTCAGCAGCGGAGCTTTTCTCTAACGCAAACACATATGCAGCACCTATCCTCGAAGGGATAGATTATGCAGCCATGGTTGAAGAACAAAGCAGTGATGCGGACGTGCGCGCTCTCCTGTCTGGACCAACAGGGTTAAGGCTGGAGAAAAAAGGGTTGCGCGACGGCGTGCCCCCCCTAATATGCGATGTTTCAACCGGCCGACCTCGCCCGTTAGTACCAGCCGCTTGGCGCCGCCGTATTTTCGACGCAATTCACTCCCTCACGCACCCAGGTGTGCGTGCTTCAGTCAAAATGGTTGCCGGAAAGTTTGTGTGGCCAGGCCTGCGTAAAAACGTAAAAGAATGGGCAAAAACTTGCATTCCTTGTCAACGCGCCAAAGTACACAGACACACAAAAGCCCCTCTGGAGCCTTTTCCCATCCCTGCTAGAAGGTTCAACCACATTCATGTCGACCTCGTGGGGCCACTGCCTTCCTCCCAAGGTTTCACACACCTGCTAACAATGATAGACCACACCACGCGCTGGCCAGAGGCAGTCCCTCTAGCAGCAACTACAGCGGAGGAAGTCACTCGCGTTTTTCTAACAAATTGGGTGGCACGTTTCGGCGTCCCAACAGACATCACGTCAGATAGGGGGCCTCAATTTGTCTCAGAACTCTGGTCAGCCATGTCCAACAGTTTAGGGGCAACCATTCATCGCACCACCGCTTATCACCCTCAGGCTAATGGGTTATGCGAGCGTTTTCACAGGTCCTTAAAGGCCGCCCTCAGAGCCTCATTAACGGACACAAATTGGGTAAACAAACTCCCCTGGGTTTTATTGGGGTTGCGTGCAGCACCTAAAGAGGATTTAGACGCTTCCCCTGCAGAATTAGTCTTTGCCCAACCTATCAGACTCCCAGGTGAATTTTTACCGGAGAACCCGGAACCAGGGCACCTCCCAGTCCCAAGGTTTTTAGGCAGTAACGGACCGGACTCTC
Source organism: Pholidichthys leucotaenia (assembly GCA_020510985.1). NCBI lineage: Eukaryota > Metazoa > Chordata > Actinopteri > Cichliformes > Pholidichthyidae > Pholidichthys > Pholidichthys leucotaenia. The sequence goes on along the minus strand of CM035837.1, from coordinate 182,382,983 downwards.
TCCACGGTCCAGCTCATCACTCTTTTCCGCGAGTTTTTGTTCCTCAATCTTTAAAAAACGCTGAGTTTGTTTTTGTTAAACATGAAGCACTAAAACCAACGTTACGCCCAGTATACGATGGCCCATACAGAGTGCTGGAAAATGGTGACAAACACTTTGTGCTTGATTATGGGGATAGAAATGAAACGGTCAGCATTGACAGACTCAAACCTGCTTTCTTGTTGAGAGACGAACCTGCACAGTTGGCGAGAGCACCTCAGCGAGGCAGACCCCCCAAGGAAAAAGTCTCAGCCCCCAGGCAGGGAACAGATAATCTCTCCCCTTCCCACACTGCAGATTCCTCACAACAAGATCCCAGCAGGATGTCTAAACCAACCTACAGCAGCTTTGGGAGAAGATTGAAACCTAGACAGCACAGGGACTGATTCCAACACGCCGCAGTTTTTCGCTAATTGTGCTGCAACAGTTTAGGACTGACTTATGATTATACTATGCTGTTATGTTTTCACTGAACTCTCTTAGGAGCATGGCTGCTTGAAAGTTTCTTCTGTGGCAACAGCTGTAACACGTAGTATGTCTTAGTAATTACCCTAGACTGTGAATCTTTCTGTGTCCTTTCATAGTTTGGGGGGCCTGTGGTATATATTACTCATATATTCCATACCTACATTTGTTAGAGCATGTGGAAATGTTTGGGACAGAATATACAAAGGAACTTCACACCTCTGAAAGGACAAAGGAATCTCACCGCCGTGTGAAGACAATGACGTCACAGGACGCGGCAGCAACAGACTTGACACCTTCACCCCCTAAGGCGAGGAGAGGTTTTCCCATCACCTCCCAAGACGAAGGGAGGAGTTAACAGGACTAATGGGGGATTTAGATAACGGGGGATTTCAGCTTGTGTTTTGCATGTCTTTGATGTGCGCCTGTATTTAACCAGCAAGCTGGGCAGAAATCTTCCTCTTTGCCTTCTGCCAAGCTCTGCACCAGATGAGACAAGATAGAAGAGTTGTTCATTAAAGACTCTGCTTTTGTGATACAAAACCGCCTCGTCATTTCCAGCTCTTCTACAGCAGGCTTGATTACTTAAAATCCATTTTTTAGTCTCTGTGGAAAAGTCTCTGTAATTTGTTCTGGTCTTCAAAGCAGTGGGGAGGTTGTTCCATTCCGTTATAGCTTTGTATGAGAAGGCTGATTGTCTGAAAGCAGTTTTATGTAGGGGGATGCAACAATGCCACCTAGAGGAAGTCCTTGTTATTCTGGTATTTTGTTCAGAAGTTAAGTACACAAACGTCTTAAGAGGTGAAGGTGCAGAACCAATGATAATTTTAAAAAACGACCGTATATTTGCACACACAATCATACGCATTTTCAAAGCTTAACAACTTGTGTTTGGCAAGTATACCACAATGGTGATACTGTTGTGTCTTCTTATCCAGAATTTTGATGGATTGTTACCTCCGCCAAGGAGGTTATGTTTTCATCGGCGTTGGTTTGTCTGTCTGTTTGTTAGCAAGATAACTCAAAAAGTTATGGACGGATTTTCACGAAATTTTCACAGATTGTCAGAAATGGGGTATCCTACAGATGATTACATTTTGGTGGTGATCCGGATCACCGTCTGGATCCAGGAATTTTTTAAATGATTCCTGTCTGTTTGTTAGCACGATAACTCAAAAAGTTATGGACGGATTTTCATGAAATTTTCACAGATTGTCAGAAATGGGGTATCCTACAGATGATTACATTTTGGTGGTGATCTGGATCACCGTCTGGATCCAAGAATTTTTTAAAGGATTCTTTAACATTGCGAGATAGGGCCATTTTCAATATTTGTGCATGTAAGTCTGCCAAAAATCGTCACACCACTTGCAAAACAAAAAAAAATACAGGACAACATGCCCACAGGTTCTATAATATATCCAACACTGATCCGGATAATGCAATAATTCCGGATACTATGATCCACAATATCAAAAAAAATAGGGGACCTTTGCAATTTTCCTCATAGGAAGAGAACAAATGAAGCTAAAATCACTCAACAAACACCATTATGTAGCCAAGACACTGTGGAATCTGTAGTGTGGCAACGGATTTGTTGTATCTTTAAAAGCTATGGAGCTACATCCAGAAGAAAACCGCCATTATGCAAAATGCGATTTTCCTCAATAACTACTGAACCACTAATCCTATCCATGTCAATCCAATTGCTACTCATATGTTTTCATGGTCAAGGAATCTGAAAACGTACACACAAAAAATGTAGGATTAATATTTATGATGTAAAACACTGTATGGGGGGAACTGTGGCGCTTGGCGGAGGTCTGCGCTCTCCGAGTGCTTTTCTAGTTTATACAGGGATTCCAAGGGTTTCAGAGTCGTACTATTGGCTTGTGACCAGCATGAGATGCAATAGGAGAAATGTGTCAAAATCATGGGATTCAGAAAGGTTTTTGATCCTTTTAGATTAAGTGAGTTTCTGCTGCATCGAAAGTTTGCAAGGTTATATTTCAGAGTGCAGCTCATCCATTTTATGTGCTTTTTAAAGCTCAGTGTGGGATCTAATGTGACGCCCAAATACTTTTTTCTATATTTGCTCCATTTATAGTTATACTCAGAAAGTACGTATGATTTTGTTTGTTGGTAAAATATATGGTAGCTGTTTTCTCTACATTAAGAGTGAGGCATGATTGATTAAGCCATTTTGCCACTTTCTCCATTGCTATCATTTACTTGTCAGCCACTTGTTTGACATCCTTCCCATGTGTGTAGATGACTGTGTCATCTGCATACATCTGATTTTCATTTTCACATACTGATGGCAAATCATTAATATACAAAGTAAACAGCAGGGGGCTTAAAACTGAACCTTGTGGTACTCCCATGGTGCATGCCTTTGATTGGGATACACTATTGTTTATGCGCACACACTGGGAGTGACCAGATAGACATGATTTTAACCAGCTAAGGGTATTCAGGGACAGTTTATATCCTGATAGTTTAGAAAGAAGGACTGAGTGACTGACCGTATCAAAGGCTTTACGTAAGTCTAAAAAAGATGGCTCCTACCACCCCCCATCCAGATTTTCTTTAATCGTTTCATTAAAATAGCAACATGCAGTCTCCGTTGAGTGGTTCGGCCTGAAAGCAAACTGCATGGGATGCAGCAGCTAGGCAGATTTGAGATGTTGTACTGGTTGGTGTACTACCACCTTTTCAATGGCTTTTAACAAAACAGGAAGTACACTTATCGGCCTATAATTGCTAATTTCCTGTTTGTCTCCGGCTTTGTGTATGGGGGTTACAATCGCAGGTTTCAGTGCATCAGGAAAGATATTTTCATGTATTGATTGAGTTATTAGTTCTGTAATTGGAATTATTAAAGTGTAGAGACTTGGGTGAGTCAGCTCAGACAGCGTCTCAGTCAGGATGCAAATGGTAAGCAGAGGAGGACAATGGTCAGGGAGATCATGGGGAGTTGGCAGGAAGGAGTCGGGGGGTTTAAGGGTGAATGTATTGTGATGTTAAATGTCTTGCAATGTGATGTGAAATGCCATGCAGATGTGAGATGAGCGGTTGGGATAAAAGGAGAAACCGTGCTTGGTTGTTTCATGCTTTTTCTGTGTATGACTGATGAGAGAGTGTAATAAAAGTCGTCTGTTCATAAGCCTGCCTCCTTATTCACACTCTCCACACTGGTGACCCTTTGACGAATTATGGAACACGAGGCAAGAACCCCGGAGTTGGCCCGGACGGGAAGCCCCAGCGACGCTGCAAGCATCCCACAGATGGCCCGGACGGGAAACCCCAGCAACGCGTGCGCTGTTTCAGTCAAACTACCGGACTTTTGGCAGCACAACCCGCGCTCTTGGTTCCACCACACCGAGGCTCAGTTCGCCCTCCGGGGAATAACGGCAGACGACACCAAGTATTACTTTGTGGTTGCAGCGCTGGACGCTCGCACAGCCCAGCAGGTAGCGAGCCTGCTCGATCAGCCCCCAGCCCACAACAGATACGAGGCTCTCAAGGCTGCGCTGACTCGGCGCTACACGCTTTCTGACTGTGAGAGACTAGAGAGGCTCCTGAGGCGTTCTGAGTTAGGAGATGGTTCGGCCGTCGTTCTGATGGAGAAGATGTTGGCGTTAATGGGCACGGATGACAGGCATTTTCTGTTTGCCCACCTTTTCCTCCGGAATCTCCCAACAGAGGAGAGAGCGGTTCTTGCTAATTCACCGCTGCTGGCCACGCGTGACTACCGTGCGCTAGCCCAGGAGGCAGATCGGATCATCCTCACCACCAGAGCCCTCACAGTCAATGCGGCGGAGTTGGAACCCAGCGAGACAACCAGTGGAGGCGAGGAGCCACCGACGGTAGCGTCAGCGGGGGCCAGGGAGTGCCAGAGAGACACGCTCTGCTTTTACCACCGCCGCTTCGGAGAGAACGCATGCAGATGTGCGCCACCATGCCAATTCAAGCGCTCGGGAAATGCCAAGGCCGGCAGTCAGTAGCAGCTGCGACCGCCGGCGAAGAGAACAAGCTGCTCTACGTGACAGACTCGCGCTCGGGGAGACGTTTCCTTGTAGACACTGGAGCCCAGAAGAGCATCATCCTGCCGTCCTACGCCGACTGGCTGGCGGGACCTAGCGGCCCCGGGCTGGTGGCGGTAAACAGCTCGGAAATTAAGACCTTTGGTGAGAGAACACTGGCTTTATCTCTACACGGCCGCTCGTACGAGTGGACTTTTGTCATAGCAGCACTGAGTTTCCCAATCCTGGGAGCTGATTTTCTGTGTGCACATGGGTTACTAGTTGATGTTGCTAATAGGCGCTTGGTTAATGCACTATCCTTTAACTCTCTCCCCTGTACAGCTTGAGGGGCCGGGCCAGTAACACAAGCCAACGTCACAGCTCCAGGCGGTAAGTTCCACACACTGCTCACTCAGTTCCCAGCACTCATGGTCCCAACGTTTTCGGCGGCCATTGCTAAACACGGGGTGGAGCACTTTATAACCACCACCGGGCTGTCCGTTTTTGCAAGATCTCAGCGCTTGGACGCAGCTAAACTGGCCATAGCGCGCGAGGAGTTTGCCAACCTGGAAAGATTGGGCATCATCAGGCAATCGAACAGCCCATGGGCATCCCCGCTACACATGGTCCCTAAGGCTGAGGGATCGTGGCGACCGTGCGGTGATTTCCGCAGACTGAATAACGCCACAGCGCACGACCGCTACCCGATTCCCCACATTCAGGATTTTTCCATTCACCTCGCCAGAGCAAGCATTTTTTCTAAAATAGACCTGGTCCGCGGTTACCACCAGGTCCCAGTGCGCGCGGAGGACGTACCCAAAACAGTGGTAATAACTCCGTTCGGCTTGTTCGAGTTCCTGCGCATGCCATTCAGATTAAAAGGAGCGGCACAGACGTTCCAGCGCATGATGGATGCGGTGCTGCATGATCTCCCGTTCGTGTTCGTCTATCTGGATGATATCCTGGTAGCCAGTGCGTCCGAAGACGAACACGTAACCCACCTCAGGACGGTTTTCCAGAGGTTGGAGGAGCACGGGTTAATAATCAACCCGGCGAAGTGCCAGTTTGGTGTGACGGGGATTGATTTTTTGGGGCACCGCGTCTCACCGGAGGGAGCGATACCCTTGCCCGACAAAGTGTGCGCCGTGGCGAATTTTCCCCGGCCTCAGACGGTCAGGGTGCTGCAAGAATTTTTGGGGATGGTTAACTTTTATAACCAGTTCCTCCCCCGCGCAGCTCAACTCATGCAGCCATTGTACGCCACGCTCAAGAGACGGAAACCCACGGATGGAGTCGAATGGACTCTGGAGCGAGAGCAGGTGTTCTCAGAAGTTAAAACAGCCCTGGCAAACGCCGCACTGTTGGCACACCCAGACCCGGTGGCCCGGATAGCGCTCACTACCGACGCCTTGGACGTGGCCATAGGGGCCGTCGTGGAGCAACGTGTCGCCGGTTCTTGGCAGCCGCTCGCTTTTTTCAGCAGGGCTTTGCGCTACAGTGAGCGTAAATACAGTGCGTTCGACAGAGAGTTGCTGGCTCTCCACCTGGCCATACGCTATTTCCAGTTCTGGCTGGAGGGGCGCAGCTTCACTGCGTTTGTGGACCACAAGCCGCTGACATTCGCGATGGCCAAGGTTTCGGAACCATGGTCGGGCCGGCAGCAGAGACAGCTGGCTGCGATCTCGGAATTTACGACCGATATTCAGCATGTGTTGGGTAAACTGAATGTGGTGGCGGACTGCCTCTCGCGCGCGGTAGTGACCCCGGTCTGCGTGGGGATAGATTATACAGCCATGGCCGCAGAGCAGATTGGCGATTCGGACGTGTGCGCGCTCCAGTCTGGACCAACAGGGTTAAGGCTGGAGAGCAGAGTACTGCAAGACGGCAAGCCCCCCCGCCCCCCCCAATCTGCGACGGCTCCACAGGACGCCGGCGCCCGGTGGTCCCGGTTGCGTGGCGCCGCCGCGTGTTTGAGTCAGTTCACGCTTTGGCACACCCAGGAGTGCGCGCGTCAGTCAAAATGGTGGGAGCGAAGTTCGTGTGGCCAGGTCTGCGCAAACAAGTAAAAGAGTGGGCTGCAGCCTGCGTAGCGTGCCAACGAGCCAAAGTGCACAGACACACGAAGCCTCCTTTGGAGCGATTTAGTATACTGGCTAAAAGATTTGACCATGTTCACGTGGACCTCGTGGGCCCCCTCCCGCCAGTGCAGGGGTGCACGCACCTTCTGACAGTGGTGGACCGCACCACACGCTGGCCAGAAGCAGTCCCGCTGGCGGCAACCACGTCCGCAGACGTAGCGTGCGCTTTTTTGACAACATGGGTGGCGCGTTTCAGAATCCCGTCGGACATCATGTCTGATAGGGGCCCTCAGTTTGTTTCCGACCTCTGGTCCGCGATGGCCCGCAGCCTTTGTGTTGCAATTCATCGCACAACCGCGTACAACCCACAGGCCAACAGGTTATGCGAGCGTTTTCACAGGTCACCGAAAGCAGCACTCAGGGCTTCGCTGACGGATACAAATTGGGTAGACCGGTTGCCCTGGGTTTTATTGGGGTTGCGTTCCACACCAAAAGAGGATTCGGAGGCTTCCCCGGCAGAGCTGTTTTTTTCTCAGCCACTGCGGCTGCCCAGGGAATTTTTGCCAGACAATCCCGCGCCGGACAACTGCCCATCTCAGCGTTTGCAGCATAGGGCAGACACAGGCACGCTGCTGGGCCCGGCCCACCACTGTTTTCCATGCGCTTTCGTGCCAAAAACTTTGAAGAACGCGGAGTTCGTGTTTGTCAGGCACGATGCCCACCGCCCACCATTGCGCCGACCCTATGATGGCCCGTTCAGAGTGCTGGAAACAGGGGACAAGCATTTTTTGTTAGACTTGGCGGGTCATTGGGAGAAAATATGCATAGACAGACTTAAGCCTGCCTTTGTAGTGGCGGACGAGCAAGTGCTGCTGGCTCGGGCCCCTCGATGTGGAAGACCCCCACTGAGAACTCCCCAGGCAAACGATTCACCAGGACAGCCACACGGGCAAAGCGGAGTTTCCGCCCCCCTCGCCATGGCCCACCTGCAGTCAGACACACTTCCAGCAGCCCCCCACCGGAACAGAAACCCCGGTTACAGCAGATATGGGAGGAGACTGAAGCCCAAAAGGTGTGAGGACTGAAACTCTGTCTGGCGGGGGGGGCGGGTGTAGAGACTTGGGTGAGTCAGCTCAGACAAAGTCTCAGTTAGGATGCAGAGGGTAAGCAGAGGAGGACAATAGTCAGGGAGATCATGGGGAGTTGGCAGGAAGAAGGAGTCAGGGGGTTTAAGGGTGAATGTATTGTGATGTTACATGTCATGCAATGTGATGTGAAATGTCATGCAGATGTGAGATGAGCGGTTGGGATAAAAGGAGAAACCGTGCTTGGTTGTTTCATGCTTTTTCTGTGTATGACTGATGAGAGAGTGTAATAAAAGTCGTCTGTTCATAAGCCTGCCTCCTTATTCACACTCTCCACAAAAGTATCTTTATGTTTTTTCAAGAATACAGTGTCTAGTCCATGAATATCCTTAGCTCTGGAACTTGATAGAGATGATAACATTTTGTTAAGCTTTACCTCATTTGTGGGTTTAAGGTTTAGATCAGTTTCATGATTTATTTTAATTTGGTGTGGGTATGTTTGGGTAAAATTCAGACCCAGTTCTTGTACCGATTTGATAAAATACTCATTAAAATTGTTGGCTATAACTATGCTATCTGAATGAAGTTTTCCATTCAAATTGCATTGTATGACTTCAGTTTTTCAGCATTTTTTTTCCCTGTGAGTTTATCATTACATTTCCAGAGTTTTTGTTGTTCCTCTTTGCATTTTTGATTATGTCTAAGAAGAAATTTGCTTTTGCTTTATGGAGCTGCATGATGACTTCATTTCTGAGGCTTTTAAAAATCAGTCTATCTGTACTGTACTTCTAACTAAGGTTCTTTCATTTTAATTCTTTCTTACAATGATGTTTTAATGTTGTAGGTATGCTGAGCTGCAGACATACATGGAGCTGGATTTTCATCCCATACAGGATGGATACTGTGACATTATAATCGAAAAACCCACTGTTTTCATGAAACTCGATGCAGGTCAGTAAACGTTTTGCTCAATTAATTTTGAAGTTCTGAATACTAAAGAGAAAACTAGCATCTTTTAAAAATATTTGATAGTTTCTTATTTGGTAGATCTTTTTTAAAGCAGCACTGTGTAACTTTCCTGTTCCTGGTAGGAGGACGGAAAAGACAAATGATATGTTTTATAGCCAGAGTCCCAATAGCCAATCACAGGGTGCTTTGTTAGTTTGTGGCTAAAGTTGTGTCCTATGACCAGTGTTGGGAGTAATGCCGCTACTTTTGCAGTAATGTGCTGTGTAACAAAATTACTGTTTAAAAATTCAGTAATGTGTTACAGTTACTGAAATTTGATCAGATGCATTACTCGCGTTACTCGTTTTATTAATGTGGATAGATATTTTAGTGCAAACAGACGATCATACAACTTGCAGTTGCTAGACACCCTCCTCATCAGCTGCCATATGGGGATGAACACACAGTTTCGGTGGCTGTTGCCGGGACAACTGCCATCCCTAGTGGCCTAAAGCCACTGGAGGTTGTCATGCCAAAGGCAAGCAAATAAATAAGCAAATAAATATAAACTGACCCTACTGTAAGTGACGCAGCCGTCACACAGTCTCCTCCGCGGGTCCGTTTCCTGTCCTGTCCCAGTTCACATCACAACCCTGTAGGAAGAAATGCCGTGGCAGTGGTGACTTCTCATATCGAGCCCCGATCACCTGTTGGCTGAGCGGTAAGTAGCCCCTAACAGCTCCTACCTCTGTGGTTAAACATGAGTATTTTTTGAACAAGAAGCTCACATTTAATGTCCACATTAAATGCATTTAAAGTTTTGTTATGCACAGAGAAAAAGTGACTGTGATTTGTGGCAGTAAAGCTTCTTCTAAGCAGTGACCTTTCATTTATCTGTGCTTTCTGTTTTATTTCATCTCATTCATTGACATGCTGTTGTGATATGCAACTATTTCATGGAAATAAATCCTCTAAATATGCATTTTTAATGGGCTGGTCCAGGGGTGTCAAACATATGGCTCGTGGGCCAAAAATGGCCCACCAGGGGGTCCAAAATTTTCTCTGTAAATTCACAGCTTTATTTCTGTTAAATTTCTGACTTTCTACTGATTACAATAGTTTGTGTAAATCTGAGACATTTTTTCTCTGTAAGATGAGACTTTTTTTCTCATCAGTTTTCTTTTTCTTCTTTTTTCTGATGAGAACAAGGGGCCCTTAACTTGCTCTGTGTGCAAGATGATTTAAGTATGCATTTAAAAGTAAAGTGAAAGTTACTTTTCCAAGTAACTAGTTACTTTAATCATGCAGTAACTCAAAAGTAACTCAGTTATTTTTGAAAAGAGGTAACTAGTAACTGTAACTAGTTACTACTTTTTTAGTAACTTGCCCATCACTGCCTATGACTGACTAATGGGACTTCATTGTTTTGTCAGGAGCAGGAAAGTTACATAGTGCAGTTACAGGTGACACGGGGCCACTTGGGTCATGGTTCAAGTGACATCCACCCTGTCAAAGATAGTTGTACCATAAAAAAGATTTTGGAGACATTATTTTAAGATGAATATATTACACAGTGTTGCTTTAAAGTGATAAGTGACATTCACCCAGTCAAAGTTTGTTTCAAGTGAAAGAAAAAATATAAATATGTGATATATTTTCCAAAAACCAAGTCACAGAGGGTGCACAAGCCAGTGTACTCCTAGTGCTGGTCCCAAGCCCGGGTAAATGGGGAGGGTTTTGTCAGGAAGGGCATCCGACATAAAATCTTTGCCAAATCAAACATGCGGTTCAAGACGAATGAGACTTTCATACCTAACTGGTCGAGGCCCGGGCTAACAACGACTGCCACCGGTGCTGTTAACCGACAGGGTGCCGGTGGAAATTGGGCTACTGTTTGTTGAAGATCAAGGAGGAGGAGAGGGGGAAGGCGTGTTAGGAGGGAGAGAGAGAAGAGGAAAGATATACGTGTGAAGGTGAGAGTAGGGATGTTAAATGTAGGGACTATGACTGGTAAAGGCAGAGAGTTGGATGATATGATGGAGAGAAGAAAGGTAGATATACTGTGTGTTCAAGAAAGCAGATGGAAGGGAAGCAAGGCTAGGAGCATTGGAGGTGGATTTAAACTGTTCTACCATGGTGTAGATAGGAAGAAAAATGGAGTAGGAGTAATCTTGAAGGAAGAGTATGTGAAGAGTGTTCAGGAGGTAAAGAGGGAGTCAGACAGAATCATGAGTTTGAAGCTAGAAGTCAAAGCTGTGATGTTGAATGTTGTCAGTGTGTATGCCCCACAAGTTGGATGTCAGGTAGAAGAGAAAGAGGAATTCTGGAGTAAGTTGGATGAAGTGGTAGTGTTCCCGGGGGGGTGGGGGAGTGATTGGAGTGGACTTTAACGGACATTTAGGTGAAGGGAACAGAGGTAATGAGGAGGTTGTGGGTAGGTAGAGAAATGTGGAAGGACAGATGGTTGTGGATTTTGCTAAAAGGGTGGAAATGGCTGTGGTGAACATATACTTCAAAAAGAGAGAGGAACATAGGGTGACTTACAAGAGTGGAGGAAGGTGCACACAGGTGGACTACATCTTATGCAGAAGGAGAAATCTGAAAGAGATAGGAGACTGCAAGGTGGTGGCATGGGAGAATGTAGCTAGCCAGCATCAGATGGTAGTCTGTAGGATGACTTCGCAAAGCAAGAAGAGTGGTGGCTCATTTGGTAGAGCATCCGCCCCGCACCCGGGAGGCAGGGGTTCAAATCCCGGCCGGGTCATGCCGAAGACCATATAAAAGTGGAACTTCCTGCCGTCCAGCTTGGTGCTCAGCAGTAATGGAATGGAGGAAAGAAATCTGTGGCGGCGCCTTGCATGGCAGTGGCCCTCTGATTCTACATATGTGTGATTAACACTGTAGATAGGAAAAACACAATTTCGTTCTACTGTACATGATTGGTTGTATGGTTGAATGACAATAAAGGGTGATAAAAAATAAGAGGAAAACAGTGAGGGCAGAGCCAAAAATTAAGTGGGGGGAGTTACAGAAGGAAGAAGGTCACACAGAGTTCAGGAAGGAGTTGATACAGGCTCTGGATGGTAGGGAAGAATTACCAGATGACTGGGAAAGTACAGCAAAAGTATTGAGGGAAACGGGTAGAAAGGTATGTGGTGTATCCAGTGGACAGAGGAAGGAAGACAAGGAGACTTGGTGGTGGAATGAGGAGGTACAGGAAAGTATCCAAAGGAAGAGGTTAGCAAAGAAAAAATGGGATAGTCAGGGAGATGAAGAAAGTTGACAGGAGTATTTGGAATCTAGGTGCATGGCAAAGAGAGAGGTGGCAAAGGAAAAGGCATATAGTGAGTTGTATGAGAGGTTGGACACTAAGGAGGGGGGAAAGGACTTGTATCGACTGGCTAGACAGAGAGATCGAGCTGGAAAGGATGTACAGCAGGTTAGGTTGATTAAGGACATAAATGGTAAAGTACTAACAAATGACAAGAGTGTGTTGAGAAGGTGGAAGGAATACTTTGAAGAGCTGATGAATAAAGAAAATGGGAGAGAGAGGAGGATGGATGAAGGAAAGATGGTGAACAAGGAAGTCCCGAGGATTAGCAAGGTGGAAGTGAGGGCAGCTTTGAAGAGGATGAAGAATGAAAGGCGGTTGGTCCAGATGACATACCTGTGGAGTTACGGAGATATTTAGGAGAGATGGTAGTGGACTTTTTAACCAGACTGTTTTACACAATGTTGGAGAGTGAGAGGATGCCTGAGGAGTGGAGAAGAAGTGTTTTGTTACCAATTTTCAAGAACAAAGGTGATGCTCAGAGCTGTAGTAACTACAGGGGCATAAAATTGATCATCCACACTATGAAGATATGGGAAAGAGTTGTTGAAGCCAGGTTAAGAGGAGCGGTGACAATCAGTGAGCAGCAGTACAGTTTCATGCTAAGAACGAGTGCTACAGATGCAATGTTTGGCCTAAAAGTGCTGATGGAGAAGTATAGAGAAGGTCAGAAGGAGTTGCACTGTGTCTTTGTGGATCTAGAGAAAGCATATGATAGGGTGCCAAGAGAGGAAGTGTGGTACTGTATGAGAAAGTCAGGAGTGGCAGAGAAGTATGTGAGGGTGGTGCAGGACATGCATGAGGACAGCGAGATGGTGGTGAAGTGCGCTGTAGGAGTGATGGACGGATTCAAGGTGGGGGTGGGATTACATCAGGCGTCAGCTCTGAGCCCCTTCTTGTTTGCCATGGTGATGGACAGGCTGACAGACGAGGTCAGGCAGGAGTCTCCATGGACCATGATGTTTGTAGATGACATTGTGATCTGCAGTGAGAGTAGGGAGCAGGTGGAAGAGAACCTCGAGAGATGACAGTATGCTCTGGAGAGAAGAGGAATGAAAGTCAGTAGAAGCAATGAGAGTGTGAATGAGAGGGAGGCAGGTACAACGGTGAAGACAGAAGGAGTAGCAGTAGTGAAAGTAGATGAGTTTAAATACCTGGGGTCAACCATCTAAAGCAATGGAAAATGCGCAAGAGAGGTGAAGAGAGTGCCAACAGGGTGGAGTGGGTGGAGACGAGTGTCAGGGGTGATTTGTGACAGAAAGGTAGCAGCAAGAGTGAAAGGGAAGATTTACAAGACGGTAGTGAGACCTGCTATGATGTATGGTTTGGAGACGTGGTGTTGACAAAAAGACAGGAGATGGAGCTGGGGGTGACAGAGTTGAAGATGCTAAGATTTTCATTGGGAGTGACTTGGAGAGACAAGATTAGAAATGAGTATATCAGAGGGACAGCTCATGTTGAGCGGTTTGGAGACAAAGTAAGAGAGGCAAGGCTGAGATGGTTTGGACACGTGCAGAGGAGGGATAGTGGATATATTGGACAAAGGATGTTGAAGATGGAGCTGCCAGGTAGGAGGAAAAGAGGAAGACCACAGAGAAGATTCATGGATGTAGTGAAGGACGACATGGAGAGGGTTGGTATTACAGAGGAAGATACAAGGGATAGGATGAGATGGAGACAGATGATTTGCTGTGGCGACCCCTAAAGGGAGCAGCTGAAAGAAGAAGAAGCTTCAGTGTTTCAGCTTAATTTCACTCATTCAGAAAGCAAACAAATATCCATGTTAGGATTTCCAGAAGTACGTTGTGCTTGTTCAGCCTAAAACCAAAACCCTGCAATTTTCAAGCTGAGGCTGGGCCAGCAGCTTTTCTCTAATTGTCATTTTCAAACTAAGATTCCCCTGCCTATTGCAATCCTTTCATATGGCAGTGCATTCCATAAATGTAGTTATAATGGCAATCACAAAGCAGTAGTTGGTGTTATTTTTGCTGGTGAGCATACGAGCGTGAAATCAGGTTGGTCACTACATTCATTTGTAGGATATATCAATGCAGGAACACAAGGAGTCCCTGATGGTATCCACACTGTTTGATGCAACAGTTGGGAAAGGTAAAAAAAAAATCCACCAGCAGTATATGGTTTTTAGTTTTGACTTCTATTTATATTCCGGTTGAGAGGACTGACTTTTCACTGTCTGGTGACACATTTTGACTAAGAGCACACAGCAGTAACCTACTGAGGCACACAGTGACCAATACAGCCATTGCAAATTCAGTTTTAGAGGTCCAAAAATACTATAGTAATGTTGCATAAAGTGAATAAAATCTCCATGTTTTAACAAGAAAATAAGTAGTGGATGTGACCCTGAAATGAGTGAGACACTTGTGTACACTTCTTTCACTTGTGTTGTTTTTACAGGGGTGAACATGTACCACCATTTCTGTGACTTTGTCAACCTCTACATCTCTCAGCACATTAACAACTCCTTCAGCTCAGACATAAACATCGTCATGTGGGACACGGTGGGTACTTGATATCTTCTATGTTGGATTTTCTTCAGATTCATTTAATGGTCCGATATGCATTTTCCAGGAATTAATTTTAGGTTAAATTTTAAGTTTTGTCATGGACATTTGCAATTGTTAAGACCAAAAATAATTTCTGCATGTCTTACAGCTCATAAAAAAGGCATCTTGAAAGCTCTGTCTGAAATGGTTGGTTTCCAACCTGATTAATGTTAATGAGCTCCTCATCTGATTGGGTTAAGGTTTTCTGGGTGGGCCAGTCACAAGTAAGGAGGCAGTCAGGGTGCATTGTACATGTCTGCTCTTTTCTTCTTCTTCTTTATCCCCTCACCCCACAGCCAGTCACAGCAGATGACTGCCCCTCCCTGAGCCTGGTTCTGCTGGAGGTTTCTTCCTGCTAAAAGGGAGTTTTTCCTCTCCACCGTCACCAAGTGCTTGCTCACAGGGGATTGCCTGATTGCTGGGGTCTTTTTGCAATTGTGGGGGTTTCCCCCTACAGTTTGACAGTGCTATGAGATGACTGTTGTTGCGAATAGGTGCTATACAAATAAAGTTGAATTGAATTGTTTTGCTGACTTAGCATCTGAAGGTGGGGTTTATTTGTTTGTAGCATAATAAAACCCTGGAAGTGCAATCCACTTGTTTTCTTTAAGAGTTTAACTAAATAAAGGTATTGTGTATTTTTTGCATTTATGAAAGTGTTTTCAGAATTTAACAATTTACATGTGGCCTATGCCTGTATTTTTTAAAGTTAAAAGTTACAGAAGCACAGTTTTGCACCATATGGGCCCTTTAAGGTTAACCAGTTAAGGTTAACTGCCTTTTGGTGAAACAGTTGTTTACATTCCAGTGGACATGTCTGCTTTCACAACTTTAATTTACACCAGTTTGTAAATGATGTTCTCTCTTTGTGCATCCCTCTGAGAATGAAGCTAAAGACAATAAACATTTTTGATATTTATGTCTTTTATTTTCCCTGTTGCAATTCAGCACAAGGCAATGTAAAGTTCCTGTGAATGTGGGAATGCCTTCCATTAGAGGTAGATAAAATTTCCTGGGTGTGTGTGTGTGGGCGGGGAGGGGGGGGGGCTGTGACCTTTCATCATAAATTGCACAATGCTGCAGGCATAATAGTGTGATAAAACCAAAACTTTAGAACAAAACAAACAACTGAGTTTCACAACTGACAACTCCAAGGCATAATGCAGTTAATTTTGATTTTATTGCATTTTTATGCCTCAGTGAAATGGAGAGGCATATGGTAATGAGTTAATGTGTCAGTGTGTGTGTGTGGTTGCTTCTGTCCATCTGTCTGTCTATGTCTGTTTCCAGCTTTTCAGCTCGTCTGGTCAAAATTAAGTGCAACTAAAGGCTTGTATGATTGTATCGTCATATTTTCTCGACTTTTAATTTGCCAGAATTCCGAGATAAGGCTTTGTTTTCAAAATAAACACAAATTTAACTCACCTTTAACGTCAATGAAGCTGGGGTAAAAGGTATTGTAATAACTATGCCAGGCCACTAGAGGTGGCGGTGTGACTTTTTTACAGCACAACACAGCAAAATAGCGGTTACTGAAAAAAAACCCCACATATTCAGCAACTACACCATTTATTCATTACATTGATTGTTTTCACACTGGTTTTGCTGTTTAGTTTTGCAGGGGAAGGACGAGGTAAAACTTGTTAAAAACTCGCGTAAAAACTCCAAGTCCCAACATTCCTCACCCACAAATGGTTGCAGTGAACTGCGCATGCGCCCGGAAACTCCCGCCACAAGGAAGTACTGAGCAATCTGTCAATACTGGGTGAACAAATGTCCGTCTTTTTGCCCGTCTGTTTTCTTCCTCTGCCACTGAACAGCAAAAGTTCCTGTTCGTCTTGATTGCCATTGTATTCATGTACCTCCATCACTTCCACCATTTAAAACGTCTGCCACCGTGCTCTTCTTTTATTTGGATTGCAGCTGTTCAAATCAGTTTGGTGGCTCTTGGCTGCTGCCGACAGTACGGGCATGTGAACTGCAGATCATTTTCACTGCACATGCATGTACTCCAAAACTACCGGATGAAATTTTTACCAGCGGTGGTCCTTGGGCTAGAGAGGAACCCATAACATTTTGGTGATGATCCCGGAATGCATACCTCTACCAAGGCTCTTATCTTCTCACACTGTGTTAGCAGGAATACTCCAAAACTACTCCATGGATTTGGATGAAATTTTTACCACAGGTGGTCTTTGGGCTAGAAAGGAACCCATAACATTTTGGCGATGATCCAAGAATGCATACCTCCACCAAGGCTCTGGCACTGAGGCATCAACACCTTGGTGCTTTTTTTTTATTATTGTGACAATAATCAAAATGTGTTCCTTTCTTCTGTGTTTTTCTCTAGAGTTTTTATGGTTATGGAGATCTGTTTAGTGAAACATGGAGGGCCTTCTCAGACTACGAGATCATTCACCTAAAGGACTATGATTCAAAAAGAGTAAGTATTACAGTATTAGTATTAGAGGAGTAGAGTTTTCCAGTCCGTATACATTTCTTTAAATTCAGTAATTTTTTTAAAGCTTTTAAAAACAAGTTTTTTTTTCTAAAAATTGATTTTTTTTTTGTATTAGCATGTATTGCTGAGGAAACTGAGAAATGTCTACATAAGCTGGTGAATTGTCAAGGACAGGTGGATCACGTCAGGCTGATGAAGTAAAAGTGCTCTATTTGGATGAATCACAATTGTAATCAAAAGACTAAGACTGTGAGTAAAGTGATCCTTTATGTCAGTGGCAATATATATAAAATAGTTGGCCGCCAATTCTTTTTCAACCATTCCTTTTTTAAAATTAAAGGTTCACTTTTCTTATATAGTAAAGAGGTAGTTGTCATTGTATTTATTGTGGCGTAATCACTGACTCTGTATGTTAAAATAAACGTGTTTCACAATTTAATTTTAATAAGGTATTTAGGTGTGCTTCTCATGTCAAATGAGTCACTTTTGCATGTCCTTTGTTTAGTTAATGATTCTGTATTTATGCAGTGCTTTTTCCTAATCTCAGAGCACTTAACTAGTAAGGGTCCCTTCTTTACACAGCACAGAGGTTGTTGAGAGACTGGCCAAATTTTTGATCTTTGAGATCGTTTGGGAGATCTTTGTGTGTTTTGGACTGAGTCTTTGAGGAGACTGTGGCGATGGTGGAGCTCACTGAAGATCATTGACGGATCAAAAATGGCCAGACCTTTCATCAATCTCTCAGTGATCTCCACCCCTGTATAAAGGGGGTATAACTAAAGAACTAATTAATGGGAATTTACAAGCGGCTCCCAGAATCTTCAAGATTTAAAGACAGTCTTGTTTAGGAGAATAAGCCAAACTCCCAACTAAGCACTTTGGGAGATTAGTATCTCCGTACAGGAAGCATCTTGAAGCCATCATTGCAAGCATACCACTAAGTTTATATAAATTTGAGTTACTGTGTTCAATACTTTTTTTTCCTGTTTCAGTCTATTTCATGTGGATAGCCTCACTGGAAATATATGTACTTGAAAAATGTTGATGCCTGTAAAGTTCTTTGGTCATCCAGGGATGAGGAAAAAAAGTTCTATATAAGTGAACGCCATTTACCATTCAATATTTATTTCCTTCATTGTATACTGCTCAAAAAAATAAAGGGAACACTTTGAAAACACATCAGATTTTAATGGGAAAAAATAAGCTGGATATTGAAATTGTGGCAGGCTAGTCCAGCTTACTCAGATTAAAAAGTGTTCCTTTAATCTGAGTAAGCTGGACTAGCCTGCCACAATATTTGCTGCAGTGACATACGGTAACTGTGTACGGAACATTTATATTACTGACAGCAGCCTTTTTAGCCTGTAAAGTAAATCGTTAAAACACTAATCTATACACAACACAAGACAAACGTCACCTGAAAGGCTGCACTGCTTAATATAATTTATGATTGAATAATTTTGTTTTCATGTGTGTTCTTGTTGTACAGCACTTTATGTAGCGAGTGTTGCCTTTTAAAGTGCTTTATAAATAAAGTTGATTGATTGATTGAATTGTCCCACAAAGCCAGGATTCTCTGCGGCGCTGCGAGTCCACACTGACTTGAAAACCTGTGTACAGGAGTTGCGACATGCCCTAAAAACTGAGTATACCCTACGAGCATGTCCAGATTGATAAATAACTTGGTGTTGAAGTGGTTGCTCGACCAGTTTTCTGCCTGAAACACATACGATGAATGAGGGCCTGTGAATATCCCCAGACAGTGGGAACTCATTTAATTTGAACCCAAGTGAAGGTGAAAGTGGCTCAAAAGTGGAAAGAAAAGAAAATTTTTATTTTTGTGTACACTTAAATCCCAAATCTGGTATTTTTCAGAATAATGTCCCAATTATTTCATTTAAATGTTTCATTTGTCTGTAGGTGTGTTTCAAAGATGCTGTTTTCTCCCTTCTACCGAGAATGAGATATGGGCTTTTTTACAACACACCTCTTGTAAGTTGACTCTCATTTTTTTCTTGACATGTTTTACACTTAGAATATTGTGCCTTGTAAGCAGTATTTGCTGTTTAGACTGTATCATTTATTATTATTTTACTTGAACTAATTTTCAGATTTTTATATTGCATCTTATTATAGATTTTTTTCCCAAAATCCTTTTCTTGTCTCTTATCAAAACATGCAGTGATATCCGGTTTAGATGTAAACATGCAGTTTAGGTCAAATATTTATGTAATGTATTCAGAAACTCAGCAGGATCTTATGTTATTTAAATGATAATTCCAAGGAGATTACTATAAAGATGATGGCACATAAATATGTGCTGTCTTCCTGTGGGTTCAGCCTTGAGGTGTGAAATATTGATAGGTCAGCTTCAAGCTGATGTTTTGATTACCCCTGCACTAAGCTATGTTTATATTCATGTGCTCATCTTTACAGTTCCAACATGGGAGTGTATGTGTGATGTTCCAACATGTGAGAAATGCCTCACCTCATGATATTCATTTAGGAAATATGTTTTAGTTCTTGTATTTCCCTCATCCAACATGTTTTTCATCACACGTCAGTCCAGTAATGCACCAGTATGGTCATATCTGATTAGTGAAGAGTGTGTTTAAAAGCATTGATGTGGTATCTTTATTGCTTAGATTACATGTATGAGTTACAGTGGAGCATTTGTGTGCTTTGGTCATGGTAGATCTCAGACTGCTACAGTGAGGGGTTGTTTAGGGCGTTCTCCCAGCATGTCCTGCATCGGCTGAACATCCAGCAAGACAACACAAAGGTAGGAAAAGCACATCTGAAGAAGTACATGACTCAGTAGATATTTTCATATGATAATACTGTGCTGATTTTAATGTTTGTAAACATCCGGGTCACCGCCTGGGTGCATATGCAGCCTGGTTGGTGAAGGGAGCTGTTCACACACGTCATTCCATCCATCCATCCATCTTCTACCGCTTAATTCTTTTCGGTTCACGGGGGGGCTGGAGCCTATCCCAGCGTCTTTGGGCAAGAGGCAGGGTACACCCTGGACAGATCACCAGTCCATCACAGGGCACACATGTCAGTCTCACATGGAAATACTGACAAGTGTCAAACAAGAGATCCAACAAAGTTTAACACCAACAGACAGGAAAATTTATGTCTCCAACCTATAATAAACAACAGGTGAGATTTGTTTAATCCATACAGCATTGTAAAGAAGGGTTGGTCTGTAGAATTGCTAAAATAGCCCAGCATCAAAAGGCCAGACATTTTTACCTACAGTACTTGAGTAAGTGTGCAAAAAATGGACCCGGAAAAAGACGATTTGTTTATATTTTGGCTAGGTTTAAAACTCACGTTTGATCGATCAGGAGTTAAGTCTTCTGCAAAAACATATATATTTTTAGAAAGTACGTTTTCTAAGCTTTCCATTGATACCAGGCACTCATGGGGGTTTATCCCGGGACTTGCCGCTAGCAAACAGAGAGTCATGATTTTTGACTTCTCGTGCCTGCAGCTCGTAATGACACGGTGCGCATTCCAACTCATTTTGCCAGCATGGGTCACATATTGGTCCAAAGGAGAAAAAAAAATTGGTTTTTTTTATCAGATATGGCTACCCTTTTTGATTATATTGGCCCTAGACTGAAAAATTCTTTTTTGAAGGTACTTCCTAGACCACAGATAGATGGTTAGCTGCCTCGTTGTTTATACTTCACTATTTTGTTATTGTGATGATTATAATTATTATATTCTCTTTTATGAAATCTTACCATTATGTGAAACTGTGTTTTGCTTCTTTTGTATGGGTGGGTTTTTTCTTTTTCTTTTGATTGATTGATGAGCAGGTTATATGTAAGATTTGAATTTTGATGTCTGTAATTATTTTGTGCTTATTTTTTTAATAAAACATACTATTGAAAAAAAAAACTTTATCCAGTTTGCTTTAGCCTAGTGGATTAAGGTTAATTACTGCCATCTGGTGTTGCCAATAATCACCTGCATTTTCTACATATCGGTCACTAATAAACTTCTAAATATCTTCCCATCAATTATATTAGAGTAGTGGCCTAGTTGGTAGAGCATTTGCCCCCCAGCCGGGAGGCTGGGGTTCAAATCCTGGCCGGGTCATAGCAAAGACCAAGTAAAAATGGTACTTTCTAGCTTGGTGCTCAGCATAATAGAACAGGGAAAGGAAAGTTAACACACAGATCTACAAGAGGACTGATCCCCCCACTGCAGCTTTCACTGCTTAGTAGCTGTGTAGCCTAGGGTCATTAAATGGAGATAGGCGCCGCCATTGGCATTTGAATAACTTAACTAATTTTCTACATGGTCCACCTTTAATTTATTTTCAAAAACTTTGCTTTACAAGTGAATAGTTCAAGAATTTCTTGTTTTAATTTTGATGCTTATAAATTGTAGCTTATGAAAATCAGAAATCTAGTATCTTGTATCATTAGAATATTCCATTTTGAGTTTGAGTAACTCACTGTTCAAACAGTGTAAATACAGTGCATGTCCCTGACCAGTTCAGTACAATCCTGGGAAGGACGGCTGACAGGTGTGACTCATGAGGAGGGTAAGCCACAGAAGGTCATTGCTGAAAAGGGCTGGTTATTCACAATTCTACATGTGGCAACATCAGAAACTGGTTAACTGGGCTAAAGAGAAAAAGAATTGGATTGTTGCTCAGTCATCCAAAGTCCTCTTTTCTCACAAAAGAAAATTTTGCATTTCATTTTTGTCAGATCATATATTTTTTCCCTTAATACAGAGGCAAAATGACATGGGCGTTCAGCAGAGTGGTATTCTTGCTAATATTCACAAATATGCAAACTGGCTGTTGTTTATATTAACACCACCTCTCCCCAAGACAGTCAAGGCTGTCTTAGAATTACTCACTTTTTCTGTCGAGTTGGAGCCATATAGCCGTTTGTTTGTGTGTGAGATGTCTCAGCTTAAAGTTCCCATTTCCAGATAGAACTTTCCACAATGTTTTAAATCTGCCACATCTGCCGAGGCTTGTGTTTAGAAAATGCACTGCTACATTACCTTTATATCATCTATCTATCTAGATCTGTATATATATATATACTGTATATATAATGACCTGGCTCAAGAGCCCCAACAAACAAAAGGACGCACCAAGGGGAGTTGTAGTTAAACAGAACTTTATTAAACCAAATTAGACCAAATTAGGAAAAAGACATAAATGAAGTATTTACAGTAAGTAAGTGTTTCATCAGTAACATCAGTAATGTAGGGTGTGAGTGAATGTAAAATATAGTGTAGTGGTGTTGAGCAGTGCAAAAACCTCAGCCAAACATAACCAAACCAAGCCAGAACAGAGGATTGGCTGTAGAGGAAAAAGCACAAACAATGGTTAGAGGGGTAAAGGGGTACAAGGCCTGGTCTCCAACCCCCAGTGACGGGAACCCAAATGGAATGGCCTGCCTGCTGAGTTCACTGCCAGGCTTAAATGCCCTGGGCCACCTGGGCGCCACAGGTGAACCCACTTGGCAATCACCCACCAGCAACAAACTACAGCACAGCACCCCCTATAGGACCCAATAAAGCACCCAGGAGTGACCCTAAGCGCGGGCCCTATCAGCTACATCTGTTCACAGTAAATTCTCTCATTAATTTGTTGTGTTTGGTACATTGCTAGATTGAGATTTAGTAGACTTATTCAGGCTACAAGGGAACGTAGCATTTTTAATGGGTCCAGAAATAACCATTTAGCACACTGTAAAAATGGTGAGCACTCAAAACTTAGTTTTTACTGTCACAGAAGGAATCATAATGGAATATAAACACCTTTTAACTTTAATTGCAGGATAGGAATTTAATTGGGACTATTGTAGGGGTACAGCTTCAACAGAAAAGCAGAATTAAATCAATCAATAACTATATAATTTTACCTAAAACTAAACTTGTACATTAACTTAAAACTACCTTACCGTTTGATCTGAAGCTGAGTGGGAAAGATAATTTTTAGAAGAAGAGAAAACCTATAGCCTGGCCAGCGCTATATTTTCTTCCCCGCAAAGGTTTGATCACAGCTGAATGACCAACCGCGCACATAAATTGCTCAATCCTATTTGTTTTCATTCCTCAACTTTCAAAGGAGAGCCCAGCATTCTTCTACCCTGTTTGTTGATTTGTAGTTAAGGGAAATAGTTGATTAACAACTTGGTCAGGCTTCTAGTAGTTTAAAGCCACTCCAGTCATGAATACTGGGGTTATCTCCAGTGTGGGAGACACAAGCTTTCAGCTCGGCTTTCTCTTCACCTTTCCATCTTCCCCGCCACAGACGCTATTTTCTCCAGAGTGGCAAATACTTCACAGCCTGCTGGTTGATGTTTCGAGGGTTGAGCTGCGAATGTTGCAGAGGAATACCATTCTAGGCTCATTTCGTTCTCATCTTTCTTTCTTCTTTTACCCCGGCTGGTCCAGGATTGGACTGTTCTCCCTTTGGGCCTCGTCTGGACTGAGCACTGCTAAACCAATGGCTTATAAAGTAAACTAGCCATGCCACATATAGGAAATCAAGGTCCTAGAGTTTGAAGGAAAAGTGGTGAACCACAGAATTCAAGCTGTTTAAAGTCTAGTGTGAATTATCTGCAGTCTGTGATAGTTTCGGGTGCCATCTCATCTGTCATTGGTCTTATTTAAGTAAAAGTCAATTTTGCTGTCTGCTAGGAAATTTTAGAGCACTTCATGCTTCCATTTGCTGAAAAGCTTTATGGAGATGCTGATTTCCTTTTTCAGCAGGACTCATAGTGCCAAAAACTGCTACAAAATGGTTTGCTGATCATAATATCACTGTGAACTTTAGGGTTCATTTTAAAATTCTTTTATTTGTTTTTTTTTTTTTTTATTTAAGTTTTTGTAAAGGGTATACAGGTCGTTACAGCAATGCATTGTTTACATTTTCATCACATGTTCCCTTATTTTCTGATATCTGACAACATTGGAAGATTAATTCTTACAACACCCCTTTTTTTTTTTTTTTAAAGTGAAAGAAAAAGTGAAATTAAAGAGAAAAAAAAACAAAAAACAAATAACAAAAAAACCCCAAACAAACCAGTAAAAAACAAACAAAAAGAAAAAGTAAGTAAATAAAGATAAAAGAGCATCTGAGTAGCTTTGGAACAAAGAGTGGAACCATTATTGAAATGGTATTTGTCAAAGATTAGATCTAATGGAAGACACATATGCGGTCCAGGGTTGCCAAAAGTTCATGAACCCATCCATGTCCTGTCTCAGTGCGAATGTCAACTTTTTTCCATCGAGTAAATGTCTTGGATCACGTTAGTCCAATCTTCAGGTGTAGGACAGTCCTTCAACATCCATTTTGTAGTTAGAGCTTTTTTGCTTGCCAATATTAAAACATTGAATAAGTATTTATCTCCTCGTCTTTCCAGTGAGTCCGGTAGTAAACCCAAATACAAAGTTACAAAAGAAAAGGGAACTGTAATTTTGAATATTTTCCCCAATATTGTCTGTACCTTGGTCCAATATTGGTGGATAACTGGGCATGACCAAAACACATGAAAATGATTTGCAGTCTTTTCACCACACAAGCGCCAACAGTTCAATCCCTTATGGGTAAATTTGTTTTGTGCAGGTGTTCTGAAAAATCTTGCCAAGTTTTTCCATCCAAATTCTCTCCACTGCAGGGATGAGGTACTTTTCCATTGCTGTTTATTTAGCTTTTCCCATATTTCCAGTTGTAAAGTGAAATTCCCCTCTTTTTCCCATCTCTCTTTTATATAAGATGTGTTGTCTCCTTTTAAGTCTTGAAGACCTTGGTATATTTTAGAAATGTATCTGATCCCTGGGATCCCTTTATATGCCATTAAGAAGACCTTCAGAACACCTGACTGGGCCCTTTCCAAAACCTCCTTTTTAAGTATATTGTTTATGTGGTGTCTAAGCTGGAAGAACCTGTAAAGGTCTTGATTTATTAGGCCTTGTTTTTTCAAATCTTCAAAACTTCTTAAGATTTGCCCTTTAAAAAAATCGTAATATTTTATCAGCCCTTTCTCCTTCCACTTTTTAAATCTGGTGTCTGTTTTATTAGGAGTAAAGTCCTGATCATAGGCGATCCATTGCAGAAGTCGATAGGGCTCTTTAGTTTGATTCTCTCTGACTATCTTAAACCAAATTTTTAGCGGGGTCTCTATCCACGGGTTAGTGTTATTCAAAAGCTTAGGTAAGGCATTGTTCCCTATTATCGCCTGTAGGGGGATGTCACTTGTTATTTGGCATTCGATCTCCTTCCATTGTGCAGTGTAGACTGGGTTACATATCTCTACTAAAGTTTTAATTTGTGCGGCTTTAAAGTAGTCCCTGATATTTGGCAGCGCGAGCCCACCTTTGTCTTTGTTTAGCTGTAGGGTTCTATATCTGATTCTAGGTCTCTTGCCCTGCCATATGAATCTTGAGATCCTTCTGTCCAGCTCCTGCCATGTTTTTTTGGGAGGTTCTACCGGTATTGTTTGGAAAAGGTATAGAAGACGTGGAAGTATATTCATTTTGACTGCTTCAATTCTTTGTGCAGTACCCAAGAATGGTATCATATTCCATCTTGCTAGGTCAGATTTTATTTTTGTCACCAGTGGATCATAGTTTAGTGATATAATTTTGTTGAGTTGTTTCGGGATATTGACCCCCAGATATTTCATAGATTCTGACTCCCAGTTAGTTTTGAGTTTGCTTAGAGAATAATGATTTGGGTCATAGTTGAATGTTAAAACTTGGGTTTTATGCATGTTTAATTTGTACCCCGATAAATCTCCATACTCTGAAAAAACTGAGGTTAGTTCTGGTAAAGAAGTGTCCGGCTGCCCTAGGTATATTAAAATGTCATCAGCAAAGAGTGCTATTTTATGTTCCTTCTGACCAAGTGTAATACCTTGAATTTTTTGGTTTTGTCTTATCCATTGGCTCAGAGGTTCTATGAAGATTGCAAAGAGCAGTGGAGACAGGGGGCAGCCCTGACGACATCCTCTTTCCAGTTCAAAAGATGATGATAAATTACCGTTAATCCTTATTTTAGCTGTTGGTTTTTTATATAATGCCTGTATAGTTCTAATGAAGTTGTTATGAAAATTGAAACTGGATAAGATTCTATATAGAAAAGACCAGTCAACCGAATCGAATGCTTTTTCAGCATCTAATCCCAATATGACTGCATTTAAGTTATATTTTTTTATATGATGAATTATGTGTAAAGTGCGTCGAATGTTGTCTTGTGTCTGTCTTTGTCTTATAAAACCTGTTTGGTCTAAATGAATTAGGTCTGTCAGTATGTTTTCTAACCTTTTGGCAAGGATAATGGTAAAAAGCTTATAGTCCTGATTTAGTACACTGATTGGTCTGTAGTTGGAGCACTCTAGTTTATCCTTTTCAGGTTTAGGTATAACTGCAATGACCCCTTCTCTCCAGGAGGGGGGGATTTCCCCTGTGTGGAGGACATAATTAAATGTTTTCAGGAGGAGAGGAGATAGTTGCTGTTTAAAGGTTTTGTACCACTCTGCTGTATAGCCATCAACTCCTGGGGATTTGTTAGCTTTAAGTTTCATAATTGCTTTTTCCAATTCTTTAGGATGTATTTCTGACAGTAGTGTTTTATTTTGTGACTCCGTAAGTTGGGGAAGGTTTAATGTGTTTAGGAATGCCTCGGATGCGTTTTTATGTTTTTTGTGGGAGTATAAGTTCTTTTAGTAATTCTCGAAGTTTTTAAGAATATCCTGAATTCTGAATTTTTTTTTTCCACAATATCTTTATTGAACCTTTTTTTTTTTTAACAAACATGATACAAACAATCAAACACTAACGCTAAAGTACTACAAAAAAAAAAAAAAATGCACTAAAAACACCAACAACCACCAACAAAATCAAGTCTTCAACAATGCTCCTCTGTTTAGTCTAGACAATCCAATACATAAGTATACATATTATGTTCACCAGTTTGGAATTTACAAGGTCCACACACATCATTCACCTTCTTCTTCAAGAGTTATGTTTAAATTTTTTACATAATCAATAAAAGGTCTCCATATATTCTCAAACACAATTTCCTTTGATTTCAGTATATATGTTATTCTTTCTAATGGAAGGTTTGTTAACATCTGTCTTAACCACTGAGTCACATCTGGTCTATGAGTCTTTTTCCATAATAGTGCAATACATTTTTTGGCATTAAGCAAACTGAGGTCTATGAATGTTCTTTCACTTTTATTAAAATTATGCTTTTCTGGGTACAGACCCAACAAAAACAGTTTAGGATTCAGTATGATTTGTTTTGAGATTATTTTTTCAATTGTTACCCTCACCTCTTCCCAAAACATTCTTATTAATCTACATTCCCATAAACAATGAAATAGGGTTCCTTTACTTTCCATGCATTTTGTGCATGTATCTGGTATATTTTTGTTATATCTATTTAACTCCTCCGGTGTAACATACATCCGCATTAACCATTTGAAATGTATCAATTTAAGGCGTGCATTTATTGATTTGGTTTGAGCTTCTGTACAAGCCAATTCCCATTGTTCCTCCGAAATTTCAGTTTGCAGATCTTCTTTCCAGTAGTTTAATCTTTTCAGTGAATTTTCACTTGAAGATAGTGTCAATGAGTTATAAAACTCTGAAATAATACCCTTTCTTTTACTATCTTTCATCATCATTTTTTCCAAGGATGAATAAATAGGTCGAGTGAGAGCTTTATTTTGATTTGATCGAATAAAGTTTCTAAGTTGAAGATATTTAAAAAAATGTGTTCTATTGAGATTAAATTTGATCCTCAGCTCTTCAAAAGACATTATGTTGTCTGCACATGGCAAATATAAATCCTGAATCTTTTGTATCCCTTTTAAATTCCATACTTTAAATACAGCGTCCGCTCTCCCTGGTTTAAAATATTGATTACCCCATATTGGACTAAATTGTGACAATAACTGTGGTTCTTTTAAATAGTTTTTAGCTTCACACCATATTTTGATCATATGCTTTACAAATGGATTTTTAACTTGTTTTTGTAATTTTTTTGCCGAATCTGAGTATATGAATATGGGAAGAGGTAAAGGTAAATTGTATGATTCCATTTCAGTCCAGTGAGGGAGATCATTTGATGAAAAATAATATGTCATAGACCTCAGTTGTGCCGACCAATAATACAACATAAAATTTGGACATTTCAGACCTCCACGATCAAATGGTAAATATAATAAAGACAGACGTAATCTAGCCCTCCTGTTGTTCCATATAAATTCCACTAACTTTTTTTTTATTCTTGAGAATAGATCTAAAGGTGGTGATAAGGGAATGTATTGAAATAAATAAAGTATTTTAGGTAAAATATTACTTTTAAGTGTATTGATTCTCCCGATCATCGACATTGGTAGTGACATCCATCTCTGAGTTAACTCATTGATATCTGACATTAAGGCTTCATAGTTGACGCTGGCGACTGATTCTAGCTTGGGCATAATTTGGATTCCTAAATATTTAAACTGATTTACAACATTGAATTGATTTGCCTCAGGGGCTGGGTAATTTCTCTGGGTCTCATTTAGCATTAATATTGAAGATTTAGTTTTATTTATTTTATATCCTGATATTTCCCCAAAATTCTTTATTAAATTCAACAAGGTTGGAATTGATTTTTTTAGATTCGACATAAACAAAATTATATCATCGGCGTACAGGGAGATTTTATGTTCTGTTGGTCCAACTTTAATTCCATATATTTGTGAATGTAAACGTATCGCTATCGCTAAAGGTTCAATTGCCATAGTAAACAGTAAAGGTGAAAGTGGACAGCCTTGTCGACATCCTCTATTGATTTTTATTGGTTTTGAAATATTGTTATTTGTTAGGATTTCTGCTGTAGCATTATTGTATATTATTTGAACCCATTTTATGAAATTATTTCCAAGTCCAAACCTTTGTAGGACTTCAAAAAGAAAGGGCCATTCAACTCTATCAAAGGCCTTTTCGGCGTCCAATGATAGGAGAGCTGTATCCGGTGCTTCTTTATTAAAATAAATAATATTAAATAGTCTTCTTACATTATGGAAGCCTTGTCTACCCTTTATAAAGCCATTCTGATCTCGATTAATAATATTTGGTAAAATTTCTTGTATTCGTCTTGCTAAAATTTTACAGATTATCTTAAGGTCGGCGTTTAATAGGCTTATTGGTCTCATATTTTCACATTTATTAGAGGGCTTACCTGGTTTTGGCAGCAGTATAATTAAGGCATTATTTATGTATGATGGTAAATTATTATTTTGAAATGCTTCTAAAACCATTTCCAAAAAAGGTTTTATTAATTTATTCTTAAATTTTTTATAAAGGTCAACTGGAAGACCATCTGGTCCTGCACTTTTTCCTGATTTCATATTATCAATGGCTAGCCCAACTTCTTCTTGACTAATTTTAGACTCCAATATCTCCCTGTTTTCATTTGGTATACACGGTATAGATAGTTCGTTCAAAAACCCATTTAGTTTTGTTAAATCAGGTTCATTTTTGGTATCATATAATTTTTCATAGTAATCTCTAAAGGCTCTATTAATTTCTAAAGGATCTATAACTACCTGTCCGTTACTTATAATACTGGTAATTGGTGTTTTAATTTCCAATTGTTTAATCTGCCATGCTAATAATTTTCCTGATTTTTCACCTTGTTCATAAAAAGATTGTTTCAATCTTAGAAGACTCGAGGCAGCTCTATTCGCTGATTTTTTGTCGTATTCAGCTCTCAAAATCAGTAATTCATTCTCCAACCTTGGGTCACTTCCTGCATACACTTTTTCCTGAAGACTTTTTATTTTATGTTCCAATTTAGCTCTCTCCTCTCCAGTCTTCTTAGATTTTGATCCTGTATAACTAATAATATGTCCCCTAATAAAAGCTTTGAAAGCCTCCCACTTTACACATGCTGATGTTTGTGTAGTATTGATGTCAAAGAACTCGTCTATCTGTTTTTCTATATACTTGACAAATTCCTCATCCTGAAGCCATTTATGCTGAAATTGCCATCTACCTGATTCCTTTGTCAATTTTTTATCTACATATATTAGACAACAGGGTGCATGATCAGAGATCACGATGTTATCATAAAAGCAGTTTTGAATCTTGGACCTTAATTCTGTGGAAATCAAAAAATAATCAATACGTGAGAATGTCTTGTAGGTACTGGAATAACAAGAATAGGCTTTAACTTGTGGTTTCATTTCTCTCCATATATCTAACAATCTCAATTCTTTCATAAAATGATTAATAGTCATCCTACATCCAATGTGCGTACAATCCAGTCCTGTTGATCTATCCACACCTGGATTCAATGTACAATTAAAATCCCCTGCTATTATATGTTGCCCTGTAAGTGATGATAAGATGAGAAATAAATTAGCAAAGAACTTCTGATCATCTATATTGGGACCATATAAGTTCACAAGATTTATATTTTCTAATAGCAAAGAACCTTGAATGATTACATATCTTCCAAATTTGTCTCC
Source organism: Pholidichthys leucotaenia (assembly GCA_020510985.1). Classification (NCBI taxonomy): domain Eukaryota; kingdom Metazoa; phylum Chordata; class Actinopteri; order Cichliformes; family Pholidichthyidae; genus Pholidichthys; species Pholidichthys leucotaenia. The sequence goes on along the minus strand of CM035837.1, from coordinate 182,352,461 downwards.
AATTACATTTTTCACTTGAAAAGGAACTGATTTATGTATGAGAGTCATAACTCCCCTGGCTCGGGATGAAAATGAAGAGGTGAATACACTTCCCTGCCATCTACTCCTAATTCTTTTAACATCCTCCTCTATCAGATGAGTTTCTTGTAAAAACACAATTCTTGAACCCATGTCCTTTATTTTATTCATAACTTGTTTAAGTTTTTTTAAATTTTGTAGACCTCTGCAATTCCATGAAGTTAAATTAAGATTAACACTTTGGTCCATGATCAATAGAGAGTTTGGGATTACCTTGCAGTGTAAACATGCTCATACAGAGAAGCAAAAACATGAGTGGTTGAACATTCATCCTACAAACTACACACAAACAAATTTCCCCTTCCCACACTTGTGGCAAACCCCCCAAAATCAAAAGAAAAATTCTGTCTCCCGATATAGCCATCGACCGTTCCACACCCACGGGGAACAGCCTAAGCCACTCCTTCTTCATCCTCCCAATCACCCTAACTCTACTGCTTTTAATGACGTAACATTAACTCTCCTCTGTAGTTTTCCAACTTAACTCCAAAATTTTTAACAACTTTGTACATCATAGTTTTTTTTTTGTTTGTTTTGTTTTTGTTTTGTTTTTTTAATATATAATACAATCTATATTTTGTAAACTTACTATTTACTTCAAGTCAGTCAGATGCCTGTGCAAATGCTTAATTATTCTACCTTATATTTTGTTCATGCTTAGCTCCCACCAGTCTCTTCTTCTTCTTTGATCTTCTTGATGAACTCCTGCGCCTCCTCTGGGGTCTTGAAGATGTGGGTTCTGCCCTCATACGTGGTCAGCAGTCTCGCAGGATAGATTACACCATGACGAATCCCAAGGTTGCGCAGCTCCTTACGTACGGGATCAAACTGCTTCCTCAATTGCTGGATTCCTGTGGCCAAATCTGGGTAGAACCGCACCTGCTGGTCCTGGTGTTTAATCTCTCCTTTTTTAGCTCGTGCAGCGTTGAAGATCTTCATCCTGTCTCTGTTGCTAAGAAACTTCATAATTAAGGTCCTCGGCGGTCCCTTATCTCTCCGTGGGCCAATACGATGTGCTTTTTCCAGAACCACTGCTGATTGCAACTCCTCGCTGCCCAGCACCTCCGGAATCCACTTTTCCAGAAAGGAACATACGTCCCGACCTTCTGATTCCTCTGGAAGACCCACCAGCCTCAAATTATTCTGTCTCGACCGAGATTCCAAATCCAAAATATTATCTTCCAGAGATTTATTTTTTTTTTCCAAAGCGCGCACCTTTAATTGAAGACGGGTGACGTCATCTTCAGCACTAGCGAGACGGAGCTCCATCTGCGCCGTTCGTTCTACACAGTCACCCAATTCCTTTCTTATTCCTTCCAACGCTGTCATAATCCCATCAAATCTAGAGGAAAAGTCCGCTCTCATTGAACTCATGGCAGCCATCAGCGCATCTGCGCCATTCCCCGCAGATATTGCAGCGTTGCCAGCCTCCTCCACCATATATGGAGTTTTGTTTACTGCGTCACAGACCTGAAAGTCCGTTAATTTGGACTGTTTCGGCGGCTCGCTTTTTCCTTTTCCTGGTTTTCCAGCCTTAGGCTTCGCCGACATATCTTCGCCCAAATGCTGGGATACGTTCTGTCCCAAATGAGAGAGTTATTTGCCGATTTTTTTTTTCTAGGAGCAGAGCAGAGCGAGACACGTCCGTCCTACGTGGCAGCCATAACCGGAAGCCTGAATTCTGAATTTTATTTCCTTTGATACTGGGTCTGTGATTTTGTAGATTGCTCTTTCTGTTTGATGTTTCCTCAATTTATAGGCTAGCAATTTTGCCGATTTACTGCCTGCTTCATAGTATTTTTGTTTCAGAAATGTAAGTTTCTTCTGGATTTCTATTGTGTAGATCTCATTTATTTGGTTTTTAATTTCCTTAATCTTGAGCGAGTCAGTAGAATGAGTGTTGCCTTTGTGTTCTTTTTCTAGGTTCCTAAGTTCTGACTCTAATGTGGATAGTTTTTCTTGTCTTAGTTTCTTTTGGGTTGCCAGTTTTGCAATAATCTTTCCTCTTATTACAGCTTTGCATGCATCCCACAGTATTAAAGGGGATACTTCTCCATTATCGTTATCTTCCAAATATCTGAGAATATCTGATTCCAATTCATCTTTCAATGGTCCTTTCAGGACATTTGAATTTAACCTCCAAGAAAATGTATTATTTGTGTATTTTTGGATATTTAAGTCCATGTAGATCGGACTGTGGTCGGAGAGATCCATCAGTCCTATTTTACATGTTTTTACTCTTCCAATGTCTCTATTAAACATAAAAAATAGTCAATCCTTGAGTAAGATGAATGTGGAGTTGAGTAAAATGTATAGTCTTTTACACTGGGGTTGAGTTCCCTCCACACGTCACAGATTCCCAATTCTTTTAGTAGCATCCGAGTCTTCCTGTTTTGGGTGTTATTTTGATGTGGGGAATTACCAGAAGCATCCCAGTATGGATTCAGTCTAAGATTGAAGTCCCCACCACATATCACTAAACCTTGAGCTTTAGTTATCATTAGGTCGAATACATTTTTATAAAATTTCCAGTTAGCCCCTGGGGGAGCATACACATTCAGTAGGGTGATATCTTCTCCCTCTAGCCGCCCAGTTACCAAACTGTATCTCCCTTCTTTATCTTTGTGTTCTGATTTTTTTTCAAATGTAATTTTGGTTGATATCAATGTCGCTACTCCCCTCCTCCTCCCTGATTTATATGAAGATGAAGAGATCATTTTAAACCCTTGTCTACTGAGTTTATTGTGTTCCACGTCTGTTAGGTGGGTTTCTTGTAAAAATATTATTCCTGCTTTGTCTTTTTTCATTTTGCCTAGAATCTTGGATCTTTTAACTGGATTCAGGATTCCTTTTACATTATATGAAATTATTTTGGTTACACCCTGTTTCTCCATTGTGTTGTTTTGTTTAGTATAACTGTGTGGTGGCCCTCTTTTGTGCTACTCAGAAACTGAAAGAACATTAAAAACAAGAAAAACATTAAGAACATAGTGTAAAAAACTTTAAAACAAAAAGCTGTCATAAGAACTTCCTGAGCTGAGGTCTTTTTAAAGACCCTGTAAGAGCCTTGATGGAGTGAAGGCCCTGAGGGAAATTCCTCAAACTCTGTTACGTGTTGAGGGCCCTCTCTTACCACTGAAAGTAGTCCCATGCTTTTAACGTGAGTTTCAAAACCCAGTCCAAACTTGTAATGATTTTTTTTTTTTCCTTTTATGCCTAAACCCTGTGAAATTGTGTGCACCCTCCCACCCCCATCACATCAAACATTCACGCAAAAACAGTATTTGTTAGTATGAGGAGAACATGTGGATTATTGTCACATTTCTATTTTAACAAGTTTTTTTTTTTTTTTTTTTTTTTTTTTTATTACAAAGACTTATTTGTTTCAAATAATATGATTGTTCCATGAAATGTTTTACCACATGCTGAATATGCATCTCCTTTAAAGTTTGTTACCTTGTATGAGGGGGGTTGGATGTGCGGATTGATTCAAGAGAAAAGAGAAAAAAAAAAAAGGTCGCTATTCCAACCTGAAAACGGATAGTTTATCCGCGACGCTCTGGTGCTGGGTTTCCCGCTGCTGGTCCGTGGATTTTGAGGGTCTTTGTGTTGTCCATGTTTGCGCTTTGATCTTCTCACTCGGGTCTGCTGCGGGTTTAAATACCGTTACCGGGAGCCCTCTTTTCGCCATGTCAGCTGTTGCTTCTTCCGCTGAATTATAGAGACACGTTTCATCGCCGTAGAAGACCCTTAACTTCGCAGGAAATGGTGTCTGAAAGCGCAATTTCTTCTCTCTTAACACCTTTTTCGCGTCATTGTATTCCCTGCGCTTTTTAAGGACCTCCGGGGCGTAATCGTGTTCCACGTAGACTTTTCTCTCCTGGTGCATAAATCCTTTTTTCTGCCAGGCCAGTCTTACAACCTCTTGTTTTATTTTGAAATTGGAAAATCTTACCAACACCGAATGTGGGGGCGCTTCCGCCGCCGGCCTAGTGGCTAATGAACGATGTGCCTTTTCTATCTTCAAGTCGGTGGTTTGTGGAATATCCAATTTCTCTCTTAGTAAGGATTCCACGCATTCTGCCATTGAGTTAAAACCATTTTCGGTTCCTTCTATCAGACCATGAATTCTTATGTTGTCTCTTCTTTGTTTTCCTTCTTGGTCGGTTAGCTTAGCCTCTATAGCTGCTTGTCTTTTGCGTAGGTCTAGCACAGAATCTTCGAGCACTTTTATTCGATCCTCTGTTTCCAAGATTCGGTTCTCGGCCTGGTCCACTCTGCTGTTTGTCCTTTTCAATTCTTCTCTGAATTCCCGAAATTCGGCCGTAACTTCTCGGCGAAATCGTCGTAGCTCCTCAAATAGTGATTTCAGGCTAACCCTTTTGTTAGCTATCACCAGTTCCTCGTCTTCTGAACGGAGATCTTCCAGTTCAGATTCTCCGGCCGATACGTGTCCTGGCCTGGAGAATTTCAGTTTCTTCTGTTTTCCTTTAGACATGATGATTTTGTCTTTTGATTTTCACTCCTCCAAAAATCCGTTAAGTTTGATTTTCAAGGTGTTATCCTGGATTGGGTCTGAGAGCTTCAGTGTTAAGCTGCAGTCGCCATGGCGTCCAGACCGGAAGTCCTTTTATTTGTTTTTAAATCATTAAATGGCTGCCTTACCCGTCTGAGCTGCTCCATCCTTACACTCCTGCTCGGTCTCTCAGGTCAGCTGATCAGCTGCTCCTGGAGATACCAAAATCAAAGAGAAAGCTCAGAGGGGACAGAGCTTTTTCTGTTGCTGCACCTAAATTGTGGAATAATCTGCCTTTGTCCATCAGACAGGCCTCTTCACTGTCCATTTTAAAACTCATCTTAAAACCCATTTTTATTCTCTGGCTTTTGACCCAGTTTGACACATTGAATTTATTTGTTTTTATTGCTTCTATTGTATGACTATTGTTTTATTTGTGTTGTTTTGTACTTTTTAAGCTGTATTTTATTGCTTTTGTTTTTATGTTTAATGTTTTTATATTTTATTTATTATTGATAAATAAATTGGGCTACTGTTGGTCTAAGATCGAGGAGGAGGAGAGGGGGAAGGCATGTTAGAAGGGAGAGAGAGAAGAGGAAAGGTAGAAGTGTGAAGGTGAGAGTAGGAACATTAAATGTAGGGACTATGACTGGTAAAGGCAGAGAGTTGGCTGATATGATGGCAAGAAGAAAGGTAGATACTGTATACTGTACGTTCAAGAAGCCAGATGGAAGGGAAGCAAGACGAGGAGCATTGGAGGTGGATTTAAACTGTTCTACCATGGTGTAGATAGGAAGAGAAATGGAGTAGGAGTAATCTTGAAGGAAGAGTATGTGAAGAGTGTTCAGGAGGTAAAGAGGGAGTCAGACAGAATCATAAGTTTGAAGCTAGAAGTCAAAGGTGTGATGTTGAATGTTGTCAGTGTTTATGCTCCACAAGTTGGATGTCAGGTAGAAGAGAAGGAGGAATTCTGGAGTAAGTTGGATGAAGTGGTAGAGAGTGTTCCCAGGGGGCAGAGAGTGGTGATTGGAGCGGACTTTAATGGTCATGTAGGTGAAGGGAACAGAGGTGATGAGGAGGTGCTGGGGAGGTTTGGTATTAAGGAGAGAAATGTGGAAGGACAGATGGTTGTGGATTTTGCTAAAAGGATGGAAATGGCTGTGGTACCAATTTTCAAGAACAAAGGTGATGCTCAGAGGTGTAGTAACTACAGAGGCATAAAGTTGATCATCCACACTATGAAGATATGGGAAAGAGTTGTTGAAGCCAGGTTAAGAGGAGAGGTGACAATCAGTGAGCAGCAGTACGGTTTCATGCCAAGAAAGAGTACTACAGATGCAATGTTTGCTCTAAGAGTGCTGATGGAGAAGTATAGAGAAGGTCAGAAGGAGTTGCACTGTGTCTTTGTGGATCTAGAGAAAGCATATGATAGAGTGCCAAGAGAGGAAGTGTGGTACTGTATGAGAAAGTCAGGAGTGACAGAGAAGTATGTGAGGGTGGTGCAGAACATGTATGAGGACAGCGAGACGGTGATGTGTACTGTAGGAGTGACAGATGGTTTCAAGGTGGGGGTGGGACTACGTCATGGATCAGCTCCGAGCCCCTTCTTGTTTGCCATGGTGATGGACAGGCTGACAGACGAGGTCAGGCAGGAGTCTCCATGGACCATGATATTTGCAGATGACATTGTGATCTGCAGTGAGAGTAGGGAGCAGGTGGAAGAGAACCTGGAGAGGTGGCGGTATGCTCTGGAGAGAAGAGAAATGAAAGTCAGTAGAAGCAAGACAGAATACATGAGTGTGAATGAGAGGGAGGCAGATGTAACAGTGAATATGGAAGGAGTAGAGGTAGTGAAAGTAGATGAGTTTAAATACCTGGAGTCAACCATCCAAAGCAATGGAAAATGAACAAGAGAGGTGACGAAGAGAGTGCAGGCAGGGTGGAGAGGGTGGAGACGAGTGTCAGGGGTGATTTGTGACAGAAAGGTAGCGGCAAGAGTGAAAGGGAAGATTTACAAGATGGTAGTGAGACCTGCTATGATGTCTGGTTTGGAGATGGTGGTGCTGACAAAAAAACAGGAGATGGAGCTGGAGGTGGCAGAGTTGCGGATGCTAAGATTCTCATTGGGAGTGACTAGGAGGGACAAGATTAGAAATGAGTATATCAGAAAGACAGCTCAGGCTGAGCGATTTGGAGACAAAGTAAGAGAGGCAAGGCTGAGATGGTTTGGACATGTGCAGAGGAGGGATAGTGGATATATTGGACAAAGGATGTTGAAGATGGAGCTTTCAGGCAGGAGGAAAAGAAGAAGACCACAGAGAAGATTCATGGATGCAGTGAAGGAGGACATGGAGAGGGATGGTGTTACAGAGGAAGATGCAAGGGATAGGGTGAGATGGTGACCGATGAGCCGCTGTGGAGAACCCTAAAGGGAACAGCCAGAAGAAGAAGATTTATTGTTGATGTACAGCACTTTGTATCAACTATCGTTGTTTTTAAAGTGCTTTATAAATGAAGTTGGATTGGACTGGGTTGTGGTTGACTGGCCAACCAACCCACCTGACCTGAACTAGATTCTCTAATGGATATGACAAACACCTGACCCAACAATACAGATGAGCTGGACGTCATAACATTGCCAAAAGCAAAATCTTAAGTAAGCTGAAATATGTTAAATCAAAGCTACAGTGCTTGTTTTTCATGTGATAAGATATTTTTTCCTCACATGCAGTTTTTATAAGAACTTTGTGTCAATATAATTTTTACTAATTTTAAGCAGTTTTGAAAAGTCAAATTTTCTTGTTCTGTTGACAGATCATTTTACTTAAAATAAGCAAAATTTTCTGCCAACAGACCAAGAAAATGTCACTCATCAAAATGATTTAAAAGGAGTAAAAATGACCTCAGAAAGAAGAAATATTTTCTCACACGAAAGAACAAGTATCAACAGACTTGATTTAAGATATTTAATTTTACTCAGATATTAATTTTTGCAGTGCAGCATGGGCTTCAATAACATTTTAGCAGTGCCACAAACTGATTGCCTGCATGCCAGGCAGTACTGATGCAGTAATTTGTGGTAAAGGAGCCCCAGACATGTATTAAGTGTATAAATGAACACAATTTTCAAAAGTTAGACATTTCTATATTGGCAGTCTTTACTTTGGATCAATCTTGTGGAATATTCTAATTATGTGAGATACAGAATTTTCAGATTTATCATAGGCTATAAATCAAAAAATGCATGCTTAAGCTCCTGAGTTATTTATGTATTAATTATTATTATTATTATTATTATAAATCTTATTTTACCTCAACATGATTTTTTTAATCTGTTCCTTATCTGTTGAAAGCGCCCAACAGTTCTACAGATTTACAAATTACATCCACAGCATTACATACTCTTTTTATTTTTGTAAAAGTCATTAAAGGTTTGACAATGTTTAAAGTGGTGATTTTGTCACGTCTACATGCTGCTTTCAAAGTGAAAAATACTGACACCTGTTCTTCCTTTTGGAACCTTTTGAATGATTTCTTCAAATTACAGGGGTCCACATACTGTAGCATGAGAGGAAGGAGCAGCTAGTACAGAGTGATAACAGAGCTGGACAGCATATGCAGGGGCTGTGAGTTGTTCACTGTGATAGATAGCATATCTCAGGATAAGAGATCCAAGCTGTGTCCTGCATAGGATGAAATCACAGAACTGGAAATGATCTGCAGCAAGCTTACAGGATACACTTTGTATTTTAAACTTTTATTCGATTTGAGGGGCCAGGGAGCCTAAATTTGAAGAGTCGGGGCCAGTGGTGAGTGACAAATTTATTGGTGTCACTAGATAAGTCCTCCAGTGTCAGTGTACTGAAGGATCAGTTTCTATGGTCCATGCTGAATGCTGCCCCACAGAAACCTCGGGACTTAGTAGCAGAAGTTTACATTGTTAGTTTGATTCTGAAGGATGAACTGGGAGTGTGTAAGCATGTTGTTAGGGTAAGGGTAAGTACCTGTATTTATATAGTGCTTTTTCTAGTCTGAAGGACCACTCAGAATACTTAGCTAGTAGGTACACTAACCCTCTATTCTAAGGACTTATCAGAGACAGATACAGTGGTGTGAAAAAGTGTTTGCCCCCTTCCTGATTTCTCATTTTTTTATTATATGTTTGTCACACTTAAATGTTTCAGATCATCAAACAAATTTAAATATTAGACAAAGATTACACAAGTAAACACAAAATGCAGTTTTTAAATGAAGGTGTTTATTATTAAGGGTAAAAAAAATCCAAACCTACATGGCCCTGTGTGAAAAAGTGATTGCCCTCTAAATCTAATAACTGGTTGGGCCACCCTTAGCAGCAACAACTGCAATCAAGCATTTGCGATAACTGGCAATGAGTCTTTTAAAGCGCTATGGAGGAATTTTGGCCCACTCATCTTTCCAGAATTGTTGTAATTCAGCCACTTTGGAGGGTTTTCGAGCATGGACCGCCATATTAAGGTCATGCCACAGCATCCCAATCAGATTCAGGTCAGGACCTTGACGAGGCCACTCCAAGGCTTCATTTTGTTTTTCTTAAGCCATTCAGAGGTGGACTTGCTGGTGTGTTTTGGATCATTGTCCAGCTGCAGAACCCAAGTGTGCTTCAGCTTGAGCTCACGAAAAGATGGCCAGACATTCTCCTTCAGGATTTTTTGGTAGACAGCAAAATTCATGGTTCCATTTACTACAGCAAGTCTTCCAGGTCTTGAAGCAGCAAAACAGCCCCAGACCATCACACTACCACCACCATATTTTACTGTTGGTATGATGTTCCTTTTCTGAAATGCTGTTACTTTTACGCCAGATGTAATGGGACACACACCTTCCAAAAAGTTCAACTTTTGTCTCGTCAGTCCACCGAGTATTTTCCCAAAAGTCTTGGGGATCATCGAGATGTTTTCTGGCAAAACTGAGACCCTTTATGTTCTTTTTGCTCAGCAGTAGTTTTCGTCTTGGAACTCTGCCATGCAGGCCATTTTTGCCCAGTCTCTTTCTTATGGTGGAGTCATGAACACTGACCTTAACTGAGGCAAGTGAGGCCTGCAGTTCTTTGGATGTTGTTGTGGGGTCTTTGTTGACCTCTTGGATGAGTCGTCGCTGCGCTCTTGAGGTAATTTTGGTCGGTCGGCCTCTCCTGGGAAGGTTCACCACTGTTCCATGTTTTCGCCATTTGTGGACAATGGCTCTCACTGTGGTTCGCTGGAGTCCCAAAGCTTTAGAAATGGCTTTATAACCTTTTCCAGACTGATAGATCTCATTTACTTTGTTTATCATTTGTTCCTGAATTTCTTTGGATCCCAGCATGATGTCTAGCTTTTGAGGATCTTTTGGTCTACTTCACTTTGTCAGGCAGATCCTATTCAAGTGATTTCTTGATTGAGAACAGGTGTGGCAGTAATCAGGTGTGGATGTGGCTAGAGAAATTGAACTCAGCTTTGCAAAGATGTGATAAACCACAGTTAATTTATGTTTTAACGGGGGGCAATCACTTTTTCACACAGGGCCATGTAGGTTTGGATTTTTTTTTTACCCTTAATAATAAACACCTTCATTTAAAAACTGCATTGTGTGTTTACTTGTGTTATTGTTGTCTAATATTCAAATTTGTTTGATGATCTGAAACATTTAAGTGTGACAAACATACAAAAAAATGAGGAATCAGGAAGGGGGCAAACACTTTTTCACACCACTGTACTTGTTTAGATAAAACAATAACATAATAATGAAATTGAATTAAATAAATAATTACATTTTGTAGTGATTAAGTAAATTTTGTTGAAGAATGTCTTTGCAGCTAATTGTTAAAACCTCCCTGTCCCCATGATGTACCTAGATGCAGACCCACCTAGGATGTGCTTAAAGCAAAGGACAATGGCCTAGGAGAAGTAACAGTTTTCATGAAATCATAAATGCCCACATCTCCTGACCTTTGACAATGACCTTGACTGCAACCTGGATGCAGACTTGAGGGTCATTGTGAGTGAGTTGGGTGAGAATCGAGGTAATTGCCAAGGAGGAGGAGGAGGAGGAGGAGGAGTGTTTTTTTTCCAAAAATCATGTAAGGGCCCAGATCTCCTGGCACACATTTAAAACTCTGTTTTCTTTTCAAGCTAAACAAATGTTTAGCTGCATAACATATAGTCAGCAGTGCCAACCCCCCAAAATGTGGATGTTTCAATGTGCAGGAACTCAACCTTAAACCTGACGAAATGTGGATGTAAAACTACAATGTTAACTGGTTAGTGGCCGCTAATGCTGACTTGAGCTGCCTTGACACAGGTGTTTTGATGGCCACCAGCAGAGGGCACTGTTTATTGCTAAAGTAACCACAGTCTTCATATACTCAGAAAAAATGAGCAACCCCAACAGAGATTTGGAATCTCCAAATGCTTCTAGTTCTTACACTCATGACTTGTACTAACCAGAAACTACACCATCTTTAGTCTTTTCTTTTTGTTGGGGGGATGTCATGTAATTTAAATCTATTAATCCGTTCTTCTTGCTCAACAGAAATTGAATGTATTGTTGTTGACAATTTCTTTATATGACATCATATGGATAGTTTGCACTTTTTCCTGAGATGAATGCAGTGACACTTTTTCAGTACAGTGATTACAGATAGTATAATCCACACCAAGTATACCATCTGTAGTTGTGGCACAAACTGGTGACTTGTGGAGAATGTGCTCAAGGATGAGGCTGAGTTTATTCCTCAGATTCAGCTTAACAGATCACATACTCCAACCATCTCAAAGCAAGAAAAGAAGAAGTTTCATCTCACATCTGGGTTTTATACCCCAGGCACGAAACAGCAGTCACATGGTGCTTAATCAAACGCACAGTCGCATGGTACTTAATCCCAATCACAAAGTAACCCCTTTGATCTCACACCATTGTCCTTTAGTCTCTGTGGTCCGGAAATCTCCCCCGGTTGTCTCCCTGAAACAAAGGCCGAATCTCACACTCTTCGTTGTCTCTCAGAGGCTCAGTCCCTTTTGTTCCATGAGACGTGTAGCACACAATAAACATACAGCAATACATTTGTGGAGAATATGTAACCAACATATGTGCCACATGACCCCCCCAAACGTCTAAAATGGGACAAACATAACCAGAGATACATGACATAATAACATTACTACATATCAATCCACCAGTTGCCTAGCTCTAAGTCTCCTGCCGTATCTGCTGAAAGCCGGCTTTGCTGTTTCTGCAGCGTCCTCCTGCTCCTGTGGATTAGAACTGTTCTCTGTGGGTGTTCTGTAGAATGCCTTCTAGGAGGTCTGCCGCGACGGGGGGCTCTCGCCAACTGCACTGCTTCATCCGCCAAAACAAAAGCAGGTCAACTCCTGTCTGTCTCCTAAATCTAGCAAAAAATGCTTCTCTCCTGTTTCCAGCACCTTGAATGGCCCATCCTAAGGCAGGCGCAAGTTGGGGCGATAAGCATCATGTCTCACAAAAATAAACTCCACATTTTTTAAAGCCTTCGGCACAAAAACGCGTGGGAAACTGTGATGAACCGGGCCAGGAAGCGTGTTTGATCCTGTGCCGCTCTGCAACAGCTGAGCGGGGGGGGGGGGCAATTTGGCGCAGGATTATCGGGGAGAAATTCCTCGGGCAGACGGAGAGGCTGTGCAGAAACTAACTCAGCTGGGGAGGCTTGCAAATCCTCCTTAGGTGCAGAACGCAACCCCAATAAAACCCATGGTAGTTTGTCAACCCAATTTGTATCTGTAAGCGACGCTCTGAGGGCCGTTTTCAATGACCTATGAAAACGCTCGCATAAACCGTTAGCCTGGGGGTTGTACGCGGTGGTGCGGTGGATCTTTACCCCTAGACTGCGGGCCATCGCTGACCAGAGTTCGGAAACAAATTGAGGACCTCTGTCAGAAGTTATGTCCGACGGAACTCCAAAGCGCGCTACCCAAGCCGTTAAAAACGCGCGCGCCACTTCCTCCGCTGTGGTTGATGCCAGAGGGACCGCTTCCGGCCAACGCGTGGTGCGGTCCACCATCATCAAAAGGTGTGTGTACCCCTGTGACGACGGAAGGGGGCCTACCATGTCGACATGCACATGATCAAAGCGCTTAGCCAGAATGTGAAAAGGCTCCAAAGGAGCTCTAGTGTGTTTGTGTATTTTGGCTCGCTGACACGCTACGCAGGCTGTCGCCCATTCCTTGACCTGTCTGCGCAACCCCGGCCAAACAAATTTCTCTCCCACCATTTTGACCGATGCGCGCACCCCCGGGTGCGCCAGAGAATGGATCAAGTCAAAAACGCGGCGGCGCCACGCAGCTGGTACCACGGGATGCGGCCGTCCCGTGGAGACATCGCAGATTAGGGGAGGCATACCTATTTGCAGCACCCTGTCCTCCAGCCTTAACCCTGCTGGTCCAGACTGGAGCGCGCGCACGTCCGCATCGCTAACCTGCTCCGCGGTCATGGCTGCATAATCTAACCCTACGCTGACCGGGGCCGCGTGCGCTTCTGCGTCGCTACCCTGGCCCGCGGCCATGGCTGCAGAGTCTGCCCCCACGTGGCCTGGCGCCGGCACAGCACGCGAGAGGCAGTCTGCCACTACATTAAGTTTACCTGCGACATGCTGGATATCGGTGGTGAACTCTGATATTGCGGCCAGCTGTCTTTGCTGCTGGCCCGACCAAGGTTCCGAAATCTTGGCCATCGCAAAAGTCAGCGATTTGTGGTCCACAAATGCGGTGAAACGGCGCCCTTCCAGCCAGAACTGGAAATGGCGGCTGGCCAAGTGTAGGGCCAACAACTCCCTGTCGAACGCGCTGTATTTTCGCTCGCTATCGCGCAAGGTTTTGCTGAAAAACGCGAGCAGTTGCCAGGTCCCCGCTACAAACTGTTCAACGACCGCCCCCACCGCTAAATCGGACGCGTCAGTGGTGAGGGCCATGCGGGCCGTTGGAACTGGATGTGCCAACAAGGCCGCGTTTGCCAGTGCTGTTTTGACTTGAGAGAATGCGCGCTCCCGCTCAGGAGACCATTCGATTTTATTCGTGGGTTTTTGTTTTTTTAGCGCAGCGTACAATGGTTGCATGAGCTGCGCTGCGCTTGGGAGGAAACGGTTATAAAAATTAACCATTCCCAAAAACTCCTGTAATGCTTTGACCGTTTGAGGGTGGTGAAAATTTGTTATTGCGCGCACTTTATCGGGCAGAGGGACCGCTTCTTCTGGCGAAACGCGATGCCCCAAAAAATCAATCTGCGCTACCCCAAACTGACACTTCGCTGGGTTAATTATTAACCCGTGCTCTGCCAGCCTCCGGAAAACTGCCGTGAGGTGGCTTTCATGTTCGTCTTCGGACGTGCTGGCTACTAAAATGTCATCCAAGTAGACGAACACGAAAGGGAGGTCGCGTAGCACCGCGTCCATCATGCGCTGGAACGTCTGCGCGGCCCCCTTGAGTCCAAAAGGCATGCGCAAAAACTCAAAAAGCCCGAAAGGAGTTATTACCGCTGTTTTGGGTATGTCCTGGGCGCGCACTGGAACCTGATGGTAGCCGCGCACTAAATCTATTTTAGAAAAAATGCGCGCCCCCGCCAAATGAACCGAAAAATCTTGGATGTGTGGGATCGGTTAGAGGTCGTGTGCAGTGGTGTTATTCAACCTGCGGAAATCACCGCAAGGTCGCCACGAGCCATCAGACTTTGGGACCATGTGCAATGGTGAAGCCCAGGGGCTTTTCGAACGTCTGATGATGCCCAGTTTTTCCAGGTTGGCAAACTCCTCGTGCGCTATGGTCAGCTTAACTGAGTCCAGGCGCCGAGCTTTTGCAAAAACGGGCGGGCCGGTGGTAGTGATATAATGCTCCACCCCATGTTTGGCCACTGTTGCCGAAAACGTTGGGACTGTTAGTGCTGGGAACTGAGTGAGGAGTGCGTGGAACTTACCACCCGCAGCTGTGACGTTGGCTTGTGCAGTTGGCGGTGCTACTCGTGCTGTGCAGGGAATAGAGTGAAAAGACAGTGCATTAACCAGACGTCTGTTAGCAAGATCAACCAATAAACCATGTGAGCACAAGAAATCAGCCCCTAACATGTTGAAACTGACTGCAGCTACAATAAAAGTCCACTCAAATGAACGGCCCTGCAGAGACAGAAGCAGAGTCCTCTCACCGAAGGTCTTAATAGCTGAGCCGTTCGCTGCTGACACTGACACCCAGGGAACCTTGGACGGCATCAGTCGGTCCGCGTAGGAAGGCGTGATGAAACTCATCTGGGAGCCTGTGTCCACGAGGAATTGTCTCCCCGAACGTGCATCTGTCAGGTAAAGCAGCTTGTTCTCCTCCCCGAGGGTCGCAGCCACTACCGACCCTCGGTCTTGGTGTTTCCCGAACGCTTGAAGTGGCACGGTGGGAGGCACTTGTGTGCCCTCTCTGCAAAGCGGCGATGATAGAAGCAAAGGACGTCATCCGCTCCGTGTCGCCTGGTCCTTGCTGCTACCGTCGTCGGCGCGTCTGGCGCTGCAACCACTGGCCCCATGCCGTCTCCGGGCATCGCTCCTAGCTCCGCTGCTGCCGCCGAAACTGCGCTCCGCTTGTGGGCGTCGACGAGTCGCTGCACCTCCTTGCTCAGCCCATGGTAGTCTCGCTTTGCCAACCGGGGTGAATCTGCCAGTGTAACTCTCACCGCTGGCGGCAGGGTCCGGAGGAAAAGGTGGGCAAAGATAAATTCGCAGTCCTCGGAGTCTTTCAGCCTCAGCATTTTCACCATCAGGTCTACGGGGCTGTCGTTCTCCGACTCCGTCAACGCCAGAAGCCCCTCTGCTCGCTGTTGCACCGAGGGGGTGAAATGACTGATAAGCGCAGCTTTCAATGCGCCGTATTTGTCGCTGTCCGATGGGTGATTGACCAGGTCTTCCACCCTCTGGACTGTGTGGCTGTCCAGCTTCGCCACCACATGGTAGAATTTCGTGTCGTCCTTCGAGATTCTCCGGAGGTTGAACTGCGCCTCGACCGCGCTAAACCAGGAGCGCGGACTATGCTGCCAGAAGTCGGGCAGTCGGAGTGTGGAGGCAGCCATCAGGCTGGCTTCTGCCAAGCCCCGCTCGGGAGAATTATTTCTGCTCATTTTTCGTCGTAAGGTCACCAGTGTGGAGAATGTGCTCAAGTATGAGGCTGAGTTTATTCCTCAGATTCAGCTTTATTAACAGATCACATACTCCAACCATCTCAAAGCAAGAAAAGAAGAAGTTTCATCTCACATCTGGGTTTTATACCCCGGGCACGAAACAGCAGTCACATGGTGCTTAATCAAACATACAGTCACATGGTACTTAATCCCAATCACAAAGTAACCCCTTTGAGCTCACACCATTGTCCTTTAGTCTCTGTGGTCCGGAAATCTCCCCCGGTCGTCTCCCTGAAACAAAGGCCGAATCTCACACTCTTCCGTTGTCTCTCAGAGGCTCAGTCCCTTTTGTTCCATGAGACGTGTAGCACACAATAAACATACAGCAATACATTTGTGGAGAATATGTAACCAACATATGTGCCACAGACTCTACATTGCACAGTGAAAGAAGAAAAAAATTTTTTTAACAAATTGTTAGATGCCACACACAGAAAATGGATAATACATCCCTAAAGCCTGAGTCAAACCACTGGTTGTAAAGCCATTGTTGTAGGCTGCTGAAACAGAATGGTGGTACAGTGGTTAGTACTGTTGCCTCACAGCTAGAAGGTTCCAGGTTTCAATCCCCAGGCTGGCAGGGATGGGAACCTTTCTTTGTGGAGTCTGCATGTTCTCCTTGTGCTGTGTGGGTTTACTCTGGATGCTCCGGTTTCCTCCCACAATCCAAAGACATGCATGTTCGGTTAATTGGTGACTCTAAATTGTTCCTAGGTACAGTGGTGTGAAGAAGTGTTTGCCCCCTTCCTGATTTCTCATTTTTTTGTGTTTGTCACCCATAAATGTTTCAGATCATCAAACAAATTTAAATATTATACAAAGATAACACAAGTAAACACAAAATGCAGTTTTTAAATGAAGGTGTTTATTATTAAGGGTAAAAAAAATCCAAACCTACATGGCCCTGTGTGAAAAAGTGATTGCCCCCCGTTAAAACATAAATTAACTGTGGTTTATCACATCTTTGGAAAGCTGAGTTCAATTTATCTAGCCACACTAGACCTGATTACTGTCACACCCATTCTCAATCAAGAAATCACTTAAATAGGACCTGCCTGACAAAGTGAAGTAGACCAAAAGATCCTCAAAAGCTAGACATCATGCTGGGTTCCAAAGAAATTCAAGAACAAATGATAAACAAAGTAAATGAGATCTATCAGTCTGGAAAAGGTTATAAAGCCATTTCTAAAGCTTTGGGACTCTAGTGAACCACAGTGAGAGCCATTATCCACAAATGGCAAAAACATGGAACAGTGGTGAACCTTCCCGGGAGTGGCTGGCCAACCAAATTTACTCCAAGAGTGCAGCAACAACTCATCCAAGAGGTCACCAAAGACCCCACAACAACATCCAAAGAACTGCAAGCCTCACTTGCCTCAATTAAGGTCAGTGTTCATGACTCCATCATAAGAAAGAGACTGGGCCAAAATGGCCTGCATGGCAGACTTCAAGGACAAAAACCACTGCTGAGCAAAAAAGAACATAAAGGCTTGTCTCAGTTTTGCCAGAAAACATCTCGATGATTCCCAAGACTTTTGGGAAAATACTCTGTGGACTGATGAGACAAAAGTTGAACTTTTTGGAAGGTGTGTGTCCCATTACATCTGGCGTAAAAATAACACAGCATTTCAGAAAAGGAACATCATACCAACAGTAAATATGGTGGTGGTAGTGTGATGATCTGGGGCTGTTTTGCTGCTTCAGGACCTGGAAGACTTGCTGTGGTAAATGGAACCATGAATTCTGCTGTCTACCAAAAAATCCTGAAGGAGAATGTGTGGCCATCTGTTCGTGACCTCAAGCTGAAGGACATTTAGGTTTGCAGCAAGACAGTGATTGAAAACAAACCAGCAAGTCCACCTCTGAATGGCTTAAGAAAAACAAAATAAAGACTTTGGAGTGGCCTAGTCAAAGTCCTGACCTGAATTTGATTGTGATGCTGTGGCATGACCTTAAAAAGATGGTTCATGCTCAAAAACCCTCCATTGTGGCTGAATTACAACAATTCTGCAAAAATGAGTGGGCCAAAATTCCACAGATATGCCATGGTTACTGTTACTGTTACTGTTAGGTATTCTATCATTACAGAATACCTAATTATTGAAAATGAATGTGACATCCAATATTAGCGACTGTTTGTGATCCCTTGTTTATTTGTTTGTCAGATCACTTATTTGTGTGATCTTTTATCACTTATATTCAAGATAATAGTGTATCTTGCACTTTGGGGAATGGGAGTCGTTCAGTCATTATCATTATTTTAGTTTGTATCACTGTTCAGTGATGGAGTTCAGTGTAATATTGAATTTCTTCTGTGTATCATCAATAAACTCATGCAGTACTATAACAGGGCACATTTACAAATATTTGAGACCCATTGTAGTGCATCATTTTATATTTTAGCAATATTTTGTAATTAAAAGTTTTTTTTAAAACTGTAATCAACCAAATTAACTACAAAACACCCAACATCAATAAAGTACATCTGTCTATTATTATTCACAGCATAAGGACCCGTTTGACTGCAACCGTTGTATCAGTGTTGCCCATTTGTCAGTAAATATTTAACTAAAAATGATTTATTTCATTATTTGGGTGTTTTTGTGTCCTGCGTTTGGTTGTTAAGTCATTCCAGCCATTCTGCTCCACAGTCATGGCAGTATTAAGTTTTTAATTTTTAGATACTCGTGCGGGAGGGGGGACTGGCAGTCCTGCATAGTACAGCGGTACCACACAGGTGAAGCAGAAGCAGGGACTCCTGTCTACTCCTGACTGGGCAGGCTGGGTGTGCCTCCCCGCGAAGGACCATGGTCCGCCCGGTTAGGCTGCTGCTTCTCCCTGCATGTTCTGTGTTGATAGACCGGTATTCTTTGTCAGACCCAGGTTCCCACTGACGCTCGCACACCTCATGTTCTCCACACATGCCGAATTATCCTTTAGAACTATGCAATCACGGCATCTTCAGTATTTTCTTTTTCTAGTCAAATTTGTCATTTTTCATTTCCTTGTTTTGTCCAGGGAACACTGTGGTGACTGACCCCCCCCCCCACCCCCGGCACATCGTGTTCTCTATGCTGAGCGCCCCCCCCCCACACACACACGTCGTGTTCTCTATGCTGAATATATCCATTAGACCTACGCAATCACAGCAGCTTTATGGTATATATTTTGACTGAGTGGCTCCATACCCGTGGATGCACACCTCACCAGCAAAGCACTTGTAAAGTCTTTGTTTGCGAAGCGTTGTGGTGACTGACAGGTCATGATGCTGTATTATCCAATCAGCATGGTCGTGATGCGGCGTATTCTCCAATGACCACGGAGTCAATCCGAAACCCCGCCCACACTTCTTGAAGCCAGGGGGATGAAGACATAGAGCGGTCACACAGCGGTGGCTAAACTTTTATTGATAAAAATTATGTATTTTGACTGAGTGACTCCATATTCGGCAATGCACACCCTCGTAGCATCAGCAAAGCACGTTTAAAATGTTAGGTCAGTGTGACGAACGGTTTGAGAGATATCTGAGGAACATACACACACAAACAGACAGAGATCCCTTGAATTTATAGATAGATATAAACATGCTATGTTGTAGTTGCACATATTGCGATGATGAACTAAGCCAAACACCCCACCTCTTGATACTTTCTTCTCTTTACAGCCATAACTTCTGTTCTTCTTGTCCAGTAGATCTCCACGAGTCTTTCAAGGTGTCAGGTTTGCTGTGACTATTTTGTGACCAGCAAAGACCAACAACTTCTTCCTCTCCGTGAAGCAGCTCATTGAGTATTCACATCCTTCTCTGGAAGTGTGTTAAAAAGCTTTTGAGCGAGACACAGGACTGTTGCTGATAGGGGGCCTGCAACTGAATGAGAGGTCCTCTTGGCCCTGACCCTCTTCCCAGTTAATCCTTTCATCCTCAGATTAATGGCATCAGCCAGAAAGGTGCTCTGCTCTTCTCTGTTGTGTCTTCTTTGTTTGCTGCCTCAATCCTGTCTCCTGTCACACCTCATCATTATTTGCTGAATGATGGGCTTGCTCAGAATCGTAACTATTACAGTATTTTTGTTTTTTAAAGGGCCCATGCTGTGAAAAATTGGGTTTTAGTAAGCTTTAACCTTTATAAAATCTGTTCATTACTTCTGCCTTCAGTTCCCCTCTAATTCTGTTGGCTGTTAAACTCTGCCTCTGCTTCTTGCCAGTCAAAATGGTAAGGGCCATCCACACCACACTGTGTGGACACTGCCATCCACTTGAGTTAAAACGATTTTTAAAACTATAATTTTATAGATAAGAGTTACTGTATCTTTATAGTGCATGGTGTGGACGGCCCTTTAGGGTGCGGACTGGAAAGTGACTGTTTCTGATGGAGAGTTACAGACAGCCTTTTTTTCTGGCGATGTCAAGCAACACAGAAGTTTGTTTTTTTTTAAACTACATGTTTATGTCCTTAAACTTAAATTTAATGCCTGGAAAATGCACAATATGGCACCATGAAAGTAGAAGAGTAGTAAGTTGGTTTATACTAAACTGTCATCTCTGCTGGAGTCCGAGTTCCACCCTATGCAGGACATACTGAATGCACTGAGGAGCTCATTTAGCAGCAGACTACATCATCCCAGGTGCACAACCGAGAGGTTTCGCAGGTCCTTCCTACCAACGGCTGTCAGACTGTACAACCTAAGCAGGGCTGCTCGCAGAGATAGCAAAAAGACGTAACAAACTAATAGTTTTTTGAATGCAAAAGATGCAATAGACTTACACAATGGTCCCCTCCGGCATACAACTAGGAAAATACCGGTCGATATGGAGAGTGAGAATATGTATGGGCACATAATCATACCATGTAGGATAACTAAGTAGACGGTTGTGCTGTTTCATCCCATCTAGCAACAATGCTCTGCACTGTGTGTGTTTATATATTTACATATTTATTCCATCTAGCTACAATGCTCCGCACTGGGTGTGTTTATGTTTATATATCTATATATTTATTCCATCTAGCTACAATGCTCCGCACTGTGTGTTTATATATCTACATATTATTCCATCTAGCTACATTGCTCTGCACTGTGTTTACATATTCATATATTTATTCCATCCAGCTACAATGCTCTGCACTGTGTGTCTGTGTGTGTGTATATATATATTTTATTGTAATATGTACATATGTATATTAGCTGCTCTTGCTTGCTTGTTTTTTTTCTTGCCTTCTGATTGTTGCTCTGAGTGTTGCTATCCCTGTGCTGTTGCAATCCTGGAATTTCCCCGTTGTGGGACTAATAAAGGCTTATCTTATCTTATCTTATCTTATACTGAATACATTTATGCTTAACACTCTGCTGATCGAAGACCGAAGGGGGATTATGTTATGGGGCAGTCTCGTCCATCCTTCCATCTGTCCCACTTTTGTGAAATCAACTCTTCCTACAGTTTTGTTCCAATTGTTTTGAAACTTGGGACCAGGGTTTGATACACACTGATGATGTGTGTATTGCAATTTGACTCTAATCAGATGAATTTTGCGGGAGTTGTAGCCCCTGATTTATGACCTCTTATTTCACCTCAGTTAATAGACAGTAACTGTCTGGTGAAATCATCTCTTCCTAATTTTATTCCAGATGTTTTGAAACTTGGTACCATGGTTTGATATACACTCATGATGCGCATATTGCAATTTTTCTCTGATCAGATGACCTTGACGTCAAGGTCAGAGGTCACATTTTCCCTAAACCTTGTACACACAACAACTACTGAAAGAAATGGTGTAGGCTTTTCAAATCGATACAGTAGTTGTATCTAAGATGCATCTTGGATGATTTACACCCTGACCTGACTATGGGTTTGGGGTCAAAGGTCAAAGTTAACACTCCATTTACACTATGGTAAATGTTAAATTTACTATTACTATAAAACGAGTAAAGCTAGGGCCACCAAATCTGGTATACAGGTTCACCTTGGAATCCTGACTTCTGACTATGGGTCGTAAAGCTAGGGTCACCAAACTTGGCACACAGGTTCACCCTGTGACCGTGAAGTGTGACTATGTGTTTGGGATTGCAAGGTCAAAGGTCAACATCAAAATGGCTTATAAACTGTATCTCAACAATAAAGAAAACTAGGGTCACCAAACTTGCTACACAGTTTCACCTTAGGATCTGGACCTATGAATATAGGCTTGGGGTCAGAAGGTCAAAGTTAGCATTCCATTTGCTCTATTACTATAAATGAATAAAGCTAGGGCCACCAAACCTGGTGCACAGGTTCACCTCGGGATCCTGCCCTACAACTGTCGGTTGTGTACTTTGTTGTATATTCATGGATGATGAGCAGTGTTGGGCAAGTTACTAAAAAATGGTAACTAATTACAGTTACTAGTTACTTCTTTTCAAAAGTTACTGAGTTACTTTACCAATTACTGCATGATTAAAGTAACTAGTTTCTTGGAAAAGTAACTTTCATGTTACTTTTAAATGCATACTTAAATCATCTTGCAAACATAGCAAGATCATTTAATTAATGGATTACATTAAATGGATTATTGGATTGCTGTCCTACTGCTATTGTTGTTTTGTGTCATTTGTTTTATCATTGTTGTATTGTTTATTGTTGTTGTATTGTGTTATCTGTTCTATGTGGCTGGCACTGGCTGGCCAGGGGACACAAGACGGAAATTAGCTTCAGCTATAATCTTGTATGCTGCATATTTACATGTCTTATGTTCATTAATATGCACTGTCCCTTTCATAAATAAATAAACTTATAAACTTACATTACGGGCTTATTTAATGTCAGGCTGAAAACAGACTGTTTCAGACAGAGCTTTTAGAACATGTTCAGTCTGCCTTATCCTGCCTTGAGAGTTCTTATTGTGGGAAAAATCTGAAGAAAATCAACATGATATTGCCAGTAATTTCCTCATTTTGGAGTGAGAGTTGGCAACACTGCATAAAGCTCTCCATGTTTATCTTACCTTTATGATATGGATTTAATCCGATATGCAGTGATCCAAAGAAAATGTCCATTATCCACAGGCTAAATGTCTGCTGTGACAGAGACATAATCCAGTCCCTCAAATTCCTTTTGGATGATCTTTATCCTGGTAGCAAGTAAATGTGTTTTAACTTAAGTGGATCACAGTCCAGCTGTCTGATGGAACGTGACTATTATCACATCTTCAGTCTGTAACAACATATCTGGCAATTAGGTTTCATTCTTGCTGGGTCACAAACTGTCCAGATGCATACCTGTGCTTGAAATCCAGCCGTGGCTATTGAGACAAGAGTATTTCCACTTTACATCCAGCCGTGGCTGTTCAGATAGCATAGATTCACTGTTGTTTGCATAGCTAGCCATTACTTAGCTTGTCATGTCTCGTGTACATCCCCTCTGTGATTGTATGTGTGGCCCCGCCCATCCTGTAGCTGTTCCACTGCTGTCTCTGATTGGCCCTGATTGTTCCCACCTGTCCTGTATTGTTTTGATTACCCCCTGTCTATATATACCAGTGTCAGTCTATGTCAAGTGTGGCATCATTGATGTTTCTGTGTTACTTGGTCGTGTTTGTGTTCCCAGTTCTAGTTGTTCTAGCTGCATTGTCCTGAGTTTCTGCCCTGCCTGGTTTTAGTTTTGTTTGCAGCCCATGTGCAGCTGTTTATTTGTGTTTAAGTTTAGTTTAATAAATTATCATTTTCGCATCACACTCGTGCCTGAGTCCTCTCCACCACCAACCCGTGATGCAGCGCCCTGTGTGTGTTTTTGGTTTTTTTTACATATATGGATATATGGATATTTAATATCAATTTTAACAATACTCAGAGATTCAAGTAATATAACTAAACAATTAAAACTGAAAAAATGACTTTTTAAAATTTTCTGTAAAATGTAATTCTAAAAACATGCAATTTCTGGCGAGGAATAAATTAGGACACCCCCACATTTATTCCCACTTAAAATGGCTAAAATTACACACAGGTGTATCACATCAGGTGCACATGATTAGAACATCATTACTCAGCATTTTGAAGGAGGCTTGTCCTATTTAAACCTCAGATATTTAGTTTGGTGTGCTCCTGACTGTTGAAGTGGGAGTGAACACTTTGGTGAGATCAAAAGATCTGTCTGAGGCCTTCAGGAAGAAGATTGTAGCAGCTTATGAGTCTGGTAAGGGTTTTAAAAAGATCTCAAAAGAATTTGAAATCAGCCATTCCACTGTCCAGAAAATAGTCTACAAGTGGAGGACATTCAAAACAACTGCCAACATGCCCAGGTCTGACCGACCAAGCAAGTTCACCCCGAGAACAGACTGCAAGATGCTAAAAGGTCTCCAAAAACCCTAGGACCTACAGCAGGCTTTTGCTACTGTTGATGTGAAAGTGCATGCCTCTACAATCAGAAAGAGACTGCAAAAGTTTAACTTGCATGGGAGGTGTGCAAGGAGGAAACCTTTGCTCTCCAAGAGAAACATGAAGGTTAGACTGAAGTTTGGCAGAGAGAATGTAGACAAAGACCAGGACTTGTGGAATAATGTTCTTTGGACAGATGAGTCGAAAATTAACACCAGAACAGAGGACATGTTTGGTGTAGGCCAAATACAGCATTCCAGGAAAAGAACCTCACACCAGCTGTGAAACATGGAGGTGGAATTGTTACGGTTTGGGGGTGCTTTGCTGCAGCAGGACCTGGCCAGCTCTCCATCACAGAATCTGCCATGAATTCTACCGTGTATCAGAGGGTGCTTGAGGACCATGTGAGACCATCTGTAAAAAAATTAAAGCTGAAGCGGAACTGGACCCTACAACATGACAGTGACCCAAAACATACCAGTAAATCCACCAAGGACTGGCTAAAAACTAAGAAATGGAGAGTCCTGGAATGGCCGAGTCAAAGCCCAGATCTTAATCCCACTGAGATGCTGTGAGGTGACTTAAAACGGGCTGTACATACAAGAACCCCCTCAAACATCTCACAGCTGAAAGAATTCTGCATTGAGGAGTGGAGCAAGCTTTCCTCAGATTGATGTTAGAGACTGGTCGACGGCTACAAGAAGCGTCTCACTGAAGTTATTTCAGCAAAGGGGGTAACACTAGCTATTAGGCGGTGGGGTGTCCTAACTTTTTCCTCAGTTAGAATACACACTTTTGTTGATATTTTTTGTTTAATGAGTAAAACAAGGTTAATTTTTGTTATTCACCTGCAATTAAATCACCTTCTTTTCCAGAGATGAATAAAAACAAGATTAGACATCAGTATGTGAACATTTCTTAATAAAGAACTGAATATTTAATGGGATGTCCTAATTTTTTTCACATGACTGTAAGTGTGACAAATATGGAAAAATATAACAAAATCAGGAAGGGTCAAATACTTTTTCACAACACTGCATATGGTTTTATTATGCTGGTTAAAAGTCGCTGTGAGCTTTTGGATTTAACTGTAACTGATCACCGTTAGCTCATCCTGTTTGTTACAGGTGTTGACGCCGCAAAAGTCCATGCTGTGCAAAGTGGTGTGTTTGTAGATTGTTAACCTTATAAAATATGACCATGAGTGACGTTTATAAACCTGACAGACTAGTTAATAAAACCTAAGCAATATTTTTGACCACAAGATGGCAGCAGGAGACTGTGGGAAATGACGGTTTAAACTGAACTGACTGATTTCAGACTTTATGCTCTCCACAGTACTGTAAGCTATGTTTTTCCGGATACGTTCCTTTTCTGGCCTTGGCTTATTGTTTACTGCTTGCATTGCTCTTTTTTTCAGGGGGGGCGTGTTCGTGTCACCCTGCTTGCACGCAGCACTGAATACAGGAGGATACTTAACCAAGACGAAGTGAGTTCAGTACCAGAATCCCTCACTCTTTTCACATATATTCTTTTTTTTTTCTACACAGATTCATTCTTCAACTTGTTTCCCACTCTCTACCACCATTTCTCTTCCCCTTTCTTCCCTCTTTTTATTGTTCTTTATACCACATTCCCTCAGCACCCCTCTTTTCCCCTCCTATAGGTCCACCATTGATTTACTGCCCACCTCTGTTAAGTGCCTATTTAAAATTGTACATGCTATAAACAGTATGAGTAAAGAAGACTTGACGTTTTTATTCTGACTGTCCATATTTGTTTACTCTCTCATTGCTCACAGAACATGTTACTCTGTTTTCTGTTACAGCTAGTAAATGCCCTCAAGACCGTGCCTTTACTGGAGGTCACTGTGGTGGACTACAAATACAAGTGAGTTACAGAAGGCCTGCCACATTAAACGAGGTGTTACTGAGCGCTGGGCGGGAATATAACAGTTCTGTAAAGAGAATAAAGGAAATTAGATGTCTGATGTGCAATTTGTTTTCCGCCTTTCAGGGATGTTCCCTTCCTGGAGCAGCTGAGGGTCACCCATAACTCAGACATCTTCATAGGGATGCACGGGGCTGGCCTGACACACCTCCTCTTCCTCCCCGACTGGGCTGTTATCTTCGAGTTGTGAGTGACATTTCGTCCAAGCGCTGATAACTGAGTGTCTGTGTGAAATGAAGGACCGGGGAGAAGGATGAGTCTGTCAGGATGCTCCACGCGGCACCCCTCAGCCATTTGGTGCACGACTGCAAAATAACGCTTAATTGAGCAGGCATTTGTCATATCCGGCAGTCCTGGGAGAGGGGGGTGCTTGTGGATTGTGTTTGTGCGTGAATTTTGATGGGTGACACAAAGAGAGAAACGCGGTGTGCTTGCAGTGAGAGAGGGGGAAAGGAGAAAAACGGACAGAAGAGAGCGAGAGATGGAAAAAAAAAAGAGTGTGCATCTGTCCCTCACAGATATAACTGTCAGGATGAGAGCTGCTATCAAGATCTGGCTCGGCTGCGGGGCGTTCGATACGTGACTTGGCAAAAAATGGACAAAGTGCTCCCACAGGACAAGGTAGGGGGAACTCCTGTACGCGCCATTAGCTCTGTAGTACCTCACAGGGAGCTCAGCTCACCTCATGTATACGCACTCACGCACATTTAATCATGTGGTAGGAGACTGTAAGTTCCCCTCCGCTACATGCATTTCCTCTGCCTCTTCTCTCTCAGGGTCACCACCCCACCCTCGGCGACCATCCCAAGTTTACCAACTACTCCTTTGATGTGGGCGAGTTCATGCGTCTCGTGCTGGAGGCGGCCGATTACGTCACCCATCATCCTAAATGGCAGCGCCGTGTCCTTCGTGACGAACTCTAGAGTGTCTGCAACTGAAGGGCTGGGGCAGACATCTGGCTACTGAAGAATTTTTAATTAGAACCTGTCCTTTGTTTTGAGAGATAACACATCCTTCCATTGGCAGGCCTAGTTTGGGCTATCTTTAAAAGTTGTCATATTCAGCAGTGAATCCAGGGTCCTGTTTTATTTTTACTGCATATCATTCACCACTCTGACACGCTCGGATTAATGAAAACAGTAGAGCAGACAGCTCGAGCTCTCACCAGCTCTATTAGTGTCAAATCAGTTAAAGGATTAGGAGCATGCAGTCGAAGCATCTGGAGGGCAATAAGACGCGTCCTATGTTTCTTCATTACCTCCACTGCGTCTGCTTCATTCCACGTCGACAAGGTTAGCAAATGAGCAGCTGCTACGGCCTCCCTTCACACGCGACGTCTTGTCCCATTTGATCAGAGCCATGTTGACGGGGGAGTCTCTGGAGCCGCTGACAGTCACACTAAAGTTTCAGAACACATCTACACATATACTGGTTTGATGCGGTGTGACGTATTTCACAGTTCAAGGAAGACATGTGCAGTCTGATGTTTTACAATAACGTGGCGACAATTTATACTGTCATAACAGAGCATACAGAATATAAATATAACCGGAGTGGTGACCTAGTTGACGGAGCATCCACCCCACAACCGGGAGGTTGGGGGTTCAAGTCCTGGCCGGGTTATACCAAAGACCACATAAAAATGGCACTTCCTGCCTTCTAGCTTGGTGCGCAGCGTGATAGAATGGGGGAAGGAGAAGTTGCTTGTGGCGGCGCCTAGCATGGCAGCGACCCCTCTGGTTCTACATATGATTAACATTGTAGATGTAGAATTTCATTCTACTGTACATGATTGGCTGTATAGACTGAATGACAACAGAGATGGCTGCTGCTTCTTCTTTATATCAGTGTTAATGATTGTATTCACACACAGTAATCCTTTTGTAAATACTTTGATAATAAGTAGTGTGAGACATGCATTCAACTGTGTGCAAGGTAAATTTGGCTCTTGGACATATGGATATTGTTATTGTTAAAAACTAGATTCTTTTTGCATGTACTTTTTTAACTGACCAAGCTATGGTATTTTTTTTTACCTCTGTAATTTTTTATTATTTAAAAATATGTTGTTTGTTTGTTGATACCTTTAATACTGCTGTCTTTTTTAAAGTGACTACCAAAAATCCTTTTTTTTTTCTTGTTAACACGTCTGCAACGTGTTTTTAAGACTTACAAGACAGAGCAAAATCACTCAGATGTGTCATGTCTGGGTTTTTTTGTTGTTGTTGTTGTTGCTGTGATATTTCAGTTACACTGCATTAAACATTAAGCAGGACCGATGCAGTTTCAGTCATTATCCTGGGCCACTGCGCATATACAAGTGAGCGTGTCCTTCAACCGGTAAGTCTTTTTATGGCAGGATTTATTCTGTTTAATGTAGTGCTAGCCACCATTAGCCTTGTGGGACGGGGTGGGCCTATTCACAGATCCTGGCATTTGAAGGAGGAGGAAGAGTGAAAAGATTTTGACACAAAACTGTAGGACAATGAAAGTTTTTGTTTGTAGAAAAATGGGTGTAAGATACCATTTTAGACGATGTAGATTTGTTTTGCATCGGGGATTTATCGCCACCTGAGTGTGTCTTTAACTTATTTTATCAAAGGAAATGTCAGTCATTGTGGTCAACTGATGAGGATGCTGCTAATATCTGTAACTTTGCCAAAAGCTTTTTTTTTTTTTTTGCCTAAAATCTTGAATGCTGTTAGTTGTATATACTTTACACTGTATTTGTCTGAGCACAACTTGCATGCCATCCGATGCAACACACAGGAGATAATTTTCATATTTCCTGGCCTCTCTTGAGCTTAATGTTTTATTTATCAGTGAAACCATGTTCGACTGCGTCAGATGTTTTCAGGCTGGGCAGTCCTCGTCTTGGAGGGAATTTCATATTCGAGAGCTGTGTAATATTTCTAAATAAATATTTTTTTTTAAAATGCCCAAGTGTGTCCTCCTGTCTACACTGGTCATACTATTCATCTTAATTTAATCTATCATCTTTTGAAGTTTGACCTTGCAGCAGGGAAAAGTGAAGCCTCCGTCTTGCCAGTTCTTGCTGATGCCAGACGGCTCTTTGCTGTGAGTTTCATTATTTTAGCGGGTTCAGGTCTGAGGAGGGAAAGGGGCTCTTTGCAAAAGGGCACTTGCTCACTTTTTACTGTCACCATAATAAATCTGGATGACCTCAAAAAGCGCACGACTCCATGGGGTGGGGAGTGGGAGAGCTCGCCACGGCCACATGGGGGCAGTACAACCCCACACATGAGCCCGGATCTTCACCCCGGCGCCGTGTGATCCACCCTGACAGACTTGTTTCAACTGTGTCAACGCTGACAATAATGTATTCACAAGTACACCCGCTGGGTCATCAGGAGACAATGTTTGCTCAGAGCCGTTTGCTCCGGTATCGCACGCTGGATGTCAGCGGCCGGCGCTCCGGTGCGCGCTTTGCGGATGTTGTGTCTGAACTTTCAAAGGTATTGACAGACACCGGGCCTGTCTGGGACCACGGACATTATTTATGGCCCTGCTCGGGTTACTGCCCGTGA
The DNA here is from genome assembly GCA_020510985.1 of Pholidichthys leucotaenia. Taxonomy (NCBI): domain Eukaryota; kingdom Metazoa; phylum Chordata; class Actinopteri; order Cichliformes; family Pholidichthyidae; genus Pholidichthys; species Pholidichthys leucotaenia. Next base: position 182,322,825 of record CM035837.1, on the reverse strand, counting down.
CCTCGTAAAGAAAAGAACGTCTATCCCGGGCGATCAAAAGCATCGGAACCCAGGCGCCTGTTTGCGTCAACCTCCAGATCGGTTTTGTTCAGCACAGAGCTGGTCAGGGCATGTAACCAAAGTTGATGGTGTCAGCGGAGCAAAGGAAGGAGAGAAGCTGTGAAAACTATCCGATCACCCATCAGAAGTTCAGCCGAAGCTCCAGAAAGCCGTTAAGTTGGAAGTTAGTAAAACATTTCCCGTTTATTTGTCCTTGTGTTCATGCGTCCCCGGCCGCCAGGGCGCAGCACGTCCGCCCCTGTCATCAGTGCTGCTGTGGACATGCTAAAGCGTCATTAACAAACAAAACTCACCTCAACTATTTTAAGCTTTGGCGTCCTGTGGGAGTCAACCATCGCAGTTCTTCAAGTTTCAGTGGCCGTGACTTGTCCTCTAATCGGATGTAAAGGTGTGTTTTCTCCTCACTAGGCTCTCTACTAATGAAGAATGACAGGAATGTTTAATCCAAATTATTCAGGTTTAATCTCTGACGGACAAGCAGAGCCACTGGATCCCATCCGATCCACCACACACGCGTTGCATTTTGTATTTTACAATATAATCATTAACATAAAGACAAACGTTTCTCACTGCTGAACACAGACAAATCAATTACAAGCCGCTCATCTTACCGCAGCCTCGTCTCCAGGCGTGGTCACACCAGGAAAAAAACAATGCCTTCCAGGGGGATTAATGCAGTAATATCGATCACAGGGGGAAAAAATATTCCTCAAGTTAGGAAAAGATATTTCCTTAATGCCCCCTTGCCCCCGGGGGGGGTGGCTGTTATGGGGGATAAGTCCAGATGAAACCTTGCAGCCCATCTCTGTTACACACCATGCCCAAGAGGCCTTCAGCTGATACTTTTACATTAATACCACAGGGTGTGAGAAAGACTCTGCAACTTTTAAACTGTCAGATCTGCCTAACCACCCAAAGAACAGAGAAACACCGAGAGAAGCTGGACTGATCTTGAAAGAAGCAAATAAACGTGTGCAACAGGGGTCTGGACGCGCGCAAATGTGACTTCTTACCCTTCATGATGCGTCTCCTGATGTGCTTTCCTCTGATACCATCTGACGAAGGGTAGATGAGATAAAAGCTGTGGGCTGCTGCATCCATTAGCCTCCTGGCTCGAAGATAAAAGGCCTCCGATCCCCGGCGGGACGGGCGGGTTCAGGGCGATGGATGCAGCCACTTGCCCGCTGCAGACAGGACATATTATGTTTGATCAACTTTGTGATGGTGTTTTCCCTCACTTAAACCATCCATCCATCTTGTTCCGCTTAACCGCCTTCACTCATTAGCCTGACTACTGCAGGCGCTGTCCGTGGTGCTGAACCTGGGATCTCTACAGCAGTTTAATGCGTGCATTTTTTTTTTTATCTCGATCTTGCGCGTGTGCCGCACTCCTGGCAAGCCGACATCAATGTCTAATCTGTTCTCGGTTCAAAGCCAGACAGATCGATTTGCAATAGATTCAAGAAAGATTAATCAGTTGAAAACACCTCACAGGACTTTACACTCACACAGATGGGAGAAATTTTGGGGATTACTCCAAACTATGGCGCCATACATCACCCGCTGCTTTACTCTTTCTGTTAAGACACCTTTCCTTCGTCTTGCGGCCCAGTGATGTTGGCAACATCACAAAAAAACGGGGAGGACAATGCGAATGGTTTGGATACTCCTTTACCTCGGGGTCTTTAGCAGCCATCGACCGCCCCTAACTCTTCACCACTGCGAATATACAGCAAAGCAATCAATGGCCATCAACGCGGGAGGATATTTTGGCGGTGGAAACAATTGATGGGCCGCATCCTGGTGCGTAACGGAGAAACTGCAGTGATTAAGTGCTATGTAACACCCTGGTGAGCTGTTGGTGAGGATGCTGATGGCTATGACATGAATAGGACAGGCTCACATGTAATGTGAGTCAGGAGGGGACCAGTGACGGTTATTACAGCTCACTCAGAGAACAGTGATTGTGTTTATTCTAAATACTTTACAACCCTATGCACTGAGCTGCCACATTTAAACCCCCGAAATAGGAAATTAACACCTCAGTGAGACGGAGCTGACTGTCCTCATGTCTCCTCGGACCTACAGGTATGCAGTCCAGGTTACTTGAAAACTACATGACATCAGTGAAGGAGATGGGGTGGGGGGGGTACCGGGGAACTGGGCGGGCGCTGTTGCACGTGTTCTGAATGGGGAAGACGCGCTGGCATCGCGTTTCTCATGTCCAATCGATCCCCGCTCGGGAGGAGCAACCATCACTCCTATCACTCCCCCATCACTCCCATCAGCGTCTCTCCAATGACTGAAGCGCTCCTCAGCGTGACACGCTGCTGAAACTTGGATGGCGTGCTCGCCAAATATTCCAGTCCGGCGTCGCTTTGGAGGAACTGCGCACTTCTGGCGACTTTCTCCTCAGTCTGATTTTGAGATGGGACTTGGTAACACAATGGCAAACTGGAACTCGTCGCTTAGGGGCGATTCTTTTTTTTGTCACCGGGCTTTGGAGGGCTGATGCGGAGTTTCAGTGCGCCTCCTCAGTTCCCTAGTATTTTTTGCGCCCAGACATCGGGACTATTGACTGGAGGATTTTTGAAAGAAGGATTGCCCCATTGAGGCTGAACAAAATCGGAGGAGTTGGAACACAAAGTGGCAAAGCCCCCCTACTGTCTCACTCGGATCCTGTACTGTTCCGAGAGACCATGGCATCAAGGGAATAGCTTTTGGTAAGGTGTCATTTATTCCTCTTAATCTGTGTAAGTTCACGTTTCATTTCCAGCCGGCGCACTGACAACACGGCTTTGTAGGAGGACGGGGTCAGTGGGGGACTTTGGAGAAATGTCCAGCAGGGATTGAAGGGGTGGTGACCGGGGAACTGGGCGCAACTTTGATGTTCTTGCCTCAGAGCGCAAAGAATGTATTTGGTACAGTAAGAACCAAGCAGCGGATTTTTTTATTTTTTTTTTAGAGAAAACCTCAATCATCTCTGGGTGACTCCTCTCGTTTTGGGCGCGACTGCCCTGCGTAAACGTTTAAATTGACTATTTAGCTATTTAAACGGTCGCCAGCTCAGCTTCTTCTCGGTGAGATCGCTGAAGACTGAGGCGATTCTGATGCAGTGATTCACCACCCCGGGGTTAAATAAGCCACCCCCCACCCCCCTTCGGAGCTCGCCACTGCTTAGTCCATATTAACGCGCCGCGGGTGTGATCCGCTGACCAGGCTCTTTTACGCGCATCCAACAGCCCTTCACAGCTTGTGTTCTGCCCTGAAAAGGCAGGAGAGCGCGCGGAGCTCAGGTGTAATGAGGTGCCGCCGGGTTCTCCTGGCAGATTGCGCACGGAGGAGGCAGGGGAGGAGTGTTGCAGGAGCCAGTGGCCACTCTATTGGGCGCGCACGCTCATTACGCACAGAAGCGCTCTCTCTCTCTCTCTCTCTCTCTCTCTCTCTCTCTCTCTCTCTCTCTCTCTCTCTCTCTCTCTCTCTCTCTCTCACCGACTGAGAGAGGAAAATTACTTGGTGCATGTTAATCGGCACAGTAATGACACCCAGCCCCTACCGTGTTGTAACTGTTAGTCATCCCTGCTTCCCACCCTCCTCCTTCCATTCTCTCCCTCCCTTTCTTCCTCCCTCCCGTAACTCTGCAATTTGTACTGTATTGTGTAATTATTTCTCCATTGTTTGTAGCTTGGCTCGGCACTGGCACGCCGCACAAACTGGTGCCATTAGCGTGTGACAGCAGCGGCGAGGAGCGGGGAAGGGAGGACGCGGCGCGGCAGGCGGGATGGAGGGGACGCCGGGTCCAGGAAGACTTAATTCTCATTGACAGCCACATTAACACAAGAGCGGCCCTCTTAATCCTGAGGAGATTGCGCTCTCCCACCTGGCTCCCCGTCACCCATCCGTCCTCCGGGCTTTCACTCACTCAGACAGGGTGGCAGACACCTGTGTGAGGGTGGCGCTCTGATGCCCCTGCGCCTGTCCGCAGTGTAGATGGCTTCTCCTCTGTCTTTTTCAACCTTTCCCTCCTCCTTCTGAACCCCTGATCCTCACACACACACACACACACACACACACACCTCTTTTTTTCAGTCACATTTCCCCCTCATCTGCACCCCCCTTTCCTCCAGTAGCAGCTCCCAGGTGGTAGGATAGCCACAGCCGGCATCCTCCTTGGCTCTGTGTGTCTCAGCAGCCCCCCCCCCCCCCATCCCATCCGTCCACCCCACAGAGGGCTGTTCGGGATGACTTGCCCGGAATGGATTGTGTGCATTGTGATTGTGCATGAGGACATGGGCAGGCACAGAGGCAATGGATGGCAGCGAGGGAGGCGAGAGAAATGAGGTGGAGAGACAGAAACGATGATGCGAGGGAAGGATATTCTTCTGTGTGCCCCCCCCCCTCCGTGTTTGTGTGTGTGTGTGTGTTGGGGGAAAAACAGGCTATATGTGAAATGACGTGTGTCTGTAATAGCGGGAACACACACACAATGGATCGTGCTGGTTTTTGTGTGTGTGTGTGGGTGGGTGGAGGGGATGCAGCCCGTGCAATGATGTTGCCTCAGAAGGGTGGAAAGTTTATATTTGAATAAGCAGGAATTGGGCCTGTATGACTAGTAAGGGGACAAGTTTGATATCAGCTCCTGACTGTAATGCTGAGCACCAAGCTAGAAGGTGGAAAGTACCATTTTTTTATGGTCTTTGGTATGACCCGGCCGGGATTTGAACTCCGGCCTCCTGGGTGTGGGGCGGACGCTCCACCAACTAGGCCACCACTCCGGTTCTGACTGAAAGGGAGAGGCGAAAAAGACCAGAGAAGAAGAAGAAGATAGAAGAGGCATGTGTCTGTGTCCAGGGCAGAGCAATGGGAGGATGGCCTCACGTCACATTGGGCAGTTTCCTTCTTCACTTCCATCTTCTGGGTGAATGAAGTCAGTGAGCATGGACCTACAATAACATAACAGAGGTGGAAGAATACAACAAGGCCTGATGTGTCTTGAGGTCCATGACTAATGGAGGAAGAGAGGATAGATCAATGAGTGGCAGTACATGTGTGCGGCGTCTCATCTCAACCACAAAACCACAGTCAGATCCAGGACATGGCCCATGGTGAAGTAAAAGTGTAAAGTTCGGCTGCTGCTCACAGCCCATGCAGGATGAGAAGCCTTCTTGACTGTTCATGGTGCCTTGGATTATTCACTGAATACACATAAAATCTATAATATTCCATTATCGCCACTAAAACACACAAGCAGGGTACAAAGCATTCATATCAGAGCTAATACCAGTTTTGAGGCTTTGAATATTTGGGCATATCTGAATATTCAGTACAGTCTTTCTTCTCCATCAGTGGACTGCACCAGCATCAGTGTTTTACAAAAATGTGACTTTTTTTTAATATTTGGAACGTTTTCATGTCAGTCTGAAGCTTTTTCATAAGTTTGCAGTTTTCCACTGGACATTTGGGTACATCTTTGCTACATATCCCCAAAAAAGTTTAATAAAAAATGATTCAGACTTTTTCTTTCACATCATTTTGTCTGAGCATGTTTCAACACAGCAGATCTGATTTTGGATTTGCACAGCACTGTGCCATCTATTGCCTCCATTCTCTCCTTTTGTCAGTCAGTCAGGAAGTGACAGTGAGTGCTTGGTTCCCTGTGTTGTGCCTTAACACCACCCGGCCTCGCTCTAATTCCATCTAACAGGTCTGGCTTTGACGGACAGCTCACACTGCCACACGGCCTCCTCCTTTCCTGTCCAGAGAGGACAATGAAAAACTTGTTTCTCCTGCTCCCTTCTGATTATCCTGGGGTTAATGGATTATTTCAGTCCTGCACTACTGGGAAAATATTTTCTAAACATCTGTTTGTAATTTGGAGTAAATTAATTTATGTTTAATTTGAGTCACTTTCATTCAGAAGAGAGTTTTGAGGATGTTGTGATTCCTTTTTCCTGTGCTGAAAATAACAGTTTCCCAAGCCTCAAGGTGATTTTCTCTGCAGCTCCACCTCACTTTGACCATGACAAATCTCCCTAAGTGATAGTAATGATTGTAATTGAACAGGCGCACTTGCTTCCCACAGTGCTCTGTCTATCACCTTGGACGCAATATGCTGCTTCCTCTTGTGTGTGTGTGTGTGCATGCTGGGTTTTATGTGTGTGTGTGAGCCTGTGTCCATCTGTGCGTGTCTCTCTTCAAGAGACGGTGTGTCCCCATTCGCTCGCCTCTGGCAGCTGGCAGATGTGCCGGTAACCATGAGTGACAGTGTGAGTGTGTTTGTGGGATCATGAAAAGCGCCCACTGTGCCGTGCTGCATGGGACCGCTGTGAAGCTGCGGCGGGGAAGCGGCGCAACGGTGGCGAAGCCTGGGGCCGTCATCACAGCGGCCCTTCAACACTGCCTGAGCTCCTGAGGGGGCAACAGGGTTGAGCCCTGTGGGATGCCTGACACAACGAGGGGGAGTGGTGGGAAAGGAAGAGAGATAATAAAGGAGATGGAGGTTCAGGAGAGGAAACGAGGAGCCAGTGCGAGAGCTGGGATGGAATGAATGAGTATGTGCAGTCGGGACTGGGGTGAGATCTTTCACAGGAGTGTGTAGGTCTATGTCTGTGCATACAGTTTGTGTTTATGTGTAGCGCTGGAGGTAATGATTTCATAATGAAAGCAGTAGGCAGCCGGTGGTTGAGAGTCCCTATTCTTGGTGGCTGATTGTCTTCGGTTACCAGCAGACAATGGCCTCCCAGTGGGGGTGATACTCCAAAGAGGATGAATGATTGTTGTGTCAGTGTGTGTGTGTGTGAGAGAGAGACAGAGACAATGAATGCATGTGACAAATCAATTTACCTTTGATGTAATTTGTATTAAATCATCCATGAATTAGATCTGTCCAAATCTACGGACAATAGGGTGGCCCAAATCTGTGGTAAAGAATAAATGTTTTTAAAACGATCTTCCAAGAGGCTGCCCCTTTTCCTCACAGCAATAATGATTGCCTGGAAAAAACAGACCATCAATGATGGAGGAGCTCATTCAGGCCTGATAAAATCATCCAGACAGTGGCCAGATCTCCTGACCGTTGACCTAGATGAAGACCCATTTAGGATGTGCCTAAGCCATGTTTATGCTCCACCTCTGCTCTGGCTTTGGACAAGGCCAGTGCGCACATGGCTGTATGTATGCTTCATTTTTTTCATCTGCTAGGCCAAGCATTATCTGCAGTTTCATCCCAGCCTGATAGGTAGTGCCTGATGCACAGCTGCGCCAGTTTGTTCACCAGCTATACAAAACAGAAGAAAAGCAAGAGTCATACACATGAGCAACAACAACAGTGATTGCACACAGGTGAGAAGAGCTAGCTCCTGTGTTTAATGCGTTTGGTGCAAGAAGAAGGTAAAAAAATAGAGACGGTATAATAGTGTGCTTTTGCTTCTGTGTGTCTTCATTTTCCTTTTGATCTTCTTTGTCTACACTGACTTTGTATGCTGGTCATAGCGCCACCTCATGAATGGGAGGTTGGATCTTGCACATGCGTAGTCATTGCGACCAGGCAACGTGGTCACAAAATTTGGGCTGCACGCGCTCAGCTGTGGAGGGGCCGCGCGGAGCCTAGCAGCCTGGAGACGATGATGTAATTTTCACCACACAAACCTTGTGCTGGAGCAGATGCGCAGAACGGATGGGGAGCATAAACCCAGCTTTAAGGTCAAGGTCAGTGGCCTAGAAGAAGTAATGTTTTTGTGAAATCACAAATGTCCAGATCTCTTGACCTTTGACAGTGACCTTGATCTCATCCTTAATGCAGACCCTCCTGAGGATCATTGTGAGTGAGTTTGGTGACCACTGGGGAAATTGCCTAGGAGAAGCAATTCCTGACAAATGTGGATGGATGGAGAGATGGACAGATGTACAACAGACACTGTCGTCGCAATAGCTCCTTTTGACTCTGTTTGAGCTAAAAATTGGATTGTGAACAATACTGAGGGATCACTGCTAAAGTGGCATTTGAGAATGCTGAATGTTGTAAAAAGAGCAGTTTGGTGGCAACTTAAATATTGTCCAGTTTTCATAAAATATCAGAAATATGCTCACCTGGGTGTTAGAAATTAGGGCAGCCTTGTGGAGCAGCAAAAAATAAAGAAAATTTTGACCACCGTGATGGACAACATCCTAATCTGTTGCCTACTGCAGCATTCAGTCAGAGACTCACCTCCATGTTGAATGAAAGCCACTCATTCTGTGATCTTTTGTCCTTTGTTTCTTTATCGTTCCCTTTTGTCAGGTTAAGATAGTAGCAGCTCTGTGTCCATGTACAGTATGTGCACAGATGTCAAAATTCGGTTAAATAAAGGACACATTTTCCAGGACATTAAAGCACATAAAGGTTTATGTTTTGCAAAAAGTAGGAATCCTCAAGCATAGCTACAGCATGAAACGGATTTCTTGTCATCAGACCTGTTCCTGACATCAGCATATGATCCATGTATAGAACTGCTTTGTGAGAGTGTGTAAGGAGGTTAAAGGCCTTGCTTGTCTCTGGGGAGCAGAGCGATAGGGTGTCATGCCCCGGAGACTCTCAGACAAATTAATTCACTTATTGACACCGCTGACACGTCTCAGTGACTTTGTAAAATGAACAATTGATCAGGCTTCCTCTCTCTCCCTCTCTGCCCACACTCTGTCTTATTCTCTCTCTCGCTCTCTCATGCCATATTTTCCTAACTTTTCTTCTTCCTCTCCTTTCTCTTCTGCTCTTCCCCACTCTTACCTCTGTCTCCAACATTCACATCTGCTACTTCATTTCCCCCTACATTCACTCCCTTTCTCTTCTCCCCATCTATCAAGCTCTCCTATTCATTTGACCGGCCAACTGACAGCCGCGGCACGTATAGTAATTAATATAATTACGTGCAAGCTGGTCATTAGCAGCAGAGGGGACTGAAACAATCAAGACGTCAGTTTGTCTGCATATCTGAGTTTCTGCGCAGATGTGCACAGACAGCAAAAGAGAGGGAAGAGAGAGAGAGAGAGAGAGAGAGAGAGAGAGAGAGAGAGAGAGAGAGAGAGAGAGTGTGTGTGTGTGTGTGTGTGTGAATAAAGCAGATGTGTGAAGGCCCAAAGCTGGGCTTTGGTGAGTTTTCTCTGGGTCAAACAGGTAAGGGAAGATCAAAACAAGGCCCATATCAAGGTTGTGTAATTTACATTAATTGCAATTTGGGCAGACAGTGAAATAAACGGTGGCTGTTCTAGGTGGACTTTCCATCCCTGATTTTTAATTATCTTAATTTTGGCTGCCAATATCTAAAAAATTAAAGGTCCAGTTGAAGTTGGCAGTACCCTGCTGCAATCATGCAGTAACAGGCCACAGTCTTTGCAATCATTTCCCTTTTCCTGGCAAGGTTAAGTTGTCTGTGCAGTGTCTCATTCCTCTTTACAGGATGTCTTTGTTTTGACTCTTCTTCAGGTTGGGAAGGCAAAAGTACTTAAAAAAGAGTATGAGAACTGTTAAAGAGGAGTGGTGCTCTGTGAAAGTTTGGAGAAAGGGGGAGATAAAGTGAGGACAGGACAGAGAGGGACACTGGAGGATATAGAGGATAGTGGACTTGAGTGAAAGCTGTCCCAGACAAGCCCCCAAATTGTAAAACAAATCACACTGTCAACTTATAATAATAATAATAATAATAATAATAATAATAATAATAATAATAATGACATTTATTAGTATGCTTATTTGTAGCCTATTACCTCTTTTTTAGTCCCCATAAAGCAGTTAACACTTTTTTGGTATGACCTTATTCTACACTAGGAATGGGCAGACAATCCCTCTCTATACAGTACAACTGGTTAACTGCAGTGTCTAGTATTTGCTATGTGTGAAAAGCTGTCAACTTTAACTCACAGGAAATGTTTTCACACAACTTTAAATCAATCAGCTCACACTTAAGAATGGGGGAACAAAGGTTTAATAAAGGACTGAGTTTGGACATTATTAACACTTGAATTTTGTGTTTTGTTGGAAGGATAATTAATTACATTATAAAAAGGAATAATGACTACTTGTGTTGAGCAAAGTGAATTAATATCATGTTATATTTCACAGCTCGCTTATTTACTGTCATTAAGCAGCAATTAAGTGGCTATTGTTGAGATTTGTTCATTTACATCCTTGCTCATTGTGTTTATATTGTTGTCAGTGCTCATTAATATGTCAGAGTATGATGTCATCACATACTCACATTCTGGATTTCTCTGCCCCATCTGAGTTTGCTCACACGTATAGTGCTTCTTCTCTTCCATTACAGTCCAGTCTGTGTGCGTACCGAGCAGCCGAGAGGAGCTGTAACCGAGACTTGTATTTTGCTCCACACGTTAATCGTTCAGTAAATGTTCCTGAGGACTAGAACAGAGTCCAGCTTCGTCTTTTCCTCTACACACCAGAAAACTGCTGTGACCAACTCTGCCTTTAACGGGTTATGGGCCCAGAGTAAATTAGATATACTAGATCTCCTGAGAAAGCACATTGAGCACAAAGAATTATTTGCAGGGCTTTGAGCAGCTAAGAGCTAAGCAAACCAATATGAGAATAAATGAAGCACCTTGATACACAATGTATTATGCAAGGAGCTAAATGAACCAGTGTGGAAATAAGTGGGAAGGTTCTAAATGCAACGTATTAACATGGGAGTCGGTGAAGCTAACAAGATAGCTGATTAGCAGCTACAGCACATTAGCATGGTGGCTATGAGAGCAACGGCACTCACAATGCAACAGCTGGTATTCAACCGATCTGAAGAAAGGTATTAACTTTGGGAAACAAGCTTCCTAGGCTACTTCCACACTCTGAAACTATGAGACTATTTTGCATGAGCCAAATAGTGAAGAGCAACTAGCTAAAGACAAAGGGAAAAATGCTGATTGCTATGTTGAGCTTGTAAGTGTTAGAAAAATACCCGATTCTTTGATTGAAAGATCCAAGAACAAGCCGGAGATTTCTTCAATTTAAAGATGTAACATTTATATGGAGGTCACATGTAAAGCAAGCAGCGCTGGGTGCAGCGTGACGCAGCTCCCTCTGGAGCGTTGCCACACTGACCCCGACTTCCGGGTGCGACTTACATTAATCTTCTCGGATTGACGGGTTGGACAAACCCCGTACAATAGGATTGGCTTGTACGTGACTGTCTGATTGGCCAATTTAACTCTGACGTGAACAGGCCATCCGCTGATCACGCCGCTGTTTCTAGAATGTGCAATCAACAATGTATGTGAGTGTTGGATCCGGCTGTGTATCTAATGTGATAGACCTGACTATAAAGAGAGAGAGAGAGAGAGAGAGAGAGAGAGAGCTCTGCCAGTCCAGTTTAACACAACATATTTGTTCATAAGAATGCAAACAGAATATGTATGGAATATGTGTAGTGCATAAAGGGAGATTACCTACAGAATTATTATTCTGGCACTCTAACTTTCCATTAACCCTTTCATAAGACTGATTGATGATAAAAGCCTGTTGCTAATATGGCATGAAGCTACCGATTATGTCAGAGAAGCTCTGAAAATGCTAAAAGAACATTATTCTGGGAGGAGCAAGCCAAGAATAATACATACATATGTGCCACTGACCAAGCTATGCATGGACAGTGAGAATTTTGCAGATTATTTAATTTGATCACAGAACATCATCAAAGCCTTAAGAGACGCAGGTGAAACAATGACTGATGGACTGATTATTGCCATGATACTAAATGGGCTACCAGGCTCCTTTAAGCCACCTGCTGTCCATGCAACACAAAATGAAGATAATGTTACATTCACAGACTTTAAAAGAAGACTGAGAACTTCTGAAGAGACAGAAAAAATGAAACTCCCAGAACCTACAGACAATGTTATGAAAATCCACATGCAACAAGGCCCTGCGAAGATGCATGCTAGCAACAGAAATGATAAAGATGACAATGCAACACGCTATAAATGTGGAATAAAAGGGCATAAGGCAAAGACATGTTCCAGAAAAGTGTGGTGCAATTATTGCAGAAGTAATACACATCAAGGATCTCTGTGCAAGAAAAAAGAGGGGACAAGATGGTGACCAAGGTCGTTTATTTGGGGTAAAATATGTGAAGAATGAGAGACCACCCAGCAACATAAAGAAGAAAGGTGGATACAGGAGCAATATGCCACATCGTCAATTGCATCAGAAAGTTTGAAAGCTTCAACAAGTCATTCCAGCCTGAGAAAAACTCAGTAGCATTTTGCTGATGGGCCCAGATACAGTAGGGCAGCACAGCAAAGAGGAACAGCGATGCTACATCTGCCAGACAACACAGGGAAACAGCACAGAGCACATCTACGAAATGCACTGTACGTGCCAGCATACCCGCGCAACAGCTTTCCCATAGCAAGGGCGAAGCTGGAGCAACAGTCACCTTCAAGAAAGAAGACAGCTGCATAACCACCAATGATGGTTACTGGTTTGACATTTATGAAAGGTGGTAACTTGTATTACTTACCAACTTTTGAGAACAATATTAACCAGTGTGGAGGGTACAGATACGCAGCGTTTTACAGATAACTACTCAGATACCACACTTGTGCATTGTCCAGAAAAAGAAAAAGAAGCACACAAGTCCGAGTCAAACATAGACTATGGTGATAAATATATCCCAGAGAGAAGGACGATGAGAACATTGATGAAAATGTGGAAAATGTACCGGATGAAAATTATACTTTAGACACTTTGTCTGTACTGACTGAATGCACACAGCCAGCAAAAGAAACTGTGGTTGGAAGGAACCCACTAAGGACCAGAAGGAAACTGGTTTATTTGCAGGAGCTCAGAACTGGAAATGTGTATTTTTGTTACAGAGCAGTGTGTGATATACCTCAAACCTACAAAGATGCCATGACATCAGTGAATTCAAGGCAGTGGAAAGATGCCATGAATGAGGAAATGAGGTCATTAGAAGAAAAAAAAAAGTGGAAATTGGCACTGGAATATTGTCCTACTGAGAAAATATTTGCTGATATGATTATAAAGCTGGCCACCAAGCTGAAAGTGAAGAGGTTTACACAGGTTTTCTTTGGCACTTAAAAGTGTGAAAACAGTTTGTCTATGCTGGTAAAAGTAAAGGGAGAAACGCAATATTATTATGTATTCCAGGTAACACACTGGAGCTAAAGTTGAGTGGGGGTGTTGAGATTTGTTCATTTACATCTTTGCTCATTGTGTTTGTATTGTTGTCATGGCGATAGTAGTCAGAGCATGATGCCATCACGTACATGCATTTTCAGTTTTTCTGCCCTATCTGAGTCTGCACACACAGAGCGCTTCTCTTCCATTACAGTCCAGTCTGGGTGTGGTCCAAGCAGCTGAGAGGAGCTACAAGTGAGACCTGTAAAGAGCTACTTGACTAGTTGTGAACATAATAAGAACCTTAAATATGTATAAATTGCTCATTTAGACACCCTTAGTAAAATTGTAATGTACATGGAAAAGTGGCTTTTTCTGTGTATTTCACACATTATTAAGGCAGCATAAAGTGAGCAGAACGAAGAAAAGTAGTGCGAACAGTCACTTTCAGTGTTTAAGTAGCAAAAACAGTGGAAAGTAGGGGACATAGCAGCTTACAGTGGTAAAGATTTCAGTGGTTTGGTTTTAGAAATGCTTAAAAACAAGGCCCTCACCACATCATGACCCTAACCTTTTGAGCGCACCTCTTCCTGAAGAGAATAGCTAGGATCCCCTGCCCACCCAAAGCATGAAGTAAGAATGTGTTGTAAATGCAGGACAGGGACAATTATTTATGAATACCAAAATACAGTTATCTGACATGTGGACACACAAGTCTTGGGGTCCACAGAGCTTGAATAGCCTATGCGCTAACTGGTGTCTTACATCCTTACCACTCACACTCAGCTCCACCCAGGAAGCCCTGCAGCATAACATACAACACACGCAGCACCATGGCATGGCAAGTTTTCCGTTCTGACCATAGTACTGAGTCATGACAGTCAGTAATTAGACGTTTGCTACTAGAAGCAAATATAAATCCAGGCTGTGAAAAGAAAGTTCTGTATCAGTGCGATACAGTGTGAATAAAATGTGAAAGTGTGCATGTGCTGATGTGAACAAAAAGCTGGTGTGAAATCATTCTAGCAGCAAGGCAGATGAGACAGAGGGCTTACTGCCTGAGCAGAACAGTACATAAAGATTGCACTTCACCATTCTAAATCACGGTCTCTCCGTTTTCTTTTTTTCTATCATCACAAAAGCATGTAACAGCAAAAGAAGAGTAACAACAGGAGAAAGCCATTAATATTGCAGATACTGAGTTTGTCTCTGGTGGTGGAGGGGAAAAAACCTGCCAAGGCGGGTGTACATGAGCGCAGTCATCTAAAAGTGTCTTATTTTCTTTGCGGCTTCCATCTGACTTTCTAGTGCTGAGGGACACTGACTTTTAATGGCCTTTTATTGCTTTATTAGAGGGCTGCAGATTTATGGGCCAGGTCGTGACTCGGCCTGTGAGAGGCTCTGTGGAGGATTTTTCAGATCTGTGCTGGCCAAAGCTGTAGCATCTGGGCTTTAAATGACAAACTTGTAAAGGTGAAACTAGGGACTCTGCCCTGGAAATACACTTTTTGTATGAGAGAACAAACGTGTCTTAGCCCCACTCCTTCTGGTAGTAGTCCACATCTCCATGTACCTCTCTTCTGCATCAAGAGAAGAGGCTGCAAAAAATACTTAAATGAAAAGATGACTGTTGTCTCTGTCTGACTGCAGAGAAAGGCTGATGTTTGCATTTGCTTATTGGAACTTTAAACTGCATATTTGAGGTTTGTTATCGTGTTTGCAGGGTTTAAGCGGGATTTATGCACCTGCATCATGTCGACACCATTACTGATGTCTCTCGCCGACACAGTCATCGGCAATTTTTTCTTGTGTGTTGGGTGAAATGTGTTGTTCCGTTGCCAAAGCGGGTGTCAGCCGACATGTAGAGTGATTTGTGTTTGTCCTGTGTTTTTGTTTATGAAATAGCGGTGCACAAGAGCATAT
Source organism: Pholidichthys leucotaenia (assembly GCA_020510985.1). Taxonomy (NCBI): domain Eukaryota; kingdom Metazoa; phylum Chordata; class Actinopteri; order Cichliformes; family Pholidichthyidae; genus Pholidichthys; species Pholidichthys leucotaenia. The sequence continues at coordinate 182,307,716 of CM035837.1, read as the reverse complement.
TGTGATGGAGCTGGAGATAATAAATGTTAAGAAAAAGCAACTTTTCATACGATCATTGCACAGAGAAAAAGAGAAGTTGGAGAAAGTGGCGCTGCTGCTATTTTTTGACAATCTGTGCAGCTACTGGGGTTATGATGAGCCACAAAATGTTCTGTATGTGCTCACTTCCTTAATATTCTTTTGAATTTGGACTGTCGTTTAACTGACTCGCCTTGGAAGTTGTGCTCAGTGTTGCAAACTCCTCAGTAAGGAAAGTAGCTATTGGCTGTCCTAAAAGTCGCTAGAAGTCACTAAGAAGTGACTAATTTGCGTAATTAATCATTTGCATGTAATTGTAATGGACGCTGTAGAAGAGAAGAATAATGTCGTGGGAGAGACAAAAAATAAGTAAAAACACCCCAAATATGTTCAGAATTACAAATTAACTTTCTTCTGTTGATTCTTGGTTTGTTCTAGTTTTGTCATTTAAATAGGTCATCACTTCTCAAAATAACTTCATGACTTTAATGCTTTGTCTAGACCCACATTACATTAATCAATTTTGTCCTGCTTTGTTAAATGTTAGAATATCAAATTTAATCAAAAGACTGTTATGTGGTGTGGAAATGCTAGCTCTATGTCCAACCTTCCTCCTTTATCTGGGCTTGGGACAGTACAGGCAGTATGCCTGTGTATCATCTCCAATAAACGGCTTCAACCAGCCTTTAAATTCAGGGTTTAATTCCCACTCCTTTCTGTATTTTTGAGCGTGCAGTTTAGACTGTGGCATGATGAGCTAGCTAGCTAGTTGTTTAGATTATGTCACAGAGAGACACACACAGTGGACGAAGTGAGTACGTGACTAAGGATGTAAATCAAAAGCAGTGATTTATTAGTGTGACACTGACAGTGAAGAAACATTTACCTCTTGCTTTGTAAAACAGGGCGGGATTGGCAGGGCAGCGGGATGCACGCGCAATTCATTTGCAGTCTGGATGCAAGTGGCGTGGGCCTCTTCTCTTACTGTAGCTAACTGTTGCACGAGGCTACTATGAGACTGACCGCCTGTAAGTGCTTTGGGATGTGGAGAGGCTCACGGTAGCATCCACTGCTTGTTGAGGACAATAACTGCAGAGCAATAATGCTTTCACGTCAGAGTCTCCAAAACATCAGAAAAGTCTCCTCCGATAGCACCAGGAAAATTTGCTACATTTGTCACTAGTCGCTTTTGACAAAAAACTTGCCAAGAGGATTTGAAAAGTCGGCAGATTTAGAGAGAAAGTTGCCACTTTGGCAACACTGGTTGTGCCACCGTGAACAGGCAGAGCGGAGCAGCGATGAAAACCAGGAAATGTGAAGGAGGAGACAAATCTGACCAATCACAGCTCTTAAGCCCTGCGTCGCCCGAGGTGCACGTCGGGCGACGCAATAGGATTGTGCTATGTATGTAAAATACCTCTACAAAGGATGAAGCCAGATGGCTGGACAAACTCAGCTTTATTGAATGATGTTAACTCAGCGGACACACAGTAGACACCAGGCAGAGGGCACCGGTTGAAGAGGCCGCATAATGGATGCCCTCTGCTATTTATAGGGCGGTTCAGTGGCGGAACAGGAAGTGCCTGCCACTACATGACACTTCACAATAAAGGCGTCAAACACCAACATCTCATTTCCTCCCCCCCTTAGAAAAGTCCAAAACCACTCACTCAATTAACCCCCTTCCCCCCAATTTAGGACCCAAATCACGCACTAACAAAACAAAAACTGATGTATCTAAATGGCCTAACACATTCATACAACAAAACCTAAAATAGGGCAGACAGGTGGACTACCGTCCTGCCCACACTGCACGGTGGATTATTCTGCCACCTGATAAACTAAAGAAAAGTCTGTTAATAAACTAAAATCATTGCCGTGTCCCGAAACTAATAAAAAACACACAAAACAATCCCATTTTAAAGCATACATAAACATATGAACATCAGAACTATTACGCAAAATTTACAGCACTGTCCCTTGGGCAGGAGGAGCAGAACCAGCATGGGGGGGGGGCCAGGGCAGCCCCTCAACAGACACGCCCCTGGAAGCAGCAGGCCCCCGGGACAATGGCTCATCTCCTGGACAAAAGGGCCTCTCCTCATCACCACCGACTCCCGCTCTCGTCCAGCCCCATCGTCAGAAGCCTCTTCCCGGACACGCCGAAGCTGATTGGCGTGCCTCGCCGAGTCATCAGACAGCTGGAAGTATGCTGCGCCCAGCTTAGCCACTATGCGCACACACTCCTGATGTTTCGTTGGCTGTCGTCTGGCCCATCTTTGCCGTGGACGTTTCTCTCCTTGAACCCGGACCAAGTCCATAACCCTAAGAGGGGCTCGGCTCAGCCTGACATGGTGCTGCTGAGCATGCAGTTTTCCCGTGCTCGTCAGTCTGGCCCCGTCTTCTTCTGAAGCTGTCGTAGAGGTCTCCATCGTAGTTGCAGACCCTCCATCCCTCTGCGGCCAAGCTCTGGAGGAATCTGGTCCTAGCACATTGGCGTCACTCGCCAGCGCAGGTGCCTCGCTGCCATGCTCGGTACCCCCCCACCCCCACCGTTTCCCAAGCGCCAGCACTGAGACCCTCCTGTGCCAAACCTGAGTGAGCCTGGTCCTGCTTGACTGCCGTGGTGTCCATTAGTCCTTTGTCCCACACAACATCATCATTGACCACTGGAACTGGAGGGTTTCACTGGTCACAACCCGACCATTCTTCCCCAGCGTTGTCTTTAATGGCGAAACCCAGTCCGTAGAATAAGTCACAGCCCATGATGTTGTCACCTCGGGCCATCACGTGGAACGTGAAGTCAGCCATCGTCGCAGACTTGAACTGAACCATTAACTCCAATGCCCCAACTATGCACAGCCTGCTTCCTCCGTAACCATAAAGCAGTGCTGGGTTACCTCTTACTCTGTAGTGGGGGAAAAACTTCCTCACCGTGGCCCAGTTCAGCAACGATCCCTCCGCCCCCGTGTCGAGCAGCAGTGGTATCTCCATGCCATCCAGTTCCACTGCGCAGAAAGTGTACCCGTTGGTTCTGGGAGACACTGTATGGATGGTTGTCGGGGGCGGGCAGAGTGATTTCGTCCGTGGGCTCTCTGACTCAGATACACGGCACACTCTAGCATAATGGTTCAAACGTCCACATCTGCTACAACGCTTCCCTCTAGCCAGGCAGTCCTTAGCCTTGTTTCAGTGCATCATAGACCTGCAACCCTTGCAAAGGGGTTTTTCCGGGGCAGACCTTCAGCTGGCAGCATTGGTTTCCATAGTGTTGTCATCCAAGCTATCCTCGCTATCCGAGTCCGCTACATTTGCTGTGGAGGGAGGCTCCAGCGGCCGCTGTGATTGGCACCAGTTTAGCTCTGAAGCTAGCTTATCTGTGGCCTCCAACTGGAGAGCTAGCTCGACAACCCTGGCTAGCATTAGGTCACTCGGCGCCGTGAGTAGCCTAGCCCATATAGTGTCACTACTTGTGTGCTCTGCAAGCTGGTCATGTACCAATTCATCCTCCACCGGCCTAAAACGACACTCGCTAGCTAATTGCCTCAAGTCGGCAACAAACTGATGTATAGGCTCACTCACATGTTGATGTCGCTGCCGAAAGTGAATCCTCCGGACAGTCACGCTATCCGGGGTATGAAAGTGGCTTGCTAGCAACTCGACGACATCTTCAAAAGAGTCCAAAGCCCCGAATGTGTGCAGGACACGCTGGCCCTCAATCCCGAGGTTGTGAACAAGTAGTGCATGTGCTCTTAACTTGACAAGCTTACCCAGGTCGAACGCGATGATGTAGGTCTGGAAAGCTTCAAACCATCTCGGCCATGGAAGGGGCGGCTCTCCCAAGAGCTCAAGGAAGGGGTGAAGTGGTGTAATACACGCCTCCATTAGTTAATCCTTGATCGCCAAATGTTATATATGTAAAATACCTCTATAAAGGATGAGGCCAGATGGCTGGACAAACTCAGCTTTGTTGAACGTTGTTAACTCAGCGGACACACAGTAGGCGCCAGGCAGAGGGCACCGGTTGAAGAGGCTGCATAATGGATGCCCTCTGCTATTTATAGGGCAGTGCAGTGGCAGAACAGGAAGTGCCCGCCACTACACTGCACTTCACAATAAAGGTGTCAAACACCAACACCACAGATCACACATCGCTGCTGCGTCGACACCGTCGCAGCTGCGTCGTGTCAGTGTGGGTGCATAAATCCTGCTTAAGTCAACACTCAAGTCCACACGCCCTGGGGTGACCGGCCGACCACCTTAACACATGAAACGTGCACCGGAACTCTGATCATTTCTGACTTTTGCTCGTGGAGGTGAGGGGACACAATAGGTCTGCTGAGAGGGATGTGGAGGGAGGGGGTCAAGGAGCGAATGAGAGAGGACACACACACACACCCACACAAAAACCAACAACCTTGGAAAACACCACAGACTTGAGACACAAAAACAGACACATTTTTTAGCCCTGTGCTGCGTTTCCTCCAAACACTCATATATTTCTTGGTCACCGGATCCTGGGACGACAGCCTGTGCAACAAGGTGGGATTTAGACTTAAGTGCAGCCAGATCAATTGAGCTGTAATGGTACCTTAGTGCCAAGGCCATTCTCTGAACTCTGCAGTCAATACCAGCATCAGGTAATGGTCCTGAATTCAGACTCACGACTCCCCGTCCCTCGCTTTTCTCCCCACCTGGCCATTTCAGCAAACATAGTATCTTCAACTTAATTGCTTGTTGGTTTTTCTGGAGGAAACAGTACAGCGGAGGTGATGTGAGGGCACAGATGGATGGATGGCAGTAAACGGTCCACTGTTGTTGTTTGGTGTCTCGGAGATAAATTATGCCCTTTTAACCTTGTGAAATATTTATACGATGTGTACACTGTAAGTTAATTACAATCAGTTCTGTTGAGATTGCTATTAAGGGGGACAATATGAGACGGATGTCATGATTCATACTCAGTGCATCATAATGCCAGATCATAGTGTACAAAAACAATGAAATTTATGGTAAATTTAAACATTTAGATTGCATAAGCAGGGGTGATTAAACTATGGCCCGGGGACCAACTGTGGCCCTCAGGCCATTTTTAAGTGGCCTGCAGGAAATTATGAAAATGGTAATAGAATGGACTTTGTACATTATGCCGCTATGTCTTGCTGTAGGGGAGGTAGAGAAGACGGACTCAGTGCAGGTATGAGCTCAGCAGTTTATTCACAAATCAAGGGTGCAGCTCAGAGGCTGGAAATCACACAACTAAACTCAAATACAAAATAATAAACTAAGAAACAAACCAGACGGGAGCGTGATGAAAAGGGGAGGAGCGACGATCATAACACAGGTTTATCTCTTGGTGGGGAACAGAGGATGAGGGAAGCTATACACAACTACTAGTGAGGGCAAATGAGAAACAGCTGATGAGAACTGAGGAACAAAAATAAACGGCAAATCATGATGGTGAACTGGAAGGAGAAGTACAGCAATAAAACTACAGGAAGTGAAACAGGAATGATTTCAAAAATAAACCTCAACACATGAACTAGGAATAACCAAGCAGTAAGAATAATAACAACAATGATGATACTAAAGATAATAACAGCGAAGCAGAATACATGAAAACACAGAAAATGGTGGGCATGGCCAGCAGCCAAACCCAGACAGATGCTCTGGTGAGCGTCAACATCAGTGGCGCTGCTTTCTGACCAAGTCAGACAATTAAACAGCCCTACTTTTTTTTTCTCTCGGCATTTCAGGGGAAGTGTGTTTGATTTAAAAAAAAAAAAAATCTATTCCAGTGATGAATAAGAATAATGTTGACATTATGAAAAGGACACACCAATGTGACACTTTGTGCACTAATGCAAAATGAGACAAAAAAAACCTGAAGCAGATAGCAGCTAGCATGTTATTTCACCAACAGCATTTTTTTTTGTGCTAAAATACACAAAAACATCACAATGGTGAGGTACAAGGTAGGGTAAGCCGGGGCAAAAAAGTTATATGGGGCAGGTTGTTACACCCTGTCCTGCCCACGTTAGGCGTGTGTGGCCTTTCTGATTTTAGACTCAGTGCATGTGCAGTACACTCTATATTTCCCTGCGGCACAGTAGCCATGCATTTGGATCTTTGTACACCAGAGAGGACAGATGAATGAATTATGAGCCCAGTGAATACTTTTTATGAAAACCTGTCATCTTCATCATAGTTGTCAGATCATTGTGATCTCATGCACAATGTGTTTTCGCATGAAACTGGACTTATGGCCATGCTAAGTAGCACAGGGTTCCTTCCTGGTGGTGTCAAAACTCCATGGCGATGATGGGGCAAGTTGTTACAGAGAGGTCAGAGGTCCACTGCATGGCATTGTGAATTACTGTCATTTTTTTTATAAAAAAAAAAAAAAAGACAACGTATAAATATGTGAGGGTGATTTGGACTCTTTGGTGAATGTGACATGGTCTTACGTGGCTTTTTGCAGGGATATGATCGTCCCATGTAAACGTGTCAAAATTATATCCCAACAACAAACCATGGGTTACTAAATCAGGTAATCCTGCTTGCATAGGAAAGCACTTGCTTTTAAACAGGGGGTTGTTTCCGAGCTGCAGGTTGCCACAAAAGAGCTGAAGTCTGAAATTTGAAAAGCAAACAGAATTATACATCAGAACTGCAAAGCAAGATGGCAGCAAAGAAACTTGGTTCAGGCTGGGCTTTTAAACGACGACTCCCACCCTCTGCGCTGCAACTTGCAGCTTCTTCCCTCCAGACAGAGGTTTGTTGTCCCAAGATGTAAAACCCAGCGCTGCAAAAACAGCTTTGTTCCTGCCGCTGTCACAGAGTTGAACAAGCTGTAGCAATATACTGCACATAATTTATTTATCTATTTATGACTTTACTCTATTTATGTAGGTTTTTATTGGGTTTTAGACTTTTTATTGGGTTTTTAATTTCTTTTACTTACTTTGAACTTTTTTTACTGACCCTTATGTCTTCTTGTCCTTCTTGTCCTGATTGGTGGAGCCTTGAGTACTTTTATTGTGTCTATAGTCAGCTTCATGTGTGTTTGTGTTGTGTTCATGTTACCTGTAATTGTGTTTTGTAAATATATGTTTACAAGGATGTCATCATCTAACTGCAAAACAAAACTACCTATGGGTATAAATAAAGTAACCTGAACCTGAACAGTTTAGGTCAAAGGAACAATTTATTCACAGAAATAATAATCACAAGTTGATGTGAATTTGTTAGGTATAGCAATAAGGTATGGCTTCAATATGCATGTGTTTGTGCATCTTTCCCTCTGTTTTCTGCAAATATTTCAATTTCAAGCCGTGTTTAGTAAACAGTGTGACATCTTTATCTGTGAGGACTGGTGCCCCACATTCATGCTTCATTTCAGATATAAAGCATGATGCGAAAGCGTAAGTGTTTTGTTTACAGCTTGAAAGAAAGGGCACCCAGAGAGTGCACACCTCCGCCAAGGGGTCTGTCTGTCTGTCTGTGTGTGTGCAGGATTACGCAAAAATTAATGGATGGATTTTGATGAGATTTTCAGCCGGGGTGGCCCTTCCGCTATGGATGGACCCATTAGATTTTTGGAGGTGATTCGGGTCAGGATGCAGGTTCTGGATCACGTTTTCACTTTCTTTCACATTGTGAGTTAAGGCCTTTGCATACTCCTCAAGAACAGAGAAACTTGCTCTCTTGCCCAGAGCTGCAAGAACAAAATGACATCATTTTGTTTTTGCAGCTTGTTCTTGACACATCATCGTGGCAGAACTTTTTCCTTGTGGGGTGTCCAAGAACTATTGTGTGACTGGTCAGAAATGTGAATTTCCCAGGAGTTCTGCCCTGGAGTTTCTTGTGAAGTATGAGATGTCCTGGCCAGAAAGAAGTTTGTTCTTGTTCTTGCCACCTCAAGAAAAAGAACAAATTTCTCTGTTCCCATGGAGTGTGTAAAGGCCTTTAGGGCCTTGGCGGAGCAGTCCAAGGCAAAGCAAGGCAAGTTTATTTGCATAGCACATTTCGTGTACAAGACAATTCAAGGTGCTTTACATAAAACATTAAAGCATTACAGCAAGTTGCAAAAGGAATACATAAGAATTTAAAAGCAAACTAAAAAATAAATTAAAGAGGAACAAAAACAAGCTAAAATAGAATAAGATAAAAAAGTGCAAGAAATAAAAGTTACAGTACATTGTAGGAGATTAACAATTGTTCTACTGAAAGGCCGCGGCAAATAGAAGAGTTTTTAACTCGATTTAAAGCAGCTGAGAGTTTCAGCAGCCCTGATGCTTTCTGGGAGCTTGTTCCATGTGTGAGGAGCATAAAAACTGAACGCTGCCTCACCATGTTTGGTTCTGACTCTGGGCAAAGATAGTAGGCCTGACCCTGATGATCTGAGGGCTCTGGGTGGTTCATAATGGACCAGAAGATCTGAAATGTGTTTTAGCCCTAAATGATTCAGAGCTTTATAAACCAACAGCAGTATTTTGAAATCTATTCCTTGACAGACAGGAAGCCACTGTAAAGATCTGAGGACTGGAGTTATATGATCCACTTTCTTGGTCTTAGTGAGGACTCGAGCTGCAGTGTTCTGATGGAGTTTTTAGGGAGACCTGTGAGGACAGCGTTACAGTAGTCCAGTTTACTGAAGATAAATGCATGGACAAGTTTTTCTAGACCCTGCTGAGACATCACACCTTTAATCCTCGCTATATTCTTTAGGTGATAATAGGCTGACTTCACTACTGTCTCAACGTGGCTGTCAAAATTCAGGTCTGAGTCCAGAACCACACCCAGATTTCTGGCTTGGTCCAAACAATCAATCAATCAATCAATCAATCAAACAAACAAACAAACAAACAAACAAACAAACTGACCCAAAAACGCTAACACCTTGGTGGCGGTAATAAAAACTATAGAAAAAGAGTACTTTGTCTTGTGAATTTCTTAATTTACCACACACTGTAACAACTTATTATGGTATGCGTAACAACTTTCCCCAACAGCGGGGTAAGAAGTTACACAACCATCATTTGTCCACTAAGAGCATGTAATATAAAATAAAAACAATTAAATCATATGAAAGAGGGCATGTCCAAAAGCATACGGACAAGATTTTTGTGAAATAGAATTATATTATTATTATTTGACAATTGCACAAAGTTGTAACCATTTGCCCCGGTTTACCCTACTTTATGAAATAACGCTTTGCTAGTGTGGTCAGATTAAATCAACGAGATACTCATTAGTATGTCAAACACAGGCTGTATCAGCTGATATGAAGAGCCAGACAAAGTTTGTGCATTTGACTTGTATTTCATTGAATGTTTCAGAAACACAGACACTACACAGCTGTTATTTTTCTGTGTAGAGCTCACCATCATTTAGTCGCTGAAAACTGCTACCTGTAATACTGGAATAAGAACTGTTTGCGGCCGTGACATTTATTATATTTCTGTACGCGACCCCCAGCAAAAAAGTTTGGATGCCCCTGGCACACAGTGGGTTGTACTTATTTCTAAATTTAATAAGAGATACTGTATTTTTATATATAATATTTTTATGTGAATAAAATTTGCAGCTCGAGAGTATTGACTTTATTGCAGAGCAAAAACTGGTGGTAGTGGTGGTGGTGGTGTGGGGGGGGGGCACGGCAGCCACACTTACCCACACATTGATAAACAGAATAAAGTAGCTGAAAGGAAAGACAACACACACACACACACACACACACACACACACACACACATCATTAAATACTGGGACGAGCAATAGTGGGAGACCGATAATTGAGCATACATCAAGCACAAAAACTCGGTGTAGAAGAATATGCTTTGGTTTTGCTGTTATTGTCTTATGAATATATATCACCGTGTTAATCTGAGTTCGGCTGGGTGTGTAATGGAGCGCGTCTGTGTTCGAACTCACACACCCGCTCTATCTGCCCAGTGACCCAAAACAGATGGTGAGGAGCCGCATGCTTTACTGGTGCAGAGATGGAAGTGAGCAAAACAAAATATATATAGAGGTGCAACATTACACAGCCTGACTGACTGATAATACTGTGCATAAATCTGAAACGCTTCACATGCAATTCCACTGGGCTTCGTGCTTTCGCCCGTTTCATTTTCAATATCTTTCCGCCTTAGGGAGATGCACTTTGTTTTACACTGATAGGCTTTTTGTCTGCTTGTGCTTTGTCTGGGCAGGGAAAATCAGCACAGTGAGACATAACGGTGTGATACTTGTGTGGTCTTCAGTCTTATTCCCTTTTTTCTTTTCTTCCCACATCTTTGCTGGAGGCCAACCAAAGATCAAGTTCCAGCATGCATAGTTGTCTGGCTTTATTGAAGTTAAGGATGAGCTGATCCAGTATGTGGTGTCAGTAGTGGGTTCAATCCAGGCAAAATGGCTGGATCAGTATTGATAAGAAATAAAAGTAATTTACCAATCCGATACATTAATAATGTTAAAATGAAGGTGCAGTCACCATTCTCAGCCATGCTGCGTGCTGCATCCGTAAACAGAAGCAACAAGTGTCACGTGTCACTGGATCCTGTCTGTGGGACTCACCTTGGTTTGTCTGCTGTGTGAAATTACATAACTGTTTTGCAGGGTGGTGCCAGCATTTACAATTTTAACACCACCAACTTGATAAAACACTTGCAAAAGTATCACGGTAAAGGAGTATGCCAAATTCTGTCAAGAACCGAGCAGAAGGAAGTGCGTCGCGCATCAGCAGCTGCTGCTTTTCCAGCTCAGAGGCTGGAAGACACTAAAACTGAAACGTAAACAAAAGAACAAAGCGTAAAGTACAAACCAGTCCGGACCGTGGAAGACGATAGGAACAAAGACATAACATGGGTTTACCTTTTGGTGGAGAACAAGGAACAGCTGATGAAAGTTAGGTAACAGAAATGTAAATATCAAATCATAATGGTGAACTGGAAGCAGGACTACAACAATAAAGCTCCAGGAAATGGAACAGGAATGACTTCAAAATAAGAGCAAACTTAAAAACTAAGAATGGACAGAGAATAATATCAGAAACACAATTAAATAAACCGAGGACCAGGAGAATACTTATGATAAGAATAATGGATGACAAAAATACAACTTAAAGGGTTAGTTCCTTTATTTTCAGATCTACAGCATTTTTTTACCTCATGCATAAAGTGGCACTTGGAATTTCATCCAAATGTTTACTTAAATACTCCTCTTCAAAGTTTTGCATAAACTTGCAGTTAAAACTTCAGAATGCATGTTTTACATGGTGCTGACCAGTGAAATGCTGCCAATGTTTCAAAGTTTAAAATAAAAAAAAGCAGCAGCATTGCTAAATTGAGTCAAATTTATAATATATTCTTTGACTTTTAGATTTATGTTTTATATGTGTGTAAGGACATTACCCAAGTATGTTCTATACTTTTGTTGTTTTAAATAAGAGAGATGGTTTTGGGTTTGGCTCGGTATCGGCCGATACACAAAGTCACAGTATCGGTAATGGACTTGAAAAAGTGGTATTGGCTCATCCCTAATTGAAGCTCATATTCCGGTGCAACAGTTTTACATTCCTGACAAATTAAAGCAACAGTGTCTTGTACAGAAAACCAAGAAACGCTACCGAAACAGCAATGATCGTCTCTTACGGTGTTTCAACACTCAAAATGGAGACAAAATTAACTTTTCTAGGCCTTCATCCAGCATTTCTGTTTATTAGAAACTAGATGAAGCTTCTTTTCTACAAACCTCATAAAGAGATTACTAAACAACAAAATGCACAGCAGAAAATGAATAGCAGGTTGACAGAATTTTTCATTTAGCTGGTCACAAAGAAACATTTCTCTTACAGTTATGGTGCAGCTCCCAGTTCTCCTTGGAAATATTTAAAATAAACATCAACAAAATATAACCAATATTATGACACCCATTAGTGACAGGGAGAAGACTGAATAACTATAGCTGCAGCTGGTCATCAGAAAAATAAAAACAACTTTAGATTTGTTTGGTTATTACTGTATTCTTCAAGCTGTGCTGGCAGAATAGTATCTACACAATCACCGACGAAGAACGCTGGTACATACCAAACAGGCGACACCGAGGTTATCGAGTAATGATCCAGTTTCTATTCCTTGTGGTTCCAGCAACTTCCTGACTGCCCTGACAAATGATATAATACCTCTGACATGACTGACAAACAGCACAGCGTCGGTGTCGGCCCCGCCACACAGACAGCGTCTCAATCTCTCATGTTTTGATGCATGGCAAACATGTTTCCTGATGTGGCGGACGAGGTCAGGGGCTGTTTGAGCGAGAATAATCTCAGCAGGTTCGCGTGTGTGACGCGCGTGTGAGACAGCGCATGCCTGCCCATGCACGGCTGGGGGATGATGCCGTTTGGATGCAGGGCACACAGATTTATTTGTGGCAGAGGCAGGATTGTTTCATTGCATGTCAATGAGCCCACCCCGCCATGTCAGTCCTGCGTGATTTCTGCAGGAAGTGACACAACTCGGGCCTTCAGTGCTCACAGGCACACAGTGAGAATGGAGGTGTGTGTGTGTGTGTGTGTGTGTGTGTGTGTGTGTGTGTGTGTGTGTGTGTGTGTGTGTGTGTGAGATATCAGAGAGATAATTTTAGAAAGAGTGAGACTCGGTGTTCTCAGATCATCATGAGCATGTCTGTGCACTTTTTGCTGATGTCTGTGTGTGTGTGTGTGCATCCAGTCGCTCCACATAGTCACAATGATCTGCTCAGTCATGGCTACATCTTTTACGTGACAGCGTGTACGTACTGGGCGTGACTGGGTCTTCATGAACACGTGCACAGATTGTTTTGTTTCACGTCTTCACGTTCATCTCATTGTTACAAATCTGCTTCAGTCTGACATGTGTGAGACCGGACCAAGTAAAGGTGACAGAACTGCAGTGACTAAGGGGACAGTTTGTCCCCGGGAGTCTCAGTGAGCCACATCTGGAGACCACACACACACACACACACACACACACACACACACACACACACACACACACACACACACACACACACACACACACACGCTCACAAGTGCACATGCACAATTGTGCCTTTAAATGAGTTTATCAGAGAACAAAGCTGATAAAAATGCACGCCATGGGCTGGCCTTTAAAAAGGGAATAAGAAACAGGCCGCGGTGCAGCCATGCAGCATGCCTAATCCACACTGCACACAGGACTCGGCACTATACTCGAAAGAAGGGCACCCGCACACATGCATGCATGCACGCACGCACGCACATACACACAAATACGCTTTGCACAGAATCCTCTCAAAGCAAACGCACAAAAACGTCAAACTGCATCTGTTAATGATCGTAACCGACACATGCTGTTTCTAAAATGTTTACATATAACCACAGAAACACTACATTGCGCTACATATCACCTAAAACAATACATTATCAACGTCAAGTAAAACTACAGTGTTATGTATGGAAGTAGTAGTAAGATGGCGGCCGGGGATCCCGGGGAATAGCGAGGGGTGATGGACCGCCTTTCTGGTAGGGACGTCACTTGGGGTATAAAGGGCACAGCGGGAGGCAGCCATGTCTCTTTTGCTGTTGACCCTCTGGCAAGCAGGAGCGCCGTAGCTGCGTTGTATACAGTTTGTGTTATAATAAAGCTGCCTTCACTTCACCTCTGGCCTGGTCATTGTTATGAGAATTATGGACACAGCATTTGGTGACAAGGAGAACACGGTAATGGAACGAGCTGCCACCAGTTTCCAACCATTTTTGGAGGCCCCGGGTGAGCCACCTGTGCCTTGGCCTAGGTGGTTCGCTGCTTTTAACAGCTACCTGGTGGCCCTTAACCTCGGCGAGCTAGAGAAGTTGCGTGCAAGGACAATTTTGGTCCATAATTTGGGCATGGAAGGCCAACAAATCCTCGAGACGCTGGGAGAAGTGGATAACTTTGACGAGGTAGTGGAGGTAATGGCGCACTATTTTCGTGCCCCAGAAAACATCATGGTGCGACGCACCCAGTTTCAGCAGTGCCACCAGCGGACGGGTGAGTCTGTTAAGCAGTATGTTGCAGACCTGCGTCAGCTGGCTGGTGAGTGCCAACCGGAGATTAGTGGTTGGGCTGCAGATTGTGGGACCGACCTGCTCCGATGTGGACGATGGTGAAGTGTGGGACAATGACTGGTCTGGTATCACAGGAGGAGTGCAATCGAAACACCACGATGGGCCATCCCAGGACGGACCCGATGCCAGTGTCCTGGTTAACCTTGATGTGGGAACTGGATGGCATGACGGGACCCCCAGGGTGGCGGGTAGGACCGAGGTGCCAGTGCTGAAAGAACACAGGGTGAGACCAACTGGCGCAGTTTTAAAATGCTCCAAACGACGGCCTTCGAAGAGGGCCTCAGGCCGGGCTGGCAAGACAACCAGCCCTAAGTAGGAGGCCCGCTCGCAGCACGGTGATCCTAGGAAGAATGTCAGAGTTCCCCTTCGAATCATCAACGAGGTCCGCCCAAGGGTTGAAGCTCGGCTGAGAGGGACCCACAAACGTCGCGAGCAGAGTGATGACTAGGGGCGGCTACAAGTGACAATGGCCTGGAGTGACGGCTATTTGGGCTTGTCTGATGAGTTGTGGAGACACCCTAACGAACTGCGCCGCGTAGTGGAGAAGAGCAGGCGGCACAGTCCATCTCCAGAGGCCAAAAGATGGAGGCGCTCTGGGTGGGAACCACCAGATGGCAATGCAAGAGGGGGGCCCTCCACGGGGTTTGTGAAGTGACTGGGGTGTATTCAAGAGTGTGTTCTGATTCGGTTTCCCTGTGTCACATTGTATATAGTTTAGACAGTCCTGCTGGGTTGTGCCCTGGGTGAGAGCGTTTAAATTTGAGAAACGTGCACATTTGAATTTGTGAAGAATGTATAATTATCTGAATTGATTGAATTATTCTATGTAAAAAAAGGTGAAAGTAGTAATTAATGCGTGTAAATTGAGTGATAAAGGTCTTTCGATATTCTGAGTGAATAGAATCGGTTTGGAATAGACAATTAAAATAACTGGTGTATATTAACTGGTGATACCCAATGCTGTTTGTTGTTTGTTTTAAATTGTGTGATGTGCCAAAGTGTGGGGTGGATGTGTTGGGGTGGGGGCTGCCAATAGGGGTGTACCTTGTTTATTGCGTATGTACTGAAATGGTTCAGGGATTTTTGTATTTATTATAGGAACACGGCTATTTTTTTTTTTTTTTTTGTACTTTGCGGATAAGGTGGCAGAATCACTCGCCTGGCCGTGTGTATGTGTGTGTGTGTGTGTGGGGGGGGGGGGTGCCGGCAGTCTACCTGGCTCCTCTAACTTATGTTGTGCGCGTGGATAGGTTTGCTTATTCATTTCTGTACATTTGGTTTTGTTATTAGTGCGTGAGTCGGGTTGTAAATTTTAGGAGGGTCCAATTGGTGTGTTTGTCATTTTTCTGCAGGGGAAAAATGTTATATATGGAAGCAGTAGTAAGATGGCGGCCGGGGCTCCAGGGGAATAACGGACCGCCTTTCTGGTAGGGACGTCACTCGGGGTATAAAGGGCACAGCGGGAGGCAGCCATGTCTCTTTTGCTGTTGACCCTCTGGCAAGCAGGAGCGCCGTAGCTGCGTTGTATATAGTTTGTGTTATAATAAAGCTGCCTTCACTTCACCTCCGGCCTGGTTATTGTTATGAGAATTATGGACACAACACACTGTACATCCTTGTTGCTCCCAGTGCTCCCCCCCCCCCCCATTCTCCCATGTTTTTGCTTGTCATCCACTATGCTATTTTGACCATCCCAAACTGATCTGACAGCCTGTATCATTTGTAGTGCTAGTTTACATCTTCTCACTTTTCCTCCTGCTAGTTTCTCGCCTCGGTAGAAGTCAGCGGTGCCCTCCGACTCCATTTTGGACAGAGCTGTGGCCCTTGCTATTACTTCCTCCTCCACTAGGGGGCAGTGGTGCTACATAGATGGAGGAGGAAGCTGCTTGATCAGAGCTCACACACCTTCCCAGGAAGTTTCTCAGCATGTTAGCAGACTGAGCTGCATATCAATGAGCTTTGATAAATAATGAAGGTTTGTGTGTGTGGTGTTTTGTTAACAATGGGAATCTGCTGCTTGGATTGCAGAGTTTGTCCCTTTGTAAAGACAAATGTGTTGACACACACTCACGGAGGGATGATAATTGACTCTAGTGTGTTATGTTAGTGAGTGTGTGAAGTGCACTTGCTCCAGTGGCTGTCAATCAGCTGTAGTTAGTGGGAGGTGTGGGTGGGGGGTGGGGGGTATCTTCTGCCCTATTCCAATAGGCTTTGAATTTGTTTTGCAAGTACTGGACAAATCAGATAATAAAGCGAGCAAGCTGTTGCTGTCCATTGTTTCATGATCCGATATGCTGTTACTGTTATGCACATGCTTGCAATTATTACCTTTTTTTTAAATGCACACAGTTTTAGTACATGCACCTGTGCATGCATAGACACAACAGTGTGAGTGTTTTGTAGGGGGGGGCTCTGCATCTGATGTGCTCTGAGTGGGGATCACATTCAGCCCCGGGGTAGGTGAACCCATTGTAAACAATGGATCTGACAGAATCTAGGCCTTCACATCTCCACCTCTGTACACGTGCACGCGCTTGTTTTTGTTTGCATGCGTACACCTTCCTGTAAGGCCACTGGGGGCCACCGGGGAGCCCAAGGGCCCTCTGGCCTCTCTGACAGGGTGTCTTTGTTCCTGCTTTCTCCAGAGGCGTCTTCTTTTTGAGGAGAGGAGGAGAAGAAGCAGGAGGAAGAAGAAGCAGGAGGGCAGGAGGAGGAGGAGATTTGAGGTGCGGGTGAATGCAGCCATGGCCTGTCCGTAGGAGCTGTGCAGTGGAAGACAAAGGAGACAGAGACAAGCAGCAGGTGGGAGGACATCCCGGGCTGATGCACATCTCGAGCTGGATTTGTGTCACTGAGATGAAGTATGGACAGTCGCATTCTACACCCTCACATCAGTCCACAGCAGCACACAGTCACTTCACAGCGTAGCTGTTGCCTTTCAAAACAAAAATGTCAGCTTCTGACAGCTGAGTATTATCTGCTGTCCTGTATGGTTCCCAGAATGTTAACAGAAATATAAAGACATCACCATGGGATAAGACAGTAATGTGAAATTAGCTACTCGAGTACAAGAGTTGTCCAAAGCAATACTCGAGTAAAGAGTAAAAAGTATCTACCAAAACAGTTACTTAGTAATGAGTAATGACTTTACCCTTAACAATTCATGTGGTTTTTCTATTGAAATTGTGTCTATTGTGAAAAAAAATTCTCATCATCTTCTAATTTTTTTTTCTTGGAAATTTATAAATTGATTGCAAATTTTGGTAATACTTTATAACAGCCTGTGAAGTACTATGAAATGACAGGGTATTTTCAGTGTACTTTCAGTACAGCGTGCTTTTAGCAAAAGTACTGTTGTTAAACACTGTTAGTATGGTGAAAATATTAGATAAAATAAGCCTTTTATTAGTCCCACAATGAGGAAATTCCAGCTTCCTAACCATATTAGGGATCCAGGCTGTATTATACAGATACGTTTCTGTACCTCATAATCATCCAGAACTTACAGGCTGGTATTTCTGGGCTAATAGTTACCGTACTAACACAGTTTTACACCAGTACTGTCACTGGAAGTACATGGGAAGTACCCTGTAATTTCATAGTACTTCATGGGCTATATGGTAAATGGTGTTCACTTATATAGCGCATTTTACTCATCTCTGGATGACCAAAGCGCGTTACAGATCCTGCTGTCCACCCAACACGCACTGATGAGCTTCCGTACACCGGCGCTGGCCTGACCCACCAGGAGCAACTGGGGGTTCAGCGTCTTGCTGAAGGACACTTCGACATGCAGACAGAGCTGGAATCGAACTCCTCACCCTCCGATCAGTAGCCCGCCACACTACACCTGCACCACAGCCGCCCCCCCCCCCCACTGCACTTAAAGGGTGACAACAAAGTACTTTTATTTTTAAAGAAACACGGCTTGGTACCCTGATGTTTCCCGCACTAACCTGCTTTTACACCAGTAAATGGAAAGTTCCCTGTGGTTTCACAGTAATTCACAGGCTGTGTTTTAAAGAGTTACCCAAATTTTAAACTTTGTTTCCACAAGCTCTTTTTTTTTTTTTTTACAGAAATGTATAATTTTTAACTCATAAGTTTGAAACTTGTTTTGTTCGCAGCTAAACGTTTCTTTGCTCAAATTCCCAGGTCAGCAGAGGCCTTCCTGTCTGGTGTTCTCATGTTCCCTCTGTTCCCACATGTTCTCTCTCAATGACTCTTTAAGTCTCCACGAGTTTGTGTCTCTTTGTTAAAAACAGCATAAATGCAAATATACTGCCTAAATGTGGCTGGTGGATAAAAACTCAGAGTGGCCAGCAAGGAAATTTAACATAAGTTATCCCAAAAAATAATTAAAAATTGGTGATAAGTTGTAATGCTCAGTCAAGATTAGTCAGCTTTGGCTGAGCGTCGTTTCCTTGATTGTAACTTCAAGAGTTAACTGTAAAACTAAAAGCAATGCAGTAACATTATACTAGTAATACTATGGTAGTAGCCATGACAACAGGCTCCCAGCGCAGTGGTCCTGGTGATGAGTTGGTACTATCTTCTCCTCATAAAGTTTTCCTCAGGTCTTGTCTGTTCTGGAAGTTGTCATTGTTTCCTCTGACCTTTGCCAGCTGACCTCACACAGTGGTTCTTCTTGTTATAAAAAAAAGGCATAAGGCAACATCATTCAGTTGCAGTGCAGTCCTCCCTCCTGTTTCTAACCTTATTTTGCCCTCTTCCTCTTCCTCCTCCCCGTCTCCTGCCTTTCCTCTTGTTTTGCCCCTCTGTCGCTCTCTCAGGATGAAACTGAGGGAGAGGTCAGCTTGGACTTGGCAGGTGGCCTTCCTTGTTGCCGTGGTGATGCTCTGCATTGACCCAGTGTCTGCTGGCAGCCGTAACCATCGGGGACCTACAGGTACACCGGGTCTCGCTCCGACCCCCCCCCCACCAAACACCACTAGAGGTTAATTACACTGTCATTTCATATCAGAGGTATAACACATGTTCCTCAAGCCTGCCTCAGACTGAGCCCTCCACATCATTGGGGAGGATGGGGGGGGGCATTCCCCGTTTTTCGCTATGACAGAATGTAATCTAGACTAGACCTCGTTTTAGGCTTGGATGCAAACACACCTCTGTTTGAGTGATCCAGTCCATACAGTTACAAATGGCACTTAAGCTGTCAGCAGCTGTCAACACAAATAGATCAGTGTGGGTGAGATCCGATCTATTCAGAGCGCCGACATCCAGCAGTTCAGGGCCACGCTGTGGTTCTCAAGCGGCATCTTGGTGGTTTAGTGTTGCTGTAAAATGGAGAAGAGGTCATGACCTCCTATCTGCAGGCTCATAATTATCAAGTGTCTTCGTTAATCTTCAAATTCAATTTATCAGTCTGGGAGAAAAGCCAAATAAAATGACCACTATGCTGCATTATTGTTATTTTATTGCAGCTGGCATCAGAAACCACACTGGTAAGCCGCTGCATTTCACACTACAACTTGTTGGCAGCAACCTCACCCTCGCACTTAATTATGACAATTTCCTTAATTATCTCAGTTTCTTCACCATGGCCGCCCATGCTTTGGAAGGTGACCTTTATATGCCACAGAAATGCTACCAGCGTCCAGTCTGTTCACTGACTGATGGTGTTAGTTTCCTTTGGACTGAGAGGAGGCTGCGTGCTTACGGCAGGGACACTACTAATTGCAGGCCCTGTGTATTGTGAAGGTCACCGCACGCTCGCCCTTTCTCGCTCACTTTCACACTTAAACAAGAAGACTTGCTCCCAAAGAGACCAGTGCTTTTTATTTGAGGATTCCCTCTAATTGGGGGAAGTTTAGGACTTGTCACCTGTGAATACCAACATGATACACAAGACGGCTTGCGGGTAATAAATAATGGGCCGCATGTTATGGGTGCTGTGTACACTTACGCTGACATATTTGTCTGTGTTAGAACTGATGTGCCGTTTGCTGCCACATGGTGGCTCTGTTGGCCAAAAAATGGACCTTCTGTTGGGTCTGCATCTTAATCTCACTTTAGCTTTAAAGGTAATCGATTAGTTCACAAAATCTCAAGAGAATTGATGCAGTCATTCTGAACTAATAAAACATAACCTGAATGACAGTTTAGGAAATGCTTTTCTCCTGGAATGAAATGTTTCCTATTGCACACTTTCTTTTTCTCAGCAAGAGGAAGACACTGTGTGAAGATTATAAATATGTTTGCATTCTGGAGCTCTGGCTGAAACGACCCCTGCAGATAAACTGCCTAAGTCCCAGCCACCATCAGTGCTGTGAAAAAAGTATTTGCCTTCCCGATTTCTTATATTTTTGCATATTTCTCACACTTACTGTAGATTTTTCAGATCATCAAACAAAATTTAATATTGGACAAAGACCACCCAAGTAAATACAAAATGCAGTTTTTAAATGATGATTTCATTTATTAAGGGAAAAAAAAAGCTATCCAAACCTACCGGGTTTATGTGAAAAAGTTATTTTCCCCGCTTGTTACATCATGAATTAACTGTGATTAATCACATTTTTTGGGAAAGCAGAATTCACCTTCACTATCCACACTCAGGCTTGATTACTGCCAGACCTGTTGAATCAATAAATCACTTAAATAGAACCTGTCTGACAAAATGAAGTAGGTTTAAAGATCTCAAAAAGCAACACATCATGCCGTGACCTAAAGAAATTCAAGAACAGATGAAAAAAAAAAAAAACAACAACAACAGAACAACATCTGAAGAATTGCAGGTCTCACTTTGGACACGGGTCCATGATTCAACAATAAGAAAGAGACTGGGCAAAAATGGCATCTATGGGAGAGTTTCAAGGCAAAAACCACTGCTGACCAAAAAGAACACAAAGGCTCATCTCACATTTGCCAAAAAACATCTTGATGATCCCCAAGACTTTTGGGGAAATATTCTGTGAACTGACGAGACAGAAGCTGAACTTTTTGGAAGGTGTGCATCATGCTACATCTGGCATAAAACAAACACAGCATTTCATTAAAAGAACATCATACCAACCGTCAAACATGGTGGTGGTAGTGTGATGGTCTGGGGCTGCTTTGCTGCTTCAGGACTTGGACAACGTGCCATAATTGACGGAACCATGAATTCTGCTCTCTACCAGAAAATCCTGAAGCAGAATGTCTGGCCATCAGTTCATGACCTCCAGCTCAAGCCCTCCAATGTGGCTGAATTAAAACAATTCTGCAAAGAAGAGTGGGCCAAAATTCCCCAACAGTGTGGTAAAAGACTCTGTCAGTTATCGCAAACGCTTGATTGCTGTTGTTTCTGCCAAAGGTGGCACAACCAGTTATTAGGTTTAGGGGGACAATTACTTTTTCACATAGTGCCAGGTAGGTTTGGAAAACTTTTTCCCTTAATAAATGAAATCATCATTTATAAACTGCATTTTGTATTTACTCTGGTTATCTTCTAATATTAAAATTTGCTTGATGAACTGAAAAAAAAAATGCATCTGAGTGTCCCAAATATGCAAAAATACAAGACATCAGTAAGGGAGAAAATGCCTTTTCTCTGCAGCAGTTAATAGTGGCAGAATCTATGCCATCAAGGTATCAGCCATCTCCTTTTCAGACCCAAATGAAACTCCAAACATACAACAGTGATCATCTAATGTACTTATTACTCTCACAGTTGGCCTCCTCACAAACAGATTATGAAAACATACTGAACAAACACCTCGCGTACCCATTTAATTTTTATTGTTACTCATTTAGCCCTGTATTGTTTTTCATAAAGGCGATGTGGAGTGGTTCACGTGCGGGTCATACAATAAATTGCATTCCAGGAGCTGTCAAAGCAATTCCACAAAAATGGCATTGCATTCCCAAAACATTAGGCTTTCTTTCTTGCCTGCAAAAACCACCGACTGTGCTTTTTACAGCTCTGTTTCCCTGGAATACCTGAAATCTTTATAGGCCCGACCCCATTTGTTCTACTTCTACTTCGTTGCTGTTTGGATGCTTGAAATTAGATTATTGAATAAATTCAATCGCTTCATTCATAGAATCTACAGTATGTGTATATATATCAGGAAACCCGCTGGCTTTTGTCTGCTATGCCGATATCTGTTGGCAGAGATTGGATTTACCATGCGAGGTGAGGCCGTCTGTGCTCACCTCGTTCTCATATCTGTAGCTCTACATGTATTTAAGAATGATTCTGCTTTACTTAAAGGGGTCACTGACTGCACTTTTTCCACATTTTAATAGCCCACACATGTATTATTAGTAATATTTATAACATAGTTTGTTCACATTTTCTTAATTTTTTTAAAATTATTGAAGCAAATTTGTTTTGTACTTTTCCTGGCTTGACTGAAGCGCTCTAATTTAAAGTCTGTCACTTTAAAAACTATCCTTCACCTACTCAACTCCACCCTCCCTCTTACGTCAGTTAGCCATTAGCTGACTAGCTTATAGCCTCCTAGCTTGGGTGAGTGGCTCTGGTTCACTGATTCACAGTCCATGGTGTATCTCCCATCACTCCGGCCCATCTCCCAATAATTTTGCTGTGATTGCATGACAAATTGCTAGCACTGTGCGCCGGTCGGTTCCCCGATTGCCGAAACCAAGACCTGGTCCCGGACCCGAGGCTGCTGGCCGAGCTGAGCTGCCGAAGGGCAGTGTTTCGCTCTGTGGGACTCCGCTCTGCTCCCACGACCAGCTGAGGGACGCCCTGTCATGAGACGGATCTCCTATGCTGCCCATGAGAGCGGAGTCACACGGAGCCCTGGAGAACGGTGGGGGAGCTGTCATCTGAGTTATTTAGCATTTGGTTCTCCACAAACATGTGTCCATGACTGGAGAGGGGCGGCCACCTTCCGGATGTCCCCCGGCCCGGTTGCTAGAGCCGTTCCATCACCGGCCCGGGCTGGCTATCTGTGGTCAACCGGAGATCCGCAGCCCTACGGTATTGCTACGTCTAGGCAGGATTCTGACTTAGAGGCATTCAGTCATAATCCCACAGATGGTAGCTTCGCACCAGTGGCTACTTAGCTAAGCACATACACCAAATGTCTGAACCTGCCGTTCCTCTCCTACTGAGCGGGATTACTGTTGCAACAACACATCATCAGTAGGGTAAAACTTGCCTCACAACGGTCTAATTCCAATTCACATTCCCTATTAGTGGGTGAACAATCCAACACTTGGTGAGTTCTGCTTCACAATGTTAGAAAGAGCAGACATCCAAGGATCAAAAAGCGGCATCACTATGAACGCTTGTCCGCCATAAGCCAGTTATTCCTGTGGTAACTTTTCTGACACCTCCAGCTTAAAACCCAAAAAGTCAGAAGGATCGTGAGGCCCCGCTTTCACCGTCTGTATTCATACTGAAAATCAAGATCAAGCGAGCTTTTACCCTTCTGCTCCACAGGAAGTTTCTGTCCTCCCTGATGTAGTTAGGGACCTGCATTACAGTGAGCAGCCTGGTACCAGTGTTAGCTCAGGGGCTAATAGGCTACCTTTAGCCCCCCCCCCCCCCCCCAATTTCCATCTATGTGATGGACAGCTAGGAGGGCCAATATTAGAGCAGTGGGTGAGTTTTTAGGACGGTGGCGGGCTGGCTTTTTCTAATCATGACATACGATTTACACGGAAGAGTCAAAAACATTTCTGGTGTTTCTGGGGGAGAAAAATGAGATAAACGCTGTATGTGTTTTTTTGGAGAAAATTGAATGTTTTGTTTTGATAATTACATGACCAGTAGACTCATTTCAGAGAGTTAAAACCTACAAACACACCATTTTTCAGTCAGTAACCCCTTTAAACTTTCTTTAACTCTTCTTTTTTTCCTTCTGTTGGGTAGACAGTGCATCAGGTTTTATCCTCCTCTAAGACTGGTTGCAAGATGTCTCCTAAAGAAAAAACAGAGTGAACAAGGTCAAGCAAGCAAGCAGATTTCATTGGGCATACATTACACTGTTCTGATAATTAGCATAAATCTGGGCGAGACCTGTAGAACACCGATAATGTCAGGAGAATTGATGGGCTGTGCGGGACCAGGGTAACGAGGAGATGGAGCGAGCAAGGGTAATGAGCTGCTCAAAGAGGGCAAATGAAAGCAGCGAGTTACAAATAAAGAAAGAAAGCAAAAAAACAGATGATTCAGAGAGTAGGTTTTATTGTCGAGAGCACACAAAGAGCTGTTAAACTCAGTGTCCCATGGGTGTGATCGCACATCTTGTTCCTAGTGTGTACACTGTGTCACCTCTGCTCTGACTTTGCCACGTCTCACAGATTTGCAAGACGCCCGGCCCCTTCATGGCGACGGACATGCTCGGCAGGTATCGACGGGGGGAAAGACACAGCTTTTTGATAAATTGTACAACGCTCCCATGTGCCGGTGTCTGTCAGAATACATCAGTCGCCTGGCTAACCCATCACTTCAAGGTAGCTTGGTTTGTTGACTGGCCCCTGCCCGGCCAGCTTTGCCACCCTCCGTCGCCTGCCGCAGGAGTAGAAGCGTTTAGCCATGCTTGAGAAGTCTTTTCATCTCGGCGTGTGTTGGGCTCTATTTCACAGCAATGGCCATAACCGAATGGTTTAAAGGGAACATTGAGACATTAGATACACTGTTATTATGTGTAAATAGCTGTGAGCCCCCACCCTCCGCTCGATGCATGAATGTTTCAGTAGATAAACGGTGAGAGGCAGCAGGGCTCTGTACAGAACTGAATAGGGAATGGAGAGAAAAAAAAAACCCTCTGAGGATTCAGCTGAGCTGCATTACTACACTGACAATGAAACTTGTTTGTCCTTGTTTTCCTTTCAGAGTTTTTAATTTTAGACTGACTTTTGAAAAATGAAAAAAAAAATGTACTTTTCAGCTTCATCTCACATCTCAGACAAATTACATTTTCTTTAAAGGGCATCTGTAATTGCAATTAGTGGGAAAGTCAAACAAGAACACTTGTGAATAGTTTTTTTTTTTTTTAATTAAAGGTACAGTGAACAACATTTAATGACATATAAAATCAAGTCATCAACGCCAACAATCTCAAATGCCCTCCAACACCCCCCCCCCCCCAAAACAAAAGATTAATTGTGGATGGACCTTGGCCATCGGCGGTCAAAATTCTTACAAATATGAACTGGCAAATATATTTTCATCTATGTCCCTCCATGGATCGTTGACTTATCCTGGTGGAGGGGTTTGGGAGCCCTAATGATCTCAATAGCTATGTCGTCCCTGTTCACTCCTTGAGAGTTTGTTGACAGATCACTTTCTTTTCATGATCATTGGGAGACTGTTTTGGACTGGGTCAAAACTTTGGGGAGACTGTGACCATCATGAAAATCACTGGAAGATCATTGAGCGATCACGGAGCTCTGGCCATTTTTTCATCCCTCAACGATCTCTCATTGATCTCCGCCCCTGTGTACAGGGGGTAGAAGAGCACAAGAAACCTCTCAAATGCTCAGCAACCTCCCTGGCACACACAAGAAGCTCTCAACGATCTCTCCTCCTCTCCCAGTGATTTCTCAAGGATCTTTCAAAACTCGCCATGAAACTTGCCAAAAATGTAATTTTTGATCAGCCAAACGTTACACAGAAACAGTTTTGTCCAGGCTTCATGATCAGATGGGGCCAATTTTTGATCTCGCTGGTCGCCCAGTGATCTCCATGCCGTGTAAAGGAACTCTTAACTGTGTTGTGCTGGTTTATGGGCAACCAAAAACTATTTTTACTAGTTATGAAACTGGTGAAAATGTTCCTGCACATTAGTGTGTTCTCACTTAATCCACATGTTTAATAGCACATTGTGGGGGAGTGAAAATAAGAGTGTGACAGCAATAAATAGTTGTACACCTCCTGTTTCTCAGCATTACGTGTGGCTGAATGATTTAAGTATCCAAACTCAAGAATTCACACAGTCCTTTTTTGTTCTATAAGCTGCATTTTTACTGCCTCGCACACATACACGGATGCATTAAAGGCATTGGGCTCACTATACTGCCCGAGGGAACTTAAGAGAAGGCCAGGATTGAACCATCAACCTCCCAACCAATAATTATAAATAGTGTCCAGACTGTCACTTTACTGATTTACACTTTGGGGTTGAGTTCAGTCATAGCTATACCTTTGTTGCGAAGTTACGAGGAAAAAGTTGCAGTTTAATAGGAATAAAGTAACACATTTGTGTGAATAAAATCCCAGTTCAGAAAGAAAAAAATGCTGAAAATTAATGAGAAAAAGTCACAAATTTATAAGAAAACAGAAGCAAAGTTCGGAGAGGAAACTTTCATATTTAAGAGGAAAAAAAATCTCCTAAGGTATTATGTTGACGAACCACCCTATGCTTTTAAGTCTGCCCTCCTCATTTTATAGCTCAATCATTTTTTGGGGCTCCATGCAGATTTTTTGTTCAGAAATTTAAATTGAAATGACTTTTTTATAAGGAAAGGTTGTTGTCCCCTGGTATGGAAGAAAATACCAGCTATTCATCTTTAAGTAAAAAGGAAAAACAGTGGAAGTTAGGGTTCTTTTGATTTAAATATAACTACAACTATGCACTGATTTGTTCATATAGAGTGGTGGGAAAAAGTGTTTGCCCCCTTCCTGATTTCTCTTTTTTTGTATGCTTGTCACACTTAAATGTTTCAGATCATCAAACAAATTTAAATATTAGACAAAGATAACATAAGTAAAGACAAAATGCAGTTTTTAAATGAAGGTGTTTATTATTAAGGTAAAAAACAATCCAAAACTACATGGCCCTGTGTGAAAAAGTGATTGCCCCCTAAACCTAATAACTGGTTGGGCCACCCTTAGCAGCAACAACTGCAATCACAGCATTTGCGATAACTGACAATGAGTCTTTTAAAGCGCTGTGGAGGAATTTTGTCCCACTCATCTTTGCAGAACTGTTGTAATTCAGCCGCATTGGAGGGTTTTCGAGCATGAACCACCTTTTTAAGGTCATGCCACAGCATCTCAGTTGAATTCAGGTCAGAATGTTGACTAGACCACTCCAAAGTCTTCATTTTATTTTTCTTAAGCCATTCAGAGGTGGACTTGCTGGTGTGTTTTGGATCATTGTCCTGCGGCAGAACCCAAGTGCGCTTCAGCTTGAGGTCACCAACAGATGGCTGGACATTGTCCTTCAGGATTTTTTGGTAGACAGCAGAATTCATGGTTCCATTTACCACAGCAAGTCTTCCAGGTCCTGAAGCAGCAAAACAGCCCCAGACCATCACATTACCACCACCATATTTTACTCTTGATGTTCCGTTCTGAAATACTGTGTTACTTTTACGCCGGATGTAATGGGACACACAGCTTACAAAAAGTTCAACTTTTGTCCCATCAGTCCACAGAGTATTTTCCCAAACGTCTTGGGGATCGTCAAGATGTTTTCTGGCAAAACTGAGACAAGCCTCTATGTTCTTTTTGCTCAGCAGTGGTTTTTGTCTTGGAACTCTGCCATGCAGGCCATTTTTGCCCAGTCTCTTTCTTATGATGGAGTCATGAACACTGACCTTAACTGAGGCAAGTGAGGCCTGCGGTTCTTTGGATGTTGTTGTGGGGTCTTTGGTGACCTCTTGGATGAGTCATCGCTGCGCTCTTGGGGTAATTTTGGTCAGCCAGCCACTCCTGGGAATGTTCACCACTGTTCCATGTTTTTGCCATTTGTGGATAATGGCTTTCTCAGTCCCAAAGCTTTAGAACTGGCTTTATAACCTTTTCCAGACTGATAGATCTCAATTACTTTGCTTCTCATTTGATCCTGAATTTCTCTGGATCGCAGCATGATGTCTAGCTTTTGAGGATCTTTTGGTCTACTTCACTTTGTCAGACAGGTCCTATTTAAATGATTTCTTGATTGAGAACAGGTGTGGCAGTAATCAGGCCTGGGTGTGGCTAGAGAAATTGAACTCAGCTTTGCAAAGATGTGATTAACCACAGTTAATTTAGGTCAATAAATAGGTTAATTTAGGTTTTAATGGGGGGGGGGGGAAATCACTTTTTCACACAGGGCCATGTAGTTTTTTTTTTTTTACCCTTATTAATAAACACCTTCATTTAAAAACTGCATTTTGTATTTACTTGTGTTATCTTTGTCTAATATTTAAATTTGTTGGATGATCTGAAATATTTAAGTGTGACATCATCATCATCATCATCATAGCAGTCTGTCGGGGGCAACAATGACCATTTCATCCAGGTCCGATCAGACTCCTCCACACAGCTCCGTCTCCCGCCCTCTGCCGCCAGGAACTCCCAACCCTGCCAACCCGGGGGACGTCTGAGCCGGTATGAGTTGCTCTCTGACTGACCATTTCATGAAACTGCTTACAAAGTATCTGAGTACAGCTAGCTTTTTCTGGACTAGCGGTACATTCTTGGCAGATAGAGGTATTATCAGTGGCAACGACAGGCCAAGACAAACTGACTCCAGTATCTGTTGCAGTGACTGACCAGATGATAAATTTGTTTATCTCTGCTCTTTGTGTCGTGCATGTCACGATGCACCGACTGGCAAAAGTCCACCACAGACCTTGCAACAGATGTGCTTATTTGCCAGGATGTCCAGTCTCACCCCGTGTAACTGGGAGTGGTCCACCACCGACCTGTGACAGATAATGTTTTTAGTTCTGCCAGGATGCCCAGTTTCACCCTCCACGCCCTTGGAAGGGCGGAGTTGCCGGTTGAGTTGCCGACGGCCTGACCCATGAGACAGGTACAGTAGTACTGGTTTTCATGGTTATCCTGTAGCAAGCAAACCAGTGCCTGACCTGACATGAAACCTGACATTGCTATTAGGTACTAAAATATGTATGCTGTGTGTGTTTCAGATGCTCGGATGTTGCCCGGGTTAACAAGGCCAGGAGTTCCTGGTAGCGGAGGGCAAAGAGCTGCTCTGGACAGAGCTGCGTGGCAAATCAGAAAACCAGAGAAATCAGGAAGGGGCAAACACTTTTTCACACCACTGTATATTTATATATAATCATATGGTATGTGTGCCAGGTTCAACCGCTGTACCAAGGTGTCAGTAGTAGCTATTAAATAGCCACTAAGTAGTAGTCACTATCATTCCCCATCACAGTGGGCGTGCATCAGGGCTCAGTCTTGTCCTCCCTTCTCTTTATCCTGTGCATGGATACAATCACACCCAATCTCCAGCTGCCCCATCCATGGATGCTGTTGTAGGTGGATGAAGTGGCCCTGGGAGGTGAAGACCGAGGCCACTTGGAACAACAAACACAACAGTGGAGGACAAGGCAGGGCGAGAATGGAACATCACAAAAACCAAGTACGTGGAATTTGGAGACCAAACTGATGGAACAGTCTATATAAAAGGTGCACCCTTAAAGAAGAGTATGCACTTCAAATACCTTGGCTGATGGTGCCTGAGTCAGTGCTGCCTGGAACTGGTGCCAATGCCAGTGCCTCAAGGGAAAGACCCACAAGACCCTGATCCGCCCTGTCACTCTATATGGATGTGAATGCTGGCCCGCTACAATGAAACATGAGCAAACGCGCCACAGAATGGAGATGAGTATGCCACGCTGGAGCCTCAGCCTGACACTGCATGACCATGTGAAGAACGAGGATGTGCGAAAGTGAATGGGAGTGGCATCAATCACTGCGAGATACAAGAGGCATGGCTGTGATGTCTGCAGCGAAGACGACTTGGTGGCACGTATGGCCCTGTCAACCCAAGGGGGAAGAGGCCACGAGGACTGTGTTGTGGTCCCACTCCTTCTGGTGCAGGTGCTGGGTTTTCTTCTTTTGTGTTGTAGGTGAAGCTGTGATGGACTGCCCCTGGGCCATTCTCCAGAAGCTCACAGTCACTGGGTTGGCTGGTGAATGCGTGCCTGCCTTTTGTCTCATGCATCCAACACACACACTCACCACTTACATTTACATACAGTTTGTTTCTTTAAATAAAATTTGTGTTAATTGGCACCAGGTCCAGTCTTGAGTCGGGTTGTGACAACTGCCGAAGAAACAGTAGCTTGACCGGATCAAGGATGACATGAGGATCGTTGAGGCGCCTTTGATTGAGCCGAGTGGAGATGAGCGTGCAAACACGTGGACCCTGCGGCTATGCGGGACTAACACGAGGGCGAAGACATTTGTAATCAGACTGACACAAATCCAAAAGAAATATTTTATCTGATTTTAAAGGTTAATTGTTATGAGGAGGCTGTTTCACTCACAGGAAATGCTTGTGTTTGATGCATTATTTTACCACAGTTAATGATGGGTACAAGGTAACAAACCCTCCTCAGTGTGTGTGTGTGTGTGCGTGCTACATCTTGGCAACATCTGAACCCACTGAAGTTGCTTTCCGTGTCCCTTTTCAGCCAGCCATGAAAGAAAACCTTTTAAAGCATTCATCTGAAGAGCACCTTGGAGTCTTTTCATTTTCATTAAGCTGCATCTGAATGCCACAACAAAACCCCACCGATTCTCTGAGGGATTACTTTCACAGGAACACGTGGGCTCTTCTCTTTCCACATGCTTGAATTTCTCTCATTTGCTGGAATATATACCTTTTTTTAAAAAATTAGCATGCTGATATAATGTTCAGGTGGCTTATCATCTACAGCCTGCACACATCCTCAAAGCTTTTAAGTTTTAGAATATAAACAACCTCTGCCCAGTCTTGATATAGGCAGTAAAGAGAAGAGCCCAGTGACCTTCTGACCTCATTACGGCAGCGGAAGGCGAGCTGCTCTTTGTTCTCTCAGCTGCCTGTGCCACCGCTTCTCCTCTCTTTGCTTTGCACTAACAAGCTGTCTCGTTCTGAGATAGGGCCAGCAGATTGAACACTTTTACCCAGTAACTGCTCTGCAATAATGGTGGAATTAATTTCTCCTATAGACTAATTATAATGAGGGATTAAAGAAGTGCACTCCATTTTGCTCAAACTAGACTTTCATTTTTCTTCTTTATGCCTTAATTGTGATTATTACTGCTGTAATTATGGGTGCGACAATAATTCTCACTCAAAATGAGTTCTGTTCAATTTTTACTTTATCCTTGATTTTTTTTTTTTTTTTTTGTCATGATGTGTTTGCGCGCGTGAGTGAACGTGCCTGCGCGAGAGTAATCCAGCAGCTGCTCAAGCCTCGGGAGAACCCGACACAGAGGAGTGAGGGAAATGAAAGTGGAGGGATGATAGCGGAGGGGCGCCCTCAGAGAGCCAGGGATCATTGATGGGGCTCTCTGGAGAAGAGAACAAACAAA
Source organism: Pholidichthys leucotaenia (assembly GCA_020510985.1). Taxonomy (NCBI): domain Eukaryota; kingdom Metazoa; phylum Chordata; class Actinopteri; order Cichliformes; family Pholidichthyidae; genus Pholidichthys; species Pholidichthys leucotaenia. The sequence goes on along the minus strand of CM035837.1, from coordinate 182,276,328 downwards.
CTTTAAATCAGAAAGGATGAGAGGGGCCACGGCCTGCAGAAATGGAACCCTCTAACGTGCGGGCGCTGCTTGTCTGTGCGCTGTATTTACGCACACTTTTGTGTCTGCCTGCAAAACCCATTCAGCTTAGCATGAAAAGTTTGGGAGTCTGGGTACAGTCACGTACATAAATGAAATCTGAGCTTATACTACAGTATAACCAAGGTTTTTCCAGGGCTGTAAAGAGGCTTATAGGTAGTAATGTCGCCAGCAGGGCTTGCTGCGCTCGGGAAACGGTCCCAGAGACTCTCAAGAGTGCACAACAAGCTTTGAGAGGGAAGATAAGGCAGCTGGAATCCATTCAGAAGCCATAAGCAAAGCTTAGATTCACTAAACGTTGTACCCAACAGTTGTATTACCACACATTTCCCTTTAGGTGGGCACACAAGCGCCCCTCATCAGGGATCCAGGGCTTTAATGTTTTAAGTGAAACGTTGCATTAACACGGACACACTCCTAAACATTAAACACCAGAAGTCTCTTTACAAGATATGATTGAATTTAGACTGTAAACCTGTTCACGGAGGGATGTCATTGTTGTACGCCAGCCTGCTGAATGGGTTGGCACAATTCTAGTGGAAATAGTGTCATTGGGCATGGCGGATCAGTGGTTAGCGCTGCAGCCTCACACCAAAAAGATTAGGGCTGTGATCCAGGTAGAGCTTTGCCATGCGGAGGTAGCATGTTCTCCCAGTGCTTTTGTACCCCTCAGCCTGTTGGGATTTGTCATCACCCCACCGGGAAGTGGTGTCAAAACCTGCCTTGTTAGCACATTAACTAGCGAAAGAAGATGCAGGCTTTTCAAATTGATACCATCGTTGTATCTAAGAAAAATCTTAAACGAGTTCATGGTTTGAAGTAAGTTTTTCACTAAATCTTCTAAGCGTGATAACTCAAGGAGGAAATGAGGGGGATGTAACATATGAAAATAGGCTGGTAGTAGTAAGATGGCGGCCAGGTTGGACGTGGGTGGATTGGGGTGGCTAACTGCCGGTTTCCGGTAGTGATGCCACTTGGAGTATAAAGGAAGTGGGCGGAAGAGGCTCCGCCTCTTTCGTTGTGGAGCCACCCGGCATGCAGGCGAGTGCTGTAAGCCTTTGTATATAGCCTTTGTATATTTATACAGTTATCCTGAATAAAGCCTTGTTAACCGAGTTCTGCTTCCTTGTCATTCTTGTAATTATGGACACAACATTTGGCAACGAGGTAAAAGCGGTAATGGAGCGTTCCATTGCCAGCTTTCGGCCTTTTCTGGAGGCCCCGGGTGAGCCACCCATGCCGTGGCCTCGTTGGTTTGCTGCTTTTATCAACTTTCTCGTTGTCTTAAACCTGGGCGAGATGGAGAAGCTCCGAGCGCGAGCTGTGTTGGTCCATAATGTGGGAATGGAAGGGCAGAGGATTCTAGAGAACCTTGGAGGTGCTGACAGCTTTGACGAGGTAGTACAGCTAATGGCGCGGTATTTTAGGGTGCTGGAAAATGTCACCGTGAAGCGCATTCAGTTTCGACAGCGCCGCCAGCGGTCGGGAGAGCCGGTAGGAAGATTTTTGGCGGACCTCCGTGAGCTGGCGAGGGAATGCAGATTTGGGGCCCTGGAGGACGAGATGATTTGGGACCAGCTGGCAGAGCACATCCACTGCCCGGCAGCCCGGTCCAGGTTGTTGACACACCCAGGGGAGTTGATGTTAGCTGAGGCTGTTGAGCTTGCCCAACAGTTCAAGGCGGCAGAGACCATCGCGAGAGGCCTTACTGAAGGGGCTTCTCTGGAGAAGAATGAGTCTCGTGCTGAGGCACTGATCATGGACCCTTGTTATGGCGAGTGCAGAGAGGAAGATTTTGCCTCCGTGGTCAGGATAAGGTCTGCCCCTGGTACGCCGACGTGTTATGGGTGTGGGTCCACTGAGCACCGCTATAAGTCCAGGATGTGCCCAGCGAAAGGAAAGCGTTGTGGCATGTGCGGTGTTTTGAACCATTTTGCCAGGGTGTGTGAAAACTTTGTACGCAGGAGCCGTAGGGGTGAACCAGGTGCTGCGCAGAAGACTCCAACAGTTGTGCATACTGTCTCCCCAGAGACGACAGGGAGAATCGGCTGCACCGTCACGCTAGATGGCATCGAGATCCCGCTTTTGGTGGATACTGGAGCAGTGATTTCCGTCCTGAATTTGGAGACCATGGAGAGACTGTTTGTCCACCGGCAGATTAGAAGGCATTATGAAGAGTATTATGGTTATGGACGGAACAGGTTGACTATTTTGGGCTATGTGGAAATGGATGCCCGGTATAAGGACAGTGTGGCACCCAGTGTTCGCATCAATGTTTTAGCATCCGGGGTTAACGTTATGGGTTGCAACCTATTTTACGGTCTTGGGTTCTCCATCGCTTACGTGTCGGGTGAAGAATGGTCTGGATGTGGACTGTGGGGTCAACCTGTTCCAGTTGTGGAGGGTGCTGAGGTGTGGGATTCAGACTGGTTGGACAAAGTGACAGAGGGAGAGCACATGCTGCACCATGCGGAGCTGTCTCGGGCTGGACCTGATGTCGTCACGCAGGCTGCCCTGGACGAGGGTGCCGGATAGAATGATGGGACCTCCGATGAGGCTTGTGAGGACGAGGTGCCAACGCTGGAAGAAAATGGGGCTAGACCGCAGAGCTTGGTGATCATAAAGCGCTCCCAGTGATGGCCTGCCAAGAGGAGACCGAGACAAGTCCGCGAATCGGAGTGATCGGTGACAGAGGCCTGTCGCAGGATTGGTGATCTGGATAAAAGGAAGAGGGCTCCCTCGAAGACCAAGGTTGATGCTCGAGTAGGTCGGGATCACAGTCCATGCGAGCAGCGGGACGACCAGAGATGGTTCCAGGTGGAGCCTGGCTGGATGGAGGCAGATTGGCGTGGGTCTGTTCACGTCTGGAGACACCAGAGAGATCTGTGGCTGCCAGTGGTGGAGAGGAGACGGCGCAGCAGGAGCCCTGAGGTGAAGAGACGGAGACGCCTGGAGAGGGATCCATCCAAGGACTGAGGGTTTTTTTGGGGGGGGGTTTGTGTGCCTGTTGTGTTTACCTTAGTCCTGTATGTGTTGTTTACTATTTTGTGCCCCGGTAGATTGACTTTAAAAAAAAAGAAGGAAAAAGAATGAGTGCGGTAGGCATGATGAGGTGTGTAGTTGTGAGCCTGTGTTGAGTGTTTGCATGACAATTTTATTGACCTGTGTGGTGACATGCCTGTTATAGCACTGAATTTTAGCGTGTTTTGTTTAATTGGCATGTGTTTGTTAAATTTTGTAGTCAGAATGGTGGGTAATTATGTTTAAGGTGAATTTGAGCCCACCTGGTTTATTTGACCTATTTTTTATTGAATGCCCAACATAGTTTCACTGTGAATGCCCATTGTGGGGTGGGAGTTGGGGTGGGGGCCGCCAGTAGTATAAGTATTGTGGTTTTTGTATGTTATGTATAGTGTACAGTAAGTATGGGGATTGTTTTGCAGTTAGAGACACAACTTTATGCTATTTCATTTTTTTTTTTTAATTACTTATTTTGTACCCGTAGGTAGATTTGTTTTGCAGTGTGGTGACAAACCACCAGCTGCCGGTCGCTGCGTGCGCAAGCGCCCCTTAACTCCCTAACCTGCATGTTTTTGGCATGTGGGAGGAAACCGGAGAAATCCCAGAGTAAACCCACGCAAACACGGGGAGAACATGCAAACTCCACACAGATCACTGTTGGCCGGGGGCAGGGATCGAACCCACGATCTCATGGTCCCCGCGATCTCCCGGCTGAGGGTAAAACTGTGCTGCCACAGTGCTAACCACTGCGCCATTTTGTTGTTCTTACTAGCGGCAGAATAACCCCCTGAGCCGTGTAGGGGGTGCTAGTAGTCTACCCGGTCCCCCAGCCTTAGTTGTGTAAGTGGATAGGTGTTTATTTATTTTTGTACATGTTTTTTTTCCTGTTAGTGCGTGAGTCGGGTGACAAATTAGGGTGGGTTATTTGTGTGCCTGACATTTTTTTAAGGGGGGGGGGGGAAATGTAACATATGTAAATAGGCTGGTATTCACTTATATAGTGCTTTTCTTCTCATCTAGGATGACCAAAGCGCTTTACAGATCCTGCAATCCACCCATTCACCCACACATTCACACACTGATGGCGGCAGAGCTGCCATACATACAGGTGTTAACCAGGCCACCAGGAGCAACTGGGGGTTCAGTGTCTTGCTCAAGGACACTTCGACAAGCGGACAGCAGACAGAGTGGGAATCGAACCCATGACCCTCTGATCAGCATCGGTAACACTACACCTACGCCACCGCCGCCCCTACTGTTACTAGTAAGATGGCGGCCGGGTTGGACGTGGGTGGATCAGGGTGGCTAACTGCCGGTTTCCGGTAGTGACGCCACTCGGGGTATAAAGGAAGTGGGCAGAAGAGGCTCTGCCTCTTTCGTCGTGGAGCCACCTGGCATGCAGGCGAGTGCCGTAAGCCTTTGTATATAGTTATACAGTTATCCTGAATAAAGCCCTGTTAACCGAGTTCTGCTTCCTCGTCATTCTCATAATTATGGACACAACAGGGGGCTTTTGATATTGATACCATAGCTGTATCTATGTGAAATCGCAGATGAGTCAAATTTTAGGTCAAAGTCAGAGGTCAATTTCAGGCACACGTGGCATAAATACCTATCATGCAAATGCAATAACTAGAGAAAGAAATTATGTGGACTTATTAAATCAATACCCAAGGACTAAGAAAAATCTTTGACGAGTTCAAGTTTGGGTGACCTTGACCTCAAGGTCAGCCATCAGATTTTCCATAACTCCTGTAAACATTATAAATAAAGAAGGAACTGAGGGAGGCTTTTGATGTTGACACCATAGTTGTACCTATGAGAAATGCCGAATGATTTTGAATTTGGGTGACCTTGAGCTCAGGGTCCAGGTCAGAGGTCAGTTTTTCTAAAAACACTGTAAACATGACAACTCAGACAGGAAATGACATAAATGTAATTCAGGGGTAGCAATGGCAGCCACCAGTATTTTGTAGGTTTACTCTGGATATCTCCCACAATCCAAAAGCATGTCTTGGCAGCATAGCTCCAGTTGAGGATGTTGATAACACTGAAAAGTATAATTTGTACAGACTATAGGACAACAAAGCTAACGTTCTTTCTTTCTTGGCTCTTTTAAAAAAAAGGGATGATAACAGAAGTTTTGTTATCTATCATCACCTTCAAATGAGAAATCCCTGTTGTGATAAGAAGTTAGGTAATACGGTTTTTGATGAAAGACTGATTTTCTTGCTTTACTCCAAAACCTTGACCTAATTTTTTCCATTAAGAAGAGACATTGAAGAGAAAAAATGACTAAGTGAAATGAGTGTTTTCCACAAGCTTCCCAATGGCACCAATCTTATTTCTCTGGCTTTCTTTGCTCCAGAGTTATTTTTGATTATGCATTTCTGAGCTAGTTTATCATGTGCCCTTGACCTTTGTTCTCAATGCCACTTCTGTCAACTGGGTGTAATCTCCAAAGCTACCAAATATTACCAAAACGACTCACTGCTTTACAGATTTGTAGCCATTTAAGTTCATGTTTAAATTTCAGAAACATGGGTACAGACAGGGTGATCATCTCAATACTTCTGTACATCTTATACCAGGGCGAAGTAAACATCGTGTAGTTAAACACATATTTTAAGCTGGGAAATTGTGTTTGTATAAAATTTACCTTACCCCTCCTGCCCTCTCATTTTAGAGGAATGTGATAATGAACAAAGAGCAACCCCAAAGGAAAGTGCGTAGATAATCAAGACAGATTAGACTCTGTTTGTGTGTTAATGTGTGGTACAGCCTCGTATAAATTATGACTTTCAGAAAGATAGTGAAAAAAAGAACAAAAGAACAACACTGAAATGCATGGAGACACAAACAGAAATGCAGACTTAACAGTGAGGGCCTGAATCCACGAGAACTTAAGCATATCCTATTAGTGGTTTGCTCCATCACTAAACGCCCTCATAAAATGTGCATGTTTGTGCTCAGATCAAGTGCCTTGTCTGAGAGGAGTCAAAAGAAAATATGATTTTTTTTCATAATTTCTTGTTCTAGTTTTTTCTCCCCGAACACAATGAGTAGAACAGAGCTGCTGCTGTGACAAAGTTAATGAGGGCATTGGGCTGAGAATAAAAGCAAACACTAAAGCGGGTTTACTTATGAATCAAAGACTGTGAGACTGGAATGAATTGAGGGGTTTAAACAAAAGTAAATTATTCAGCATTTTTGTTTAATCTGCACAGAAGCTGGTGTGTATTTGATTGGTATTTACAACAGCACGTTTGGTTGAATATGAAGTCGATTTTTTGCAACAACAAACCTGTCAAAATACCTGTAAACAACCACTAAAAGACTCAAATAACCTGTCTTTGACTCCTTTCTCTGTCTCTCAGTACCATACCAGGTGAAGCAGGGGACGTGTGAGGTGGTGGCCGTCCATCGTTGCTGTAATAAGAATAAGATTGAAGAGCGCTCTCAAACCGTCAAGTGTTCCTGTTTCCCCGGCCAGGTCGCTGGCACCACCAGAGCCAGACCCTCCTGTGTGGAAGGTAAAAACCTCAAATACTGGCAAATGCTTGTCTCGGATTCTCAGTCTTCAACCATCACTTACAAGGGTGTGCTTATTTATACTCTGCAACGGTTCTAGAATGAAATTGAGTGTGTGTGTGTGTAGATTTTATGTAGAAACAGGACTTTTGTTCAGTTTAATGGTGAAATGCACCGCTACAGAAAACTACAGTGGCCCAGAGAGCTCACCAAAACGCAAAAGCCACAACACAAATACTACAAGCTAACATTAGCATTAGCATCTTTGCTAATGTTTGTATGCTAACATTATTACGCTAATGTTAGCATCACTGCTACTGTTAGCATCAATGACTGAACTAATTAATAAGAGATTAGAAAATGGTGGATAAATGCCATCTATGTACACCGAATCAACTGAACATCTGTTATACAGCTGTGATTTGATTCAGAACCAGTCTATCTACATCTAAATCCTTACACGAATGGCTAAAATCCAAATCCATAAATGTAGATTTTCTGTCCTCCCAGCAGATTTTGTTGGGTCTGTTCTTAAGCAAATAGAATTTCTAGTTAATTTTATAATAATCATAACCAAATATTATATGCAGAAATCTTAAGTTACCAAAACTTCCCCAACATGTAATGCTTTTCATGGCAAAATTGTTTTGCTCCATAAACCTATTCAGAAAATTAATAATGTCCAAGCCAATAAATTATGCAATGTGGGCAGTGCGGTGGCAGAGTGGTTAGCACTGCGGCAGCACAGCAACTCACCTTTGGCCGGGGGATCCTGTGTTCGATCCCAGCCTCCGACCAACAGTGATCTGTGTGGAGTTTGCATGTTCTCCCCGTGTCTGTGTGGGTTTTCTCCAGGATTTCTCTGCTTTCCTCCCACATGCCAAAAACATGCAAGTTAGGTTAATTGGCATCAAACTGGGGATTCTAAATTGTCCTTAGGTATGACTGTGAGAGTGAATGGTTGTCTGTCTTTCTGTGTTGGCCCTGTGATGGACTGGCGATCTGTCCAGGGTGGACCCTGGTTCTTGCCCAAAGATGCTGGGATAGGCTCCAGCCCCCTGTGACCCAAAAAGGATTAAGTGGAAGAAGATGGATGGACATTTGCTACCACCCCTTTTTAAACTTTTCTTATTTTCTTAGATCTATTACTTCTCCCCATTTGTTATTTTCTCTTGTTTCTTTTTTTCTTTCTTTAGGTAGGTGAATACAAAGGGGCAGATTTACTAAGGCAACGCAAATTAGCGAGTGTGCAAATTAGACAGAGCGTCTTAGGGAGTGGGCAAGTTTTGCCAGTGATCTACTAACAACACTCAAAATTATGTACCTAGATGCAGTCACTTCATTTCAATAATGCCCTCCCATACACCAAGAGCACCACAAAATTCACACCTGAGGAAGCGGGTCATCAACAAAGGCACAGCCAGTTCGGAGGAGCACAATATAGATTTTTTTTAACCTTTTTTTAAGCTTTTGTTTAAGCGCAAACCCCAGTAAAATAGTTTATATTTGTTTGTCATATATCAAAGTTTTGATTTTCTTTTCACATGACAGACTCCTTTGTTTAATATGTATAAATTAAGGATTACTTATGAATAAATAAGAGGCAGGAAGCCCGAATGGGGGACGCCCTGTATTATAGGGCGGTGTGATGACACAATGGGAAGGCGGCGTCATTACACCGCACTTCACAATAAACCCCCATCACATTCTCCCCCCCTTTACAAAATAAGAAAACACATCTAATTAGGACCCACCCCAATTTGGGAACATAAAACCCCAAACAAACACACTAAACTAAAAGCAAATATAAAATCACACAACTCAAAACACAAAACTTACTTAATTTAATTCTCGCCTGGCCACTTAAGTGACCGTTGCGGCCAATCGTCTGAAGGCAAGGCGATCTTGGGCTAGGGCGATGAGGTCAGCCATAGGTGTTATCATTGCAATCTGGGTTGTCCAGGACAGTCTGGGCCGACCTCGGGGGTGATGCCAGCCCTGGGGGGGTGGGGGGTGGATGAGCACTGGTGGAGAAGACCTTCTTAGCCGGTGTCCTGTCTTCCAGCCTAGCCACGTGACCGAGGAGCTGCAGCCTCCCTCCTCTGATGATGGTGGAGATGGAGATAGGACAGCCTGCCCTCCTGTAGACCTCATCGTTTGTGGTGTGGTGGAACCATTGGATGCCGAGGATGTTACGGAAGCAGGTCCGATGGAATGTATCCAGATGGTGGGTGGTTGTGGTGGAGCGGATCCAGGTCTCGGACCCATAAAGGAGGACGGGGATCACACAGGTGTTAAAGATTTGCAGCTTTGTGGTTGTGTGGATCTTCCCGCTCTGCCAGACTCTCTGGAGATGGCCGAAAGCACTGCGAGACAGCTGCAGGCGGCGAATAATCTCTGGGTCTGATGAGCAGGAGCTGGTGATCTTAGATCTGAGGTAGACAAAGTCATTGACAGTCTCAACCGGCTCGTCTTTGATAGTGATGACTTGTGGTGGTGATGGTAAGAAGTCAGTGACTGGATCTTTGTCTTTGCCCAGCTGATGGCAAGGCCCAGGGGTGATGCTTCCTCTGCAAGCAGCTCCAGCGCCTCAGTGATTATGTCTATATGCGTGGCAAAAAGTACCATGTCGTCTGCATAGCACAGGTCTGTGAAGTGGGAGTGGAAGTCAACGCCGAGATTGGGGCAGTGTTCCATTGCATTCTTGACCTAGTAGTCAACTGCAACGTTGAAGAGGTTTGGCGCGGTGACGCATCCCTGCCGGACTCCAGAGGTGGTGACAAAAGGGTCTGACATATCACCCTCGGCGTGTACCCTGCACGTGGTGTTGGTGTAGAGATCCCGAAGAATGTTGATGTACTTGGGCGGGACTCCAATACCACAAAGGAGTTGCCAGAGGGTGTTCCTGTCTAGGGAGTCAAAGGCAGCTTTGAGGTTGACATAGGCCGCATATAGGGGTTGGCGGTATTCCCTCAGTTGCTGTGCCAGGACACTCAAGGCAAGTATGCAGTCTGCTGTGGATCAGCGAGGGGTGAAGCCAGGATGTTTCAGCCGAGGGGTGATAAAGGTGAGGGTGGCTTTCATCATCTCTGCCGTAACTCCATCAGCGCTGGGGGCACACCCAGAGGGGAGCTTCTTGACAGTATCTGACAACTCGCTGATTGAGGGTGGGGCTAGGCTGATTGAGTTGTCTTCAATACTGGCATCTGCATACTGCTGCAGCTTATCTGAGGTGGGAGGAGGGGGCTTGCAGAGGACGCTCATGTAGTGCTCTCGCCATCGTTGGAGTTTGGTTGTCGGGTCTGTGATGAGGCTTATGCCATCGGCGACTAGCAGGGGGGATGACGACTGCCGTTTCTTGCCAACTTGGCACACTTGGCAATTGATTATTGACCAACGTGTTTATTTTATTAACACAAGAACCATCAAGATGGTCTGATGGAGAGCCTGTGGTTTTATTATGTGATTAACTTTGTTTTAACAAAATCTACAGTGTTATATCCACAAACCTGGCACTAAAGGACACGAACGAGGATGTTGCACTGGAACACAGATTTAACTAGAAAAGCACTCGGAGAGCGCAGACCTCTGCCAAGCGCCACAGTTCCCCCCATACAGTCTTCAGATTCCTTGATCATGAAAACATATGACAAGCAGTGGTTCAGTAGTTATTCACGAAAATGGCATTTTTCGTAATGGCGGCCACAGTTCCTCCCATACAGTGTTTGTGTGTACGTTTTCAGATTCCTTGACCATGAAAACATATGACAAGCAATTGGATTCACAATGATAGGATTAGTGGTTCAGTAGTTATTGACGAAAATGGCATTTTCCGTAATGGCCGTTTAGCGCCACAGTTCCCCCCATACAGTGTTTGTGTGTACGCTTTCAGATTCCTTGACCATGAAAACATATGACAAGCAATTGGATTCACAATGATAGGATTAGTGGTTCAGTAGTTGTGTTTGTGTGTACGTTTTCAGATTCCTTGACCATGAAAACATATGACAAGCAATTGGATTCACAATGATAGGATTAGTGGTTCAGTAGTTATTCACGAAAATGGCATTTTCCGTAATGGCGTTTTAGCGCCACAGTTCCCCCCATACAGTGTTTGTGTGTACGTTTTCAGATTCCTTGACCATGAAAACATATGACAAGCAATTGGATTCACAATGATAGGATTAGAGGTTCAGTAGTTATTGACGAAAATGGCATTTTCCATAATGGCCGTTTAGCGCCACAGTTCCCCCCATACAGTGTTTGTGTGTACGTTTTCAGATTCCTTGACCATGAAAACATATGACTAGCAATTGGATTCACAACAATTGGATTGACAATGATAGGATTAGTGGTTTAGTAGTTATTCACGAAAATGGCATTTTGTGTAACGGCGGTTTTCTTGTGGACGGTGATCCCGATCACCACCAAAATCTAATCATCTGTAGGATACCCCATTTCTGACAATCTGTGAAAATTTCATGAAAATCCGTCCATAACTTTTTGAGTTATCTTGCTAACAAACAGACAAACAAACAGACAAACCAACGCCGATTATCACATAACCTCCCCCTTTGGCGGAGGTAATAAGAATCAGGTTGCACTACAGGGAACACACTGTAGACAGAGTCATCCTGGGCAAGACCGGAAGGCGGTGTCATCATAACGCACTTCACAATAAACCCCTATCACATTCTCCCCCACTTTACAAAATAAGAAAATTCATCTAATTAGGACCCACTCAAATTTGGAAGCATAAAACCCCAAACAAACAGACTAAACTAAAAGCAAACATAAAATCACACAACTCAAAACACAAAGGCAAACTAAAATAGGACCTGTGGGTAGACTGCCACATGGCCCGTACGGCAAAGTGGACTATTCTGCCACTTAATTTTGGAACAGCCGTGCTCATAACTAAACAGTTTTCAGTCTTTTATTTACAATACAGACGCACCCCTGGAAACTGCAGGCTGCCGGGGTGAGGACCAATCTTCAAAACACAGGAGCCCGGGTCCCACATCACCTTCACTGGCTCCTGTGCAGCCTCACCACCCAGACGTCCACCTGGACATGCCGCAGCTGGTTCGCATGCCTGATTGAGCCGTCTGTCAGCTGGAAATACACTGCTCCCAAATTCACCACAATCCTCAGCGGCGCCCGATGTTTCACCAGCTGTGGTCCGGCTGGATGTTGCCCTGGTCTTTCATCAGCTTGAACCCGAACCCAGTCCATGACCCGGAGTGGTACCTTCCTCGGTCTGATGTGCTGCTGTGCATGCGGCAGGTCCATGCTTTCATGTCATCTGGCCCCGTTGTTGCACTGATGCAGCAATCACCGTCGTTGCAGCAGACCTCCCACCCGTCTTTGGCTGAAACCCAACACGGCCGCTGAGGGTGTCCGGTGTCTCCCTGGTGTCGCTCGTCAGAACAGGCGCTCCACCCGCTGACTCGGCCACCCTTACTACCTCTGGCTGAGCGTGGGCACTGAAGCCGTCCCATTCCTCCAGTGAGCTAGAAGTGGGCGACTCGGTGCCGGTACCATCCGCCAGTGCCTCGTCCCAAACCACAGCGTCGTCATTCACCAGAACCGGTGAGCTCCAACGACCACACCCAGACTATTCAGTCCCAGCACTGTCTCTGATGGTGAAACCCAGCCCGTAGAACAGGTCACACCCCATGATGCTATCGCCATGCGCCGCCACCTGGAACGTGAAGTCGTGCACTGCTTCGGTTTTGTAGCAAACAGTCAACTCCACAGCCCTGACATTGCACAGTTTGCTACCGCCGTAGGCGTATAACGGTGCTGGGTTACTCCTGATCCTGTAGTATGGGAAAAACTTCTTCACCATGGCCCAATTCAGCATTGACTGCACAGCAGCCGTGTCGAACAATAATGGCAAAACAAAACCAATCAATTCCACTGTACAATAAGAATACTCATTGGAGTTGGGACTCACCGAGTGGATGGTCGTTGCAGGCAGGCGGGCTGACTTCTTCGGCGGGCTCCACGGCCCTGGAAATTGGCACATTCTGGCAAAATGATTCATGTGCCCACACTTATTGCATCGCCTCTCTCTTGCCGGGCACACTCGCTTTAAACCGGTACATTGGGGACCCACAACCCCCACAAACAGGGTCTCTCAGGCCAGACCTTTGGTGTCTCTGGTGAAAGCGAATCCATCGTACCGTCACGCTGTCTGGAGTGGTAAAGTGGTTAGTCAGTAGCTCCACGACATCCTCGTACGAGTCTGTCGCACCGAGCGTCCGCAGAATCCTTTGGCCTTCGATATCCAGGTTGTGGACAAGGAGCGCTCGCAAACTCACTTTTTCTAGCTTCCCGAGGTCCAAGTCCGTGATGTAGGTCTCGAAAGCCTCCAACCAGCGAGGCCATGGCACTGGTGGCTTGCTGGGAAGCTCCAGGAAAGGCTGCAGTGGTGTAACACATGCCTCCATGGTTTAATCCTCAGTCACCAAATGTTATGTCCACCAACCTGGCACAAAAGGAGACGGACAAGGAGGTTGCGCTGAAACACAGGTTTAATAAGAATCAGGTTGCACTACAGGGAACACACCGTAGGTGGAGTTGTCCTGGGCAAGAGGAAGCCTGAATATTATAGGGCGGTGTGATGATGCTATCGGAAGGTGGTGTCATCACACTGCACTTCACATTAAACCCCCATCACATACCGGTCTCCCAGTCCATTACTTTTCATAAATGCTGTATGTGTGTTTTATCTTTTCTGAAGTCTGGAACATAATAAAATTAAACACACATGATTTCACTTATTCCTCGGACAGCCACAGCAGAGACTGCTGTCATTGAGTTACTACAATGTTGCAATGTTGGGGAATAGATCTGTGCTTCTTTTGTCCGCTCCAGGTAGGAAGGGCTGTACTATTTTATGGATACAAATTCATTGTTTAGGAAAGCTTTTTCATTGTATTCATTTTATTTACTTGACCTTTATTTTACCACATAAAATATTTGAGAGCAATTCTCACCAGGGATGTCCTGGTGTGTCATCGTATGTACTTAATGTTTGCTTTTATTCTTGTTCTTAATCCTATTTGTGTAGAGATTTTTGGCCTGAGATGTAAAGTGCGTTATAAATTAAATTAATTATTATTATTATTATTATTTTTAGGCTATATATAAACAAATGAAATTTAAAAAAAAATCTTCTGCTAGCTGATGTCCAGTGCAGCACAACATCGATCTCTGTGAGATCATTTCTGTTCATATTAATCTGTTCTGTCATGCCAAATCAAGTCATGCATGGGGAGAAGCTTCTATCTCTTCAGCCATGCGCCCTCAGTTCGCTGTCACCAGGTGCAGATGAATTAAGACAAGCTTTTTTGGGGCATTAAATCCTGGTACATCTAGCAGTAGATTGACAACCACAAACCTTAGTAAATCACCTTGTGCCAGTCATTTAAATACTCCCCTCCCTCAAATTTGCACTTTGACATGACTACTCCCACAAATACATATGCAGTGAGGCCAGGCGCAAATTAATATAGTCCATGCCTTTCCACCCCTAATTTTGCCCTGCGCCCTTTAGTAAATCTCAACAGTAGTTTTTTAATGCCAAAACAGGGTTTTGCGATAGCACAGCATGTTAGTAAATCTGCCCCAAAATTTGACAATGAATGGTGCTACCGCATCTCAAAGAATCAAATAATATTAGCCTTGTATTGACGCTGAGGGTGATGACTAGAGTGCTTAGTTAAATTTGTAAATCTGGTAATTTGTTTGTGGTGGGATGCACTGGCACACTTCTGTGCATGGTTAGATTTTTGTGGTGTGAATTCATATGTGATTCAGTGTGTGACATAAATGATTGTTGTCATGGTCTGAGCATTGATATTGTCCACGCTTGGGTCATGCAGTATTTTCGTTCCGTTCTGTGTTAATTCCTTGTGGTCCTCCGAGCTTTTATTCTGACAGCGTCTCGGAGGGGGCTTCCGGCTGTCAGAGCTGAGCTCCTCTGTGACAGCTGGATTACATTCAGCTGATGACGTCTTCATCAGCTGATTAATCCTCTAGCCCTATTTAAGGGAGCAGCTTTGGATACTCGGGGCTGCCACCTCACACGTCTAACGCTGGTCTCCCCAGCGTTCGGCTGGGGTCCCTATTCCCTGGCTCCAGCCACCCTCTCGATCCTCCATGTTCCCAGTAAGTTATTCCTTGTCATCAGTATATTATCGTTGTGTCTTAGCCATAGTCTTTATTTGTGTTTTGCCCCACGAGGCTCATTATTTTGTATCGTTGTTCTTTCCTTAATAAATATGCAAACTCTACGGCTGCCTATAGCGCCTCATTAGTGGTCCGTGAGGACCACGCCATGACAGTAGGTCGCAGCCAAACAAGACGCCGGTGACTGTGAGTTTGCTTAATTTTGGGCTGGTAGTTTTTCCCTTTTCTGGGTGCTTGTTGACGATATGTCTGCATTCGAGCGTGGGCTCTGCCCCGAATGGTTGTGGGAGGTGGATGGCTACCTGGCCGATGCTCGCTTCCTTATGCCCACCTACGCTGCATACGAGCACCTGGATCTCCCCCAGAGGACATTGTTAAAATATCATCTAACCTCCTTTCCGGAAGGGAGGGAGAGAGTGACGTGGATTGTTGCACAATGTGAGCAGAAAGAGAGGGCGGCCAAGGAACCCTCACCTCCTCCCCGGAACACGGCTGTCCCAGCGAGGGAGGAGATCCGCAGACTGGAAGGAAACTCCAGCAGGAGGCCGACGGTGAGGCATTCCCGCTCCTCGCCTCGGGATTCAGCTCCTGTCACCCGTCCAGCCCAGGTGCGGGGTTCCCTTGTCCTCCCCTCCGCCTCGCCCTCTGCCAGTAAATGTCGTTGCCGCGCCCATAACAAGCCTCAGTGAGAACCCCGTCCAGATCCAGTTCCTGGTAGCCGCACAAACTCTGTCTCCCAGCCAGCTGTAGCCTCTGCGTCTTATCAGAGGGGTAAGACAGCAGCCTCCTCCGGGTTGTATGTTCCTCGTCCCCGGACCACCTCTGCTGTTTCTCCTCGACGCTCTCCCCAGCTGCTGTGAGCTCCACGAGTCCACCTCCGGCTGCTCCCGTTCCTGATCTGGTGCAAGCAGCTCCTCTTTGTCTTCCCGGGGGGCCCTCCGTCACCATCCATCGGGGGAAGGGAAGATCCAAGCCCGCTACAGCAGGCACCATCGGCCCTCTGCAGGAAAGGCAAGTGCAATTTCATTCTTCTCCTCCTTATTGTGATTTGCCTTGTCTGACTCCTGGGGGTGGAGTTCGGGGTTCACAGTCTCCCGAGCTTCCTCCACCTGCTGTAGCCAGTAATTATGAACCTGCTACCTCTGTGTCTCCTTCCCCTGAGTGTTCCCCAGTGCCAGGACTACACCGCTGGACGAGGAAGGAGCCTGCGGCCCTGGAGAGCGTGGTTCCAGCCCCACAGCCACGACATGGGCAGAGCAGGAGGACAGACTGCCAACTGGAGCCTGCGCTGATGAGTAAGCGTCCCCAGGTCTCCACGGAGGAACAGTCCAACCCGGCAGGCCATGGATCCCCTGCCACCACGCTGTGCAGGCCTTCAGCGTGGACGTCAGCGTCAGGGAATCCCCAGATTGTGGATACCATCATGCCGGCTGCGGAGCCCGCTGCAGTCGAGTGGGAACCAGAACTGGACCTTCAACACGCTGAACCCGCATTGTCGAAGTCCTGGGCTGTGGTAGAGCCCGAGATCAGGCAAGTGCTCTATTTTGTCTTCCTTTCTTCTATTCTGGAGCATTGTTGCCTGTCTCTCGGAGAGACGAGATGGGCACAGTCGTCCGCTGCGTCCGAGCTCGTCTCGCAGGCTCTGCCGCTGCCCGTGATTCTGATCCCGGTTTTCTTCTCTCCTCTGAGCCTTCTCCCAGGGTTACCGGTGACGAGCCTGTTCCGGTTGTCGCCTTGGCTGTTCTGGGTTCGTGTCTGGAGGTCATCCCTGGTGCTGCGCCGGCCCAGTTGGGGTCCGTCGTGGGTGCTACTTTGACCCAATAGGAGTCCGCCATGGACACTGTTCTGGCCCAGTCGGGGTCCGTCGTGGGTGCAGCACGGTTCCGCTCGGGATCCGGCAAGAGCACAGTGCCAGTCTGTGTGGAGTTCTGAGAAGGAGCTGCAGATCCTCCGCCGATCGATGCCGGACTGGTCCCTCATCTTTTCCTCGATCCCTTTCTCCCTCCACCGGGTGCCGCTGGGATTTCCCGTTTTCGGCTCGGCTTCCCCTCGCTGTCCCTCTCGGTAGGGAGGCCGCCTCCGAGCTCTTCCCTTCGGTCTTGGTGGCCTATTGACGCGTGTCGGCCGCCTGGGGAACTCCTTCGCCGGTTCGGCGTTCTGGGTTGGCCACCCGATAAACTGGATTCTTCGTTCGGTGACCTGGTCCGGCTGCCAGAGGTACTGTTCTCCCGGGCCTAGGACTGGGGTGGACCGCCCGAACGTGTTCTGTTTCCCCTGCCAGCGATCTGGATGCTGGACGCAGGTAGACCTCCCGAACTATTTGTTTTGGTGTTATTGTGCTCTGTCTGCCGTCATCCCTGTAGTTTTTTTTTCCTCTCCTGTAGTTCTGGGATGCTCTTGTTTTTTTTGTTTTTTTTCTATTATGGCGATCCATATTGGTGATATAGCAATGTATATTGTGGTTGTGTCAGCAGACAGCGTCTCAGTCAGGAGGCAGTGGTTAGACACAAGAGAACAATAGGCAGGGACCTCATGGGGAGTTGGCAGGAAGAGAGAGCTGGGGGTTTAAGGAGAATGTATGGTGGAGGTGAAATGTCATGCAGATGTGAGATGATCTGTGGAGTTTTAAGGGATGAAACCTGGTTTGGCTATTCAGTGCTTTCTGTGTATGATGATGTGAGAGTGTGAATAAACTTCGTCTGATCGTAACCTGGCCTCATCATTTCCACACTCTCCACACTGGTGACCCTGGACGTATTATGGAACACGAGGCAAGAACCCCGGAGTCGGCCCGGACGGGAAGCCCCAACAACACGGCAGGCATCCCACAGACGGCCCGGACGAGAACCCCCAGCAACGCGTGTGCTGTTGCAGTCAAGCTACTGGACTTTTGGCAGCACAACCCGCGCTCTTGGTTCCACCACACCGAAGCCCAGTTCGCCCTCCGGGGAATAACGACAGACGTTTTTCCATGTGGTTGCAGCGCTGGACGCTCGCACAGCTCAGCAGGTAGCGAGCCTGCTCGACCAACCCCCAGCCCACGGCAGATATGAGGCTCTCAAAGCTGCGCTGATTCGGCGCTACACGCTCTCGGACTGTGAGAGAGCAGAGAGGCTCCTAAGTTCCGAGTTAGGAGATGGTTCGGCCGTCGATCTGATGGAGAAGATGTTGACGTTAATAGGCACGGACGACGGGCATTTTCTGTTTGCCCACCTTTTCCTCCGGAACCTTCCAACAGAGGCAAAAGCGGTCCTGGCCAATTCGCCGCTGCTGGCCGCGCATGACTACTGTGCGCTAGCCCAGGAGGCAGACCGGATCATCCTCACCACCAGAGTGCTCACGGTGAACGCAGTGGTGTCAGAACCCAGCGAGACGACCAGAGGAGGCGAGGAGCCACTGACGGTAGCGGCAGCGGGGGCCAAGGAGCGCCAGGGAGACACGCTCTGCTTCTACCACCACCGTTTTGGAGGGAACGTACGCAGATGTACGCCACCGTGCCAATTCAAGCGCTTGGGAAATGCCAGAGCCAGCAGTCGGTAGCAGCTGCGACCGCCGGAGAAGAGAACAAGCCGCTCTACGTGACGGACTTGCGCTCAGGGAGGCGTTTCCTTGTAGACACCGGAGCCCAGAAGAGCATCATCCTGCCGACCTACACCGACCGGCTGGCAGGACCTAGCGGCCCCGGGCTGGTAGCAGTAAACGGCTCGGACATTAAGACCTTTGGTGAGAGAACACTGGCTTTATCTCTACACGGCCGCACATACGAGTGGACTTTTGTCATAGCAGCACTGAGTTTCCCGATCCTGGGAGCTGATTTTCTGTGTGAGCATGGTTTACTAGTTGATGTTGCTAACAGGCGCCTGGTTAATGCACTGTCCTTTAACTCTCTCCCCTGTACAGCTCGAGGGGCCGAGCCAGTAACACAAGCCAACGTCACAGCTCCAGGCGGTAAGTTCCACACACTGCTCACACAGTTCCCAGCACTCACGGTCCCGACGTTTTCAGTGGCCATCACTAAACACGGGGTGGAGCACTTTATCACCACCACCGGGCCGCCCGTTTTTGCAAGACCTCGGCGCTTGGACGCAGCTAAACTGGCCATAGCGCGCGAGGAGTTTGCCAACCTGGAAAGGTTGGGCATCATCAGGCGATCGAACAGCCCATGGGCATCCCCGCTACACATGGTCCCTAAGGCAGAGGGATCGTGGCGACCGCGCGGCGATTTCCGCAGGTTGAATAACGCCACAGCACACAACCGCTACCCGATTCCCCACATTCAGGATTTTTCCGTTCACCTTGCCGGAGCACGCATTTTTTCTAAAATAGACCTGGTCCGCGGTTACCACCAGGTCCCAGTGCGTGAGGAGGACATACCCAAAACAGCGGTAATAATGCCATTCGGCTTGTTCGAGTTTCTGTGCATGCGTTTCGGATTAAAAGGAGTGGCACAGACGTTCCAGCGCATGATGGATGCGGTGCTGCGCGATCTCCCGTTTGTGTTCGTCTACCTGGATGATATCCTGGTAGCCAGCGCGTCCGAAGACGAAGACGTAACCCACCTCAGGACGGTTTTCCAGAGGTTGGAGGAACACGGGTTAATAATCAACCCGGCGAAGTGCCAGTTCGGCGTGACGGGGATTGATTTTTTGGGGCACCGTGTCTCACCGGAGGGAGCGATACCCTTGCCCGACAGTGTGCGTGCTGTGGCGAACTTCCCCCGGCCTCAGACGGTCAGGGCGCTGCAGGAATTTTTGGGGATGGTTAATTTTTATAACCGTTTCCTCCCCCGCGCAGCTCAGCTCATGCAGCCACTGTACGCCGCGCTCAAGAGATGGAAACCCGCGGATGGAGTCGAATGGACTCCGGAGCGAGAGCAGGCGTTCTCTGAGGTGAAAGCAGCTCTGGCAAACGCCGCACTGTTGGCGCACCCAGACCCGGCGGCCCGGATAGCGCTCACTACTGACGCCTCGGACGTGGCCATAGGGGCCATCGTGGAGCAACGTGTCGCCGGTTTTTGGCAGCTGCTCACTTTTTTCAGCAGGGCTTTGCGCGACAGTGAGCGTAAATACAGTGCGTTCGACAGAGAGTTGCTGGCTCTCCACCTGGCCATACGCCACTTCCAGTTCTGGCTGGAAGGGTGCAGCTTCACTGCGTTCGTGGACCACAAGCCGCTGAAGTTTGCGATGGCCAAGGTTTCGGAACCATGGTCGGGCCGGCAGCAGAGACAGCTGGCTGCGATCTCGGAGTTTACGACCGATATTCAACATGTGTCGGGTAAACTGAATGTGGTGGCGGACTGCCTCTCGCGTGCGGTTGTGGCCCGGTCTGTGTAGGGATAGATTATACAGCCATGGCCGCAGAGCAGATTAGCGATACGGACGTGCGCGCGCTCCAGTCTGGACCAACAGGGTTAAGGCTGGAGAGCAGAGTGCTGCAAGATGGCAGCCCCCCCAATCTGCGACGTCTCCACGGGACGCCCGCGCCCGGTGGTCCTGGTTGTGTGGCGCCGCCGCGTGTTTGAGTCAGTTCACGCTTTGGCGCACCCAGGAGTGCGCGCGTCAGTCAAAATGGTGGGAGCGAAATTCGTGTGGCCAGGCCTGCGCAAACAAGTGAAAGAGTGGGCTGCAGCCTGCTTAGTGTGCCAACGAGCCAAAGTGCACAGACACACTAAGGCTCCTTTGGAGCCGTTTAGGATACCGGCTAAAAGATTCGACCATGTTCACGTGGACCTCGTGGGCCCCCTCCCACCGTTGCAGGGGCGCATGCACCTTCTGACGGTGGTGGACCGCACCACACGCTGGCCAGAAGCAATCCCGCTGGCGGCAACCACGTCCGCGGACGTGGCGCGCGCTTTTTTGACAGCATGGGTGGCGCGTTTTGGAATCCCATTGGACATCACGTCCGATAGGGGCCCACAGTTTGTTTCCGAACTTTGGTCCGCGATGGCCCGCAGCCTGGGTGTTGCAATTCACCGCACAACTGCGTACAACCCACAGGCAAATGGGTTATGCGAGCGTTTTCACAGGTCACTGAAAGCAGCACTCAGGGCTTTGTTGACGGATGCAAGTTGGATTGACCGGTTACCGTGGGTTTTATTGGGGTTGCGTTCTGCACCAAAATAGGATTTGAAGGCTTCCCCGGCTGAGCTTGTTTTTTCTCAGCCACTGTGGCTGCCCGGGGAATTTTTGCCTGATAATCCCGCGCCGGACAGCTGCACGTCTCAGCGTTTGCAGCATAGTGCAGACACAGGCACGCTGCCCGGCCCGGCCCACCACTGTTTTCCACGCGCTTTTGTGCCAAAAACTTTGAAGAACGCGGCGTTCGTGTTCGTCAGACACAGTGCCCACCACCCACCATTGCGCCCACCCTATGATGGCCCGTTCAGAGTGCTGGAAACAGGGGACAAGCGTTTTTTGTTAGACTTGGGGGGGGCGTCGGGAGAAAATATGCATAGACAGACTTAAGCCCACCTTTGTAGTGGCGGACGAGCAAGTGCTGCTGGCGCGGACCCCTCGGCGTGGAAGACCCCCACTGAGAGCTCCCCAGGCAAACGATTCACCAGGACAGCCACACGGGCAGAGCGAAGTCTCCCCCCCCCTTGGCCCACCCGCAGTCAGACACACGTCTAGCAGCCCCCCGCCGGCACAGAGACCCCCGTTACAGCAGATACCTGTACCAGATACACCACCGGAGTGGTGGCTCAGTTGGTAGAGCATCCGCCCCACACCCGGGAGGCAGGGGTTCAAATCCCAGCCGGGTCATGCCGAAGACCATATAAAAGTGGAACTTCCTGCCATCCAGCTTGGTGCTCAGCAATATTGGAATGGAGGAGGGATCTCTGTGGCGGCGCCTTGCATGGCAGTGGCCCTCTGATTCTACACTTGGGGTGTGTGTGATTTGCACTGTAGATTGGTAAAACACAATCTCGTTCTGCTGTACATGATTGGTTGTACGGTTGAATGACAATAAGGGTGATTTAATTTAATTTAATATGGGAGGAGACTGAAGCCCAAAAGATGTGCCGACTGAAACTCTGTCTGCGGGGGGGGGGGGGGGGGGGGTGATATGACGATGCATATTGGTGATATAGCAATGTATATTTTTTTATATATTTGTATTTTTGTATTTTTCCGGTTCCGGCGCCACACGAGTTGGCTGCCTTTTGCAACAGCGGCTCAATTCTGAGTCTTTTTATCTTCCTTCTTCTTTCTGATCCGGTGATAACTTTCTGATCCGGCACACCTTTCACTCTATATATATCACGGACACACAGATCGCCCCAAAGGTCTCCCGAGTCGGCGGACGGAGCCTCTGTTTACAGCAGGAGACGATACAGCAGGGAAGAGCTAGCTAGCACTCAACCGCCACCCAGTGCTAACAGAGAAACTCGACATACCGGGGAACTGAAGCGAAAATGACACAGGTGCCGGGCTGGAGTTTAGGCGGCGTGCAAGAAATATAAGACAGAATAATAAAGAGCGATGGCAAGAACCAAGCAGACCGCCCGTAAATCTACTGGAGGAAAAGCCCCCAGGAAGCAGCTGGCCACCAAGCTGCTCGGAAAAGCGCTCCGGCCACCGGCGGAGTGAAGAAGCCTCACCGTTACAGGCCTGGTACCGTGGCTCTGAGAGAGATCCGTCGCTACCAGAAATCCACGGAGCTGCTCATCCGTAAGCTGCCCTTCCAGCGCCTGGTGAGGGAGATCGCTCAGGACTTCAAGACCGACCTGCGCTTCCAGAGCTCCGCCGTCATGGCTCTGCAGGAGGCCAGCGAGGCCTACCTGGTGGGTCTCTTCGAGGACACCAACCTGTGCGCCATCCACGCCAAGAGGGTCACCATCATGCCCAAAGACATCCAGTTGGCCCGCCGCATCCGCGGAGAGAGAGCTCAGACTTTCTGCTGCACATCCACCAACCACAATGCTCCGCACTGTGTGTCTATCTATCTATCTATCTATCTATCTATCTATCTATCTATCTATATCTATCTATCTATCTATCTATACATATTTATAGTAATATGTACATATGTATACTAGCTGCTCTTGTTTTTTCTTGCCTTCTGATTGTTGCTCTGAGTGTTGCTATCCCTGTGCTGTTGCAATCCTGGAATTTCCCCATTGTGGGACTAATAAAGGCTTATCTTATATTGTGGTTGTGTCAGCAGACAGTGTCTCAGTCAGGAGGCAGTGGTTAGACACAAGAGAACAATAGGCAGGGACCTCATGGGGAGTTGGCAGGAAGAGAGAGCTGGGGGTTTAAGGAAAATGTATGGTGGAGGTGAAATGTCATGCAGATGTGAGATGATCTGTGGAGTTTTAAGGGATGAAACCTGGTTTGGCTATTCAGTGCTTTCTGTGTATGATGATGTGAGAGTGTGAATAAACTTCGTCTGATCGTAACCTGGCCTCATCATTTCCACACTCTCCACACTATGAACTATATTGTACTGTCTGTATCTCGCCGCTCTTTAGCGTGCTTTTTTTTTCTTTCTCTCCCCTTGGTAGTCTGAGAGTTATGCTGTTTTTGTTGCCTTTGCCTGTGTATGGGGAGTTTATGTGAAATGTTTGTATTTCGCCGCTCTTTAGCGTGTGTTTTTCTCTCCCCCTCTGTAGTCGGAGATGTGCGCTGTTGTTGCCTCTGCCAGTTTATTTGGATTTATTGAACCGTCTGTATTTCGCCACTATTTAGCGTGATTTTTTTTTTCCTTCCTCTGTTTGAGAGATGCTATGTGGTTGCCTTTTGTTTCTTTTGGCCTGTGTATCATGGTCTTTAGGCATAGTAGTTCTGCTATTTGCATTCATTGTCCTGTCTGTTTTTCCACCTGTGCATTATGGAGTATATTTGTGGTTCTGTTTTTTTTTTTTCCCATGCTCTGTTGTTGCACCGTGCTATTTTTTCTGTATTGTAATGTAAGAATATTGTGGAAGTAAGCACATACAGAACATTTTGTGCCTCATCATAACCACAGTAATTGCACAGATTGTCCAATAATGGCAGCGGCGGTGGTCGTACGCACCGTTTTCTCCGACTTCTTCTCTTTTTCTCTGTGCAACAATTATAGGAAAAGTTGCTTTTTTAAACATTTATTAGCTCCAACTCCATCATAATCTGCTCTTGTCCGTCGGTATTTCATAAACAAAAACACACAATGAACACAAATCACTCTACACTTTGGCTGAAACCCATTTTGGCGACTGAACAATGCATGGGTGTGTGTGCGTGTATGTGAGGGTGCAAATACCTGTGGGTGGACATGCAGGGGTGGAGGGTGTGTATGTGGACGGGAAGACCTCGTTAGGTGGCGGGGGGTGGGGCAGGCCATCTGGTGGCCTGGGGGGTGGCGGTTCGGAACCTGCTCTTCCCAGCCATCCTGCCATTGTGTCACTAGGCGGGGTGCTTTGCCGCTTTGCCTCCGATGTCTGTGGCACTGGGTATGGGTGTGTGTGGGTGCTTGGGGGTGGCCGGGGGGGAGGGGGGCTCTAGCGCGGGTTGGTGGCTGCTTTTCTGTCGGTTTGCCCCGGGGCGGCTGTGGCTGCAGGGTAGCCTGCCGCTGTCGATGTCTGTCTGGGGTGGATGGTTGGTGGGCTCGCAGTGGACACTCTGGGGTGTTGTTTGGCATGTGGAGCTCCGTAGGGGTCGGGGCCATTATTCATTATTATTATTATTATTATTATTATTATTATGTTTGTGTGTGCAAGATGTCTGAGAGTAAGAGTGAGTGTGGCTGCTCCATCATGTCTGTGGTGCTGGGGAGCACCAGGGTGCAATGCTGGCAGATGCTGGGCTGCTTGGCTTGGCGGCCCTCGACCTAGGGTGGGATCTGGGGCCAGTGGGTGGCCTCCAGAGCCAGTTTTAGAGCTGGCTTCTGGGGAAGGGGGGGTCTCTTTCTTTTACCGCCTCCCTCCCAGTCTTACCCCCCTCCCCCTCAAATTCTGGGTGGAACATACATCTTATTGGATACACTTAGGGTTTTGGGGTGGGGGTGTACTGTACTGTGTCGGTGAAGAGGATCCCTTTGTCTACTGCGCAGTGGGGCCGCCCTCACCTCAGTTTTAATTGCACTGTAGACACTGAGGGCTTGGGGGGGATGGGAGCCCCACCGTCTATAGCAGTGGCTAGCGGTGCCCCAACACACCATTCCCCCAATTTTAACTGCACTTTGGTAGTTCACACACCAGCACACAATCACACCACACAACTAACACTCACTCATCACGATTTGTCCATGGGGGATGGGGGGGTGGGGGTCTTCACCCACCTCTGCTGCTCTCCTTCTGCCAGGGGCCTGGGGGCCTGGCTGGTGACCTGGGGCCCTTCATGTTGTCAACATCCCTGGGCGCTGCCGAATGAATAGGTGTGAGCAAGGAAGTGAGAGGAGGGAGGGAGTGATGAGTAGAGATGGTGGGGGTGTCTGGTGCGGGGGGGGGGGGGCTGCTGGCCTCCCTCGGCCATCCCTCCTGGCGTGGATGCCTGGCTGTCTTGGAGCTTGTTGGTCTCAGGATATCTGTGCTCTGTGGGGGTTGGTGGCGCTGTCTTGCTTGCTCGGGGTTTCCGGAGGGGGGGGAGTGGGGGTGTTGCTGTGACCTGCCACCCTCTTTGTGTGTTTCCTGGCAAACCACTCACAAGCACACACTTATTTTGTGCGCGCTTTCACACACACACACACACACACACACACACACACACACACACACACACACACACACACACACACACACACACATACGTATGTCTCTCCTTTAACAGGTACAGATACCAGACTTGTGATGAGACCTTTTCAGTAGAAGGAACAGTTTGTCTTCTGATTGTTTCAGTTGCGTTAGTCTGTTTGTCTTCTTTGTCCCCCCCGTCGGGTCCTTCATGGGTAAAACAATTTAAATAAAGTATTAAAAGTTATTACAAAAGGAGTTTATAAAATATTATGCTGTACATATATACACTACCGTTCAAAAGTTTGGGGTCACTTAGAAATTTCCTTATTTTTGAAAGAAAAGCACTTTTTTTCAATGAAGATAACTTTAAACTAATCAGAAATACACTCTATACATTGCTAATTTGGTAAATGACTATTCTAGCTGCAAATGTCTGGTTTTTGGTGCAATATCTACATAGATGTATAGAGGCCCATTTCCAGCAACTATCACTCCAGTGTTCTAATGGTACAATGTGTTTGCTCATTGCGTCAGAAGGCTAATGGATGATTAGAAAACCCTTGTGCAATCATGTTAGGTCTGCAATGCTGTAATTGCTGCAAATGGAGGATTCTTTGACGAAAGCAAAGTTTGAAGGAAAAAATTATTATTTCAAATACAAATCATTATTTCTAACCTTGTCAATGTTTTGACTATATTTTCTATTCATTTTACAACTCATGGTGGTAAATAAAAGTGTGACTTTTCATGGAAAACACAAAATTGTCTGAGGTGATCCCAAACTTTTGAACGGTAGTGTATATATATATATATATATATGTGCTGTATAAAGCTGCTTTTGGCAAAGTAAATCTGTTTGGCACAATAAGGGAAGCAGATTTATGTTCTGCTCACCTAGCTGCTTGACAGGACAAGGGGAAGTAAAAGAACAATGCATTTCACCCAACACACAAGAAAAAATTGCCAATCACTGTGTCGGTGACAGACATTGGTAATGGCGTTGATGTGATGCAGGTTCATAAATCCAGCTTTAGTGCTCACAGCACTGACGCTAACATCAGCATGTTTTTGCATTTGTGTTGCGACTTGTTTGTATTTGGTAATAGAAAACAACTAAAAAACAACACAGTGAGCTTAGTTGCTTTCCCCATGAAACCCTAAAGAAATCGGGGTGCACTACTATACTGTACAACCTGTCATTTCAGTGTTGTGTGCATTATTTTATAGATATCTCATCCCTACTGTGGTTAGGCCTCTTCATTTCTTTCAGATATATTTGGTATCTAGTGAAAACATGACTTGAATTCCAAATGAAGGTTTTGCAGGTTTAGACAGAGCTTGGCTACACATTTTTTTTTAAATGACTGACACACTGCAATCCCGACACATGGGTCATAGATGCCAAAATGTTTCTAATCATCTTGCATCATTAGAGCTGCTCCATAAAATTTGTCACCTAAACTGAATAATTACCAGATTCATTCTGATGTATTAGTGCAATCAGCAAATGAGCTTAGCTTTTCTGCTACCTTGGACTGTGAGTGGAAATAGCTTTATGGCATACTGCTGCAGCTGTATTGTAGAAGGTGCTCTTTTAACGGAAGTATAGCTATGTCTTTGTGTTGTCAGAGTTAAAAACATGAAAAAAATCCTTGGAAATATGGGCAGCTTCCCTCTGTATTGTTCCACATAAGTTGGCACAATAAAGAAAACTAAATTTTGCATGGTAGGGAAATGTTTGAACCTAGAGGGAACCCAGACCTTTGCAAATCTAAGAACAAGGCCATCATAGCTTGTAAGGCAAAGAAAACGGCAGCACAATATACAAGGGTTTGCTTTGTAGTAGAGTAAAAGTGAGGGGTAAAAACCTTTAAATTGTCCCATGCAATCACTGCCCGTGGCTGTTTTCCATTTGTGCTAATCTTTGATGTTTTAGTTGTTTGTTTTTTTTTTTTTAGTTTTTCATTTGCATGCTGGACTATGCACTGGCTGTTTCCTTTCCTTATCAAACATACTTTTTGGCCTGTCAATAATGCATTAAGCTGTTATTTCCAACACCCCTAGGAAATGTCATTGATTTAGTGAAGGACTTCAGCTGCTGCATCTCCGTTGGTTTGCATTGGTTGAATTGTCATGATCCCTGTCTGGGTGTAGCCTGAGCTATGCTAATAAACAACAATGGCGAACTATGACAGTAAATCGATCTTCAGTCTTCAAGTCCCCACTCATTTGTGGTCAGCTACTTTCCCATATCTCAGCTTATGTTAACTACTGGGTTCAGAGTTTCAAATCAGCGATTAGCCAAACTTTTCTGAGATTATTTATGTGTATTCAAAAAAAACAAAACCAATAACACATTGTCCAAAACATGTTTGTGCGTTACCATGTAGTTTTGTTTGATTGCAGAAACTTCAAAATGGTATCAATTAGTGGTGTTGGCATGATTGTGTTAATCGCTTGTTAATGCTTTGCCCCCCTTAACGGTGACAAATTTTGTGATCGTGGTTAAAGCACAAACAGTATTTTTTGGCCAAGCGGCTCTCTGTACCAAAACCTTTCTGGCCACAGACACTGTGCACACCATGCAGACATTGCTAAGTCAACGAAGCTGGATTACAGCCATGGATATCCCCAAAGTGCTGTCATGTTTAAATTTACAACATTATCTGTCGGAGCTCTCACCTGGATAATTGTTACAGCCTCCTCCAAAACTTTGCCTGGATGTTGGGTTGTTTTTCTTCTGTGGATGCTAGCTAGCTGGCTAGTAGCTGCATGCTAGGTTATAGCTGACTTCCAGCAGTTGACACGGACAGAAATTTGTCTGTTTTCATCCTCATAGCTTTGGGTCCAACTGTTGGTGAGTACCAGTCTAAAAAACTTCTGAAGCTGTGTTCGTAATGTCCATTCACCCCCCCCCCCGTTTTTGCAGCATGGTGGGGTGTCATCACGGGCGTGATAGTTGTTTGTTTATGTTTGCTATTTTTCTGCTAAAACAGAAATTGTGTCTGTTGTGACACACAAGATTTTGTGTTGATCTGCTTAAAAGTGGTGGATGTTTGCTTCTCTTACCTTTTATTTTATTGATTTTATTGACTGTGGTTTCTACTCGTGCTGAGTTTTATATTGTCTTTTTGGTTTTATATTTTTGTGCTAGTGTCCTGCTCCTTGCTTTTATGTTTTTATGCGTGCCCTTGTTGTAGGGCACTTTGTGTAGGGAGTGTTGCTTTTTAAAGTACTTTAAAGTTGATTGATTGATTGACTAATTGATTGATTGATTGATTGACTGATTTCCTTTGGGAGAAAGAGCAAGCTCTTTTTGTGGCTGCTGGCTGGTTGTTTTTCAGTGATGTTATTGAGCCCTGGCATTCTGTTGTTTGCACATGCAGTAATACTTTTGAGAATTTTGTGGAGAATATTCTGGATAGTTTTTGTCATTTTGGATATGTTGAGAGCTTTAATAAACCTGCAGGTGAAGACAGCAAGCACATTTGTCCACTCCCATGTTCATAACAGTATGACAAACATGAAAAATTACCGACTTACGGTACACTGTATCTGTATGGAAAAGCATGTGATTAATGCATTATAATCATGATTAACTCAACATTACAAAAGATTAATCGCGATTAAAAATTTTAATCATCCACCACCACTAGTATCAACATGTTTTTTAAGGAATAATATACAGCTGTTCATGCCTGCCCTTTTGCGCCAAAAGGTAGTTTACTGTTCAGTCCCTCCAGGATTCCGCGATGTTATGATCACAACAATTCATGCAAATTCAACCAATCCCCATAAATTTTGCACAACCTTACAACTTTGTCCAATCACCGCAACTTTCCCACAATTCTGGCCAGTCGTCATCATCTTCTGCAAATTTTGCCAATCAAATTCATTCCTGAATAGCACTCAAATGAGATATGTCATCATTTTGAAAGTGAAAATGTGGGTTTAAATTTTGAGCATCTGATGGAACAGGTATGGTCAAGACACACAAACAGACAAGACAGGCAGGAGTCAGGCATGGGAAGAGAAAGAATATTCAGTATTCTTTCAGAATACGAGCTGTGTCCAGGTTACAATGAGTGACTTGGCCCGCCTAGCATGCTAGTACTAATGAGTCAATATAAAATCACAGTGAAAATATAACAAAATAAGCCAAAATGATGCAGGATATATTATCATCTGTGGACTAGTGAACCAGGTGGAAACAGGGATGATCTAAAGAAAATAACCACACTTGGTGCGAGCTTTCTAGTACCGTTGTTAGCTCAGGAGCTAATACCACTGGCTCCCCGTCCCTCTATATGACAGATATATATGCTGGCCAATAATAGAGCAGAGGGCAGGTATCTAATAATAGAGCAGAGGGCAGGTTTTTTTTTCTCTTCTTGCCTTGAGAGAGAGCAGTCGCATTTTTCTTCCCTCCTCTCGTCTGCCTTCCTGACCTATTCCCAGCTTTGCAATGTTGCGTTTTTGTCTGTGTTTAGTCGCTCTCTCTTCTGCTGAATCTTAATCTAAACGGAAGTTATGGATTTGGAAGTGGCTTAAATGTGCTATTGTCACTATTTTTCAACAAGAATCGGGCCAAGGGGGAGCCCAAGAATTGGAACCTGTGAGGAGACTCATGGACATTGGAATTCATGCGTCTGTGGAAACATTATTGGTTATGATCTCAGGACTTCTATTTTTGGCTGTGAAGTTCTCTGATGCATCAGAAATTGAAGGAAGGTGAGAGAGCTGATCAAAGCGGACCCGGCAAGCTCCTTCATCAAATTCGACCAGTTGGGGAGGGCACGAGTAGCGGCAAACGGTGAACTGAATGACAGTGATTCAGTGGAGGAATACATCTGGAGCCCTGTGCTCTCCATGGGAAAACAGTTTAAGCCTGCACATATGAAAGCACAGAATTGCACGGGTGAGGACAAATTCTATTCTCTGAGTGCACTGTGCTGATTTGATTTGACCTTGTTTGGTGCCCCGTGTTTACATTCCTCCTGATTAAGATAAGCGGAAGGGCCGGCTCTTAACCCAAACAATCGACAATTAGTTGTTGTTGTATCAGCGGATTGGACCCTCAAGGACAGTGCACATGTGCCTTCTGCAAGCAAGAGAGATAGACTCTGGACTTGTTTATAAGTCACATGATTATAACATCTATCCACTGCCAGGAGGCGCCCTCTGCTGCTCACTAACAACTGTCACATTTACACTACACAATGCATACAACATTACATGACTGATACAAATATTGACTCATACAATACACTGCCTCTCAACTTTTGTGTGTGATCTCCTGCTAAATGTCTGCTAAATGTGCATTGAGGTTTTTTTTGCCTGCAATCAAAATTTCGCTCACTTGCCGAGCGCCATTTTGATAAAACATGTTTTTTTCTCTCACCTACTGTGTCATATCCATTCCCTTTTTCTTTTTTTTCCTTTCTTCTTTATGACTGGCGCCTAGCGGCTGCCCCGGCCTTGGATGCGCTCTGCAGAGCGTGCCCAAATGCCAAGTCACGTTTCGTTACCTTGTATTCATACATGTGTAATGACAATAAAGTTGAATCTCATCTCATCTCATCTCATCTCATCTCATCAAGGATGGCGCTGCGCTGGGTTCACCATTTATGACGTCCCGAGGCAAACCTGAAAATTATGTGACCAATAGCTGCATTTCAGAAGGTTAAAACCTACAAACACACCATTTTTCAGTCAATGACCCTTTTAAATGTCATTTTAATGATATTGAGCTCTCTGGGCTGCTGTATACAGTATTGCTCTTCTTTATTGTCCTTTATTTGCTTTCCTTCATACAATATAAGTAAGATTACAGGTAAAACAGGAACCTGAGACCTGAGATTATTCAGGATGTCAGTTCATTCTTGCCAGATCAGTTAAGTATGTGACAGATGGTGATGGGAAAAAAAAATTCTTCATGTTTTTATGGATTTAGAAATAACAGTTGGAAAATTAACAAAAAAGAAAGTTATTAAAAGAAAAAAATCAGACATCAAACACTATGGAGTCAATAATTTAAAAGTACACAATACAATATGTAAATCTTTGATTTGTAGAAAGGCTAATTAATGAACCATAGTCTTCTCACCTAAACATAGATGGTGATAGATGTGTTGCCATGGTGATGATAGACAGATGAAAGCTGCAGGTTGTTTTCATAGACCTTCGCTTCACCCATTTGTCCGTTCCGAGAGCTCTTTCCCAGTGAGAAACAAGCTGTGTCACTGACCTCTATCATCCACAGACGCTCCGCTGAGATCAAGCACACACACAGATCCGATCACAGTGTATTAGCCCCCTACCAGAAGAAAATACATGGTTGTTTCATACGTGAGCAGAGCCAGTGACTAACCAAAGCCAAAGGGGTTATTCACACTGTTGAGGTCGGGCTATAAGGGGAGGAGGCGGGTTTGATTCAACACTGTCACACTGCAGCTAATACATCTATACTGACAAATACTTTGATAAGAATCATCAAATCATCAGGTCATTGTGGACAAGCCTGGACATTTAATTCTGAGATCAACAAGAACATGAACAGATTTTATTTTGCAGTTTCTTTCCATGAAAATGTTTTTTCGACTCATTTTCAACCTTATGCAGTAACTGAATGATACGGTAATTATCAAGAAGACACAGAGGGGAACAAAGCACCCTGACACTACAAAGCTGCAGACAACTGACAAATAATGTATGTACACCAATTCAAACACCCACCATTTCAGATGAAACCACTTAACAAGATACTTTAGTAAAGAAAGTGAATATTTTGTGTACAAACTGCTGATGTCCTGCCATTGGCATTACTTTCTACTCATTCTGTACACTATCTGTGTGAAATAATAGACACTCAGGCTAATTATACACAATTTTCATCTTTTTTAGTACTGCTGCCTTGTCACAAACTGTACACATTTGATTAAGCAAGCAAGCAAAATTTATTTGTGTAGCACATTAGATAAAAATCAAGTGCTTCACAAAAATAGATAACCCCCCCCCATAAAACCCACAGTCAGACATAAAAAACACATTAAAAGAGATAACATGGAACAACTAAAACAATAGCCTATTTAAAAAGCAGCATCTTCCACAGTTTTTTAAAAGAATCAACACAATTTAAACAACAACGAAAGTGAAAGTGCATTCCACAGTCTTGGTGCAACAGTTTGAAATGACTGATCACCTCTGGTGTCAAAATGTGTGTGTGGAACTTTCAGGAGCATCAGATTTGATGACCTTAGGTTTCATGCAGGGGTGTGAGGATCGATCAGATCACAAATATGAAAGAGCTTGACCATGTAAGGCTTCAAGTGAGAACTACAATTTTATAGTTAACTCTGAAATCACATTTGTCAACTAGAAGACAACGGGCTGTATTACAAGGACGTGGTCAGTTGTCAGTTGACTGAGGTGGAGGATGCATTTATGGGCTTTTCCAAGTTCTTTTCACTATCACAGCTGCGCAAAACTGAATTTTCCGCTGGGCGCAAAGTCAAAAGGGGCTGTCCTAATGTTCTTAATTATTCAGGTGTGTTTGGTATGTAATGTGAAATAAACCACTTGCTGTCTTTGCGCTCATTCCCTTTAATAAACAGGGGCGCGAGATCAAAGACGTGATGCTAACGCAAAAGAGGTTTAAGTAGGATTATAATAATGTGATGATGCCATATTGAATGCTGCATCACTACATGGTCTTTCTCAAGTGGAATAGTTCATAAGGCAGTCGAGTCTTCAAAAAAGCAATGAAAGTCTATGATGAAAAGCCATTTTCATTTCACCATTGTGGCATCTTAGAAAAAACACACATTGTGGCATCTTAGAAAAAACACAATCTACTGAGTTTTGATAATTTTATGAATTTCAAGCATGCTTCTTCTATATATACATGGTTTTAAAGTGGCTTCTTCCACCGCCTTTAAAGGACTTTATCAAACAGACAGCTGAGAATGGTGTTGGCACCAGGGTCTCCACCAGAGGACACCGTGAGGTTCCATACAGGCGTACCACATTTGGACAAACTACACTGTCAGTTAGAGGAAGCACATACTAGAATGGTTTACCGATCTCTCGTTACGCCTCAAACAATGGCTGAAGGAACATAAATCTGTGATCATTTAAAAAATGTTTTTGTTTATTTTAACCAGATGTGCCTCTTGTTTGTTTTTTATGTGTTGTTTTAAATTGTTTTATGTTTGTGCAAGCTGTGGTGTTGATTTTGTCCTGCCAAGGGACTATGGATGGAAATGAGCAAATTTGCTACAATCTGATGTGTTTACTTCTACAACTTGATGGAAGTTCATTCATGGGTTTTGTCATGATTAGTAAAGCTTGACAGCACACGTGCACGATGCCAAAGCACAGGAGGAACCACACAGAGGGGCACGTTTGACAGTTTTATTAAATATCAAAAACCAAAGTGCACAGCTGCAGAAACAGTCACTAGCCAGAGGAATGGCCCTGTGGAGAGAAGACAAGAGCTGTGAGCAAAGGAATGGAGTAAAGGGAAATGGGCGAGCCAAAATGCCACTTACTTGGGAAATCCAGGGATGACCAGCAGGACCCAGCAAGGAATAGGCGAACCAGTAGGGTAAGGGGGGAAGATGAGTTGATGGTTCCTGACCAGGTGGAGTAGGAAGCTGAAGGATTGTGAGATGTGGCAGGAGAGCACGCACAGTCCTGGAGACACACCTGCACGGTAGCAGCAACTGGAGAAAAGAGGAGAAACAAGGTAAGACGACGTGTCGAAACCTGTAACTTATACTTGCTTGTCAATATTCGGGCAGTATACCCAGACGAGGCAGCACTGAATGCACGGATGGAGCCTCCTTAAAGGGTACCTGTGGTGGTCGTCTAAACGCATTCAACTTGAAAACATTAGGCAAATTATTTGTTATTTGGTTAAATAATTATTGCCAGCCAAATACCACCAGAGAAATATGCAAATATGACCGCAGGCATGGCCAGCCAATGAAAACTCTGAGCGCAGCCATGACACATGCGGATGTGACGTCACTTCGTTGATACTCAACAGTCAATGCTCCGCCTGTATGACAGACTAGGGTGCTTTTGTGAGTGTTTTTATTCTATTATGGCTGAATTGTCGGACTCTGGGGAAGAATTCGTCCAACATGGCTACAGGTTTGAGCCAGAAAGGTCTTCTGAGGGTTAAAGTGACGAAGTGGTCCTCACACACAACGCAATTTCGTCTGAAAGGATTTGTGATTTGTGATCTGTGCCCTGTTCCGAGATCACTTTTCCGCTCCGATCTTCTGACAAGGTGAGCTGGGTTTGGGTACACAAATGAAGTGTTTATCTTTGTTTTTTCGCTTATTATTGGGACATCCAAAGGCTTTACATTCCGCCATGTTGCGATATCCATATCGCATTGTATGTTTTTGTTTTTACAAGAGCACCGAGTGTCTGCTGCTCTGCTCTGCTGCTCTCTCTCTCTGCTGCTCCTGCGGCGAGGGAGGAGCCCAGCCCGTCTCGCAGCTGTCACGAGCTCAGATCAGACTAGACAAGCCGCTGAATTTAAGCATTTATTTATTTATTTTCTACTCGTTTTAGTTCTGCATTTAATATGACCCCTGAGTTTGAAATAAACGTTTGAATTTTAATTTGAATATCCCGAAAGCTGCTGCACATCCAGGTACTCCAGGCTCAGCCAATATTGATCCAGATCGCATAGTTTTAGAATCATCGGCCATTACGAGCTCAGATCAGATGAGACAAGCCGCTGAATTTAAGCATTTATTTATTTATCTTCTAATCGTTTTAGTTCTGCATTTAATATGAACCCTGAGTTTGAAATAAACGTTTGAATTTTAATTTGAATATCCCGAAAGCCACTGCACATCCGGGCACTGCAGGCTCAGCCAATACTGATCCAGATCGCGGTGTCAACGAAATTACGTCACAGGAAGCGTCCTGGAAGGCCATGTAGCCGCTAGTATGGCTGCACTCATGTTTTGCTGACATAGCTGAACCAGCACATCAGCAATGGATTTATATCAAATTGCTTTGAACATGAATTTCAACTTAAACTTGAACTAGAACGTGAGACAGGGGCTCAATATAATATCTTTTTTTTCACGACCACCACAGGTACGCTTTAAGTACGCTGGCTGATGAGCAGCCGCAGGTGTGTCTTCTGCCTCAGGTGCAGTGATGAATTGATGAATGTGAGGCAGGGTGGGAGGGGTGCGCTCTCGCTGCCCATAACACTAAGAACTAGAAAATCACTCATAGAACACATACCTCCGCCAAGGCTCCTTTCGTTTCTCATGGATCACCTCCAAAATGTAATGGGCTTGTGTGTAGGCCTATCGCCACTTGTGGTGAAAATTGCATCCAAGTCTGTCCATTAGTTTTGGAGTTTTGTGGCTGACACACTGTGAGAAGAGCCTCGGCTGAGGTATGCACTCCCAGATCATCCCCAAAATGTAATGGGTTCCTCTCTAGGCCAAGAACCACCTCTGGTGAAACAGACAGACAAACAGACAAATGCCAGTAAAAGCATTACCTCCTTGGCGGAGGTAATAAAGTCAAGTGTTGCTGTTGTGTCCATCTCCTCCATCTCCAAACTCCCAGGCTGCGGGCGTTGCAATTCATCGCACAACCGCTTACAACCCACAGGCCAATGGGTTATGCGAGCGTTTTCATAGATCACTGAAAGCAGCACTCAGGGGTTCACTGACGGATGCAAATTGCGTAGACAGGTTGGCGTGGGTTTTATTGGGGTTGCGCTCCGCGCCAAAAGAGGATTTGGAAGCTTCCCTGGCAGAGAGCTTGTTTTTGCGCAGCCCCTATGGCTGCCCGGGGAATTTCTGCCAAATAATCCCGCCCTGGACAGCTGCCCGTCTCAGCTTTTGCAGCGTAACGGAAACACAGGCACGCTGCCGGGCCCGGCCCACCACTGTTTTCCGCGTGCTTTTGTGCCTAAAACTTTGAAGAACGCGGAGTTTGTGTTCATCAGACACGACGACCAGCGCCCTCCATTACGCCTGCACACATGTTGAAAATGGCCCTATTTCACAATGTTAAAGAATCCTTTAAAAAATTCCTGGATCCAGACGGTGATCCGGATCATCCCCAAAATTTAATCAGTTCTTCCTTGTACCATTTCCAACAACGCCTGAAAGTTTCATCGAAATCCATCCAAAACTTTTTGAGTTATCTTGCTAACCAACAGACAGACAGACAGACAAACAAACCCCGGCAAAAACATTACCTCCTGCGGCCTGCGGCCTGGCGGAGGTAACAAGCATAAAACTGGGCAGCATACATAATCACAATAAAATTAAATTACAATTTGACAAACTTATCCTTTCTCGTACCCTTTTAACATACCCCATTCTGTAAACCCAGATTTTGTTTTAACTACACTTTTAGAATGATCATTACTTTTTCTTTCGTGTGCTGTAATAAAGGCCCCTCATTACTAAAATCAGCTTAGTTATCTGAACTGTTCAGTTGAAATGTGCAGTGCACTGATCATGTTAAGCACACATGATTTATAGTCGTGAAAAAATTAGGATACCCTATGAAAGCCTGTGTGTGTGTGTTTTTTTTTAACATATTTGGACATATGGATATTTAATATCAATTTTAACAGTACTGTGAGATTCAAGTAATATAACTAAACAATTAAAACTGAAGAAAAGACTTTTTAAAAATTTCTGTAAAATGTAATTCTAAAAACATGCAATTTGAAATCAGCCATTCCACTGTCCAGAAAATAGTCTACAAGTGAAGGACATTCAAAACAATACGGCAACATGCCCTGGTCTGGCCTTCCAAGCAAGTTTACCCCGAGAGCAGACCACAAGATGCTAAAAGAAGTCTCCAAAAGTCCTAAAATGTCATTATGGGACCTACAGCAGTCTCTTGCTACTGTTAATGTGAAAGTGCATGCCTCTACAATCAGAAAGAGACTGCACAAGTTTAACTTGCATGGAAGGAGTGCAAGGAGGAAACCTTTGCTCTCTAAGAGAAACATGAAAGTCAGACTGAAGTTTCGCCAGGGAGAATGTAGACAAAGACCAGGACTTCTGGAATAATGTTCTTTGGACAGATGAGCCTAAAATTGAATTATTTGGACACCAGAACAGAGGACATCTTTGGCGTAGAACAAATACAGCATTCCAGGAAAAGAACCTCATACCAACTGTGAAGCATGGAGGTGGAAGTGTCAAGGTTTGGGGCTGCTTTGCTGCAGCAGGACCTGGCCAGCTCACCATCACTGAATCCACCATGAATTCAACCGTGTATCAGAGGGTGCTTGAGGACCACGTGAGACCATCTGTAAAAGAATTAAAGCTGAAGCAGAACTGGACCCTGCAACATGACAAAGACCCAAAACATACCAGTAACCCCACCAAGGACTGGCTAAAAACTAAGAAATGGAGACTCCTGGAATGGCTGAGTCAAAGCCCAGATCTTAATCCCACTGAGATGCTGTGGGGTGACTTGAAACGGGTTGTACATGCAAGAAACCATTCAACCATCTCACAGCTGAAAGAATTCTGTGTTGAGGAGTGGGGCAAACTTTCCTCAGACCGATGTCAGAGACTGGTAGATGGCAACAAGAAGCGTCTCAATGAAGTTATTTCAGCCAAAGGGCTAGTATTAGGCGGTAGGGTGTTGTAACTTTTTCCTCAGTTAAAATACACATTTTTTTTGATATCTTTTGTTTAATGAGTAAAACGAGGTTAATTTTTATTCACTTGCAATTAAATCACCTTAATCACCTACACTACACCTGCATCTGTGGTGCAGGTGTAGTGTAGCCGACTACTAATTGGAGGGTCAGTGGTTTGATTCCTGCTCTGTCTGCAGTCTGCATGTCAAAGTGTTGTTCCTCCTTTTTTGTCCCTTGTTCTGTCAAGTAGCTAGGTAAGCAGAACAGAAATCTGCTTCCCTTATTGTGCCAAACAGATTTACTTTGCCAAAAGGCACTTTATACAGCACATATCTACAGTATGTATTGTATATTATTTATAGACTCCTCTTGTAATAACTTTTAATACTTGGTTTAAATTGTTTCACCCATGATAGACCTGACGGGGGTGGGGGGGTGGGGAAGGGAGGGGTGGGAAGGGGGAAAGAAAAGAGAGAGGAAAAAACAGAATAAACAAACTGACACAACTGAAACAAACAGAAGACAAACAGTTTCTTCTTCTGAAAAGGCTTCATCTGGTATCTGCTCCTGTAAAAGAACATATGTGTGTGTGCATGTGTGGCCGAGGGAGGCTGGCGCGGCACACCTCCGCCCCCACCCCCCCAACAGGGCCAATGCCAGGCCCTGGTCCCCAGGCGCCAGGCCCCCCGAAAGCTGGTAACCGGCCCATACCCCCCGGACCCCCCCCCCCCCCCCACACACACACATAGGGCCAGCACCCCCGACCCACGTCCCAGGAGCCCTTAGGCCCCCATGCCCAGGAAAGGTGGCAGAAAGGCGCGGGGGGCCCGCCCAATACAAGGGAGCCCATGCCGCCAGGAGGTACCAGGAGGCGCCATCCCCTCAGTCCAGCACATACACTCACTCTCACACCCTCATGTTCTCACATGCACTCACTAGTACTCACACGCACTTGCTCACTCACTCTCACTCACTTACACTCTCACTCACCCTCTCCTTCACACAATCTTACACTCGCGCTCCCACATTCAGACTCATTCACTCTCACCCACTCCCATACTTAGCCATTCCCGTTCGCCCTCACAGTCGCTCGCACTCACACATGCTTCCTTGCGCTCACGCTCACTCATATATACACTCTTATATGTGCTCTGACTCACTCACATTTACTCTTGCTCTCTCTTACACACTCACACTTATTCAGCCTTATTGAATTATTCACCGTTATTATTCACCCTTATTCAACCTTATTCGAAGTGTCCTTGAGCAAGACACTGAACCCCCAGATGCTCCTGGTGGGTCAGGCCAGCGCCAGTGCATGGCAGCTCTGTTGCCATCAGTGTGTGAATGGGTGGATAGCAGGATCTGTAAAGCGCTTTGGTCAGCTAGAGATTGTCATGATCCTGAGCACGGTAGGGGCCGTGCTCAGTTCCAGTCTTAAGTTTGGTCCTTTTTTGTTCATTTGTTTCTCTGTTTCTTATGATCTTTTGTATCTGGGTTCTGTTCATTGATGAGTTGTTGTATTTCTAGTTGTGTTCTTATAGTCTTGTGTAGTTATGATTTTGTTTATATCTTTTGGGATTGGGTTATCTTATTTTGTATTATTTTGTTCCGGTCTGTCCTTATATTTTGACAGTGCTGTGCAGCTTCCGGCTGTCAAACTGTTTCGCGGGCTGCACAGCTGTCACTGCATTCCTTGCAGCGGTCTTACGTCTCCAGACGTTATTTTCACGTCCTGTGTTCCTAAGACAGTGTCTTCGTCTGTGTCATTCCTCCGGGTGTTCCCCGGCATTTCCTGTAAGTGTGCGTATTTTTGTGTTTTGTTTTGTAAGTCGTTCTGTTAATAAATGTGCAAAAACCCACTGCCAGTGATTGGTGTCCTTAAATTCTGCCCTTGGAGGGGGCGATTTACTATAGAGATGAGTAAAAAGCACTATATAAGTGAATGCCATTTACCTTCGTTTCCAGAGATAAATAACAACAAGATTAGACATCAATATGTGGACCTTTCTTAACAAAGAACCGAATATTTAATGGGGTGTCCCAATTTTTTCACATGACTGTATGTTAAGTTTATGCATAGGAGAGGAGGGGCTTCTTCAGAATTCTGCCTATAAGACACAGTCGTGTCCTTTTGAGTTCAAATGTGAGTTCATACTGAGTGTATCACCTTGTTCCTCACTTTAGGAGGCAGATAATTTTCCTGTATATACCATTTTATATGATTTCTCAACTTCCTGAATAGCTATAACGGAGCTAACGATATCAATGATAGGAGTCACAAACTCCGCTTTAGTGAGAAATGCAGTAGGTTAAAAAATACTGGCGTTTTAATTTAAATTTGCTGATGGACGTGAGTGTCCAGCCACAATGTAGAACTTGATGACTGTAGGTTAGGCTTCTGTTGATGCCGCTGACAGCACATCTGTTTTAGAGGCTTGTTTTTGGAGCTGCACAATTAGTCTGATAGTAATTAATATCAACCTGTACAAAAGGCTGCAATTTAATTAAACAACAAATTGTTTTATTTGTTTTTAGTTCTAGAAAATCTACAAATTGTGCAGAAATGTTTATGTTGGAAAAAACAGTATTCTAGTAAAATATGAGTTACTTTTAACACTAGTGTAGCCTCACTTTAAGTTTTGTGTTTTTATATTTTAAATTTGTATTTGTACATTATAATTTGACTCAGACAATCTTAAAATCTGAACTGTCTGTAACCAAACAAGTACACATAGCACTTGTTTCAGTAAGTTTTTAATTGATAGGTCAGCTTTTATTTATTTTTAATGCATGTTTTCACGTGTCCAGTGCTCAAGGATATAATGCATTTTGTTTGCTTTTGGCTGGCAAGACTTTTTACATTTTGCAATAACACATGTTAAATGTTAAGCTGCAACAACTGCAATAAAGTGTTTGTGATAACTGGCAGTCTTTTACATCACTGTTGAGGAATTTGGGCCCACTCTTTTTCTTTTTTTTCATCTAGGGCCAGAAGTTTGGGATAACATTTTTCTCTTAATAACTGAAGTCATCATTTAAAAATCACATTTTGTATTTACTTGGGTTATCTTTGTCTAATATTAAAATTTATTTGATCATCTGAAACATTTAAGTGCAACAAATATGCAAAGATATAAGAAATGAGGAAGGGGGGAAATACTTTTTCTATAGCACCATAAATAAATAGTAAAAATTAAATGTTTAATTTCTTTTTGTATTGTTGAAACAGTTTTTGAATAATCTCAAAATCCATCCATCCATCCATCTTCTTCCGCTTCATCCTTTTCGGGTCGGGGGGGGGGGGCTGGAGCCTATCCCAGCATCTTTGGGTGAGAGGCAGGGTACACCCTGGACAGATCGCCAGTCCATCGCAGGGCCAACACAGAGAGACAGACAACCATTCACTCTCACAGTCATACCTAAGGACAATTTAGAATCCCCAGTTTTGATGCCAATTAACCTA
The DNA here is from genome assembly GCA_020510985.1 of Pholidichthys leucotaenia. Lineage (NCBI taxonomy): Eukaryota > Metazoa > Chordata > Actinopteri > Cichliformes > Pholidichthyidae > Pholidichthys > Pholidichthys leucotaenia. Next base: position 182,234,721 of record CM035837.1, on the reverse strand, counting down.
ACTTGCATGTTTTTGGCATGTGGGAGGAAACTGGAGAAATCCCGGAGTAAACCCACGCAGACACGGGGACAACATGCAAACTCCACACAGATCACTGTTGGTCGGGGGCTGGGATCGAACCCAGGATCCCCCGGCCAAGGGTGAGTTGCTGTGCTGCTGCAGTGCTAACCACTCCACCACCGCGCTGCCCTTAATAAAAACAGTAAATTAAAGGAAAATGAATAATAAATTTAAAATAATTCTTAGCTGTGATAAATAGTTGTTCAAGTGGAATTTAAGTAATCAAGCCTGCCAGCAATGAGTCTCCCCCTTAAATGGGATTGAAATTGCACTCTTAAATTGCTTTTATGTTTGCCGTTTCTCTTATCTTTTTACCTTTTAAACTTACTCCCTGCTTGTTTCAGGGTCAACAGTTTCTGAAACTCGACCTGAAATACTTTTTATATGTGCTGTTTTTCTTTTAATATCTTCCTACCTGCCCCAGGGACTACAGATGGAAAAAATTAGTGAGAACGCTACAATCTGGTACAGAGCATCTTTACCCTGTGTTTAATGTTTTTTCTGTACATTGTCCATGACAAATAAACCAATAAACTAAAACTAAATTTTATGCAATTAATACTTTAAGCTAGACTCCCAGAAAAATAAATATTTTATGTGAACTAAGGATTTTGAGTATAGATTACTAATGTAAATTTGTCTACTGCATCTGTGTAAGATTCTATGTTGACACAAATTAACATCCATCCATCCATCCATTTCTTCCGCTTAATCCTTTTTGGGTTGCGGGGGGAGCTGGAGCCTTTCCCAGCATCTTTGGGCGAGAGGCAGGGTACACCCTGGACAGATTGTCAGTCCATCACAGGGCCAACACAGAGAGACAGACAACCATTCACTCTCACAGTCATACCTAAGGACAATTTACAATCCCCACTTTTGATGGCAATTAACCTAACTTGCATGTTTTTGGCATGTAGGAGGAAACTGGAGAAATCCCGGAGTAAACCCACGCAGACACGGGGAGAACATGCAAACTCCATTTAGTGTAAAAAGTTAAATGGTTTCAGGGACCAGGTTTCTGTGCAATTTTCTGGTAAAGTCAGCTAATTCATCTTAACAGTGCACCCATCACCTGACATAAATTCTCTTGCTGTACAAATAACCATCTTCATTCCTTAGAATTTAGGGTCTTTATACTTAAAAGTACAAAAGAGTGGACCAGTTCACTTTTGGTTGTGTCCTCCTGGTCACTTAATAACAAATCTAGTAAATTTGGATATGTACACATTATTTACTGTCTATAATCCACGCATGTCCATTAAATGCCCAGTCCCTCACATGTAGTCATCTATCCGCACGTCATCAACGTGTCAACCCTTCACACTCTGTTGTTATTACTGCATATGGCCAGTAGAAGGCGCTTTCCCCATTGAAATAAGCCACAAACACACCTGCCCGTTCACTTCAACACTATTTTCAACCAATAAAAAGTAGACTTGTTTTTTTAACCTCTTTGATGGGTTCTTGGATGGGAACTGTTGCTTGATAATGATAAAATCAGGCAACCATAGCAGAGATGATTGGCTTTGTAATGAAAGTCAAGACAAACAAGGAACCAAGAGAAACCCTGCAAACCTTCTGGAATCGGCGCTGCCTTCGATTTTGTTTGTTCACTTCAAAGTGTTGTTTGCTAAAAGGAAGAAATGATGCTAATGAGAAGTAACTGGAGTGACGGTGTGATTGAGAGTCATCCACTGAGGAATTCTTTTTGATCGGTTTAATTTGCCTTTTCCCCCTCTCATTCTTCCCCACGCAGTCACGCAGCTCCGTCTTCATGATGCTTTCTAATTTTCCATTCAGATCTCACCTACGACTCTCACCACCGGCTCTCACTTCTAAATCCAGTGTTCAGCAGCACTTATCTCATGAGTCAGGCTTGACCTCTGAGCTCACAGTTACAAAAGATCTCACCTCAGCCGACAGGCCCTCGTGCACACACACACACACACACACACACACACACACACACACACACACACGCATTAATGCACGCGCACCCACACATGCTGCTCTCACCTTTTTCGGCTTGAGCAGTGATGGAAAGAGACAAACCCCCCTCAGCAGGCAGCCTTTGTAGAAAAGCCATAGTGTAAATGGAGTTACATTATTGATGCTGGCTGAAAGGGGAGTAAATGGTTAGAGGTCCCATTACTGGGCAGCAGCACGGTGGGGCACACTTTTTCAACTGAACTCTATTCATCACCATAATCCTGAAAACCATTTCCGTTACACCCCCCCCCCATTCTTTTCTTTCAGAATTTGTCGTGGTTTTGGTGTGTGAAAATGATGAGTTTGTCTTGTATATTGTAAGGTCATTACCTCTGCCAAGCAGGTAATGTCATCTGGGCAGTTCGTTTGTTTATTTGTCTGGTTTTTTTAGCAGAATTACACAAAAACTACAGAATGGATTTACGTAGATGAAATTTTCACCAGAGGTGGCTGCCACAGATGAACCCATTAGATTTGGGAGGTGATCCATAAGGACATACCTCTGCCAAGGCTCTGTCTGAAGGACGGAGGTACAGATGGATGAACAGATGAAGGAAGGGAGGGACAGAGCCTTGGTGTAGGTATGCACTTTCTGAATGTCCTCTAGTTTGATAATGTGTAAAGCTTATGGGGTTGCAGGAGTTTAACTGTAAATAGAATGGGAGAAATAGTGTGCCTTTTTGCCTCATTGCATCACACGAATTTCATTTTTAGAACTGATTTTACATAAAAAATATCAGATTTAAATGAACATAGTATAATAAAGAACAGGATCACTGTCACCCCACATACAGCTGGGAAAATAAGTATTGCAGAGATCAACATTTTTCTCATTAAACATATTTCTGATGGAGCCACTGACCTGAGATTTTCACCAGATATCAGTAACAACCCAAGTAATCCATACATACAAAGAGATCAAGGCAACTGTGTTCACAAAACAAGTTATATTTATTAAAGTGGAATGACAGGGAATAAGTACTGAACATGCTTGGTGAAATTAATGTAATATTTAGTAGAAAAGCCTTTGTTAGTAATAAAAGCTTCCAGATGCCTCCTGTATGGAGAAACTAGGTGCAGGCATTGCTCAGGAGTGATTTTAGCCCATTCTTCCACACAAACTGTCTTCAAATCTTGAAAGTTCTGTGGGTGTCTTCTATGAACTCCGATCGTTAATTTGTTCCTGTCACGGACCGAGCCGGTTTTGTCCTTTAGGCTCGGTTCTGACCGTTCTCTGTGGTTCAGGTTATCGGTATATTTGTGTATTATGTTATCTTTGAGTTCTTGTAGTTTGTTTGTCTCTTGTTCTTTTTCCCGTACCTGTAGCTGCTGTTCTGGCCGGCAGCTGTTAGGCAGCCTCCCTTGACCTACATTCGTGTGGGCCTTGTCTGACACCTGCCGGTCCAACCACACCCCGTCTCTCTTGACAGCCAGCTGATTCCACTCTGGTAATTGCTTTTCCCGCGCCTCGCACAGGTGGACCCAATCTATTGTGCCAACAATTCTTATACTTAAGCGGCCTTTGCCAGTCAAACATTGCTGGACCATTGTATTGTCTATGAGGTATGTTGTGACCACCGTTCACTGTGGTCTTCCTGCCGCACGTCATCGTGTGAGTCTAGAAGTGAACCCTGTCATCCTTTTTGTAAGTTTGCTCAGTTTTTGTATTATTTGTCTTGTGGTCATGGCTCACACGATGAGCGTGCCTGCTGCACGCTCATCGTGTGAGCCATTTAGTGTACACAGTATCGTTTTTGTAAGTCTCTATTTTGGAACTGGCTGCCTTTCCGTTAATAAATGTGTTGTGGTGTAACCCTGCGCTTAAATCCATCTTTTCTCCTCACTCCTTGATGCGCTGCGTAAAAGCGCACGAGGAGGGTCGTGACAGTTCTATAGATTTTCAATTGGATTCAGGTCAGGTGATTAACTGGGCCATTCTAGTAGCTTTATTTTCCTTCTCTGGAGCCAGTTGAGAGTTTGCTTGGCTGTGTGTTTGGGATCATTGTCTTGCTGAAATGTCCACCCTCAATGCATCTTCAGCATCTTGGCGGATGGCAGCAGGTTCTTATCAAGGATGTCTCTATACATTTGTCCATTCATCTTTCCTTCAGTTATACAGTGCATCCAGAAAGTATTCACAGCGCTTCACTTTTTCCACATTTTATGTGTGAATTTATTTCATTCCAAAATGAAATAAATTCATGTTTTTCCTCAAAATTCTACACACAATACCCCATAATGACAATGTGAAAAAAGTTTTTTTTTTTAGATTTTTGCAAATTTATTACAAACTAGTACATACCTGTAGAAACCAAGTATAAGCAAGTATTTCTGCATGCCCGTTGCTGAAGGGTCTCCTCCTGTGTGAGACGGCTGTGTTGTTCACAGTCATGCCGCAGGCATCACTGCCAGAGATTTCTTGAATTTATAGAGTGCCTTCTGCCTTACTGAGTGAGATTTCCCGGTGTCCTGGTTCAAATGAGTGTGGTTTAAAGTAGTGTGTCATATTCTGTCTCAGCTTCTCTGTGCCTTGCCTGGCGTGCAGCGTTGGCGGCCAGCCGACTATTCCGCATCTCCTGAGTCTCAGCTTGTCTGTGCCTCGCGTGGCGGGCAACGTTGCTCTCTTTGCGGGCATTTCGGGCTTCAAATGACTCAGTATCTGCATGGCGCACTGCCACATGTTTCCTGTCTGTCTGTGCATCCCTTGTCTGTTGTACCCTATGCTGGTGAAGGGTCTCCTCCTGTGGCAGGCATCATAGGACACTACATCATAGGTAGGCAGGCATCGTGTGTGATAGTGTATATGACGTCATAAAGACATCCCTGCTGGCATCATAGGACACTATATTACAGGTAGCCTGATGGTCCATATGATATCATAAAGACATCCAGGCTGGCATCATAGGACACTACATCACAGGTAACCAGTCCTATTGCCTGTATGACGCCATTGCCTATATGACATCATTGTGAGTCCTATGTACCCTGAGATTATAGGATCATGATAGGACATCCTGCAGACATCATAGGCCATCCTATGATGTCCTATGATTGTGACAGACACACAGACATTTCTTGAATTTATAGATAAAAAACAAAGAAATCACATGTACGTAAGTATTCACAGCCTTTGCTCAATACTTTGTTGAAGCACCTTTGGAAGCAATTACAGCCTCAGGTCTTTTTGAATATGATGCCACAAGCTTGGCACACCAATGTTTGGGCAGTTTTGCCCTTTCTTCTTTGCAACACATCTCAGTCTCCATCAGGTTGGATGGGAAGCGTAGGGGCACAGCCATTTTTAGATCTCTCTAGAGACGTTCAATCGGATTCAAGTCTGGGCTGTGGCTGGGCCACTCAAGGACATTCACAGAGTTGTCCTAAAGCCACTCCTTTGATATCTTGGCTGTGTGCTTAGGGTCGTTGTCCTGCTGAAAGATGAATCGTCGCCCCAGTCTGAGGTCAAGAGCATTCTGGAGCAGGTTTTCATCCAGGATGTCTCTGTACATTGCTACATTCATCTTTCCCTCTATCCTGACTAGTCTCCCAGTTCCTGCCACTGAAAAACATCCCCACAGCATGATGCTGCCACCACCATTGGCGTGGTTATGAACGGTGCCTGGTTTCCTCCAAACATGACACCTGGCATTCATGCCAAAGAGTTCAATCTTTGTCCCATCAGACCACAGAATTTTGTTTCTTATGGTCTGAAAGTCCTACAGGTGTCTTTTGGCAATCTCCAGGCGGGCTGCCATGTGTCTTTTACGAAGGACTGGCTTCCGTCTGGCCACTCTACCATACAGGCCTAATTGGTGGATTGCTGCAGAGATGGTTGTTCTGCTGGAAGGTTCTCCTCTCTCCACAGAGGAATACTGGAGCTCTGACAGAGTGACCATCGAGTTCTTGGTCACCTCCCTGACTAAGGCCCTTCTCCCCCGATCACTCAGTTTAGACAGCTGGCCAGCTCTAGGAAGAGTCCTGGTGGTTCCAAACTTCTTCCATTTACAGATGGTGGAGACCACTGTGCTCATTGGGACCTTCAAAGCAGCAGAAATTTTTCTGTAGCCTTCCCCAGACTTGTGTGCCTTGAGACAATCCTGTCTTGGAGGTCTACAGATAATTCCTTTGAGTTCATGCTTGGTTTGTGCTCTGACATGCACTGTCAACTGTGGGACCTTATATAGACAGGTGTGTGCCTTTCCAAATCATGTCCAATCAACTGAATTTACCACAGGTGGACTCCAATTAAGCTATAGAAACATCTCAAGGATGATCAGTGGAAACAGGATGCACCCGAGCTCAATTATGAGCTTCATTGCAAAGGCTGTGAATACTTATGTACATGCGATTTCTTAGTTTTTTATTTTTAATAAATTTGCAAAATCTCAAAAAAACTTTTTCACATTGTCATTATGGGGTATTGTGTGTACAAGAAATTAATTTAATCCATTTTGGAATAAGGCTGTAACATAACAAAATGTGGAAAAAGTGTAGCGCTGTGAATACTTTCCAGATGCACTATATGAAGTCTGCCTGTACCATATGCTGAAAATCACCCCCACACCATGATGCTTCCACCTCCAAACTTCACTGTTGGTATGGTGTTTTTTGGCTGATGTGCAGTGCCATTTCTCCTCCAAACATGCTATGTATTGTGGCATCCAGAAAGCTAAATTTTGGTCTCATCTGACCAGACTACATTCTCCCAGTATTTTACTGGCTTGCCCAAATGTTGTGCAGCAAACTTTAAATGAGGTTCATCTTGCTTTTTCTTAAGCAATGGAGTCTTGCAAGGTGAGAGCCCATGTCGGCTGAGTGCATTACTTATTGTTTTCCTTGAAACAGCAGTACCTGCTAACTCCAGGTCTTTCTGGAGATCTTAGAAAACTCTTCTGATAATTCTTTTGACCCCTCTGTCAGAAATCTTTCGAGGAACTCCTGGTCATAGCCGGCTTATGGTAAAATGAGGTTCAAAGATCTCCAGCCTGAGACCAATTTTAGAGCCATCCTACTTAATAATCTTATAAAGTCTGTTGGTGTCGCTGGCTCTGATACTGCTACCCCAACAAAAAGCAGCAAAAAAGATGGCACTGGCAACAACAGCGTGGCAGAAGATCTCCAACATCTTGTCTGCTCATCCCCTTCTTGTACACAGCCTCGGTGTTGGATTTCCCGTCCAGTCTGTGTTATGGTGCGGCCCTCACGGACCGCTAATGAGACGCTATAGGCAACCAGTGAGTTTGCGTATTTATAAGATAAGGGCAAAGGTACAAAATAATGAGCCACGAGGGGCAAAACACAAATAAGGACGAAGGCTAGAACACACTGACGATAAACACTGATTAAGGAATTAACTTACAGAAAGCAGAGAGGAGTCAGAGGATGACTGGAGCCGGGACGTAGGGACTCCAGCCTAACATTGGGGAGACCAGCATTATCCATAAACGAGGTCGCAGCCCCGAGCAAACAGAGCTGCTCCCTTAAACAGGGCTTTGACAGATTAATCAGCTGATGAAAGGTCATCAGCTGATTGGAATCTGGCCGTCCAGTGAAGCTCCGCTCCGACAGCCAGAAGCCCCGCCGAGACCCTGTCAGAATAAAAGCCCGGAGGCCTAGTGGTGTGCCTGAGGAGAGAACGGAGAACAACCAAACAATCCGAGTGCCGACAAAGTCAGCACACGGACCATGACAGCTGCCCCCGTTCACGAAGCAGATTCCAGACGCAGTGTAACATTGAGCCCCCCCCCCCCCAACTGGAAGGTCAACGTGACCGCCCCAGGGAGGGAGGAAGGGGAAAAAGGCCAAGGAGGGTCAGAACCAGGAGACAAAGGCAAACACAGAAAATAAACCATGGTGCAATTACAGAGCATAAAAAAAACCCACATAACACTCCATAATGCACAGATGGCAGCCAGACAGGACGATAAATACAAATAACAGAATATTAAGCCTAGAGGCCACAAACAGAAATACCAGGTAAAAAAAAAACAAAATATACAGGCACAGAAGAAATAAACGACAACATAATCATTCGTCAAGCAGAGGAGGGAAGAGGAGAGAGAAAAAACCACGCTAACTAGCGGCGAATACATACAGTACCATGAGAAACAATAACTGGCAGAGGCAACACCAGAGCATATCTCAGACTATCGAGGAGGAAAAAAAGAACCACAAGCAGAAGAGCGTCGATAAACAGTTCCATACAGTCCCAAACCTCAAACAAGAACATCCCTAACCACACAGAGGAGGGGAAGGGGGAAACAGGAATGACGACAGGCAGAGCGCAATGGGAAAACCCCCCCAACAAGTTCAGGTGGTCTGCCTGCGTCTAGCATCCAGATCACAAATAAGGGGAAAAAGGAAGAGTTTGGGTGGCCTACCCCAGTCCCAGGCCCGGAGAGACAGAACCTCCGGCGGCCAGTAGAAAGTTCAGTTCGTCGGGTGGCCGACCCAGAACGCCAAACCGGCGAAAAAGTTTCCCAGGTGGCTGACCCGCATCATCAGGCCAACTGGACCACAGGGGGAAATTCGGAGATGGCCTCCTTATGGTGAGGAGTGGCGAGGGAGAGCCGAGCCGATTACAGGAAATCCCTGCGGCACCCGATGGAGGGAAAGAGGAAATGGGGAAAGAACGAGGGGCCAGTCCAGCTAAGATCAGAGGAGGATCTGCAGCTCCACCTCCGAACTTCACCAGAACGGGCGCTGTCCTCCTGTCGGACCCCAGTTGAGCCCGAGCTGCACCCACGATGGACCCCGAACGGATCATGGCTGCACCCACGATGGACCCCGACTGGGTCACGGCTGCACCCACGATGGATCCCGACTGGGTCGCGGCTACACCCACGATGGACCCCGACTGGGTCGGAACAGCACCAAGGACGACCTCCAACCCCGAACCCGGAACCTCCAGAGATGAGACCAGGTCCGACTCATCACTGGCGACCCTGGGAGAAGGCTCAGGAGAGGAAACAGAACCAGAATCAGGATCATTGGTAGCGACAGAACCTGGCGAGACAAGCTCGGATGCAACGGACAGCTGCACCCGGCTCGTCTCCACAAGAGACAGGCAAAAATGCTCCAGAGTAGAAAGAAGGAAGACAAAGTAGAGCACTTGTCTGATCTCAAGTTCTGTCGCCATCCAGGACTTCGGCGATCTGGGCTCAGGACAAAGAAGGACCTCCTCCGGCTCCCATTCGGCTATGGCAGGCTCCACAGCCAGCATGATGGCCACCACAGTCTGAGGACCCTCCAACACTGACGACCACACCGACGACCCACACGGCGTGGTGGCAGGAGATCCACGACCTGCTGGGTCAAACAGCTCCTCCATGGAGACCCGGAGACGCTTCGTTGTTGGCGCAGGCTCCAACTTGCAGTCCGCCCTCCTCCTCTGCTCGTGTCGTGGCTGCGGGGCTGAAACCAGGCTCTCCAGGCCCGCAGGCTCCCTCCTCGTCCGGCGGTGTAGCCCTGGTGCCACTGAACGCTCAGGGGAAGGAGACACAAAGGTAGCAGGTTCATAATTAGTTTCTGCAGCAGGTGGAGCGAGCTCAGGGGACTGTGAACCCCGAACTCCACCCCCAGGAATCAAACAAGGCAATTCACCCGTGAAGGAAGGGAATGAAGAGACACTTGCCTGATTCGCTGAGGACCGATAGGACCCGCCGCAGTGGACTTAGATCTTCCCTTCCCCCGCTGGATGGTGACGGAGGGCCCCCCCGGGAAGACGAGGAGGAGCTGCTCACGATGGATCGAAGACGGGCCACGCCGAAGCAGGACTCGTGGCACTCACAGCAGCCGGGGAAGGCGTCGAGGAGGAGGGGGTGACAGCTGAGGCGATCTGGGCATGAGGAGCTGACGGGACAGCAGGGACAAATTACCCGGAGGGAGAGGCTGAGGGAATTCCCTCCTGACATGACGCAGAAGAAGCAGCTGACTGGGAGGCAGAGTTCCTCCGATGACCCGGAACTGGATCCGGACGGGGTTCTCGCAGAGGCTTACCGGTGGCTGTGTGATGATGTTTACCGGCAGAGGGTGAGGTGGAGCCAGGGAAACGCTGCACCTGGGTGGGACGGGCGACAGGAGCTGACTCCCGAGGCGAGGAATGGAGATGCCCCACCATCGGCCTCCTGCCGGGATTTCCCTCCAGTCCACGGATCTCCCTCCTCATCGGGGACGCCGTTCTCGGGGAAGGAGGTGAGGGTTCCTTGGCTGCCCTCTCGAGTGCTCTCTCTATCGGTCCACGTTGTGGCACTATCCACGCCACTCGCTTCTTTCCCTCCAGAAAGGAGGTGAGTGTGATGCGGTGGCCCTCGCGAGCCACCATAAGACGCCAAAAGTCACCGGTGAAGTTTGCATAGTTGTTTATTAACAAAAGAACACACAAAACAATGAGCCACGGTGGGCTAAAACACACAACGCTAGACACGGAAGATCACAAGGCAATAACAAGGCACACTTACGATCAAAACCCAGGGATGGTCGATAAGCCAGACCATGAAGGCATAATTGACGTCTGAGCCGAGGAATGCTCGCTCAACGTCTCGCAAAGAATAATCGTTGACGAATTGACAAGACTGCCGCATTATTCTGCTCCCAGAGCCCACTTAAATACACAGAGCTGCTGATGAGCCGAAAATGCAGCACAGCTGTCAGGCTTGACAGCAGGAAGCCCCTCCGAGCACTGTCACAATAAAGGCTCAGGGAGCCAGAGGGTAAACACTGCTGTCAAACCTGGTCAAGACGATGCATGGCTCGCGCGCAGACGAGATCGGCGCACGAACCATGACAGTATCTCCCCCCCAAGGGCGAGCTCCGAACGCCCAATGATACCTAAGCCCCCCCCACCCCCACCCCCCCCAGGGTGGGCGGATGGGGGAGCAGGCCCGGAGGGAGAGGACCAGCAACAGAAAAAAACCCCACCATGACGAAGGCCGGGAGCACAGTGATAGTGACAGAGTAAAACTTCCACGAAAAAACACAATACTCCCTAAAGCACAAACCATAGTTAACACAAGGCATAAATGAGGCAATTACAGGGCACGATTAACAGAAAATACAATACTCCATAATGCACAAACCATAATTAACACAGAGCACAAATGAGGCAATTACAGAGCACGATTAACAGAAAATACAATACTCCATAATGCACAAAAACACCCAGGGTGAGCAAAGAAAGAAAAAAAACCCCACAAGTTAAACACAATATATCCCTCAGACAGAAGAGGGGAGAAAAAAAACCCCCACATGCTAACAAAGGCAAAAACACTGAGCAGAGTTATCACACCGAATGACCTTTAACTTACACAACTCAAGAGAATGACAACAGGCAGAGTCCAAAAACAACAGAGACAGTTCCGGTGGTCTCCCTGCGTCCAATGGCCAACGGGTGATTACGGGGGACAGTACATGATCGGGCGGCCTACCCCAGTCCCAGGCCCGGAAAGTCAAATCCTCCGGCGGCCAAACCAGGTCGCCCAGTTGCAAACACAGTATGTCGGGTGGCCGACCCAGGGCGCCGAACCGGCGAAACAGTTCCTCGGGTGGCCGACCCGCATCCCTCAGCCACCAGAACCGTGGGGAGACAACCTGCCATGGCCCCCCGGGCGGGGGGAAGACGTGGGAGAGCCGGGCCGAACACAGAGGCCCCCCAACGGCCCCCGGCGATGATGAGCTGGGTTGGTGACCACAACGAGGGCGATGATGGCGACGACGAGCCCACACAATGTCAGGTGGCGAAGGGTCTGCAGCTCCTTCACTGACCTTGACCCATACCGATGCTGCACTCGCGGCTGCACCCGCGTTGGTCCCCGACTGGGTCTCGGCTGCACGCGCGTTGGACCCCCACTGGGTCTCGGCTGCACCCGTGTCGGACCCCCACTGGGTCTCGGCTGCACCCGCATCGGACCCCAATTTGGTCTCGACTGCACCCGCGTCGGACCCCGACTGGGTCGGTGCAGCACCGGTGACGACCTCCGACCCCGAACCTGCACAGCGACCGCGACTGGCTCCGCACCGGTGACTCTGGAAGAAGGCTCGGAAGACAAGAAAGAACCGGGATCAGAATCACCGGTAGCGACAGAGCCCAGCGAGACGAGCTCGGGTGCAGCAGGCGGCTGCCCCTGACTCGCCTCCCTGAGAGGCAGGCAGAAATGCTCCAAGACAGAGAGGAGAAACACAAAGTAGAGCACTTGCCTGTACTCAGGTTCTGTCGCCGTCCAGGACTTCGTCGATCCAGGCTCAGGACGGAGAAGTTCATCATCAGGCTCCCACTTGGCCACGGCGGGTTCCGCAGCCGGCATGATGGTCTCTGCAGTCTGTGGATCCTCCGGCACTGACGTCCACGCCGATAACCCGCACTGCGTGGTGGCAGGGGACCCTCGACCTGTTGGCTCGAACTGTTCCAACGTGGAGACCCGGGGATGCTTCTTCATCGGCGCAGGCTCCAGGCTGCAGTCCGCTCTTCTCCTCTGCCCACGACGTGGCTGCGGGGCTGGAACCAGGCTCTCTAGAACCACAGCCCCAACCCCCCCCCGTCCGGCGACGTAGGCCTGGCGTCGTGGACCACTCAGCGGAGGGAGACACAGAGGCAGCAGGTTTAGTGAAAAGAGCTACAGCAGGTGGTGGGAGCTCGGGAGACTGTGAACCCCGAACTCCGCCCCCAGGAGTCAGACAAGGCAAATCACAACTATGATGGGAAGAAGGAACTTGAACTTGCCTGTTTCCTGGAGGAAGGATGGTGCCTGCTGTAGGGGACGTTGTTCCTCCCTTTCCCTGCTAGATGGTGACACAGGGCCCCCTGGAAGGATGAGGAGGAGCCGCTCGCGAAGGTCCACTAACGGGCTTCACCGGAAGCGGATTCAGACGGGGATCTTGCTGAGGTTCGCTTCGAGCGTGGCGCTGATGTCTGAAAAACGCTGGCGAAGCGAAGGTGAGGTCCGGAAGTGTGGACTCCTGGACCGGATCGGGGACAGGAACGGGATCCCGAAACCAGGAGCGACGATGCCTCCTCTTCGGCTTCCTGCCAGAGTTTCCCTCCAGCCCACGGAGTACCTCACGTTGGGAAGCGATCTCTGCCCTCCTCGTCATGACTTCCGGGTGGTCGAAGTAGCAAGGAAGGTTATTAAGAAGATACTCAGCATAGTCCAGGTGCTAGCGCATACCGTTGGGGGTGTCGTCGAGCGTAGCGGAGAAGAGCGTTCCATCTACGTAGTCCAGGGCCTCCGCTATCTCGTAGCCCAGGCTCCAAACGCGGCTCCTGGAAGACGGCATTCTCCCAGCACGCAGTTACCCAGACAGGGAAGAACAAATGTCCACTCAAGCAAAACTCACCGGGACTGGTGTCTCAGTCTGGCGGCAGTCTACTGTCATGCGGTGGCCCTCGTAAGCCACCATAAGACGCCAAAAGTCACCGGTGAAGTTTGCATAGTTGTTTATTAACAAAAGAACACACAAAACAATGAGCCACGGTGGGCTAAAACACACGACACTAGACACGGAAGATCACAAGGCAATAACAAGGCACATTTACGGTCAAAACCCAGGGATGGTCGATAAGCCAGACCATGAAGGCATAATTGACGTCTGAGCCGAGGAACGCTCGCTCAACGTCTGGCAAAGAATAATCGTTGACGAATTGACAAGACTGCCGCATTATTCTGCTCCCAGAGCCCACTTAAATACAGAGCTGCTGATGAGCCGAAAATGCAGCACAGCTGTCAGGCTTGACAGCAGGAAGCCCCTCCGAGCACTATCACAATAAAGGCTCGGGGAGCCAGAGAGTAAACACTGCTGTCAAACCTGGTCAAGACGATGCATGGCTCGCGTGCGGACGAGATCGGCGCACGAACCATGACAGTGAGATGATATTTTAATAAAGCTCTCTGAGCAAGCCTCAGGGGATCGTACGCTGCGTAGGTGGGCATGAGGAGACGGGCTTCTGCCAGGTGGCCGTCTACCTCCTGAAGCCACTTGGGACAATACCCACGCTCGAGAGCGGACATACCGAGCGATACGAGCTCCCTGGAGAAGGGAAAAAACTCCAGTCCAAAAGCAAACTCACAGTCACCGGCATCTCTCTTGGCTGCAACCTACTGTTATGGTGCGGCCCTCGCGGACCGCTAATGAGACGCTATAGGCGACCAGTGAGTTTGCGTATTTATTAGATAAGGGCAAAGGTACAAAATAATGAGCCATGAGGGGCAAAACACAAATAAGGACAAAGGCTAGAACACACTGACAATAAACACTGATTAAGGAATAAACTTACAGAAAGCAGAGAGGAGTCAGAGGATGACTGGAGCCGGGACGTAGGGACTCCAGCCTAACGTTGGGGAGACCAGCGTTATCCATAAACGAGGTCGCAGCCCCGAGCAAACAGAGCTGCTCCCTTAAATAGGGCTTTGACAGATTAATCAGCTGATGAAAGGTCATCAGCTGATTGGAATCTCGCCGTCCAGCAGAGCTCCGCTTCGACAGCTGGAAGCCCCGCCGAGATGCTGTCAGAATAAAAGCCCGGAGGCCTAGTGGTGTGCCTGAGGAGAGAACGGAGAACAGCCAGACAATCCGAGTGCCGACAAAGTCAGCACACGGACCATGACAGTCTGTTGCTGATCACGACACCCAGGTATTTGTAGTCCTCCACTACCTCCACATCCTCCTCCCAATCCACAATTGCTGTGAAGGTGTTCTCTTCTTCCTGAAGTCGATCACCATCTCTCTGGTCTTGCTGACCTTCAGCCTTAGGTGATTCTGTTTGGTCCACTCCACAAATCTGTCTACTCATGCCCTGTACTCCCTTCCTCTCCCTCATACACCCAACAACAGCCGAGTCATCAGAGAATTTCTGCAGGTGGCATGACTCAGAGTTGTAATGAAAGTGAGTGGTGTATAAGGTGAAGAGAAAAGGAGAAAGCGTGGTCCCCTGTGGAGCTCCCATATCACTAACCACCACATCAGTCAGTATACCATATATTGTATACAGGTCATCCTTTATTTTTAATTTGTAGTTAGTTTAGTTTCATGTGTTAAGCTTTTCAATTCAATTCCTTTTTCTAATTTTTTTACTATATGCTGTGGGTATTTCTGTCTGTTTGGTCTGGTTATTGTATGTCATGGTGCTGTTACACTAAAATTTCCAAGTTTTTGATCGATCTATCTATCTATCTATCTATCTATCTATCTATCTATCTATCTATCGGGTAGCTCGGTGGAACAGTGGTTAGCACTGTGACAACACAGCAAGAAGGTCTTGAGATCGAACCCACCCCCTGACCATCAGTGACCCTTCTGTGTGGAGTTTGCAAGTTCTCCCTGTGTCTGCGTGGGTTTACCCCGGGTACTCTGGTTTCCTCCCACAGACCAAAAACATGCAAGTCATGTTAAATGGAGACTGTAAAGTGGCCCTCGGTGTGGATGTGTGTGTGAATAGTGAAGGGATTGGCGCCACACCATGGCTGTCTCATCCATCCAAGTGGAGGCCCTGAATTTCCCTCTGGGATTAATAAAGTATACAAATACAAAATTCAAAAAAACATCTATCTTCTCAAAGTGTCCATTTTTGACACTAAATTTGTGTGGTTGTGGATGCTTTGTTATCAGAAAATAAATCAGACTTTACATCTTTGCACAGATGTTGTCATTACAATGTGTTTGGTGTTAGAGAAAGAAAAAAGCACAGGGACCCAGTAATAACTTTGGATAAGTGGATTCTGTTTGAGAAGTGATGCTGTAAAGAGCAAAGCTTTTTTATCATTCTGGCTGAAAACACAGTGTAATGTTTTAGCACAAGTCAGCCTGATGTTCTGTACTGGAATATCTGCCCCATAAAGTCATGCTTTTGTAATTTTGCCAATCTGCTCCAGAGTGTGAGCATAACCATTTGCTGTGTATAATTTTTTCCCCTGGCTGACACTTACACCACTTGTGTTTCCTTGTCATGCATACTTGGTTAGTACTGGCATGGATGCGTGCGTTGGGGAAACAGAGATAAAGTACGTTAGTAAATCATTGTAGAAAGAGATGGATGCCGCTCTCTAAATGCTTCTGCACTCCAGGATCACTGAGTGGAACAGTTACAAAGCCTGAGGGCATTCCTGCCTCTGAGTCCATGCCCAACCTTTCTTAGTGTGTGTGTATGTGGAGGTACATCACATTTCCTTTAAATAGTAATGACCTGGGAGGAAGGGCTTGGGACTAAGTGTGATTGGGTATTAATTCTTATACTTACTGCACAGCGAATGCATCGTTATGAACATAAAAATCCACACAAATGCTGTACATCTGTAATGCACAACAGGCATTTGCACATATGCAAATTAAAAAGGGCACCCGGAGACACAAACGCAAATAAACCTCCCTGCTGCAGTGCATGCTCCCAGTTGCTCTGGCGAGTGGGTTCAGGCAGTGCCTGTGTAAAGTATTAATGGGGAAACACTTGAACAGACACATGCCTGGGTGCACATATTGTATTCCCTGTCTCACATCAAGTAGGCTGCACCGGAGCTGCACAATGGCATCTGTGTTCATTAAATTAGACTTGTCATATCAGAGATTTATCTATTATTCTTCATCACCAGTTACTTCAGATGAAAGGGTAAGAGGTGAAGGAAGTCACTTGAACTCTGATTCTTTCAGTGTCTTTATGTGTTTGGTTAACAAAGAGTAGCTTGTCTGATCTAATCATTATGTGTGAGAAATTAGACCTGAGTAATAAAGCATTTGAGACAGACAACAAACCATACTACTCTGTATTATATTTGCAATATGTTTAGGCACACATACAGAGAGGTAATGCATCTGGTTTTTGTGTTTTGAAAGTCTGTTCCAGTTAAAGCAATGCTATATAATCAGTTTTTGATTGAGGTCTTGTTTGTCAATCAGCACTTGTGTTTAAAAAAATTGTTAATTTGGAGCTCTGCATGCCTTCTCAAACTGCTAATTGGCAATAAACAAGGTAATCAGCATGCCATTTTTAAATTTAGCATAAGGAATGTGAACAACACACCAATTATGTTTCTATGCAAAATGGATGAGAAGACCTGCAATTTCAACGCTGGCCACTTGATGTCACAAACATTGCAATATCAATGCACTCTGCTGCACAGGGAGACAGAGGGACAACGGCTGGGTTGAGTGCTCATAAAGCAGACACAGGCAAAAATTAACATCTGTAGCCAAAACTGGCACAGTGCCGAGCGACATTTATCAGGTGTGTGTTAGACTGACGTGCAGTGATCAGCAGGGGGTGAGAAAAAAGCTATAGGCAGCCTCTTAGCATGAGACTTTCACACACCTTATTTAAAGAACTCCAGAGACTGAGTAGAGTGATGTACAAAGTATGTGGGGGTAATGCACCTGTAAGCTGGTTGCCAACCGCCAATCAAATCTAAAAGAAGAAGAACTCCAGAGACTAGGCGAGAACCGGGGGAATAACGTAGCCTCAATCCTTTCTGTTGTCTAATCACCTGCACCTTAGACAAAGGCCTGTCTAGACGCCCAGATCAGCCTTCAGCTGGTCTCCTGCTGAAAGTTTGCAAGAGAATTTCAAAGGCATTTTCAGTGTACATTCCATAATGATGATGAGAGCAACTGTGATGAAATGTATGTCTGAGCATAACCACCTTTTATGACTATAAATGCCGACTCTTAATGGGACTGATGCAATTATAGAGTAGGCAGGGTGAGGTTGCCTGGGTCTTATACACATTTTTTCTTGGAAAAATAAACGAAAGGTGTTTCTATTTCAAGATCTTGGCAGTAATTCATTTTCACATTTACTTGTTAATGTTTGAAAACATTGTGGGTAAGAGAGACTGAAAAGTCAGCAGTGTCAAATTAGCTCAGTGTTTCAAGAGTAAGTGAGCCAATTATGCTTTTCAGATTTGTTTTTGTTTGGCTTTTTAAGACAGACCTTAAACGGGTAACCGAACAGCAACTTGGGCATGTGAGTCATGACAGTTTGTGACAAATTCATACACATAAAAAGACTGATGTTGCCGTGCGAAGTGACAGAGCCAGATATACAGTAAAGTCGGGCTGAAGCAGCTAGACTGGTCCAGCTTTTAACAAGGATTTAGTAAGACTTACAGGATATTACAGGATATTATTGACTGTGGATTAGTGAACCAGGTGGAAAGAGTGATGTCTATTAAGGTGACTGAAATCTAAAGAAAATAACAATATAAACGCAAGCTTCCTAGTACTGTTTGCTCTTAGGCTAACGCCTTTGGCTCCTCGCCCATCTACATTAGAGACAGGCTGGAAAAACTAGAGCAGTGGGCAGGTATCAAGGCTAGTGATGTTTATCTTTTAGTGACATTTCCCATTTTTTGGCGTACAGGAAAAAACCCACAAGAGTGAAAAACAGCTTCTTGGAGAGAAGTTTTTTATTTTATTTATCTAACCTTTATTTATACAGGGGTGGGTCCATTGAGAGGCAACTTCTCGTTTTCAAGGACACCCTCTTCACGCTCACACAGTTACACAAGTGAGTGTTTTGATATGTTTTCGATAATTACGTGACCAACAGATACATTTAAAATAGTGGGGTGCTATAGCACCCAGTCATTTCAAGTTAATGCAAAAGTTTCTTTTTGTGTGTGAGCTTGACAATATGAGTGTTTTCAGAACAATTTCAGTCCGAGTGTCGGGCACGCAGATCAAAGCAATGATTTCTGTGGACTACCTTCTAAAATGCCTGCTATCGGACATTCTGAATTAGGTTTATTTTTTTTCCAAAGCTTATTATTGTTCTCAAATTGGCTTCAAAACCCAATTGTATTGCAATATTTTATGTAATAATATACAAATAACCAGTAGGATTGCAAAAATACTTTATGTTTTAGGAATTCCAGTGTGCAAAAATCCAAGATGGCCACCATGTGTCTTAGTTGTTTGTGCCAAGTTTATGCCTCGTAACTCCTGGTGCACTAAAACTGGATGGTCAATCATGTCTACACCTTTAGACTAAACCCTTTAGGGTTTAGTTTTTATATGTGACCAATTTAACGAAAATGAAACAAAAACGATTAGACCATAAAATATAAGGTTCTTCATTCCACTCACTTGTTTAGAGCATTTAAACATTCCAAAATGTATACAAGAGTTGACTTCTGTTGATGAAGGGTTAGCTGTACCAGATGCTTATGAATGACTTCATCGTCATTGATGGCAGAACACTGATTCACTCACTGCCTGCTACAGCTGTACATGGCAAAACCTCTGATGCCTATTTTAAAAAGGTTTTCTGTCCAAGAGTTCAGCATGAGTTGAAGCGATCAGCAAGAGTAGACATTGTCTGGGACCAATATTGTCCACTGACAATTAAAGGAACTACGAGGGAAAAATGAGGACTGGCACTTGTTAACAAGTATCTGGTTCTGCAAAAATCCCAGGAAACTGGCAAACACCAAAAACAAAAAAGAATTGTTCTCATATCTGTCCACAAAGATCCCATAAGAACAGTTCTCGGCTGAGGATGTCTACATCACTGCAGGTAGTCAAGTGAATCATTTTGGAAGCAGTTCACCAATGCACACTGATGCAACAATGTAGCCATGAGGAAGTCAACACCCGTGTCTTGGTACTTTTTCTGCACACCCTTGAAACATCATTGGTTGGAATGGTGCACACAGGAGACACAGATGTTGTAGTAATCCTTTTGCGCAGTTTCCACCACATCCAGGCTTGGAATCCATCTGCAGGAATTTGGATCTCTTTCAAAGTAGGAAAGTCAACTAAAATGGTCTTCCTCAACACCATAGCCACCAACCTGGGTCCAACACAGTGTAAAACTGTGGCTTTCTTCCACACATTCACTGGATAAGACAGCACACCATCCTTCAAGGTTGAGCGATATTGCTTCAAGTTGATGCAGGAACTACCTTCCATCATGGAAGAGTTTGCAGCAATTCATGACACTCTATTCCAAGCATCACAACAACTGAAAAAAGTGGTGCAAACTTTGTCTGTAGGCTCTGCTCCAGCAAGTCAAAAGAGGACAGTGATGCTGACCTTCTCCGAATGAAGTTCTTTTCTCAGAAAACCATGGACGTATAGAGAATTCCTGTAACTCGCGATGCTCTGGATCTACATCTTATGAGAAGTGTCTACCAAGCCAGTATCTGGACAACAACCCATACGTCCATGACGCCTGTCAACAACCCCTCTGATCATGGATGGAAAGAAGAAGGCAGTAAGCTGCTTCCAGTTTGGACCCTTTTGACCCCCACCAAGGAAATATTCCATCTGGATGTTAAGTGCTCTTGCAGAAACCAGTGCTCTTTGTGCAAATGCATGAAAGTCAAGTTCAAGTGCACACTTCTTTGCAACTGCAAATGCAAAAAATTGCTTGAATTTGGTCCCAAAAACATGTCAGTGAGGAATTATTGCTGTTTCTGTTTAAAACTTTTTTAAGGTAATTAAAATGAAAGAAATTCACTACCGTTCAAAAGTTTGGGGTCACTTAGAAATTTCCTTATTTTTGAAAGAAAAGCACTTTTTTTCAATGAAGATAACGTTAAACTAATCAGAAATACACTCTATACATTGCTAATGTGGTAAATGATTATTCTAGCTGCAAATTTTGGTGCAATATCTAGATAGGTGTAGAGAGGCCCATTTCCCGCAACTATCACTCCAGTGTTCTAATGGTACAATGTGTTTGCTCATTGCGTCAGAAGGCTAATGGATGATTAGAAAACCTTTGTGCAATCATGTTAGGTCTGCAATGCTGTAATTGCTGCAAATGGAGGATTCTTTGACGAAAGCAAAGTTTGAAGGAAAAAATTACTATTTCAAATACAAATCATTATTTCTAACCATGTCAATGTCTTGACTATGTTTTCTATTCATTTTACAACTCATGGTGGTAAATAAAAGTGTGACTTTTCATGGAAAACACAAAATTTTCTGAGGTGACCCCAAACTTTTGAACGGTAGTGTATCTAAATTGTTCTGTTATTGTTCAACGAGCCATTAAAGCACATTTTATATCGACATGGGAGGTCTGATGACCTACTGGTATTGTCTGGTGTTGGCACTGGCACTTTATTCCTTTTGCTATTCCTGCATTTATATCTAGATTGTTTTGAAACTTAGTGCAGATATTCTGTGAAACAGCCCACTTATTGCTTGAATTATCTCAATTTTTTCTCGTCCTACTTTTGAATACAGTTAATCTAAAATTAAGCTGATAATTTAGTCCCCCTCACCGTTAAAAATGTAATTGTCAATTTTCTATCATTTGATGAATTTACTAAATTTATGTTTAATATTCAAGCAGTCACTCCTGAATATCAAATCTGCCAGTGAGCTACCGGACTCACGGTCTTATTTTTGTACAGTCGTGGCCATATCTGACAAAATATCATTCTCATGGGCAAAATGAAAGGACTACAAGTTGCCCCTCGTGATTCTGAATCCAAAGATGTCTCGTAAGTTCAGATCCAACCATTCAGTCAAAAGTTAAAATAATTTTCATATTTTACACTGGTCTCTGGGGGCTCATTTTGGCCCCACTCACCCAGAAGCCCCATTTGGGGTCTGTGCACTTGACACGCAGACTTAAATTGTTCTATAGAGTCTAAACTTCAAATTGGCGCTGAAAGAAAAACTTTTACATCAACTTGAAATGAAAGCGAAAAAAAATACGTATGCATGGAACCCCACTAAAAAGGTGGGGTTCCATGCAAAGACACACTTTTTTAGTCAATGACCCCTTCAACTTTTTTTTCCTTTAGCAGTTTTGCTGTATTCCTCATCATGATCAAAAAGAGAGGAAGCAAAAATATTGTTAGAATAAATTTTTTGAGATGGATAAGTCAAGCTACTCTGGATCACTAATGCTTCACTTTCGCACAAACGCACACAAGATTTCCTGGTGCAGATCCTCATTATTTCATACCATCTTTTCAAGTTTTTTCCCCCAAATTTTCTCAATTTTTTTTCTTGTTATCATGTAACTGTGTGTAATACGATCTGGACATGCATCGCTAAGCACTGTCACAGCAAGATTTAAGCATGAGCAGTTCTGTTTCTTCCTTTCACTGATCTGATTGATTCAGCAGCTCCTGCCTGTTTCACTTCAGCGCACAAACAGGTGTCCTCTTCCTGTTTTGTTCTACCTCAGTACTGATGCACTGTTCTCATAAGATTTTTGTTTCTCATCTGTTCTTGAATTTCTTTAGATTGAGGCATGATGCGTTGCTTTTTGAGATCTTTTAGCCTACTTCACTTTGTCAGACGTTTTCTGTTGAAGTGATTTCTTGATTCATGAAATTGAACTCAGCTGTCCAAAAAAATGCTATTAATCACAGTTAATTCATGAGGTAATGGGGGGCGGGGCGGGGTATGGTGTTTCATTTTCCACATAGGGCCAAGTAGGCTTGGATCCTTTTTTTCTTAATAAATGTAATCATCATTTAAAAACTGCATTTTGTGTTGACTCGGGTTATCTATATCTAACATTAAAATTTGTTTGATGATCTGAAACATTTAAGTGGGAAAAATCTATAAAAATATATCAGGAAGGGGGCAGATACTTTTTCCACAGCACTGTGTCCGCTAACACGGTGTTTTTCAACCTTTATTGAGCCACAGCACCCTTCTTACGTTGAAAAAAAATGGTGTGGCACCCCACTGACCCAAAAATGTTCTAAAATAACACATTGTAGAAATTGTACAATGTAAATATTGAGTGGGATGGCTATGTTTTTAATGCATTTTTCACGTTTCATTACAGTTGTTTTCATATATACAGTAGGCTCACTGGCATTACAGGGCCCTCCTCGCTCATTTGACTTCAGTCCAACATGCTCCCACAACTTTCTGGAATTGTGCAGCTGTCAGGAAACTAAGCTCATGTTGTAATTTGTTTTTACTCCGTGTGAAATGTGGCACGATTACATACAAATCAGCATTGCTATTCCACCGTTAGTAGGAGAATAAATTTGTTTGAAATTGAGACTTACCAAAGGCAGATGGGCTTTCGGAGCTCCTTGACCATCTCTGGCTGTTGTGGAGCCAACACGAGCCTCTTCTGGTTCGGCACTGGGCTGTCTCTGCTCTGTGCTCATTCATCCTGATGCCCCATTAACTTTTACCCTGTGATGCTCTGCTCATCTTGTGCATGACAGTATCCCGCTTTGTGTGTCACTGGACATTGATACACCAGAGAAATGCACTGTTATCTGTGGGAGATCAGACCCCCGTCTCCTTGAAATTAACACCTCAACAGCCCATGGAGCAGTTGCTGAGGTGTTAATTTATGCTAATGACACTCGCACTTGTTGCTGCCAGTTGTAGTTTGAAAGCGACATTAGACAGTTTCCCCACCCCGAATGATATCTTACGGTACCCTAAGGCTGCATTCAGACCAGGATAGTCCCGGGGTCTCAGCTTGATTGGATGGGGAATGCCGAGAGTTTTCACACCTTCGTTTGGTTTGGTTTGCATTCACACTGCAGCGGACCAAACTGCCTGGACAACGCCACACAGTTACAGCAACTGCTCGTTTGGGGCGCTCTAGCCGAAACCACCACTGGCCAGGAAGTAAAAATCTCGGCGAAGAAGAAAAATCAGGCTCATCAATTGGCCAGGACCAAAAACGGAAATCCGTTCCCTTCAGCTGGGTTGTTTGTCCACCACAAACAAGACATTTTTTAACTTTTCTCCTCAGCTTTCTCCGGTACAAGGATTTCTTGGATTCACACGGTTGTCTTTATTGTTATTTTCTACCCAAAATGGACTACGGTAAATGCCCCTTCCTCTGCTCAGACTACGTGTTGCTATGGTTACACAAACGCCGAGGGGCACTTCTGCCCTTTGGTCCGCTGGATAGTCTGTTTGGATTCACACTGCAAGCGGAGCGCACCAGACTTCCTTTGCAAGAGAACCGAGACCCCCGTTTTCAGGGGCCACCTTAGGGCGGCGCGGCACCCCAGTTGAAAAATGCTGCTCTAACATAATCCAAATCGAATCATATAAAGAAACAGCAATCAAAAAACAAAGACTTTTAATCTGATGGGCAGAAAACTTCACTCATAGCCAATTCATCTATCCATCTTCTACCTCTTATCCGGGATTCCGGGTCACGGGGGCATCAGTACAGGCAGTGTATCCCAGGCTTCCACCCGGCTTACATAGCACCATGATCCCCATGATCCCTCCTGCAGGTGGTGAACGCACTGGAGGGTGAATCCATGTGCCTCCTTTGGGTACACTGCGTCCTTGATGTAACATTTTTCATGGAGATCCACTGGACTGCTCTTACTCTGGCTCTTCACACAGGACCAGTTTGCCTTGGGAAACCCTACCAGGGGCAAGTGGCCCCGACAACATAGCTCCTGGGATCATTTGGGCACTCAAACCCCTTCACCACGATAAGGTGGCGATTCACGGAGGGGATAGTCAATTCAGTTTACTGGCATTAAAAGTAGTTTGGAGTATGACTAAATGCTTTTAAGCAAATGTAAGCTACATGTTTTGTTTTTAAATACTAAATGTACTCAAGTTAGACCAAAAATATCAGGACGTGGGTTGGGCACGTGTCCTCGCCTTAGTTTCTAGTTTAGGTTTTCTGGTCACCGGGACATGGGCTCACCTTACATCCTCGCCTTGAGTTTATTATTGTATGATTTTCTGTGTTTAGTCTTGGTCCTAGTTATTATCATGATGGTCTTAGTTTTGTCTTATTTTTCCATGCCGTGTCCTTAGGTCTAGTTTTCAGTATGTTATCATTTTTCCTGCCTCTGCTTTAGTTTACATGGTCATTAGGTTTATTATTAATATCTTGATTCCTGTTGTAAGTGTCCCTGCCTCGTCTTGTGCTCTGTATATTCAATGTCATTGTTTTCAGGGTCTCTGTTGTGTGTTGTCCATGTCTCTGTCATAGTCATTGTCTGAGTTATGTCTTCCCTGGTCCTGTATTCATGTCTCATACATATCCTCTGCTTTTGTTTACCTTTTGTTCCCAGTCCTCCGTGTTTTGATGATGATAATGATGATGATGATCCTTTATTGTCATTTTCACATAAACACAAAAACGAAATACTGTTTCTACAGCAAAAACACTCAAAAAATTAAAAACAAAAACATTAAAAACAGTATCTCTCTAACAAGCCTACCTAATATGAAGTAAGTAGATAAGCATCATTAGGTCACTTAAAATGATAAAAATAAATAAAATACTGCAAATAAAATAAATAGCAACTAAGTTACTCTTCATTTAATAGTCTTATTGCAGCAGGGAAAAAAAACTGTCCTTTAACCTGGACATCCTCACTCAAATGTTCCTGTATCTCCTTCTTGATGGCATCAGAGAGACGAGACTGTGTGAGGGGTGAGAGGGATCCCCTAAGATACAGCACCCTCTGCGCCTGCATCTATGGCTGTAGATGTCAGTCAATGATGGTAGCTGGGTGCCAATAATCCTCTCTGCTGCCCTGATGACGCTACCCAGTCTCTGTCTCTCCTCTGCTCTGCTGTTCCCGTACCAGGAGGTAATACAGTATGTGAGGATGCTTTCAGTGGTGCCGGGATAGAACAATGTCATGGCTGGCTTAGAGAGGCCTGCTCTCTTCGGTCTGCAGAGGCAATGAAGGCACTACTGTGCCTTTATTTTTTTGTATGTGTGTGTACTTTATTGATCCCCAGAGGGAAATTCAGGTCATCCACCTGGATGGATGAAGCAGCCACGGTACGGTGCTATCCCTTCACCATTCACACACACAGTCACACCTGGGGCCACGTTAGAGTCTCCAATTAATCTAACCTGAATGTTTTTGGCCTGTGGGAGGAAACCGGAGAAATCCCGGAGTAAACCCATGCAGACACGGGGAGAACATGCAAACTCCACACAGATCACTGTTGGTCAGGGGCTGGGATCGAACCCGGGATCCCATGGCCAAGGGTGAGTTGTTGTGCTGCCACAGTGCTCACCACTGTGCCACCACCCTGCCCTAGCTGTGGTGTTATCTGTGGAGGTTTAGGTTGTGTCTCAGATAAAGTCCAAGAAATTTGGTACTCTGTACTCTTTCAACAGCCGAACCACAAATAATTAATGGAGAGTGGTAAAGTGACTAATCCTTTCTAAAATCGATGATAATTTCTTTTGGTTTTCCTGCACTGAGACAGAGGTTGTAGAAGTTACACCAAGTCACTAACTTCTCCACCTCATCCCTGTATGCTGATTGATCACCATTTGTAATGAGACCAACAACTGTCACGTCATCAGCAAATTTGATTATGTGGTTGGTGTTAGGGGATGCAGAGCAGTCGTGAGTCAGCAGCGTAAACAGTAGTGGGCTCAAAACACATCCCTGTGGTGATCCAGTACTCCCTGTGATGGTCTCAGATGTTCTGATGTCGACCTTGACAGTCTGTCTCCTCTTGGTAAGGAAGTCCAACACCCAGTTGCAGATGCTAGTGCTGACTCCCAGCAGTTGCAGTTTCTCAACCAGCTGCTGTGGCAAGATGGTGTTAAATGCTGAGCTAAAGTCCACCAGCAAAACTCTGGCATAGGTATCTTTGCCCTCCAGATGAGTCAGGATGAGGTGAGTCAAGTCTCCTCGGGAATTTCTTCCTTTCTTTAGCTTGTACAGGACAGGGGTCGCCACACCTCTCTGCCCGCCAACAGTATGTTGGGTTTTTTCCTTCTCCATTCCTTTATCGCTGAGCACCAAGCAGGACTGCAGGAAATTCCACTTTTACCGGGTCTTTGGCATGACCCGGCTGGAATTTGAACCCCGGCCTCCTGGTTGTGGGGTGGATGGTCTGCCCCTAGGCCACTAGTCCGGTGAGGTGAAGCAGAGTGGATTTGTCATCGTCTGTAGATAGGTTGGCTCTATATGCGAATTGGAGAGGGTCTGTACTTGTAGCCAGTCCCTGCTGTCTCTGATTGCCCCTGATTGCTCCCACCTGTTCTGTGTTGTCTTGATTGCCCCCTCGTCTATTTAAGTCCGTGTCTGCCCTTGTTCTGTGCGGTGTCCTTGAGTGTCATACAGCATGAGCAACACGCATCTGTCTTGCCATGCGTTAATTCTGCCTTGTTTTGCCTGTGACTGTGGGCCAGCCTGTGTTGTGTGTTTTTTTTGGTCTGCTGCATCTTGCCTGCCAGCTTGATTGTTTTCAGTCCTTGAGCTGTGTGGTTTTACCAGCTCAAAATAAAAACTTGCGAGTGGGTCCTGTTTACAACAACATGACAAAACTGCATCTTTCCTTAAAACGTGCTATGAAAGTACAGTTTTGTGAGAAGGTGAGTAAATTACCACCAACCTCTGTTCACATGTCCCCCTCTTCTGCATTTACAGTATTAGGACCTCAGAGACCAGACAGCTGTATTTACTGCTGGAAAAATAAATTCAAATGTAAGTTGTCTGACCAAAATGCACATGAAAGCAGTCAGTGCTAAAATCAATCAGTAGGGCAAAGCAAAATAAGGAGATGATCTCAGTGTTAACAATTGCCCATCAGCTCGTTAATTAATTAATTTTGTGATTGACCTGTTGACTTCTCCATGACATCACACCTTGCAGCCGCCCCACCCCAGCCCTCTGTTTTCTCTCTTGAAGATTTTATGTGTCATGCCTGCTCTAGCCTAAGCACATGTGATACGGTGCATGAAACCCTGACTCTCAAATAGCACTCAAAGGCCATGTCTATTAACTCTATATAACACTCTAGCAGTGGAAAGCAGCGCCGTTGACGCCGTAATGGCCACATTAACAAGCATTACACAGCCATTGGTTTTTAGAACTGCTTACTGCCACTGAACTCATGTATCATAACACCGTGTTCAGCATTATGCCTTGTGATAGCTCTGAGAGTTTTCTGTGGTAGTTCAGAGTTAGCTTTCTGCATTTCAGCTAGTTTTGCTTCAATTTGTTACTATCTGTCTCTGTGTTCTTTCTTCAATCCACTCATTTTACCCAAACACAGAGTGGTAGTCATCCTCAAATGGCTTATTTTCTTCTCACCCTTCTCTCTGCCTCTCCGCGTCTCCCTTACTGCTCATTTCCTCACTATAAAGATGTTTTCCTGGAGAACACCTCTTATTTACCCTTGTTTTCCCTCCTCTAACTCTCTACCGCAGAGCTGTCATGCTTTCTTTTTACGCGATGCTTGAGAGAATTTGTTCATTTGCATTATGTAGATGAAAGCCCACCAACACCTCATCTGCCTCCTCTGCTGGAAACAATCATCGCCAGATATCAAAGAGCCATCAGTCTTTTTTAAACACCATCAGTCCAGCGGTTTAATAAAGTTGTGGAAATTTGTAAACTCTTTTATCCCTCTCTGTGTGCACTCTGAAGGATAGACAGATGATGAGTTAGGACAGTGAGAATTGAGTTATTCTCAGCTGCCAAGCTGTCTCCTGTCTAGACAGTGGGTCAGATGATCTAGAAGATTTGAGCGTCAGCTGTTAAGATATGAGAAAACTTTGGGTTTTAACTCTAGATTAACTATAGGACGGGCCATGTTTTATTTGTTTTGCTCTGTGTGTAGAAGGGAGTAATACATACGATTACATGGATAACGTGGAGTTGCTTTGAGTTTGAAGAGCTAGAAACATTTAGAAATCACCAAAAATAGGAAAGGGTTAACAATATCCATAATAACTATTTTCATGAAAACAACACAACATAACAAAAATAATTTTTTTGTAAGTTGTCTGTGTTTTTTCAACTGATTTAAGACAATTTTGCACCACTGAATCCGAAAATGACATCCGTTTCTCTCGATCAGGTCAGATTTTTATGTTAAGTTATAAGCAGTTGTACAGTTGTACTGTAAATTGAATAGTAGACACTGATAAAGGTAAGTACATGTAAATTGAATGTTATGTCATCATTGTTCAAAATTCAGAGAATTTCAAGAAATAAAAAAGAATTTTGCGTCATATAAAGCAAAAATACCCGTACATGTAAACAAAAATGTAAGAAAACATGTGGGCATAGTTCAAAAGTTGACCTGATTGAGCAAAACCAATGTGATTTTTGGATTCAGCACATCTCCAGAGACCATCTGACGGCGGGAGGCGGGGCCGGCTCGGCGGATCTGACAGATCTGCTGAGCTGGCCCCGCCTACGAAAATCAGCTGATAAATGTCACCTGGCAGCAATCAGCTGACTCTTCTGATGAAGGCTGCAGTGCAGTTGAAACATGTAAAGAAGGTAAAGACATCTTTCTATTTTACTTTTGTCTTTCAAAGGAAAAAAGAAAAAAAAAAAAAAAGGATAAATAATTGAAAGAAGACAAAATGAACCTGTTTGACGTATTTAAGGGCCCCTTTATACAGACAGAGATTGTTGTGTGACTACTGAGAGATCAGAAACTGTCCTGATCTCTCAAAGATCTCCTAAAGACATGAAAAAGCCATTTCTGTTCAAATGTTTGGGAGATCATTGTGGGATCGAAAATTCAATTTTGAAAGATCACTGAGAGATCATTGAGCGACCAGGAGAGATCGCTCAGGGATCACTGAGAGTTTCTTGGGCGAACAAGGAGGTGTATATACGTATATATACAGCTCTGGAAAAAAGTAAGAGACCACTGTAAATCTTTCCTAAATTCACATCTCTACATGTGTGGCAGCCATTCAGTTTGAGTATCTGTTGAATTCCAACACAAGTACATTTCAGTGTACTTAAGGAGGTACTGAATACGAGATCATCTAAGCATGGTAAAGCTGTGAATAAAAAGCAGTATTACACAAATACAGATTTCTGAGTTCTTCCTAAATTAAAATGAAGTATTATAGTGTTTAAGAATAAACATGAATTTCTTTTCTTTATATTATTTGATTGAAAAGCACATCTACAAGCAACATTCTTGTTTTGGCCAGTTGTCATATCCCGTATATAAATGCTCTGATGATATTTAGACTTGGAAGTTTGGTGAGTTGTTTTCAGTCGGTTCGAGAATAAAGCAAAATTGTTCATTTTACTCAAACATGTGTATAAATAATAAAATAGTAAAACAGTAAATAGTAAAGTGATAATTTTGCAGTGGTCTCTTTGTGCTCTTAATTTTTTCCAGAGCTGTATATTGTCACGATCTGGCTCAGGGATTGCAACAAAGAAAGGAGACAAGTCGAGTGGGTAAAATAATTCAAATTCACCTTTATTCTAACAAACCATATTGTGTTTAGATGAGTGAATATGTCAATCAATCAATCAATCAATCAATCAAACTTTATTTGTATAGCACTTTTCAAACATTGGATGCTACACAAAGTGCTTTACATAGATATAAACAGTAGGCAAATTTAGTTATATATATTTACACCATACATCCCACCCCTTCCAAACCTCCCATAAACATACCCACACACACCCACACACACACACACACACCCACACACCACACCCTACTTCTCTTTCACACATATAAGACAAAAGAGACATTGTTCAGCTCCGAGGCGCCATGTGAAGGGGCAACCATCCTGTGGAGCCCCCCCATGCCGGGAGATCACACAGCCCATAACCACAGGGCGTGCCACAGAGGCCACCCCAACCAGGACAAGCCAAGGTCCACACCACAGTTGTAGGCAATGGCATAAAGCCCCCACCCACCCAAGCTAGAGCGACCCACGAGACCAACACCCCTGCAGATGGGCCAAGCAGCAACCGGCATGAGGGGCTCCACTGAGGAAACACTGGAGCTAAAACACATAAAATACAAGATAAAACTAAGAACACATAAAACAAAGGGAACTAAAAACCTATACTTATAAACTGAGCTAAAAACACATCAAAATAAAAAGAAATGAGAAAATCTAAAAGCAAATGGCGCTAAGAACAATGTAAAACAATGGAGCATAAATGACTCCTTCAATAATAGTTAAACAGGTTTGTTAAAAGCCAAATTAAAAAGGTGGGTCTTTAGCCTGTTCTTAAAAAAATATGTATGTGAAAGCAAACCAAATAAAAGGACATAGGGTGTGGAGGAAAACCTTTCCTCTCTCGAGTCAGCTGCAGAGTGCCAGGCAGGGCCAAGCTGCAGAAATGAGGCAGCTTTTATAGCCAGAGCACAGGTGTGACTCATGATTACTGATAGCCAATCAGCACCTGAAAGACAAACACAGCACAGCCATGGAGGGCAGATGACACCAGAAGTCCAAAGGGCTGAGGTCGTCAATATATATATATATTTGAGAGGTTTCCAGTGCTCTTTTACCCCCTTTGCACAGGGGTGGAGATTGTTGAGAGATCATTGAAAGATGAAAAAATGGCCGGCTCTCAACAATCTTTCATTGACCGGTCATGGAGCGCTTTTTATATAGTTATTAAATAGGTATTTAAAACAAATTCTTATTGGTGCAGAATGATCATAATATTTAGATGAGTAGTTGAAAATAATAATGGATTGCATTTATACACCACTCTTCATGCCACCCAGAGTGGTTTACAATGAGCCCATTATTCATTCATTCCACAGACAGACAAGCTAACTCTATAACCACAGCTTCCCCGAGGCAGACTGATGGAAACGTGGTTGCCAATTGCCTCTCAGGCCACCACTAAATATTTATTCACATTCATACACAGCAAGGAGGGTAAAGTGTCTTGCCCAAGGACACAATGGCAGGATGGAGGGAGCAGGATTCAAACCACCAACCGTCCGGGTATTGGATAACCTGCTGTACCTCCTGAGCCACTGCCGCTTCTTAGCAAAGATGACCAGTAAGGGTCTTAAAGTCAAAGGTATAACTAGGTTGTTAAGACGTGTTGTCATTTAGCAGGAAGTTCAGGGGTTGCTAGATAACTGCGAACTGTGCCAGATACCTGTGATATGTTGATATTTGTCTCAGCATGCCAATGAGGGAAATATTACAAGAGTGACTGACCGGGAGACGAAAATCTTACCTCTATCACAAGTCCTGCCTTTATTAGCAAAACAAACTCACCCTGACTGCCCAGTCAAAAACCACTACCCAGTCACATTCAGAATTCATTAATTTTAATGAGCAGGGTGAAAACTGTTACCAGACAGAACTTTAAAGACAACATTTTGAGCTGTAACACAGCGCAGCAATTATTTTTGGTCTGTAAAATTTCATAAATTTATTTGTCCTTGAGGGTGTCAAAGCTTAATATTAATCCCTGGAAAATGTGCAATAAAGGAGCATTAAGCTGTGTCCTTTCATTAAAGTATGTACTCAAATGACAAGTGGATTTGATCCACCCATGAGATACTTATGTAGCTGGTTCCACCTGCAGGCATGCTGTCAGGATTTTTTTTTTTTTTTTCCTGGCGCTAAGAGGAAGCTTCACCAATAAGTGGAGTGCTACAAAATTAGAAGAAGGTCTATCACAGTGACTTGGGGAGGTATAACAGGAGCTATAGCATCTACTGGCCCTACTGTGGCATTGTGAATGTCGGCCTGAATATGCCTGACTCATTGCTAGCTGTTGTGGACGTGGGAAAACTCAACACCAAGTGCCAGATGGCATGTGGTTGTTCCACAGTGTCAGTTCATGCTCCACAGAAACAGCTTCACTGACCACAGCTTCAGAAGATGAGTTCATCCACACACTGATATTTCACACAGAGAGATTCATTTGACAAAGCCAAGATGCTAGTAGTGATTTTAGAGGGAAAATGGGTAAATATGAGTAGCACTAGATCATTAATCTTGAATCCAAGATAGAATTGAGTCTGAGAAGGGTGCAAATAATGACTTGAAAAAGTAGAATTTATCATGGATATTGCATGAGGTAGTTGATGACCAATGACAATCCTCTAATTGGTGGCAACTTTCCTTAATGGAAACTTCCTGATTTATTTTCCTTAATCTGACCTCCAGTTTACTGATCATTAATAAGAATGCAGGATGACTTGAGGAAACCAAATTTATCCTTACATCGCAAGGTGGCCTTTGATCAAATCATGCTACCATCACTTGGACTTACAGGTTTGGATCTAATGCTACCTGAATGTCTGAATGTCAATGCAAAAATAATGGAGCAAAGTGCTGAGAGCCAACGAGAGCTTTTTACTTTAATTACAGAGGTTTATTTAAGCAGCAGAACTTCCCCCATCTTGTTCTCTGATTCGGTGTTGCATTGCTGCCTTCTTACAGTGGATATAAAAAGTCTACACACCCCTGTTCAAATGCCAGGTTTTTGTGATGTAAAAAATGAGACCAAGATATATCATTTCAAAACTTTTTCCAGCATTAATGTGACCTATAACCTGTACAACCCAAAAACGAAGTGAAATTTTTTAAGTGGAAAAATAAAAAAATAAAAAACTTACAATAACCTGGTTGCATAAATATGCACACCCTTAAACTAATACTTTGCTGTAGCACCTTTGGGTTTTATTACAGCACTCAGTCTTTTTGGGTAGGAGTCTATCAGCATGGCACATCTTGATGTGCAATATTTACCTACTCTTCTTTACAAAAATGCTCCAAATCTGTCAGATTGTGAGGGCATCTCCTGTGCACAGCCCTCTTCAGATCACCCCACAGATGTTTGATCGGATTCACGTCTGAACTCTGGCTGGGCCATTCCAAAACCTTAATCTTCTTCTGGTGAGGCCATTCTTTTGCTGATTTGGATGTGTGCTTTGGGGTCATCGTCGTGCTGAAAGATGAAGTTCCTCTTCATCTTCAGCTTTCTAGCAGAAACCTGAAGGTTTTGTGCCAACACTGACAGGTATTTGGAACTGTTCATAATTCCCTCCACCTTGACTAAGGCCCCAGTTCCAGCTGAAGAAAAACAGCCCCAAAGCATGATGCTGCCACCATCATGCTTCAGTGTAGGTATGGCGTTCTTTTGGTGACGAGCAGTGTTGTGTTTGCACCAAATATACCTTTTGGAATTATGGCCAAAAAGTTCAACCTTGGTTTCATTGGACCATAACACATTTTCCCACACGCGTTTGGGAGAGTTCAAATGCGTTTTTGCAAATTGTAGCCGGGTTTGGATGTTTTTCTTTGTAAGATGAGGCTTCCGTCTTGTCACCCTAGACAGGAGATTGTTGTCACATGTACTTAACAGCCAGTACTTGTCAGAAATTCCTGCAACTCCTTCAATGTTGCTGTTGGCTTCTTGGCAGCTTCCCTGACCAGTTTTCTTCTTATCTTTTCATCAGTGTTGGAGAGATGTCCAGTTCTTGGTAACGTCACCGTTGTGCCATATTTTCTCCACTTGATGATGACTGTCTTCACTGTGTTCCATGGTATATTTAATGCCTTAGAAATTCTTTTGTACCCTTCTCCTGACTGATACCTTTGAACAATGAGGTCTCTCTGATGCTTTGGAAGCTCTCTGCAGACCATGGCTTGTTCTGTAAGATGTGACTACAGAAATTTCAGGAAAAGCCTACTAGTACAGCTGAACTTTATTTGGGGTTAATCAGAGACACCTTAAATGGTGGCAGGTGTTTGCTGACCCCCATTTAACTTGAGTTTGAATGTGATTGATTAACTCTGAACACAGCCACATCCCCAATTATAATAGGGTGTGCATATTTATGCAAACAGGTTATTGTAAGTTTTTTATTTTTTATTTTTCCACTTAAAAGATTTCAGTTTGTTTTTCACTTGGGTTGTTCAGGTTATAGGTCACATTAATGGTGGAAAAAACTGGAAATGATTTATCTTGGTCTCATTTTCTTGCATCACAAAAGCCTGGCATTTGAACAGGGGTGTGTAGACTTTTTATATCCACTGTAGCGGCTTAGCTCGGTGGAACAGTAGTTAGCACTGTCACGTTCACAACAAGATCATCGTGGGTTTGATCCCGCCAATGGTGACCTTTCTGTGTGGAGTTTTTTTTTTCCCCCTTGTCCTGTCAGGCAGCTAGGTAAGCAGAACAGAGATCTGTTACCCTTATTGTGACAAAACGATTTACTTTGCCAAAAGGAGCTTTTTACAGTGCCTATCTATGTACTGTATATTGTTGCAAACTCCTCCTGTAATAACTTTTATTAAGACTTTATTTAAATTATTTTACCCATGAAGGACCCAACAGGATGGGGAAAGGAAATGTGTGGAGGGGGAAAGAAAAGAGAGGGGAACAGATAAAAAAGACAAACAAACCAACAACTAAAACAAACAGAAGACAGACTGCTTCTTCCACCAAAGAGGTCTCAACACGAGTCTAGTATCTGCACCTGTTAAAGGGGAGACATTTGTGCGTGTGCGTCCGTGTGCATGTACATGAGAGCGCGCCCAAAATAAGTGTGTGCATGTGAGTGGTTTGTCAGGAAACATACGAAGAGGGGGCCGGTCACAGCCGCCCCCCCCCCCAAAACCCTGAGCAGGAAAGGCAGCGCCACCAACCCCTGCAGGGCACAAATGCCCAGGGTCGACAAGCCCCAGGAAAGCCAGGCATCCACCCCTGGCGGGACAGCTGAGGGAGGCAAAGCCACCAGGCAGCCAGCGCGCCGGGCCCACAGACCCGGGCCTGCCAACCCCCCACCCCCCCCCAGTGAGGCCAACGCCAGCCCTCGGGCCCCAGGAGGCGCAAGGCCGGCACCCCCACCCCCCAGGATGGAGACCCCCCCCCCCCCCCCAGCACCACTGCCGCACACCCCAGGGACCCCCACACCCAAAGAAGTCCCCCACCCCCCGCCCAAGGGAGCCCATGTAGCTGAGAGGCACTACCCCCTCAATCCAGCACCTTCCAACTAACAGACACACCCATTCCCACACCTTCACACCCTCATGCTCTCATACGCACCCACAAGCACTCACTCACTCTCACTCCCCCCACTCCCCAACACAGTCCCATGCTCGCACTCCTGGACCCACCCATTCTCTCTCACTCCTGTACCCACTCAATCTCGCTGCAACTCGCCCTCAGGGTCACCCACAATCTCTCACGTTCACCCATGCACGCACGCACGCTCACTCCCACTCCCACTCCGACCTACTTACATCCATTCATGCTCTCGCTCCTCACTCACCCACCCTCATTTACTTCTATTTCTTAGGGCGACTGCGATACAGACGCAGCGAGCCTGGCCCCACACCAGCTCCTGGCCGGGGAGACCGCCGGCGCAGGCCAGCGGCCACCCCCCCCCCAACCCACCCCAGGGCGGCTGCAGCCACAGAAGCAGACCCCCACACCCGGCGCCCACCCAAGCGACTGATCAGGAGATCACCGCAGGCGCCCCGAGATGCCACCCAATACGTAAAGTGCCACACAAAACCGACCCACCAACACCATCTCCATTCATCAATCCCTCACTCTTGCTTGCTCTCTTGTTCAATTCCTCTCTCACTCCCTTGCTTGTATCTGTTCATTTAGCAGCACCCAGGGATTTTGACAACATGACAGGTCCCAGGCCCCCCGCCGGGCCCCCAGGCCCCTAGCAGAAGGAGGGCAACGGGGGTGGGGGAAGACCCCCACCCCTTCCCCCTTGCACAAAACATGATATGTGTGTGTTGGTTGTATGATGTGATTGTGTGTAGGTGTGTGAACTACCATGGTGCAGTTAAAATTGGGGGGATGGTGGTTGGAGCACCACTAGCCACTGTGTTAGGCAGCGGGGCCCCCATCCCCCCAAGCCCTCAGTGTCTAAAATGCAATTAAAATTGAGATGAGGGCAGCCTCACTGCACAGCAGAGGTGTCCCATTCACTGACACAGTGCGGCACCCCCCCCACCCCAAAGCCCTAAGTGTATCCAAAAAGATGTATATTCTACCCAGAATCGGGGGGGGGGGGGATAAGACTGGGAGGGAGGCGATCCAAAAATGAGGCCCCCCATCCCCCACAAACCAGCTCACAAACTGGTTCAGGAAGCCCCCCACTGCCCCCAAATCCCAAGCCAGGGCGAGGGCTGCCAGGCCGAGCAGCCCAGGACCCACCAGCATCATGCTCCCAGCACCACAAACATGATGGAGCAGCCACACCCATTCCCACTCATCTTGCACACACAAACATGTACAACAACAATAATCACAATAGTGAACAATGGGCTGGACCCATACAGCACCCCACATGCCAAGCGACACCCCCGAGTGCCCACTGCAAGCCCACCGACCACCCACCCCAGACGCACACTGACAGTAGCAGGCCGCCCTGCAGCCATAGCCACCTCGGAGTGGCCCAACGGCAACACGGCCGCCAACCCGCGCCAACGCCCCCTCCGAACACCCCCGAGCATCCAATTCTGTGTGGAGTTTGCATGTTCTCCCCATGTCTGTGTGGGTTTTTGCCTTGTACTCTGGTTTCCTCCCACAGTCCAAAGATATGCATGCTAGGTTAGTTGGCATCAACTGGGGATAAATTGTCCTTAGGTATGGATGTGAGGGTAAATAGTTTGCAACTCTGTCTCCTGGTTGGCCTGGGAATGTTTGGTGTCCCCTCTGAAGAGTTGGGGAGAGGGAATTCTGGGCTTCTCTACTTGGAATGCTGCCTCCGTGACCTGGACCCCCAGGAAATCGGTAGAAGGGGGATGGATGTTTAACACTGATATTCTGAAATTCACATTTTTTTAAAACATTAAAATTCAGGTTTTTGATGCTCTGCTGTCAAATTATCATAAAAGGTCATAAATATGGTGCCTTTTCTTAAAATACATGAGAAACACTGTTTTAGTTGGAAGCATTTCTTTGTTGTAATCCATTTTTCTACTCTGGCTTTTGAAATAGGAATAGCAGGCATTAATTTCTTTTAATTGCTTTGTGCCTTGTTATTAATACAAGAAAAACA
Source organism: Pholidichthys leucotaenia (assembly GCA_020510985.1). Taxonomy (NCBI): domain Eukaryota; kingdom Metazoa; phylum Chordata; class Actinopteri; order Cichliformes; family Pholidichthyidae; genus Pholidichthys; species Pholidichthys leucotaenia. The sequence continues at coordinate 182,197,002 of CM035837.1, read as the reverse complement.
ATTAAGATGATAGACGGTAAAATCATTTTTAATTACTGGAATTTGTACAAATGGACAGAATTATGTGAAAGGCTTCACTGCTTTGCTAGAACAGCATAAACTTTTCCCCCCACATTTTCACACTGTTGTTATTTTGCCTCTTCTCGTATGCTGTCGGTTTAAAGATGTCCTTCTGAGCGATTACACGAATTAGAAAGATTGCTTTGATTCGGTGTAGCTGCAGTGAAAATGAGAGAAGCAACACTACAGATGAAAAGCTTCTGAAGCGCTGAATGCGTTGTGGTTCGGGGCAGTAAAATCAGCACTATGGACAGCGCTGGTGACATTTCCAGCATAAAACTCCGCTGTCTGTTGGAACGGACAGTATTATGGCTATTTCAATATATTTTATGCAAACTGCTGATATGTGGGGAAGTTATGATGCTTCCCGGCAACTGAGATGCTGCATTTTTCTGTGATAAATGTCTAAGAGTAGTGTGCTGGAGTTGTAAATACTGCCATATACTTTCTCTTCCTATCATTTCACCAACCATTTCCATTTTCCTCCAACACCAACCCCCCCCCCCCCCCCCACACACACACACACACACACTGCTGCAGCTTCCATCGTAGCCCAGAAGTGGTGGTGCCACATGCAGCCCTGCATGGATGGAGAGGAATGTAAGGTCCTGCCTGACCTGACCGGCTGGTCTTGCAGCACTGGCAACAAAGTCAAAACCACCAAGGTCAGTAGGGTGCCTGCGTTTGCTCTTTTCTACACGCACGCCACTCTTTCTGTATAAAGATGCCAACCACACACCGGCATTTTCCACTTCACGCATGACGCAGCCTCACCTGAGTGTAGTGTGTAATCCCTATTGCTGTCAAGACTTTGGTGTTTTATTTTATTTTTCACATAAAACAAAGCACATGATGTGATCAGGCTCTTTTAAAACAGCCCTCTGAGAAATGCAATGCCCATAAATAATTGTTTACTGTATTATTTTTCCAGCTTGACTTAACAGTTGATGTAGAGAAAATTGACCTTGATCTTTAATTCCAATGATTTTTTTTTTCTTTTTGTCAGCAAAAACATCCCTCCTCAATTAGTGTTTCGCAAACAAACTTTCAACTTGACAGATACGGCTAATTTTATGGCTGTATATGACTGTGGATGAAAAGGAAAAACCTCAGAAGGCCCGACCGTGCAAATTACATATGATCTGCTTGTTTGGCTCTTCAAAATGTCCACACAAGAGCCCAGTCTCATCTATTCACTGCTTTAAGAGATCAGTGTAAATTACAGAGAAAATACGGAGCCGATCAACAAGTTAAGGCCCTGGTGAGCAGTTTGTTTTTTTAAATTGCTGTGACAGTGTTGCTTTAGACAAGCTGGAAAACAAATGTCATTGTAAGCACAGGACCTCTGTACACGCTGTAGTACTCACACACAGCCGTCACGTGATGTTGTGTAAACTGACGCCATCCGCACGAGATAAATTGATTTAAATGAGGGTCCTTCAAGGCCCTTTGTAATCTGCTGAAGTGTGAAAGTTAATTTGTGGGACTGATGACTGGGGTGTGTACGTGTGTGTGTGTGTGTGTGTGTGTGTGTGTGTGTGTGTGTGTGTGTGTGTGTGTGTGTGTGTGTGTGTGTGTGTTGGGATTGGGCAGGTGCTTGTTTACAGGTGAAGTATAAAAAGAGAAACAGTTGGACGGGGAAGTGGCGCAGGCGCCGTAAGAGTAATTGCTCAAGAGATGGCATAACAGAACAACATCTGTCGCATTCATTAGAATGCATTATGGCTGGGGCCTTCCGCAGAGGCTTCACAATTAAGACTCATAATTAAATTGGTGAGTGGGGTAGATGGAGGAGCAGAGGCTCTGCTGGGTTTAGTCGCAGGCAGTGAAATTAATGACCCTCAGCCTAATACCAACTAAGGGACTGATAGGTGCAATTATCCCCATTCTGATGCATGTTGCCATCTCTCTTCTTCTCCTCCTCTGCTTTGTCCCTCCCACCATGTCTGACGAGCTCATCTTGCTAACTGCATCAGTGGACATTAATTGTGGATTTGTGAGGCGCTTTGAGACCGGGGCAACAGTTACTTGGAGACTTGGTGGCAGATGTCACTGAAGATAGTTGCAATGAGACATCGATTCCCTGGAAACTGCTCACACGGCCCCGCTCTCCCGCTTTCTCTGCATCTCCCTCCTTTATGCTGGGTCTGTTTCTCCATCTGTGACCTCCTTTCACCACCTCAGCGTCTTATTCACCACGATGATCGGTATATGTCAATCTTTCTTTCTCTCCCACACAGCGTAGGTGTGCAGCAGAAAGACGCACAGATCGCCTGGCTGAGGCATCAGCACTCTGTTTATCAAGAAAAAAAGCAACACATTCTAACACAGTGCATTTCTTACATCTGTATCTTTATGGTCAAACATTTACAGCATTTGCACAGTTGGACTTTTAAAGGTATGAGCGTATCTGTTTACAAGGTAAATCCACACAGGACTGGGCTGATGGAAAATAAGTTCTTTAGATCTTCAATTACACGCCTTCAATTTGATGTCCAAGTGTAAACAAACCATTACAGCTCCAAGACATGGGGAATCTTACTTAAGCAGTAGAGCGACTGCTAGCCCATATGACCAGTGAAAAGGACACAGTGTCAAAAATGGGAAAGAAATGCTTTAACTTGAAACATTCTCCTCTGACCTCTCTCTTTGTCACTTTCTGCTGAAAACATTCATTCTTAGCCAGTCATGGAATTACTTTTCGTCGACAACAATTCTCCTCTCTTATCTCTTCTGTTTCCCCCCCTTTTTTTTTTCATTAGGTCACACGATAGCGGGAGAGTCGCTGAGCCATGAGGAAACATGAAACTTTCCATGTGGAGAAGATGGATGACTTACGCATACTGTATCTGCTGTAGGATGGGGGGAAATACAAAGGAAATGACTGCTGCCTGCCCATCTATCACAAAACAATGGGATCAGATATGCTCATCACAAACTATGTACACTTGGTCGTTCGGCGCCACACTTGCGGCATACAGAATATACCGGTTGCTGAGACCAACGGACTACAGAGGGACCCGGTGGATTGACTGAAAAATGGGTGATTTCCAAGGAATTCAAAATATATATTTCAACAATGCATTTGTGAATGGAAATACTGAGTGATGCTGGATGCAAGTCCAGATCCGTTGTCAATATGTAGAACTCATACTGGGAACGGTGGAGATAATTTGGGAGGGATAAAACAAATAGAAGCTTATAACTAGCAAATAGCAAATTAGCATCCAATTGCTCTTGTGGGTCAAATCACCACCATGAAGACTGTTTTGCGGGAGTCATTTTGCAGTTCTAATTAGGAACTGCAGTAGGATCATAACAACATATTAAAAATTCATGTAAGATATTTGCACTAGCTGAAACCGTTCGGGATTGTTTTGTTTTTTCTAGATATCTCCCATCTTTTGCCGTGGATGTCACATGAACTGGAAGGTGAGCATTTTGTAACACGTCTTGAAGTAGATAAATATGTATATGACACCTCACTAATTCTGAGTAGTTATTCCTTATTTTCGGAAGAAGAAAAAAACAGCTCCCACTATCGAGCTTCGCTTGCATAGAGCTTGGTACAATATCAGCTAGCAAAGTGTGATTCATCTGCCTCAGTTCTGCCCAGAGACGCCTCCAAGCTCAGCCTTCAGAGTTAAATATCTTTAATCTGTTAGAGTCGGTCTGTGACATCTCTTATGTTAACTGTTGAAAGGAGGCCCATAAATGTTCAAACAAGGAGGGTGAGCTGTCTTTATGTTGTTTTTTTTCCACTTTATTTCTAAATGTTTTTTCTTCCTTTTATCTTAATATTAAGGTTCCTAATCTTTGAAAGCGTTCTGAATACAAAGCAACTATTTGAACAGGCTGATTTTTTTTAGCTGCCTTTATGAGCAGATACCAAATGTTTTTGTGTGCACATCGCCCATTGATTGTCTCCAGACCTATCCTCTACATCAAGGCTTTAGTGAAATATACAGAAATAATTGCTATAGATAATGCAGTTCATCTCTTTGCAAACATGTTTTTTTTCCCTCTCGATCATTACTGCACCGAGTGCAGCTCCGCAGAGCCCAAAACAACTCTCATGCATCTTTCCATTATCTCTGTCCATTCTCCCTCTCAGACTGCCTTTTTCTTTTAATCTTTTTCTATCTTCTGTGCACCCCACATCCCTCCCTTTTTCTGCCAAATGATGGCATAGATAAAATAGATTTCGCTCATTCTGCCCCACACACTGTATCTTAATTTCTCAGCTGTTTGAGCTAGTTAGCAGCTTTTTGCCTCCCCGCTTTCCAAGTACCCCCCCCCCTCCCCCATGGACACACACCCAACTGCAAGTCAGTCTCCAACTGTATCAGGCTGCCTCTCTGATATGTGAATGTGTCAGGTTAGTGTGCCCGGGGGTTAGCCTGCTGGGGGCCGCTCCTCTGTGAATGAGAGCCTCTGCTTTCCTTGTGAGCTGTGATAAATCTGTGGGAGCTGAGCCGCTGACTCTCCGGCTCCAGCACTGAGCTCTGAGCCAGAGGGAGCTTGGGGACAGTGGGGCTACCAGTGGCAGGCAGCTCCACTCTCTCATTACTGAGAGGCCTGGATAGTGCTCGCACTTCTCACAGGACCGCTGACATGGAATATTTTTAGGCTTACGGTGCAGCACTGCAGTTAGGCCAGTCACACCACGGTGCCCTCTTTCCATCAACATCTCAGCAACAATAGTCCATTTAGGCCGGGAGTAGGACGACAGCGCGCAGCGGCATTTACGCACAAGCAAACGCGCCCACGCTCACGTAAGCTTTCAAACGTTTGCCAGTCTCACACCAGCGTGCACATGCTAATGTGGAAGAACTGGAACGAGCAGAGAAAGTGGCAACATCTTAATTACAGCAAACAAAAGGTGAGGCGTCCCCAGAGCAACGCCGGCCCGTGTGGAGAATTTGTCTTCCCCTTCTCTGCCCCTCTTCCTCCTCTCCAGAGCTTCGATGCTCTGCAGATGAGCCTGGCGCCTTGCTCTCTGTGTCCGAAACGGCTTTCAGCAGGAGAATCAATATTTGAGGACTATTTGCGCTGCTCCCTGGTGTGTGGTGTTTGACACTGCAGCTCCGCCCTTGATTTCGACCACCGTTTAGAAACACAGAGAAGACCTGCCGGGGACCATGTTTAAGAAGAAAATCTACAGAGTGCAATGTGCGGACTTCTACTACCGCCTTGGAGGAAAGCTAGCCCAGCAGCGGCACAGAAACACACTCTGTGGTTGCCAATTTATATGAGGCAAGCCGACTATGCTTGCTAAGTGGCCTCAAGGTATCTTGAAGGAATTCATATTACCATTTTCAGATTTAATGAGCTGTTGCACAGCATGCAAATTGAGCAGACACTGATGCTTATCGAAGGGTCTATACATTTTCCACTATATGCTATTAAAAAACAATCAGTGCAGACAGCTTGACTCACAGATATTGACAGAAATCTCTTCTCTGAATAAGCTGTGCTTAGAAGCTACCTGCAAAGGGATGTGTCTGTGTTGTGCCAATGGGAGTCTAACCTCAAAAGCCCCCAACTCAAACTGGATCCTTTCACCTCCATAAGTTAGCAACTGGTGGGAACCAGATGGTCGGAGCAAACAAGCAGCAATGAGGAAAATGACTGCAGAACATCCCAGCGATGAGTGGATAGGTGGCTTGAGTAAGCACAGAAAACAGATGAAATGATGAGCTACCTAGAAGGAATAATGGAGATAAAGAGGTATAGCAATTGTGTCTGAAAGTGGGGGAGTGTGTGAGGAATATTTTAAGTACGTCCTTGTTTATGCTCTAAGTCTGAGTGGCTCCCAAGAGGACACTTGCATCGTCAAACCAAACGCCTCCAATAATCCATCATTACTCTCGTTGGGCAATTCGCACAATCAGTATCTTGAGAGGGAGACATAAAGGGATGAAACACTGTTGTCTTGGCCTATTTATAATCTTTTGTCAAGTCTAATTTGTATTAGCCTGCAGCCATTTTCTGGAAATACGGGTTCAGGATTCTTGTTGTGTGAGATGGGTAATCTTCAAATGAAATTAGACTGTCAGAGTCAGAGAGATGTTTGACATCGAGAGTGAGTTCTAGGAAAAAGAGAGGATTGCTGTCACAAATGAAAAAGGCTACAACTCCTGCTGTCTGAAACTGACAATGATTTAATAAAAGTCACAGGCAGATTAGCTCATGAAGAAGATCTGACTGGTGCTGGTGTCGCCGCATGGCAGTCGCTGGTCTTCTCACTGTCACTTCAGAGGCAACAAATCATTGGGAATGTAAATGTTTCCTTCAAGACATCAAACTACTTCTTACCCCTATATCAGTGCCATATAATTACTAAAATATGCTTTCATTCAAATGGTATTCAGGCCTTTTATGACAATGCAGTGAGTGGCCTTCCGTTACAATTACACTATGGCATGTTAAATTGGTCCAAGTTAGTCACCTGATTTCACTGGCTGCCGCAGCTGGTTAACAGTCAGCTGATGGTGTGAAGGATTAAATGCATTAGCTCCAGTCTCTTACCCAACACAGAGAATGTGACAAAACACCCTAATATAGCCCATTAAAATTCAATGAAAACCACACACACAAGAAAAGCCAAACAATCAGAAGTGTCTTTAATATTCATTTTGTGGCAGGCCTGCATCTGGCCGATATTGACGGTGGAGTGAACGGGGGACACATTAACATCTTCTCCCTCGCTGGCTCCTTTCGCCGAGCCGTCCCTTGCTGCGTCGTCAAACTCACTTATCTCTCCGAAGCAATTAGCCACTGGAGGCTCCATTGACCTGAGCCTTTGTTGGACTAACTGGCTACATTAGCATGGCCACAGCCTGGCAGCCTTGGCAATGCACGTGTCGTCGCCAATGTGAGCAGCGCTGATAAAGAGCGGCTCCGCGCTCTGTGTGTGTGTGTGTGTTTGCGAGCACGCTTGAACTATATACATATTATTAACATATTAACTGACCGTTACACCATTGTGGCGCTTGTTATGAATACTCCTTAAAAGTGTTACTGTATGTTGCTGTGTGTGTGTGTGTGTGTGTGTGTGTGCGCGCGTGCTCTGGTGTAATGCACGACGGAGGTGTGAGTAACTAAACAGCCACGATGAGCAATTCATTTCTCAGTAAATGTGTTTGCCTTTATGCAATAACAGTAAAGAATAAAATCTCGCTGCACAGCAAACCAGATAACGCGCACCGGCAGCTATCAGACTTCAGCAATACCCGTCCCCGATACACAATATCTCCATTTTATTAAGTGACATGAGGCGTATGCTTATGACAGAAGTGACAGATTTAATTTTGCTGACTGACGCGCTGAGGTATGCACATGGTGGTATGATGAGCTCCTGAGCCTCCTGAGCTTGCCATCACTCTGTACAAGACTAGTGGTACATCCAGTGAGTTGATAAAAACAATACAGTAACAATGACTTTTAAATTTTCCTCTATATTTGCTTAAAAAGCATCGACTCCACTGACTAGAAGGCTTGTGTGTTAGCGTTCAACAGCCGAGACACCCCTCTTAGACATTAATTTAACTGTCTGATAAACAGCTGACGGTGATCATAAGCAGAGAAACATCCCACTAGAAAGTCAAAGTGTTTACCCCAATGACAAAAAAAAGTCAAATATGAAAGCATCATTTGTAATTAAATACCCAAATGTGCGTCTTCTTCCTTATTTACCAAATGCTTTGTTTTCTTGAGAAATGTCTCCTGTCTGCTATGTTGGGTGGAGAAACAGCATCCTCATAAATTTCCTTGGCAGGTGAGGTATGGAGAGAGTGATGAGACAGAACAAGGGAGGATCAAACACAAAGGAAGCCATTAGTTCCACCAGTTCTGTGGCCCACTGCTGATTTTTACAATGGCAAAATCATTAAACGCAGAGACCTCACCAGTTCTCACACCCTGTGGTACTTCTAATATAATACAGTCACCCTGCTGTCCCAGCTGCTAGCGAGCTTCTGTTCAAATAATCATTATAATTTACTAGGATTTTTTTCTTTTCTATCTTTATCCATCCCTTTTCTTTATTTAACTCAAGGCCATATTATCTGCACATGAACACGCTCAGTCTGTTGGGAAGGGGCTACAATTATTGGCTCCCATTCAAGTACTCTATGAATGGACCAGAGTAGTGCTAACATTATTGCTAAAGACAACTTCCACAACACTGAGGTCTCTAATTGCTGCATTAACCCATGGCATCCCTTTTTCTACAAAATGAGCTGACAATGTGGTGCCACGTATTTACCCTGCAGACCGCATGATGTCTTGAGATGTTGCTTCAATATTTTCACGTAATGTTCTTTCCTCATGATGCCATCTACTGTATTTTGAGAAGTGCACCAGTCCCTCCTGCAGCAAAACACCTCCACAACATAATGCTGCTATCCTCGTACTTCACAGTTGGGATGGTGTTCTCAGGCTTGGAAGCTTCCCCCTTTTTTCCTCCAAATGTAACGATGGTCATTTTAGCGGTTGCGATGGTCAATTTTAGTTTCATCAGACCACAGGACATGTCTCCTAAAACTAAGGTTTTTGTCCCTATGTGCATTTGCAAACTGTAATTTGGCTTTATTATGTTGCTTTTGGAGTGGCCTTCCAGCCCATGTTGGACTCGCTTCACTGTGGATAATGACACTCTTACCAGCTTCAGCCAGCATCTTCACAAGGTCTTTTGCTTTTGTTCTGGAGTTGATATGCACATTTCGTACCAAAACATGTTCATCTCTGGAAGAGATGAACATGTTTTGGTACGTGTGCCCAAAACATGCACACGTTCTGAGACACAGAACTCGTCTCCATCCCAAGTGATATGATGGCTGCACTTTCCCATGGTGTTTATACTTGTGTACAATTGTTTGAACAGATGTACCCAAGGATGAACCAGACTTGTGGAGGTCCACAGTTCTCTTCCTGATATTTTGGCTGATTCTTTTGATTTTCCCATGATGTCACACAAGGAAGCAGTGTGTTTAAGGTGTGCCTTAAAATACATCCACAGGTGTGCCTCCAGTTAACTCAAATGTTGTCATTTAACCTATCAGAAGCTTCCAAAGCCATGACATCATCATCTGGGCTTTCCCAAATTGTTTAAAGGCATAGTAATCTTAGTATAGTATGTAAAGTTCTGACTTTGAAGAAAGTAATAATAAAAAAGGTTTATGAAATATAAAAATTATTTAGCAAATACAAATAATTTTGGTAATCCTAACTGACCTAAAACAGGAAAACTTTAGTCTGGTTTAATATGAGACAGTGAGAAAAAAGGTCATGCGTCTTTTTATACAGTGTATGTAAACATCTGGTTTCAACTGTATAAACAGCTGTATGTGTATATATAAATATGCATATATACATCAGAGTCAGTCTAGAAAGATTTTTGTCGTAATAAAGATTTTTGCCATAATAAAGATCTTTGTTGGTTTGCACCCGGTAAAGCCACTATGGGTGTAGCATCCGGCAGCGTTAAATTTTGTCTAAAACACTCTGAAATAATTTCAAACAAATGCATTCAAGAGTTTATGTCTCCCATGGCTGTGATGATGAGATGAGCTGTTAATTAATCAGGAAGTTGTTAAACTGTTCTAAAAAAGTGTTTTTTAATGTTGGTGTTCAGGCATAAAACAGCAGCATTTCTTCAGAGCTATTTCCGCAATCATCGTTAAATATTTGAGAAAATGACTGAAACTTCATATTAGAGTTTATTTTAAAACTGTGATGAGGACAGATGTCTGTGACTGTTTATTTGAGCTCCACATCAGACTCAAAATCATGCTGGACATAAACTTACATCTTTTATAAATGTATTTTTCCTGTGATGTTTTCAGGGAGTTCAGATTGTCCTCAGCAATCGGATCGGGCTGATTTTTAAAAATAAGAAGTTCTTCCCACTGGAAAAAGCTGGCCTATGTGACAGGCCATGCAGCAAAGTCCACTAATGACTGTAACTGCAAGAAAACTGAATGGGCACACTTACAGTGTGTCTATAGCCATATTTACATGGACACAAGTAACCAGATTAAAAGCTTGATCAGAGTAAGAATGCTTCATGTAAACACGCCAATCTGAATATTCTGACCCGATCACATTCATTCGGATCAAAACTTCCTTCTGATTGAGATGGGTGGGTTATGCCAATTGTTAATCTGATTGGTGCACATATAAACACTTATTCCAAAGCTTGGGTAGAAAATATGTTTAGCGCGCATATCTGTACATCAGCCACACGTCGACGTGACGTATTTCCGCCTTTACAGCAGCTAGCAGAAGACATAGCGGGAGTTAAACAAAACTGGTCTGTATCGTCCTGCTGTCTCCCTCTGTTCGTCATATGCAGAAGTATGTACTGCTGGGCTTGTAGCTTCAATATGGAGAACAGCAGAAGCAAAAGTACAGTCTGAATAACACAATACAGGTCCATTTCAAAAAGAGAAAGACACAAAGTGGGGTTTGTTTATATCAGAAGTTGCTTCTTCTACTGTTTCCGGAATGTCGGATAATTGTGTGCATGTCAAAATGATTTAGTCCGTTCAAACATGTGATACATGGAAACGCACGTCCTAATCGGATCAAGTTTTTCAGGATCCATGTAAACAATAAAGTTCTGATCTGAATTATAATCAGATTGAAGAAATTTTGCCCATGTAACCGTGGCTAATGTTTCAGCTCACAGCAGCACCAATGTGTATCTGCACCATACCGCCATAGTGTCTTACTGTGGAAGAAAGGAAACAGACGAGGCAAGCTAGATGACACACAAACTTTATTTCTCTTCCAACATCAAGCACAGTACAACTCCCTCTGGGTCTCTGTGCACCTTGCTTTTATAACCTTTAATTCCGTGCCATGAGACCCAGGGAGCCCAACAACAATACATTCAGTGGAACAAAGACACGTGTGGCACATTAACATCACATAACGCCAGTCCCGCTTCTCACACCCTCTCTTACTCCAGCGGCTCTGGTGCCTCCTGAACTCCCCGGGAAATGGGGGGGGAATAGTCATTTCTGTTCCGTCTGAGACCCCCCAGTACCACTTCCTCCTTCAGTCCATTGTTCCATCTTCCCCCGGCTCCCGACTCTGGGTGGCAAACCCCCACACAGTGCCACCACACAGCCCCCCCCCGAACACCCAGAAAGGGCACTAACCCCCTCATCCATTGGGCTTGAGACTGCGCCCATAACAGCTGTAGAGGGGGGTTGCTGGTCTGGTCAAAACACCCTGCTGGCGAGGTGTGCAGACGGGGCTTGTCTGCTAACACAAAAGCGGGCTTCAGCCTGTCGATGCAGATGGTCTCCCTACGCCCCCTCCCCAAGTCTAACACAAAATGCTTTGCCCCAGTTTCCAGCACCCTGAATGGTCTGTCGTACGATGGGCGCAGCGGGTTCTGGTGCGCATCGTGCCTGACAAAAACAAAACTGGTGTTCTGTAAGCTTTTCGGGACAAAGGTGCGGGAAAAACAATGGTGGGCCGGACCCGGCACATTAACAACCTCTGTACTGTGCAAACATTGTGCGGGCTGACTGGCCCTTGCATGGGGTTTTTTGGTAAAAACTCCCCGGGGATCCACAGTGGCTGAGAAAAAATGAGTTCTGCCGGGGAGGCTGCCAAATCCTCCTTAGGTGTGGAGCGCAACCCTGAAAGAACCCAAGGCAGGCGGTCGACCCAATTTGCATCTGTGAGCGAAGCTCTGAGTGCTGCCTTAAGCGACCTATGAAAACACTCGCAAAACCCGTTAGCCTGGGGGTTGTACGCGGTAGTGCAGTGAATTCTGATCCCCAGGCTCTGGGCCATCGCGGACCAGAGTTCCGAAATGAATTGCAGACCCCTGTCGTAAGTGATGTCCGATGGGGATCTGAACTGTGCAAATCAAGCCGACCAAAAGCACAAGCCACTTCCACGGACATGGTGGAAGCCAGCGGGACCACTTCAGGCCAATGTGTGGTGCAGTCCACGATTGTCAAAAGATGCGTGAAACCTTGCGACAGTGGGAGGGGTCTCACCAAATCCACGTGGACGTGGTCGAACCTCCTGGCTGGGATTTGGAACAGCTCAAGGGGGGCTTTGGTGTGCTTGTGCACTTTGGCCCTGTGGCACGCGACGCAAGCTGCAGCCCACTCTTTCATGTCCTTGTGCAAGTGCGGCCAGACAAATTTCGCCCCCACCAGTTTAATCGAAGCGCGCATGCCGGGAGGCGAAAGGGAGTGGACCTACTCAAAAATGCAGCGGTGCCAAGAGCTCCGAACCACCGGGCGCAGGTGACCGGTGGAGATGTCACAGAGCAAGGGGGGCACCCTTCTTGCACCACCCTGCTCTCCAGCTTTAACCCAGTAGGTTCACTCTGGAGCGCGCAAATGTCCGTGTCCCTGGCTTGCTCCACGGCCATGGCAGGGAAATCTATTCCCATGTAGACCAGGGAGACTAATGTGCGTGACAGGAAATCGGCCATCACATTGAGCTTACCGTCAACGTGTTGAATGTCGGTCGTGAACTCTGAGATCGCGGCCAAATGCCGTTGCTGCCGGGCTGACCACTGTTCCGAGACCTTGGACATCACGTATGTTAGCTGTTTATGATCCACAAACTCAGTGAACTCGCGCCCATCTAGCCAAAACTGGAAATGGCGTGTTGCCAGGTGGAGAGCCAACAATTCTCTGTCGAACGTGCTGTATTTGCATTCATTGTCGCACAAAGTATGACTGAAAAATGTGAGCAGCTGCCACGAGCCAGAGATGTACTGCTCCACCACTGCCCCTATGGCAATGTCAGACGCGTTCGTGGTGAGTGCTATCATTGCCAACGGGTCAGGGTGGGCTAGCAAAACGGTATTAGCGAGCGCTGTTTTGGCATCTGCGAAAGCCTGGACTCACTCGGGTGTCCAGTCGATGTTTTCCACGGGCTTGTTTTTCTTAAGCGCGGCATACAACGGCTGCAACAGCTGGGCTACCCGGGGGACGAAACGGTTATAAAAGATGACCATTCCCAAAAACTCCTGTAGAGCCCTCATGGTCTGCGGACGCGGAAAGTCCGACACGGCGCGCACCTTATCTGGTAGTGGAATCGCGCCCTCCAGTGAAATGCAGTGGCCCAAAAAATCAATCACTGGCACACCAAACTGGCACTTCACTGGGTTAACTATGAGCCCGTGCGCTTCCAGCCTCTGGAAAACCATCCTGAGATGGGCGAGGTGCTCCTCCTCGGATACGCTAGCCACCAGAATGTCGTCTAAGTAGACGACGAAGGACAAGTCACGGAGCACTGCATCCATCATTCTCTGAAAGGTTTGCGCTACACCCTTTAATCCAAAAGGCATGCACAAAAACTTGAAAAGGCCAAAAGGAGTTATTACCGCTGTTTTTGGAACGTCTTCCTCGCGCACTGGGACCAGGTGGTAACCCGGAACAGATCCACTTTCGAAAAAACACGTGTCCCGGCCAGGTGCACGGAAAAATACCGACTGTGCGGGATGGGATACCGATCGTGTTCTGTGGCATTGTTCAAGCACCGGAAATCGCCACACAATCCCCACGACCCGTCGGCCTTAGGCACCATGTGTAGGGGGGATGCTCACAGGGTGTTGGAGCACCTGACGATGTCCAGCTGCTCCAAGTTGTGCAAACTCCTCGCACACGCTGGCCAGTTTAGCCGGGTCCAGGCGTCGAGGTCGTGGGAACACTGGCGGGCCTTTGTGGTTATGAAATGCTCAACCCCGTGTTTGGTTACTGTAGCCGAAAAAGTTGGGACCGTGAGTGCTGAGAACTGTGCAAGTAAATGCTGGTACTTAACCTCTGTAGCTATAACGTTAGCCAGTGTTGTTAACCCACCTCCCCCAGCTGTGCAAGGCAGGGAGGTGAAAGAAACAGCGTCCACTAAATGTCTGTTGGCAACATCGACTAATAACCCATAAGCACTTAAAAAATCTGCTCCTAAAATGGGGGCAGAACATGCCGCTACCGCAAAGTCCCACTGGAAATTGCATCCATGCAAGCATATCGTCAATGTCCGTTTGCAAAATGTCCTGATGGTGGATCGTTGGTGGCTGTGAGCTTGGGATTGCTGCCTCCTGCCGACCTGTCTGCGCTGACTGGCAGGAGGAGGCTCGTCTGAGAGCCAGAGTCCACCAAAAACTGTCTCCCTGAACATGTGTCTGTGATATAAAGCAGATTGTTCCTGTCACCAGTGGTTGCAGCTGCTACTGACTGCTGGTTGTGCCGTCTTCCCAGCTTCTTGAACTGGCATGGCGGCAGGCAGCGTTGGGCATTCAAGCTGAAGCGGCGATGATAGAAACAGATCGCCCCGTTCCTGTGTCTCTTGGTGTCCATCCCGGCTACCAACCACGGCTCTGACCTCGCTGGAGTCCCTCATGGATAAGATGAGATGAGATTCAACTTTATTGTCATTACACATGTATACAAGGTAACGAAACGTGACTTGGCATTTGGGCACGCTCTGCAGAGCGCATCCAAGGCCGGGGCAGCCGCTAGGCGCCAGTCATGGATGCTGGTGCCGCTGCACTCACGCTGAGAGCCTGGTTGCTAAAAGGATGTGATCCACTTCCTGCGCCAGTGCGCGGTAGTCCCTGGTCACCAGCAGCGGCGAGTTGGCCAGGATTGCCCTCGCTGCAGCCGGTAGGCTCCCGAGGAACAAGTGGATGAACAGGAAGGATTCGTCGTTCTTCCCCATCAGCGCCAACATGCTCTCCATGAGCTCCACGGCTGATCTGTCACCTAACTCTGAACATGTTAGGGTTTCTCTGTCCTCTCATTGTCAGACAGGATATCGCGTTGGAGTAGCATCCGCTTGAGCGCTTCATATTTCCCTTGGGCCAGCGGCTCCTGGAGCAGGCTCGTCACCTGTTGCATGGTGCGCATCAAGCGCAGCAACCACATAGTAATATTTTGTGTCGTCCATTGTTATCTCACAGAGTGTGAACTGGGCTTCTGTGTGCAGGAACTATGTGGTTGGGTTGTGAAGTCAGAAGTCTGGGAGCTTGACTGAGACAGCGCCCGCGGCGCTGGTGCTCTCCCTCCAAGTAGTCTCCAGGGCGGTGCTCGGCTCGTTCTCCATAGCATGTCTTGGGTCACCAATGTGGAAGAAAGGAAACAGACGAGGCGGCGAGCTAGACAACACACAAACTTTATTTCTCTTCCAACATCAAGCACAGTACAGCTCCCTCTGGGTCTCTCTGCACCTTCCTTTTATAACCTTTAATTCCGTGCCATGAGACCCAGGGAGCCCAACAACAACACATTCAGTGGAACAAAGACATGTGTGGCACATTAACATCACATAACGCCAGTCCCGTTTCTCACACCCTCTCTTCCTCCAGCAGCTCTGGTGCCTCCTGAACTCCCTGGGGGGTGAATAGTCCTTTCTGTTCTGTCTGAGACCCCCCAGTACCACTTCCTCCTTCAGTCCATTGTTCCATTTTCCCCTGGCTCTCGACTCTGGGTGGAGAACCCCCACACAGTGCCATTGCATTACCATATTTACCAAAACCAACTCAAAATACATAAAATGCATATCAAATCAAAGTAAAACGAAATATATGTGCACCCATTAGCTAAAAGTTAACAAAAAATGATGAACATACTGTAGTTTAACCCCTTGCACTCTGGTCAGTTTCCCTAAAAACGCCAAAAAATAATGTACCCAAAGTAAATCAAAAGCTATTCTTCAACCCTTTGCAGCATCTTCATGGGGTTGGTCTCATTTAAAAGAAAACACTTTGAATTTTTTGGCAAAACAGTCATAATCTCTCTAAGTGCTCCTGCCACTGAGTAACAGTCATCTAAACATACTGAACTTGAAGAAAATAAATTTCGCCTGGGTGTTTTTTTGGATACAAATGCTTGCAAATAACACACAGCTGTCAGATCCGGGCTGGAAAATGCAACAGAAATGTAGAACTAAGTGTTATCCAGCTGAGGTCAAAATTTTGTAACAATACCACAAAAATTGAAAATATTACACAGCTTTTTTCTTAGGTTGTTCCCAAGCGTTTTTGAACTGTGCCAAATTGTGCCAAATGGCACAGTTTGGAAAAATGTCTGTAACTTTTGAATGATTCAATATAGAAGCTTCATCTTGGGCTCTAATGAAAGGTGAAGGGCTGTGTGTGGGTGGGGGGGGGTTGGTTATTCATTCATGAATGAATGAATGAACAAACAAGCCCCCACACACAAAGAAGCATGCCACGTAAAAAATGTGGCTTTTTTTTTTTACAAGAAAAAATAACCTACAGTGCACTAAAAATTATACTAAAATATCTGTAATGTAGAAGATAACAACTCCCACCCCCCCCCCCCCCCGCTACAGAGGACGGACATCGCCCATCGCTACATGATGGACCGCGGGGACGGTGCGCCGCGGTCTAGTACGCACAGTTGTACTAAAATATCTGCAATAATATCTGCAATCCGCTACAGAAGAGTAGCGGGGGGGGGGGAGGCGTTCACGGTCCGGACGCGGCACATGGGTCCAGTCCGTGCGCCGCGGTCTTCATGTTGCGATGACGCACAGTTGTAATTTACCGATCGGTCAAAAGTCATTTTGATTACAATTTTCAGGGATAAAGAATAATTTAGCTTATAACACTTACCTGTTCACAACAGCAGTGTCACTGGCGAACTTCTCTTCCTCATTGTCAGACGAACATGACGCTGGTCCGCTTGTTACGGACTCGTGGTTCTGGTCACGCGACCCGGTCAAACCATAATTCCATTATTGCGGTTTTGTGCTTCCATGTTTTGGCGAATGATTTTTCAAAACAAATAAGAACAGTAGTAAGAAAAAAAGACTGGCGAACGTGTGTGTGTCACCCAGCGGCTTACACAAAACAGATTTTACGCAAGGGATGCACGCTTTCGAACTTCTGTGCTTCAATTGGCTTGCTGTATTTGCAGCCGTCGGTAGGCGGGTCCTTCTTGCTAGGTTTTCAGTCATTGGTTCTTCAAGGTTTCAGAAACCCAATTCAAGGCTCTTATTAGTCGAATGAGAGGTCAATCACATCTAAACCAATCAAAGCACTCCTTTGGCTTTCTGTTTGCGGCTGTGTCTGTAGTGGAAGAACGGAAATGCAGCTTTTTTTTTCAGTGCGTACTAGGACGCACAGTCCTAGGGCACCCTCGTGCGCCCTAGGACGCAGAGACGTGACCGCCCGCAGTATCCCGGAGTGCAAGAGGTTAAACACTTTTACCAATCTGCCACAAGGCCTTAATTACCTAGTTCATGGTTAAAGCTACACCTCTCTCAAACTTGACAAAAACAAAAGAAAATCTCTCCAAACCACTGGTTAATAATTTTTGGTAGTCCAACAACAGGTGGTATCAAATTAAAAGACAGCAAGCACAAATTTGATTTGGAAACAGGAGACTGTCAGCTCCTCAGTGAGTCTTGGCTGCCTTTGGTCACTACACGTGGAGGAAGATGGGGGAGGAGGAAATTAAAGGAAGGTTACAGGCAAAAATCCTCCTTTTTCCTTCAAAACATTAAGGGCAGTATCTCACGGAGCAGCAAGTGCTGAGGAACGTTTGTGAACATTGCAATTGTTGGTGTTCCGTCAGGATTTGTATAAAGTTACCCAACAGTTTGTCAACAGCTTTTATTTTAGCGAACAGCTTTTTTTTTTTTTTTTTTAAGGAAAACTGTTTCTGCAGCAAGAAAAAACTGGCACTGTAAAAACTGTTGGTGAATTGTTGTGGAGCCTTTTACAAACCCTGACGAAATCCCAACAATCGTTTGTGAACATTCCTCAGCATTCACCGCTCTGTGAGATATGGGCTTAACATTTAAAATGAACAGTCTTAACTATGAATTATTTATTGTTATTTATTACCACAATAAATTTTATTTACTTTTTTCATCCATTTTTATTTTTTTTTAATTTTTAATGAATTATTGGAATTTGTGACCTGGGTTACATCTGCGCATGTAGTCCATTGCACTTCATAAAAATCTGTTGGATTGTTACACGTGCCACACTTCACACCAAAAAAACAAACAAACAAAAAAATCATCAAAATTTGTTCCTTCTTTTTGAACAACACTGCCAACAAACACACAATCCCACCAATTCCAGCTAAAACATAACCAAGCTATACTCCAGCTTTGCTGTACAGTAGACACTTTTGTAGTGCAGAATGGAAAAACATGTGACCATAATGTATAAAAATCTATATATTTTTTAAATTTATTTCAAACATGTAAACAAAGAAAATAAGATTAAAAGGAATTTTAAAGAAGGAAACGTAAACAAAGATCGTCAGCATTTTTCTAGCAAATCAAATCAACAATGTGTGTTTGAAAAGGATAAAGTTTAAAAGAACTTTTCCTAGTCCTCCCCCCTTTTACAGCCCTTTTTAAATGAAACTCAAAATGGAAATACTGCATGCAAAATCAAAAAACGAATAACAAAAGTACAATATTCACTAGAGCCAAACATTCAGACCCAGAACAAATCAGTCCAACAAAACTCTCACAAGTCCATTTCACAGCTGTTCAATACAGGATTTTTAAATAGTATTTAGTGAGTGTCCCACAGGTTTTTGTTTCATCAGTGAAATTATTCCATAATTAAACTCCTTTGGTTGCAATAGTGATATTTTGCGTTAGTTCTTACTTGTGTGTGCTTTTTTTTAATAGAAACATCCCTCTCAGTGACTCTCTCAATTTCTACATTCATTATGATTTTCTGGTTCAAATCAGTTCTACAATTCCCAAAGACAATGTATTTTATTTTGCTTATGTTCAGTGTTTATTTGCATCAAACCACCTCTTCATCTTTTTAATTTCCACTTCTACAGTATCCAAGAGTCTTTTCAAATTAAAGGGGTCACTGACTGCACTTTTTCCACATTTTAACAGCTCACACACGTCTTAATGAAATGTTGGTGACATATTTTGTTCACATTTTCTTTAATTTTTTTAAATTATTGAAGCAATTTTTTTTTTTTTTTACTTTTCCTGGCTTTCTTGAAACACTCTGATTTAAAGCCTGTCACTTTAAGAACCATCCTTCACCTTTTCAACTCCACCCTCCCTCTTACGTCAGTTAGCCATTATAGCTGACTAGCTTCTAGCCTCCTAGCTTGGATGAGCAGCGCTCTGGTTCACTGATCCACAGTTGATGGCGTATCTTGCATCAACCCAGCCTATCTCCCAATAATTTTGCAGTGATTCCACAACATATCACTAGCACCGCATGCTGGATGGCTTCCCCGATCACCGCAACCGAGACCTGGCCCCTAACCAGAGGTGAGCTACTGAGCCAAGGGATCTCAAAGGGCAGTGTCTCGCTCTGTGGGACTCCACTCTGCTCCCACAGCCAGGTGTGAGCTGGAGCGAGTACACTGCCCGCGAGAGCAGCACGGAGTTGCGGAGGATGGTGGGGGAGCTGGGCGTGAGAGCCAGCAGCCTCCAGCCAGCAGCATCTGGTCCCAGGACATTTTGATTGCAGTGAGCCGGAGGCTTCGTTGTTATTCCGCAGCAGATCGCCTGTACTGGAGGCTCGTGGCTCACATGGCCAGCTAAAGGCTAAAAGTAGCCTATTAGTCACTGAGCTATTAGCCCACAAGCTAACACTGTTACCAGAACACTTGCTGTAAGCGTGGCTTATATCTTTATTTTCTTCAGATCTTAGTCACGCTAATAGCCATCCCTGTTACCACCTGGTTCGGCGGTATGCCTCGCGTCACTGAGGCCCATCTCTCAGTGGCTTCGTTATGATTCTGCGGCAGAACGCCCATACCGGTGTGATGCCGAGAACTCCCCCGCCTACTGAGAGTTGCATCTGGGGGAGTTCTCATCATAACACCAGTATGGGTGTTCCACCGTGGAATCACGACGAAACCACTCGGAGATGGGTCGGAGTGAACCAGGTGGTAACAGAGATGGCTGTTAGGGTGACTAAAGGTGCCTTCACACAAAACGCGAATGGGCGAATTTTTCACCCAGCACGATTACATTATAACTCAATGTAAATACTGTACATGAATAGATATGAATTCACCATCTGGGTGAGATGGAGACAGGTGAAGCTGCCTTCATAACTTCCGCAGCAGTGTTCAACCTGCTGTGGAAATCCCCAAAATAACATCATGCTTAGGTTTACATTATTCGACAGGGGGCTCACCTGAAAAAGTTGTCCCTGCCTCAAAAACTTGATGGGTGTTTCCATTGCTGGCTTGCTAGCCTTGTTAGCACGTCTGTGGCAGGCATCCGTGGATAAATAACTCTGACATCCCGATTCAGCTGAAGAGCTCCTGATCCTTCTGTCTCCAGGTGAGTGTCTCATTTTCAAACTAGTTTACTCTCTAATGTTGATACTTTTACTCAGATGACGGCAGAATCTCAAAGCCAGCGCTATCTCTCGGACATGAATGCATGTGAAAGAGGCGCATGTGCTCGCCTCTTTCCATTGACTTTGTATGGATTCACGCCGCCTGTTCGCGTTTGGTGTGAAGGCACCTTAAGCTCTGAAGAAAATAACCGTATAAGCCATGTTAACAGCAAGTTTTCTGGTAACAGTGTTAGCTTGTGGGCTAATAGCTCAGGGGCTAATAGGCTACCTTTAACCTTTAGCTGGGCGTGTGAGCCACAAGCCTCCGATACAGGCGAGCCGCTGCAGAATCACAATGAAAACAATGGGAGATGGGCCGGAGTGATGCCAGGCACACCGGCAAACTAGGTGGTAACAGGGGTGGCTGTTAGGGTGACTAAGCCACGCTTACCAGTGTTAGCTTGGGGGCTAATAGCTCAGGGGCTAATAAGCTACCTTTAGCTCCCCCCCTTCCATCTACATGATGGACAGCTAGGCGGGCCAATAATAGAGCAGTGGGTGGGTCTTTAGGGTGGCAGTGGGTGGGCTTTTTCAAGACTTGATGTAGAAGAATTACCCGGAAGAATAAAAAATAAAACTAAAACATTTTGGGGAGTTTCTTGGAAAGAAAAACGAAATAAAGGCAGGGTGCTTTTTTCAGATCGTTGACTGTATGGAAAATTTGGGGCTAATTATGTGACCAGTTGACACATTTGAGACAGTTTAAACCTACAAACACACCATTTTTCAGTCAATGACCCCTTTAAGACTGCAGCAAAGTACATTTGTATCATCAACAAATAAAATAGTTTGCACTGATTTTGACACTTCACAGAGGTTGTTGATACAGAAGTTGAATAACGGTGGTGCCAACACTGACCCCTGGGACCCCACAAATAAGTCCCAGTAATTTTGATTCGATTGTGACTTGCATATTGTGATGCTCCTCTGCAACTCCGGCTGCTCTGCAGGTGTGACAGCTGCAGCCTTGACAGGTGGGACTTATTCAGACATTATACTCCCGCTTTCTGTCCACCAGCTATCCCTTTGCTGCAGCAGAGCTATCTGATATTCCGACAAATACTCTCAGGGTGCTCTGAGCGTGGCTGCACATGTGCCGGGACTGGCAGCCAGATGCTGTGCCCTCAGCCAGACCTCAGCGCAGACGACAAGCCCCGCAAGTGGTGATTGGCGTCTCTCATCGCGCTCTGCCCTGTTTGCCCCCATGGCTCGGGGCTTTGCGCCTCCACCGTAGCCTCCGTGCCAGCCTGACAGATGCCCCCGTCAGAGCAGATGTGAGTAGTGTGGAAGTGGTGAGGGATGGCAGGGCAGAGCTAGATCACTGTGTAATCAACGTGTGTAGCTGGGAGGTGATGGCGGGGCTCAGTGGGCACGCAAATATTTACAATTGGCCAGGCAGTCCTTGTAAACAGGAGTGGTTGTACAAAAGAGGCAGGTTGAATAATTGATAGGATGTAAGAGGATCTGGCTTTGGGGGATTTTGGAGCATTGATTCTGGCTGAGAGGGAGTGAGCAGGGGAGAAAGTGAAAGGCTTTCCTGGTGCCAGCCTTTATAAATGCTCCCCTCTTGCTTTCAGTCCTTACCTCTGTGCGTGCCAGGTGTAGTTTGTCCTTTCTGACTCTTTTTTTGTGCGAAGCTTTTCTGGGTGTAATAATAGGAAAGCCCTCATGCCAGTGCTTGACAATGGCATAGCCAGAAAGAAACAAAAGAACAGATGGCTGCAGAGAGCAATAATGAGAAAGAAAGAAAAGAAATGACAGAATAAGATGCTGGATGACTTAGAAAACTAAGTGGGAAATAAAAGTGACAAACAAGAAAAGGATAGAGAAACGATAGAAGAGCACTGCCAGTAAAAAGAGTTAAGAGAACAACAATGTCATTGCAAAGTATTTCATTCTTTATGCCCTTGGCACACAGTGTTCGAACGAGCCGGTGTGTGAAATAAGACCTGGATGATAGTCTTTAATAATTAGCTCTCACACACACCAAAGTGTACATACGTGTGCCACATGCCGCTGTAACCCTTTCATCTCGCCAGCTGCGGGGCTCATAAAACGAGCCGATATAAATAAATTCGCCAGCTTGGTTTCAAGCCCCGCTCCTAGTCTGCCAGCACACACACACACACACACACACACACACACACACACACACACACATTAGCCCACACAACACAGATGCGCAGACACCCACAGGCCCACATGCACACACACACGCACACACAGCCTCTTTTGACTTTCCACGCTTCACATTCATGTCATGTCCATAGACTGAGAAACAAGCTTATCTGTGGTTGTTTCACTCGAGCCCTCCTTTGCAGAAGCAACCGAAGACGTCTTGAAGTCTTATTCTTGTCTCGTCAAACAGAATAGGTATCAAGATGTGGCCTTTCACAGCATTGGTCACTGGTAAATGTGTTTCTGTCTTGTTATTGTTGTGCGAGTGATGGGCGCTCGCTATTCAAGTGGAAATTTTCCTTTGAACAAAGCTGTACAGCTGTACCATCAGGTGCATTCTTTGTATATTGCCTGCTTTTTTCATCACAATACATCACGACCATTGCACTTGAATATCCATGCAATAACATCAAACTTCAAAGTCTCACAAGTTCACAGTTTTCTCCTACACCCATCTGAATGGAACTGCTATTGTAATTTGAAGCCCTGCTCTTGCCTTACCTTGCAATTAGTTATGATGGCTATGCTAATTTTCCCCCTCTGGGCAACTCTCTTTGGTTTCCGATGATGCTCATCTGTTCAGGGGAGAGGTAATACAAAGGAGCCCTTTTTTGTGGGGGGCTGTGACTTGCGCTGAGATTTGCTTCATCTTTACTTCAAATAAGGCCCGTTTTGTGCGTGAAGTAACTGAGAACAGTGGGTGGTTTCTCGCAGACAAGAGACATGTGTTTGTTTGGCATTGGGTGGGTGGGTTACATCATCTAGCTGTCCGCCTCATGGCCATGCACTGCTCTGTCGAGACAAAGACAACGCGCTAAGACCATCATCAGAGGAAATTAGCTCAGTCGCATTGAAAACGCTCGCTTCTCACAATAGCCAGTGGCCATGCTAAATCATTAGCCTGTCACTTCGTTGGGGTTGAGTCCAATTATTCTCTCAATCCGCCTCCGAACCAAATTGCATTATTGCAATTATATCCATTGCATGACATATTGTCACAGCGAGGGTGTATAAGATGGGGAAAGGAGGAGCAGGGATGGAAAAAAATGAAAGAGATGGAGGGGGAAAATAATTTTGGTGGCATTATCAAGCACTGGTGAAAGTCTCCCTGTTTGCTCGCTGGCTCTTTAATAGGGCACACTGATTATGTTTTCTGCTTTGTAGGACCTTTGTGAGTTATTTAAATATTTCCTGCAATCACTCTTTCTCTTGATCTTTTCTCATTGATTAAGATAGGCGCTTTTCAAGACTTTGTTCTAAGACTTCCTTATACTTCCAACTTGTCACATTTTTTCCCACTTCTCATTCTCTCTTCATCATCACCCTCGCTGTACTGTATGCCTACACCCTCTCCCCTTGTCTTTCCTTCACACATCTCTCCACACGGCTTTTTCTGTCACAGCGCTCTTATCGTCAGACTGTCAGTGCTAATCAGGGCAATGGTGCATCACGGCACATTAGCTCTTTATCAAGGCCTTCCACCCTGATGAAGTCCGAGGTGCAATACGACACTGTCCTGTCAGCCCCGTCGGCAGGTCTGCTGGCATCACCTGCTTAAACTGTAGATCACAGCTGCAGCCACAAGAGTCAGCAAGGTCCCTGAGATGTGTGACCGGCAAACTGTTCAGCAGTTCACTGACCGACTTCCTGTCACTGCACTAATACTTCAGACTCAAGCTGAGACAGAGGAATCCTAATAGTGACACCAGATTCTCTCGTTTCCGTTAAAGCTCCAGTAGGTAATCAGACCTAGTTACATTTTTGGTGGCCCCCAAATTACAGGGGAAGCCATTTGTCCACACTACTGTAGTGTGGACTCTGCCATCCACTCGAGTTAGAATTTTTTTTTAACCTATATAATCAGTTTAAAATTGATGATATAGTTTAAAAATGAAATGAACCAAAGAATGAGATCGCGGATACAAGCAGCTGAAATGAGCTTTCTCTGTAGGATTGCTGGACTCACCCTTATGCTACGTGTCCACTGGTTTGACTGGTTTGATTTTTCGGAAAGTAATCCGCATACCGCAACCTGTGAGGCACGGAAAAGGGGCATGTAGCATAGTTGTCAGCTAGGCGGAGTCGAGCAATGCGGGAGGAAATACTGGAATAGTCATTATTAACCATGAGCAGATTGCTTTTTATAGTGCTGGTATATTTGTGCTACAAAAGGTGACTTTGTCGTTGTCGCTGCCGGTTTTGGGTTCACCCAATCCTGCAGACCCGCACAATGCATGTTGTATTTGACCGCCTGGTTCGAGAGCTTCAGCTGAATGAGCCCATGTTCCACTGCTCTCCATGCCTCGTTCCTTTGTATGTTGTTTCTATATGATGGTAAGGACTGGTCATATAGTATCGAGTTGCCTGAAACAGCGGTTATTAATTTCTCCTTCAAGTCTTCACAATAACAGGTAATGTACAGATTTGCTTCTCTTTCCCTCCCTCCCCTCTCGTCTTCTCCTCCAGCTGACTGGTCACTGGATTGGTCGACGGGTCCAGCTGTGGGCGGTCTTCAGCTCTTCGCTGCTACTGGACAATATGGCATCCTTGGTCTCCAAATCTTTAAAACAAACCAGCGAAAAGTGTTTCTAGCATCATTTTGTACGAGAAATAGTAGGTTCATTTAATGAATCTGTCGTTATTTGACATCAAAAACTGCTGGTTTAAAAGTTCAGGACAAGAGTGCTGTCTCTGGTTCATGACCGTACGGAAAAGATAATGACCGATGGAAAATTTTATGCAAATGAGCTGCAGGAGAACTCATGGGCAACTTGGCACACCACAGTACAGTTTTCCACCGCTCCGCACCCAAATGCTTTCCGCTGCATGTCCAATACACAGTGAATGGGAAGTGGAAAAACAACGGAACTAGTGGACACGTACCATTAGAGATAGATGAGGAGCTCAGTCATCTGGGAGAGGCTCAGAGTAGAACCGCTGCTCCTCCACGTCGAAATGAGTCAGTTGAGATGGTATGGGCATCTGATCAGGACGCCTCCTGGATGCCTCCCACTTGAGGTGTTTCAGGCACGTCCCAGTAGGAGGAGACCCTGGGGCAGACCCAGGACATGCTGGAGAGACTATGTCTCCCATCTGGCCTGGGAGCGCCTTGGTATCCTCTCTGAAGAGTTGGAGCTGGTGGCCAAGGAGAGAGAAGTCTGGGCTTCTCTGATTGAGCTGCTGCTTCTGTGACCCGGACCTCTGGAAAAGCAGTAGAAGATGGATGGATGGCTGGCTGGCTGGCTGGCTGGATGGATGGACAGATGGATGGATATAGGATCAGTAGGATATTTATCATTTTTCAAGAAGGGGGATGGTTAATATTCACAAATTTAGCACAAGGTACAAATGGATAAATGTAAATTAGGTGCAGATTTACAAGAGTAAGGTGCAAAATGATAAAAGATGCCAATTTAAAAATGGTGAATTACAATTTAATTGCACTGAATTAAAAAAAATAATTAGCATCCAGATGAACTCTGCCAATTTATGAGAAAAAAGTTGAAAATTTACAAGAGAAAAATCACAAATTTATGAGGAAAAAAGTTGCAAATTTTCAAATCTACAAGAAATTTACAGGTAAAATGTTGCATATTTACAGTAAAAAAGTTGCAAATTTTATGAGAAAAAAGTTGCAAATTTTATGAGAGAAAAGTTGCAAATTTATTGGGAAAAAAGTTTCAAATTTTATGACAAAAATTTGCAAATCTATGAGAAAAAGTTTGCAAATTTCAAGAAAAAAGTTGCAAATTTCCAAGAAAAAGCTGCAAATTTTTAAGAAAAAAAGCTGTAAATTTACCGATAAAAAGATGCAAATTTCTAAGAAAAAAGTAGCAAATTTCCAAGAAAAAATGGCATATTTTAAAGAAAAAAACTTGTAAATTTACCAGAAAAAGTTGCAAATTTATAGGAAAAACAAGTTGCAAATTACCAAGAGAAAAGCTGCACATTTTCAAGCAAAAAAGTCATAAATTTACCAGAAAAAAGTTGCAAATTTATATGAAAAAAGTTGCAAATTATCAAGAGAAAAGCTGCAAATTTTTAAGAAAAAAAAAAGTCACAAATTTACCAGAAAAAATTTGCAAATTTTCAAATTTACAAGAAATTCACAAGTAAAATGTTTCAAATTTACAGGGGAAAAGTTGCAAATTTACTGGAAAAAAGTTTCAAATTTTATGAGAAAAAAGTTGCAAATCTATGAGAAAAAGTTTCCAAATTTCAAGAAAAAAGTTGCAAATTTCCAAGAAAAAGCTGCAAATTTTTAAGAAAAAAAGTTGTAAATTTACCAGTGAAAAGTTGCAAATTTCTAAGAAAAAAGTAGTAAATTTCCAAGAAAAAAGGCATATTTTTAAGAAAAAAAAATGTTAAATTTACCAGAAAAAAGATGCAAATTTATAACAAAAAAAGTTGCAAATTACCCCGAAAAAGCTGCAAATTTTTAAGAAAAAAAGTCATAAATTTACCAGAAAAAAGTTGCAAATTTATATGAAAAAAGCAGCAAATTACCAAAAAAGCTGCAAATTTTTAAGAAAAAAAGTTGTAAATTTACCAGCAAAAAGTTGCAAATTTATAGGAAAAAACATTTATAAGAAAAAAGTTGCAAAACTTTGAGGAAAAAAGTTGAAAATTTATTTATAGCATTTTTGCATTTCTGCTTAGAACTGATGCTTCAAATTCATTTTATTCAGTTATGTAGTGTGACTAAAAAAAGGGTTATGATGGTATTGGGGGGCCAATTTTCTTTTTCCAGGTTTGGGGAAATGTCCCCCTTGTCCCCCCATGATTTAAGATAAGATAAGATAAGATAAGATAAGATAAGCCTTTATTAGTCCCACAATGGGGAAATTCCAGGATTGCAACAGCATAGGGATAGCAACACTCAGAGCAACAATCAGAAGGCAAGAAAAAACAACATCTAGTAAACATATGTCCATATTACTATAAATGTATATACAGTATATAGACACACAGTGCAGAGCATTATGGCTGGTGAATGTGCAGCAGAAAGTCTAAGCTCTCTCTCCGCGGATGCAGCGGGCCAGCTGGAAGTCTTTGGGCATGATGGTGACCCCCTTAGCGAAGAAGAGACCCACCAGGTGGGCCTCGCTGGTCTCCTGCAGAGCCATGACGACGAAGCTCAGGAAACGCAGGACGGTCTTGAAGTCCTGAGCGATCTCCCTCACCAGGCGCTGGGCGGGCAGCTCACGGATGAGCAGCTCCGTGGATTTCTGGTAGCGACGGATCTCTCTCAGAGCCACGGGCCTGTGACGGCGAGGCCTCTTCACTCTGCCGGTGGCCAGAGCGCCTCTCCGAGCAGCCCTGGTGGCTAGCTGTCTCCTGGGGGGCTTCTTCCTCCAGTAGATTTTACGGGCGGTCTGCTTGGTTCTTGCCATCGCTCTTTATTATTCTGTCTTATATTTCTTTCACGCCGCCTAAACTCCAGCCCGGCACCCGCGTCATTCTCGCTACAGCTCCTGGTATGTCGAGTTTCCCATTAGCACCGGGCGGCGGCCAAGTGCTAGCTAGCACTAGCTCCTCCCCGCTGTAACGTCTCCCGCTGCAAACCGTGGCTCCGTCCGCCGACCCGGGAGACCCCCGGGGCGATCCGTGCGTCCGTGATATATATACAGAGTGAAAGGTGTAGAAAGAAGAAGGAAGATAAAAAAAAGGCTGTTGCAACAGGCAGCCGACTCGTGTGGCGCCGCCGGTCCGGCGGAACCGGAACCGAAAAAAAAAAATAAATAAATAAAAAAAATTTATGCTTATGAATGATGGGGATCAGTGGATGGTAAGTGAACAAGGGGGGTGATTTTGGGTCATTTTGTTGGCAAGAGGGATGGCATCCCCCGCATCCCCCTTCAAATCACCTGCTGTTTTATTTTTATTGTGTATGGTGTGGACGGCCCTTTAGTGTCAGAAGAAAATGGGGGAAATATGGAACAACATGAGGGAAAACAGGGTAAGTACAGGACGGGTAGGGGGTACTTTGTTTTTTCCCTGTAGTTACCTATTTTTATGTTTTTTTCCTCCGTATTTTTATGTGGTAAGGTAAATATGAGATGAAAGTTGAAGCCTAACGGCTGCGGCTGCAATCCAGTCTTTGCAGCAAATAGCTCCCATTTTAGTCAGTGTTCTGCTCTCCACCTGGGGCCTCATGTTCAAATGGTACTTACGCACAAAAACATGGTGTACGTCCTTTTCCATGGAAAATTTCAGATATATCAACAATGAAATGACCGTGGAAATATGTGCAGCCCCATGGCAACTTCATGGCCGGCGTATGTACGTTTCTACTGATATTGGTCCGTTGGCAACACTTACAGTAGAAGTCATGTTGGGAAACTGATAATGACATGAAAATTATTGTACACACCAGAGACACATGATGAGAAAACATCCAAGTGTGCGCAATTAGATGAGTGGATATAAAAGCAAGCGCAAAGAAATGCAGAAAATGCCTCTAACAACAGAGGATTAGAGGATATTGAAAATCGCGCAATGAGAAGAGAAAGGGTATTTAGAGACAAAAGCTTTTCTGGCTCAGGATGATGACTGAAGCAGTTTGGGTTTCCAAGGGCAGTCTTTGTAGAACTGTGCTCAGAGCTAAGGCAGCTCTTGGACCACGACACGGCCAGAAGCCGTGCGCTGCCTGTTCCAGTGCAGGGGCTGAAAATCTCTGGGGTTTCTGGAAATGGGCATGCCAGAGGGAGCTGGCAGACCCATTGGGAATTTCCCAGTCAACCCTGAGCCAAGCTATGCCAGTGTCACAAATGCCCTTCAGGGCAGGATTAAAGGCGGCAAACGCAGGCTGTGAGTTTGCAAATTTAATAGTGGAAAAAAACACAATTACACAAACAAAACCTAACAAAACTAGCAGAAGCAGGTGGATAAAGGAAAAGCCCAAAATAGCAATAGCTAAGGCGAGAGGAGTCGCCGGCTAACCCTGGAGAACTAGACGTGGGACACACGCTAGGAATAACACAGAGAAAAAAGGCACTTAAGTCCGTATGTTGAGAGTTGAAAGTAGGGTGCTGTGCCAGACAATAGTGCACAGCCCCTTAAATAAGGCTAGAAACAAAATGAAACAAGTGATCGCAGGTGTGGGTACCTGAGCGGGCAGGAGAAAGCAAAGAAACAATTTAGATCAGCTGGGAGTGATGAGAGAAGAGGGAGCGATCGGAGTTGACAGCTGACAGGGCCACGCCCACGCAGAGCAAGACCCCAGAAAGCCACTGACAGCTGTCAACCCAGAGGGAGAGAACACAACAGAATACAAATATAATGGGATGGCAGAAAATAAAGACAAGAACTTCAAAAATGTAATTAACAAACTATAATGAACATAAATGGACAAATAAATCATACAGGGATACAATACAGGATATGTTCAGGTTCAGGTTACTTTATTTGTACCCGTAGGTAGATTTGTTTTGCAGTCAGGTGACATCCGTATTTACAAACCACAATTACATTCAACACAAACACAAACACAGGCACACATGAAGCTGACTACAAACATGATAAAAATACTCAAGGCTCCATCAATCAGGATATAAGACAAAGAGATGAGAGAAAAACCAGAGATAAGAGAGAAGGGTCATATTAAAAAGTTAGACTAGTCAAAGAGGTTAAAAGCTCAAAAGTCTAAAACCCAATAAAAGATTTAGAACCCAAACAAAAAACCTACAAAAATAAGTAAATATAAAATGAAATTAATAAATAGGTAACTAAATGGTAACTAATTTTTTTTTTTTTTCCCGGTTCCGGGGCCACAAGAGTTGGCTGCCTTTTGCAACAGCGGCTCAATTCTGAGTCTTTTTATCTTCCTTCTTCTTTCTGATCCGATGATAACTTTCTGATCCGGCACACCTTTCACTCTATATATATCACGGACACACAGATCGCCCCAAAGGTCTCCCGAGTCGGCGGACAGAGCCACTGTCTACAGCAGGACACGATACAGCAGGGAAGAGCTAGCTAGCACTCAACCGCCAACGTGCTAACGGAGAAACTCGACATACCGGGGAACTGAAGTGAAAACGACGCGGGTGCCGGGCTGGAGTTTAGGCAGCGTGCAAGAAATATAAGACAGAATAATAAAGAGCGATGGCAAGAACCAAGCAGACCGCCCGTAAATCTACTGAAGGAAAAGCCCCCAGGAAGCAGCTGGCCACCAAGCTGCTCGGAAAAGCGCTCCGGCCACCGGCGGAGTGAAGAAGCCTCACCGTTACAGGCCTGGTACCGTGGCTCTGAGAGAGATCCGTCGCTACCAGAAATCCACGGAGCTGCCCATCCGTAAGCTGCCCTTCCAGCGCCTGGTGAGGGAGATCGCTCAGGACTTCAAGACTGACCTGCGCTTCCAGAGCTCCGCCGTCATGGCTCTGCAGGAGGCCAGCGAGGCCTACCTGGTGGGTCTCTTTGAGGACACCAACCTGTGCGCCATCCACGCCAAGAGGGTCACCATCATGCCCAAAGACATCCAGCTGGCCCGCCGCATCCGCGGAGAGAGAGCTTAGACTTTCTGCTGCACATCCACCAACCACAATGCTCCGCACTGTGTGTCTATATATATATATATTTATAGTAATATATACATACGTATACTAGCTGCTCTTGTTTTTTCTTGCCTTCTGATTGTTGCTCTGAGTGCTGCTATCCCTGTGCTGTTGCAATCCTGGAATTTCCCCATTGTGGGACTAATAAAGGCTTATCTTATCTTAAATTATGTGCAATATATTATTACAACTTGTTCAACTCTTTGACAGCAGCAGGAACAAAGCTGTTTTTGTAGCGCTGGTTTTTACTTTTTGGGACAGCAAACCTCCGTCTTGAGGGAAGAAGCTGAAAGTGGTAGTGCAAAGGGTGGGAATCATCATTTAAAATGGAGGTAGCAATCCTCTGTACCTGTCTGGTGTACAGGGATGTCAGGCTCAGCTGTGACTCACCAAGCAAACGACTGGACCATCTAACTACCTGATCCAAGGATTTCCTCTGTTTCAGTTTTATCTGACCAAACCATGACACTAAAGAAAAGGATAAAACAGATTCAATAAAAGCCCGATAAAACATTGTCATTATGGTTCGGTCAATTTGGAAGCGTGCAAGTTTCCTTAAACAACGCAAATGTTGCTGACCCTTTTTGCACACCCTTTCACAGTTCTCTTCAAAGTTTAAATTACTATCAATAATCGTCCCAAGATATTTGTAGGATTGTACACATTCAGTGGTCTGGCCTTGTAGTACGGTGAATTCATGCCTGGTAGTTTTCCTCCTAAAGTCAATAATCATATCTTTAGTTTTTGTTGTATTCAGCTGCAGGTAGGAATCCTCACACCAGTGAACAAAATCATCAACTACTGGGCCGTGGCCACTCTCACCATCCTGGAGGAGACTGACAATAACTGAATCATCAGCATACTTTATAATGTGTCTGTTGTCATGTCTGCTCCGACACGTTTGTGTACAGGATGAAGAGTAGTGGTGACAACACACACCCCTGAGGAGAGCCAGTAGAAGAGCACTTTTGGTCAGACAATGTATCATTGACCCTTACTCTCTGTGTCCTGTTGGTTAAAAAATCCAGAATCCAACCCACCAGATTATTGCTCAAATCAAATTGTTGCAGGAGCTTTTCAACTAAAATATGAGGTTGGATTGTATTAAAGGCGGAAGAAAAGTCCACAAATAAAAGCCTGGCATGTGTCCTGTTAAAATCCAGATGTTTAAAAAGCATGTTAAACAGAGTGACAGTGGCATCCTCCACTCCTCTGTGAGGCCTATAGGCAAACTGCAGAGGATCCAATGCGTGCTCAGTCTGCTTTAGGACCTCAAATCTGACCAGTTTTTCAAAAATTTTTATTAAAATTGAAGTCAAAGCAACTGGTCTAAAGTCGTTAACCGTTTTAGGACAGCTGGATTTTGGAACGGGGACAGCCACGGCATCTTTTCAGATCTTAGGCACATGTTGTGCCTGTAAGGACTTATTGAAAATGTAGTGAAATACAGGACTCAATTCCTGTGCACAGGACTTTACCAAGAGCCCACATATATTATCAGGGCCCTGACTTTTGTTCACTTTTACAGCACAGAATGCCCTTTTAATATCCTGCACCTCAATATTGTCATATCCGGCTCTAGGGAGCCGGGCAATCAGAGCCAGGGACAAGCCAGTGAGTCGAGATGTTTTATTCTGGGTAAGGGATAAGGGATGAGGAGAGCACAGACACTCATACAGACGTACATTCTCAGGCTGCACAGCGCAGGGGTAGGTAGCTCGTACCGGACATGGGGGTAACAAGACGTGCATACTCACAGCGGGATACAAACACCGGAATGCTGCAAGGGGAGTTGAGGCTGACACCAGACGAAGGGGCTTCAGCCTAGCAGTGCTTATGTCGCAGCCCCGAGTCATCGAGGCTGCTCCTATTTATCCTCATTGGCAGCGCCCCAGCTGATGAAGACTAATTGGCCCCAGCCGTCCATAATGCTGCCAGCTGGGAGCCTGCTGAGACGCTGCTCAATGGGAAGCAGGGATGAGGGAAAACATGGGCTGAGTGCCGAGACGGCATCTCAACCCATGGTGACAGAGCCCCCCCCTCAAGGTCGGGCTCCTGAACGACCAGGAACATCCCAGCCCCCCCCCCCCCCCCCACCTAGGGTGGAAGGAAGGGAGGCAGGACCGGAGGGGAAGAAGCCAAGGGAAGGACAACACCAATGGGGCAATGTAGGGTAGCGGGAAAAAAAAACCCAAATACAACACTGACAAAACAGGGAATAATTAACCCAAGTACAGATGGGGAGAAGAACTGGGTCAGCACGCCGGTTACACACTACTCAGAGAGTACCAACAATGCGTGACCCAGAGCAAGGAAAAAAAACCACCAAAAAGGTACAGGGCAAAAATGCTGAGTATGGTCAAAAAAAGGGGAAACACAATACACAGCACCAATATAAGTACATACACACAGTCACCAAGAAAAGTGAAGGTGACTGGAACAAATGGACAATTACAGAGCATGGTGTTACGGAAAACAAGGCACATGACTCTATAATGAACAAACAGGACATAAAAAAGAAGTACTGAGTGCAGGCAAAGAAAAACCCACACACACGAATATATAAATACCCACAGTCACCTAAAGAAATGAAAGTGACTGGAATAAATGGATAACTGCAGAGCATGGTCTGAAAGGAAACAAAACATAACTCTACAATGAAAAAACGAGGCTAAAAACATGGCACAAAAAGTAAAATGCTGAGCATGAGCGATGGAAAACACAGCACTATAAAAACGAATCCACCAACAGGACAAAACATTACACCCGAGTGACCTTAATAACAAAAGAAAAAGTGACACCCGAGGTGAATGGCAGGCAGAGTCCAAAAATGGCCGAGATGGCTCCGGAGATCTCCCCGCCCATTGTCCAGCTGGCGAATCAGGGGAAGAGAAATGTTCGGACGGCGAACTCTGGACCCAGATCCCAGGAATCCAGTCCACCGGCAGCCGAACCAGGCCGCCCAGAGGCAAACACAGACCAGTGGGGGGAACCAGATCACCGAACCGAAAGTCTTGTGGGTCGGTTGTCGACCCGCATCACTCAAACACCAGGACCGTTGAGACGGACGAAGGGTCAGAGCGGATCCCGGTGGAAGAGGCTCAGGGGAGAGCCGATGACGAGGGCGGCGGGCGTCAGGCCGCAGGAAAACGGCCACCTCCTCACCGGACCTGGGCAACACTGGGGCAGCACCCACGTCGGACCCCGATCGGGCCTCAGGCGAACCCACGTTGGACCCCGATTGGGTCTCGGGTGAACCCACGTTGAATACTGCACCAGAACCGACCTCCAACGTTGAACCCGGACCCTCCAGCACCACGAGGAACGGCAACTCCTTGCCGGTGACCCTGGAAGAAGGCTCAGAAGAGAAAACAGAACCGGGATCAGGATCACCGGCAGCGCCAGAACCCGGCGAGACAAGCTCAGACGCAGCGGGTGGCTGCACCCTGCTCGTCTCCCCTGGAGATAGGCTGAAGTGCTCAAAGATAAAAAGAGAGAAAAGAAAGGAGAGCACTCGCCTGATCTCGGGTTCTGACGCCATCCAGGACTGCGAAGATCCAGGATCCGTCGTCAGGAGGTCGTTGTCAGGCTCCCATCTAGCCGCGTCGGGCCCCGCAGCCAGCACGATGGTCAGCGCAGCTTGAGATTCCTCCAGCTCCGGTAACCCCGCCGACGATCCACACGGCGTGAAGCCAGAAGAATCTCGTCCCGCTGGACCGAACCGCTCCTCCCTGGAGACCCGGGGACGCTCAGTCGTCGGCGTAGACTCCACGCAGCAGTCAGTCCCCCTCCTCCGTCCGCAATGTAGCTGCGGAACCACAGGCCCTCTCCATATCCCACCACGTTGACCCGGAGCCGGGGACCGCTCGGCGGAGAGAGACACAGAGGATGCGGGATTAGGAATACAGGTTACAGCAGGTGGGGAGAGTTCAGGGAGCTGCGAACCCTGAACTTCTCCAGGGATGTGACAGAGCAAATCATTAAGCAGGTGTGAAAAAACAATGACTTGCCTGCCCCCTGGAGGTTGAGTATCGCCTGCTGTAGTGGATTCTGCTTCTTCCTCTCCCCGCCCGGCGATAACGGAGGACCCCCCGGGAATTCGTCTGAGGATCGCTCGCGTTGTCTCCAGCAGAGAGCTCACCAGGCCGGGATTCCAGGCACACACAGCGGTCAGGAAGCGCGTCGAGGAGGAGGGGGAAACAGCCGGGGTGAGCCAGTCCGAATGTCCAGGAATGACAGCGGGGGAACGAGGCTCAGAGGACGAGGCTGTAGAATCTCCACACTGATGAGGCGAAGGGATGACAGCTGCGTGGGAGGAACGGTCCTGACGATGACCCAGAACTGGATCCGGACGAGGTTCGTGCAGAGGTGACTCGGCGATGTGATGGCGGCTATTCCCAGGGAACGAAGCGAGGGGGAAACCCAGGATTCGCCGCTCCAGATCAGAGATCGAGGCGAGGAAGGCGCCGAGCACGGGAAAGCTTCGTAGCCCTGAAGTCCTCTCCATCAACCTCACTGCCGCCGCCACATGCCAGAAGGTGGTGGCAGGAAACACAGTAGAGCTCGCGACAGCCACTCGACCCCAGACATAACTGCTGTCAGCTGCGGCTCCTTGAAGGGAATCCCGAGTGACGTGGCGCAGGTCGGGGAAAGCCCTCTGGTTGGCGCGAACTCCCGGACTGGAATGGCGGCAGGAACGGGACTCCGAAGCGGGGAAAGGCGTCGACCACTTCGACTTCCTGCCGGGATTTCCATCCACCCCATGGAGCTTCTCTCGCTGTGTACCTGCAGCGTCTATCCTGGCGCTGTCCTCCAGATGGAACACAGAATGAGGGTGACAGCCCAGGAATTCCTCAGCACGGCCCGGATGCCAGCGTCTCGCGTTGGAGGCGTCGTGCAGGGTGAAGAGCGTCCCGTCGACAGCCTCCGAGATGGACCTCAGCTCGTCGCCCTGGCGCCGGAAGTGACTCCTGGGAAACGGCATGCTAGCAGCGCTGACACCCGGACAGAAAGGTACATTTCCACGGCGACTCACGGCCGCCGGTAACTCTTCTGGCTGCGACATACTGTCATATCCGGCTCTAGGGAGCCGGGCAATCAGAGCCAGGGACAAGCCAGTGAGTCGAGATGTTTTATTCTGGGTAAGGGATAAGGGATGAGGAGAGCACAGACACTCATACAGACGTACATTCTCAGGCTGCACAGCGCAGGGGTAGGTAGCTCGTACCGGACATGGGGGTAACAAGACGTGCATACTCACAGCGGGATACAAACACCGGAATGCTGCAAGGGGAGTTGAGGCTGACACCAGATGAAGGGGCTTCAGCCTAGCAGTGCTTATGTCGCAGCCCCGAGTCATCGAGGCTGCTCCTATTTATCCTCATTGGCAGCGCCCCAGCTGATGAAGACTAATTGGCCCCAGCCGTCCATAATGCTGCCAGCTGGGAGCCTGCTGAGACGCTGCTCAATGGGAAGCAGGGATGAGGGAAAACATGGGCTGAGTGCCGAGACGGCATTTCAACCCATGGTGACAAATATTAAAGTGCTGATTGTCTTTGAGTTTCTGTTTCAAATCTTGGGTTTCTGTGCTAAAATCAGAGGAATCAAAACGACCATAAAAACAATTAAGAGCATTAGCCAGCTCTGTGTCTGAATTAAAACCATCTAAGAACACACGATTACTGCACTCTGTGCTCTGAAGGCCTGCAATAGTTTTCATACTGGCCCAGGCTGAACCAAGTTTCTTTGTTGCCATCTTGCTTTCCAGCTCTGATTTATAATTCTGTTTTGCTCTTAAAATTTCGGACTTCAGCTCTTTTGTGGCAGCCTGTAGCTCAGAAACAGACCCCTGTTTAAAGGCAAGTGCTTTCCTCTTCAAGCAGGATTTAACTGATTTTGTAACCCATGGCTTGTTGTTGGGATATATTTTGACACGTTTACGTGGAACGATCATGTCTCTGCAGATAAATGACAGTAAATGATGGTACGGTAAATCTACGGTAAATGACAGGAAGGCAGCTCAAAATGACAACACAGTACAAATATGAAAAAAGGCAGAAAGACTAAGTCCGGAGGAATCACCCAGGTACATCATATTCATATACAATGCAGTTGAACAGGCCAACATCAAAGTGCAATTTGCAGCGAAAGCCAGTTTTCCTAATGATTCTAATGAACAGCATTATTGAGAGCAAACTACAAGCTGGCACTGTGTGGATGGGTGGCTTCTTGGTGAGTAAATTCATGTAATTGTCCTAAATAACCCACCTCATGTGCAACGCGCCTGTGCGTCCCCAAATATCACCCTGTCTTCAAGGCTTCATTGCAATGCCGTGGTTTGAGTAAGTGACTTTCTTTTTTTGCTGATTAAATTACAGTTTCACAGCATTCTACCAAGCTCCCAATTACCTCTGTATGTACAGTAGTTATGTCAATAAACACATGTGTAAAGTTTGAAATGCAACAATGTGAAGCGAACAGAAGTGATCCAGCAGCGGCGGCGGCGGTCAGTCAGCGCAAAGGGAAAACCGGAGGAAATTGTTGAATTAAAGTCACAAGTTAAGTTGTCATGCGAACTTATTTATAACTGGAGGACCTTATGACTGGATTTACCGCTGCCGTGTGTTTCTGGCTGCTTTCGTGCTGTAACTACACAGAAAAAGTCATGGATTTAGCCGAGTTTACTCAGGAGTTCAGAAGTTAAAAATGTGTGATTTTTTCTGAGGAGAGGCTTCACCATGGCAGACTGGAGGACCTTCAACGTCGTGATTTTGGGACTTGGTTTTCTCTTCATTTTCACCACCTTCACCACATGTGGAAACATTGAAGTACGACACGAAGCGGCTCAGTTCCCGGTAAGGGCTTACCGAAGGAACCAACCGAGGCGGCTCAGTCCCCGGTGAGGGTTTACCGGACGAACCAACCGAGGCGGCGATTGGGAGCTCGGGCGCGGCATTGGTGAGAGACAGGGGCCACCTGGATCCAGCAGGACAGTGGCCTGAATCGGTGCCCAATTGCGAGGCCCAGCCGAGGAACTACCAGACTGACGGCGGTCGGTGACAGGGCCTAGAGGGGGCCTAGAGGAGAAGCCACCCAGCCGGACGACAGCGAGCAACGGTGATCGGCCACCGATCGGCGGAGGTGATCGGTGGATTAGAGCTGCGCCGGCGGAGTGCGACATAACTGACGGGGACGGGGCCCAGCGGAGGAGCCGCCTAGCCAGACGGCGACGAGTGGCTGTGATCGGTGGATTCCGGCTGCGCCGGCGGTGCACGACATAACTGGCCAGGTAGACGGAGGCAGGCACCGGCGATAGACGGCGGTGATCTGCGGAGCTGAGCAGCGTCACTCGGCGGAGAAGCTGCGCAGGAGCGGCGGGTCCAGTAGCGACCGAGCTAGTTGAGGCCTAGCCGGATTCTCTGCTTATTTCTATCCACAGGTCAGTAAAATGCCACCCAAAAAAGAGGAAATGGAAGAAATTAAAAAAACTCTGAACTTTGTGTTAGAAGAATTGGCCAAAGTGACTAAGATAAGATAAGATAAGATAAGCCTTTATTAGTCCCACAACGGGGAAATTCCAGGATTGCAACAGCACAGGGATAGCAACACTCAGAGCAACAATCAGAAGGCAAGAAAAAAAACAAGCAAGCAAGAGCAGCTAATAAACATATGTACGTATTACTATAAAATATATATATATACACACACACACAGACACACAGTGCAGAGCATTGTAGCTGGATGGAATAAATATATGAATATATGAACACACAGTGCAGAGCATTGTAGCTAGATGGAATAAATATGTAAATATATAAACACCCACAGTACGGAGCATTGCAGCTAGGTGGAATAAATATGCAAGTATATAAACACACACAGTGCGGAGCAATGTAGCTAGATGGAATAATATGTAGATATATAAATATATAAACACCCACAGTACGGAGCATTGTAGCTAGATGGAATAAATATGCAAATATATAAACACACACAGTGCAGAGCATTGTTGCTAGATGGAATGAAACAGCATAACCGTCTACTTAGTTATCCTACATGGTATGATTATGTGCCCATACATATTCTCACCCTCCATAGCGACCGGTATGTTCCTAGTTGTATGCCGGAGAGGACCATTGTGTAAGTCTATTGCATCTTTTGCATTCAAAAAACTATTAGTTTGTTACGTCTTTTTGCTATCTCTGCGAGCAGCCCTGCTTAGGTTGTACAGTCTGACAGCCGTTGGTAGGA
Organism: Pholidichthys leucotaenia; assembly: GCA_020510985.1. Taxonomy (NCBI): domain Eukaryota; kingdom Metazoa; phylum Chordata; class Actinopteri; order Cichliformes; family Pholidichthyidae; genus Pholidichthys; species Pholidichthys leucotaenia. The sequence continues at coordinate 182,157,600 of CM035837.1, read as the reverse complement.
AGGACCTACGAAACCTCTCGGTTGTGCACCTGGGATGATGTAGTCTGCTGCTAAATGAGCTCCTCAGTGCATTCAGTATGTCCTGCATAGGGTGGAACTCGGACTCCAGCAGAGATGACAGTTTAGCCACCGTCCTTCTCTCTCCTATCTCCTCCATCGGATCAAGGCGCTGCCCCAGGACAGAGCTAGCTTTCTTAATCAGTTTGTTCAGTCTCTTCCTATCGGCTGCAGTAATGCCACTGCCCCAGCAGACCACTCCAAAAGTGATGGCTGATGCCACCACCGTGTCATAGAATGACTTCAGCAGCGCCCCTTGTACACCAAAAGACCTGAGTCTCCTCAGCAGGAACAGCCTGCGCTGTCCCTTCTTGTAGAGTGCATCAGTATTGTGTGACCAGTCTAGTTTATTGTTCAGATGAATACCCAGGTACTTATAGGATGTCACCATCTCGATGTCTGTTCCCTGTATATTTACTGGTACTGTGAGGGGCTGCCCATGCCTGCGGCAGTCCACCACCAGCTCCTTAGTTTTCCTCGCGTTGATCTGGAGGCAGTTCCGATGGCACCAGTCCACGAAGTCCTGGATAAGCCCTCTGTACTCAGCTTCATCTCCATTGGAGATGAGGCCAACGATCGCAGAGTCATCAGAGAACTTCTGTAGATGGCAGTGTGTTGTGTTGTGTGAGAAGTCCGCAGTATAAAGAGTGAACAGGAAGGGAGCCAGCACCGTTCCCTGGGGGGCCCCCGTGCTACTGATGATCGTGTCGGACACACAGTCCCGGGTTCTCACAAACTGAGGCCGGTTCGTGAGGTAGTCCAGGATCCATGATGACAGGTGCTGGTCCACCCCTGCGCGCAGCAGCTTGTCCTTCAGGATCATCGGTTGGATGGTGTTGAAAGCACTGGAGAAGTCAAAGAACATGATCCTCACCATATTCCCGGGCTTCTCCAGGTGGGACAGAGAACGGTGAAGGAGGAAGATCACCGCATCCTCCACCCCAATGCCATGCTGGTAGGCGAACTGGAGTGGATCCATCGCTGGTTCCACCAGGGGGCGGAGGTGAGCAAGGAGCAGTCTCTCCAGGGTCTTCATCAAGTGGGACGTCAAGGCCACCGGTCTGTAGCTGTTCAGGTCTTTGGGGTGGGAAGTTTTTGGTACAGGTACCACACAAGATGTTTTCCACAGCTGTGGTACCCTCCCCAGTTTCAGGCTCATGTTGAAGATATACGTCACAATCCCACACAGCTGGTCTGCACAGGACTTGAGGAGCTTTGCGCTGATGCCGTCCGGTCCCGGCGCCTTCCTCGCCTTGATCTTCCTCAGCTCCGTCCTCACCTGGGTCCTGGTCAGGGTCAGGATGGGGGGCTGTGTGTTGGGAGTGGGGGGGTGTTGGTAGAGTGGGGAGTGGGCAGCAGGACTTGATTTCTTTAGAGGCAGCAGTGGTTGTTGTGCAGTCAGGGGGGAGGGCGGTTGGTCAAATCTATTGAAAAACAGATTCAGGTTGTTCGCCCACTCCCTGCCCCCTGTGGCCTGGGGGGAGGTATTCTGGAGCCCCGAGATGGTTTTGAGGTTTCTCCAGACCCCGCTGATGTCGCTCTGTTGCAGCTTGTCCTCCATCTTCTTCCTGAAGCTGTCCTTGCCTTCTCTGATCTTTCTCCTCAGCTCCCTCTGTACGGACTTCAGCATCTCCCTGTTCCCTGACCTGAAGATCCTCTTCTTCTCTCTCAGAAGTGTTTTTATCTCAGGGTTGATCCAGGGTTTGTTGTTTGAGTGACGCCGTATGGTCTTGGTGGGAACGGATTTGTCCACACAGAAGCTGAGGTAGCCCGTGAAGGTGTGAATGAGGCCATCGATGTCCTCACCATGTGGATCGCAGAGCTGCTTCCAGGCGGTGGCTTCAAAACAGCCCTTTAGGGTGTCCATTGTCTCCTCAGACCATAACTCCACAGTGTGCATGGCCGGAGGTTGTCTGTGCACTAGGGGTTTGTACACCGGCCGGAGATGAACCAAGTTGTGATCCGATCTCCCGAGTGGGGGTAGTTGTGATGAGGTGTACGCCTCCTTAGTGTTTGCGTAGAATAAATCCAGTGTTTTATTGTCTCTAGTGTGGCATGTGACATACTGGGTGAACGTGGGTAGAATGGGAGACAGTGAAACATGGTTGAAATCGCCTGAGATGAGGAGAAGAGCATCTGGGTGTTCTGTCTGCAGCCTGCTGGTTACTGAATGGATGACGTCACGTGCTGTCCCAGCGTTCGCCGTCGGATTTGCATAAACAACAATGCAGATCACGTGTGAGTGTTCTCTCGGGAGATATGTAGGCCTCATGCTAACAGCTAGCAACTCAATGTCTTTGCTGCAGTGTCGTTGTTTAACAGTGATATGTCCCGGTCTGCACCAGTTGTTGTTAACATACATGATCACTCCACCGCCCCTAGCCTTGCCACTGTCTGGTGTTCGGTCAGCTCGTATCATGTGAAAACCCTCCAGCTCAATGTTAGCATCTGCTGCTAGTTCAGTTAGCCACGTCTCAGTAAACAAAAGGAGAGAGCACTCCCGGTATGTGCTATCATAACGGGAGATTAACGGGACTAGCCAGCAGGACAAAATATTAGACCTAATACAGGAGGTACAAGCCCTACATTCAATAATAAAAGAAAAAGACAAAAAAATTATGGACCTGGAGCAACACGGGCGTCTTTTGGAGCAACGCGTCGAGGATCTTGAACAAGGTTCTCGCATTGATGACATAGTTATAAGTGGACTAGACATCAGATATCAGTCGTACGCCCATGCCGCTACAGGACTGAGTGGTGAACATGCTTCCATAAGTGAATCAATGTCCTTAGAAAACCAAGTGCTTCAGTTCCTTAATGATAAAGACATTAAGGTAGAAGCCAATGCGATCTCAGCCTGTTATGCTTTACCGAAGAAAGATAACAAAACAAAGAAATCAATTGTGATGCGCTTTGTGAACAGGAGGGTGAAAAATGACATACTGAGGCAGGCCAAAAAACTAAAGGAAACTCAAGTTTACCTAAATGAACACCTGACAAAAAAAAACGCTGAATTAGCAAGGCAGGCACGGATGCTAAAGAAACATAATAAGATACAGACAACCTGGACAAGAAATTGTAGAATTTGGATTAAACTAAATGGAACACCTGAGCAAGCAAAAAGTATAATGATCAGAGATGCTACTGACTTAGATAAATACAGATGAACACTGACTATGAAACACAGAGTGAGGAAACTCAAACTCTAAAAATATGCCACTATGCTGAACATAAACCACAAGAGATGGAGAATGATATTGATCCTGATAACCACTTTTTCAATAATATTCATAACCACTGTGAATATTACACTGAAAAGCAATTCAAAAGTCAAGTGCAATTAGATGGTAAACTGTCAATAATACACTTCAATAGCAGAAGTCTTAACAAAAACTTCTCACAGATTCAGGACTATTTAAAACAGCTAAACAGAAAATTCACAGCTATAGCAGTCTCTGAAACCTGGCTTAATGAAGACCAGGCTCCCCTGATGGCAATAGAGGGATATCAGATGTTTAACATTAACAGATCTCAAAAAAAGGGTGGTGGTGTTGCACTGTATATTGATGACCTATATAGATGTAAGCTTGTAAATGAAATGTCCTCAGCACTACCAGGGATTCTGGAATGTGTTACTGTTGAGATTGACCTAGACAAAACAAAAAATCTAATCATAAGCTGCATATACAGAACGCCGGGAACTTGCATTGAGACATTCAGAGATAAATTAGTCGAGCTGTACAATAATATTACTAGTAAGAAAATGGTAGCAATTTGTGGAGATTTCAATATTGATCTACTTAATCCACATCAACAAAATGTAGTTACAGAGTTCATGAACTCTATGTACAGCATGAGTCTATATCCCACAATAACACATCCCAGTAGAATCACAGCTCACTCTGCTACACTTATTGACAACCTGTTTGTCAATATTCTCGACAAGAAAATAGAAAGTGGATTATTGATAAATGATATAAGCGACCACTTGCCAATCTTTGCACTTATCCATGGCCACACGGGGCCCAACCCAGAAAAAATCTCAAAATCGTTCAGACACAAATCATCAAACGCAATCAGTTCTTTTAAAGAGGACTTGCTGAAGCAAGACTGGACAGAAGTCTATGTATCAGATGTAAATGAAGCCTATGACACATTTATAAACATTGTAACCACTCTTTATGAAAAAAACTGCCCATTAGTTAAAAAAAAGCTTAAACACAAATTTACTGACAAACCATGGCTAACCAAAGGACTACAAAAGGCGTGTAAAAAGAAAAATTTATTATATAAAGCTTTCATAAAGAAAAGGACAAAAGAAGCAGAGCAGCGGTATAAAACATACAAAAATAAGTTAACATATATAATAAGATGTAGTAAAAGAGACTATTACAGTAAAGAACTGGAAAAAAACAAAGACAATATTAAAAATACATGGACAATAATCAACAGTATCCTTGGAAATAAAAGCAGAAATACCAGCTACCCAACTAACATTCCAAAAAATAATAAATCGACTCCGAATGTGAATATAGCTTCACCTGCAGATGAATTTAATAATTTTTTTGTTAACATTGGACCTAAACTGGCCCGAGAAATACCCACTACGGTGCCAACAGGTGATTCAATATGCAATAACACTGCTGTAAAAGACACCATCTTCATAAAGAACACAGACGAAAGAGAGGTCATTGAAATTGTTAAATCGTTCAAAAGTAAAACATCTACTGACTGCGATGGTATTGATATGCTACTAGTCAAAACTGTTATCGAATGCATAGTGAAACCACTGACGTATATCTGTAACCTGTCTCTCCAATCAGGTATATTTCCCAATGCAATGAAAATAGCTAAAGTAATTCCGATTTACAAGACAGGCGACAGAGGGGAACTCTCCAACTACAGACCAATTTCACTATTACCGCAATTTTCCAAGATACTTGAAAAAATATTCTATGAGAGAATTGACAACTTCATACTGAAGAATGATTTATTGTGTGAGCAGCAATATGGGTTCAGACACAAAAGGACAACAGCATATGCCTTAATGGAATTTACAGAAAAAATATCAACAGCCATTGAAAATAAAGAGTATTCAGTTGGAGTATTCCTGGATCTTAAAAAAGCATTTGATACAGTAGATCACAATCTATTATTAAAGAAACTACAAAATTGTGGTATTAGAGGGGTAGCACTGTCCTGGTTAAGACGTTACTTAAAGAATAGATATCAGTTTGTATGTGTTAACAACAAAAACTCAGAGCTACTGAAGGTCACCTGTGGAGTCCCACAGGGTTCAGTTTTGGGACCATTATTATTCAATATGTATATAAATGATATATGTAAAGTTTCAGAAAAAATGGACTTAATATTGTTTGCTGATGACACTAACCTGCTATGCAGTGGAAACAATTTGGAACAACTTCTGGATACACTCGGAAAGGAATTAGGAAAGCTGAAACTGTGGTTTGATTCAAACAAATTAACGCTCAACTTAAGCAAGACAAAATTTATAGTCTTTAACAACCATCACAACTACCCAGTACCCAAACTCAGTGTAAATGGTGTAGAGATTGAAAGGGTATCCAAAACTAAATTCCTTGGAGTAATAATTGATAACAAACTGTGTTGGAAGCCACATATTAATTATATAAAAGGTAAAGTATCCAAATCAATTGCAATATTACACAGAGTGAAAAATTTGCTGAATCAACCCACACTATACACCTTGTATCATTCATTAATACTCCCATACATGACATATTGTAATGAAGTATGGGGAAATACTTCCACCTTGCGGCCGCAAGGTGGTCGGTGCATCTCGTGGTGGCAACCCCCGAACCAAGTGGTGGACACCAGTGGTGAGGGGGGCCATTAAGCTGAAGAAGGAGTCCTATCAAGCTTGGTTGGCTTGTGGGACTCCCGAAGCAGCTGAGGTGTACCGGCAGGCCAAGCGGAGTGCAGCTCGGGTGGTTGCTGAAGCAAAAACCCGGGTATGGGAGGAGTTCGGTGAGGCCATGGAACAAGACTTTCGGTCGGCTTCAAAGAGATTCTGGCAAACTGTTCGGCGGCTCAGGAGGGGAAAGCAGCTCCCCGTCCACACTGTGTATGGTGCGGATGGGACACTGTTGACTTCAACTGGGGATATCGTCGGGCGGTGGAAGGAATACTTCGAGGATCTCCTCAATCCCACTGATACGCCTTCCACAGAGGAAGCAGGGTTTGGGGACGAGGGGGATGACTCGCCTATCACAGGGGCTGAGGTCGCCAAGGTGGTTAAAAATCTCCTTGGTGGCCGGGCCCCGGGGGTGGACGAGATTCGCCCCGAGTACCTCAAGGCCCTGGATGTTGTTGGGTTGTCATGGTTGACACGCCTCTGCAACATTGCGTGGAGGTCGGGGGCAGTGCCTTTGGCATGGCAAACCGGGGTGGTGGTTCCTCTCTTCAAAAAAGGGGACCGGAGGGTGTGCTCCAACTTTAGAGGGATCACACTCCTCAGCCTCCCTGGGAAGGTCTATGCCAAGGTACTGGAGAGGAGAGTCCGGCCGTTGGTCGAACCTCGGATTCAGGAGGAGCAATGTGGTTTTCGTCCTGGCCGTGGCACATCGGACCAGCTCTTTACCCTCTCGAGAATTCTTGAGGGTTCGTGGGAGTTTGCCCAACCAGTTTACATGTGTTTTGTGGACTTGGAGAAGGCATTTGACCGCGTCCCTCGTGGATTTTTGTGGGGGGTGCTTCGGGAGTATGGGGTATCGGGCTTGTTGTTACGAGCTATTCGGTCTCTGTACGACCGTTGTGAGAGTTTAGTTCGCATTGCCAACACTCGGTCGGAGTCATTCCCAGTGAGAGTTGGACTCCGCCAGGGCTGCCCTTTGTCACCGGTCCTGTTCATAATTTTTATGGACAGGATTTCTAGGCGCAGCCAGGGAATGGAGGGTGTCATGCTTGGTGACCACAGGATCTCATCTCTGTTGTTCGCAGATGATGTTGTCCTGTTGGCTTCATCCAGCAATGACCTACAGCTCTTGCTGGGACGGTTTGCCGCTGAGTGTGAAGCGGCTGGGATGAGAATCAGCACCTCCAAGTCCGAGTCCATGGTCCTCAGCCGGAAAAAGGTGGATTGTCCTCTCCGGGTTGGGGACAGGCTCCTGCCCCAAGTGGAGGAGTTTAAGTATCTTGGGGTCTTGTTCACGAGTGAGGGGAAAATGGAGCGAGAGATCGACAGACGGATTGGAGCAGCATCTGCAGTGATGCGGACGTTGTACCGGTCTGTTGTGGTGAAGAGGGAGCTTAGTTCTAAGGCAAAGCTGTCGATTTACCAGTCAATCTACGTTCCTACTCTCACCTATGGTCACGAGCTTTGGGTAATGACCGAAAGAACGAGATCGCGGATACAAGCGGCTGAAATGAGCTTTCTCCGTAGGATTGCTGGACTCACCCTCAGAGATAGGGTGAGGAGCTCAGTCATCCGGGAGAGGCTCAGAGTAGAACCGCTGCTCCTCCACATTGAAAGGAGTCAGTTGAGGTGGTATGGGCATCTGATTAGGATGCCTCCTGGACGCCTCCCACTTGAGGTGTTTCAGGCACGTCCCACTGGGAGGAGACCCCGGGGCAGACCCAGGACTCGGTGGAGAGACTATGTCTCCCAGCTAGTCTGGGAACGCCTTGGTATCCCCTCTGAAGAGCTGGAGCAGGTGGCTGGGGAGAGGGAAGTCTGGGCTTCTCTGCTTGAACTGCTGCCTCCGCGACCCGGACCTCCGGAAAAGCGGTAGAAGATGGATGGATGGATGGATGGTATGGGGAAATACATATAAAACAAACATATATCCACTCTTTATGCTTCAAAAGAGAGCTATTAGAATAATCAACAAAGCAGCTTACAGGGAACCAACAAACCCACTTTTTCTTAAACAAAAAACTCTCAAGTTGAAAGATCTGATCGACTTTAAAACCGCAATAATAATGTTCAAAGTGAAGAATCTATCACTGCCCGCAAATATCCAAAAGTTGTTCCAAACAAGGGAGAAACGATATCACTTCAGAGGAACATGTATATTTCAAAAGCCTACAGTGAGAACAACTACCAAGCAACACTGTATTTCAGTGCAAGGTGTCAGATTATGGAACGATTTTGGACCTGAATTAAAATCATGTACAAAGCTTGGACAATTTAAACAAAAACTAAAGGAAGAAATACTCCAAACATATTTACAAGACGACATGTAAACTCACATAAGGATTGACATTTCCAGCCTGTGTTGTGTTATAGCTTAGTTTTTCTTTTTTCTCTGTGACACTATGTCTTAGATTTGTTTTTGAATAGTAACCGCTTAACTTAGACTAGCTCAGTTTTCTTTTTCTCTCAGTCATATTTTGTCTTAGCCTTGCTTTAAATTGTAATCGCTCTTGTCTTGTTTTCTCTTTTTTCTCCTTTGAATTCTTGGATGGAATATGGGTGGGCAATATAAGCTGCGGCTTCAGCCATCACCCATTTCGGATAACTCACGTGGAATTGTATAGTAGAAGGAGTCTTTGTCTAATTTGACCTTGTTGTTATATTATACAGTTTCTTTTAACCTGTAATGTACTATCCGAAATAAATAAATTCAAGTAAATAAATTCAAGTAAGTCAAGTATGTCACCCTTTCCCCGGCACGCTTCATTCATTTAGTAGTGTGTGTAATCCATGTAAGTTGTATATAACTATAAAGGATGAGATTTGCATTTTGGACATAAAATATGTACTTGCAGAGTCTAATATGATCTGCTTTCAACTGACAGGTGACCGTGGCTACCCACTAAATAGGTTCATATTGTCCTTTATTCAGCCAGCTGATCCACCTGGCTGGTCACAAATTGATTGATTGATTTATTCATTGATTTTAAAATAACATTGTATAAAAGATACAACATGCATCTAAAAACAATGGAATGGCACAAGAAAGTTCTCACACTGTTTTCCCTAAAAGAGCTCACAGCTGGTTTTGTACCTGCAACCTCTTGCCTTGAAATCTGGCACTATATCCACTGAGCTATACATACTCCAAATTACAGCAATCAGCTGATGCTTCTGAGGATGACTGCAGACGTCAGTCTATGTCAGAGTTAAATAAACTTCTTATCCCTGTCTGAATAAAAGAAACAATAAAGTAATCTTATAGGGCTGTGAGCAGGCTATTAAATTACCTGTATCTGGTGCTAATGCCAGATGACAGCATGCCAAACAAAATGTTTTTATGTGCCTCTGCCTCATTCAGCAGCACCTCTAACTCACATTTCATGAAATTCCATTAAATCCATTATTTATGATCGTGGATACAGGGGAATCATACGTGCTGGGCTTGTATTTATCTATTTGCATATCTATTTGCATATTCAAATGGAGGTGTGTCAAGAGAGGAGTCCGGTGTTTCCTCACGTGCTTTCAATTTCAAGCAGATCGGCGTGTACAAAGGAAATGTGCTTGGATTCCTGCGTATGGACGGTTTCATACATCTGGATTTTTTTTGCGTACGGCATTTTCTTGATTTAAACGTACGTCATCTTTCAGAAGGAAATCCACGCAAGTCTTTGTACATGAGGCCCCTGGTCCAGATCATTGCGGAACAAACCCAGCCTACTGGATTCGGATCCAGTCCGCAAGGAGATGCCTTGGTAGCTCCTGTACTCAATGTTTGTTCATTTAAAAGGTATTTAAGGATTACACGTTATTTTCTGAGGTCTACTCCTCCACTACCGTGTCAGAGAAGATAAAAACGTTGACATGACATGCAAACACTTCACAGAATTAAAATTGGCAGGCTACTTACCCATTATTAGAGCACACAAATCCAGATGGAGAGCTGACAGATCCTGCTTCCTTGTTGTTATATACACTACCGTTCAAAAGTTTGGGGTCACTTAGAAATTTCCTTATTTTTGTAAGAAAAGCACTGTTTTCTTCAATGACGATAACTTTAAACTAATCAGAAATACACTCTATACATTGCTAATGTGGTAAATGACTATTCTAGCTGCAAATGTCTGGGTTTTGGTGCAATATCTACATATGTGTATAGAGGCCCATTTCCAGCAACTATCACTCCATTGTTCTAATGGTACAATGTGTTTGCTCATTGCGTCAGAATTCTTCAGATTACCTCAACAAATTAACAGCTAGAATGTCAAAGGTCTGCAATGCTGTAATTGCTGCAAATGGAGGATTCTTTGACGAAGCAAAGTTTGAAGGAAAAAATTATTATTTCAAATACAAATCATTATTTCTAACCTTGTCAATGTCTTGACTATATTTTCTATTCATTTTACAACTCATGGTGGTAAATAAAAGTGTGACTTTTCATGGAAAACACAAAATTGTCTGGGTGACCCCAAACTTTTGAACGGTAGTGTATAATTCTCGTGTGATCTTTTCATTCAAACCTTGTTCTGCTCCGTGCTGCTTCAAAACACAAACACATATGTGGCGGGGATGGTCGCAAGACAAAAATCGTATTGCAGTAACTTACTGCATCTGGAGTAGTGGAAATTGGGGGTAATACAGCAGTGCCACACCTCTTACTTCGTTTACTGCTTTTCTTTTGTTACTTATTCTGTTTTTTTCATCCTGTTTTAATCATGTATTTACTCTACTTTTACCATGTTTTTCATTGAGTTTTTTCTGTTTTTAGTATATTTTCTCATTGCTTTGTATGGTACTTAACCTCTTTTTTAGTCTGTATTTACTGGGTTTATTCTCTGTTCTTATTTTGTTTTTCTGGTATTTGCCTTGTTTTTACCCTGTTTTTCATGTTTTTACCCATATTGCATAGTTGAAGCATAATACAGCTGGTGCTCCAGTACTTAATCTGTTTGTACCCTGTTCTTTTCTGTTTTTCAGTGTTTTGCCATGTTTTTACTGTTCTTGCCATATTTCCTCATTGTATTACGCTCTTTCCTGCCTTGTTTTTGCTGTTTATTAATTGTTTTCTTTCTTTTTTTTGTACCCACCCTGCATTTACCTTGTAATCTGTGGGCTGTGTTATAAAGTGTTAACCCCAATCCATCCATCCATCCATCCATCCATCCATCCATCCATCCTTCTACTGCTTAATCCTTTTCAGGTCGCGGGGGGCTGGAGCCTATCCCAGCATCTTTGGGCGAGAGGCAGGGTACACCCTGGACAGATTGCCAGTCCATCGCAGCATCCTGACAACCATCAATAATAATGACGTCCAGTAATATGAAAAAAAAAAAAAAACTATCCCGTGGGGCAGTAAAATCTTTAATTTAGACCAGAGCCAATCATTGAATGGTTGACCTTTTTACCTTTTTCTTCATCGTGCTTCCAGTGGATCCATGATTTCTGCTTTCCAGTCATCATCCATGTAACGGACATGCATTCTGGGACTGATGGGATGTGAGTCTTTAAATATGCTTATCCTTACAGTTGTTGATGTCAGATAAGAACAGATTCAATAAATAAACATCTGATTTATTGCCTCATAAGTTTTCATAAACACCTTACTACCAAACGCCCATGTTGGAAGAATATAGAAATCCTATAAAAAAACCAAAAAAACACCCATGACTACATGTGTAGTCTAATCAGGAGCAGATCTACATATGTGTGTGTGTGTGTGTGTGTGTGTGTGTGTGTGTGTGTGTGTGTGTGTGCGTGTGTGTGTGTGGGGGGGTAGTAGAGTTCTTGTGCTTCCTTAATGGATTCCCTTCTGGGGCTTTAAGCTCACTCATTCAGCCGTTTTTAGTTGAATCTGTTTTACTGCGTTATCTTTATTCCCCTCTGACTAGCTCACTCTATCTGTTTGGGTGCCCTTGATGTCGGTGCCTATGCCTGTCTGCAGTGAGACCTTGGACCCTCATGTAATTAGACTTGGTAATGATGTGGCCTTTTTATAGCTTAAACCCTCTGCTAATGATGAATGCACTTGATGTATATAAGTCCAAGCTGCACTTAAAAAGAGAGTTTGGGATCAGATCCATGTCAGTTAGTCAGCCATCAGTATTCATTCATTTATATTTTGGGCCTCATGTTCTCAGAGTCATCTGAACTGACTGTCTTTTTGACAAAATTAATAATCACTGGATTTTTGCAAAATCCAGAAAGCTGAAAGTTTGTTATAGTAACATTTTTTCAGAAAAGATTTTTCTTTTGCATTGTTGTTAGATTTTCTTTCATTAAAGTTTTCTTAATCTGCTCTAGATGCATTTTTTTGTCAGTTGTGATGAATTCTCTTCAAATATCAATGGAGTGAAAAAATGTCACCTAATCATTGCATTTAGACCGAATACCATGACTGGATGTCTACCAACTGTTTTCCTTGCCCACTTGTGAGCGCCTTGGCTGTACATACGCTGTGTTCATGCAGTTCTTTAAAAAAAAACGTTGTTAATGTCAAAAACAGATCCAGTAACTCAAAGACACATTAGCCACCCCCCCCACCCGCCACCCAAAAACCTTTACAACACTCAGTATTCAAATTATTTAACAATGTTTACTGAAAAGCTGTTGTATTGAACAATCTAGAAATTTGGAAACAACCTGTTCAAGAGTACAAGCATTGTCCAGTCAGGATCAGCTCCTGATTGGCCTTATGCTACATGTCCACTGGATCCGTCGTTTTTCTGCTTCCCATTCATTGTGTATTGGAAATGTAATGGAAAGCATTTGGTTCCGGTGCGGTGAAAATCGGGCTGCAGTGTGTTGAGTAGCCTGTGGTTTCCCCTACCGCTTATTTGCATAAACATTCCGATCGTAGACGTATATGCAGATGAGTTTCCTGTATCGGCATGCACGGGAGGCACCGCTCTCATCCTGAACGTTTAAACCGATGGTTTTTGATGTCAAATAACAACAGATTCATTAACCGAACCTACTATTTCTCACACGAAGTGATGTTAGAAACCCTTTTCGCTGGTTTGTTTTAAATATATGGAGACCAACTACGCCATATTGTCTGGTAGCAGTCCGGGAGCTGAAGACTGCCCACTGATGGATCCGTTGACCAATCCAGTGAAACCAGTGCTCAGCTAGAGGAGAAGACGAGAGACAAGGAGGGAGAAGAGGAGCAGATCTGTACGTTACCTGTTGTGAAGACATGGAGGAGAAATTAATAACCGCTGTTTCAGACTACCCAGGACTGTATGACCAGTCCTTGCCGTCATACAGAAACAATATACGAAGGAATGAGGCGTGGACAGCAGTGTCCAGCATTGTTGGTTTATCTGGTGAGCATCAAACTTTGTTGAAAACTTTTGTGTTTCCATGCCTTATTTCCAAAACACAAACTAACACATGTTCGCCATGCACTTTGTGAGTCTGCACTGTAAAAAATAACTAGGCTATTTCTACTTAAAAAAAGTTAGTGTTCAGGCTGCCTTAAAATTTTAAGTTGACTGAACTTGAGCGTATATGTTTTAATCTTTACCACTTATATTCTCAAGTTCAGTCAACTTAAAAGTTTAAGGCAGCCTGAACACTAACTTTTTCAAGTTGAGACAACTCTTTTTTTACAGTGTGGAGGATTGGGTAAACCCAAAACTGGCGCCCACGACAACGATGTAATTGCCTTTTGTAGTGCAAATATACCAGTGCTATTAAGATTCAAGACTCAAAGATTTTATTTGCCAATGCTACTATATGTACAGGACATACAGGAGAATTGAAATGGTGTTTCTCTCTCTTCAGTGGTGTGCACAATATAAAAAAAGGAATAAGGCTGGAAAAACAACAACAGCAGTCTATGTACAGTAATGCTACCAATAGTGCAAATAGCAACAAAAGATAAAACCCAGACATCCCATAGTGCAAATAAAGATAAATGATTAAACCCAGCAATCCTATATACAGAAAAAGTAGAGCAGTAATACTCGTAATTGCAAGTTCAATACGGTAGTGTAGGTGGAGACAGTGGCAGACTGGACTGCAATAACAGACAGCAGCAGGTATGGCATTTGTGCAAATAGACTGCAGTAAGGTGCAGAGACATACAGCAGCAGATGTATTACTGTTGGTGTGCCTGTCTTTCTGTGCAAATAGCTGAGGTAGTTATTGTGCGGGTGAATGCGTTACGGTCCGGGGGGTGGGGGGGGTGGACAGAGTTCAGGGTCCTGATGGCCTGGTGAACAAAGCTGTTTAGCAGTCTTGTGGAGCGGGCCTTATCAGCCTTATCAATCTGCTCATGGTTAATAATGGCTATTGCAGTATTTCCTCCCGGACTGCTCTGACTCCATCTATCCTAGAACTATACCGCCTCATGCCCACGCCCTCTGCCCACACTTCACCGCATCCGGTGACCGATTCCTTCCAACAAAAATCAGAGCAGTGGACATGTAGCATACAATACTACCTTTCTACAGCATGCTATAGAATAGCTTTCTCTTGGTTTGCAAATATGTTGCTTACAAACGTTGCCACAAACTTTAATTCTTGTCTTGATTAAATAAGAATGTCCTCAGGACAGGTGTAGAACTGGACTATGCATTTAACACTGGCAGAAAGCCCGGGCCCTGACAAAAGAGAGAAATGCTGTGATGTCCAGATTCTTAACCACCTGTGCTCTCTAGAAGCTCACCAAGCTGCCTGGGGGTCACCATGGACGCGCTCAGCAGACCTCTACTCCAACACCTGACGCAAACATACATACCTCCTTATTAAAACCCTCAGCATACAAAGCTGTGTGCATTCATGTGTGTATTTCCAGTAGCACATGAATGTTCTAGTGTGTCCCTGTGTGTGTGGGTGGATGGGTGGTCTGATGGTTGGGGCAAGGTGTGGGCGACAAGACAGGAAAGGGGCAGTGCAGGGCCAGACGGTGCAGCTCCATCTGTGGCCCTTCTGTTCCCTCACTACCTGACCTTTGACTGTCTTTAGGTGTAACATGACAAGGATATCTGAGCCAGGGCCCTTCAGGAGCACTAATGCTCCTGAAGGATGCATATATACACAGGTAAGCTCAGTTGTAATGGTGTGTACATAAAGTGACTAGAATAATTACCTCCGCCAAGGAGGTTATGTTTTTGCTGGCGTTGGTTTGTTTGTCTGTCTGTCTGTTAGCAACATTACTCAAAAAGTTATGAATGGATTTTGATGAAATTTTCAGAAAAGGTGTGTAATGGCACGGGAAACAGATAGATAAAGTTTGGTGATGATCTGAGAGTGCATACCTCCACCAAGGGCTTTGTTTGTATTTGTGCAGCAGGATTACACAAAAACTGCTGGATGGATTTGGATGAAATTTTCACCAGAGGTGGTTCTTGTGCTAGAGAGGAACCCATTACATTTTGGTGATGATCTGAGAATGCATACCTCTGCCAAGGCTCTTAACTTCTCACAGTATACTGGCAAGAATATTCCAAGACTAGTGGACAGACTTTGATGCAATTTTCACCAGAAGTGGCTCTAGGCCTACACACAAACCCATTACATTTTGGAGGTGATCCATGAGGGACAGAAGGAGCCTTGGCGGAGGTATGCACTCTTTGAGTGCTTTTCTAGTTTCATCAGTGAAATTATTCCATAATTGAACTCCTTTGGTTGTAATACCAATAAAAGTGATATCTTGCATTATTTCTTACTTGTGTTTTTTTTTTTTAAATAAAAGCATCCATCTCAGTGACTCTCTCAATTTCTACATTTATTATGATTTTGAGGTGATTCATGACAGACAGAAGGAGCCTTGGTGGAAGTATGCGCTCTCTGAGTGCTTTTCTATTTCACTAATCAAACCAAAGGTCAAATGACTGTTGACTGCAAGAGTCCAACTGTATGTGTGTAGAAGAGCATTTCTGGATGAGAGAGGGTTTTGATTCCCACTTGACACTGCGCTAGAGAGAGAGAGAGAGAGAACTGTCACTTAACAGCACTAATGTGGGTGTAATATCCTAAAGTCAGCCAATCCACAGAGGAAAGGAGAAAGAGAAAATTAAGCATCTGCTTCATTTCCCCAACTGGCCACAACCAGACTCATTAACCAGAACTGTGCTTATCCAGAGAGACTCCAGTGGAGCTAAGGTCCTCACTGAAACATGCCAGCAGTCAGTTAAAGAAGCAAAGCATGGCGAGACTGTAAAGTCTGCATCATACCTCACTGCCACAGAATCCAAATAAGGATCTCAACAGATCATTATCAAGTGATAACAGTTAAAGGACCGTCTATAATAAGAAATGAACTGATGTTCTAAAAATGTCTACTTATGTATGTTTCCAGAGAGGAGGAACACCCTTCATTAACCTCCTAGGTGATAATGATGATGATGATGATGACGAGCTGTAAGGCCGGCTTAAACAAAGCTCCCTATCAGGCTGCTGCTGCTGGCCAGATTTCTGGGTCACTGAATGTGAGAGCTGAGCTCATAACCAAATGGAGGCTGCTGTCACAGAACAGATGGGATACAGAGACTGTTTGTTGCTGTGGCAATTGCAAAGTTTTCAGTAAAGAGGTTAGTGTGAGTCAGAGGAATCAATTAGGTATGGATGGAGCGAAGTTTTTAAAATTCATTAGTGACAGTCTAATTATAGAGGAATAATGGTTAGATAATTACATCTGGAATAATTAATACATCTACTGTAACAAAGGGAGCATTGAGAACACAATCATCTGCTAATAGCTTATTATAGAGTTGATGCAATCAGCCATTCTGTAATGAAAGAGGCCAGGGCTAAAGAGCAGAGTAGTAGTGATAAAGCTTGTCCTTACAGAACATCAGACTAAATCACAACTGTCTGCAAGAAACTCATGGCTTAGAAGTAAAGTGGCTCTCAATACTATTAGCTAAGGGCCCCCTTACACAGCACGGAGATTGCTGGGTGATCATTGAGGGATCAAAAATTGGCCTGATCTCTCAATGATCTCCTAAATCAGGGGTGTCAAACTCATTCCATTCCAGGCCAAGACCCTGCAGATCTCCATCCAATGTCTTCCACAGGTGATTTAATTGAATTTCTTCCTGCTGACTGCTGATTAGCAGTGACACCTGCTGAAGAGACTGGGTGGAAGTAAAATGTGCAGGGTCTTGGCCCAGAATGGATCGAGTTTGACATCCCTGTCGTAAATCCTTGAAAAAGCCATTTCTTTGTAAATATTTGGGGTATTGTGTGATCTTTGAAAAATCCTTGCAAGATCATGGAGAGACTAGAAGAGATCACTGAGGGATCATTGAGAGTTTCTTGGGTGACCAAAGAGGTACTGTATGTACATAAATACAAACCCCAATTCCAATGAAGTTGGAACACTGTGTAAAATGTTGATGATCTGCAAATCCTTTTCAACCTATATTCAACTGAAAACACTACAAAGACAAAATATTTAATGTTCAAACTGAAAAACTTTATTGTTTTCTTGCAAATATTCACTCATTTTGAATTTTACGCCTGCAACATGTTCCCAAAAAAAGCTGGGACAGGGGCACGAAAAGACTGGGGAAGTTGAGGAAGGCTCACAAACACCTTTTTGGAACATTCCAAGAATGAATAAATGAATAATTTTTTTCAATTATATACATTTTGTAAAAGAAAAATACATTTCATTTCAGATTTCATTATAACACATAAAAAATAATAGGCAGAAGCACTTAGCTTATTTCAGCCTATCCTATACAAGTAACCTAGAATATCACATGTGCAAGAAAAAACAAACAAAAAAGTACATTTACATTAAGCTCAAAATTTAATGTAGTTTTTTTTTTTAGTGGTGTTGGCGTTATCGCGTTAATCACCTGTTAACACTTTGCCTTCCTTAACGGTGACAAATTTTGTGATCGTGGTTAACAGCAGTTGACGGCAGAAAGCGCAACCAGTACTTTTTGGCCTAGCAGCTCTCCGTCATAATTGCCAAGTGCTGTAAAGTGTTCAGATTGGACAGCCAGCAAAGAATTATTTCAAAAGATTAAAGATCACAAGAGATGAGCTATTCCTCAGCTTATCTTTTATTGAAGCATGCAGAGAGTCAACACAGCTGTGGGTCTTTCGCAGCACAGCCTGGTGAAAAGACCTTGAACCAAGAATTTCAGCAGTTCATACACTCTTTTGACCACTGGGCATTCCCAGCAGCCTCCTACAGAGCTTAGTCTCTGTCCAAACTGGTTTCAACCAGCTTTCAATAGTCTCTCCCCACAGCAGATGTTTTCACTTCTTCAGTAGTTGGCTCCGCATCCTGTTGCTGTCCTCGTCTGTATTTCTTCACTTCCTGCGCAACGCCATGTCCCAACAACATTCTCTATATGTGAGCAGAAGCAGGTACTTCATTGCGTAGCAACAGTGGGTGCATGTGTGCAACTAACATCATACCCTATAATGTGAGGGTGTAAGCTGCAAAAATCTGTTTCAACTGACATTTAAAGCAAGCATTGTGTAATAGTATAACACCCTAACTATCTAAATATTTCTATCACACAAGTCCGCTTATTATAAGCAACTTTGGGCTTGCTCTTCTTTAAAGTCGCTTGCAAATCTCGACAGTCGTGGGTTGCATGTTTTTGGGCATGTTTTTTAATGTGTAGTTGCTTGTTTGGGCTTGCTTTGCTGTCTGTGTGACAGCTCTCCCAGCTCGGTTGCGCAAGAGTATAAACTGTGTCTCCATACCAAGGAGTTCAAAATCTGTTAATTTTTGGGGAAGTTACTGAGGTAAAAGAGACTGGCCAGGGGCTTCACTTCTGGGGGCCAATGATCCATTCAGTTTTTCTATAGAGATCAGTGGCCCGCCCGACTCTACTCAGCTCTGTACTCCCTAATGGGGCATGTGATATCCAGTTGTTGTTTTTTTATACAGATCAGTGCATATGGGACCTTAAATTGAAAAAAATTCTCCATTGAAATGAATGGCAGGAGCAAAATTATCTTTTGATGCCGATCAAATTTTGCCACGAGTTACACATATGATGTTTGTCAGTTTAAAAGATAATTTTCCACGTAATTAAAGTTGTTGGCTGTCCTGTAATATTTAGTTTTTGTTTAAACGACTAGCGGACAACAACTCCCATCACCCCACATCACTAAACTGTGATCGTGTTTAGTGCTGTTACTTATGCAGAATGTTGC
The DNA here is from genome assembly GCA_020510985.1 of Pholidichthys leucotaenia. NCBI lineage: Eukaryota > Metazoa > Chordata > Actinopteri > Cichliformes > Pholidichthyidae > Pholidichthys > Pholidichthys leucotaenia. The sequence continues at coordinate 182,138,510 of CM035837.1, read as the reverse complement.
TGTTGCTTATGCAGAATGCATATGTATTTTCTTTTAATTAGAGTTTGTGGTTAGCACTGTGGCAGCACAGCAACTCACCCTTGGCCAGGGGATCCTGGGTTCGATCCCAGCCCTCGACCAACAGTGATCTGTGTGGAGTTTGCATGTTCTTCCCGTGTCTGTGTGGGTTTATTCCGGGATTTCTCCAGTGTCCTCCCACATGCCAAAAATATGCAAGTTAGGTTAATTGGCATCAAACTGGGGATTCTAAATTGTCTTTAGGTATGACTGTGAGAGTGAACGGTTATCTGTCTCTCTGTGTTGGCCCTGTGATGGACTGGCGATCTGTCCAGGGTGTACCCTGCCTCTCGCCCAAAGATGCTGGGATAGGCTCCAACCCCCACGACCCGAAAAGGATTAAGCGGAAGAAGATGGATGGATGGATAGAGTTTATAAAATTCCGTTATTCAATGCTGACTGTGTTGACAGTCAATTCACTGCAAACTAAAATAAATCTATATATCGATTTATGTTATCAAGCAACCTCTCTTTTACACAGTGTGGTAGGTTGCCTGTTGGGCTTATTTTGGGCTTGTTTCCATAGAGCAGGTCACTTGTTTCTCTCCTGAAACCTGGCAACACTGCTGTCCGTACCAAAGCCGTTTTGGCCACAGACGATGAGTGCCATGTAGACATTGCTAAGTCAAACAAGCTGGATTACAGCCATGGATATCCCCAAAGTGCTGTCATGTTTAAGTTTACAACGCTATTTGTCGGAGCTCTCACCTGAATAATTGTTACAGCCTCCTCCAAAACTTCACCTGGGTGTTGGGTTGTTCTTCTTCTGTAGAAGCTGGCTAGCTAGTAGGTAGTAGCTACTAGCTACATGCTAGCTACATGCTACTGGCTACATGCTAGGTTGTAGCTGACCTCCAGCAGCTGACACGGACAGAAATTCGCCTGTTTTCATCCTCATAGCTTTGGGCCCAACTGTTGGTGACTACCAGTCTAAAAAAATTCTCAAGCTGTGTTCATAATGTCCATTCACTCCCCCACAGTTTTTGCAGCATGGCGGGGTGTCGTCACGGGCGAGATAGTTGTTTGTTTATGTTTGCAATTCTTCTGCTAAAAGGGAAATTGTGTCTGTTGTGGCACACGAGGTTTTATGCTGATCTGCTTAAAAGTGGTGGATGTTTGCTTCTCTTACCTTTTATCTTATTGATTTTATTGACTGTGGTTTCTACTCGTGCTGTTTTATATTGTCTTATTGGTTTTATATTTTTGTGCTAGTGTCCTGCTCCTTGCTTTTATGTTTTTATGTGTGTCCTTGTTGTACAGCACTTTGTGTAGCTAGTGTTGCTTTTTAAAGTGCTTTGTAAATAAAGTTGATTGATTGATTTGCTATGGGAGAAAGAGCAAGCTCCTTTTGTGGCTGCCTGCTGGTTGTTGTTCAGTGACATTTACCCTTGGCATTCTGTTGTTTGCACATGCAGTAATACTTCTGAGAATTTTGTGGAGAATATTCTGGATAGTTTTTGCCATTTTGGATATGCTGAGAGCTTTAATAAACCTGCAGGTGAAGACAGCAAGCATGTTTGTCCACTCCCATGTTCATAACAGTATGAAAAACTTGAAAAATTACCGACTTAAGGTACACTGTATCTGTATGGAAAAACACACGATTAATGAGTTATTAATCACAATTAACTCAACATTCCAAAAGATTAATCGCGATTAAAAATTTTAATTGTTCAGCACCACTAGTTTTTTTTTACATTATAATTAGTGAACACTATACTTGTTAATTATTTTAGATGTTAGCACTTTTTTAAAACAAAATCTAGTCCTACACAATTTCAATTCAGCCTCTAGATTATTCCATAGTTTGACCCCCAAAACTGAAACACGTCTATGCTTCACATTTGTTCTCACTTTACATATTTCAAACATATACAGTCCTCTATAGCTATCATTTCTTATTTTAAACAGATTTTGGGCGCAAACAGGAGGGTTATTGTTTACAACTTGAAAAAGTAACTCAACTCTTTTACATAACACAGCATCTACAAATTTTAAGGTGTTGGAATGTTTAAAAAGCTGATTAGTGGGCTCAAGATAACCAGCTGTATGTATCACTCGAATTGCTCTTTTCTGAAGTTTTATTATAGGGTCTATATTTGTTCTATATATTGTACATTTCCCCAAGTTTCAACACAATATAACAAATGACAATGGAACTGTACAATAAATGCAAATATTTCTCAGTCAGTGCTTCCCTTATCTTGTAGAAAACGGCAATAGATTTGGATAACTTTCTTTTAATATATTTTCTATGAGGTTTCCAGCAAAGTTTATGGTCTATATTCACAACCAAAAATTTTGTTTCAAAACTCTTTCAATTTCAACACAATTTAATCTTAATTTTATATCACAATTAACATTGACCCCAGAGACCATACATTTTTTCATTGATAACTTATTAATATCAAACCATTTCTTCAAAATAATCAACTCTTGTTCTACAGTATCTAATGACTGTTTCATATCAGCTCCTGAACAATAAATATTAGAATCATCTGTAAACATTATAAAGTTTAGTATATTAGATACTGTCCAAATGTCATTTAAATAAAGTATAAATAACTTCAGTTATTTAATAGTTAGCTCTGACTGAACAATTTGATTGGACAATAGGGATTCCAGGAGTTACTATATTCCATGATAACTGCACTTGAATTTCACTGGATATGTATCACTCCACCTCAAGGGCATCCATTAATTACTAACAGTAATTTACTATCAACTCTCTGAGAATTGCAGTACTATTTTGGATACCTTAATTTCCACAGTGAGGCGGCGTTTGACAAGAAATTATACATCCGTGACCCGGAAGTCCCACCCTTTTAAAAAAGGTCAACCTCCATCTACCCCCGCCTTACTGTCATTTTAAGCTCATTAAGTCTTTCATGTCTGTTTAAAAAAAATAGGCGGCACTAGAGTTTGATTTATTGTCTTGATTATCAAACCACAATACCTTTGTGGTGATGGACTCTTTGGGCCATATTACAATGATTGGGTCAGATGATCAGTTGTCACTGATGCAGAACGCGTTTATGGGCGTTTCCAAGTTCATTTCCATATCACAATGGTGTAAAAATGAACCTTCCGCCAGTGCATGACGCAGAGAGGCCAGTCTAATCATTCAGAGGTGTGTTTTGGATGATCCAGTGCAAAGCACTCCTTCCCATCCTTTTAATGCAAAGAGGTGCATTATCTAAAATGAATTTTGATCATGATGGTTTAAGACAGGTTTTGTGCTGACCGAAGCCCGTGTGTGTGAGCCAAAATGGACGCAATAGGAATGCTGCTTGGTAATAAGGAAGACATCAATCACAGTTGATGCAGTTAGTTATGTTAGAAAGAACAAACGGGTTTGCATATAGGAACTCACACATCGGCTGCTAAATCTGCACATTGCTCACCTGTACAGTGTATATAGTCTCACCTGTCTGATGTCCATATCATCTCTGCTGCTAATTATCATCTCTGCTGCTATTTATCTTGTACAATCTACTGGTACTACTGTTACAGAGAAATTAGCACCGGGTGCTAATTTGTAATTTGTAATTTATAATTATATACTGCTCACCTCACAGTGCTCATTTGCACACTGTACATAGGTTTATGCCATCTCAGGTTCACATCATCTCTGAGATCAATATACCACTACCACTATAGTCATCCAGTGAATTTTCAATTTCATTCCTCTTGTTTGACTGCATCAACTGCTTTAGCTGTCCAAATTGCCTAATGTGTGTTATTAGTACATATTAGTATTAGTATTTAGTATCAAGGCCTGCTTAGGAGTCCTAAGTGCCTGTGTGTTGGTGTGTGTGTTATTAGCATCCATTAGTATTAGGATTGAGTTATTGTGTTATTACCTTATTAGTATTGTTGTGTATCTATTACCTTGGCATTCGTTCGGAGAGCAAAGTAAGAATTTCTTTGCTCAGGAAAGGTAGCATTTCTTAACTGTGCACATGATAATAAAGCCTTTGAATCTTGAATGGGCTGAAAAATCAGCTGAGTGCGCACGGACAGTTATCCATACACTTTTCAGGCAGACTTTCCGCCATGCACTAGTGTTTTTTTACACCTTGCGTCACACCATCAAATCACCAGTAAATTACCGCTATATGTGCTCAGAGGAGGTGCCTCATCTCAGAAAGATGTGGTGGTGCGTAATCTACTATAATGTGTATTACTACTGTGATGCATTCCATGAGAATCTGCTTTTGATCGGGAAAAAGGTGGTCTACCGTCAGAAGCGCATTGTTTAATGATATTTCAGTGGCGTGTTTTGACATTGCGCAGTTCCGGAGCTCAGGAAACGGCATGTGCTGGGATCTTGTAACAGTCATAATCGGTCGTCATTTTAATTATATGATGATCACACACCAGTTGTTTTTTTTTCATTCACACTCTCATTTTAATTGCGGAGTCTACAGATTAGGCATTAATGTATGATTTTTTTAGGGGAGTGAATGAACATGGAGCATGTATACCAGTGTGTTCCAATGTGATGCGCAATGCACAGGGGGGAGGGGGATTTTCATTTTCATCATGGACGACTTCTTCTTCTTCCTCTTCTTCTTCTTCTTTCAGCTGCTCCCTTTAGGGGTCGCCACAGTGAATCATCTGCCTCCATCTCACCCTATCCCCTTGCATCTCCTTCTGTAACACCAATCGTCTCCATGTCCTCCTTCACTACATCCATGAATCTTCTCTGTAGTCTTCCTCTTTTCATCCTGCCTGGCAGCTCCATCTTCATCATCCTTTGTCCAATATATCCACTATCCCTTCTCTGCACATGTCCAAACCATCTCAGCGTTGCCTCTCTTACTTTGTCTTCAAATTGCTCAACGTGAGCTGTCCCGCTGATATACTCATTTCTAATCTTGTCCCATCTAGTCACTCCCAATGAAAATCTTAGCATCTTCAACTCTGCTAGCTCCAACTCCTGTCTTTTTGTCAGCTCCACCGTCGCCAATCCATACATCATAGCAGGTCTCAATACCGTCTTGTAAATCTTCCCTTTCACTCTTGCTGCTACCTTTCTGTCACAAATCACCCCTGACACTCATTTCCATCCACTCCACCCTGCCTGCACTCTCTTCTTCACCTTTCTTGTGCATTTTCCATTGCTTTGGATGGTTGACCCCAGGTATTTAAACTCATCTACCTTCACTACTGCTACTCCTTCCATCTTCACCCTTGCACCTGCCTCCCTCTCATTCACACTTATGTATTCTGTCTTGCTTCTACTGACTTTCATTCCTCTTCTCTCCAGAGCATACCTCCACCTTTCCAGGTTCTCTTCCACTTCCTCCCTACTTTCACTGCAGATTACAGTGTCGTCTGCAAACATCATGGTCCATGGAGACTCCTCAGGCATCCTCTCACTCTCCAAGATTGTGTTAAACAATCTGGTTAAAAAGTCCACTGCCATCTCTCCTAAACGTCTCCATACCTCCACAGGTATGTCATCTGGCTCAACCGCCTTTCCATTCTTCATCCTCTTCAAAGCTGCCTTCACTTCTGCCTTGCTAATCCTCGGGACTTCCTTGTTCACCATCGTTCCTTCACCCATCCTCCTCTCTCTCTCATTTTCTTTATTCATCAGCTCCTCAAAGTACTCCTTCCACCTTCTCAACACACTCTTATAATTTGTTAGTACATTACCATTTCTGTCCTTAATCAACCTAACCTGCTGTACATCCTTTCCAGCTCGATCTCTCTGTCTAGCCAGTCAATACAACTCCTTTTCTCCTTCCTTAGTGTCCAGCCTCTCATACAACTCACTATATGCCTTATCCTTTGCCTTTGCCACCTCTCTCTTTGCCATGTGCCTAGATTCCAAATACTCGTGTCGACTTTCTTCATCACCCTGACTATCCCATTTTTTCTTTGCCAACCTCTTCCTTTGGATACTTTCCTGTACCTCCTCATTCCACCACTAAGTCTCCTTGTCTTCCTTCCTCTGTCCACTGGATACACCACATACCTTTCTACCCGTTTCCCCCAATACTTTTGCTGTACTTTCCCAGTCATCTGGTAATTCTTCCCTACTACCCAGAGTCTGTATCAACTCCTTCCTGAACTCTGTGTGACCTTCTTCCTTCTGTAACTTCCCTCACTTAATCTTTGGCTCTGCCTTCACTGTTTTCCTCTTCTTGCTTTGCAAAGTCATCCTACAGACTACCATCCAGTGCTGTCTAGCTACATTCTCCCTTGCCACCACCTTGCAGTCTATCTCTTTCAGATTTCTCTTTCTGCATAAGATATAGTCCACCTGTGTGCACCTTCCTCCACTCTTGTAAGTCACCCTATGTTCCTCTCCCTTCTTGAAGTATGTGTTCACTACAGCTATTTCCATCCTTTTAGCAAAATCCACAACCATCTGTCCATCCACATTTCTCTCCTTAAGACCATACCTACCCAGCACCTTGTCATCACCTCTGTTCCCTTCACCTACATGTCCATTAAAGTCAGCTCCAGTCACCTCTTTCTCCCCCCAGGGAACACTACCACTTTATTCAACTTACTCCAGAATTCCTCTTTCTCTTCTACCTGACATCCAACTTGTGGGGCATATGCAGTGACAACATTCAACATCACACCTTTGACTTCTAGCTTCAAACTCATAATTCTGTCTGACTCCCACTTTAAGTCCTGAATACTCTTCACATACTCTTCCTTCAAGATTACTCCTCCATTTCTCTTCCTATCTACACCATGGTAGAACAGTTTAAATCCACCTCCAATGCTCCTAGCCTTGCTTTCCTTCCATCTGGTTTCTTGAACACACAGTATATCTACCTTTCTTGTCTCCATCATATCAGCCAACTCTCTCTTTACCAGTCGTAGTCCCTACATTTAACGTCCCTACTCTCACCTCCACACTTCTACCTTTCCTTTTCTCTCTCTCCCTCCTAACACGCCTTCCCCCTCTCCTCCTCCTTGATCTTCGACCAACAGTAGCCCAATTTCCACAGGCACCCTGTCGGTTAACAGCACCAGTGGTGGTCGATAACCCGGGCCTCGACTGATCTGGTATGAAAGTCTCAATAGTCATGATCCACATGTTTGATTTGGCAAAGGTTTTATGTCGGATGTCCTTCCTGATACAAACCTCCCCATTTACCCGGGCTTGGGACTGGCACTAAGAGTACATTGGCTTGTGCACCTGGTGTGGCTGGGTTTTTTCATCACGGACTTATTAGGCATTAATGTGTTTACTTTTAGGGGACTAAGTGAATGAACAAGGATTGTGGAGCGTTTTACTTTTCATTACTCCCCAGAGAGACAGGAGATGCGTCCACGTCTGTGTTGAACATGCACCCCAGGATTTTAGCCCAGCAAACTCCCCGACAGCCACCCGTCAGCCCCCAGCAGAGGCTGCTGAGAGTGGGCTCGCTGGGAGGCAGATCGCCTCCTTCCCTCCTACCCAGGACGGGTGGGGGGAGACCCTCAGTTGGCGAAAGCAACAGGAGAGGGAGCACTCCATCTCCCCACAGCTAGGAGCGACTTTCATGCCGTCGTTAATGAAAGTTTATGAAAATTTGCACAGGCATCATCCTCTTTTCTTCATGTCTGTGTTGCATCCATGCGCACATTAAACAATTCAACAGATTTTTTTCGGCCCATTCTTACCCGTTTGTTCTTTTTAACATAACTAACTGGGCATCAAGTGTGATTGATGTCTTCCTTATTACCAAGCAGCATTACTATCGGGTGCATTTTGGCTCACACACACGGGCTTTGATCAGCACAAAACCCATCTTAAACCATCATGATCAGAATTCACTTTAGATAATGCACCTCTTTGCATTAAAGGGATGGGAAGAAGTGCTTTGCGCTGGATTATCCAAAACACACCTCTGAATGATTAGACAGGCTTCTTTGCATCATGCGCCGGTGGAAAGTTTGTTTTATGCTGTTGTGATAAGGAAATAAATTTGGAAATTTCCATAAACGTGTTCTGCGTCAGACAACTGATCAATCGATCCAGTCGTTGGAATATGACCCCATGACTGTCCCAGCGCATGCCGTTTCCTGAGCTCTGGAGCTGAATGCAAAACAGGCCACTGAAATATCATTAAATGATGTGCTTCTGACAATAGACCTCCTTTTTCCTGATCAAAAACGAATTCTGATGAAACACACTATAATAGTGTAATGCGCATTAGATTGTGTGCCGCCACACCGCTTTGAAATGAGGCACCTCCTCCAAGCGCATGGCATGCGCACTGTCTACTGGTAACTTGATGGTGTGATGCAAGACGTAAAAAACAGACAATGCGCTGACAGAAAATAACAAAAACACTGGCGCACGGCAGAAAGTCGGTAAAAAAAGTGTGTGGATGACCGTCAAAATAGGGCCCTTTGTTTCATCTTAAAATGTGAAGAAAAGTGAGCAAAGTATGCTAAATCGCTAAAATGCTAACTACTAATTACTAGCTCTCTACCGGTGGTTTTGACGACCGACATTGACTATGTTTTGATCTGGGGTCTTGTGCAGTACCGACTCAACAGGTACAGTATCTCACAAAAGTGAGTACACCCCTCACATTTGTGTAAATATTTTATTATATCTTTTCATGGAGCAACACTGAAGATATGGCACTTTGATACAATGTAAAGTAGTCAGTGTTTTCATGGTTAATAAGCTGACAGCTCACGTGCACGATGCAACAGCACAGGAAATCAACCACAAAAGTTTGAAAGTTTATTAATTTCCAAAATAAACGCACAGCTACAGAAACAGTCACTCTTCAGAGGAATCCACCTGTGGAGAGAAAACGAGAGCTGTGAGTGGAGGAACAGAGTAAGGGGAATTGGGCAAGCCAAATAGCCACTTACTTGGGTTCCGAGGAAGAACTGGCAGGACCCCAGCGGGAAATAGACAAACCAGCAGGGTAAGGGGAATGAGCTGATGGTGCCTGATCGGGTGGAGGTTGTAAGCCGAGGAATAATGGAGATATGGCAGGAGAGCACGCACAGTCCTGGAGACACACCTGCACGGTGGCAGCAACCTGAAGGAGAGAGGAAAACAAGGTAAGACAGCGTGTCCAAACTTGTTGAGAAGATACTTGCTTAGTCTTTAGACAGGCAGTTCAGGTTCAGGTTCCTTTATTTGTACCCGTAGGTAGATTTGTTTTGCAGTTGGTGACATCCATATTTACAAGCCACTAATTACATTCAACATAGACACAAACACAGGCACACATCTTACAAAATAGGTAAATATAAAATATGTACAATATAATTTTTATAGCTTGTTCAACTCTTTGACAGCAGCAGGGACAAAGCTGTTTTTGTAGCGCTGGGTTCTACTTTTTGGGACAGCAAACCTCCGTCTGGAGGGAAGAAGCTGAAAGTTGCAGTGCAAAGGGTGGGAGTCATCATTTAAAATCGAGTCGGCCATCCTCTGTACTTGTCTGGTGTACAGGGATGTCAGGCTCAGCTGTGACTCACCAAGCAAACGACTGGACCATCTGACTACCTGATCCAAGGATTTCCTCTGTTTCAGTTTTATCTGATCAAACCATGACATTAAAGAAAAGGATAAAACAAATTCAATAAAAGCCCGACAGAACATAGTCATTATGGTTCGGTCAATTTGGAAGCGTGCAAGTTTCCTCAAACAATGCAAATTTTGCTGACCCTTTTTGCACACCCTTTCACAGTTCACCTCAAAGTTCAATCCACTATCAATAATCGTCCCAAGATATTTGTACGATTGTACACATTCGGTGGTCTGGCCTTTTAGTACGGTGACTTTGTGCCTGGGAGTTTTCCTCCTAAAGTCAATAATCATATCTTTCGTTTTTGTTGTATTCAGCTGCAGGTAGGAATCCTCACACCAGTGAACAAAGTCATCAACTACTGGGCTGTGGCCACTCTCACCATCCTGGAGGAGACTGACAATGACTGAGTCATCAGCATACTTTATAATGTGTCTGTTGTCATGTCTGCTCCGACACATGTTTGTGTACAGGATGAAGAGTAGTGGTGACAACACACACCCCTGAGGAGAGCCAGTAGAAGAGCACTTTAGGTCAGACAATGTGCCATTGACCCTTACTCTCTGCATCCTGTTGGTTAAGAAATCCAGAATCCAACCCACCAGATTATTGCTTAAACCAAATTGTTGCAGGAGCCTTTCAACTAAAATATGAGGTTGGATTGTATTAAAGGCAGAAGAAAAGTCCACAAATAAAAGCCTGGCGTGTGTCCCATTAAAATCCAGATGTTTAAAAAGCATGTCAAACAGAGTGACAGTGGCATCCTCCACTCCTCTGTGAGGCCTATAGGCAAACTGCAGAGGATCCAATGCATGTTCAGTCTGCCTTAGGACCTCACATCTGACCAGTTTTTCAAAAATTTTCATTAAAATTGAAGTCAAAGCAACTGGTCTAAAGTCGTTTACCGTTTTAGGACAGCTGGATTTTGGAACGGGAACAACCACGGCATCTTTCCAGATCTTAGGCACATGTTGTGTCTGTAAGGACTTATTGAAAATATAATGAAATATAGGACTCAGTTCATGTGCACAGGACTTTACCAGGCGTCCACATATATTATCAGGGCCCTGACTTTTGTTCACTTTTACAGCGCGGAACTCCCTTTTAACATCCTGCATCTCAATATTAAAGTGCTGATTGTCTTTGAGTTTCTGTTTCAAATCTTGGATTTCTGTGCTAAAATCAAAGGAGTCAAAACGACCATAAAAACAGTTAAGAGCATTAGCCAGCTCTGTGTCTGAACTAAAACCATCTAAAAACACACGATTACTGTGCTCTGTGCTCTGAAGGCCTGCAATAGTTTTCATACTGGCCCAGGCCGAACCAAGTTTATTTGCTGCCATCTTGCTTTCCAACTCTGATTTATAATTCTGTTTTGCTCTTAAAAGTTCAGACTTCAGCTCCTTGGTGGCAACCTGTAGCTCAGAAACAGACCCCTGTTTAAAGGCAAGTGCTTTCCTCTGTAAGCAGGATTTAACTGATTTAGTAACCCATGGTTTGTTGTTGGGGTATATTTTGACACGTTTACGTGGAACAAACTTATTTTGACAGTAAGCCATGTATGAGCATGTGAGCTCAGCCAGAGAGTCCAAATCATCCCCGCAGGCCATTATGAACATCTTCCAGTCTGTACAGTCAAAGCATTCCTGGAGGTTGTGCTCTGAATCTTTTGTCCACACATCAATGTCTCTCATCTCCACCTTGCCTCTTCTGAGAGCAGTTTTATATGTGGGCAGCAAATGAACACAGTTGTGATCTGAGGATCCTAGAGGAAGGGGGAGTGATTTATAGGCCCTCTCTATAGATCCATAACACAGGTCCAATGTCTTTCTTCGCCTGGTTGGGCAGGAGACATACTGATGAAAGTTTTTAAGTGTCTTCTTTAAAGAAACATGGTTAAAATCCCCAAGAATGAAGTTTGGCGCCTCTGGAGAAATTGACTGCAGTCGCTGCACCACATCAGAGATGGTGCTGGAGGCGGAGTCAGCGTCTGCCCTCGGATGAATGTACACAGTTGTGATGAAAAGTTGGGGAAACTCTCGAGGCAAATAAAAGGGGCGTAGTGACACAGACAGCAGCTCCACATGGGGTGTACAGATGCGCTCTCTGACCGTGACAGATGTGCAGTACTGCTTATTAATGTATAAACATACGCCGCCCCCCTGACGCTTCCCAGTTACCTCTTCCTGCCGATCCGAGCGCAGCGGAGCTCCAAAGCCGTCAATCCACAGGTCTGCATCCCGATCATGCGCATTAAGCCAAGATTCAGTGAAAGCCATGACGCAGCAGTTCTTAAAATCCTTCTGGTAACGTACGTTGCCTTGAATTTCCTCCACCTTGTTTCTCACAGACTGTGCATTCCCAAAAATGATCGAAGGAAGAGGAATGTTACCAAACTGATGTCTCCTAAGGCGCAATTTCACACCTCCACGTCTTCCACGCTTCCTCCTGCCGCTTCTTTTTTCACCGCTGTGTCCGTCTCTCAAAATAAAGTCCGGCAGCTGAAATTTGGGCGCAATCAGAGACTCTGCACCAGCTGTGTTAAAGCGCAGCAACACGTCCCTGGAATATTGTATTCTGCTCGCCATGGAGCCGAACGCGTTTACCTCAGAGACAAAGAGCCACAGCACAGATAGCAGCAGCGCGAGAGAGGAGAGGAAATTCATGTTGTGGATACCAGGGAACTCTTCGCCATATATTCCACAAACGCTCCAGGGCAGAAACGACACAGAGGACTTTCTAAAAACGTAAAAGAGTACAAAAAGCACACACGCACTATATCATCAAGCTGCTGGTCGCTGCGTGCGCATGCGCCCCCCCCCAAAAAAAGGCAGTATACCCAGACGAGCCGGCGCTGACTGCGCGGAGAGAGCCTCCTTAAGTATGCTGGCTGATGAGCAGGGGCAGGTGTGTCTTCTGCCTCAGGTGCAGTAATGAACTGATGAATGTGAGACAGGACGGCAGGGGCGCGCTCTCACTGCCCATGACAGGGCCCCCCCCCTTCTAGGAGCACCTCCTGGCAGTCCAGAGGGCTTTTCCGGGTGAGCTGGGTGATAGGCCCGGAGCATCTCTTTATCCAGGACCCGAGACATAGGGACCCAAGAACACTCCTCTGGGCCATAGCCCTCCCAGTCCACCAGACACTGAAGCCACCCCACATACACAGCGAACAGTGTATGTGGGGTGGCTGTCGGTGATCCAGGGAGGAGGAGGCGGTTTTGGGGGGGCAGAGGGGACTGGCCGAGAGGGGCTTGAGATGTGAGACATGAAACGTCTGGTTCACCCCCAGGGTCAGTGGCAACTTCAGCTGGACCTACGCGTCATTTGCCGCCATCAGTGTGTGAATGTGTGTGTGAATGGGTGGATAGTAGGATCTGTAAAGCACTTTGGTCATCTTGTGATGAGAATAAAAGCGCTATATAAGTGAATGCCATTTACCATTTACCATTTATCACCTGTGAAATGGTGTATGGGCCCAGGAAGCGGGGAGACAGCTTTTTGGATCTCTCCTTGAGGGGGATCTGGCTCGCTGCCAGCCAGACCTGCTGCCCAATGACATACTTGGGAGCAGGGACCCGCTTCCTGTCAGCAGCAGCCCGGGCGCGTTCCATGGAGTGGGCGAGGACAGCCCAGGTAGACCTCCAGATGCGCTGGCAGTGACGAGCATAGACCCCCACAGATGGGACTGCAACCTCCCTCTCAGCCATGGGTAAGAGCGGCCACATGTAACCCAGCGACACCTCGAACGGGGTGAGTCCAGTGGAAGTGGAGATGGCTGAGTTCATTGAAGGTCACCCAGGTCAGGTGCGTGCTCCAGGATGAAGGGTTATTGGCCGCTACACACTGCAGTGCGGCTTCCAAGGACCGGTTGGCGCTCTCCACCTGCCCGTTGCTCTGAGGGTGGTTACTGGATGAGAGGCTCACCGTCATTCCAAGGGTCTGGCAAAAGGCCTTCCAGACCTGGGACATGAATTGAGGACCCTGGTCAGACACGATGTCCAAGGGGATGCCATGGATCTGAATGATGTGGTTGATGAGCAAGACCGCCATCTCCAACGCTGAGGGAGCTTCGGGAGAGCAACCAGATGCACCGCCTTGGAGAAGCGATCCACGATGGTGAGAATCACTGTCTTGCCACGGGAGGGGGGGAGTCCGGTGATGAAGTCCACGGTGATGTGGGACCAAGGATGACCAGGGGTGGGGAGGGGATGGAGAAGACCAGATGGGGGAGAGGAGTTCGACTTCCCCCGGACGCAGGTCTGACAGGCTTTCACATACTCCCGCACGTCCTGCCGCAGCGTGGGCCACCAAAACACTCGTCGGATGAAGTCCACAGTCCGAGTGATACCAGGATGACAAGTGAAGCGACTGGTGTGACCCCACTGGATGACATCGCTGCGGAAGACTTCCGGGACGTACAGGTGGTTCCGGGGGCACCCTACTGGCACAGGCTCCTGGGACTGGGCCTGGCGGACCCTCCGCTCGATATCCCAAGTAAGGGCTCCAAGGATGCGAGAAGGCGGTATGATGGTTTGGAGGTGGGAAGGGGGCGCTACCAGCTTGGAATCAAACTGGCGTGATAGCGCGTCCAGTTTGGTGTTCCGAGCGCCAGGCCAGTACGTGATGGTAAAGTTGAACCTCTGAAAAAACAGGGCCCAACAAGCCTGCCTGGTGTTTAGTCAGCAGGCCGACTGCAAATACTTGAGGTTTTTGTGGTCGGTCCACACGACGATAGGGTGAATAGCCCCCTCTAGCCAGTGCCTCCTTTCCTCCAGTGCCAACTTAATGGCAAGCAACTCTCTGTCCCTTAAGTCGTAATTCCCTTCGGCTGGCGTAAGCTGATGAGAGAAATATGCACATAGGCAGAGCTTCTGATCGTGGGGGGGGGGTGCACTGCGACAGCACAGCGCCTACCCCTGAGTCAGATGTGTCCACCTCAAGGACGAACTGGAGCTGCGTGTCGACCTGAACCAAGATTGGTGTTTCCGTGAGCAGGTGCTTTAATTTCACAAATGTCTGCTTAGCTGCCTCGGTCCAACAAAAGGGAACCTTAATGGAGGTCAGCTGCGTCAAGGGCAGTGCCACCCCACTGTAGTTCCTGATGAACTGGCGATAGAAATTCACAAACCCAAGGAAGCATTGAAGCTCCTTACGGGATTGGGGAGTTGGCCAATCAAGCACTGCCCTCACCTTGGCCGGGTTGGCAATCAGTCTCCCTTCAGCCACTATGAAGCCCAAGAAGGTGGTTGATGTTGTGGAGAACTCACACTTCTCTTCCTTGACGTAGAGCTGGTTCTCCAGAAGCCATTGCAGGACGGCCCTGACATGGGCTTCATGTTCCTCTGGCGAGCGGGAGAAAATCAGAATATCATCCAAGTAGCCAAAAACGAATTGATAAACCATGTCGTGAAGGACGTCGTTAATTAACCGTTGAAAAACAGCGGGGGCATTCGTGAGCCCAAATGGCATCACCAGATATCCAAACTGCCCCTGGTGAGCTTTAAATGCTGTCTTCCATTCGTCTCCTTTGCGAATGCGGATCAGATGGTACACATTCCTTAAGTCTAACTTGGTAAAAACTCGTGAGCGCTGAAGGACTCAAATGCAGAATTAATCAAAGGCAGAGGGTACTTGTTTTTGGTGGTAATTGCGTTGAGCTCCCAGTAGTCGATGCACAGGTGCAACGAGCCATCCTTCTTCCCGACGAAGAAGAACCCGGCTCCGAGCAGAGCCGAATATGGCCGAATAAGGCCAGCATTCAGCGATTCTTTAATGTATTTTTCCATCACCTCCCTCTCCGGGCCAGAAATGCTGTATAGCTGACTGGACGGTAACTTCGCCCCCAGGATGAGGTCTATAGCGCAATTGTAGGAGCGATGAGGCGTGAGCGACAACGCCCTTGATTTGCTAAAGATCTCCCTCAAATGGTGATATGCCCAGGGGATGAGTCTGAGGTCTGTCGGCTCGGCCGGAGGGAGGGAAACAGACAGAGTTGGGGAACACTTTTGCTGAACGCATGCAGTTAGCCATACAAAAATGGCTCCAGTAGGAGATAGTATTCTGTCCCCGATTAATAATCAGATTGTGCCTCCGGAGCCATGGGTAGCCAAGAACCACTGGGGAAGATGAAATAGGAAGAACCAGGAACATGAGTTCCTCCCGGTGGTTCCCAGAAAGAAGGATGGAGATCGGCGCAGTGCTTTTGGTGACTACCGTGATCTCGTGGCCAGATATGGTTGTAATTCTCTGGTTGTGGGGCAATTTGTGTGTGGGAATACCCACCTGCCGCAAGAACTGGGCAGAGACAAAATTACCCTCTGACCCTGAATCAACCAGTGCCATAGTCCTCCTCTCGACCCCCGGCAATTGCACAAGGGCCGAAATTGAAAAATTACTGGGGAGAGTAGATTTGGACCCGCCCGCCATGGTTACTGACGGGTTGCGACTTTTGGCTGCTGGCGGCATTCATCCAGACTGTAGTTCAGGGCGCCAGCCCTTCGCCTTTGCTCACCATCGGTCAGGTGCCGAGAGAGCTTCATCGGCTCGGGCGGAGAGCCGGCGTCGCCAGTGTTAGGAATCATGGGGGGCGCACACTCGGCGCGCGGGTGAGAGGAGGACTCACACTCCTTTTCGCGCTCATGGTACCGGTTGTCAAATCCTACAGCCTGATCTATAAGGCCGTCGAGAGTCTCCGGGACAGGGTGAACCTCCAGATTGTCATGGAGTTGAGCGTTTACCCCGTGGAGGAATGCACTGTGCAAAGCAATCTCATTCCACCCCGAATCAGCTGCTACAACCGGGAACCCCACCGAGTACTCGGCTGCTGACCAAGTGCCCTGGTGGAACGTCATCAGGCAGCTCATGACATTGCCCTGACTCTCAGTACAGCCAAATGCGCAGGAGAAAGCGTACATGAATAGTTCAAACATATACTGCCGCCCCTTGGGGTTATCGATCGTGGACCATGCCTAATCAAGGGCTCGGTCTTTGAGCAACAGAGTGAAAAACTGAATTTTAGCCACATCCCCTGGATACTGCTCCCCGACCTGCTCCAAATACATACAGACTTGAATAAGAAAACCTTTACATTTCCCCACCTCCCCCGCGTTCGGGGTAGGCGTGGGAACGGAGGTAGTACGCCACACCATAGTGTGGGGAGCAGGCTGGGGAGGAGGAGCCTGAGGAGGGGCATTGGGCCAAAGCCGCATCATATTCTGAATCTGTGGAGGAATGAATCTGTTGAGTGAGAATGGCGAGCTGCTGCTCGGTCGCTGCTAAGCAATCCAAAACAGACAGCTCTTGTGCCGCAGCACTGGCTGAGCTGAGGTCCTGGCTGGCTCATTCTATCATGGTTAATAAGCTGACAGCTCACGTGCACGATGCAACAGCACAGGAAATCAACCACACGAAGGGGCATGTTTGAAAGTTTATTAATTTGCAAAATAAACACACAGCAACAGAAACAGTCACTCATCAGAGGAATCCACCTGTGGAGAGAAGATGAGAGCTTTGAGTGGAGGAATGGAGTAAGGGGAAATGGGCGAGCCAAATAGCCACTTACTTGGGTTCCGAGGAAGAACTGGCAGGACCCCAGCGGGAAATAGACGAACCAGTAGGGTGAGGGGAATGAGCTGATGGTGCCTGACCGGGTGGAGGTTGTAAGCTGAGGAATAATGGAGATGTGGCAGGAGAGCGTGCGCAGTCCTGGAGACACACCCGCACGGTGGCAGCAACCTGAAGGAGAGAGGAAAACAAGGTAAGACAGCATGTCCAAACTTGTTGAGAAGATACTTGCTTGTCCTTAGACGGGTAGTATACCCAGACAAGCCAGCATTGACTGCGCGGAGAGAGCCTCCTTAAGTACGCTGGCTGATGAGCAGGGGCAGGTGTGTCTTCTGCCTCAGGTGCAGTAATGAACTGATAAATGTGAGACAGGACAGCAGCGGCGCGCTCTCGCTGCCCACGGCAAGTGTACAGCTCATATAACAGTGTAAATTTGCTGTCCCCTTAATATAAAATAATTCAACACACAGTCATTAATATCTAAACTGCTGGCAACAAAAATGAGTACACCCCAAGTGAAAATGTCCAAATTGAGCCCAAAGTGTTAATGTTTTGTGTGGCCACCATTATTTTTCCAGCACTGTCTTAACTCTCTTGGGCATAGAGTTCACTAGAGCTTCACAGGTTGCCACTGGAATCTTTTTCCACTCCTCCATGACAACATCACGGAGCTGGTGGATGTTAGAGAACTTGCGCTCGTCCACCTTCCATTTGAGGATGCCCCACAGATGCTCAGTAGGGTTTAGGTCTGGAGACATGCTTGGTCAGTCCATCACCTTTACCCTCAGTTTCTTTAGCAAGGCAGTGGTCGTCTTGGAGGTGTGTTTGGTGCTGGAAGCACTCATGCAGCCCCAAACCATGACACTCCCACCACTATGCTTGACTGTATCTAAGACACACTTATCTTTGTACTCCTCACCTGGTTGCCGCCACACACGCTTGATACCATCTGATCCAAATAAAGTTTATCTTGGTCTCATCAGACCACAGGACATGGTTCCAGTAATCCATGCCCTTTGTCTGCTTGTCTTCAACAAACTATTTGCGGGCTTTCTTGTGCATCATCTTTAAAAGGAGCTTCCTTCTGGGATGACAGCCATGCAGACTAATTTGATGCAGTGTGTGGCGTATGGCCTGAGCACTGACAGGCTGACCCTCCACCCCTTCGACCTCTGCAGCAATGCTGACAGCACTCATACGTCTATTTTCAAAAGACAACCTCTGTATATGACGCTGAGCACGTGCGGTCAACTTCTTTGGTTGACCATGGCGAGGCCTGTTCTCAGTGAAACCTGTCCTGTTAAACCGCTGTATGGTGTTGGCCACCGTACTGCAGCTCAGTTTCAGGGTGTTGGCAATCTTCTTAGCCTAGGCCATCATTATGTAGAGCAACAATTCTTTTTTTCACATCTTCAGAGAGTTCTTTGCCATGAGGTGCCATGTTGAACTTTCAGTGACCAGTATGAGAGAGTGTGATAACACCAAATTTAACACACCTGCTCCCCAATCACACCTGGGATCTTGTAACACTAATGAGTCACATGACACCGGGGAGGGAAAATGGCTAATTGGGTACAATTTGGACATTTTCACTTGGGGGTGTACTCACTTTTGTTGCCAGTGGTTTAGACATTAATGGCAAATGGCAAATTTACACTGTTATACAAGCTGTACACTGACTATTTTACATTATATCAAAGTGTCATATCTTCAGTGTTGTCTCATGAAAAGGTATAATAAAATATTTACAAAAATGTGAGGGGTGTACTAAGTTTTGTGAAATACTGTATGTTTTATAAACACATTACTTTTGCACTTGACAGTATTTAATTTGTTTACATGTGTGTGAAATGACAAGAGATGTCTTCATGCTGATTGAGATGTTTAGCAACAGTTACTGGCTGCATATAGAAGGGACTATTTTTTTCTCAGCTGTGCAAAATAGCTGGTTAAACAAACAAATCAGAATATTTTGTCCAGTATTTCTGCCATTTAATAAATAGTGCTTGCCAGAATTGTTGTATAAAAGCAATATTACACTCGAGTTTGTTACCGTATCATTAATACTAACTCTGGGTGTGATACTCGGAGGGCTACACGGAGGGCACAAGATACAGTGGTATGAAAAAGTGTTTGCCCCCTTCCTTAATTCTAATTTTTTGTATGTTTGTCACATTTAAATGTTTCAGATCATCAAACAAATTTAAATATTAGACAAAGATAACACAAGTAAACACAAAATGCAGTTTTTAAATGAAGGTGTTATTAAGGGAAAAAAGTCTAAACCTACATGGCCCTGTGTGAAAAAGTGATTGCCCCCTAAACTTAATAACTGGCTGGGCCACCCTTAGCAGCAACAACTGCAATCAAGTGTTTTGTGATAACTGACAGTGAGTCTTTTACAGCACTGTGGAGGAATTTTGGCCCACTCATCTTTGCAGAATTGTTGTAATTCAGCCACATTGGAGGGTTTTTGGGCATGAACCACCTTTTTAAAGTCATGCCACAGCATCTCAATCAGATTCAGGTCAGGACTTTGACTAGGTCACTCCAAAGTCTTCATTTTGTTTTTCTTAAGCCACTCAGAAGTGGACTTGCTGGTGTGTTTTGGAACATTGTCCTGCTGTAGAACCCCAGTGCGCTTCAGCTTGAGGTCACCAACAGATGGCCGGGCATTCTCCTTCAGGATTTTTTGGTAGACAGCAGAAGTCATGGTTCCATTTACCACAGCAAGTCTTCCAGGTCCTGAAGCAGCAAAACAGCCCCAGATCATCACACTACCACCACCATGTTTTACTGTTGGTATGATGTTCCTTTTCTGAAATGCTGTGTTACTTTTACGCCAGATGTAATGGGACACACACCTTCCAAAAAGTTCAACTTGTCATCGAGAAGTTGATTTATTTCAATAATTCAGTCCAAAAAGTGAAACTCATATATTATGTAGATTCATTACACACAGTGTGATATATTTCAAGTGTTTATTTCTTTTAATTTTGATGGTTATGGCTTGCAGCAAATGAAA
The DNA here is from genome assembly GCA_020510985.1 of Pholidichthys leucotaenia. NCBI lineage: Eukaryota > Metazoa > Chordata > Actinopteri > Cichliformes > Pholidichthyidae > Pholidichthys > Pholidichthys leucotaenia. The sequence continues at coordinate 182,118,356 of CM035837.1, read as the reverse complement.
ACCCCAAATTCAGTTTCTCAAAAAATTAGAATATTACATAAAATTAATTTTAAAAAGTTGATTTTTAACAGAAATGTTGGCCGACTGAAAAGTATGTGCATGTACACACTCAGTACTTGGTCTGGGCTCCTTTTGCATAATTACTGCATCAATGCAGCATGGCATGGCATGATCAGCCTGTGTTACTGCTGAGGTGTTGTGGAAGCCCAGGTTGCTTTGATAGCGGCCTTCAACTCGTCTGCATTATTGGGTCTGATGTATTTCATCTTCCTCTTGACAATACACCATAGATTCTCTATGGGATTTAGGTCAGGAGAGTTTGCTGGCTAATCAAGCACAGTGATACCATGGTCATTAAACCAGGTATTTGTACTTTTGGCAGTGTGGGCAGGTGCTGGAAAATGAAATCAGCAGCTCCATAGAGCTTGTCAGCAGAGGAAAGCATGAAGTGCTCTAAAATTTCCTGTTAGAAGGCTGCACTGACATTGGACTTGATTAAACACAGTGGAAAAACACCAGCAGATGGCATGGCTCCACATATCATCATTGACTGAGGAAACTTCACACCGGACCTCAAGCAACTTAGATTCTGTGCCTATTCACTCTTCCTCCAGACTCTGGGACCTTGATTTCTAAGTGACAGGACTTGGCACCTGATTTGGGGAGCCATGTCATTTGCTGGTGTTAGTCCACTGTGTTTATCAAGTCCAAACTCAATCCAGCTGTCTACCATAACATTTTAAAGCACTTCATGCTTCCCTCTCCTGACAAGGTTTATGGAGATGATGATTTCATTTTCCAGCAGGACTTGGCAACTGCCCACACTGCTGCCAAAAGTACCAAAAGCCTGGTTTAATGACCATGGTATCAACATATTTTACTGGCCAGCAAACTCTCCTGACCTAAACCCCATACAGAATCTATCAAGTATCGTCAACAGGGAGATGAGAGACACCAGACCCAACAACACAGATGAGCTGAAGGCCGCTATCAAAGCAACCTGGGCCTTCCTAACACCTAAGGAGTAACACAGGCTGATCACCTTCATGCCATGCCACAGTGATGCAGTATTAATTCATGCAAATGGAGCCCTGACCAAGTACTGAGTGTGTGCATGGAAATACTTTAAGTCGACGAACATTTCTATTAAAAAAAAATCAATTTTTTAAAATTGATCTTATGTAATACAGTGATCCCTCACTTATCGCGGTTAATGGGTTCCAGAACCGACCGCGAAAAGTGAAAAACCGCGAAGTAGCGTCACCCCTAATGACGTCACCCATAAATAATACGTACGTTCATTCTCTCACTCTCTCTCTCATTTGATACGTGTGTGTGTGTGTAAGTGTACATACATACGTAGATGTAAATAAAGTGTACATAAATATGTTTTTAGAACTCTTTTATTCTTATAACAAGATACGTAACTCAAGATGAAGATGATTTACTGCACAGGTTAATGAGAGCTTTACTGCTCCTCAGGTGACGCCTCATCGTCAGGTGCTAGAGGCGCAGGATCGTCGAGGGCAGCTTCCGATAGAGCTGGAGAAGCTGCAGGAGGCGGCGTAGTGGCTCGATGGGAAGACTATTTCGCACAAAATGGCACAAGAGAACAGCAAAAAGTTCCACGCGGCGAGACTAAGCAACACGAGCGATAAAGAGCAATGAATGCGGTCTTCCTTCGCTGGGTGGGTGCTCGGCAGGGAGAGAAGCTGGGTGAAACGTCTCGGCCAATCAGCTTGCGAGATTCCCGAGCCGAGCCAACATGAGAACAGCGAACAGAGAGGTGGATTTTGAGTTGTGCGGGCTCTCCGTGTTGATACCTGATGTTCTAATGTAGTCTCCCTGCCTTCTGCTAGCGCCCGCCCATTATTTCTCAATTTTGAATTTTTGATGAATATTTTTGAAAAATCCGCGATGCACTGAGGGCGCGAAAGGTGAAGTGCGAAGTAGCGAGGGATCACTGTATTCTAATTTTTTGAGAAACTGATTTTCGGGTTTTCATGAATCGTCGTCGGCCTCCGTCGGTCTATGATGACCATGGAAGAGAATCCTAAACGTCTACTCTGCTGGAACAGCACCGCCTGTGGCTGAACAGGCCGATGCGCGAATGGCAGTCCCTGTCACACAGGTTGCACTTGTGGGTGGTCTCCGTGCTGCTGGGTCTGTGGCGGTTCTTCCTGCGGGTCCTTTTTTCATCTGCTGCAGCAGTCAGCCTCTCTTCACCCGCCTTGAGCTGTCTGGTCAGGGTGCCTCTCCATTTGGAGCGGTCCGTTGCAAGGTCCTCCCAGCACTCTGTGTTGATCTCCAGGGCCTTCATGTCTCTCTTGCAGACGTCTCTAAAGCGCAGCTCTGGGCGGCCAACGTCTCTCCTGCCAGTCGCCAGTTCTCCGTAGAGGACGTCTTTGGGGATTCTGCCATCCTCCATACGGTGAACATGGCCTAGCCAGCGGAGCCTGCGCTGCCTGTGTAGAGTGAACATGGAGGGAAGGCCGGCGCGGGACAGAACTTCTGTGTTGGGCACTTTGTCCTGCCAGGATATGTCCAGGATGTGGCGAATGCAGCGCAAGTGGAAGGAGTTCAGTCTCTTTTCCTGCCGGGCGTATGTTGTCCACATCTCACTCCCATAGAGCAGTGTGCTGATGACGCAGGTATTGTACACTGCCATCTTCGTCTTGACAGAGAGTATGGGATTCTCCCACACTCGTGTGGTGAGGCGAGCGAGTGTGAAGGCTGATTTTCCAATCCTCTTGTCGATCTCTGTATCAAGGGAGAGGTTGTTGCTGATCGTGGACCCCAGGTACGTGAACTGATTCACGACCTCCAGCTCGTAGTCGTCGATGGTGATGGTTGGTGGTGCTTCCGTGCCTTGCGCCAAGACGTTAGTCTTCTTCAGGCTGATGGTAAGCCCGAAGTCCTTGCATGCCTGGGAGAAGCGGTCCATCAGGGTCTGAAGCTCCTGCTGTGTGTGGGTTGCGACTGCAGCGTCGTCTGCGAACAGCATGTCTCTGATTAGAGCCTGGCGTACTTTGGTTCTGGCTTTCAGGCGGGCGAGGTTGAAAAGCCTGCCGTCAGATCTTGTGTGCAGGTAGATTCCCTCTGTTGCTGTGCTGAAGGCATGCCTCAGGAGCATAGCAAAGAAAATCCCAAAGAGGGTTGGCGCAAGTACACAGCCCTGTTTCACTCCGCTGCGTATGTTGAATGGCTCTGAGACATTGCCGTCGTGCTGCACTATCCCCTGCATGTTGGTGTGAAACAATTCGATGAGGCTTTGCAACTTTGGTGGGCATCCTATCTTTGGCAGGATCTTGAAAAGGCCCTCTCTGCTGACCAGATCGAACGCTTTGGTGAGGTCGATGAAGGCGACGTACAGGGGCATGTTCTGTTCTCTGCATTTCTCCTGGAGTTGGCGGATGGAGAATATCATGTCTACGGTCGATCGCTCAGCGCGGAAGCCACACTGAGACTCGGGGTAGACACGTTCGGCAAGCTTCTGTAGACGAACGAGAACAACTCGTGCGTAGACTTTGCCAACAATGCTGAGGAGGGAGAAGCCCCTGTAGTTGTTGCAGTCGCTTCTCTCCCCTTTGTTTTTGTAGAGGGTGATGATCTTGGCGTCCCTCATGTCCTGTGGTACGGCACTTTCCTTCCAGCACTGGCAGAGGACGTCATGCAATGGCAGCAGTAGGGCGGTCTTGCAGTGCTTGATCAGGTCGGGGGGTATGCCGTCGTTGCCGGGTGCCTTGCCAGTGGCCAAGCTATCAATGGCCTTGCTGAGTTTGTCGATGGTTGGCTCGGCGTCAAGTTCATCCATGGATGGCAGGCAGTCGATGGCATCAAGGGCTGATGGTGTCACGGTGTTCTGTCTGGAGTAGAGGTCAGAGTAGTGTTCCACCCATCTCTCCATCTGCTTGTTCTTTTCTGTGATCATCTCCCCAGTGGAGGATTTGAGGGGGGCCGTCTTGCTCTGAGCCGGACCAAGTGCTTTCTTGATGCCATCGTACATACCACGGATGTTCCCTGTTATGGCAGCGGTTGGAATGTCTTGGCTGAGCTGAGTCCAGTACTCGTTGGCACAGCGCCAAGCAGTCTGCTGAACTTTGCTTCTCGCAGCCCTGAGAATCTGGAGATTCTTCTCGTTTGGGTACTTCTTGTACTCAGCAAGTTCTGAGCGCTTGGCTTCAATGACGGGGGTCATCTCAGTCAACCTGGCATCAAACCAGTCCTGTGACTTCGAGGTCTTCCTCCCAAAGGTAGCCAAGGCTGTGCGGTAGATGGTGTTTCGCAGCTCTTCCCACTTCTGCTTTGCAGATTCTCCTTCTTGGGGTACACCAAGTTCTTTCTCAAAGGTGGAGGCAAACTGCTCAACAAGTTCTGGTTGGGCCATCTTGCTGGTGTCAATCCGTGCCTTTCCAGGCTGTCTAGCATGATGGAATTTCTTCAGCTGCAGCTTGACCTTGCAACACACCAATGATTGGTCTGTGTCGCAATCTGCACTCTGGAACGAACGGGTGATTAGCACGTTCTTCAGTGAGGTGTGCCTGGTCAGGATCAAGTCCAGCTGGTGCCAGTGCTTTGAGCGCGGATGTCGCCAGGAAACCTTGTGTTGGGGCTTGGTCTTGAAGAACGAGTTTGTGATGCACAGATTGTGATATGTGCAGAACTCGAGCAGCCGCTGTCCGTTGTTGTTCATTCTGCCCACGCCAAATGGTCCAAGACAGGAGGGCCAGGAGTCGTGGTCAGCACCCACTCTGGCATTGAAGTCTCCAAGGAGAATGAGTTGTTCAGAGTTGGGGATGATCCTGACAGTTGTTGCGAGATTCTCGTAGAACTCGTCTTTTGCCTCTGGTGTGGCTGTCAGTGTTGGGGCATACACACTGACGAGGGTGACTGGGCCTTGAGTGGTGTTGAGGTGGAGGGTGAGGAGTCGTGCAGAGCCATTGCTGCCCAGTTCCACCATCTTCAGCAAGGTGTTCTTCACTGCGAAGCCCACTCCGTGTTCCCTGTGTTCGTCACTGCCCTTTCCCTGCCAGTAGAACGTGTAGTCCTTCTCTCTCAGTGTGCCTGCGTCAGCCAACCGTGTTTCCTGGAGAGTGGCGATATCCACTTCCAGTCTCTTCAGCTCATTATTGATGATGGCAGTCTTCCTGGTGTCGTTGATGTCCTTGAGGTTAGCAGCGAGTCCTATCATCATAGTGCGGACGTTCCAAGTTCCCAGTTTTAGAGTTGGTCTCTTTTGTTTTTTTGTCTTGCCTGGTGCGAAGGTTCTCAGCCTGCCGTTCGGACTTCTCCTCATCCCCATGCACCCAATGAGGATAGGAAGCTGTGGCGGGACAACACCTTATTGGCTGGGGGCTGCCCAGCTTGAGGCGGGCGGTAGCTGTCCAGTGAGATCCGATGATCCCTCCCACTGTCGGGAACAACCCCTGGCGCCGCGCTCTATGCCAATTGAGCGGTGGCTTATAACCGGTAACTGTCATTCCCCGTGTTTTGTCTATGCCAAAGGCGAAGCTGGAGTGTCCTCTCCAGTGATCCGGTGTTCTACCTTCCAGCGTTGGGCATTGGTAGGATTCAAGCCTGGGCAGGAAGATATGGAGGACAAGATGTTGCCCATGCAGTATGTCCCCCCTCTCCACGTCACTGATGAATCCAAAGGAACAGCAGGGCTGCTACAGTTTGGCACCAGCGCCGTCGCAGGAGCTGCCAGAACGATGTTGAGCACAACAGAGAACTGCCTTAGGGGCTCCGACTCCGGATTTTTCCTCAGGGTTGACTCCCGAAGCCTTTCCCGTGACCGGGTGTGCCGCAAGGCAGCGGAGGTTTGAAATCAGGGTTTACCTTCTCCTAGATGGGCTACCTTCCCAGGTTGACGAGCCACCATCTACCCGAAGCATCTGGTTTTAAGGCGCCAGAGGTCCGCCCTCGCCCCTTCTCCTATTAGTAAAAGCAGTTCCACCGGGCTTAGAGACTAAACCACACGGGCAGGCTAGGAGTTGGACTTAGTTGTCAGAGGCTTTTCGAGACGCATGCCATAAGGAGCATTTTATGAGCACTGGGAGCTTAACTCCAGTGCCGCTCCTGGCTATGACAACCTTGGAACCGGGTTTTCATGAGCTGCAAGCCATAACCATCAAAATTAAAAGAAATAAACACTTGAAATCTATCACTTTGTCTGTAATGAATCTATATGAAATATGAGTTTCATTTTATGAATTGAATTACTGAAATAAATCAACTTTTCAATGATATTCTAATTTAGTGAGATACACCTGTATGTTCTTTTTGCTCAGCAGTGGTTTTCATCTTGGAACTCTGCCATATAGGCCATTTTTGTCCAGTCTCTTTCTTATAGTGGAGTCATGAACACTGACCTTAACTGAGACAAGTGAGGCCTGCAGTTCTTTGGATGTTGTTGTGGGGTCTTTTGGGACCTCTTGGATGAGTTGTCGCTGCACTCTTGGGGTAATTTTGGTCAGCCAGCCACTCCTGGGAAGGTTCACCACTGTTCCAGGTTTTTGCCATTTGTGGATAATGGCTCTTACTGTGGTTTGCTAGGGTCCCAAAGCCTTAGAAATGGCTTTATAACCTTTTTCAGACTGATCAATCTCAATTACATTGTTTCTCATTTGTTCCTGAATTTCTTTGGAACCCAGCATGATGTCTAGCTTTTGAGGACCTTTTGGTCTACTCCACTTTGTCAGGCAGGTCCTATTTAAGTGAGTTCTTGATTGAGAACAGGTGTGGCAGTAATCAGGTCTGGGTGTGGCTAGATAAATTGAACTTAGCTTTTCAAAGATGTAATAAACCACAGTTAACCCTTTGAGTGTGAGAATTTTGCATGCCCCTTGTGGCAGAGCGTGGCACTGCACCTGTCTTGTCACTTTCACGTGATCGCCTGCATTGGGGCCTCCATTGGAGATTTGTACTGAATTGTACTGATTTTCCAGTTTCAAAAGGTGGCAGACATTTGTTGGAGGACTCAGTGGATGACACGTAATACACCAAAGAAGAAGAACTCCTCTTTTCCTTTTCCTGTTTGTAGCATTTAGCCCAGAAAGCCAATATGGCCATGATCGGTCACCGTCACTTTTTTGGCTTTGTACGCGGAAAATAGCCACGGGATACAAGCGAAATTTATGTGGGATAATCATAAGACTTTCTAGATGTGGTACAGACTTTAAATGACCGACAACGCAAAATATGGACCATGATTTGTGAAAACGCAGCGACCACGCCAGCCAGCCAGCCCCCCTTCGTCAAAAGTAAGTGAGAATTTTGTTTTTTTGTGGGTTTTTTTTATATTGTTCTGATTTCTTGTTCATATACTTTGAAAATAAGATGATGAGGTACCTCTGTACAAAAAAAACGGTGTCAAAAGACTGAACCATTCTTTGTTTAAATACGTCCAAAGTCCAGTTTTGACTGAGTTATGGAATTTAAAGCGGTGCTGTGACATTATGCAAATTAGATGTGTAAATTTATTCCTATCTGATACTTTGGATCATATTTTACATCTAATGGACAGTAAGCCATTATCTCTTACCACTTTCAAGTTATAGCCTTGGAAAGCTGAACTATTTTATTGACAAAAAATATTTACCACTCTTGACCACTAGGGGTTATGTCGCAATTCGGCGACAGACACACTCAAAAGGTTAATTTATGTTTTAATGGGGGGGGGGGATCACTTTTCACACAGGGCCATGTAGGTTTGGATTTTTTTTTTTGCCCTTAATCATAAACACCTTCATTTAAAAACTGCATTTTGTGTTTACTTGTGTTATCTTTGTGTAATATTTAAATTTGTTTGATAATCTGAAACATTTAGTAAGTGTGAAAAACATACAAAAGAAATGAGAAATCAGGAAGGGGGCAAACACTTTTTCACACCACTGTATAGCACACCTAGCGTTACTATATTCATGATACCGTACTCACTCTTGTGTAATATTGTGTGATAAATTACGGTGCGTGGTGAGGTCTGAGGCAAGAAACGGCCAAGATCTTCAAATCCAATTTTCCATTTTTATTATAACTCACAAGTCAATAGTCCAGATATCCAACACAATTCTTCAAAACTCTGCTTCACAGCAATGATCGACGATCTCTTTGATATCTCTCAGTGAACTCAACTCCAACTACGTATCACAATGATCACACCTGTTTTATACTAACATCAATAATTAGGGCTGATTAGCCCCTACCATAAGCCCAGGTAGAACAACAAATCTTCCATCATTTACACATACCCACTAATTCTAAAATACATAAATATTTTCCCCACTATACAATATAAATAACATAATAAACAATCGATGACAATAATAATAATATAAATAGTCCAATAAATAGTTCAAAACCCTTATTTACAAAACTAAACCACCCCTCTAACTTACCAAAGATGTTTCCTTCCTGCAGGTGTCCTATAAAAGGCCTTCAACTCCCTAAAGGAGTCTTTTGCCTGGACACCCACAGGAAGCATATTGGCAAAGGTATGTGCAATAACTTATCATTCATCATTTTACCTAAATACTTAGTCATACAATTATCTCCCAAGGCATTCAAATTAAACAAAGACAGATCCCAAATAAATGTGTGTACTTTAACAAATAATAACATTTACCATTACAAATATAACATAATCACACAAACAATAAATCATAATAGTGGTGACATCCCATCGTCACATTTCCTCCCCCCTTTCCCGAGAGTACAGTACTCTAGGAGTCATGTACTCGTGAGAGGCTATCAGCCACAAGGTTGGTTTTTCCCTGCCACATACCAAACAGTAAAATTATATGGTTGGAGGGACACATACCACCCTGTGAGACGATTATTTACATCCTTCATTCTGTCCAACCACTGTAGAGCCCGATGATCTGTCTCCAATATAAAATGACGCCCTAGTAAATAATACTTAAAGTAGAACTGAACTCACCTTTTTGTCAAAAAAGTAGAATAGCAGATTAATTCCTTATTACCTATTGTATTTTTCAACACATAAAAGAAATTTTTAGGCCGTGCGATGGCCAAGCTATAAGCCGATAAACTTTTGCCTCTGGCTGGCAGTGCCAAACAAACCGGAAGTAGTGCAGACGACGTCACGAGTGTGACCCTTATCAAAACAACAATGGCAGATGATAGCAGTTCCAGCAGTCAAGAAGACCAGAGTTTTCAGAGTGAAGAGGCATTCAGGATCGGTGACAAGACAGAGGAGGATGCAGGAGTGTCAAGTGAACAGGAAGAGAGCGAGGGAGGCATCGAACCGTACAGATTAGAGCCAGAATTTTCGGGGGATTCCAGCACCGACTCAGACCGCAGCAGTGATGGGGAGGAGAGTCGCTTATTGAATACAGAATGGTGAGTCTTTACTTTGGCATGTTTGGGGTGTCAGGATAAGGAAAATTAACAATAAAAAAGAAAGGGAAAAAAAACCATCAGCATTTTTCCAACTTATTACAGTTATCCCTCACTTATCGCGTTTAATGCGGTCTTCCTTTGCTGGGTATAGGCACTCGGCAGGGAGCGAAGCTGGGTAAAACGTCTCGGCCAATCAGCTTGCGAGATAAAACGTCTCGGCCAATCAGCTTGCGAGGTAAAACGTCTCGGCCAATCAGCTTGCGAGATTCCTGAGCGGGCTTGGGAGCCGAGGAGAGCGGGCTCTCCGTGTTGATACCTGATGTTCTAATGTAGTCTCCCTGCCTTCTCATTAGAACATCAGGTATCAACACGGAGAGCCCGCACAGCTCAAAATCGACCTCTCTGACCACCGCTCCACTCCTCTCCGCCCACCTCTTCACCGCTCGGGAATCTCACAAGCTGATTGGCGGAGACGTTTTACCTCGCAAGCTGATTGGCGGAGACGTTTTACCTCGCAAGCTGATTGGCGGAGACGTTTTACCTCGCAAGCTGATTGGCGGAGACGTTTTACCCAGCGAAGGAAGACCGCATTCATTGTTCTTTATCGCTCGTGTTGCTTAGTGGCACTTTTCGCTGTTCTCTTGTGCCTTTTTGTGCAAAATAGTGCTTGTGACACCCTTGGGGGGGGGGGGGGGTGACGCTACTTCGCGGTTTTTCACTTTTCGCGGTCGGTTCTGGTCCCCATTAAATGCGATAAGTGATGGATCACTGTATATCTAGAAACGCATCGCTTCCCGGTCGCTTTTCCTCCCCCTTTCTTTTCTTTCGTCGCCATGACAGCTTTCCTTGGCCACTGAACAGATCTTCCCAGGTGTTGGAAGTGTTTTGTAGTCGACTATCACGACAAAATGCACCAAAAACAACCAGTGTCGACGTGCTCGCAATGGTAAACATGAGGACTGGGTCACACTCGTGACGTCACGCGGAACTCCGGCTGCGCTTCGGCTGCGCTTCGGCTGCGCTTCGGCGGATTTGTCTGATTTTTCAGGGCGGGAAATTCTAAATCGCGATTTTCTTCAAGATTCCGGGATTTGTGGAGGGGGTGCCAATTATCTTTATAATTGTATGTACTATCACCCAGTGCCATTCAATGTCGTTCAGTTCAGTTCTACTTTAAGGGACCCTATTGCCCATTTCATAGCAAGACATTCTTTTTCTACCGTAGAATATCTTGTCTCCCGGTCCAACAACTTACGACTCAAGAACAGCACTGGGTGTCTCTCTCCCTTCTCCTCCTGGAGAAGTACTGCTCCAATGCCAACCCCTGAAGCATCAGTCTGTAAAATGAACGGGCGAGCAAAGTCTGGGCTGTAGAGAACCTTCTCCCCAGAGATAGCCCTCTTCAGATCCTCAAACGCTCTGTCACACTCCTCTGTCCATTTTACCTTATTTGGCGCTGAAGCCTTAGTGAGGTCAGTTAACACTGCTGCTCTTTCAGCAAAGTGGGGGATGAACTTGCTATACCATCCCACCATTCCCAAGAATGATCGCACTCTCTTCTTAGTGGTGGGTACAGGGTAGGTCCGAATGGCATCCACTTTGCCTACTCGTGGTCTAATGACCCCCTGACCAACCACATGTCCCAGGTACTCCACCTGCTGCTGTCCGAACACACATTTGCGTGGGTTGATTGTCAGTCCAGCCCTCTTAATCAGCTGAAGGACCTGCCTAAGGTGTACCACATGTTCTTCCCAGGTCTGACTATAGATGACCACGTCATCCAGATAGGCAGCCGCAAAGTTTGATACCCTCCTTAATATTTGGTCCATCAGCCGCTGAAACGTTGCAGGTGCCCCCTGAAGGCCAAGTGGCATGACCCTGAAATAGAAACTGCCATAAGGTGTTTTAAAGGCTGTAAGTTCCTTTATTTCTGGTGCCAATGCCACCTGCCAATACCCCTTACTTAGGTCCAAAGTAGAAATAAATCTAGCCTTGCCCACTTCCTCTAATAGTTCATCAATCCGGGGCATGGGGGTATGACTCAAACTTAGACACTGAATTGAGATATCTAAAGTCTATACAGAATCTCAAAGAGCCGTCCTTTTTGGGTACCAGCACAATCGGGCTACACCACTCACTGGCTGACTCCTCAATCACTCCCAGCTGCAACATCAAATCAATTTCATGCTTCATTTTTGGTACCAGTCGTTCCGGGATCCTATATGATCTTCTACGTGGAACAGCTTCCTCTTTCAAATGAACCTTATGATATACCGATGTGGTGAAACCCGGTCTCTCTTGAAACAAATCTGGATCCAACAATGTCTCTAACTCTCTCCGCTGATCCACCTGCAAATGAGACAGTTGAAATGAACAAGGCTCTGACACATTTGTGGGAAAGGATTGTTCCTTCTCCTCATCCACTTCCGTCGCACAGATCAAGAGATGCTGTGTCTCCTGAAGAGCAGGTTGCTGCTGCTGATGGCCAGGCTGCTGAAACTCTTTCAATAAGTTAATATGGAAGGTCTGATATTTCACCTTCCTGTCAGGCATATATAGTTCATATGTCACTGACCTTAGTTTTTTAGAAATTTCATATGGCCCCTGCCATCGAGCCAACAGCTTACTATCACACGAGGGCAGCAATAACAAAACTTGTTGTCCTGGGTGAAAAACCCTTTTTCTGGCCTTCTTGTCATACCAAGTTTTTTGTTTGGCCTGCGCCATCCTCATGTGTTCCTGAGCCAAAGCAGTCATTCGATCCAGTTTTTCTCTCATTTTAATCACAGAAGAGACCACATTGTCCTGATCACTCGGTGGACTCTCCCAGTGCTCCTTTAATAAGTCCAGTGGGCCCCTCACCTGACGGCCATAAAGCAGTTCAAAAGGTGAGAACCCTGTTGAAGCCTGGGGCACCTCCCGGTAAGCAAACAGTAAACAGGGTTCCCATTGATCCCAATCTGAGCCCGTTTCAGAAACAAATTTCCGCAGCATATTTTTAAGAGTCTGATTGAATTGCTCCACTAGTCCATCAGTCTGAGGGTGATAAGGGGTAGTCTTAATGCCCTTAATCCCCAACAGCTTATACACTTGCTGCAACAGTTTTGACAAAAAATTTGTTCCACAGTCTGTTAGAACTTCTCTGGGTATGCCTATCCTTGAAAACAACTGGATAAGGCAGTTGGCAACCTGCCTAGCCTTGATAGATTTCAGGGGAAAGGCTTCTGGGTACTGAGTAGCATAGTCACAAATCACTTGAATGTATTTATTACCAGAGGAGCTTCTCTCTAGGGGGCCAACTACATCCATCCCTATTCTATCAAAAGGTGTTCCAATGATTGGTAATGGTTGCAGTTGGGCACGGGCTACTCCCCTAGATGATGTAATCTGACATACTGAGCATGTCGTGCAGAAGTCCTTTACCTGGGTATACATTCCCGGCCACACAAACCTTCTAGCAATTCTCTGCAGAGTTTTTTGAAATGCTAGATGACCTGCCCAAGGAATAACATGTCCCAGTTCCATAATTTTTGGTGTGAGGTCCTGTGGTAAAGCTATGGCCATAACTTCACCTTGTTGCTGGTACAAAATGCCCTTTTTTATGACATACATGGCCTCAGCCAAACAATCCATTCTACCCTGTTTCACACCCTCAATGTCCGAGACTTTATCAAACCAAGGTTTAAGTGTTGGGTCATCCTTCTGCAATGTAGCTATGTCAGGAGGGATGTCAAACTCTACTGACTGGCTTAGTTGTGGTGTTTCTTCACCCAGGTTCTTTACAGAAGCTAACACCTTATCTCTTCTCTTCTGAGCCTTGGATTTGGGTTGCTTAAAAGGGCCTGCCTCTATCTCAGAATCATAGAATGGTAACTCCTGAAGAGTATTGGCAGCCCTCTGTGCTCTCTGTGCCCTGGTTGTCACTATACTACAATTTTTTACCACAGGTGTGTTTACTCTCTGCTCAACAGCGCCACCTGCCTGTCTCTCCTCTGTTTGTTCCTCTCTAACCTGTTGTATGATGTCCAACAAAGTTGGAACATCGTTGCCAAGAATAACGGGATACGGCAAATCAGGCACAAGAGCTACAGGAAGGAGATAAGTTTGACCCCCTACTGTTAAATAAACCTCAGCGGTCAGGTACAATTTCTTATCCCCATGGACACAACTGATATTTATTCCTGAGTCATTCCACAAATCCCTAGGGACCAAACTAGGTAGCACAACTGTTTGAAAACAACCAGAATCTAACAGGGCCTCTTCACACTGACCAACCATTAAGCAACACTTTTGTTTTATAAACTCCATTATGCACTGAGGCTGAAAAAGTGGGTCTAGGAACTGAGCACAACAATGACGGTTTCTCATTCTTTATGGCAGGGCATGAATATTGGGTGTGACCGATTTTATTGCACTGATAGCAGCGTATCTTTACTTGCAACACGTGACTTTTTGCTATCATCAAATCTGCTATTCGTGATCTGACTGGGCCTGGAATACAACTTATTTCGAGCTGGACCACCCCTTTCACCCTCATTAAACTCACTCCGTGTGGTGAAAGATCTGTCACGGCCAAGAGTAGTTCTCCTGCTCCCAGACCTGGCTGACAGAAAAACCTCCGCCAGACGAGCAGCGTCCTCTGCAGTCTTCGGGTCCCGCTCTTGTATCCAGACTCCCAGTTCCGGATTCACCATCCTTAGAAATTGTTCCAAAATCAATAATTCAGCAATGTCTTTTACTGATAAAGTCTCTGGTTTCACCCATTTATAAAACAAGTCTTTCAAACGTACATATAGTTCCCGAGGGGTTTCATACTTATGAATGTCCAGGGACCAAAACCGCCTCCTATATGTGTCAGATGTGATTTTATATTTATTCAAGATAGCTTCTTTCACTTTCTCATAATTATCCGTGTCTGTGATGTCCATCAGAACATATGCACTCCTCGCTTTACCTGTGAGTAGAGAAGCCAGATGAATAGCCCACTCCTCTTTGCACCAGCGGCAGACTGTAGCAATCCTCTCGAATGACGCTAGGTAGTGCTTGATGTCATCCTCGGGAGACAGAGGGTTCAGCCTGGGCTTGTGATGCATTCGTGGCGTCCTTGGCTGCACCTGCAGCAGCAAATCATCCTCTCGCGGGCCGACCCGACTGGCCATTACCCTAGGATCCTCCCTCGAAGTGCCCTCGTCACCACTACGCTCAGCCCGGCTCCCATAGTCCTCCCTCAATTCCGCCACCTGCGACTCCATCCGATGAATATGATTCTCTACCGCCTGCCATTTTTGCTCCTGACGAGCGGCTTCTTCCTCCATCTGGCGATGCCTGAGAGCTGCTCGAGCTCGCCCAGTCCGCTGACTCCCGGGTCCTCAGCCGCCATACCTGTGTCCAGGTCAGACTGCTCCTCTTGCCTCACCTTTTTTCTCGCCATGGGTCCTTCCGTCCACCGAACGCCACGGCGTCCACAGGCCGGACCACCGCTGCCACCAAATGTGATAAATTACAGTGCGTGGCGAGGTCTGAGGCAAGAAACGGCCAAGATCTCCAAATAAGATAAGATAAGATAAGATAAGCCTTTATTAGTCCCACAACGGGGAAATTCCAGGATTGCAACAGCACAGGGATAGCAACACTCAGAGCAACAATCAGAAGGCAAGAAAAAACAAGCAAGCAAGAGCAGCTAATATACATATGTACATATTACTATAAAATATATATATACACACACACACACACACAGTGCAGAGCATTGTAGCTGGATGGAATAAATATATGAATATATGAACACAGTGCAGAGCATTGTAGCTAGATGGAATAAATATGTAAATATATAAACACCCACAGTATGGAGCATTGCAGCTAGTTGGAATAAATATGCAAGTATATAAACACACACAGTGTGGAGCAATGTAGCTAGATGGAATAATATGTAGATATATAAAAACACAGTGCGGAGCATTGTAGCTAGATGGAATAAATATATAGATATATAAATATAAACACACCCAGTGCAGAGCATTGTAGCTAGATGGAATAAATATGTAAATATATAAACACACACAGTGCAGAGCATTGTTGCTAGGTGGGATGAAACAGCATAACCGTCTATTTAGTTATCCTACATGGTATGATTATGTGCCCATACATATTCTCACCCTCCATAGCGACCGGTATGTTCCTAGTTGTATGCCTGAGAGGACCATTGTGTAAGTCTATTGCATCTTTTGCATTCAAAAAAAAAAAAAAAAAAAATTATTTTTCCAATTTTCCATTTTTATTATAACTCACAAGTCAATAGTCCAGATATCCAACACAATTCTTCAAAACTCTGCTTCACAGCAATGATCAACGATCTCTTTGATATCTCTCAGTGAACTCAACTCCAACTACGTATCACAATGATCACACCTGTTTTATACTAACATCAATAATTAGGGCTGATTAGCCCCTACCATAATTCCAGGTAAAACAACAAATCTTCCATCATTTACACATACCCACTAATTCTAAAATACATAAATATTTTCCCCACTATACAATATAAATAACATATAATAAATAACAATCAATGACAACAATAATAATATAAATAGTCCAATAAATAGTTCAGAACCCTTATTTACAAAACTAAACCACCCCTCTAACTTACCATAGATGTTTCCTTCCTGCAGGTGTCCTATAAAAGGCCTTCAACTCCCTAAAGGAGTCTTTTGCCTGGACATCCACAGGAAGCATATTGGCAAAGGTATGTGCAATAACTTATCATTCATTATTTTACCTAAATACTTAGTCATACAATTATCTCCCAAGGCATTCAAATTAAACAAAGACAGATCCCAAATAAATAAGATAAGATAAGATAAGCCTTTATTAGTCCCACAACGGGGAAATTCCAGGATTGCAACAGCACAGGGATAGCAACACTCAGAGCAACAATCAGAAGGCAAGAAAAAAAACAAGCAAGCAAGAGCAGCTAATATACATATGTACGTATTACTATAAAATATATATATATACACACACACACAGACACACAGTGCAGAGCATTGTAGCTGGATGGAATAAATATATGAATATATGAACACACAGTGCAGAGCATTGTAGCTAGATGGAATAAATATGTAAATATATAAACACCCACAGTACGGAGCATTGCAGCTAGGTGGAATAAATATGCAAGTATATAAACACACACAGTGCGGAGCAATGTAGCTAGATGGAATAATATGTAGATATATAAATATATAAACACACCCAGTGCTGAGCATTGTAGCTAGATGGAATAAATATGTAAATATATAAACACACACAGTGCAGAGCATTGTTGCTAGATGGAATGAAACAGCATAACCGTCTACTTAGTTATCCTACATGGTATGATTATGTGCCCATACATATTCTCACCCTCCATAGCGACCGGTATGTTCCTAGTTGTATGCCGGAGGGGACCATTGTGTAAGTCTATTGCATCTTTTGCATTCAAAAAACTATTAGTTTGTTACGTCTTTTTGCTATCTCTGCGAGCAGCCCTGCTTAGGTTGTACAGTCTGACAGCCGTTGGTAGGAAGGACCTACGAAACCTCTCGGTTGTGCACCTGGGATAATGTAGTCTGCTGCTAAATGAGCTCCTCAGTGCATTCAGTATGTCCTGCATAGGGTGGAACTCGGACTCCAGCAGAGATGACAGTTTAGCCACCGTCCTTCTCTCTCCTATCTCCTCCATCGGATCAAGGCGCTGCCCCAGGACAGAGCTAGCTTTCTTAATCAGTTTGTTCAGTCTCTTCCTATCGGCTGCAGTAATGCCACTGCCCCAGCAGACCACTCCAAAAGTGATGGCTGATGCCACCACCGTGTCATAGAATGACTTCAGCAGCGCCCCTTGTACACCAAAAGACCTGAGTCTCCTCAGCAGGAACAGCCTGCGCTGTCCCTTCTTGTAGAGTGCATCAGTATTGTGTGACCAGTCTAGTTTATTGTTCAGATGAATACCCAGGTACTTATAGGATGTCACCATCTCGATGTCTGTTCCCTGTATATTTACTGGTACTGTGAGGGGCTGCCCATGCCTGCGGCAGTCCACCACCAGCTCCTTAGTTTTCCTCGCGTTGATCTGGAGGCAGTTCCGATGGCACCAGTCCACGAAGTCCTGGATAAGCCCTCTGTACTCAGCTTCATCTCCATTGGAGATGAGGCCAACGATCGCAGAGTCATCAGAGAACTTCTGTAGATGGCAGTGTGTTGTGTTGTGTGAGAAGTCCGCAGTATAAAGAGTGAACAGGAAGGGAGCCAGCACCGTTCCCTGGGGGGCCCCCGTGCTACTGATGATCGTGTCGGACACACAGTCCCGGGTTCTCACAAACTGAGGCCGGTTCGTGAGGTAGTCCAGGATCCATGATGACAGGTGCTGGTCCACCCCTGCGCGCAGCAGCTTGTCCTTCAGGATCATCGGTTGGATGGTGTTGAAAGCACTGGAGAAGTCAAAGAACATGATCCTCACCATATTCCCGGGCTTCTCCAGGTGGGACAGAGAACGGTGAAGGAGGAAGATCACCGCATCCTCCACCCCAATGCCATGCTGGTAGGCGAACTGGAGTGGATCCATCGCTGGTTCCACCAGGGGGCGGAGGTGAGCAAGGAGCAGTCTCTCCAGGGTCTTCATCAAGTGGGACGTCAAGGCCACCGGTCTGTAGCTGTTCAGGTCTTTGGGGTGGGAAGTTTTTGGTACAGGTACCACACAAGATGTTTTCCACAGCTGTGGTACCCTCCCCAGTTTCAGGCTCATGTTGAAGATATACGTCACAATCCCACACAGCTGGTCTGCACAGGACTTGAGGAGCTTTGCGCTGATGCCGTCCGGTCCCGGCGCCTTCCTCGCCTTGATCTTCCTCAGCTCCGTCCTCACCTGGGTCCTGGTCAGGGTCAGGATGGGGGGCTGTGTGTTGGGAGTGGGGGGGTGTTGGTGGAGTGGGGAGTGGGCAGCAGGACTTGATTTCTTTAGAGGCAGCAGTGGTTGTTGTGCAGTCAGGGGGGAGGGCGGTTGGTCAAATCTATTGAAAAACAGATTCAGGTTGTTCGCCCACTCCCTTCCCCCTGTGGCCTGGGGGGAGGTATTCTGGAGCCCCGAGATGGTTTTGAGGTTTCTCCAGACCCCGCTGATGTCGCTCTGTTGCAGCTTGTCCTCCATCTTCTTCCTGAAGCTGTCCTTGCCTTCTCTGATCTTTCTCCTCAGCTCCCTCTGTACGGACTTCAGCATCTCCCTGTTCCCTGACCTGAAGATCCTCTTCTTCTCTCTCAGAAGTGTTTTTATCTCAGGGTTGATCCAGGGTTTGTTGTTTGAGTGACGCCGTATGGTCTTGGTAGGAACGGATTTGTCCACACAGAAGCTGAGGTAGCCCGTGAAGGTGTGAATGAGGCCATCGATGTCCTCACCATGTGGATCGCAGAGCTGCTTCCAGGCGGTGGCTTCAAAACAGCCCTTTAGGGTGTCCATTGTCTCCTCAGACCATAACTCCACAGTGTGCATGGCCGGAGGTTGTCTGTGCACTAGGGGTTTGTACACCGGCCGGAGATGAACCAAGTTGTGATCCGATCTCCCGAGTGGGGGGAGTTGTGATGAGGTGTACGCCTCCTTAGTGTTTGCGTAGAATAAATCCAGTGTTTTATTGTCTCTAGTGTGGCATGTGACATACTGGGTGAACGTGGGTAGAATGGGAGACAGTGAAACATGGTTGAAATCACCTGAGATGAGGAGAAGAGCATCTGGGTGTTCTGTCTGCAGCCTGCTGGTTACTGAATGGATGACGTCACGTGCTGTCCCAGCGTTCGCCGTCGGATTTGCATAAACAACAATGCAGATCACGTGTGAGTGTTCTCTCGGGAGATATGTAGGCCTCATGCTAACAGCTAGCAACTCAATGTCTTTGCTGCAGTGTCGTTGTTTAACAGTGATATGTCCCGGTCTGCACCAGTTGTTGTTAACATACATTATCACTCCACCGCCCCTAGCCTTGCCACTGTCTGGTGTTCGGTCAGCTCGTATCATGTGAAAACCCTCCAGCTCAATGTTAGCATCTGCTGCTAGTTCAGTTAGCCACGTCTCAGTAAACAAAAGGAGAGAGCACTCCCGGTATGTGCTATCATAACGGGAGATAGCCGCTAGCTCATCTAACTTTCCCAGTATCGACCGTACATTTCCCATGACAACAGATGGAAGGGAGGGTCTGTACCTTATATTTTTTGTCCTCCGCCTTACTCCAGCCCGGCAGCCGCGGCGTTTTCGCCTCAGTTCTCTCGGTATGTCGAGTTTTTCCAATGGGACCGGGTGGCGGTTGAATGCTAGCAGCTGTTCCCTGCTGTATCGTATCCTGCTATAGACAGTGGCTCCGTCCACCGGCTCAGGAGACATTTAGGACGATCTGTGTGTCCGTGATATAAGTGGGGTGAAAAAAAAAGACGGATCAAAAGAGAGAGGAAGGGAAAAAGACTCGGAATCGAGCCGCTGTTGCAAAAGGCAGCCTACTCGTGTGGCGCCGAGAGAGAAAAAAAAAAAAAAAAAGTGTGTACTTTAACAAATAATAACATTTACCATTACAAATATAACATAATCACACAAACAATAAATCATAATAGTGGTGACATCCCATCGTCACATATTGCTTAATTATAATTCCACAGGTGAACAGGGGAGTGTCATGATTGGGTATAAAAGGAGCATCAATGAAAGGCTCAGTGGTTCACAAGCAAGGATGGGGCGAGATTCACCACTTTGTGAACAGCTGTGTTATGTCTGGAAACCCCGAATGACCAACGGAGAGTGGTGCTGATTCTGAACAGGAACTTTATTACATAAATAGTTATTGGCACAATACTGGCTTCCTGTGGAGACTGTACATTGTATGGCCTGGAGCCGAGAGAGGCCTAAGATTGCCGACTCTCCCCTTTTATCGGCTCAGCGTGATGATGTTACCATATGGCTGCGTCATCACGCCGGTGCCCATTAACCCTTACATTACAAGCTGCATGGGCAAATAGTCAAACAGTTTAACAACAGGGAGAGATGCTTGCATCAGGAAGGGCAACCAGCGTAAAAATCCATCACGATATAAGGTCATGATAAGCTGTGGTGTCTCAGAAAGGAAGCCACAAAGGAGCAGCCAAAAGCCAACAAAATCATCTACTGTCTATAATGTCATCATAATATTCAAAAATCCACATTATTATCTAAAGGACATTACCACATGAGCTCAGGAAAACTTTGGAAAGCCATTGTCTGTTAACACAGTTTGTCACTACAGCTACAAGTGCCAGTTAAAACTCTACCATGCAAAGTGAAAGCCATAGAACAACAATGCCACCGGTTGCTCTGGGGCAGAGCTCATCTGGCATGGACTGATCAAAGTGGACAAGTGTGCTGTGGTCTAAGGAGTCCACATTTCAAATTGTTTTTGGAAATCATGCATAGTGTGCCTGTCATGTGAAAAAATTGGAAAAACTCGACATACCGAGAGAACTGAGGCGAAAACGCCGCGGCTGCCGGGCTGGAGTAAGGCGGAGGACAAAAAATATAAGGTACAGACCCTCCCTTCCATCTGTTGTCATGGGAAATGTACGGTCGATACTGGGAAAGTTAGATGAGCTAGCGGCTATCTCCCATTATGATAGCACATACCGGGAGTGCTCTCTCCTTTTGTTTACTGAGACGTGGCTAACTGAACTAGCAGCAGATGCTAACATTGAGCTGGAGGGTTTTCACATGATACGAGCTGACCGAACACCAGACAGTGGCAAGGCTAGGGGCGGTGGAGTGATAATGTATGTTAACAACAACTGGTGCAGACCGGGACATATCACTGTTAAACAACGACACTGCAGCAAAGACATTGAGTTGCTAGCTGTTAGCATGAGGCCTACATATCTCCCGAGAGAACACTCACACGTGATCTGCATTGTTGTTTATGCAAATCCGACGGCAAACGCTGGGACAGCACGTGACGTCATCCATTCAGTAACCAGCAGGCTGCAGACAGAACACCCAGATGCTCTTCTCCTCATCTCAGGCGATTTCAACCATGTTTCACTGTCTCCCATTCTACCCACGTTCACCCAGTATGTCACATGCCACACTAGAGACAATAAAACACTGGATTTATTCTACGCAAACACTAAGGAGGCGTACACCTCATCACAACTCCCCCCACTCGGGAGATCGGATCACAACTTGGTTCATCTCCGGCCGGTGTACAAACCCCTAGTGCACAGACAACCTCCGGCCATGCACACTGTGGAGTTATGGTCTGAGGAGACAATGGACACCCTAAAGGGCTGTTTTGAAGCCACCGCCTGGAAGCAGCTCTGCGATCCACATGGTGAGGCCATCGATGTCCTCATTCACACCTTCACGGGCTACCTCAGCTTCTGTGTGGACAAATCCGTTCCCACCAAGACCATACGGCGTCACTCAAACAACAAACCCTGGATCAACCCTGAGATAAAAACACTTCTGAGAGAGAAGAAGAGGATCTTCAGGTCAGGGAACAGGGAGATGCTGAAGTCCGTACAGAGGGAGCTGAGGAGAAAGATCAGAGAAGGCAAGGACAGCTTCAGGAAGAAGATGGAGGACAAGCTGCAACAGAGCGACATCAGCGGGGTCTGGAGAAACCTCAAAACCATCTCGGGGCTCCAGAATACCTCCCCCCAGGCCACAGGGGGCAGGGAGTGGGCGAACAACCTGAATCTGTTTTTCAATAGATTTGACCAACCGCCCTCCCCCCTGACTGCACAACAACCACTGCTGCCTCTAAAGAAATCAAGTCCTGCTGCCCACTCCCCACTCCACCAACACCCCCCCACTCCCAACACACAGCCCCCCATCCTGACCCTGACCAGGACCCAGGTGAGGACGGAGCTGAGGAAGATCAAGGCGAGGAAGGCGCCGGGACCGGACGGCATCAGCGCAAAGCTCCTCAAGTCCTGTGCAGACCAGCTGTGTGGGATTGTGACGTATATCTTCAACATGAGCCTGAAACTGGGGAGGGTACCACAGCTGTGGAAAACATCTTGTGTGGTACCTGTACCAAAAACTTCCCACCCCAAAGACCTGAACAGCTACAGACCGGTGGCCTTGACGTCCCACTTGATGAAGACCCTGGAGAGACTGCTCCTTGCTCACCTCCGCCCCCTGGTGGAACCAGCGATGGATCCACTCCAGTTCGCCTACCAGCATGGCATTGGGGTGGAGGATGCGGTGATCTTCCTCCTTCACCGTTCTCTGTCCCACCTGGAGAAGCCCGGGAATATGGTGAGGATCATGTTCTTTGACTTCTCCAGTGCTTTCAACACCATCCAACCGATGATCCTGAAGGACAAGCTGCTGCGCGCAGGGGTGGACCAGCACCTGTCATCATGGATCCTGGACTACCTCACGAACCGGCCTCAGTTTGTGAGAACCCGGGACTGTGTGTCCGACACGATCATCAGTAGCACGGGGGCCCCCCAGGGAACGGTGCTGGCTCCCTTCCTGTTCACTCTTTATACTGCGGACTTCTCACACAACACAACACACTGCCATCTACAGAAGTTCTCTGATGACTCTGCGATCGTTGGCCTCATCTCCAATGGAGATGAAGCTGAGTACAGAGGGCTTATCCAGGACTTCGTGGACTGGTGCCATCGGAACTGCCTCCAGATCAACGCGAGGAAAACTAAGGAGCTGGTGGTGGACTGCCGCAGGCATGGGCAGCCCCTCACAGTACCAGTAAATATACAGGGAACAGACATCGAGATGGTGACATCCTATAAGTACCTGGGTATTCATCTGAACAATAAACTAGACTGGTCACACAATACTGATGCACTCTACAAGAAGGGACAGCGCAGGCTGTTCCTGCTGAGGAGACTCAGGTCTTTTGGTGTACAAGGGGCGCTGCTGAAGTCATTCTATGACACGGTGGTGGCATCAGCCATCACTTTTGGAGTGGTCTGCTGGGGCAGTGGCATTACTGCAGCCGATAGGAAGAGACTGAACAAACTGATTAAGAAAGCTAGCTCTGTCCTGGGGCAGCGCCTTGATCCGATGGAGGAGATAGGAGAGAGAAGGACGGTGGCTAAACTGTCATCTCTGCTGGAGTCCGAGTTCCACCCTATGCAGGACATACTGAATGCACTGAGGAGCTCATTTAGCAGCAGACTACATCATCCCAGGTGCACAACCGAGAGGTTTCGTAGGTCCTTCCTACCAACGGCTGTCAGACTGTACAACCTAAGCAGGGCTGCTCGCAGAGATAGCAAAAAGACGTAACAAACTAATAGTTTTTTGAATGCAAAAGATGCAATAGACTTACACAATGGTCCCCTCCGGCATACAACTAGGAACATACCGGTCGCTATGGAGGGTGAGAATATGTATGGGCACATAATCATACCATGTAGGATAACTAAGTAGACGGTTATGCTGTTTCATTCCATCTAGCAACAATGCTCTGCACTGTGTGTGTTTATATATTTGCATATTTATTCCATCTAGCTACAATGCTCAGCACTGGGTGTGTTTATATATTTATATATCTACATATTATTCCATCTAGCTACATTGCTCCGCACTGTGTGTGTTTATATACTTGCATATTTATTCCACCTAGCTGCAATGCTCCGTACTGTGGGTGTTTATATATTTACATATTTATTCCATCTAGCTACAATGCTCTGCACTGTGTGTTCATATATTCATATATTTATTCCATCCAGCTACAATGCTCTGCACTGTGTGTCTGTGTGTGTGTGTATATATATATATTTTATAGTAATACGTACATATGTATATTAGCTGCTCTTGCTTGCTTGTTTTTTTTCTTGCCTTCTGATTGTTGCTCTGAGTGTTGCTATCCCTGTGCTGTTGCAATCCTGGAATTTCCCTGTTGTGGGACTAATAAAGGCTTATCTTATCTTATCTTATCTTATCTTAAATTAGGACACCCTATGAAATCTTGTGTGTATGTGTGTGTGTGTGTGTGTGTGTGTGTGTGTGTTTTTTTTTTTTTACATATTTGGACATATGGATATTTAATATCAATTTTAACAGTATTGGGAGATTCAAGTAATAAAACTAAACAATTAAAACTGAAGAAAAGCCTTTTTAAAAATTTCTGTAAAATGTAATTCTAAAAACATGCAATTTCTGGTGAGGAATAAATCAGGACACCCCCACATTTATTCCCACTTAAAATGGCTAAAATTACACACAGGTGTATCACATCAGGTGCACATGATTAGAACATTGTTACTCAGCATTCTGAAGGAGGCTTGATCCTATTTAAACCTCAGATATTTAGTTTGGTGTGCTCCTCTCTGTTGAAGTGAGAGTGAACATCATGGAGAGATCAAAAGAGCTGTCTGAGGTCTTCAGGAAGATGATTGTAGCAGCTTATGAGTCTGGTAAGGGATTTAAAAAGATCTCAGAAGAATTTGAAATCAGCCATTCCACTGTCCGGAAAATAGTCTACAAGTGGAGGACATTCAAAACAACTGCCAACATGCCCAGGTCTGGCCTTCCAAGCAAGTTCTTCCCGAGAGCAGACCACAAGATGCTAAAAGAAGTCTCTAAAAGCCCTAAAATATTATCACAGGACCTACAGCAGGCTCTTGTTACTGTTGATGTGAAAGTGCATGCCTGTACAATCAGAAAGAGACTGCACAAGTTTAACTTGCATGGGAGGCGTGCCAGGAGGAAACCTTTGCTCTCTAAGAGAAACATGAAGGCCAGACTGAAGTTTGCCAGAGAGAACATAGACAAAGTCCAGGACTTCTGGAATAATGTTTTTTGGATAGATGAGTCTAAAATTGAATGATTTGGACACCAGAACAGAGGACGTGTTTGGCGTAGACCAATTACAACATTCCAGAAAAAGAACCTCATACCAACTGTGAAGCATGGAGGTGGAAGTGTCATGGTTTGGAGATGCTTTGCTGCAGCAGGATCTGGCCACCTCATCATCATAGAATCCACCATGAATTCTATCGTGTAACAGAGGGTGCTTGAGGACCATGTGAGATCATCTATAAAAAAATTAAAGCTGAAGTGGAACTGGACCCTACAACATGACAGTGACCCAAAACATACCAGTAAATCTACCAAGGACTGACTAAAAACTAAGAAATGGAGAGTTCTGGAATGGCCGAGTCAAAGCCCAGATTTTAATTCCATTGAGATGCTGTGGGGTGACTTGAAACGGGCTGTACATGCAAGAAACCCCTCAAACATCTCACAGCTGAAAGAATTCTGCATTGAGGTGTGGAGCAAACTTTCCTCAGACCGATGTTAAGAGACTGGTAGATGGCTACAAGAAGCGCCTCACTGAAGTTATTTCAGCAAAGGGGGTAACACTAGCTATTAGTCGGTAGGGTGTCCTAACTTTTTCCTCCGTTAGAATACACATTTTTGTTGATATTTTTTGTTTAATGAGTAAAACAAGGTTAATTTTTGTTATTTACCTGCAATTAAATCACTTCCTTTTATAATAAAAACAAGGTTAGACATCAATATGTGAACATTCCTTAATAAAGAATAGAATTTTTAATTGGGTGTCCTAATTTTTTTCACATGACTGTGTCCTCCAGGCTAAAGAGGAAAGCAACCATCCAGATTATCAGCATAAAGTTTAAAAGCCAGCATCTGTGATGATAAGGGTGTGTGTGAGTGGCCATGGCATGGGCAACTTGCACATCTGTGAAGGCACCATTAATGCTAAACAGTACATACAGGTTTTGGAACAACATATGTTGCCATCCAAGCAACATTTTTTTTCAGGAATATCCCTGCTTATTTCAGCAAGACAATGTCAAGCCACATTCTGTTACAACAGCGTAGCTTTGTAATAAGAGTGTGGGTACTAGACTGGTCTGTCTGCAGTTAGATCTGTCTCCCATTGAAAATGTGTGGTGCTTTAAGATGCCAGTGGAGACCCCAGACTGTTGGGCAACCGAGGTCATACATCAACCGAGAATGGGGAAAGAATTTCACCTACAAAGTGCCAACAATTAGTGTCCTCAGTTCCTAAAAGCTTATTGAGTGTTATTAAAAGGAAAAGTGACATAACATTGCAGTAAACATGCTCCTGTCCCAGCTTTTTGGAACATGTTGCAGGCAACAAATTCAAAATTGAATATATGAAAAAAAACAAAAAACAATAAAGTTTAGCAGTTTGAACATTAAACATCTTGTTTTTGTAATGTATTCAGCTGAATGTACTGTAGGTTGAAAAGAATCTGCAAATCATTGTTTTTTTATTTGCGTTTTACACAATGACCCCTGGGACACTGAAAGTTGAAAATATGGCCAGATCTCTTAATGATTTTTCAATGATCTCTCAGCAATCGCCAGTGATCTTCTAGTGATCTTCACGGTCACCATGGTCACCTCAAAGTTTTGTCTCAATCAAAAAAAACTCAATGATCACCAAACAAAAGTGATCTCCCAATGATCTCTCAGCAATCTGTGCTGTAATCTTTCAATGGACTCCATTGGTCTTTCACAACATTGTTTTCTTTCTTGAACATTGTAGTTCTTTCACAACTTTCAACATTCAGCAGTCCCTCACTGATCTCACTGTAGCCACAGCCACCCTGGAGCAGATTGACATAAGTGTGGCTGCTACTCAGCAACAACGGCCTCTGACCAACACCAGACATTTGTTCACATTCTCCAGATTCACATTCTTCAGATATTTGTCATTACTTAAAAAAAAATATCTGTCAATGACAGACAATGTTCAGTTAACACAACCTCTGATGAGAGGGTATCTCATTCCATAACTTACAGACTATAGACCTCTTGCACAATGTGGAGTAACGTACTTCTGCATTGAAGTCCACCTGCATTTGTCATGAATTGACCTTTGGGGCAGAAACGAAGACCCATGCGCTGAACTGTGAGTTGTGCAAGTTTATCAATAAAGAACACAAAATATACAAGGAACAAAAACACTTACAAGTCTTAGGCAGGAAACAGGATAAAAGCAGATGGGGAATCAGCATCTGAACTGGATTCAGGATTTTGGTTTTAGGACGCGGTGATTGGCAAGCAGAAGAGCTGTCAATAAATAGGCAGCAAGAGTGATTGCCAATCTGAGTCAGCTGTGAGTCACATGAGCGGAGAGAGGAGACAGGACTGACAGCTGACAGGGGCACCGCCCATGACCAGAGTAAACCTGGAAGTGCTCACTGACAGCTGCCATCGAGAAAGAGCGAGAACACGGATCAAAAATACCCCTAAAAGACGAGAACAAGACTAATGACAAATAATAAACATTGGGAAAATAAACTGGAAAACCAGACAGTAAAAAAATATATAAATGACAACATTAACATGGGAAAAATAACTAGATGAGATAATACAAAGAAACCTGAACCCTAAACAAACAACAGACATCAAATACCTAGAATACAAAAATAAGCAGGAATACAACAATGTAAAGAATGACAGAAAAGCTGAGCATGGTGGACCCCCCCCCCCCACCTCCCCTGGTGGATTCCAGACACCCCAGGGTAACATCGAGAATGAGAGAGAGAAAAAAAGGACCCCCCCCCCCCACACACACACACACACAGAAGACCCAACACACACACAGAAGACCCATGACTCATCCTGGGGGAGGAGGAGGAACCAGGCACGGAGGGAGCGAAACCAACCAGGAAAGACAAAAAAGAAATGCTTACAACTCATACACTGAACAAGAGCTACAAGACTGGACTGATATCAACAGGAATAATAATCCGACTTGGGTGGTCTACCAAAGTCCTGGCTCCACCCGATCATCAGGTGGAAAAGGTTGGATGGCCTACCAGGTCTCCAGAGCCACCAAAACAGAGGAGAGAGTTTGTCGGGTGGTCTACCAGAGTCCCTTAGCCACCCGAACAGATGGTGTAGTCCAGGGGTGTCCAACCATGTGCCATGGAGAGCCAAGACCCTGCAGGTTTTACCTCCAACCAGTGTCTTCAACAGCAGATTTCAGTGAACTTCTTCCCACTGATTGCTGATAAGTGAAAACACCTGCTGAAGAGACTGGGTAGAAGAGAAAACCTGCAGGGTCTTGGCTCTCCATGGCACATGGTTGGACACCCCTGGTGTAGTCCATGAGCTGGCTGCCCAGCGGGGAAGCCTGGTAGTGAGATTGACCAACCGGTGGAGACCACGGGCAGCAACGGGTGACCCTCGGTGACCTCAGGCAGAGGGGACCCCACGATGGTCTCAGGTGAAGGAGAATGGACCACGACGGTGTCTGGCAGAGGAGAGGGGCCCACGACGGCGTCTGGCAGAGGAGAGGGGACCCCGACGGCGTTAGGCAGAGGAGAGGGTACCACGACGGTGTCAAGCAGAGGAGGGGAACCCACGATGCCCTCGGACTGGCCTGTAGCACCCTCGGTGGCCCTGGACTGGGACATAGTAGCACCCGCGGTGTCTCCAGCTTGGAGCAAAGCTGCACCCACGGTGGCTCCGGGCTGGAGCAAAGCAGCACCTGCGGTGGCTCCGGGCTGGGTCATAGCTGCACCCTCGGTGTTCCTGGACTGGGCCAGAGCTGCACCCTAAGTGGAACCAGACTAGGCCAGCGCTGCACCCTTGGTGGCCCTTGGGTTGGGGCATAAAGCTCATGGTGGGCCCACACCGGAGTGCAGTACCCACGTTGGTTTCAGGCTGGGGTGAAGCACCCACGACAGTCCCCAAGTAGGACACAGCACCCACGGAGACCCGGACTGAGAAGGAGCTGCACCCACTGAGGTCCCGGGCTGGGACGGAGCACCTGCAATGACCTCATCTGACAGGGAAGCAGCACCCTCGGAGGCCCCGGGCTGGGACGGAGCACCCGTGAAGATCTCATCCAGCTGGGGAGCAGCATCCATGGAGGTCCCGGGCTGGGACGGGGCACCCGTGATGACCTCAGCCGATGGGGGAGCTGCACTCACTGCGGTCTCGGGTGGCGAGGCTGGACCCACGGAGACCTCTGGCGAAGTTGAAACATCCTTGGTGACCCTGGTGAAAGACTCCAACAGGAGAGGCAAAGAAACAGGGTCAGGGTCACTGGTGGCAGTGGATTCTGGTGAGGTGAGCGCAGGTGCAGCTGACGGCTGCAATTTGCTCTCCCCATCAGGAGCCAGACAAGACCTCTCCAACATGGAAACAACAAAAACAAAGGAGAGCACTTGCCTGAGCTCAAGCTCCACCGCCGTCCAGGACTCCATTGATCCAGGCGGCAACATTTTGGGCCCGGTCCTCATGAGGTCCAGCTCCGACTCTGCTGCGGTGCCCCCCACAGAAGGCATGATGGAAAATGCAGTACCTGACCCTCCAGGAAAAGCAACCGGCACAGATGGCTCGTCCGGCATAGCAGCTGGAGGTCGCCTCACCACTGGAGCTGGATCCCGCATAGCTGAAGCCAGGGGACGCTCAGTCGTCAGCGCAGGCTTCAGGTCGCTGACAGCATTCTCCCCTCATCCAGACCTTGGCTGCGGGGCTGGGACCAGGTCGTCCAGGACCACAGGCTCCTCTATCGTCCGGCGGCTCAATCCCAGGACCGGCAGACACTCAGGGGAAATAGGAGGAGACATGGAGGGAGCAGAAGTACATCACTCTACATTGGGCAAGCAGTCCATTGCTGAAATGCTGCATCTTGGAGGATACTTTGAAAGACATTTATACTGTACCTGGAGGCAAATCATCTGATCTTATAGTTACGCAGTCATCTATCTTGTCTAATCTTACTTGTTTGTCATGTGTCTGAGGTTCCTTGTTATCCTTGACCTCAGACACAGGTTATTGTTGTATTCTGTCTCCTTGTTTTGCCCACTTATTGTCTGGATTTATTCTATGTTAGGGTTTGCCTCTCCCTCTTCCTCCAGGCACTCCCCACTGGCAGCTCAGCCTGCCGCTGCAGTGTGCAGCCTGTAATCAGTACACCTGTTGCTGTCACGCACCTGTATTCACTCTGCACCTTTAGTTGACTGTGTATTTAATTCCTGTCAGTTCCTTCACTCATTGTCACAGCGTTAGTCAGCATCCTGCACGCAGTTAGCCCCTCTGTTCAGCCTACTCTGCGTTTGGACTATTTTTCCCCTTGGACCATGTTTGGTGTTGTTTTTCCCCAGAGCCCAGCTGCGCTCCGACACTTTCATGCAAGTCCTTCTTTCCCAGTTTACATTTCTTATTTTCCCCCAGCGGCTAGTGTTACTCTGGGGCGTGATGTGAACTATTTTTCTCGTAGCCAAACCAGACTCTGCTGAACTGTGCTCACCTGCTGCGTAGCTGATCATTTTGATTACTTTTGTTGGACACGTTTGTGTATTATTTACTCTTTGTTAATAAAGCACACTCTTCACCTGCAAGTGGGCTCGTCTCTTTCCATTTGTGCGTGCGTAAAAGCGCACGTACATGACACTTGTTGCTCTTTTAGCCAAAAAGAACAACCAAAAAAAAGAGAATTTTGGAAATTGGAATAATATATAACCTTATTTCACTAGAGTCCATAAAGTGGATTTGACAAACAGAGCATTCTTTTTTAGCATTTGTGTTTTTATAATTTTCTTACATTTTGGAAAATAGTTCAACCAATATTATAAAAAGTTGAATGACTTTGAAACAAAAACTTTTAAATGTTTGGTCAGAGAACATTGTATTAAAATACCATACTGTCATGGCCGGAAAAATTGATTCAAAAACAGTTTTCAGTTTATGGTATCCCAGATTTGGCATTTTTGATGAAATTCACCATTAAGGATATTCAGTTCTAGAAAATTAAGAGACAAAGAGACCACTGCAAAATTACCACTTTATCTGGTTTTACTATTTATACATACAGTCATGTGAAAAAAAAATTAGGACACCCTATTAAATATTCAATTATTTATTAAGAAATGTTCATATCTATGTCTAACCTTGTTTTTGTTTTTATTTGCATTTTTTATCATTTATTTTAGCCATTTTAAGTGGGAATGAATGTGGGGGTGTCCTAAAAAAGATGGGGTTGTCCTAATTTATTCCTCACTATTTGTTTAGAATTACATTTTACAAAAAATTTGAAAAAAGTCTTTAATTCCTTTTAATTGTTTAGTTGTATTACATGAATCTCCCAGTATTTTTAACATTGATATTAAATATTCATATGCCCAAATATGTTAAAAAACATAGTTTTATACAGGGTGCCCTAATTTTTTCACATGACTGTACGTGTTTGAGTAAAATGAACAATTTTGCTTTATTCGCTAACCTACTGAAAACAAAATACCATCATTCAGAGCATTTATTTACAGAAAATGACAGCTGGCAAAAAAACTAAAAAGAAGTTGCTTTTAGATCTAATAATGCAAATAAAACAAGTTCATGTTCATTCTTAAACACTACAATACTTAAACTTAGGAAGAACTCAGAAATCTGTATTTGTTTAATAACTGATTTTTATTCACAGCTATACATCTTACTATGCTTAGATGACCACCTGATCAGTTCCTCCTTAAGCAGACTGAGGTATCCTTGTGCTGGAATTCAACAGATACTTACATTGAATGCTGCCATACATGTGCAGATGCTACTTTAGGAAGGATTTTGCAGTGCTTGCTTATTTTTTTCCAGAGCTATGTATCTTTATTTACTTGCAAAAAATTATTCCAGAATAGCACGACTTGTACTTTTTCTGATTTCTTGTTTTTTTGCCAAACTTTTTTTCTATTCCCCTATGCAGTAATCATCTCTATGGTAATTTAAACCCAGGAGAGGAGGCAACTTTTTAAATTGATTGTTATATGCTTGGCAGGTAGCTAATGCACCGAAACCTTGGGAAACGATCAAGGGAACAATAAATGCTCATTAGATGGTGTTATGGCATAAGATGTCCACAGGGAAAGTCATAAACCATCTCCTCATTATTCCTCTTGCACACCTTTGCTTGTGTGCAGTGGTGTTGTCCACAACAGAATAAATGCAAGAAAAGCCCACGAGAACTGACTGTCCGCCCTGTTCTCAGCTGCTCTGATAGACATGCCAACGATTGTCCTTGACTAAACCTTCAGCGGCTTGGGTGATGTGGTACAGCTGTGGGAAAAGTGGAGTCCTTGACACTTTGAGGCTTTATGTGTTTGCTTGAAAATTCCGGTCCAGATTTTAAAAGGGAAATGCCTAAAATTAAGTCTATATATGTAGGCAACACAATTTTAAAAAAAGGTTATTAAAGCGGTAGTGCATTTTCCTCACAAAGTTTAAGATACAGTATGTTACAGATGTTATCATAGTATTGGAGATATAATGATTATAACCCAAAAATCCCTAATATCACAATGCATATACAGTGCAAATATGGATTTTGACAGACAGAAGCTTTTCAATTAATATAGGGAAGCTCTCTTCTGCATCAGCACCCCTTACTTGAGGCATTCCTCAGGGGTCTGTTTTGGGTCCAGTCCTGTTCTCTTTGTATATGCTGCCTTTAGGGTCCATCTTCAGGAAATATAATATTCCATACCATTGCTTTGCTGACAATATTCAAATCTATATGCCCCTCACACAAAACAGCTGTAATCCATTACGACCTCTGCTAAACTGTCTAAGTGACATAAAGACTTATCTAAAGATGAACTTCCTCAACCTCAATGAAAATAAAACTGAGGTTATCTGTTTTGGAAAAACTGGCAATCCTACTGGTATTCTTGGACTTTTGGCTCCCTATTGGAACAGTGCTGTTGGAAATTTTGTTGTCATTATTGACAACTCTTTTAAGATGTACAAACAGATTAGTGCCGTTATCAAAACTTTTATCAGCTGTGAATTATTGCCAAAGTGAAGCCTTATCTCCCCCTAGAGATCTACAAAAGTGATTTCATGCTTTTATTACCTCACAATTCGACTACTGTAATTCACTGTATTTGGGAGTAGAACAGTTCTCTATGCACCGTTTGCAGCTAGTTCAGAATGCAGCGGCTCGGCTTTTAACTGTTACAATAAGCCCCTCCAGGGGTGGAATTCAAGACCCAAATGCCAGACTGACTGTTTGCAGGATTTAATGAAACATGGAATAACAGCTCAGAATCTGAGCAAAAGCTCACAGGACTTGACAGGACACTGGCAGGATACAAAGACCGAAGTGTGTTGGTCACACTGCATGACTTAAGGATGTCACCCTGAGCTATGGGGCGGCATCCCTTAAATAGGACAAAGATGATTAGCAAAACAATAATCAGCCATGAATAATCAAGAACTTAACAAGACACAAAACAAGCTAGGTGAAAATGGAAGTAAACAAAAGGTCAACCCACGCCCTGACATTAACTGATATCAAAAAGCGTGAACATATCACTCCTGTTTTATCTTCCCTTCACTGGCTTCCTATCCATTTTAGGATTGATTTTAAAATTTTATTGTTTATTTTTAAGGCCTTAAATTAATTTTTTACCATCTTGTTTGTCATAGCTTGTTTTCATTCATTCACCTGTAAGAGCACTGAGGTCAACCAACCAGATGCTCTTAGATGTACCAAAATCAAAGTTAAAACGGAGAGCTGATTGAACCTTTGCAATGGCTGCTCCAAGACTGTGGAACAGTCTACCTGTCCACATATGCACTGCTGATTCACTAATTACCTTTAAGTCACTGCTGAAGACATAACTGTTTTCATTGGCATCTGATTCAAGTAGAGAGTAAGAGCTCAACAGCTGGCTGCATTCTGTGTTGTTTTTACTCTATTTTCTTTTAATGCATTTTATTCCTATTTACTGTGTATTTTTGGTTTTGTAGTTTGATTTTAATTTTATCTGGATGTACAGCACTTTGATCAACTTGATTGTTACTTCCGCCAAGGGAGGACGGAGGTAATGCTTTTAATGGTGTTGGTTTGTCTGTTGGTTGGTTGGTTTGCCTGTTAGCAACATAACTCAAAAAGTTATGAACGGATTGTGGTGAAATTTTCAGAAAAGGTGTGTAATGGCACGGGGAATAGATGATTAGACTTTGGTGGTGATTCGGATCACAATGTGGATGCAGGAATTTTTTGAATATTATTTTTTTATATATTAATCTGGCGCTTTTCATGTACTGCCCCTTTAAGCACTTAATGCCACTGAGTTTGGTGTGTGGCCACGCCATAGGGCCATGCACCTCGGCAACCCGGAAGCCAGACACTGCAGAAAAAGTATTAGGGGGCTTTGGCGACTTGCCGTAGATGACGTGGTGATGTGGGGAGCTCGCCATGGGCATACGGCATCAATATTCTGTATATACAGTGGTACCTCTACTTACGAATTTAATCCGTTCCGGAAGAATTCTCGTAACGTGAAAAATTCGTAAGTAGAGGCGCGTTTTACATGTAAATGCCGTAATCCGTTCCAAGCCCCCAAAATTCGGGCATAAATTTTTTATAAATCGTAAAAACGCATCAAAACATGTAACAAATACATGTTACAATTAGATTACTGCACAATAAACATAAAATGAGAGTTTAAAATGAGAGAATAATAAAAGAGAAAGAATAATAAAAATTATGTTCATTTACCCTTTAACTGCTATCGTCGTTGACGTGAGTTATCCGAAATGGGTGATGGCTGAAGCCGCAGCTTATATTGCACCGTTTGCCTTCTTTGGTTCATGTTCTGATCCAAGGACGTTTGCTTTTGTCGGCTTGTAAGTGCTTCGTTTTGTTTTAATACCGTGCTGATCGTTGATGTATTACGGCAATATTCTTTGGCGAGATCAACCAAACGCATAAAGTTTTGGAAAAAAAAAAAAACTTTGTGGCCAATGGGATACCAGGATGATGCTAGGCGATAGCCAATGGCAGAGCAGCTACAGGTATGTTTACGTTCGGTAAACTACGGAAGCTGCGAGGAGCGCGTACTTTTTTGCCTTTCGTATCCTGAAATTTCGTTCGTAACTAGAGGCAATATTTTCCCGTTGAGGCGTCTCGTAACCTGAAAATTCCGTATGTAGAGACGTTCGTAAGTAGAGGTACCATTGTAGTTAGTTGTGTGTTGAATAAAGGAGAGTACGGTTGACATTCTTTGTCTGTGCCATCCATCCATCCATCCATCTTCTACTACTTTTCCAGAGGTCCAGGTCGCGGAGGCAGCAGTTCAAGCAGAGATGCCCAGACTTCCCTCTCCCCACCCATCTGCTCCAGCTCTTCAGAGAGGATACCAAGGCGTTCCCAGACCAGCTGGGAGACATAGTCTCTCCAGCAAGTCCTGGGTCTGCCCCGGGGTCTTCTCCCAGTGGGACATGCCCAAAACACCTCAAGTGGGAGGCGTTCAGGAGGCATCTTGATCAGATGCCCATACCACATCAACTGGCTCCTTTAAATGTGGAGGAGCAGCGGTTCTACTCTGAGCCTCTCCCGGATGACTGAGCTCCTCACCCTATTTCTGAGGGTGAGTCCAGTGATCCTGCGAAGAAAGCTCATTTCAGCCTCTTGTATCCTCAATCTCATTCTTTTGGTCATTACCCAAAGCTTGTGACCATAGGTGAGGGTAGGAACATAGATTGACTGGTAAATCGACAACTTTGCCTTAGAGCTCAGCTCCCTCTTCATCACAACAGACCGATACAATGTCTGCATCACTGCAGATGCTGCTCCGATCCGTCTGTCAATCTCTCGCTCCATTCTCTCCCCTCACTCGTGAATAAGACCGCAAGATACTTAAACTCCTCCGCTTGGGGCAGGAACCTGTCCCCATCTCGGAGAGGACAATCCACCTTTTTCCGGCTGAGGACCATGGAGGACAGGACAACATCCTCTGCAAACAACAGAGATGAGATCCTGTGGTCGCCAAGCATGACGCCCTCCCTTCCCTGGCTGCGCCTAGAAATCCTGTCCATAAATATTACGAACAGGATCGGTGACAAAGGGCAGCCCTGGCGGAGTCCAACTCTCACTGGGAATGAGTCCGATTTAGTGTTGGCAGCACAAACCAAACTCTCACAACGGTCGTACAGAGACCGAATAGCTTGTAACAACAAGCCCGATACCCCATACTCCTGAAGCACGCCCCACAAAAAACCACAAGGGACGCGGTCGAATGCCTTCTCCAAGTCCACAAAACACATGTAAACTGGTTGGGCAAACTCCCACGAACCCTTGAGGATTCTCGAGAGGGTAAAGAGCTGGTCCAATGTGCCACGGCCAGGATGAAAACCACATTGCTCCTCCTGAATCCGAGGTTCGACCAACGGCCGGACTCTCCTCTCCAGTACCTTGGCATAGACCTTCCCAGGGAGGCTGAGGAGTGTGATCCTCTAAAGTTGGAGCACACTCTCCGGTCCCCTTTTTTTGAAGAGAGGAACCATCACCTCAGTTTGCCATGCCAAAGGCACTGCCCCCGACCTCTGTCTGTGCCTCATTCCTAAACATAACAAATGGTGATGAGGATAAACCCTAACAACCTCATTATGAAAATGTGCTTCACACCCCCACAGCTATTTCTCGCTCTACTAGGTGAGCTGCCGATCCCATGGCCCCGCTGGCACGAGTTATTTCAGAGCTTTGTCGCAGCCACAGGGGTGAATGATGCTAATGACGAGAAGCTAAAGGGGATGTTAACCTACTATCTTGGCGCCGAAGGACAGCCTGTGCTTCACACTCTGGGCCCTACAGACACATACAAAGACTGTATGGCCACGATGAACATGTTCTACGCTGACAAAAGCATTGTAACAGCACGGAGAGCAATTTTCAACCGGTGCCGCCAGCGTTAGGGTGAGTCAGTCCAGCATTATGTGGTAGACCTCATGGACCTAGCAAGCACCTGTGATTATGGAGGGTTGATGGAAGAGATGGTATGCGATAAGCTAGCGGAGAATACTAATTTTATTTTATTTTATTTGTTTATTTGACAGGGACAGTGCAATAAATATAGACAATTAATCAAATGACAATCAATCTATTGTGTTGCACAAAGAGTGTATAGCTATTAGCTAATTTGCAACTCTTGTCCCTGGATGGGCTTTAGAAAGAAGAAACAGGTAAAAAGAAAGGATAAGGAAAAGAAAAAATGAAAACAGAATAAACAATAACCACATAACACATCACATAACAACACGAGGCTGCTGAATAAGCTATTTCGATGGCAGACAAAGTAACACTGGTGGAGACTATGAGATTGGCATTCCAAATGGAGGCAGAGGAGGAGCTGTTATTACAGCTAATACTTCCTAACCAACAATTCTTGGTGTACAGCACTTTGTGTAGCGAGTGTTGCTTTTAAAGTGCATTATAAATAAAGTTGATTGACTGATTGATTAAAATTCCTTGTCCGACTCTGTGAACACACATCGTTGCTGCCACCACCAGATGGGATGGTCCTGCCTTTTCCCACCACAACTGGAAGAAGGGTAGGAAGCGGGACGACAGGGGCGAGCACCTACCCTCCGATGGCTGTGGTTCACCTAGGCACAAAACCCAGTCTACCACCTGCCCAGCCAAAGGGATGAAATGCAACCACTATAAGAAATTGAACCATTTTGCTAGAGTCTGTTGCTCGAACACCACAGACACGATGGCCCGGTCACCTGGCTCAACCGCCATTCACTCAAATGGTGCAATGTGGAACTGGACAGTGTTGACGTGCTGCTGCTGCTGGACATGGCGGTCTCAGTGTCCCTCCTGAGCATGTTTACGGTCAGGAAACTGTTCCCTAGGAAGACAATTGCTGCGGATGTGGAGGGCTTATTTGGTTGGTTACGGCGATGCCAAAATAGGTGTGGTGGGAAGGGTCAGAGTGGCTGTGTGATACAGCTCCAAGGCACTCCTTCATTCACTTTCCAGGTGACATGGAAGGGGGCCAATCTGCTGGGCATCGATCTGATCAGTGAGCTGGGTTTCTCCATCACCGACCCAATGGGTGCCACCGTCCTGACAGCTGCCTCATCTTGGCATAACTGTTGGCCAGCGCATTTCACAGGGCTGGGCTGCCTCACCTCTTTCAACCACTGACCACTCACCAACCCGACGGTGTCCCGAAAATTCAGCCTCTCTGCCAGTTACCCCTTGCACTACGGGACAACGTTAGAGCAGAACTGCAGAAGCGTCTAGACGCTGGCATCATCGAGCGGGTCGAGGCATCTCCCTGGATCTCAAACTTGGTGGTGGCAAAGAAGAAGACGGACGGCATACGACTGTGTATCAACCTCAGAATGGTAAGCAAAGCGGTGATCCCCAACAAATATCACCTGCCCTCAATGGAGTAGCTAACAGCAGTGTTCCACGGTTCGAAGGTTTTTTGATTGAGATTGAGATTCAACTTTATTGTCATTACACATGTATGAATACAAGGTAACGAAACGTGACTTGGCATTTGGGCACGCTCTGCAGAGCGCATCCAAGGCCGGGGCAGCCGCTAGGCGCCAGTCATAAAGAAGAAAGGAAAAAAAAGAAAAAGAAAATGGATATGACGCAGTAGGCGAGAGAAAAAAAACATGTTTTATCAGAATGATGCTCGGCAAGTGAGCGAAATTTTGATTGCAGGCAAAAAAAAACCTCAATGCACATTTAGCAGACATTTAAGTTGAGAGGCAGTGTATTGTATGCATGTAATGTTGTATGCATTGTGTAGTGTAAATGTAACAGTTGTTAGTGAGCAGCAAGGGCGCCTCCTGGCAGTGGATAGATGTTATAATCATGTGACTTATAAACAAGTCCAGAGTCCAGAGTCTATCTCTCTTGCTCTCTCTCTTGCTTGCAGAAGGCACATGGGCATTGTCCTTGAGGGTCCAATCCGCTGACGACAACAACTGATTGTTGATTGTTTGGGTAGACATAAGAGCCGGTCCTTCCGCTTATCTCAATCAGGAGGAATGTAAACACGGGGCAAACAAGGTCAAATCAAATCAAATCAGCACAGTGCACTCAGAGAATAGAATTTGTCCTCACCCGTGTAATTCTGTGCTTCCATTATATGTGCAGGCTTAAACTGTTTTTCCATGGAGAGCACAGGGCTTCAGATGTATTCCTTCACTGAATCACTGTCATTCAGTTCACCGTTTGCCGCTACTCGTGCCCTCCCCAACTGGTCGAATTTGATGAAGGAGCTTGCCGGGTCCGCTTTGATCAGCTCTCTCACCTTCCTTCAATTTCTGATGCATCAGGGAACTCCACAGCCAAAAATAGAAGTCCTGAGATCATAACCAATAATGTTTCCACAGACGCATGAATTCCAATGTCCATGAGTCTCCTCGTAGGTTCCAATTCTTGGGCTCCCCCTTGGCCCAATTCTTGTTGAAAAATAGTGACAATAGCACATTTAAGCCGCTTCCAAATCCATAATTTCCGTTTAGATTAAGATTCAGCAGAAGAAGAGCGACTAAACACAGACAAAAACACAACATTGAATAGATCAGGAAGGCAGGAGAGGAGGGAAGAAAAATGCCACTGCTCTCTCTCGAGGCAAGAAGGAAGGTTTTCCAAGGTTTTCCAAACTGGATCTCCGCCAAAGCTACCTACAGGTTCACCTTCACCCAGACAGCCGCAACCTGACAGTCTTCATCATCCACATGGGAGTATTCAGGTACACCTGCTTGCCCTTCGGCCTTAGTTCCACTCGGAGCTGCTTTCAAAAGATTATGGCTACCATTTTCGCCAGTCTCCCAGGGGTGGTGGTGAACTTGGACGTCATTGTGGTGCACGGCGCAACATCAGCCTTCCACGACTCCCGCCTTGATAAACTTATGGAGGTACTAGCAAAACATGGCCTCACACTCAATGGGGAGAAATGTGTTTTTGGAG
Source organism: Pholidichthys leucotaenia (assembly GCA_020510985.1). Taxonomy (NCBI): domain Eukaryota; kingdom Metazoa; phylum Chordata; class Actinopteri; order Cichliformes; family Pholidichthyidae; genus Pholidichthys; species Pholidichthys leucotaenia. The sequence continues at coordinate 182,078,256 of CM035837.1, read as the reverse complement.
CAATGACCATCGAGTTTGTGGGTCTCCTGAGGGTCTGAGCCCCCTACACTCAAATTTTGAGGCGATACTGCAGCTATCTGAACCCTCATGTCCAGCACAGCTCTTATCTTTCTTGGGTATGACAACTTTTTATGGGCCTTTCATTTCCCTGTACTCTGAGACAACAGAGCTACTATGTGCCCTCCTGAAGCAGGATGCACCCTGGATGTAGACCCAGGTGTGCTCCGCTGCCATCAGCAAACTGAAGAAACCGCTCACCTCCCCACCGGTGCTCACCCCCTTTGACCCACAAAGCCCCATGTTTGTGATGTGTGATGCCTCCAATGCGTCAGTGAGAGCCATTATGTCACAACTGCATGGAGGAACTGAGCACCCAGTGGCATTCGCCTCGAGGTCACCCACTTCGGCCGAGCAGAAGTACTCAGTGGGAGAGAGGGAGGCACTGGCATGTGTTTGGGCATGTGAACACTGGCACATGTATCTATATGGATGACACTTCATGCTGCGGACAGACCACAGAGCCCTCACAGCACTACTGGAGACATCGGGGTCGGGGCACAAACCTTTGTGCATCTACAGGTGGACAGAAAGACTTCAAGCATATGATAACGCCCAGTTCACGCTGGGCAGAGATCACGTAGTAGTGGACCTCTTGTCCCAGGCCACACCTAACCCCCACTCCAAACAGCAATCGAGAACCCCTGGAGTCAGAACTGATCCACATGATACACGGGCCAATTGAAAATGTTGTCTCCCTGCAAAAGCTCCAGGTGGCATGCGAACAAGACCCAACCCTGACCCGACTACGTGCTTTTATTCATGAGGGCTGGCCTTCTGACGTGCCAGGGAATTGACACCCTTCCACAGAGTCAGGGACAATTTGTCATGCTGGATCGACATCTGTGTAGCAACAGTTCAATGCACGGTGATTCCAGAGGCGGTTCGGTCTGGTGGCCAGGCATCGATAAGGACGTGGAGAACATGGTGACAGGTATGCCACACCTGGCCAGCGGGAAAACGGGCGGGCCACCACTGCCACCCCTGCAACCATTACCGTGGCAACACGTCCAATTGGACACGTGTGGTGAGCTACGTAGGGCCCCACAGCACCAACAGCACCAATGCTTCCTATTGGTGGCATACGACCTTCACTTGAAATGGCCAGAGGTGTTGCCCACCAGCTTGGTTACCTCAGACGTAGTCACCGAGATGCTCAACTCCCTCTTCACCCGCTGGGGTGTGCTGGATGCCAGTACCAATGGACAATGAACCGCAATTCACCTTGGCAGATTTTGAGACATTCATGAGAGAAAGGGGCGCCAAGCACATTAAAACCGCCTTCTACCACCCACAGACAAATGGCAGGGTGGAAAGATTCAACCAGACCCTCAAGAATGGTCTCAGAGCACACTTGGCAGATGGGTACCCGTTCTCAGCCGCATTACAGAGCACCTTGCTGCATTACAGAGCAACACCTCACACCCCAACAGGATGCTCCCCCGCCCTACTAATGCTTGGACATGAAATGTGCCTTCCTCTGGACCAATTATGCCTCCCATCAGAGGCTATCCTGACAGAAAGACCATCACCTAGGGGGAGGGTGGTTGAAGAGCAACAGTGAATGAAACAGGGGTTTGACAGGAAACGCTGGGTGAAGCAACCAGGACTCGCAGTGCTGGATTGGGTTTGGATCCGGTTCCCCAACTGCGCCCATAAGCTGCTGTTGTTTTGGACAATGCCAATGCAGATCACAGTGCAGCTGGGCTTAGCCACTTGTGTTTCGCTGATGGGTCACGGTGGCACGCCAACCACCTCAGGAAGGTGGCGCCAACAGTGGCTCTGGATCAGGAGACAGCTGTGGACACGATGAGATCAAGATGGGAGTTCAGCGACAAAGGACCCGCAACTCATGAGAAGCATCCACCAGGGCCAGTGGCGGTAGCGCAGCCTGAGCGCCGTTCGGCACGGATTCAGCTGAGACCTCGCCACCTGAAGGACTTTGTGACAAATTTTTGAGTGTAGCCAGAACGTGACCAATAACAGTGGCAGAATAACCCACATGGGCATACCGGTAGTCTACCCGGGTGCCCAGGTAGCTGTACAAAGTTCTTTGGTGTTTTCAAAGGGGGGTAAATGTGGTGTTTGGACTTGGTTTCTTGCCGTAGATGGCGTGATGATGTGGGGAGCTTGCTGTGGGCATACGGCGCCAATATTCTGTATATAGTTAGTTGTGTGTTGAATAAAGGAGAGTATGGTCGACATTCACTGTCTGCACCTCATTCCTAAACATAACAGGCATGTCCACCAAACTCATTTTTTTTTTGCTGTGGGTGACTATTTTCTATCCATTCTTTATGTAGTCCAGCGTTTACAACGCTGAGCGCCCGCCATGCTGAAATGCTTTGAGCACTGGCCGCTTTTTGTAGCAGTGCTCAGGGCTGGAAAAAGTTCAACTTGTCAGACTGCTGTACAGCTGCACTCGTTAATGTCAGACCTTTCTAAGAAGCCAGTCAGAATAAAGGAAGGATGGGACATAGGATGCTGGCACAGGAAAACAAGAACGGGAGGTGATGGTGGACGAGGTGGAGGCTGAACTTTGCTGCATCAAACAATCCGGTACTCTTTGATATGACACTAAAGCCTCTTTTCCACTAGCCCAGCACACCTCAGTACGGCTCAATTCACTTCAGTACGGCTCGGCATGCTTCTGTCTCCATTAGCACGGTGTTTGGCATGGGTGTTGTGCTGGGGTGGGTGGGTTTATAACAGCGAGGCAGTGCCACACTCTCGTGACGTAACGCACGCGACCCAAGCAAAACATTTTTTTTCCCCAAACTTTATTGAGAAGACCCAAGCAAAACATAACACATAGCTGTACAAGGCCACTCCTTGGTCTGTGGCTTTTTTCACCGTAAACGCCAAAAAGGACCGCCAGACAAGGGTACAGGCAGCGAGATGAAATATGAATGAATATTTCAATTTAATACTATCCCACTTGTACTTACAAAAACGTGTGAATATTCATAAAAAGCACACACATGAAAGGTAGCACCACAAGCAGTGGGTCACAGCGGTTTTAGGCTACAGCAACACAATTGTGTATCCTTTGCCAATCTGTCTGCTGTTATTTAATGTTTAACAGTTAAGGGACGGATGATTATATGCTCCAAAACTGGAGAAACTCTGATAAAAAAAGCTGCAACAACACAAGTCACTTTTGTTTTGAATTAACTGCCAAATGACCTAGAAATAATGAGCTGAAACTTGTTTTTATTCGTATTAAATAATGAGACAGTGGCACACTGGCCAACACCAATTTGTATTATTTTTTACATCCTAGGGCATTTTGGATGTACTGAATAAAAAAAATTCATGTTTTTCACCTTCAGGTCAACGTTTGGAACAACAGTATTATTATTTTCCGTTTAGATGATGCTACACTCCTTCTAAAGTATTGTAATTCTCTGAATTTGGAATGCCGATAGAACATTCAATTTACATATACTTACTTTTTGACTTGCAAGCTTGATCAGCCTCTCCTGCTGCATTTTAAAGTCCAACTGTGCAACTTCTTATAAGTTAACATAAAAAAATTTACCCAAAGTTTAGAACTGTATCATGTGGTGCTAATTTTTTATGATATTTCAATAAAAAGAACAGAAAGCTTACAAAAACATTTGTTTTTTGGTCTAGTTAAAAATTACATTACCTTTACAATGGTTGACCCCTGACAGGATGATCAGCATCATTTTCATCAGACTAGGCAATGGAATTTCTATGCAATTATACTGTTTTATAATTCGGTGTTATAACAGACAAACCACACTTTCCAAAACAATTCCATTTTATTATATACAAAATATTAAAATAAAAAAAAAACTTTGCAACACAACATGAAGGTTAATCGACATTTTATACACGCCGACCACTGAGTGCCTCTCCGAGCTTCCCAAACTGGGTCAGGAAGGCTCAGTTGAATGAAGCCGTCTCTGCCAGCTCCAGGGATACCCTCGCGTTTTCTGCAACCTCATTTAAATGTTGCAAATATTTATCATTGAATACATTTTGCGCCTGGTGGCGGGACAGATTCACATTGGAGAATCCGGGTGGGCTGGCGCGGCGGATGCGTGGATTCTACAAGGAAAATGCACACAATAAAATACAGCATGAAAGTGCAAGATATACAGAAAAGACAATAGTTTTTAACAAGATTACATAAGCTTATTTCAGCGTATTGTTCACATGAATAATTAAAAGAAAAGCAAGTCCGCAGTGTGCTGCGATAAAGCAGCGATCATCATCCACAAAGGAACAGCTTTTTTATTGCATAAATAACAGCGTCTTACCAAATATATTTGCGAAAAAACGCACAATAAAAAAAAATTAAAACTCACCGTTAAAGGACTCCGATGTCGAGACCTCCCGGTATATTTTTTCATTCCGGGTGGCTTCGTCTAACTCGCGCTGGATGCGTTCGTCTGAGAATGCAGTGAGCAGACACTGCACCTCCTTATTGGTCCATGGAACACCCTTATTACGCAAAGCCATTTTTGATAAGAGAATAAATGAAAATAGCACAGCAATACACTGAAAAGAAACCGCCAACAGTGGTTGCGCGCTGAGTAATGGCGGTCGTCTAGATTCTTTTTTTTTTTTCAAAAACTTTATTGAGAAGGTCGTGAAGATTCGGTAGAAGAGGAGGAGGAGAGGGGCGGTTACAACCTGACCAATCAGCGCCGGTTACGACCTGACCAATCAGCGGCGACCAGTCTGTTAACGTCACAACACGGCCCAGCTCAGCACTGCTGCACCCTGCCCTTCAGCGGGGCTGAGAATCGCTGCTGTTAAACCGTGTTGGGGCTTGTGGAAAAGCGTACAAAGCGTGCTGAGCCATCCCGTGTCGTGCTAAAGCGTGCTAGTGGAAAAGGCCCTTAAGAGGATATCATGATCAAAATTTGAAAGCAAACGCTTGGAGGAACATGTCTGTATCTGTCGACATGCCAGGTGAGCATTTGTGCCTTTGTCATGGTCATATTTCATACAAGTTTGTTGCGGTAGATAATATGGATACTATGTGAATTTATAGTTGATAACTGCAAAAAAAGTATGATACTGCACTGTTGTGTAATATTGCTTAATAATTATGAACCTTGTCAGTAAACTGTAATGGAGAAGAGAGGAGGAAAAAAAACCCCAAAACTGACCTGAAAGATTCAATAAACCATGATGCTGATTTAAGGTGGACTTGCCCAGCGTCAATGTATGGTCAATACAATTATGACAGTCTTGTTATTATTATTATTATTATTATTATCCATCCAGCCATCCATCTATCCATCCATCTTCTACCGCTTTTCTGGAGGTCCGGGTCACGGAGGCAGTAGTTCAAGCAGAGATGCCCAGACTTCCCTCTCCCCACCCACCTGCTCCAGCTCTTCAGAGAGGATACCAAGGCATTCCCAGACCAGCTGGGAGACGTAGTCTCTCCAGCGAGTCCTGGGTCTGCGCAGGGGTCTCCTCCCAGTGAAACATGCTCGAAACACCTGAAGTGGGAGGCGTCCAGGAAGCATCCTGATCAGATGCCCATACCACCTCAACTGGCTCCTTTCAGTGTGGAGGCGCAGCAGTTTTACTCTGAGCCTCTCCGGGATGACTGAGCACCTCACCCTATCTCTAAGGGTGAGTCCAGCAACCCTACGAAGAAAGCTCATTTCAGCTGCTTGCATCTGCAATCTCATTCTTTCAGTCTTTACCCAAAGCTCGTGACCATAGGTGAGGGAAGGAATGTAGATTGACTGGTAAATCAACAGCTTTGCCTTAGAGCTTAGCTCCCTCTTCACCACAACAGACCAGTACAACTTCCGCATCACTGCAGATACTAGTCCGATCTGTCTGTCAATCTCTCGCTCCATTCTCCCTTCACTCGTGAATAAGACCCCGAGATACTTAAACTCCTCCACTTGGGGCAGGAGCTTGTCCCCAACCTGGAGAGGACAGTCCACCTTTTGCCGGCTGAGGACCATGGACTCAGATTTGGAGGTGCTGATTCTCATCCCAGCAGCTTCACACTCAGCAGCAAATTATTATTATTATTATTATTATTATTATTATTATTATTATGTAGCCATATAATGTAGTCATATTGTTTTTGCTGTCATTTCACTGTCTTTTACTGACCGTAAACTGTATTATTATTATTATTATTATCATTATTAATAATAATAATAATAATAATAATAATAATAGATTGCATTTATATAGCACCTTTCATTCAAATTTTCAGGAAAGGTGTGTAATGGCACACTGAACACATGATTAGATTTTGGTGATGATCTCAAAATCCATATTGCCACAAAGGCTCTTATCTTCTCACAGAATGTTAGCAACAATGCTCCAAAACTACTGGATGGATTTGGATGACATTTTCACCAGAGGAGGCCCTTGGCCCAAAGATGAACTCATTAGATGTTGGAGGTGATCTGTGAGTACATACCTCTGCCAAGGCTCTATCTCACAATGTACAGATGGATGGCGATATGGACGAATAAAGGGACAGCGGGGAAGACAAAGGGAGGGAGAGACGGAACCTTGGCAGAGGTTTGCGCTCTCTGAGTGCCCTCTAGTTACCTCCGCCAAGGAGGTTATGTTTTCATCGGCGTTGGTTTGTCTGTCTGTCTGTCTGTTTGTTAGCAAGATAACTCAAAAAGTTATGGACGGATTTTCATGAAATTTTCACAGATTGTCACAAATGGGGTATCCTACAGATGATTACATTTTGGTGGTGATCCAGAAAACCACCATTTTGCAAAATGTGATTTTCCTGAATAACTACTGAACCACTAATCCTATCCATGTGAATCCAATTGCTACTCATATGTTTTCATGGTCAAGGAATCTGAAAACGTACACACAATAAATGTAGGATTAATATTTATGATGTAAAACACTGTATGGGGGAACTGTGGTGCTTGGCGGAGGTCTGCGCTCTCCGAGTGCTTTTCTAGTTTTTAAATGTGCTCTATAAATAAATTTGACTTTGACATTTTAAATTGTTGATAATTTAGAATTATTTTTCTTCTCTTTCCTGGTTAATGCTCTATACAGTGGGGAAAAAAAGTATTTAGTCAGCCACCAATTGTGTAAGTTCTCCCACTTAAAAGATGAGAGAGGTCTCCAATTTTCATCATAGGTATACCTCAACTATGAGAGACAAAATGAGAAAAAAAAAAATCCAGAAAATCACATTGAAGGATTTTTAATGAATTAATTGGTAAATTCCTCGATAAAATAAGCATTTGGTCAATAACAAAAGTTCATCTCAATACTTTGTTATATACCCTTTGTTGGCAATGACAGAGGTCAAACGTTTTCTGTAAGTCTTCACAAGGTTTTCACACACTGTTGCTGGTATTTTGGCCCATTCCTCCATGCAGATCTTCTCTAGAGCAGTGATGTTTTGGGGCTGTCGCTGGGCAACACAGACTTTCAACTTCCCTCCGAAGATTTTCTATGGGGTTGAGATCTGGAGACTGACTAGGCCACTCCAGGACCTTGAAATGCTTCTTACGAAGCCACTCCTTCGTTGCCCGGGCGGTGTGTTTGGGATCATTGTCATGCTGAAAGACCCAGCCATGTTTCATCTTCAATGCCCTTGCTGATGGAAGGAGGTTTTCACTCAAAATCTCACGATACATGGCCCCATTCATTCTTTCCTTTACACGAATCAGTCGTCCTGGTCCCTTTGCAGAAAAACAGCCCCAAAGTATGATGTTTTCACCCCAATGCTTCACAGTAGGTATGGTGTTCTTTGGATGCAACTCAGCATTCTTTCTCCTCCAAACACGACAAGTTGAGTTTTTACCAAAAAGTTCTATTTTGGTTTCATCTGACCATATGACATTCTCCCAATCCTCTTCTGGATCATCCAAATGCTCTCTAGCAAACTTCAGACGGGCCTGGACATGTACTGGCTTAAGCAGGGGGACACGTCTGGCACTGCAGGATTTGAGTCCCTGGCGTCGTAGTGTGTAACTGAAGTAGTCTTTGTTACTTTGGTCCCAGCTCTCTGCAGGTCATTCACTAGGTCCCCCCGTGTGGTTCTGGGATTTTTGCTCACCGTTCTCGTGATCATTTTGACCTCACGGGGTGAGATCTTGCGTGGAGCCCCAGATTGAGGGAGATTATCAGTGGTGTTGTATGTCTTCCATTTTCTAATAATTGCTCCCACAGTTGATTTCTTCACACCAAGCTGCTTACCTATTGCAGATTCAGTCTTCCCAGCCTGGTGCAGGTGTACAATTTTGTTTCTGGTGTCCTTTGACAGCTCTTTGGTCTTGGCCATAGTGGAGTTTGGAGTCTGACTGTTTGAGGTTGTGGACAGGTGTCTTTTATACTGATAATGAGTTTAAACAGGTTCCATTAATACAGGTAACGAGTGGAGGACAGGGGAGCCTCTTAAAGAAGAAGTTACAGGTCTGTGAGAGCCAGAAATCTTGCTTGTTTGTAGGTGACCAAATACTTATTTTACCAAGGAATTTTCCAATTAATTCATTAAATATCCTTCAATGTAATTTTCTGAATTTTTTTTTCTCATTTTGTCTCTCATAGTTGAGGTATACCTATGATGAAAATTGGAGACCTCTCTCATCTTTTAAGTGGGAGAACTTGCACAATTGGTGGCTGACTAAATACTTTTTTGCCCCACTGTATGTGATGACTCACTCTGAGCCGTTATCATCCACAGCTGCGCCCACACCGGCTCCTCATCAGGCCAGGGCTATATAACCTCACTATGCCTGCAGGCTTGCACGGAGCCGTCTGTCTGTCTGGCTTTATGAAGCTCTTCCTACGACTTCTCAGCCAAACCTCTCCACGACTGTCCACCTCGCCATCTCGGCATCAACGCCTGGAGGAAATCCTCTCCCAACCAAGCAAGCTTCACCTTTACTCACCTGTTCTCCGCTACTCCCCTGTGCACAGGCTGAATCTCCCGGCGGCGGAATCGTCCCTCTCGGCAGCGGTCTCCGCTGTCTCCTCTACGCCCTCTACACGGCTACAACGACACTGGGACAGCAGATGCTGTCTTCCTGGCCAACGGGTGCTCACCATCTGCCTGGAAGAGTAAGCCACAGTTATTACCTGAGTGATTACCCATCTCGCTCCTAGCTAATTGTGTGCCTTTGCTCCATCCATAGGGTTGCCAGGCTGCACGGCACTCTGCTCTCTCCCAGCTGCTCGGAGTCTCCAGCCCGCACTTACTTACACGACACAGCACATTCACGCACTCACACACGAACACTGGTTCAGTAAAGTAATTGTATCCATTTCTGAGTCCACGTCTGTTCCCTGGGTCAGCCATTATGTCACTATAACTATTAATGAGCATCTCATGGTAGCATATGTTTAAATCCATTGAATTTTGAAATTGAGCTTCTTTTTGAGCAAATTATTTTCATCAGGAAACAATTTAATGTTTATAGATACAGTACTCGAATACTTAAAGTACTCATTCTTTCATTCATTTTCTAAGCGGCTTTTTCTATTTGTTGTCATGGGGGGAGCAGCAGCCTATTCCAGCATCTGTGTGAGAGAGACTCTAATACTCTAACATTTCATTTTCAGTGAGGCAGAAACGGTGAAAAGAGTGAAGATCTGGTTGTTCACTTTGTGCCTGCTGCATGAAGATGTTGTTAGCAAAGAAGAGAAAGTCAGAAATTATTATCTGATGGCCATTAAAATTAGCATCATCTTTACAAATATTTTAGATAATTAGTGCAAAAAGAGTATGGTTAGTTGCAGTGTTGGGGATAAAGTGTTACAAAATGTCATATTTTTGCAGTCAAAAGTAATGTAGCATGCTACCCGTGGTGTTGTGATTAATGCCTTTATTGTGAAGTGCGGTGTAGTGGCGGCCACTTCCTGTTCCGCCACTGCACCGTCCTGCTTCGCGGACCACGAAGCACCAATATAAGGCTAGGGACTGCCCAGCTAGAGGGAAGCATTGTGGCAAGTGTGGACGCTTCAACCTTTATGCTAGAGTGTGCTGTGTGTCCAAGCCGGAGAGCCCACAGAGGAAATCACTCCACTCGCCCCCGACAACTATCCACACGGTGTCCCCGAGTACCAAGGAGTACACGTTCTGCACGGTGACACTGGATGGCGTGGAGGTGCTGCTGCTGCTCGACACGTGGGTGGAGGGATCGTTGCTAAATTAGGCCATGGTGAGGAAATTTTTCCCCCACTACAGGATTAGAGGTAACCCAACGCCGCTTTACGGTTATGGAGGGGGCAGGCTGTGCATGGTTGGAACATTGGAGTTAATGGTTTGGTACAAGTCGGCAATGATGACTGATTTCACGTTCCACGTGATGGCCTGAGGTGACAACATCATGGGCTGTGACCTGTTTTACGGACTGAGTTTCACCATCAAAGATGATGCTGGGGAAGAATGATCAGGTTGTGGCCAGTGGAACTCCCCGGGTCCAGTGATGGAGGATGACGTGGTGTGGGACGAAGATCTACCGGACACCACGCTGGTCAAGCAGGACCAGCCTCGCTCAGGTTCGATGTAGGAGGGTCTCAGTGCCAGCACTCGGGGAATGGCAGGAGAGGGTGCCGAGCATGGTGGCGAGGTGCCTGCATCTCCGAGTGATGCCAATATGCTAGCCCCAGATTCCTCCGGAGTTTGGCCGCAGAGGGCTGGAGGATCTGCAGCTACAATGGCGACTGCTGCAACAGTTTTAGAAGAGGTCGGGGCCAGACTGACGGGCATGGAGGGACGGCGTGCCAGACAGCACCATTTTAGGCTGAGATGAGATGAGATGAGATTCAACTTTATTGTCATTACACATGTATGAATACAAGGTAACGAAACGTGACTTGGCATTTGGGCACGCTCTGCAGAGCGCATCTAAGGCCGGGGCAGCCGCTAGGCGCCAGTCATGAAGAAAGAAAAAGGGAAGGGATATGACACAGTAGGCGAGAGAAAAAAACATGTTTTATCAGCAGAGCCCCTCTTAGAGTTATGGACTTGATCCGGGCTCGAGGAGAGGGACACTCACGGTGAATATGGGCCAAACGACAGCCAGTGAAACACCAGGGACACCTGCGCATCGTGCCTATGCTGGGTGCATCTTACTTACAGCTGTCGGACAGCTCGAGGAGGCACACCAACGAGCTGTGGCATGTCCGGGTGGAGGCTTCTGGTGGCAAGGCTGGACGAGAGAGGTGGTTGGTGGCAAGGAGAAGAGGCAGTTTTGTTCACAAGGTCAGCTGCGATCCCAGGGGCATGCTGCTTCCAGGGGCGGGTCTGCTGAGGGACTGCCCTGGGCCCCCCATAAGCCGGTTCTACCCTTTTCTGCCGGAGGGACAGTAGTGTATAGTTAACAACTAGTTCTAATGTTCATAGGTTTGTGCATGCAAAAACCCCCCCCAAAAAATATTGTTCTGGTTGTTTTATTAGTTTAGGAACACGGCAGTTATTAATTAAGTTATTAATGGACTTTGGCCATTAGACCAACAGGTGGCAGAATGTGTTGTGTGAATGCATTAGGCCATTTAGTGATTTCAGTTTCCGTTTTGTTAGTGCGTGTTTCAGGTCCTCAATTGGGGAGGGTCTTTATGGTGTGTGTGATTTTGGACTTTTCTACGAGGCGGGGGGGGGTGTGATGTTGTGATTAATGCCTTTATTATGAAGTGTGGTGTAGTGGCGGCCACTTCCTGTTTCGCCACTGCACCACCCTATAAATAGCAGAGGGCATCCATTGCATAGCCTCTTGACCAATGCCCCTGCCTGGTGGCTGTTGTGTGTCCAACTTCTAATAAAGCTGACTTCAGCCGTTCACCTGGCCTCATCATTCCTCAAGGTATTTATTCAGACATAACACTACCCACCTAGCATGCCCATGTCGGCCCCATTGTAGGTTAAAACAGGGCTGTCTGTCATGCGGTGACCCTCGCGGATCACCATAAGACGCCAAGAGTCCACCAGTAAGTTTTGCAATGACGGTGGTTTATTAAAACAACAAGACAAGACAATACTGTGAGCCGCTCAGGGCAAAAACACACATTAAGCAGTACAAGGGCTCGTAGGGCTAACCCCAGCCACTACGAGCTAAACTATGACATGACATGAAAAACACAAACCTGACATGAAGGTCTAACAAGGTTTAGACCACCTGGCGATGTCTGACAAGGATAGCTGACAATGTCTGACAAGGCTTTGACAATACTCCTGAGATTTAACTGCTGCTAGTGCCCGCTTTATAAAGGCTAACACTAACGAGCAGTAATGACAAACAGCTGACCAACCTTGACAGGCGGAAGCCCCACCGAGCGCCTTCATAAGAGCCCAGTGAGGCCAGAATACCACCCACAACTATCAAGGCCGGCAGCGAGTTGTGCTTAGCCCGAGCGCGGACAGAACCCAGCGCTCGGGTCATAACAGTACCCTCCCTCCGAGGGTGGGCTCAGAACGCCCAAGGACCACCCTGCCCCCCCCCACCCCCCAGGGTGGTTGGCTGGGGGTAGGTGCGGAGGGAGAGAGACCAAACCCAGAAACAATCAAAACAGAGACGAGAATAACTACATACAGGACAATGACAAGAATAACAACTACTCAGATTAAATCAAAAAGATGCACACGGCGAGAACAAAAAAAAAAAAGCAGAACTACTGGGTCAGAAAAAACTACATACGAGACCATGACAAAATACCGAACATTCAAATCAGATAAAATACACAGAGGAAAATAAGGCAACAGTAGAACATAACACAATTTGCCAAGGATCCCCAAATAAGTTACAGAAAACACAGGACAGCACGAGAAAATTAGATCTTGGCCCACATGTTACACAAGGAAATGACTTCCCACCCGTGTGAATACTCAGATAACCAAACAAAAGGCAGAGCACTTACTGGCTCATACCCGACTACACACAGTGCAAACTAGGGCAACTGCAAGACATAACCATAACACAAAGTACACAGGACAGCAAGGAAAAAAAACAAACAAAACAGAACAATCACTGGGACAGATCAACACCAGAAAAACGACCACTACCCCCCCGACAGTTTATGCCGACTGGCGGAGACCAGGTGCCATAGGAACAGTTCAGGTGGTCTCCCCGCGTCCAACAGCCGGCGGGTGGTCATAGGAGGCGGAACATGACCAGGCGGCACACCACAGTCCAACACCCAGCACGTCCGCTCCTCTGGTGGTCGAACCAGGTCATCCAATGAAACACATAACACGTCGGGTGGCCGACCCGAGGCGCCGAACCGGCGAAGCAGTTCCTCAGGCGGCTGACCCGTGTCCCTTAGCCACCAGTCCCGGGGAAAAACAGCCCGCAGCAGCCTCCCTGACGAGGACAAAACTCGGGAGAGCCGGGGCGAGTGAACAGGAACCCCCACGGCCCCCGGCGATGATGCGCAGGGGCGGTGACTCAGTAGAGGGGAAAGATGGCAAGGATGAGCCCGTAATCCGTCCGACGACGAAAAGTCTGCAGCTCCTCCCCTGTCCGCGGACCACGCTGGCGCTGCACCTCCGCTGGCCCCCGATTGGGTCCCAGCTACACCCACGTCGGGCCCCGATTGGGCCAGAACCGCACCTGTGGTGGACCCCGATTGGGCCTCTGGCGCACCCACGTCGGACCCCGATTGGGCCAGAACCGCACCTGTGGTGGACCCCGATTGGGCCTCTGGCGCACCCACGTCGGACCCCGATTGGGCCAAAGCAGCTCCTGCGATGGACCCCGATTGGGCCTCTGATGCACCCACGTCGGACCCTGATTGGGCCACAGCAGCCTCCACAATGGACCCCGACTGGGTCAGTGCAGCTCCGCTGACGATCTCCACCCCCGAACCTGGGACCTCCAACCCAGTGACTCCGACTGGTTCCACGCCGACGACGCTGCAACGAGGCTCACAAACAGGAAGAAAACCGGGATTAGAATCACCGGTAGCAATAGAACCCAGCGAGACGAGCTCGGGCGCAGCAGACGGCTGCTCCTCACTCGCCTCCCCGAGAGGCAGGCAAAAATGCTCCAAAACAGGGGACAGAGACACAAGGGGGAGCACTTGCCTGCACTCGGGTTCTGTTGCCACCCAGGACTTCGACGATCCAGGTTCAGGGTGGTGACTCTTGTCAGCAGGCTCCAACTCAGCTGCGTCGGGCTCCGCAGCTGGCAAGATGTCATCTGCAGCCTGAGGTTCCTCCCGCGCTGCTGTCCACGCCGATGACCCGTATGGCGTGGGGGCAGGAGACCCTCGACCCACTGGCTAGGACTGCTCAGGCGAGGAGACCTTCATCGTCAGTTCAGGCTCCGGGCCGCAGTCCGCTCTTCCCCTCCGTCCACGACGTGGCTGCAGGGCCGGATCCAGGCTTTCCAGCACTGCAGGCCCCCTCTTCATCCGACGACGTTGGCCTGGCGTCGCGGACCGCTCAACCGGGGGGGACACAGAGGCAGCAGGTTTAGTTATTATCACTACAGCAGGTGGAGGGAGCTCGGGGGGCTGCGAACCCCGAACTCCGCCCCCAGGAGTCAGACAAGGCAGGCTACAATTATGGTGTAATAAATTAACTTGCACTTGCCTTTCTTCCGGAGGGAAGATGGTTCCTGCTGTAGGGGACGTTGTTCCTCCTTCTCCCCGCTGGATGGCAACAGAGGGCACCCTGGAAGGACGAGGTGGAGTTGCTCTCAGAGGTTCGCTGACGGGCTTTGCCGGCAGCGGGTCCAGCCGGGGATTCTGCCGAGGTTCTCCTTGGCCGTGGCGCCGACGTCGTCGACGACCTCCAGATGGCGCGACCTCCTGGACCGGGTCAGGGACAGGAACCCAACACGGGGAGTGAGGATGCCTCCTCTTCTGCTTCCTGCTTTCCTCCTCCTCCAGCCCGCGGAGTATCTCGCGCTGCGTGGTGAGTTCATCTCTCCTCGTCATCACCTCCGGGTGATCGTAGTAGTGGAGAGGAAGGTTGTCCAGGAGAACCTCTGCACAGTCCAGGTGCCAGCGCATATAGCTGGAGTTGACGTCAAAGGTAGCAGCGAGGAGCGTCCCATCGACCTACTCCAGCGTGCTCGCTAACTCTTTGCCCAGGTGCGGACCGCGGCCCCTGGATGACGGCATTCTCCCAGCAATTGACACCCAGACAGGGAGGAACAATAGTCCAATTAAGGCAAAAGCTCACGGTGAAAAAAGGCGTCTCGGTGTGGCGTCCCCGTTAGTCGTCCTGGCAGGAGTATACTGTCATGCGGTGACCCTCGCAGATCACCATAAGACACCAAGAGTCCACCAGTGAGTTTTGCAATGATGGTGGTTTATTAAAACAACAAGACAAGACATTACTGTGAGCCGCTCAGGGCAAAAACACACATTAAGCAGTACAAGGGCTCGTAGGGCTAACCCCAGCCACTACGAGCTAAACTATGACATGACATGAAAAACACGAACCTGACATGAAGGTCTAACAAGGTTTAGACCACCTGACGATGTCTGACGAGGATAGTTGACAATGTCTGACAAGGTTTTGACAATACTCCTGCGATTTAACTGCCGCTAGTGCCCGCTTTATAAAGGCGAACACTAACGAGCAGTAATGACAAACAGCTGACCAACCTTGACAGGCGGAAGCCCCACCGAGTGCCTTCACAATAAAAGCCCAGTGAGGCCAGAATACCACCCACAACTGTCAAGGCTGGCAGCGAGTTGTACTTAGCCCGAGCGCGGACAGAACCCAGTGCTCGGGTCGTAACACTGTCCTTTGATAATGGCGTTCACTTACTGTATATCAAGCATTTTTGCTCATCTCTGGTTGACCAAAGCACTTTACAGAGCCTATTCACACATTCAAACACTGATGGTGGCAATTTTTTTGTAAAATTTGCTATTTCCTTGTAAATTTGTGACTTCCCCCCCTAATTTGATACGTTTTCTTGAAAATTTGAAACTTTCTCATAAATTTTCATAAATAAACTTATTTTTTTCATAAATAAGCTTATTTTTTTCTTGTAAATTTGCAACTCTTTCCTTAATGTTCTTGCAAAATTGTAACTTTTTTCTTGCAAATTTGCTAACTTTTTCTTGCAATTTTGAAACTTTCTCATAAATTTGCCACTTTTTTAATTTAATCTTGCAACTTTTTTTCCAGTTTAGAAAGCCAGTTTAGAAAGCTTGGGATCAGTCCGCCAAGGTCTCCGCCTTTGACCGTCACCTAATCCACATAGCACCGGACCCCGTGATCCCTCCTGCAAACCGGTCTGTTGTGGTGAAGAGGGAGCTGAGTTCTAAGGCAAAGCTGTTGATTTACCAGTCAATCTACGTTCCTACTCTCACCTATGGTCACGAGCTTTGGGTAATGACCGAAAGAACGAGATCGCGGATACAAGCGGCTGAAATGAGCTTTCTCCGTAGGATTGCTGGACTTACCCTCAGAGATAGGGTGAGGAGCTCAGTCATCCGGGAGAGGCTCAGAGTAGAACCGCTGCTCCTCCACATTGAAAGGAGTCAGTTGAGGTGGTATGGGCATCTGATTAGGATGCCTCCTGGACACCTCCCACTTGAGGCGTTTTGGGCATGTCCCACTGGGAGGAGACCCCGGGGCAGACCCAGGACTTGATGGAGAGACTATGTCTCCCAGCTGGTCTGGGAACGCCTTGGTATCCTCTCTGAAGAGCTGGAGCAGGCGGCTGGGGAGAGGGAAGTCTGGGCATCTCTGCTTGAACTGCTGCCTCCGTGACCTGGACCTCTGGAAAAGTGGTAGAAGATGAATGGATGGATGGAACTTTTTTCCCACTAGATGGCATGTGAACATGCAGCGGCTTCCCTTCTCTCTTTGTGTTTTGAGCCGTTTAGTGTTGTTTAAATTATGTCTAAGTGTATATTCAAATGTTTAATGTCCACGTATGATGTTGCACGCAAGTTACAGTCACCACAGCCTTCTGGACATAAGGAATATGACCAGACAATGCATCTTGAACCAGAGCATTATAGAGGAACTCCGTGGTCTAAGACTTCTCCACCAGACCTCCACACCCCCGGCCTCGACTGCTGTTTCTCATCCGAAATGGAGACACCGCAGATAATGTGAGTGAAGATGGAAGAGAGGTAAACATGGAGGTATCCGAATGAAGCTACTGTAGCTGCTAGCCCACACAGACTTCTGATTCCTCCCCTCATTCTGGCCAACGTACGCTTACTAGACAACAAAATAGACCACATACAGCTCCTGAGATCTACGCAACGTGATGTGTAGAACTGCTGTGTTTTCATCTTTACGGAAACATGGCTAAATGATAATATCCTGAACTCTGCCATTCAGTTAGAGGGGCTAACATGCTATCATGCTGATTGGGTGTTCACAGAGGGAGGGAAAACCCAAGGTGGAGGCGTGTGTGTTTACATCAATGACGCTTGGTGTCGAGATGCGACTGCTGTGCACACTGTTCTCCGTTGGTGGAGTTTATGATCCATCAACTGCCAACCTTTCTTCTTACTGAGGGAAATTACATCTATCCTGCTAGACGCCATGTACGGTATGTCCCGCCAAAACCATCAGCGAGAGGAGTAAAGCACTAAATAAACTCTATCAGGCCATCAGTGAGACACAAAAAGCACATCCAGACGGATTCCTCATCACAACAGGAGACTTCAACCATGCAGATTTAAAGGCCCTCATACCAAAACTACACCAACATGTGAACTTTCCAACAAGAGGAGGAAACTTGCTGGACCTGGTGTACACAACTTGCAAGACAGCATACAGAGCCCCCCCTCCCCCACCTGGGTCTCTCTGATTGCATCACCATCTTGCTAAGGCCTGTATACAGGCCCAGAGTGAAAGCCATCAGACCCACAAAAAAGCAGGTAGGTGTGTGGCCAGAGGGGGCCTCTGATGCTCTGAAAGACTGTTTCAGCACTGCAGACTGGGATACTTTTAAGCATGCAGCCATTCACAATGTACACACAAACCTAGAGGAGTACACTGAGGTTGTTATAGCATACATAGCTAAATGCATTGATGATGTCACTCACTGCAAAACCATCACTATTCGTGCTAACCAGAAGCAATGGATGACAGCAGAGGTCCACAGGCTCCTGAGGGTTCGAGACGCAGCCTTCAGGGCCAGTGACACTGCATGACTAACAACAGCTAGGGCCAACCCGTCCCGTGGTATCAACCACTCCTCCTCCAGATGAGCAGGCCATGAGTCTGGATCTGGCTAGTGTGAAGAGGACCCTCTCCAGGATCAACCCACGCAAGGCAGCTGGACCAGACAACATACCAGGATGCATTCTGAAGGACTGTGCAGAGGAGCTCAAGAATGTCCTGGCTGACATCTTCAACATCTCCCTGAGTCAAGCTGTTGTTCCCACGTGTTTCAAAACTGCTACCATAATACCAGTCCCAAAGCAGCCCGTCCCATCCAGCTACAACGATTACCGGCCCATACCACTGACCTCCATCATAATGAAGTGCTTTGAGCAGCTTGTCATGGAGAACATCAAGTCCACCCTCCTTCCCTCCCATGGCCCATCTCAGTTCGCATACAGGTCAAACAGATCCACAGAAGATGCCATCTCTGCTGCTCTCCATCCAGCCCTCACCCACCTGGACTCAAAGAACTCCTCTGTGGGAATGTTGTTCTTCAATTCAGCATTCAACACAATCATCTCCCAGTACCTAATACAAAAACTCACACACTTGGGACTCAAAAACCTCTCTCTGTAACTGGGTGCTGGACTTTCTCACAGGGAGGCCACAGGATGTGCAGATCAACAGCAACACCTCCAAGACCATCACGCTGAGCACAGGGGCCCCACAAGGGTGCGTGCTCAGCCCGTTGCTCGTCACCCTGCTGACCTATGACTGCGTACCAGCCTACAGTACCAACCACATCATCAAGTTTGTGGACAACACAACGGTGGTAAGCCTCATCACCAACAATGAAGAGGCCAACTATAAAAATGAGGTGAACCCACTGGTCCAGTGGTGTAAAGACAATAATCTCTTCCTGAACATGGGAAAAACCAAGGAGACTGTGGTTGACT
The DNA here is from genome assembly GCA_020510985.1 of Pholidichthys leucotaenia. Lineage (NCBI taxonomy): Eukaryota > Metazoa > Chordata > Actinopteri > Cichliformes > Pholidichthyidae > Pholidichthys > Pholidichthys leucotaenia. The sequence goes on along the minus strand of CM035837.1, from coordinate 182,059,212 downwards.
TCAGGAGAGGACACACACAGCAACCCTCATATCTCTGAGGACGTCTCCTGGTCCAACAACACCACATCACTGGCCAAGAAGGCTCAAACTCACCTCTATTTCCTCCGCAAACTGAGGAGAGCATGAGTTCCACCCCCTCTCATGTGCTCATTTTACCGGGCTACCATTGAGAGCATCCTCACCAGCTGCATCACTGTGTGGTATGGAAGCTGCACCGCCTCCTGTCGCAAGACACTACAACCCACAGTGAAAGCAGCCAACAAGATCATTGGTGCTCCTCTGCTCCCCCCTTTCCCCTGCATCTACCATACCTGCCTCACCTGCAGAACCATCAACCTTGCAGGTGACACCTCCCACCTCTCACAATTGCTCTTCAGCCCTCTGCTGTCGAGGAAAAGGTACCGGAGCTTACGGGCCCACTTCACAAGACTGCTTAACAGCTTTGTTCACCAGGCCATCGGGACCCTGAACTCTGCCCACTCCCCCACCCCCACCCCTGGACTGTAACACACTCACCCACACAATAGCTACCTCAGCTGTTCTTCTTCTTCTTGGCACACCAGCAGTAATATATCTGCTGCTGTATGTCTCTGCACACAAATGCACCAAATGATGTTTCAGAGTACCCACCCTTTTTGGAGTCTCTGACTGGGGTGCTGGAGGATGCTCCTCTTGGAGACTCCATTGTCTTACTGGGGGACTTCAATGCACATGTGGGCAATGACAGTGAAACCTGGAAGGGGGTGATTGGGAGGAATGGCCTGCCCGATCTGAACCCGAGTGGTGTTCAGTTATTGGACTTCTGTGCTAACCACAATTTGTCCATAACAAACACGATGTTCAAGTATAAAGGTGTCCATATGTGTACCTGGCACCAGGACACCCTAGGTTGCAGGTCGATGATCGATTTTGTTATCGTGTCATCAGACCTGCAATGTATGTCTTGGACACTCTGGCAAAGAGAGATGCAGAGCTGTCAACTGATCACTACCTGGTGGTGAGTTGGATCTGATGGCAGGGGAAGATGCCATTCAGACCTGTTAGACCCAAACGTACAGTGATAGTGTGCTGGGAATGTTTGGCTGAGACCCCTGTCCGGGAGGTCATGAACTCCCACCTCCGGAAGAACTTCAACCACATTCCAAGGGAGTCTGGAGACATGGAGTCTGAATGGGCCATGTTCTCCACCTCTATTGTTAAAGCAGCGGCCCAGAGCTGCGTCCGCAAGGTCGTTGGGGCATCTCGTGGTGGCAGTCACTGAACCAAGTGGTGGACACCAGTGGTGAGGGGGGGCATTAAGCTGAAGAAGGAGTCCTATCAAGCTTGGTTGGCTTGTGGGACTCCCGAAGCAGCTGAGGTGTACTGGCAGACCAGGCGGAGTGCAGCTCGGGTGGTTGCTGGAGCAAAAACTCGGGTATGGGAGGAGTTCGGTGAGGCCATGGAACAAGAATTTCGGTCGGCCTCGAAGAGATTCTGGCAAACTGTCTGGCGGCTCAGGAGGGGGAAGCAGCTCCCTGTCCACAATGTGTATGGTGCAGATGGGGCACTGTTGACTTCGACTGGGAATGTCGTCGGGCGGTGAAAGGAATACTTTGCGAATCTCCTCAATCCCAATGATACGCCTTCCACAGAGGAAGCAGGGCTTGTGGACAAGGGGGACGACTCGCCTATCACAGTGGCTTAGGTCGCCAAGGTGGTTAAAAATCTCTTTGGTGGCCGGGCCCCGGGGGTGGACGAGATTTGCCCTGAGTTCCTCAAGGCCCTGCATGTTGTAGGGCTGTCATGGTTGACACGCCTCTGCAACATTGCGTGGAGGTCGGGGGCAGTGTCTTTGGCATGGCAAACCGGGGTGGTGGTTCCTCTCTTCAAAAAAGGGGACCGGAGGGTGTGTGCCAACTTTAGAGGGATCACACTCCTCAGCCTCCCTGGGAAGGTCTATGCCAAGGTACTGGAGAGGAGAGTCCTGCCGTTGGTCGAACCTCGGATTCAGGAGGAGCAATGTGGTTTTCGTCCTGGCCGTGGCGCATTGGACCAGCTCTTTACCCTCTCGAGAATCCTCGAGGGTTCGTGGGAGTTTGCCCAACCAGTTTACATGTGTTTGGTGGACTTGGAGAAGGCATTCGACGGCGTGCCTCGTGGTTTTTTGTGAGGGGTGCGTCGGGAGTATGGGGTATCGGGCTTGTTGTTATGAGCTATTTGGTCTCTGTACGACCGTTGTGAGAGTTTGGTCCGTATTGCCAACACTCGATCGGACTCATTCCCAGTGAGAGTTGGACTCCGCCAGGGCTGCCCTTTGTCACCGATCCTGTTCATAATTTTTATGGACAGGATTTCTAGGCGCAGCCAGGGAACGGAGAGTGTCATGCTTGGCGACCACAGGATCTCATCTCAGTTGTTTGCAGATGATGTTGTCCTGCTGGCTTCACCCAGCAATGACCTAGAGTTCTTAATGGGACGGTTTGCCGCTGAGTGTGAAGCGGCTGGGATGAAAATCAGCACCTCCAAGTCTGAGTCCATGGTCCTCAGCCGGAAAAAGGTGGATTGTCCTCTCCAGGATGGGGACAGGCTCCTGCCCCAAGTGGAGGAGTTTAAGTATCTTGGGGTCTTATTCACGAGTGAGGGGAGAATGGAGCGAGAGATTGACAGATGGATCGGAGCAGCATCTGCAGTGATGCAGATGTTGTACTGGTCTGTTGTGGCGAAGAGGGAGCTAAGCTCTAAGGCAAGGCTGTCAATTTACTAGTCAATCTATGTTCCTACTCTCACCTATGGTCACGAGCTTTGGGTAATGACCGAAAGAACGAGATCGCAGATACAAGCGGCTGAAATGAGCTTTCTCCATAAGATTGCTGGACTCACCCTCAGAGACAGGGCGAGGAGCTCAGTCATCCAGGAGAGGCTCAGAGTAGAACCGCTGCTCCTCCACATTGAAAGGAGCCAGTTGAGGTGGTATGGGCATCTGATCAGGATGCCTCCTGGACGCCTCTCACTGCACGATGCCCCTTCCTGAGTAAGTTTAATGATTACTTTCCACTTCTTCTGTTCATTCCGGGATCGTTCATCCTCTGATTCCTCAGCACTTGATAACGGTCTTGATTGAGTTTCGTGACGTCTACGTTTGTTTCTTTTAGACACCACTGTGCTCCAAACTTCCTCTTCCTCGCTTCCCACCTCCATTCCTCCTAGTTGAATTTGTATCCTGGTCGAATTGCCTTCTTCTTCTTCAGCAGAGAGTTGCCGCCTCTTCATTTGCACAAATGCCACACCTGCTGCTGTCTGTCTGTCATTGAAATATTGATCATGTGCAGTCCAATCTGCCACTGTCTGCACCTACACTACCACAATGAACTTACAATTATGGGTGTTTCGGTTCTACTTTTTCTGTATATAGGATTGCTGGGTTTTATCTTTTATCTTTAGTTGTACTATGGTTAGTATTACTATACATAGACTGCTGTTGTTGTTTTTCTGACATTCAAACCGCTGCCATAACAGGCAACATCCGTGGTATGTACGATGGCATCAAGAAAGCACTTGGTCCGGCTCAGAGCAAGACGGCCCCCCTCAAATCCTCCACTGGGGAGATGATCACAGAAAAGAACAAGCAGATGGAGAGATGGGTGGAACACTACTCCAAACTCTACTCCAGACAGAACACCATGACACCGTCAGCCCTTGATGCCATCGACTGCCTGCCATCCATGGATGAACTTGACGCCGAGCCAACCATCGATGAACTCAGCAAGGCCATTGATAGCTTGGCCGCTGGCAAGGCACCCGGCAACGACGGCATACCCCCCGACCTGATCAAGCACTGCAAGACCGCCCTACTGCTGCCATTGCATGACGTCCTCTGCCAGTGCTGGAAGGAAGGTGCCGTACCACAGGACATGAGGGACGCCAAGATCATCACCCTCTACAAAAACAAAGGGGAGAGAAGTGACTGCAACAACTACAGGGGCATCTCCCTCCTCAGCGTTGTTGGCAAAGTCTATGCACGAGTTGTTCTCGTTCGTCTACAGAAGCTTGCCGAACGTGTCTACCCCGAGTCTCAGTGTGGCTTCCGCGCTGAGCGATCTACGGTAGACATGATATTCTCCATCCGCCAACTCCAGGAGAAATGCAGAGAACAGAACATGCCCCTGTACGTCACCCTCATCGACCTCACCAAAGCGTTCGATCTGGTCAGCAGAGAGGGCCTTTTCAAGATCCTGCCAAAGATAGGATGCCCACCAAAGTTGCAAAGTCTCATCGAATCGTTTCACACCAACATGCAGGGGATAGTGCAGCACGACGGCAACGTCTCAGAGCCATTCAACTTACGCAGCGGAGTGAAACAGGGCTGTGTACTTGCGCCAACCCTCTTTGGGATTTTCTTTGCTATGCTTCTTAGGCATGCCTTCAGCACAGCAACAGAGGGAATCTACCTGCACACAAGATCTGATGGCAGGCTTTTCAACCTCGCCCGCCTGAAAGCCAGAACCAAAGTACGCGAGGCTCTAATCAGAGACATGCTGTTCGCAGACGACGCTGCAGTCGCAACCCACACACAGCAGGAGCTTCAGACCCTGATGGACCGCTTCTCCCAGGCGTGCAAGGACTTCGGGCTTACCATCAGCCTGAAGAAGACTAACGTCTTGGCACAAGGCATGGAAGCACCACCAACCATCACCATCGACGACTACGAGCTGGAGGTTGTGAATCAGTTCACGTACCTGGGGTCCACGATCAGCAACAACCTCTCCCTTGATACAGAGATCGACAAGAGGATTGGAAAATCAGCCTTCACACTCGCTCGCCTCATCACACGAGTGTGGGAGAATCCCAAACTCTCTGTCAAGACGAAGATGGCAGTGTACAACGCCTGCGTCATCAGCACACTGCTCTATGGGAGTGAGACGTGGACAACATACGCCTGGCAGGAAAAGAGACTGAACTCCTTCCACTTGCGCTGCATTCACCACATCCTGAACATATCCTGGCAGGACAAAGTGCCCAACACAAAGAAGTTCTGTCCCGCGACGGCCTTCCCTCCATGTTCACTCTACTCAGGCAGCGCAGGCTCCGCTGGCTAGGCCACGTTCACCGTATGGAGGATGGCAGAATCCCCAAAGACGTCCTCTACGAAGAACTGGCGACTGGCAGGAGAGACATTGGCCACCCACAGCTGCGCTTTAGAGACGTCTGCAAGAGAGACATGAAGGCCCTGGAGATCAACACAGAGCGCTGGGAGGACCTTGCAACGGACCGCTCCAAATGGAAAGGCACCCTGACCAGACAGCTCAAGGCGGGTGAAGAGAGACTGACTGCTGCAGCAGATGAAAAAAGGACCTGCAGGAAGATCCGCCACAGACCCAGCAGCATGGAGACCACCCACAAGTGCAATCTGTGTGACAGGGACTGCCATTCGCGCATCGGCCTGTTCAGCCACAGGCGGTGCTGTTCCAGCAGTGTAGACGTTTAGGATTCTCTTCCATGGTCATCATTGACCGACAGAGGCCGACGACGACATAGACTGCTGTTGTTGTTTTTCATCCTTATTCCTTATTTTCTTATATATCGCGCAAACCACTAAGAAAGACAGAAATGGCATTTCAATTCTCCTGTGTGTCCTGTACATATAGAAGTATTGACAAATAAAATCTTTGAATCTTTGAATCTTTTTTCATAAATTTGTTACTTTTTTCCTTGTAAATCTGCCATTTTCTTGTAAGTTTGGGACTTTTTCCCATAATTTTGAGACATTTTTCTTGTAAATTTAGAACGTTTTTAACTGTAAACTTACAACTTTTTCTCATAGATTTGGAACTTTTTTCTCGTAAATTTGTAACTTTTTCTCATAAACTTTCAATTATTTACTCATGTATTTGCTACTTTTTTGTTAATTTGCAGCTTTTCTGAATTTTTCCTCATAAATCTGTGACTTTTTTCTTGTAAATTTGTTAATTTTTTCTCTTTAAGTTTGTAACTCTTCAAGTAATTTTTTTTCTTGTAAATTTGCAACTTTTTCTCCTATAGCCATGACTGTGCCCTTTCTCAATGAGCTAAATAACTTCTATGCTCGTTTTGACAAGGACAACAATGAAAAGAACATCAATTTCCCACCCTCTGACCTCCACCACCTCACACTCACCCACACCGACGTCCGTAATGCACTGAGTCATGTCAACGTACGTAAGGCTGCTGGCCCTGATGGCATTCCTGGGCGTGTGCTGAGGGCATGCGCTGAGCAGCTGGCAGGGGTCTTCACAGACATCTTCAATCTGTCCCTGGCCCAGGCCGTGGTACCAGCGTGCTTCAAGACCACTTCAATAGTACCAGTGCCGAAACATTCAACACCATCGTGCCTAAATGACTATCACCTTGTGGCACTGACGCCCATAGTCATGAAGTGCTTTGAGCGACTGGTCTTGGCACAGCTCAAAAAAGGCCTGCCCCCTACACTGGACCCTCATCAGTTCGCCTACCGGAGCAACAGGAGTACAGAGGATGCGGTTTCTACAGCGCTGCGCTATGTACTCTCACACCTGGATGACAAGAACACCTACGCAAGAATGCTGTTTATTGACTTCAGCTCAGCATTCAACACAGTTATCCCCTCCAAGTTGCTCACCAAACTTGGGGACCTGGGAATCAGTACCTCCACCTGCAACTGGATCATGGATTTTCTGACCAACAGACCCCAGCATGTTAGGTCAGGCCCCAACCGTTCTTCCGTCATCACACTCAACACTGGTGTACCACAGGGCTGTGTGCTCAGCCCATTCCTCTACTCCCTCTACACCCATGACTGCAGGCCTATGTATGGATCCAATTCCATCATAAAGTTCGCAGATGACACCACGGTGATTGGACTCATCAGGGACAACGACGAGTCAGATTACAGGGCAGAGGTTGAGCACTTGGCTACTTGGTGCGCTGACAATAACCTGCTCCTTAACACCAACAAAACCAAGGAGCTCATAGTGGACTACAGGAAGGAGAGGGAAGAGACACATGACCCCATCCATATCAGTGGCATAGCTGTTGAACGTGTCCCCAGCTTCAAATTCCTGGGGACCCACATCTCGGAGGACCTGTCCTGGTCAGTTAACACCACCAGCCTGATCAAGAAGGCCCATCAGCACCTCTTCTTCTTGAGGACATTGAAGAAGAACCATCTGTCAACTGACATCCTGGGCAACTTCTACCGCTGCGTGATAGAGAGCACCCTGACCAACTGTATCACACTCTGGTATGGGAGCTGCTCTGTAGCTGACCGCAAGGCGCTGCAGCGGGTGGTGAAAACTGCCCAACGCATCACAGGGACTCCACTTCCAGCTATAGAGGACGTCTACAGGATAAGATGTCTGCGCCGGGCACGCAGCATTCTTAGGGACTCCAACCATCCTGCTCATGGACTGTTCCAGCTTCTCCCCTCCAGAAGACGTTTCAGAAGCCTTCGGACTAGAACCAGCAGGTTTAGGAACAGTTTCTTTCCAACAGCTGTCACGTTATTGAACTTAGTTCCCCGCTGACTCTCTTACAATCATCTTTTACCATCCTCACCTGTACATAACTGCATAACTACATCTAACTTATTGCACATTATTTGCACATAACAGTACTTTTAACTTTCTGCACTGCTGCATATATTTGCATATATTTGCTTAAATTGCACATACTGTTAATTACCGTATATACTGCACTGCTGTCCTTTGCACTTCTGATTGGATGCTAAACTGTGTTTCGTTACCTTGTATTCATACATGTGTAATGACAATAAAGTTGAATCTAATCTAATCTAATCTTAATTTTCAATTTTTTCTCAAAAATTTGCAGTTTTTTTTTCTAATAAATTTGTGACCTTTTCCTTTTAAATTTGCCACATTTTTTTAGTAAATTTGTCACTTTTTTCTTATAAATTTGTGACTTTTTTCTCGTGATTTTACCTATGGTGTCAGTGTTACTGAAACCTGCTCACCCACATTAAGCCCATGTAGGGTCCAGATGGGTTTAAAGCAGATAGATTACCTGCTTACCTGTTCCACAGGTAAAGTCCATGTGGGCAAACTCAGATGGGGCCAACATGGAACTCGCCGACAAACGCATATGGGACCCATAGGACAGCCCAGATTAAACCTATAGTGGGGCCTGTGGCATCTTGGAAATCCCATAGCTGGCGCCACAGACGTGACGTCAGATGCATGGGTGACATCTGTCATATAATGTGATATTTATATGTGGTGTGTCTTTAAGACTGTGGTGACGTCACAGGTCAGAGTTGACCTTCACCGAGTGAATAGATATGAAAATGGCGATGTGTTGATGTTGCCGCCTGTTAATGTTCCCGCTCCTAGTTTTAAAAGAGAACTTTGTTGAAACCACTATTCGTGTGGACCTCAGTTCTTTACATGGTGTCAGAAGTGCTTGACGGACGCTCTGCTTCAGTAAGATGGCCAAGTTTAATCCCCCGGAAAGTTTTCCTTTTCATCGTCCAAATGAATGGGCGGGCTGGAAAGAGCGCTTTCTGCGTTTCCGGACGGCTACAAAACTGAATAAAGAGGACGGCGAAATTCAGGTCAGTTCACTGATTTACGCCATGGGCCCCGAAGCTGAAAACATCTTCAAATCATTCTCATTTACTGAGGAAGCGGATCAAAAGAAGTTTGACGTTGTGTTAGGAAAATACGACGAGTACTTCTGTCCCAAACGGAACGTGATCCATGAGCGCGCTTGTTTTCACCAGAGGCTGCAGCGGCCTGGTGAGAAAGTGGAAATGTTTATCAGAGCCCTTTTTGAGATGTCAGAACACTGTGACTTTGGTGTAAAGAGAGATGAACATATCCGTGACCGAATTGTTGTGGGCATCCTCGATAAAGAGCTGTCACGTAAACTGCAGATGATGGCTGATCTAACGCTTGACCAAACCATTCAAACAGTTCGCCAGTACGAGGAGGTTGTCCTCCAGGTTCACCAGCAGGTGGAGGCACACGCCACGGTGCAGGAGATCCAGGGAAAAGCAGCAGGCAGAGGAAGATCTCCATTTAAACCAAGGAAGGGAAAAAGTGGAGAGCAAAAAGACTCATGGTGTGGAAGATGTGGAAAATTAAAACACAGAGATCCTGAAAAGTGCCCAGCCATGAAGTCAACATGCAACAAGTGTAAAAAGGTGGGTCACTGGGAAAAGAAATGTCACAGTAAATCAGTCAGAGAAGTCACTGAAGAGACAGTTTCCCAGACACCATTTTTTTTGGGCGCAGTCACAAAAACAGACAGAAATGATGACCCATGGACCATACAGCTTACAATTGGAACAACACCAGTCAATTTTAAAATTGATACGGGTGCAGATGCAAACATTATGGGAGAAAAGACATTTAACAGACTAGTTCCTAAGAAGGAATTAGAGCCATCTAATGTCACACTGTGCAGCCCGAGTGGTCAGTTGGACTGTATAGGAAAATTTCAAGCCTTCACAGAATACAAAGAAAAACCATATACTTTTCCTGTGTATGTCATCAGTGGCAATAATGCAAACAATTTGCTGGGCAGAGATACAGCAATGTCGATGGGGCTTGTGAAGCGTGTCGAAGAAGTACACAAAGCATTTGGTGAGCATGGAACACTTAAAACAGAACCAGTTAAAATCCTGTTAAAAGAGAATGCTCAGCCATACACAGTGCACACTGCCCGTCGTGTCCCTTTGCCACTTTTGCAGAAGGTTAAAGAGGAATTGCAGCGTATGGAGGAGAATAATGTGATTGAAGCTGTGATTGATCCTACAGATTGGTGCGCGCCAATGGTACCAGTCCCAAGGAAAAATGGAAAAGTGCGGATCTGTGTCGATTTAAAGAGGTTAAATGAAGCTGTACGAAGAGAGAGGTATGTTCTTCCTACTGCAGAGGAAATCACTGCAAAACTTAGTGGAGCAACCACATTCACATCATTGGATGCTGCCTCCGGGTTTTGGCAGATTCCTCTCCATCCAGAAAGCAGTAAATTGACAGCCTTTATCACACCCTTTGGGAGATATGCATTCAAACGTCTTCCATTTGGGATCACAAGCGCTCCTGAAATTTTTCAGCGCAAAATGACAGAAACCCTCAACGGCCTGGAAGGCGTGGCTATCTACATGGATGACATACTGGTGTACGGCGACACTCCTGAACAGCACGACCAGCGTCTCAGCAAGGTACTGGAAAGGATCGAGTCAGCCGGACTTAAACTGAACAGAGAAAAATGTAAGTTTAGACAAAACAAGCTTCACTTCTTGGGCCAAGAAATTGACAAATCAGGCGTGAGACCCGACCCTGATAAAGTCAAGGCAATCCGCGAGCTCCCTCCACCACAGAACGTGCATGACCTCAAGCGTGTCCTGGGCATGTTTAACTATCTAAGGAAAATAGACACCATAAAGACTGCTACAGCAGCTGACTGTAACCTACAGTTGGTGTTGCGGTACATTAAGTCAGGATGGCCAGAATACATAGGCAATGTCCCAGCAGCTATCAGAGACTATTTTCCCATTAAAAATGAACTGTCTGAATGTGATGGAATTATCACCAGAGGAAGCCGCATGCTGATTCCGGATGTGCTCAGAGCAGACATCTTGGATCGAATACATGATGGACATCAAGGTCTGACAAAATGCAGAGAGCGGGCCTGCACATCTGTGTGGTGGCCTGGCATCTCATCTGAAATCAAACGCAAAGTCCAGTCCTGTCAGGTGTGTCGTGAGATGAGACCAGCTCAGCGAAAAGAGCCTCTCTTGTCAACCCCTCTACCTGATCGACCCTGGAAGAGACTTGCTGTTGACCTGTGTGAGCATAACAAGCACACCTACCTTGTTGTGTCAGACTATTTCTCTCAGTTCCTCGAGATACTTCATCTGCCAGTAACCACTGCTTCTCAGATGATCTTAAAGCTGAAGGCAGTGTTCGCGAGGTTTGGTTGTCCAGATGTGGTTGTATCTGACAATGGGCCTCAATTCTCATGCCAAGAATTTAAAAAGTTTGCAAGGGAGTTTGACTTTTTGCACATCACCTCAAGTCCACACAACCCCCAAGGAAACGGACATGCAGAGAGGGGAGTTCAAACAGCAAAAAGAATCTTAAAGCAGCAAGATCCTTTGCTCGCCCTCATGTGCTTTCGATCAACGCCCTGCACCACCACAGGCGTGAGTCCTGCAGAGCTACTTATGGGTCGAAAGATCAAAACAACTCTTCCTACACTCGAAGTGAATCTTCAGCCCCGATGGCCTGATCTGGAAGTCGTCAGGAATAAGGATGCAATGGAGAAACAGAAACAAGCATTCTACTTCAATCAGCGCCATGGAGCTAAACCCCTACCTTCGTTGAAGCCAGGAGATTCAGTCCTCACAAAGCTGGACCATCAGAAATCCTGGAAAACACCCGCTGTTGTCACAGGAGAAAGCAGCACACCTCACTCCTTTCTTATTGAAACACCCCAGGGAGCAACTTTGCGACGCAACCGCCGTCACTTGCAACATGATCCTGAATCAGCCAGAGAGATACCCTCTTCAGCTCCAAACGACCTGCAGCCAGAGATTGTCGATCAGCAGCCTGAAACTGCAGCTGCCGCTGACACTATTTTACCAGAATCCAGTGTCAAACCGCCAGACCCAAAGCAAGGACTGTTGTTTACCCGGTCTGGTAGAATGATTAAACCTGTGCAAAGACTAGATTTGTAGAGAAAAAAAAAAGAAAAATGAAAAGAGAGAAATTCACGTGTTCACTGTGATAAGTGTGGTTATATCACATCGTCACTTCCTTGTGGTAACGTATCGTCACTTCCTGTTTTGCTGTCTGCCTGTGTGGTTTGCTCTCCAGCTCTCGAGCCACTAGCTATGGCTACTAGCTCTCTTTCCTCTCCTCCTCTGGTGTGCTCTCTCTGTCAGATGTTTAGCTACACCTCTGCCTCTTTTAGTGATAATGGTAAATGTAATAAATGTTGTCTTTTTGAGGCGCTCGAGGCGAGGTTGTCTGATTTGGAATCCCGGCTCCGCTGCATTGAAACACCGTCTGCGCCAGTTAATCTCGACGGACGCCCATTAGCTGCAGCGGAGCTAGCTAGCTTAGGTCCCCCTGTCACCGGTTCCCCGGCTCTCCTCAGCAGCGAGGAGACTGGGTGGGTGACGGTGAGAAGGAAGCCTAGTCGCAAAGCCCTGGTTCACCACCAACCTGTTCACGTTTCTAATCGTTTTTCCCCGCTCAGCGACACACCTGCTGAGGAAAAAACTCTGATCATTGGCGACTCTGTAGTCAGAAACGTGAACCTAGAGACTCCAGCGGCCATAGTCACATGCATTCCTGGGGCCAGAGCAGGCGACATCGAGTCAAATTTGAAAATGCTGGCTAAAAGTAACTGTAAATATTCCACAATTGTTATTCACGCCGGCATTAATGACATCCGTCTCCGGCAGTCGGAAGTCACGAAACTTAATATAGAATCGGTGTGTGACTTTGCAAAAACGATGTCAGCCACTGTAGTATTCTCTGGGCCCCTCCCCAATCTGACCAGTGATGACATGTTTAGTCGCTCGTCATCCTTGAACCGCTGGCTGTCTGTGTGGTGTCCTAAAAATGACGTGGGCTACATTGACAATTGGAGCTCTTTTTGGGGAAAACCTGGTCTTATGAGACGAGACAGCATTCATCCCACTTTGGATGGTGCTTCTCATTTATCTAACAATCTGGCATCTTTTTTATCCAAATTTCCAAAACCATGACTATTCAGAGTTGGGACCAGGAAGCAGAGTCTCAGTCTTACACGCCTCTCTGCAGCTCCTCTTCATCCGCCACCCCTCAGCTTAGCCCCTGTCTTCCCCATCAGAGAATCGTTGTCTGCTCCCTCCAAAGTAAATAAAAATATAATGTATAAGCATCCCAAAGTGATAAAGCAAATTATTGGTAAAACTCAAATTAAACATAAAGCCTCTAAATTGAATGATTTGGCCTCTGTTCCTCCTCATAATTTAAAAATTAAATGTGGTTTATTAAATATTAGGTCTCTAACTCCCAAGTCTCTGTTAGTCCATGATCTGTTAATTGATCATCAGATTGATTTAATTTCCCTTACAGAGACTTGGTTAGGGCAAGAGGATTATGTTGGTTTAAATGAATCAACTCCCTCTGGTTATTTAAACTGTCAAAATCCCAGAAGTTCTGGTCGTGGAGGAGGAGTAGCATCAATTTACCATTCCAAATTACTAGTTAATGTAAAGCAAAAAACATGTTATAATTCCTTTGAGGGCCTGGTCCTCAGTGTTGGGCACTTTAGCAATTCCAGGTTAAACCCAATTTTATTTGCCATAGTTTATCGTCCCCCATCAACCTATTCAGAATTTTTATCCGAATTTCCTGATTTCTTAGCTGATTTAGTGCTGAAATCTGATAGAATAATTATAGTAGGGGACTTTAATATACATGTGGATGTAGATAGTGACTGCCTTAATGTGGCTTTTAATTCAATATTAGACTCGATTGGGTTTTCTCAGAAAGTAGGAAATTCTACTCATTACCTCCACCATACATTGGACCTTGTTCTGACATATGGCATAGAAATAGAAAATCTTGTAGTGTCTCCTCATAACCCTGTACTGTCAGACCATTGTCTGTTAACCTTTGATTTTACTATTTCTGACTATTTGGCTCCTAAAGAAAAATATTATCACAGTAGATGCCTCTCAGATGATGCTGTTTCCAAATTTATGCAGATTGTTTCCTCTATGCCATGTGTCAACACAACGGAAATAAGCTATAGACAGCTTGCTCCTTCTGTAATTGATAACATGGTGGATAGTGTTTCAGCTTCTCTGCATCAGGCTCTAGACTTGGTGGCCCCCTTAAAAAAGAAAAAGTCTAATCAGAGATTTTTAACTCCTTGGTTCAACACAGAAACTCGTAGCTTAAAACAGAAGACTCGTCAATTAGAAAGAAAATGGCGCTCTACTAATTTAGATGAAATCTATTTAGCTTGGAGAAATCATCTTTTAATTTATAAAAAATCTCTTAGAAAAGCTAGAACGAGTTATTACTCTGCATTAATAGAAGAGAACAAGAATAATCCCAGGTTTCTTTTCAGTACTGTAGCCAGGTTGACAAAGAGTCAGGACTCTGTCAATCCTAGCATCCCCTTAGAGCTTACTAGTCAGGACTTTATGAACTTTTTCAATAATAAAATTTCATCCATCAGAGATAAAATCAATCAGATTCTTCCCACAGTTAACTTAAATACTGTAACTACTACAACTCCTTCTATTGATGTTTGTCTTGATGAGTTTACTCCAATCGACCTTTGTGAGTTAGACAAAATAGTTTCCTCATCCAAACCTTCAACTTGTCTTTTAGACCCTATTCCTACCAGGTTATTTAAAGAAGTCTTCCCACTTATTGGTAGCTTTATTCTTCATATAATCAATTCTTCATTAACTTTAGGCCATGTACCGCAGGCTTTTAAAACGGCTGTAATTAAACCCTTACTCAAAAAGCCAACGCTAGATCCAGGAGCTTTAGCTAACTATAGACCAATCTCTAATCTCCCTTTCATTTCAAAAATCTTAGAAAGAGTTGTTGCTACGCAATTATTTGACCACCTGCAGGGAAATGGTTTATTTGAGGAGTTTCAATCTGGGTTTAGAATCCATCATAGCACTGAAACAGCCTTAGCGAAGGTCACTAACGACCTCCTCATTGCATCTGATAATGGACTAGTTTCTGTACTTGTCCTTTTAGATCTTAGTGCAGCTTTTGATACTATTGATCATAATATTCTACTTGATAGATTAGAACACTATGTTGGACTTAATGGAATTTCGTTGCAGTGGTTTAGATCTTATTTATCTGATAGGTTCCAGTTTGTTCATGTAAATGATGAGTTTTCTCTCAGCTCAAAGCTTAGTCATGGAGTTCCACAGGGATCTGTGCTTGGCCCTACTCTTTTTAGTTTATATATGCTTCCGTTAGGCAACATTATTAGAAAGCACTGTATACATTTTCACTGTTATGCAGATGACACACAATTATACCTGTCAATGAAGCCAGATGATACTAATCAATTAGCCAAGTTAGAAGCCTGTCTTAAGGAAATCAAAGCTTGGATGACTTGTAATTTCCTGCTATTAAATTCAGATAAGACTGAAGTCATTCTTGTTGGTCCAAAAAACCTTAGAAATTCCTTTCCAAATCAAACTTTCAGTTTGGATGCAGTTACTCTTTCTCTTAATAGCTCTGTGAGGAACCTTGGAGTTATTTTTGATCAGGATTTGTCCTTCAATTCACATATTAAATTTGTTTCTAAGACTGCCTTCTATCATTTGCATAATATTGCCAAGATTAGGAGCATCTTGTCTCAGAGTGATGCTGAGAAGCTGATCCACGCTTTTGTTAGCTCGAGATTAGATTATTGTAATTCTTTATTATCAGGCTGTCCTAAAACATCTTTAAAAAGTCTTCAGCTGATCCAAAATGCTGCAGCAAGAGTTTTAACAGGTACTAGAAAGAGAGATCATATCTCTCCGGTTCTGGCCTCCCTTCATTGGCTTCCCATAGAGTTTAGAATTAAGTTTAAAATCCTTCTTCTTACTTACAAAGCTCTAAACAATCAGGCTCCTTTTTATTTAAAAGATCTGATACTACCGTATCATCCTAACAGAGCACTACGCTCCCAAAATGCAGGTTTACTTGTAATACCTAGAATCTCCAAAAGTACAATGGGAGGCAGAGCCTTCAGTTATCAAGCTCCTCTCCTGTGGAATCAGCTGCCAATCTGGATTCAGGAGTCAGACTCGATCTCTGTTTTTAAGAATAGGGCTAAAACCTACCTTTTTGATGTAGCCTACAATTAGGGAGGGATCATGTGTTTCTGAACCCTCCCTTAGTTATGCTGCTAATAGGTTTAGTCAGCCGGGGGACCTCCAGTAATGCACTGGGCCTCACTCCTTTCCTCACTCTCTATGAAATATTTTTTTTTTGCCGGTCATTAACATTTGTTTGTTCTCTCCCATAGATTGAGTCCCCATCGTGCTGTTTGCTCTCTACATGTCTGTTCTTTTCTTCTTCTCTGTCCCCTCACCCCCCAGCCAGTCGCAGCAGATGACTGCCCCTCCCTGAGCCTGGTTCTGCTGGAGGTTTCTTCCTGTTAAAAGGGAGTTTTTCCTCTCCACCGTCGCCAAGTGCTTGCTCACAGGGGATCGCCTGATTGCTGGGGTCTTTCTGCAACTGTGGGGGTCCTCCCTACAGTTGATAGTGCTATGAGATGACTGTTGTTGTGAAATGGCGCTATATAAATAAAGTTGAATTGAATTGAATTGAATTATACGTGGTTCAATAATTAAGCCATGGGCTGTGGGGAAGGGTGAAATGGAAATGGAAAATGTTTGAATTGAAAATTGTTTTGTTCTGAAAAAAAAAAAAGCTAAAAAAGGGGGAGATGTCATATAATGTGATATTTATATGTGGTGTGTCTTTAAGACTGTGGTGACGTCACAGGTCAGAGTTGACCTTCACCGAGTGAATAGATATGAAAATGGCGATGTGTTGATGTTGCCGCCTGTTAATGTTCCCGCTCCTAGTTTTAAAAGAGAACTTTGTTGAAACCACTATTCGTGTGGACCTCAGTTCTTTACAACATCATCACGCCGTGCCTACATAAGGGACTGTTGGTGGAAGATGGTCTCTTTGGCGCTGTGACAGACTGTATTAGCTTATTGTTAACTTGTGTGCTATTTGCTGTAACACTTGTATCAAGAGTGGCTTATAATAAAGTTCTCGTTGGGGGCAACGCCTGCCTCCGCTGTCCTGTTTCCAGACGTTACAGGCCCACATGGACATGGTGGCTGGGAAGTTTGCAATTACCCCACTACATTAGTTACCGTTTCAAATAAGCAGAAAAAAAATCTGATGGCCTCTTGTGCCTCATAGTTGTCATTTCTGTCCATTTATACTATTTGCTTTTGTTTTTTTAGCTACTTGTTTTCGTGGACAGAGCTGCTTGTTTATTGTGTAAAATCTGGCAACACTGCTGATCAGCTGTACTACATCATGAGTGAGTGCTTAGACATTTCAGAACAGAACAACAATTCAAATTGCAGGAGTGTTTGATTTATATTTTAACAGGATAGCAGCACGTGTCTCAGTTAGCTGAAAAAAAGCTCTACTTAAAATATAAAGAAGGGTCTGTCACTCAGCTCCAGAACTTTGGTTAGCTTTAGTGTTGATGTTAGCTTTTCATTCACTTAAAATGTCACTCAGAGGGACTACTGTTTTTGCTGATGGTTACAAAATGGATGGGAAGGCACCAGTATGCTGCTAACATCAACTCTTCATGCATTAATGTAAGTTCCATATTGTAATCCAGTAAGCTAAAAGGTTACTTTTGAAAGCGTTTTTGCCTAACATTAGTCAGCTGGCAGTCAGTCAAATTTTCCTGGATATAAAAGGCAGGCCCCTATGCTAATATCATCTTCATAATACAGCAGTTAGTTCCAACTGAGCAATCTGATCGGGCAATAGGGATTCCAGGAGTTACTACTGTATTTTTCTTGGCAGAGCAAAAGAACTGGTTAGACAAACAGAAATCACAGTATTTTATCCTATATTGCTGACATTTAATAAACTGTGCTTGTGGAACTGTTGCATAAAAGCAATTTTACACACAAGGTCATGCAATATCTATATACAAAAAATGAATTCTGCGGTGTAGGTATGTATGTATGTGGCAGAAACTTTGTCCCCCTATTAACTCATAAGCCACTTGACTGCGGGCTCTCATCTCTTGCATGGCGATGGTACAGTACCTGAAGAGTGCACCTGACATGGTTTCATTGACCATAAAAGAAGTCAAAAGTGACCTTTTTTCACCGATTTTTACCAGTGGAGGTGTACGCTTGGGGAGGAATCAAGCGCATCTGACACAGTCGGCAGAGTTTAGGATCTGCGGGTCTTTCTTTACAATACAGGCATTTTGAACTGATGGGAAGACAGAGGTACAGATTACTGCTGGGTGCTGGGACACTGAAACTATATTTACATTTAACTATATACACATTTATTTACTTTAATCTGCTCATATAACCCCCATTCAGGTGTACGCTGGTGATAGAATCGAGTGCACCCTGACTTTTCGTGTCGGGTGTGACAGGAGATGGAGACTGGAAGCTGGGAGACTGACTTCCATTTAATCTGTCCATTTCTATTTGTGCACTGCTTTGAATGCGTTCTTGCATTGCCAAAATTGGTTTTGACTGTGTCTAGTGATTTGTGTTTAAATCGTGTCTTTGTATTTATTAAATAGCGACAGACAAGAGTGGAGAACAACTTTTCATACAATTACTGCAACATAGGAAAAAAGACAAGACATGACACAAATCGGTTTGTACACCTGCTGCCGTAATCTAATCTAACAATGTATGTAATTATTAGGGTTAGGACGAGTCATATAAATGTTCTGTGTCTGTTAACTTCCTTAATATTCTTTTGAATTTTGATTGTTTACCCCACTCACTTTGGAAGTGTGAGTAATGTGAAGGACACAACTGCCTCCTATTAAAAATAATGTTTAAACAATATTAGCATCATACTGATAGAAAGTGTGAATTATTTTGGATTTAAAATGTTCGTAAAAACACCCAGGAAAATGTCTTTTTATGACGATCCATCCATCGAGCCACCAAAACCTTTAAAACGGACAACCCCCCCCCCTTACTTTTCAATAAAAATGTTAAAAAATAAAATTGGATGATTGTTGATTGTCCAGATTGTCATGGTCCGCTACGCTAATCACCATCAGCTGTGCTCACACCTGGTCCTCATCAGGCGCCGCCTATATCTACCGCTCTGACCTTTGGGTTAGTGCGGAGATGTCTCACTGCGCTCCAGGAGAGCTTCATTACCGTTCCCTGCCTTGTTGCCACGCTACAGCCAGCGCTCGTCTTTTTCTTCATCCAAGGAGCCATTCAGCCTGCCACGTAAGCGCTCATTTCCACTCACCTTGTGAATCAGTTCCCCTGTGCACAGGCGGCGTCCTCGGTGGCGGAATCCCAGCCACCTCCTCCCAGGCGGCGGACCATTCATCATATCAACCCACCACCACCAGCACGTCTACTCACCTGCTGGAGTCACTCCACCACCTGAGGAGCACTGTCTTCCTGGCCACAGCTGTCACGCTGAACTGGGGCTTGCTACCATCTGTTCCCACAGTAAGTTCAGTGTAACTGTTAAACTCCAGTAGTGACACTCAGTAATCCTCTTCCTTTGTGTGTCCTTAGGGTTGCCAGGCTGTACGGTGTCTCGCTCAGTTCCCGGCAGTTCCAGACTACATTCACACCACACTTACACTACCTGGTTGTTAATAAACTTGATTGTATCGATTCGGAGTCTGTGTGTCATCACTGGGTCATTGAACTATGTCAGTATATCTCTACCAGAACGACCCAGCTGACAGCGCTTTGGTGCGCCGTGTCAACCATATGGAGATCCGAATCGATCAATTGGTTTATCAGCAGCAGGTCATTTTGAGCCAATTAACCTGTGTTACTGATTAATTAGACCGATTAGCTAACTCTCAGCCCTTTTCCCAGGCCTTACCGCCTCTCAGCAGCTCCTCGGCTCCCGCTAGCTTCCCGGCTAACCAGCTCAAGCAGGCCTCCCCGGCTTGTTTCACTCCTGTTCCAACTCCCGTCCGTTTTAGTGGTAAGTTGGGCGAAGCCCGGGGGTTTATTATGCAATGTGAGGTGGTTTTCCAGCGGGTGCCAGATGACTTTCCCTCCGACCATAGTAAGATTGGTTATGTCATTAACCTGTTGGAGGGGAGGGCGCTAGCTTGGGCATACGCGGTAATGGCTAGGGCAAATTACTCGATCCTCACCTTCAGTCATTTTATTGGAGAGTTTTATGAGGTTTTTGATCATTCTGACAGGGATAGCGTTCTCACCATCCGCTTACTTAACCTAAGACAAGGGTCTAAGACCACAGCAGATTACGCTATTGATTTCCGGGTGGCGGCTACGGAAGTGGGTTGGGAGGACGCCTCTCTTTGCAGTATTTTTATTAGGAGTCTCTGTCCTAGCCTTTGGGATGAATTAGCCCCATTGGAAAAGCTGACTAGGCTGTCCCAGTTAATCTCCCTAGCCATTAGCTTGGATAACAGACACAGGGTGCGGGTGGCAGAACGTAAGGGCTATGGGCAATCTGAGGAACCGTTTTGTCACACCCTACAGTCCTCATGTTTAGCTCTACCATCTACTGAACCCTTGGGCTCCTCGGAACCCATGACGGTGGGACACTCTAGGTTATCCGTGGCTGAGAAACAACGGCACCGCGAGCTGGGGTTGTGCCTTTATTGTGGGAGCGAGGAGCATGAGGTTGAGTCCTGTCAGCTTCGGCCTAAAAGGGGGAGTCCGTGCATCGCAGTAGGGGTTCTCACGGACTCATCCCGGCCTAATCCCCTATCTCGGTTAATGTTACCCATTAGATTCATTCATAAGCACACTGAAATTCCCACTCAGGCTTTAGTGGATTGCGGGGCTGAGCAGAGCTTTGTTTCCAAAGACCTGGCAACCCGGTTGGGCCTCCACTGCCAACCCATCAAGTCTCCACTACAAATAATCGCGCTGTCCAACGCTCCTATGGCTACTGTCTCCCTGAAGACTGCCCCGGTGTCAGTTATTATCTCCGGTAATCACCATGAGGAACTGTCCTTCCTGGTTTTGCCCGTCTCGTCATCTCCGGTCATCCTGGGCTACCCTTGGCTTCGTGTCCACAATCCCACTATTGACTGGAGTTCAGGGAGTATTAAGTCTTGGAGCTCATTTTGTCTCAGCGCATGCCTTCAGTCAGCTGCATGTTCCCCTTCTGTGACCCTAGGGTTCCTACCGCTCCCCCTCCCGACTTGTCTAAAGTGCCCCCTGAGTATCATGACCTTGGAGCCGTATTCAGCAAGTCCCAGGCCCTGTCCCTTCCCCCCCACCGACCGTACGATTATGTCATAAATCTTCGTCCGGGGGCTCCACTCCTGTCCAGCCGGCTGTATAGCCTTTCCCCGCCGGAGCGGGCTGCCATGGACACATATATTAAGGAGTCTTTGAGTTCGGGCATTATCCGCCCATCCTCTTCGGCGGTGGGGGCGGGTTTCTTCTTTGTGGGGAAGAAGGGCGGGTCTCTGAGACCATGCATCGACTTCGGGGAGTTGAACTAATATCACTGTCAAAGACAAATACACCCTCCCACTACTCAACTCTGCCTTTGACTCTCTCCAGGGGGCGTCCCTCTTCACGAAATTGGATCTGTGCAACGCCTACCATCTGGTGCGGATCCGTGAGGGGGACGAATGGAAGACAGGTTTCCGGACCTCTAGTGGTCACTTTGAGTACCTTGTGATGCCATTTGGGTTGACCAATGCGCCTGCTGTCTTCCAGAGGCTTATTAACGATGTCCTGAGAGACTTTCTGAATGTGTTCATGTTCGTTTATCTGGATGACATTCTAATCTTCTCCCATTCCCTAGATGAGCACCGAATACACGTCAGATGTGTTCTGCAGCGACTGTTGGAGAATCAATTGTTTGTTAAAGCTGAGAAGTGTGAGTTTCCCATCTCCAAGACATCCTTTTTGGGCTTTATCATCTCACACAAGGAGATCTTCCGGACCCGGGCAAGATCAAGGCTGTGGTGGAGTGGCTGGTTCCAGCCTCCAGGAAACAGCTCCAGCTGTTCTTGGGGTTTGCCAATTTCTACCGCCGGTTTATTAAGAACTACAGGTGCCTGGCTCTTCCTCTGACGTGCCTCACTTCCTCTAAGGTCCCATTCCGGTGGTCGGAGGAGGCGGCCGTGGCCTTTTCAGATCTCAAGGAGCAGTTCTCCAAGTCCCCTATTCTGGCTCAGGTGGATCCAGATCTACAGTGCCTCGTGGAGGTGGACTCCTCGGATTCAGGGGTGGGGGCTGTCCTTTCTCAGCGTTCCCCGGCAGATGGCAAGGTCCGCCCATGTGCTTTCTTCTCCTGTCGACTGTCACCAGCTGAGCGCAATTACAGCATTGGCGACAGGGAATTGCTGGCTATGAAGCTGGCCCTGGAGGAGTGGCGCCACTGGGTGGAGGGGTCCTCGCAGCCGTTCGTGGTTTGGACGGATCATCGCAACCTGGAGTACCTCAGGACTACTAAGTGTCTGAATGCCCACCAGGCCCGTTGGTCCCTGTTTTTTGGCCGGTTTAATTTCACCATCACATATCGCCCTGGGTCAAAAAAACACCAAGCCAGACACCCTCTCCAGGCAATTCGCCACGGACGTGCCGGAGCCTGAAGACCACTCTGTTCTCCCTGCCTCTTGTGTCTTGGGCGTCGTCTCGTGGGGGATCAAGGAGAGGGTTCTGAAGGCCCAGGAGAGGGAGAGGGACCCAGGCAGGGGGGCAGCAGGGAAACTGTTCGTTCCTTCGTCCATCCGGGGTGACGTCATCCAATGGGCTCACTTCCTCAAGTTCGCCTGCCACCCGGGGAGACAACGTATGGAGGAACTGCTGCAATGCTCGTTCTGGTAGCCCTCTCTCCAAAGGGACGTCGGGGAGTATATCCGGGCCTGTCCCCAATGTGCTACCGGTAAGTCCCCATTGTCTCTACTGGCTGGATTGCTTCATCCCCTCCCGATCCCTGGCAGGCTCTGGTCCCATGTGACGTTGGATTTCGTCACCGGCCTCCCTCCCTCCAACAACCATACCGTGGTCCTCACCATAGTTGACAGATTCTCCAAAGCAGCCCACTTCGTCCCCCTTCCGGGTCTATCCTCGGCCAAGGAGACTGCCGATCTTCTGGTTCAACATGTGGTGAGGCTTCATGGGATCCCCCTGGACATCGTCTCTGATTGGGGGGCCCCAATTTATTTCACAGGTATGGAGGTCGTTTTGCACCGCTCTTGGGGCTACGGTGAGCCTGTCATCGGGATACCATCCACAATCTAATGGCCAGTGCGAACGAGCCAACCAGGACCTGGAGGCGGCGCTGCGCTGTGTGGCAGCTACCAACTCGACAGCATGGAGCTCCTTCCTACCTTGGATCGAGTACTCCCACAACTCAACTGTGTCCTCGGCTATAGGTATGCCCCCTTTCCAAGCCTGTCTTGGGTATTCTCCTCCCTTGTTTCCAGAAGAGGAGGGTGACATCGCTATTCCATCAGTCCGGGCACATCTGAAGCACTGTCGATGTCTGTGGAGGGTGACCTGGGCCGCACTACAGCGCACGGCGAAACGAAACACCGCAATGGCCAACCGCCGCAGGACCCCAGCCCCAGTGTACCAGGTAGGCCAGCAGGTATGGCCCTCTACCAAAAGCATTAATCTGAAGGCTGAGCGCAAGAAGATGCAGCAGCGGTTCATTGGACCCTTCGCTGTATCCTGCATTGTCAACCCTGTTTCTGTTCGACTTAATCCCCCCCCCTCCACATATGTCCTACGTTCCATGTCTTGCAGATCAAGCCTGTGTCTTCCAGTCCCCTGTGTCCCCCCCCCCCCCCAAGCCACCACCTCCTTCGCGGATGATCGACGGCAGCCCAGCCTGGACCGTGACTGCCTTCCTGGATGTCCGTCGTTGGGGCCGTGGATTGCAATACCTGGTGGACTGGGAGGGCTATGGCCCGAAGGCCAGGTCCTGGGTGCGTCCTGACTTCGTCCTCGATAAGGACCACATCAGGGAGTTTCATCGGACACATGCAGGGAGACTGGAGCAACTGCCAAGATGTGCTTGTTGGGGGGGAGTACTGTCATGGTCCGCTCTGCTCATCACCGTCAGCTGTGCTCACACCTGGTCCTCATCAGGCACTGCCTATATCTACCGCTCTGACCTTTGGGTTAGTGTGGAGATGTCTCACCGCTCCAGGAGAGCTTCATCACCGTTCCCTGCCTTCTTGCCACGCTACAGCCAGCGCTCGTCTTCTGCTTCGTCCAAGAAGCCATTCAGCCTGCCACGTAAGCGCTCATTTCCACTCACCTTGTGAATCAGTTCCCCTGTGCACAGGTGGCGTCCTCGGCGGCGGAATCCCAGCCACCTCCTCCCAGGCGGCGGACCATTCATCATATCAACCCACCACCACCAGCATGTCTACTCACCTGCTGGAGTCACTCCACCACCTGAGGGGCACTGTCTTCCTGGCCACAGCTGTCACACTGAACTGGGGCTTGCTACCATCTGTTCCCACAGTAAGTTCAGTGTAACTGTTAAACTCCAGTAGTGACACTCAGTAATCCTCTTCCTTTGTGTGTCCTTAGGGTTGCCAGGCTGTACGGTGTCTTGCTCAGTTCCCGGCAGTTCCAGACTACATTCACACCACACTTCCACTACCTGGTTGTTAATAAATTTGATTGTATCGATTCAGAGTCTGTGTGTTGTCACTGGGTCATTGAACTATGTCACAGATCAACAGAAAATTAAACCATCACACAGAACAAAAATTTAGCCAGCATCCATATGAACACTACAAATTTACACAAAAATGTAGCAAATTTATGAGGAAAAAATTGGTGAGTTTGAGAGTTTTTCATTACAAGGAAAAAGGTTAATTGGAGAAAAAATGCAAGTCTATGAGAAGCCTATAAGAAAAGTTGCAAATTTATAAGAAAAAATCAAATTTGAGGAAAAAATGTTGCAAATTTATGAGAGACACAAATTTAAGAGGGAAAAAAGTCAAATTTTTGAGACAAAAGCAGTAAATTTACAACAAAGAAGTAGGAAATTTCATTAAACACTCCATGCTGTATTCACCAGGTATTGCTGCTAGTCATGAATATATAACTGCAGTGATGTCTTGAGCCCTCTGCTTTGTGTCGAGCCTACGACCGAATCACCGCTGTTGTATATTCATTGACATCACACTCCCTCTTCTGCAATATTGCTTAAATAAATTGAACTTGAATACACCAACTAAAGTGAGTTTGCTGCTTTCCTGTTTGACTAAGCTGTGTCTTCATGTGCTCCTGCTCTAGTCATGCTGTTCTGCTATGCTGCTATGCTTTTTAAATATGATGAACACAAAACATTAACATATTCTATTAGCTTGTGATTCTACGCTGTTGATCCATAAACCTGCGGCTGAGATCTGAACTGCTGACTGTAACTGCAGCCTGTGCACTCATTTGTACGGACATTATTAAAAATTATAAAGAAAGATCATCTTGTGCTGTTTTCAGAAAAGTGTTTATTTGTTGCTAATTAATAATAGGGCAGAAATGAATTCACCCTTGTGGTTTTTATTATTGCTTTGTGGGACCACTAGAGACTGCATACTGGCCGTAGTTCATGCCCTCATGCACCATGAATCAGAACATTTGTTTACTCTTAATTCATACACTTTAAGGAGGAAGAGGAGCCCTGGTATTTTTTGATATTTGATATTTTTTGACCTCCAGGAGGGACCGCTGGGATCATGTATGTGATGCCCCCACAACCTGGACCCCTGGGTAAGTGGTATAAGATGGATGGATGGATGAATGGATGGATCTTCAGTTCTAAGACATTATCTGCTTTTGTTTTCTCCAGTCTGACTGCTCCTTTGCCCTTGTTGACATTTTACACACTTCCTTTCTTTTGTAGTTCATTTCCTCAATATGAACTTTGGTGTTTTTATCCTTTCATGATCCCTGTAATGTGAACCTGTCCACTTGTGCTCCGTGTCACATACAGTGGTGTGAAAAAGTGTTTGCCCCCATCCTGATTTCTCATTTTTTTTGTATGTTTGTCACACTTAAATGTTTCAGATCATCAAACAAATTTAGATATTAGACAAAGATAACACAAGTAAACACAAAATGCAGTTTTTAAATGAAGGTGTTCATTATTAAGAATAAAAAAAAAAATCCAAACCTACATGGCCCTGCATTTTGTTTACTTGTGTTACCTTTGTCTAATATTTAAATTTGTCTGATGATCTGAAACATTTAAGTGTGACAAACATACAAAAAAAAAGAGAAATCAGGATGGGGCAAACACTTTTTCGCACCACTATGTGTGTGTCAGTAACTATTGTCTATAACAGCTGTCTTTGCCAGGTCATTTTGATTTCCAGATGTGCGTTGCCAGTGTCTGTTTTTCTGGTGTTCTTTTCCTCCTGCAGTTGTTCCTCTTTGGCATTCTGTGTTATTTATTTCTAGAGTCTTTTCCTGGCATTGAACAAAGTTTTTTTTTTTGTTTATTTCCACCAATTTCAGTCGTATAATTTCAGAGGTGTTTTTTCTTGCCCATGTACTACATTTTGTTTTCTCGTATTTTACAAAAGTTTTTTTGTAAAAGTAGCTGACTGTGGTGTAAGTCTGCATTTGTTTTCTTCACTCTGCTCAGTCATGAGTTCATATTTTTTGTGAGGGTACAGTCAAAGTTTCATTAGCTCCACACTATTTTCCTCAGCCATTAACAACTAAAGATCCAAATCAGATATCAGTTGACAAAAGTTCACAAAATCTGCAAACTTTTGTTTACTTTCCCTTCAAAAAGTTTGAAAAAAAAAATACTGACATTCCCACCTCCATCCAAAAACTAAACTGCAGATGATGTCCAATCTGGCAGGAGATGAGGAGATATTTCTTTCCACATCAGTGAGGACAGCACCTGCAGCAGCTGTCCAAATTAAGACCGTCCTGTTGAAGGGCTTTGGCTTGAAGCAGGGACCAACGAGTCGATGGCAGCATCTGCAGCTGTTGGTCTCTTACATCTGCTTTCTGTGGAAGTACACCAGGCACCTGAAACAAGCCTGAATGTGGAAATGAAACAGTGGGGAAGATGCTCATGATCAAACAGGGGATGTCTTTTTGAATTATAGACCCTAAAATCGCGAGGAGCCATAACTTAAAACATTCATCCTTATTTGATGTAGCAGAGCTTTTCACTACACTAAAATAAGCAGAACTCGTTGGTTATGTCGACCTTTTAGTGCCTGCCAGCAAATCTCGTGCATCATTGCATAAAGCAGGTTGGAGGCAGTGGATGTGTGTCTGTCAGTCGGTCTGTCTGGCAGACAGGTAGATTGACTTTCATTCTTAAGACATATCTTTCCCATTTACTCAGGGTAAATGTTAGAGCTACGACTGTGCCTGACTGATGCTGTAGATCTCCCTCAAACGTAAGGAAATAATTCTGTCATGAGAAACCCTGGGTTGGAAGCTACTGGCTGTCAGTGGGACATTCACACCTCTACTACAGCTGGCAGGGCACGACACAACTCAGCCAGATAGCTTGACTGCTATTTACACCTACTCACTTTCTGCATGCTGCACTCCTGACAGTGGGGGCTGTTCCGCCTGAAGCTTCATCCATTTCTGAAGAGGAAATGATGGTGCTATGTACAGTATGTGTTATCATATAGTAAGAAACTGTTCTTAATGTTTTTCCTGGTGAAATAAAGGTTTAAAGATGCACTCTGGTGGCTATAAATCCCCTATAAAATCAAATCTACATTGTTTAAAATGGTATCTTATGCCCTTTCTTCCTACAAAAAAGCTTTCATTGTCATACAGTTTCAAGTCTTTTCACTTTTTCACCCCCCACTTCAAACGTCAGAATTGGTGATTACTAGGCCCAACCACATACCACAAGGCTAATAGTGGCTAGCACTACATTGTCAGAATAAATCCTGTGATAAAAAGACTTCCTGGTTGAAGGACATGCCCAGCTGTATGCACGGTGGCCCAAGATAATGAAACTGCATCAGTCCTTAAAAGCAGTTTAATGGTAAAACCATCTTAATCTGGGTCAAGTTTTTAAAGTAGCTTGGGGGATAACTTTATTTAGGCCAGAGTGTCCTGACTGGCTCAACATTACCCACGTGCCAGCACCACGAATAGTTATGTCACCAAAAACGTTATGTCTCAACTTGCCTTTTCTCAGGGGGCGGGGCTAAAGTGAAACTTTACAGCAAAAAAACCAAAACCGACACATGAGACATTTGAGCGATTTTGCTCTTGATATGTCTTGTAAGTAAAAAAAACCCCAACATGTTACAGACATTTTAACAAGAAAAAAAACACCCTCAATTTTTGGGGATCACTTTAAATTAAAATATAAATAAAAATGCAGTCAAGATTACCTATCTGTCTATCTATACATCATTAGCTAACATCCTCGTCCTAAGGATGCTCTGATTTCTAAACCAGTGTTTTTCAACCTTTTTTGAGCCACAGAAACCTTTTTACATTGAAAAAAAAATCCCACCCCACCAATTTAAAATGTTATAAAATAACGCATTGTAGCCTATTACAACATATCTAATGACAACTTAGTCTTGTAAAATGTTTATACTCCGTCTCAAACAAAGCACGATTATGTACAAAGTCAATGAAAAGAGTCGAACACATGAGTTTGCGTCTGGGTAACTAGGATTAGGATCAGGCATCTTGTCATTCAAATCCATACAGCCAATCATGTACAGTAGAACGAAATTATGTTTCTCTTATCTACAGTGTTAATCACACATATATAGAATCAGAGGGGTCGCTGCCATGCAAGGCACTGCCACAAATTTCCCTCCTCCATTCCATTGTTGCTGAGCACCAAGCTGGACGGCAGGAAGTTCCACTTTTATACGGTCTTTGGCATGACCCCGCTGGGATTTGAACCCCGGCCTCCTGGGTGTGGGGCGGATGCTCTACCAACTGAGCCACAGCTCCGGTGGTGGCTGTTACCGGGAGAGTGGATTAGTTTGGAAATGAGACTGCCACTTACTCTCTCATCTTATTTTCATGGCAGACCTGCTTTTCTCGGCTCAACACTAGTGGACTGCCGTATCCACTGCTTGTTTGGTGCTGGGGGTGGCTGACATCAGAATGCGGTTTCAGGGAGAGGTGGTGACATTTTCCCCGTCTGGATAGTGTTATGGGCTCAGGAATGGTGGCATTTTTCTTTTGTATTTCTGTGGCAGATGCTGTGGGGGTTGTGAAGGAGGGCCCCGCATCTCTGCAGGCGAGTTTTCCACTGAGTTTAGGAAGAAGAAGAAGAAGAGGAGGGATTGCATTTGTGCTGCCCCCGCTGACATGGAGGAGCCACTGCAGGTGCCAGTGCACAACAACGGCAAGTTGTTCGCAGTTTTTTTTGGACCAATTGAGAAGTGAAATGATGAATTCTCATTGATCCCCTGGGGTCCGAGGATCTCCAAGAGAAAAACACTGTTGTTAACCATATTCTGTATGACCACAGACAATTCATCTAGGCACAAATGATGTTTTAAACATGGTGTCTTATCAGCCCAAACATTTGTCCTACATCTAGTATCATGATTCAGTGCAGCCACTGGTGTATAATTTTTAAGCCATTTTTTTTCTAAAACCATGTGACAATGTTTACATAAATTGAAGCTTAGCAACACGCATTTAAAATACTAGTTTGGATCACCAAAACTGAATGCAGATCTCTTGGACAGTCTATTTCTAATGTATAAACAACCACACAGCAGTCGAATGATCACATAATTAAGCTTGAAATAAGAATTAAAAAGTCACAGCAAACAAATTTATTTCTGCAAAATACTTGTCATTGCAGCAGGTGAGTCTTGGTAGTTTGAATTCCCATTTGGAGTTAAACCCATATCTCACTGGGCTGTGACAGCTCGTTGCTGGAGACAGAAAATACACAAATTAACAATGTAAACTGCAAGCTTCACATTACTGCTGTTAGCTCTTAAGACAACGCTTTTGGCTCTCCAATCATCTACATGACAGACAGCTATGCTGGCCAGTAATAGAGCCGTGGACATGTATCAAGGCTAGTGACATTTACCTTTTAGTGATATTCTGAAGCAAACCCGGAAAAGTTAAAAGGGCTTCTTGGAGAGAAAAACTACATAAAGGGTGTTGTTTTTTTTTTTTTTTTAAAGGAGTGTGTTTTAATATTTTTTCCAATAATCACATTACCCATACACACATTTCAGAAGGTTAAAACCTACAAAAACATCAGTTTTTCAGTCAGTGACCCCTTTAATTAATTATGTGCTTGAGCAGTTATTCCATAAAACTGTGCAGTAAAGTTATTTCACAAGGGGAATGTTGCATTATTCTTATGTATGAAAATATGTCTTTATTCTTTCTTTGTGTGCTTACATTCCACTTTAGCTGCTCGTAAAGCTGTTTATTTTTATCTGTGTAATGCAGGAACAATGTTTGCAAATTAACCCATTAGATGCAACAATCCCCTCTAGTTTATTACAACAAAATTAATAAAGTAAAAGTTTTATTCACAGTAGGTTTTGGATATTTCAGGTTAAGCAATAATTAAGATGTCAGTCTCTGAATTACTTAGCGTGCAGGCTCAGGTATCAAACTTGTTGAATTCATCCATATCAGCGATGTGAGCGAAACGCTGAAGGAATAGACAAACTGTGCTTGAAGGAAGCGAATGCTCTGGAGGGAGGGAGTCTTACTAGGCAGTGTTCATGGTTGTCAGTGAATTTCTTCTTCTGTGTTTGTTTGTGTGTGATGTACATGCATGTGAACAATATTCCCACTAAAATGCAATTTTGGAAATGCAGAATGACCCAGCATGCTCTGATCTCATTCAGCAGACAGACACAATATTGGAACAGTCTGTCACAGGCTCTTAAAGAATAAAGTGAATTTAACGCACTGATATCTCTGTGTTGATCGGGGTATTGATTCAGTTTCTTTCACTCAGCATCTGTAAGGCAGAGGGTTGAACCTTAAAATCAAATGAGTTTGCTTTACTCTCAAATATTGAATTTAATGTAAAGTGGTGGGATTCTAGCATATACAGATGTTCCTGATATTAAGTCTACTCTCTGCAGGTGTAAACGCAA
Source organism: Pholidichthys leucotaenia (assembly GCA_020510985.1). Classification (NCBI taxonomy): domain Eukaryota; kingdom Metazoa; phylum Chordata; class Actinopteri; order Cichliformes; family Pholidichthyidae; genus Pholidichthys; species Pholidichthys leucotaenia. The sequence goes on along the minus strand of CM035837.1, from coordinate 182,028,438 downwards.
TTACCAACAATAAATACACACCATCACCCCCTCAGTCTGTCCTTCCAAATATAGCACAAATCAATTAGAATTCACTGGAGAAATTAATTACCTTCTGTTTGCTTGCCTCCACTCAACTTTTCATCAAGCATCACCTGGAGAGAGCAGGAGGTGAACTGTGTCAAACGCAAATGGGGCCAACCCTCGTTTTTTTTTTTAATTAAACCTGTGAGCCTGATTAGGGTCTGCTGCTGATGACTGGATGACCTTTGTCATTTAGAATTGTTGCGTTTGTCAATTCATTTCATAAATCCACACTTCTTTTTTTTCCCACAATATTTTTTATTGAACCTTTTTTTTTTACAAACATGGCACAAACAATCAAACACTAACACTAAAGTAATTTAAAAATTAAAAAAAACAAACACTAACTACAAAAAAATATATACTAAAAACACCAACAACCACTAACAAAGGCAAGACATCAACAACGCTCCTCTGTTTAGTCTAGGTAATCTATTACATAAGTATACATATTATACATTCACCAATTTGGAATTTGCAAGGTCCACACACATCATTCACCTTCTTCTTCAGAAGTTATGTTTAATTTCTTTACATAATCAATGAAAGGTCTCCATATATTCTCAAACACATTTTCCTTTGATTTCAGTATGTATGTTATTCTTTCTAGTGGAAGGTTTGTTAACATCTGTCTTAACCACTGAGTCACATCTGGTCTATGAGTCTTTTTCCACAGTAGTGCAATATATTTTTTGGCATTAAGAAAACTGAGGTCTATGAATGCTCTTTCACTCTTATTGAAGTTATGTTTTTCTGGATACAGACCCAACAAAAACAGTTTAGAGTTCAATGTGAATTGTTTTGAAATTATTTGTTCAAAATTTTTTCAAAATAAAAAATAAAATTTCTAATTTTTCTACATTCCCATAAACGGTGAAATAGGGTTCCTTTACTTTCCATACATTTTGTGCATGTATCTGGTATGTTTTTGTTATATCTATTTAACTCCACCGGTGTAACATACATCCGCATTAACCATTTAAAATGTATCAGTTTAAGACGTACATTTATTGATTTGGTTTGAGCTTCTGTACAAGCCAATTCCCATTGTTCCTCTGAAATTTCTGTTTGCAGGTCTTCTTTCCAATAATTCAGTCTTTTCTGTGAGTTTTCACTTGAGGATAGTGTCAATGAGTTATAAAACTCTTGAAATAATACCGTTTCTCTTACTATCTTTCGTCAAAATTTTTTCCAAGGATGAATAAGTAGGTCGGGTGAGAGCATTATTTTGATTTGATCGAATAAAATTCCTAAGCTGAAGATATTTAAAAAAATGTGTTCTATTAAGATTAAATTTGATCCTCAGTTCTTCAAAAGACATTATGTTATCTGAACATGACAAATATAAGTCTTGAATCTTTTGAATCCCTTTTAAATTCCATACTTTAAATACAGCATCCGCTCTAAATCCACACTTCTTAACATGCGTGTCATAATATGCAGAAACTGGACCCAAAAAAGGCTAATTACACAAAATTTATTTCTGACCAAGCAATTTCATTGGACAGTAATCATTGTAGGATTATGTATATTTAAGCAATATTACAGGAGCGGGACTACAGTATCAATGAATATAGTAACTGAGGGTGTGATACATATGCAGAGGGCATTAGAGTATCACACCTGGAGTGAGTATATTCATGATACTGTAACAGCCTCTAGTGCAATATTGCTTTTATACAACAGGTCCGACAAGCACAATTTATTAAATGACAGCAATACTGGACAAAATATTATGATTTGTTTGTTTAACCAGCTAGTTTGCACAGCTGAGAAAAAAAAACAGTCCCTTCTAAATGTAGCCAGTAACTGTTGCTAAACATCTCAATCAGCACGAAGACGTCTACAGTGATCCCTCACTTATCGCGGTTAATGGGTTCCAGAACCGACCGCGAAAAGTGAAAAACCGCGAAGTAGCGTCACCCGTAATGACGTCACCCATAAATAACACATATGTTCATTCTCTCACTCTCTCATATGATACGTGTGTATGTGTGTGTGTAAGTGTACATACATACGTAGATGTAAATAAAGTGTACATACATATGTTTTTAGAACTCTTTTATTTTTATAACAAGATACGTAACTCAAGATGAAGAGGATTTACGTACTGCACAGGTTAATGAGAGCTTTACTGCTCCTCAGGTGACGCGTCATCGTCAGGTGCTAGAGGCGCAGGATTGTCGAGGGCAGCTGCAGGAGGCGGTGTAGTGGCTCGACGGGAAGACTATTTCACACAAAAAGGGACAAGAGAACAGCGAAAAGTTCCACGCTGCGAGACTAGCGATAAAGAACAATGAATGCGGTCTTCCTTCGGTGGGTATGGGCGCTCTGCAGGGAGAAAGCTGGGTAAAACGTCTCGGCCAATCAGCTTGCGAGGTAAAACGTCTCGGCCAATCAGCTTGCGAGATTCCCGAGCAGTGAAGAGGTGGGCGGAGAGGAGTGGAGCGGTGGTCAGAGAGGTGGATTTTGAGTTGAGCGGCTCTCCGTGTTGATACTTGATGGTCTAACGTAGTCTCCCTGCCTTCTGCTAGCGCCCGCCCATTTTTTCTTAATTTTGAATTTTTGATGAATATTTCTGAAAAATCCGCGATGCACTGAGGGCGCGAAAGGTGAAGCGCGAAGTAGCGAGGGATCACTGTATTGTCATTTCACACACATGTAAACAAATTAAATATTATCAAGTGCAAAAGTCATTGTTTATTAATACATACCGGTCACCTGTTGAGTTGGTACCGAAAAGGCCCAGATCACACCGTAGCTGTAGTTAGCATGCTAGCAATTTGACTTTAGCACACTTTGCTCACTTTTCCTTGGCATTTTCAGATGAAACAGAGTCCATCACCACAAAGGTCTTGTGATTTGTTAATCAAGCCAATAAATCCAACTCTAGCACTGCCCATTTTTTTTAAATGGACGTGAAATAGCTTAACGATGTTTATACAAGGGCAGATGCTGTAAACAGTGTTTTTTTCAAAAGGGTGCGACTTCCGGGTCACGGATGTATATTTCTTTTCAAACAGCACCTCACTGTGGAAATTAAGGTATCCAAAAACAGTATTGCAATTAGCAGAGAGTTGATAATAAATTACTATCAGTAATTAACGGTTACATGAACATGTTTGAAGCTGAGTGATATATATCCAGTGAAATGTTGGAGTGCAATTTTTGTGGATTTTAGTAACTCCTGGAATCTTTATTGTCCAATCAAATTGCTTGGTCGGAACTAACTGTTGTCTAATACACAATAACAATACTTAGGCATTTAAATTATGTATCGCTTTCCTTGCTTTCTAATAATTGTTAATTATAGTGACTGCCGTTCATTTTTTTATATGAAAATTTTAATGCTGTGTTGTGAATCTTATTTTACTCAGAAAATAGGCAGCCTTCACAACCCAGATATTGTTCTGTTATGTTCTCAGTTAGTGCTAATACTTAGCCAGGTTTGCAGCAGTGCTTTTAAGTTAAAACCGCTTGACATGCCAATAGCCCTCCCACGACCCCTGTGCGTACCCTACACAATGCTTTTGCTGCCTCACAGTAAAGTGTTGTAAATCTGTTTGGATTTGTCGTCATGCCATACATCGTTTGAAAGCTTAGAATTTTATCTGTTTGGTTATTAAAACAGATCTGAGATACTACTGCAACAGCAGAAGTAAATAGCTTCAAGTGAGCTTGCACAAAAACAATGAAGCAGTTACTCAGCAATGATGTTCCTTGAGCTGCTAGAATGGATAGTAGTCCAATAAATCCAGTCCTCATTTATTGCCAAAGGTCCAATAGATCCTTTTGAGTAAGTTTTATTGTCCATCCACATTATTATGAGGTAAATATTGGTAAAAAATCACCACATCAACTGCTTTTCTTTGCATCTACACACATAAAAACTTGCCCATTGGGATAATGCTGGAAACAGAACCTCAAAAGACTCTAGTTTTGATTAGTTAAATGGTGTTCACTTATATAGCGCTTTTTACTCATCTCAGGATGACGAAAACGCTTTACAGATCCTGCTATTCACCCATTCACACAGGCACTGGCCTGGCCAACCAGGAGCAGCTGGGAGATTCAGTGTCTTGCTCAAGGACACTCCCAGCTGCTCCTGGTTGGCTGGGTGCAATCTAAGTTTTGGTTATATTTTTACAGCCTTCAACAGCAAAAGAGTGCCCACTTAGCGTACCAGTCCCACATCTAACGCATACCAAATGAGTCATTTGAACTGAAGCACTGTGTAGAGCAGGGGTCACCAGCTAAAACTGCAAGAGGTCTGGTAAGTCGATCCTCCTCCCCAGCCAAGGTCTGAGCTAGGTGTGGGAATCTTTAGGCACCTCATGAGTCTAAAACCATTCTCAATGCATCTTGATGCATTTTTTTCTATTCAAGATTTTTCCCTCTCACTGTGTGACAACTTCGCCCTTTTAAAGTGAAATATTTGCAATGACTTATGAATGTACTTCCAGCATCTTTTATTAAAACAAATCGAAGAGAAATTTGATACATGGACAAATTTATCTCAAAATGTGCTTTTAAAAACTGCCATCATTTTATAGACATTCTTTCAGAAGATCACAGCTGTCTCCAGACAGGCCAGTATCATTTAACCTGCTTTTACACATTATTTTATTAAGCTCATGTTTTAGCTGCTTTTAGCTTTATATTAATTTTTAAACAAAAAAAATCAAAATTAATTTTTTGCTCAATTTCAAACAAAATGTAGTATAAAATTTTATAATACAGGAGAACACTAAATGTGTTTGTTGGCTACAAACAAATGGGTCTAAAATTCTAAAATCTACAACTAAAATCCTAAAAATGTTTTACAGGAGAACACAAACTAAATTGTATTACATTTAAAAAATATGTATAAAACTAAATTTCGCAAAAAGTCCACCTCTATACAATATTTTCAGTGCAGAAAAAGCTGTTTCAAACTAAGACAAAAAAAGGACACGAAATACAATTCCACACTACAGAATTCTTCCGATATATATATATATATATATATATATATATATATATATATATATATATACTGTATATATACTGCATATATACAGTATGTATACTGCTCAAAAAATAAAAGGAACACTTTTTAATCTGAGTAAGTTTTGGAGTGTTTTGAATTCAGCCCTCTGTAAGTTGTAGGTTGATAATTTTCATTTCCATCAAAAGATGTGGCATCTTTTCATTCTTAACACGTTATCCAGTCCATATCAGTGTAGATATCCAACTTATTTTTTCCCATTAAAATCTGAAGTGTTTTCAAAGTGTTCCTTTTATTTTTTTGAGCAGTATATACTGTATATATATATATATATTTATCTCAACAGTAAACTCTGTTACAGCATGGATGGAGCTGTTACTCCATGGTTACAGGGAGAGGGGAGGTGGAACCTATGATCAAGTCTCCCCACTATAAGCAGGGCTGTGGAGGAGGTTAAAAAGTTCCTTAAAAGCTCTTTGCACTTAAACACGTTTTCATCTTGTGAACAAGTCTGAATTGTCCTCACCACAAAACGGATATGTCCTCCCTCTTAAACACTGGCATATTAGTATTAAGCCTTTGATTTTGTGCCCCTGTTTATTAAAGGGAATGAGAGCAAAGACAGTGATTGGTTTATTTCACGTTATGCCCCAAACAAACCTCTGAATAATCAAGAGAATTAGGACAGGCTCTTTGCACGTTGTGGCCAGCCCAAAATTCATTTTTGCACTTCTGTAATTGCGAAATGAACTTGTCCCCTGCCTCAGACAATTGATTATGGACTGTACTGCTGTAATTAATATGGCCCATGTATGTTTTCCATGTTATGTAACACAGTTTGGCACAGTACAATGGCTAGTTGGAGCAACAAAAAACTGTAATATATTTATTTTTGTAGCATTATTACAAAATTTAAACCTGAACTTTGGTAACACTTGGTGTGACTGAGTTTTCTAGGTAATATATCATGGTTGTATGTTATTTGCAGGCATGCAAAAAACAGGTGAACTTTATTTTCTTCAAATTCAGTATGTTCATACCACTGTTAATCAGTGGCAGAGACATTTAGAGTGATTCTGTTTTGCCAAAAAAAAAAAGTGTTTTCTTTTGAATAAGACAGGCCTCATGAATGCACTGCAAAGGGCTGAAGAACAGCCTTGGATTTACTTTGGGTATTTTTTTTAGTTTAGTTTTTTTTTTTTTTTTTTCGGGAAATCAGTTGACTTGCTACCCAAAGTTCAGATTAAAGCTTAAGCGTAATGTGTGCCTCTTCCTCTGAAGGTGGCGAAGAGGATGTAAACAAAAGCTGAGATACTGATACTGAGATAGCATAAACCACATGAAATCTCAAGTCTTTTAAAAAATACTCTGCTTTCCCTATGTGATACTTGACTTTTTGCTTAGAACATCAATGAACACTTTTGATTTTTGATGCACTTGGACAGCAAAGAATGGAGGCGCTTTAAACTGCCTTTTAATTCACTCATTGTGGAAGGCCTACAATTTTTGGAACATTTGGGCCACAGTGCTGTCCCTGTGTCTGAAAATAAGGGGCTTAATGTGATTAATGCCCTGTCCTCATCTTTTACCCTTTTACTGCTTCGACCTGTCACACAGCGTTCCTGGCTTCTTAAAAGTTCACATTATACCTTCATTTGATTTTTCTTCCATCACCTCCACTTACATAAAAGAACATTCCTGGTATAACTTGTTGTTCCCCAGAGGTGCTGAAGGCAATTGTTGGGTGGTAACAATAATGTAACATCAGGGGCTCTGACTGAATCACTCCCAGTCCTCCATCTCTGACTTTGTCACAAGGCCATCTATACAAAGTCTTCTTTAATCTGATTGCTTCATGTGGATCACAAGTGGATTTTCGTCTCCAAGCCACTGCTATTCATGTTTTATTAATGTCATATGCTGTCGAGTTGGGCTCTCCTAACTGACTTACCAAGTCATCCCTTTCCTTGTCGCAAATCAAATTAGCCCAGGCTGTGATTAATCATCAGGCAGAGCACCCAGTGAAAGGGGGCTGACACCTTATTAATTTCCTTAATTACATCTTGTATAAGGTTTCAGAATTATCCCGTCTAATTATGGCGCCTTTGACTCTCAACTCTTTCAACATGGTTACACAAATAATTTGTGCAACCAGGGGTATTCAAATGGATTCCATTTAATATAGGTACGAGTGATTAATGTAATGAAGATGGGGGCATATAGAGAGAAGTTGTTTCCTTTATTTCCAATGTAATGAACAGTCAGCTGGAAAGTTGGGTTGACACATTACATCACACAGTGATGTGCGGTCAGGGGAGGCAGGTGAGGCTGAAAATCAGTCAGAGGCCATGCAGTACCATTGCCCCAACGAGAGGGGGTGTGCTTGAGTACCGTAAGCACAGGTTGTTTTTTTTTCTTTTAAATAAAAGAAGATAAGGATATTTTTAACAGCGTCACAGCAATTTTTGACGAGAAGGACAGGCAAATTTACTTCATTTACAAGTAAAGGTAAGACCATGCATGCATAGCAGCTGTAAACACAAATAATAATTTGCATTAATGAGTGTGAATTGTGGAGCTGCAACACAGAGAGAGATGCAGACCTCTGAGCCACTATAATTTACATCAACACAATATAATGTAATTATAGTATACCATATAAAAATGGTACTTTCCACCTTCTAGCTTGGTGTTCAGCATAATAGAATGGGGAAAGGAAAGTTAATGCACAGAGATACCAGAGGACTGACCCCCCCCCCCCCCCCCCCCCCACTGTAGCATTCACTACTTACAGTAGCTGTGTGGCCTAGGGTCAGAGAAACGGAGGTAGGTGCTGCCCCATACATCACATGGTGTCCCACATGAAGGGATTAACTTCACTTAACATGCATTCATAGCAGTTGTAAACATTAATAATAATTTATATTAATGAGTGTAAATTGTGAAGCTGCAACACAGAGAGAGATGCAGACCTCTGAACCACTATGACTTACACCACCATAATATAATTTAATTATAGTGGTTCCACCCGAGTGGTGACCTAGAGGTAGAGCATCCGCCCCACAACCGGGATGTCAGGGTTCAAGTTCCGCCTGGGTCATGCCAAAGACCATATAAAAATAGAACTTTCTGCTGTCCAGCTTGGTGCTCAGCAAAAATGAAACAGAGGAGGGGAATGTGGGCGGCAGTGGCTCAGGAGGGTTGTCCAATAACTGGAGGGCTGTCGGTTTGAATCCCGCTCTCCCCAGACAGCCTGCCGTTGTGTCCTGGGCAAGACACTTTACCCACCATGTCTCCAGTGTCCATGACGCTGGACATGAATGTGTATAAATGTTCGGTAGTGGTTGGAGAGGCCGATGGTGTGGATTGGCAGCCATGCTTCCATCAGTCTGCCCCAGGGCAGCTGTTGCTACAGTAGTAGCTTACCACTATCAATGTCTGTGGAGTGAATGAATAATGCATCCATTGTAAAGCATCTTGGAGTGTCTATGAAAAGCGCTATATAAATCTGATGCATTATTATTATTATTACTATTATTTAATTTTTCCTATTCCAAAAGCAAAGTATAATGAATTTTGTAGCCAAAAAGTTGTTTGCAAAATAACTTAATCCATTATACCTGTGTTGTGGGCGACCCCCACAGCCTACGGACAAGCAGAGCGCTCAGCTGGAGCAATTAGCAGAACAGTGAGATGTATGGACTGATATCAATAGGCAGCCTCTCTTTGTCTAATCCCTGCGCCAGTAATCCTGCTATTGATATGTGTGACTCTAATGCAAATGTCCATGCCTTCCTGCAGTTACTGTGATGCCAATGTGCCATGCATGCATTGTCTAGCTGGGTATATAAGTCAACCATATCGCTTGCTCTCTCTCTCACTCTCTTTTTGATCACAAGCATTGCCTGTTTGCTGACTAGAGACAGAGGGCTCGCTCCAGCGCGCTCCCACAGCGCTGGAGTGACCCTCGTGTTGGAGGATGAATAAAACACCCTTTTAAACTTCAGTTCGCCGTGTCCTGCCTGCACTTATTCCGTGCCTCCACACAGGGTTCCCTTAAATTATCCGCCACACTGGTGACCCCGAATACAAGAACACGCTGACGACGAACGAACGCAGCCCCCGGCGGTGACTCCGACGATGAGTGAACGCAGCTGCCTGAAGCAAATGGACTGCCCTCCCTTCTGCCACACGGGAGACCTCGACGCAGAACCGACACCAGGCGAACTCCCTCGGAGAACATCCACGACTGGGAAGGCTGCAGAAAGTGTCATGGTGCGACCCTCGCCTGAGATCGGGACATCCATGCTGAGACCGGCCGAGGGACAAAGAACGTCTACTCCCTCTCACCGCTCCTCCGCATCCACACGAGCGCGCACGCACCTCGTCCTCTCTCCACGACGGCGACCTCCAGGGCCAGACAGAGAACGCAGCGCATGGACCAGAACGCACCATGACCCGGCACGAGAGAATGACAGCAACAGCCCGAACAGGGAAGACCATCGGCGCCGACGACGCTGATCTCCATCAAGCTCCCTGACCCTGACTCGCCTCGCGACAGCGGACCTGCCATGCACCGAACCCCCGCACGCACATTGGGGGGTTACGAGGACAGCGCACCACGCACGGGACAATACTGGCTCCACAGACCGCCATCATCCTCCGCCGCTGCACACGCCTGAGAAACACGGCTGACCGCCATCCTCGGAACCTTCAGGGCTGCTCACACACCTGAAGCACACACGCAACCCGCACACAGGATTTTGTATGGGTCTCAGCCATGGCGCACAATGGGAATCCAGCCGTCAGCTGTCCCCGAGGGCTTTAGGGCTGCGCGCGCACCTAAAGCCAACACACCAAGTCCCTCACACAGCTCCAGCTCCTGTTTTTTCTTCATGGCTGCTACACGTCCTCGCAGTACTGAACCGCGAGAAGAGTCAGAGACAAATTTTTCTTCTCACAGCCGCTGTGGATCTCCGCCATGTTCAACAGAACAGCCCCTCAACATCGTGGATCCACATGCAATTTTTGCACGGCCCAGACAACTTTGTCGTCCCGGGCTGGCACTTGCTACCCCCTCCCCCCTCCCTCCACCTCCGCCTGCACAGAGCTTTTCCCGCAGCTCGCTACCAAAGCCGGACGATCGAGGCCTCAGCCCCCTGCTGAGCCCTCTGGGGGGGAGTGGTGTGGGCGACCCCCACAGCCTACGGACAAGCAGAGCGCTCAGCTGGAGCAATTAGCAGAACAGTGAGATGTATGGACTGATATCAATAGGCAGCCTCTCTTTGTCTAATCCCTGCGCCAGTAATCCTGCTATTGATATGTGTGACTCTAATGCAAATGTCCATGCCTTCCTGCAGTTACTGTGATGCTAATGTGCCATGCATGCACTGTCTAGCTGGGTATATAAGTCAACCATATCGCTTGCTCTCTCTCTCACTCTCTTTTTAATCACACGCATTGCCTGTTTGCTGACTAGAGACAGAGGGCTCACTCCAGCGCGCTCCCACAGCGCTGGAGTGACCCTTGTGTTGGAGGATGAATAAAACACCCTTTTAAACTTCAGTTCGCCGTGTCCTGCCTGCACTTATTCCATGCCTCCACACGGGGTACCCCTTATTTCATCCGCCACAGTGTAACCGAAGGTCTTTGCACATTGTCTACATTCAGGAGAGTTCTAAAATGAAAGCATGGACTTTTATTACTGCCTTTTCTGTGTATTCCATTAAGAGGTAATTCAATGAAATACCTTACACTTGTTTTGTTAAAATTATTTATAAAATCTGATTTGTAAATCTGACTCTGAAAGCATCACAGCCTCACCGGAAATGAAACTCACCGCACGTCACTGAATCACAAGTTAGCAATATAATACCAGTAACTGATAATTGATTTATTTTTTTAAGCAATTTGAATAACTGAGTCACACAATGACATGCAAGTGTCATGATTGGCCCCTCAGGGCAGAGAGACAGACCCACGCGCTGAACTGCAGTTAGTGGCATTTATTGACAAAACACAAAGTTCCAAAGTGAAACAAAGCAAAAATCCAAACAGATGGCAAGGTAAACACAGATAGATTATAGGAACGAACTCACCAGAATGGGAAGGGGTTCTGGTGGCGAGGAGGAAATATAACCAAGACTGTGGCAGTGAGAAGAAAAAACAACAGTCTTTAAATAACTGAGAACATAATTGATGGCAGGTGTGGATTCACATGAGCGGGCAGGTGATCTAATTACTAACACAGAGCACACGGACGAGATAATGACAAGGTGGGAGTGCCTGGAACAGGTGCAAAGCTCATGCCACGAGGAAACAAAATATAAACACTGAGAGCCAAAATCAAACAGGAATCTAAAAATACTGACAGAATCATTGTCATAGTAATAAGGGCAAGAAAACATCATAAAACAACTGGCAGCCAAGAACACATCTAGAATGAAGACACAGGGAAATAATACAACACTGGAAAAATACAGAAAATACTTAGATATAAATCAAGAGCCTGAGCCCAGGGACGCAGCACACTCAGCCTCGTGACAGCAGGATGTAAAAAATCAAAACAAAAGATCTACAGTAGGCTTAACTGTTCTGTTACATTTTATGAGTACACAGAGTGATTAAAATGCATTTTAAAAGGGTGTAATTTCTTTCAGCTATAATCTAGGAAATACCACTATATCGCTATTTAGCATGCGTTAAAACAAATATCTTCCTGATGCAGTAGTGAGCTGTGCTTTCGGCTAGTGAAAAATTATGAATCAGCCAAATCATCAACACATTTCATATGAGCTCTTGGATAGGTTCACACGGCTTTGCTGCCACTGTCATTATTTGTGTTTAGAAGGCAATTCTGGAGGTGCTGAAATGAAAAAAAGAGATTATGTGGTTGAGTGCACACACTCTGCCTATGAATCACAAGAGAAAGACTGTGCTGTATAATCGATGACACAGTCCAAGCATTCATTTACTAAGTTGTTCAAATGGGGAATGAGTTTAAATAGTTTTGCTCCGAGCACCTCAGGAAAATGCACTGCCAGTGTAACATGAAATGAGAGCAGTGGCAGGGGACGCCCCAGCTCTGGATTGTGTCAGGGGATCATGGTCTGTCTCTATTGCTCAGCTTTCCACATTAAAAGTTCACTGTGCTGAAAATTCTTCATGAAAAACGTGCAGTAACTGAGTCATGTGCAAAGAGGTTAATTGGGGTTGGAAATACAGTATTAATTCCTTAACTTTTTTGATGAGATTGGACCAATTAACACATTAAAAAAATTGAACTGTCAGCTCACACCTGAGGAGGTGTCAACATTGGTGACTGGTTTGGTGTCAGCAGCTGACTCAGCTTAAAATAAGAGTAGGTCTTGTTTTTCAGTGTTTAAATTTACACCACAGTAAAATGATCCTCTGATACCAAGGGTGACCTCATTCCGCACACACAAACCCCACTTACTGTACATAGACACCTGAAGTAGCCTTATTGATTGAGCCTGCTCACTCAGAAATACAGTATAAAAGAGGGAGAGTGAGTGGGGAAAAACGCACTCCAATATACATTGAATAAAAGCTTCTAACTCACCATTAAGGTTGGGAGCTCTGGAAATCAAATAAGAATTGCTGCATTTGTTTGTTCTTTTAAGGGTTGAAATAAGGAAAGTTACCTTATGTGGAAGCACTAACTTCCTCTTTGGTCGTTTGAAAATAAAACAGGAAATGTGACAATATTTAAATTGGCAGTTTTGCAGAAAAATCAACTCCCTCTTTACAATGAACTGAAAAAAGGATATTAAAAATTGCCATCATAAAAAAATGTAACTGAATATACTTTCATGATTATTAAGTGTTTTGTATTGCTTTTGTAGTATTTTTGCTGAATATGACGGTCACAGGTGTATTTTATAAAAAAAAAAATGCAATTTAAGTTGCTTAGAAATACTTATTTTTCATTGTTTCTTCGGTGTAATTTTAGGCATTAATTACAATTAATTATAGAACATGTGCAATTAATTTATTTTTGTTATCAATTCCCAGCCCTAATAATATTTATAATGTGAATGAACCGCCCATCACACAGTTGAAATCTGAGCACCACAGGAAGATTAAGTAACATTTGTGGCACATAGCTTTACACATATTAAGGCCCACTGAATGAGTGCCTCCACATCAGGTGTTATGGACAAAAGTAGCCAAACTTCTTAGCCTCTGAATTTTGTTTAATTCCAGGGAAATCTTAATGTTTCGGCTTACCAGGACATTTCTATGCTTTCAACTTTTGTAGGATGAGTTTGGGGAAGGCACTTTTCTGTTCTGGCATGTCAAGTCAAGTCTTCTTCAAGACCAGAGTCTCCCAAGACCATAACCAAGACCAAGACCTACATACACAGTGGTTCTGGTATTGACTTGGTCTTGGTCTTGGGAGACTCTGGTCTCTGTCTGGTCTCAGCTACAACACTGTTTGCATGACTGTGTCCCGGTGCTTGAAGCAAAGTCCACAAAGGCATGGTTGCATGAGTTTGGTGTGTAAGAATGGAAGAAGAAAGAGATTTGCAAGTTTTAACACTTTAATATCAGAATATAACAGAAGACATCCATATGTTTTTATCCTAGAACAGCTTAATGGCACACACAGAACTCTGACCTCAACTCCGTCCAACACCCTTGAGATGAGCTAGAATAGAGATTGTGAGTCAGGTGCTCTGGTCCAACTTCAGTGTCTGACCTCACCAATGCTCTTCTGGACAAATGAACAAAAAATCTGAGAGGCAAAATATGTAGAACATCTTAACAAATGAGTGGAAGTTGTTATAGCTGCAGAGATATTAATGCCTAAAATGTCTTCAACGTAATGTGTGGATGGCCCAACAGTTTTGCCCATTGGGGCAAATTTTTGGTCACTGAATTGCTGAACGCAACCTGCAAACTGTGAATTTGTCCATCAGATTAACAGCTGCAGAGACATCATGCATGGAATTTTTAGACCCCACGCAACAACTGCATCTGTCCATTCGTTTCACATTTTATGTTGTCGCCACTATAGTTTCGACATTCACAATCAAAGCACAGAAAGTAAAGGGAGGTCCTTGGTGCTATGTATGGAAATGAGTGAGACGTGAGTTGTCTTATGCCGAACATCCAACTGACTTTATTGCGAGAACACACATAATATATACAGTGGCCGTAGCCCGCCTGACATCAGCCCCCCCCCCCCCCAGACAGCTATGGCAAGCCCCCAAGAGCCAAACCCAGAGATCACATTTCTACCCCTCTTTAGAAAAGTCCAAAACCACACATATCATTGACCCCCCCCCCCCCAATTTGGGACCCGAATCATGCACTAAGATAATGGGAAGTTATGTATTAAAATGGCCTAACACACTCACACCAAACAACTAAAACTGGGCTGACAAGTGGACTACCGTGCAGCGCGCACGGCGCAGTGGATTATTCCGCCACTGGTAACTAAAAGAGTCCTATATTCAACTAAAATCACAGCCGTACTCCTAACTAAAAGCAAAATACCCCAAATAATCTCATATCACATAACATGGACAGGAAACACACAAAACTATGAGTAAAGTGCTACCGCACAGTCATTTATGTGAAGAAAGAATAGCATGGGGGTCCAGGGCAGCCCCTCAGCAGGCTTGCCCCTGGAGACCGCAGACCCCTTGAGCGATGGTCAAACCTCTGGATGGCAGGGCCCGGATCCCACACCGCCATCATTGACTCCCGTCCAGCCTCGCCACCTGGAGCCTCTTTCTGGACACATTGAAACTGACTGCCGTGCCTTGACGAGCTGTCAGACCATCCAAAGCACACTGCACCCAGCTTAGCCACGATGCGCAGGTGTTCCTGGTGTTTTGCTGGCTGTCGTCTGGCCCGTATTTGCCATGGACGTTCCTCTTCTGAAGCCGTTGTAGCGGTCGCCATCGTAGCTGCAGATCTTCCATCCCTCTGCGGCCAAGTACCGGGGGTATCTGGAGCTAGCACATCGGTGTCACTCGCCAACACAGGCGCTTCGCCCCCATGTACGGTACCCCCCCGTCGTGTCCTGATCGCCAGCACTGAGACCCACCCGCACTGAACCTGAGTTAAACTGGCCCTGCTTGACCGCCGTGGCACCCTTTAACTCTTCGCACTGTTTGCTCCCAGTGTCCATCTTTGACTGCGGCTTATCTTGGGTACAAAAGCAGTCCGGTACCTCCTCTCTGTCATCCGAAGTGCTCTGTTGTGCTGTCTCTATGCCCGGCTGTCACTGCTGTTTTTCGGGGCTCTCGGCATGCTTGCACTCCCCCTCCCACTGCTCCGGCTCTGGCTGTGAGGAAAACTGAGCCGAGTTCGTTCGCTGCTCTCCCTCCATGCTGCGGTCACTCTTAGTGTTGTGTTCTTCGGCTGGCTTGTCATTCCTGATGGACATGGGCTCCCTCTCCTGCTGCTCCGATTCCATCGTGTTATCTAGCTTGTAGCCTGTAGCTTCTAGCTTCTGTGTTTGGCGCCCACCTAGCTCCGTGGCTAATTTCTCCATTGCTACTAGCTGGGCTGTTAGCTCCCCTGAGCTAGCTAGCTTAGCGTCTTTTTATGCCAACAGTCTTTCAACCCACAGCTTTGTGCTCCGTGTGTGCTCGGCAAAGTAGTGAGCGAGCAGCCTGACAGCATCTGCATACGACTCTGTCTCCCCTAACGTGTGGTAAATTTTCTGACCTTCTACTCCAAGATTGTGAACCAGAAGCGCTCGCCTCCACACTCTGTCGAGTTTACCCAGGCCCAACGCTGCAATGTATTTCTCAAACGCAGCCAACCAGTGAGGCCACAGAGTTGTTGGTTCTCCTGGATACTGCAGAAACGGCTGTAGAGGTGCTACGCACGCCTCCATGAGTTAATCCTCAGTCGCTAATGTTATGTATGGAAATAAGTGAGACGCAAGTCGTCTTATGCCGAACATCTAACTGACTTTATTGCGAGAGCACACATAATATATACAGCGGCCACAGCCCATCTGATGTCATTCCCCCCAGATGGCTATGGCAAGCCCCCAAGGGCCAAACCCACACATCACACTTGGTCCATTGTTTTTCAACGTGTATGTGAACGATCTGTGTGAAGTCTTTGAGAACTTGCAGTGTACTCTGTTTGCTGATGATACAACTGGGTTTAACAGCGGAGAAAATCTTGGTCAACTCTTGGATTCTGTTGAAAAGGAACTTAAAGATATAAAGAAGTGGTTTGACAACAACAAGTTATCATTAAGGTAAGATAAGATAAGATAAGATAAGATAAGCCTTTATTAGTCCCACAATGGGGAAATTCGAGGAATGCAGCAGCAAAGGGATAGCAACACTCAGAGCAACAATAAATAAGATAAGAACTGCTTAGCCAAAGCAGTAGATGAATATACATATGTACACAGTTATATACACAGTGCAGGAGCATTGCAGCTCGATGGAATAAACAGCATTAGGGTTAGTTAAATTATGCAGCAGAATAGAAATATGGACCCAGACAGTATATTTCACATTTGAATCAACAATGTTGACACCCTCAATAATAATTGTAATTAAACTTAAATAAGACTAAATTTATTATATTTGGGAACCAATCAGTGAATTTAAATAAAAATCTATGATAAACTAGAAAAGCACTCGGAGAGCGCAGACCTCCGCCAAGCGCCACAGTTCCCCCCATGCAGTGTTTGTGTGTACGTTTTCAGATTCCTTGACCATGAAAACATATGACTAGCAATTGGATTCACAATGATAGGATTAGTGGTTCAGTAGTAAAAGCATTACCTCCTTGGCAGAGGTAATAAACTGAAGTGTTGGTGTTGTGTCCATCTCCTCCATCTGCAAACTCCCAAGCTGCGGGCGTTGCAATTCATCGCACAACCGTGTACAACCCACAGGCCAATGGGTTATGCGAGCGTTTTCATAGATCACTGAAAGCAGCACTCAGGGCTTCACTGATGGATGCAAATTGGGTTGACAGGTTGCCGTGGGTTTTATATTGGGGTTGCGCTCCGCGGCAAAAGAGGATTTGGAAGCTTCCCCGGCAGAGAGCTTGTTTTTGCGCAGCCACTATGGCTGCCCGGGGAATTTCTGCCAAATGATCCCACGCCGGACAGCTGCCCGTCTCAGCTTTTGGAGTGTAGCGCAAACACAGGCACGCTGCCGGGCCCGGCCCACCACTGTTTTCTGCGTGCTTTTGTGCCTAAAACTTTGAAGAACGCAGAATTTGTGTTTGTCAGACACGACGACCAGCGCCCTCCATTGCGCCTGCACACATGTTGAAAATGGCCGTATCTCACAATGTTAAAGAATCCTTTAAAAAATTCCTGTATCCAGACGGTGATCCGGATCATCCCCAAAATTTAATCAATTCTTCCTTGTACCATTTCCAACAACGCCTGAAAGTTTCATGGAAATCCGTCCAAAACTTTTTGAGTTATCTTGCTAACCAACAGACAGACAAACAGACAAACAAACAGACAGACAAACGCTGGCAAAAACATAACCTCCTGGCCTGCGGCCTGGCGGAGGTAATGACATAGAAATTGAGAGGGTATGGGATACTAAACTTTTAAGTATAATAAGAGATGTCGAATTAAATTGGAAACCACATATTAAATATATTACAACTAAAATATCAAAGTTTGTTGCAATATATAAAGCAAAACATTTTTACCTCCACCAAGGAGGAAATGTAATCCGGGTGGTTTGTCTGACTGTTAGCAGGATTATGCAAAAACTACTGAATGGATTTTGATGAAATATTCACCAGAGGTAGGCCCTTGGGCCAAGGATGAACCCATTAAATTTTGGTGATGATCTGAGAGTGCATACCTCCACCAAGGACCTTTGTTTGTATTTGTGCAGCAGGATTACACAAAAACTATGTGATGGATTTGGATGAAATTTTCACCAGAGGTGGTCCTTGGGCTAGAGGTGAACCCATAACATTTTGGTGATGATCCGAGAATGCATACCTCTGCCAAGGCTCTTATCTTCTCGCAGTGTGTCAGCAACAATACTCCAAAACTAATGGACAGACTTTCACCAGAAGTGGCTCCTGGCCTACACATAAACCCATTACATTTTGGAGGTGATCCATGAGGGACCGAAGGAGCCTTGGCAGAGATATGCGCTCTCTGAGTGCTTTTCTAGTTTTCTTTGTTTTAAGTTTTGATGAATGCACAGAAAGAAAACTAACTAACTAGCAAGCTAGCTAGCTAAAATTTGTGGTTGGATTAACTTCAGATTCACACAGAAGCGTTAACTCATCAATACCTTGGACATTCAATTGGAGTTCAATTTAGAGATAAATCTAATGTGGAGTTAACCAGCAGTTTAATCAACAACTAAAAGGACCTGACTATGAGCTTTTTTTACAGTGAAAAAGACAGTAATTCCTTTGGCTACATCCCAGGTTTGTATTTGCATCAGATGAGGTCATGCATTACTTTGTTCAGTGAGAACTCTGTTAGCAGGATGCGTGGGCTATGTGAGCTTGCTCGCTGAGGTTCTTTCATTTTTGATGAACACGCATCGTGGAGGGGGACAGCTTGCCTGTGTATTTAAGTGTTTGCATGGGAGCTTTGTGTCACCGACAGGTATTATGTATACACGGGCTTGTTTGTCTCCTATCTACTGTGTGCCAGTGAAGGAAGGCTGCAGTTCTTTGTGACAGCTCCCGGAAAAGCTAACACAGAATGCTGCAAAGTAACTTCAATTTTCAACCGCTGATAGCTTTAAACAAGGAGAGTACCTTTGAGGACACAGCTCTAGACGGGTCTGGTGTAGATATGCTTCATGTGAGCTTTCTTGTGACTAACTGTGAATATAAAAGTAGCAAGGGAGGGCTTGGAATATTAAACTACGAGATAATAATGGGAGTAGACTGTGTATATCCAGTAGGCTGTCAACTGTTCCTCTGTAATAGATCCATGAGGGAAAAGGAGTTAACAGGTCACTCTTTATAACACACCCTGGATGGTCCTCATTGATTCCTATATGTCTTGGCCTTTTCAGATTCCACCTCATTTCCTGCAGCTGTCATTTAGTGTGTGCTGGACCATAAAAGAACAGCCGTGTAAAATCATTCTATTATTGTCTGCCTATGAAAGTGTCATTAAAGAAAGCTTGTGGGAGATATATGGCCCTTTTCCACTAGCACCTACTCGCCCCAACACAGTTACGGTCATTTTCCGTTACGACTGAGTCCCACCTCAAAGTGGGTTCATTATAGCAAGGCGGCCTGTATGTTGTTGACATGCTGACATTTTGCTCTCAGAAGCGAATACTTAAGAGACAGTAAGCGCAAAATACAAGCAGAACACAGAGTTAGCATTGGTAGCTAGCTAGCTAGCTAGGTCATTGTCTGCATACAGGAGACAACGGCGATATCCTTGTTTGTTCAAAGTGAGCCTGCCACCAATGGGATAAATAACATAAAAGATGCTTAAAATCACAAAACACTCACCATCCTTCATCACGGTTTCCAGTAATGCCGTGGCCGAGGTTTTCAACAATGCCGTGGCCCAGTCGAGGCCGCTCTCCCTCCCGTTGCTCACCGGTTGGTGCCTGTATATGGCGTCCATTTGTTTGAGCCATTTCCAGCCTTACTGTTCCACCCACCTCGGCCGTTGTGGTTCTTGATGGTCCAGTAACAAGCTTTTAACGTCCGGTAGTACCCATGAGCGGCCGTCAGCTAAGAGACCTCCTGGTATTCAATTTTCAGTTTGGGTCGCTCCATCTAGCTCCCTCTGGATTCTCTTGTCAGCCACCAAGCACAGAAAAGTCTGAACCTCGTCGTTGGACCACGGTGTTAATTTGTGTGTAGCCATTTATCTCATTGATTATCACAGAAATAATATAATCTCACAGTCGCTGTTGCCGAATTTACAAATGGCAGGTTTGATTCTTGTGGAGACATCACTCTCATGACTCATCCAGTGACATTACGCCCTGGCCAATCAGTGGCCAGCAGTCTGTTGACATCACATTTTC
This sequence comes from Pholidichthys leucotaenia, assembly GCA_020510985.1. Classification (NCBI taxonomy): domain Eukaryota; kingdom Metazoa; phylum Chordata; class Actinopteri; order Cichliformes; family Pholidichthyidae; genus Pholidichthys; species Pholidichthys leucotaenia. The sequence goes on along the minus strand of CM035837.1, from coordinate 182,008,386 downwards.
AGCTCGACTCACCATGGAACCCCAGCTGAGTAGGTACTAAAACTAATGGAAAACCCTACAAACCGAGTAGAGTTGAGGTGAGTCAGGCTGAGTAGGTGCTAGTGGAAAAGGTCCAGTAAGTTTTAGCGTTGGTGTGCACTCCAGCAGAATTTTTTTTTTTTTTTAAACTGTCTCTTTCCACTGGTTGAATGCACTTTGACAAATACACTGTTGTGCTGATGGTCGAGGCAGCAGTATTTCTCTTCCAATGTGGATCAATGGCCATCGCCTTGAGACATGGACACCATTCTATTTGGGGTGATAGCTTCAAGGTGTGGAAGGTAATACCAAACAGAAAACAACATGCTGTCATGGGGACAGCATCTAAATTGATTCTCCACCATGCCTGAGTTAACGTCCCAATCTAGCAACAAGGATTGCTAGGCCGGCTGCTGAGATGAAGGAATCCCTTTCTACCCATTTTGTGTGCCTGTTGCTAGGTTATGGTCATCTGCTAAACATGAATTACATGCTTTTCTATCCCAGCCCAGCCAGTGTGTCCATGTGGGCTCCACCAAAGGTTAAAACTGGGCTGTCTCATGGGTCCATGTGGGTTTGTCTGTGGGTTCCATGTTGGCCCCAACTGGGTTTGCCCACATGGACTTTACCTGTTTACCTGTTTTCCACTTATTTTCTCATAAATTTGCTGTTTTCTTGTAAATTTGTTAAGCTTTTCCCCCCAATTTCATACATTTTTTTTGAAATTTGAAATTTTCTCCTAAATTTGTGATTTTTTTCCTTGTAAATTTACAACTTTTTCTTGTAATTTTGGAAGTTTCTTATAAATTTTCCACTTTTTTTTACTGTAAACCTGCAACTTTTTCTCATAAATGTTCTTCTTCTTTTAGATTTGATTGGCGGTTGACAACCAGCTTACAGGTGCATTACCACCACGTATTTCACTCTATATCATCATTCTATATCTTTGTATAAGGAGTTCTTATAAGGAGTTCTGAACAACTCATGTGTGAAGAAATTATCCATCCTTGGACTGTGCATTTCTGAATGCCCGCATTACTTTTTTCCTTGTAAATTTGCTATTTTCTTGTAAATTTGGGACTTTTTGTCCCTAATTTGATATATTTTTTTTTAAAATTGCAACTTTTTCTCATGTTACTTTTTTCCTTGTAAATTTGCTGTTTTCTTGTAAATTTGTTACTTTTCCCGATAAATTTGTGGCATTTTTCTTGTAAATTTTGAATTTTCTCAAAAATGTTTGCAATGCTTTTCAAGTAATTTTACATTTTTTTTTCTCATAAATGTGCTCCTTTTTGGTAAATTTGTCACATTTTTCTTTTATTTCACATTTTTTCTCATAAATTTGTGCTTTTTTTTAAAAAAATTTTGCTGATGGCACACGTGTTACTGAAACCTGCTCACCCATATTAAATCCATGTGCACCACAGATAAAGTCCATGTGGGCAAACACAGATGGGGCCAACATGGAACCCACACACAAACCCACATGGACTCACGAGACAGTCCAGTCTAACCTATGGTGGGGCCCACATGGACATGCTGGCTGGCAGATAACACAGAGGAATTCTTGTTTAATGGCTTTAATTAAAAAATCTTCAAATTACCGCAGGTCACACATCGTTGTTTCTCTTCTGCCCGACTCCGAGTGAAGCGTAAGGGTGGTGCCTACGCACTTCACCTGCCGAGGGGAGATGGCTGTGTTGAATCTAAATGAGGACCTCAGGCCCTCCAGGGTGGCTCTGTCTCCCCCCGGTCTGACGTCTGCGTCCTTCACCATCCCTGCTTGCCCTTGTGCCAGTCATTTGCATACCAGAAAAAAGAGGCACGTCATTGGCTGAGAGTGGAATTGGGGGGAAAAGTGGTTCCATCCTGCAGCTCTCAGATGATGGCCTTTTCCATTAACCCGCACTAAAGACTCTGCTGAGACTGTGCTCAGTTTGTAACACAGAAGAAAACAACAGCATCAGCTTTGTTTTGCACAGTGTTATTTATTCTTTTCACTGTGATTCCAGAATTCTTTTGAGTTGATTAAGGTTTTGTGTGTTTTCTGGCCCGCTTTAATGAGCGAGGACAGGGATTCTGTTTCTAATTCAATAGGACAAAAGATGCTATTTTAGTCCTCGAAATGTAATATAATTTAAAATAGTAGATTTTGTTAAAGATGTGTGTGGAAACATTTAAAACTTATTGCATCATTGCATTGATTTGTGCATTCTTCTTAGAGCCCCTTTACACAGATGGAGATTGTTGGGTGACTTTTGAGAGATCGAAAATTGTCCTGATCTCTCAACAATCTCATAAAGCCTCAAAAAAGCTTTTTCTGTGAAAATGTTTGAGAGACTGTTGTTATTATTATGGCGAGACAAGGAGAGATGAGACAAGGAGAAATCACTGTGTGACCAAGAGAGATCACTGAGGGATCACTGAGAGAGGTTTCTTGTGTTCGTCTACATTGAAAGATGAAAAATGGCCAAATCTCTCAATGATTTTCCAGTGATCACCACAGTTAAGAGATTGTTTTGAGTCAATCCAAAACAATCTCTCAACAAGTGTTCAGTAATCTCATTGATCTCCCAGTGATCTCTCAGGTCTTTCAGCAAATGATCAGCAATCCCCCACTGATCTGTCAGCCTTCTCTACCTTTGGGGTGGAAGAATTTGGGATTCATTGAAAGATTCCTTTGAGATCATTGGGAGATCAATTGCTTAGCGGTCAGAAGGACAAAACTGTATCATTGGGAGATTGATGAGATCATTGAGCGCTTGTTTAGAGATCAGTTCCGTTAGGAGATCATTGAGAGACTGTTTTGGAATGACTTACAACTTTGGGAACTGTAGAGATCACTGAAAATCACTGAGCGATCACTGAGAGATCTTAGCAATCACTGAGAGCTCATTTAAAGATCGTTTGGAGATCTGGCCATTGTGTCATCACTCAACGACCTCTCAGTGATCTCCACCCCTGTGTAAAGAGGGTGTTAGCAGAACTGGCCGCACATCAGCATTTCCTAAAAGTGAAAGCAGGCTGATGTGACATGAGTCGTGAGGGCAGATGAAACATGCAGTGACTCTGAAATTAAGGTGACATGATTTGTTGGTGCATTGAAACGCAACATTTCACGATTTGCAGTTTGATACCCCACCTAAAATTTTTATGCCGTTTGTTAAAAATGTACAGGAAAAAAAAAAATCCAAAGATGAAGGTACTCAGGTGAGTCAGCAGAGGCTGGGAGAGATGCTACATGAACCCACTGACATGGTGAAACTTTTGGGCGGTGTGTGGGCCAGACCAGTTTGAGTTTTCCTTTCCATCAGCTAAACTTCAGATAAGTTGACTGTAGATGTTTGTGTGTGTGGGCAGGTTTGGACTGGCGGCACAGAGCATCGTCTCTGGCAGGAAGCCCGAAGGCCAGGCCCGTTGTGAACTCTCAGTACAAACTTGGATAAATAAGATGGAAATGTATCTGACCTCTGCTGGAAGCAACAACAGCAACCTGCTCCAAAGTTACAGCTCAACACGTGTTTTCATTTTATCTGACCTGGCTCACCAGCATTGGTGATAATTATGCCTCGGTGCAACAGGCATACGGCAACCACGCAGTGTATCTCTGTGTGTGTGTGTGTGTGTGTGTGTGTGTGTGTGTCTGTTAGCAGCTTTTCAGCTCGCCTGGTCAAAATCAAGAGGCGCTAAAGGCTTGTATTATTGTATCACCATATTTTCTCGACTTTTAATTTGCCAGAATTTTGAGATAAGCCTTTGTTGTCAAACTAAACACAAATTTAACTCACTGTTATACCCTCAGTGGAGCAGCGACTCAAGGTATTGTAGTAACTGGGCTGGGCCAGTAGAGGTGGCGCTGAGGCAGCTGCACCTTGGTGCGTTCATTAGCAAGGTGAGCTGCTAAACTTATAATGCAGATAATTGAAAATATAAACTCAAAATGATTCAGCTCAAAGGAACACCAGATCACATCTTTTTTTTCTGCCTTTCTCTCCAGCCAGCATGTCCATGTGGGCCCCACCAGCGGTTAAATCTGGGCTGTCTTATTGGTCCATGTGGGTTCTATGTTGGCCCCAAGTGGGTTTGCCCACATGGACTTTACCTATTTACGCGTTTCCAACTTATTCTCTCATAAATTTGGTATTTTCTTGTAAATTTGTGACTTTTTCCCCTAATTTGATAAAATTTCTTGAAAATTTTAAGCTTTTTTTTTTTTATAAATTTGAAGCTTTTTTCTCATAAATTTGTTAGTTTTTCTTGTAAAATTGTGACGTTCTTCTTGCAAATTTGATAACTTTTTCTTTTCATTTGGGAATTTTTTTCAAAAAATTGCCACTTTTTGTCATGTCCTGGTGAGCGCGCGCCCCCTCCTTCCCATTTTCTCCTCAGGAAGTCAACACACCTGGGAGATGGGACGCACATGCTGCCTCTGCTCAGCCAGTGCTTATAAGGATCTGCTCTTCAGTGCCTCAGCGCTGGCTCGTTTGGGTATACTGCCTCTGGAAAACGAAGCAAGTATTGTTTTATGTATTTGGTGAAGTTTTCGCACTCACCTGTTCCTCTCTCTTCTCTTCTCCAGGTTGCTGCCATCTGTGCGGGTGCATCTTCGGGGACTGCGTGCGCTCACCTGCCCCATCATCCACACTCAGCTGCAACTACTCTCCACCCGGTCAGGCATTACCAACTCCACCCCTCTTGATCACACGACCCGCTTCATCCTGCTGGTTCGTCTCTCCCCGCTGGGGGTACCTGTTGGTTCGCCTGTTCGGCCTGTGTAAGTGGCAGTTTAGTTTTCCCACATCCTAGTCTCCATTCCTCTCTAACAGCTCTCGTCTCTCTCCTCACAGGCCACTTCCTCTGGCGAGTGACGTTTTCTGTAGTTGTGCTCCGCTCCCTTTTGAGATTTAATAAAACTTATAAACGTGTTTCTTGTGTCTGGAGTGTTCTTCTGTTGTTGCATTCTACATGTGGGCTGTCAATACAATTAATCGTGACACTTTTTTTACTGTAATCTTGCAACTTTTCTCAGAAATTCTTTATTTTTTCCTTGTAAAATTTGCAAATCTTTTGTAAATTTTTGAGATTTTCCCATAAAATTGTGACATTTTTTTTGTAAATTTGTAACTTTCACAAAAATTTTCAACTTTTTTTAACTGTAAATTTACAACTTTTCCTCATAAAATTGGGACTTTTTTCTAATAAATTTTCTATTTATTTAATCATACATTTGCTAGTTTTTTTAAATTAATTTGCCAATTTTCTAATTTTTTCCTCATACGTTTGTGATTTTTTTTCTTATAAATTTGCTAAATTTTTCTTGTAAGCTTGTAACACTTTTCAAGTAATTTTACAATATTTTTTGTAAATTAGCAGCTTTTTTCTCCTAAAGTTTCACTTTATTTTCTCATAAATTTGTGACTTTTTTTCTCAATTTTCTACTATTTTTTTTTACTGTAAATTTATCACTTTTTTCTTATAAATGTTCATTTTTTTTCTCATGAATTTGTGACCTGTTTGCATAATTTTTTTCCTTGGGCACAGGCGTCCCTGAAACCTGCTCACCCACACCACAGGTAAAGCCCATGTGGGCAAACACAGATGGGGCCAACATGGAACCCGCGGACGAACCCACATGGGACCCACCCATGAGACAGCCCAGTTTAAACCTATGGTGGTGCCCACATGGACATCCTGGCTGGGACAGAACTGTTTTCCGGTCAGTCATTGTGCCAAACACACACACACACACACAGAACCCAGAGAAACCTCTACAGAAAAACACAGACACCAAGCTGAATCGATGCCACTTATAAAAAATACACAGACGGGAACATGTGGACAAAAATATTCAGCACACCATTCAATCGTTGAATCTGGGTGTTTAATTCTAGGGTAATCTTAATGTTTCAGCTTGATAAAACATTTTGATTGTGCCCACAGAGCCCAGTCCGACTCCAGAGGCCTGACCTGGACCCCACCCGGCACCTCTGGGATGAACTAGACAGGAGACGGTGAGCGAGACCCTCTTAGCCACCATCACTGTCTGACCTCACAAATGCTCCTCTGGAAGAATGGGCAGAAATTCCCACAGACACACTCCAACATCCTGTAGGAAGTCTCCATAAAGCAGTGGAAGCTTTCACAGCTGCAGATGGGGGCCAAGGCCATTTTAATAGATGTACTTTATTGATCCCAAACTGGGAAATTACAGAATGTCTGTCCATTTACAGTGAGATGCCATAGAAGTAATGCATGGGTGGCTCATTGCTTTTGTCCGTAGAGTGTAGTCTTGGACCATTGTGTTAGTCTCTCACTTCACCTTATTGTTCCTCCCCTCCCTCCAATTTCATCTCTTGGTCATTCGGTCTTCCTTCCCTCCACTGAGAAACATGTTTGCAGCTGTCCGACTCTGGAGGTGAAAAATGCTCAGTTTAATGGTAAAGTGTGAGCTGTGAAAACTCAGGGTTTCTGCTAGAGATGGGCTCATCTGATATGTAGTATTGTATTGGGTTCAATCCTGTCACTTTGCCTGGATCGGTAGTGGGGAGCAATAAAAAAAAAAAACCCTGATCTATTAAAACACAAAATAAACCAATAAACACATTTTAAACTGCTAACATTCTGTAAAACTTCTGTCCGACGCTGACTCCTCCTGCACAGCAACAGCTGCAGCTCTGCTGTGTGAGACAAGTCTGCATGAAGAGAGTTAATGTTAGAGGTGAGGTGGTTGTTACCAGGACTAAAAAAGAGATAAAAACTAAATAAATGAGAGCACCAAGGTGCAGCTGCCTCAGTGCAACCTCTACTGGCCCGGCCTAGTTACTACAATACCTTTTTTCACTGCTCCACTGAGGGTATAATGTTGAGTTAAATTTGTGTTTATTTTGAAAACAAAGGCTTATCTCGGAATTCTGGCAAATTAAAAGTTGAGAAAATATGGCGATACAATGATACAAGCCTTTACTTCCAATTGATTTTGACCAGGCAAGCTGAAAAGCTGCAGACAGACAGATACAAACACACAACCACACACAGACACATTGAGTGATTACGGTACGCCTCTGTTGCACCGAGGTGTAAATATATGTAGTGGTCTGGACAGGGTCAGACCCATATTCACCCCTAGTTATGTTTATCCTTTATCGCCCTGATCCTGTCTTGCTATAGATAGATAGATAGATGTATTTTATTGAACCCAAACTGGGAAATTACAATCTTGTGTTTACATTGTGATGGTATTCTCAGTTCATTTGTTGCTCCTCTGTTTTTTGGTCCTTTGGATAGTAATCATTCACGGCTGTGCTGCATTTGCTAATTATTTCCTCCATTTATATATAGCGTCACAACATTCACTCTGCACAGTGTGCTTGTCACGTATAGCACTTTCCACGCCACTGCTTGTAAGGTATTTCTGTTGTTCCGCTCAATAAATTATGTTTAGAAGTTGCCCAGCATGTGAGTCCTTTATTCTGCCCCGGAGGGTTGCCTATGACAATATATCATTGCAAACCAAAATTTGATTAAAAAAAATAAACCAAATGGAAGACTTACAGACAAGTAGATAATTATCTTATCTGTCTGGCAGCACAGCAACTCACCCTTGGCAGGGGGATCCAGGGTTCGATCCCAGCCCCCGACCAACAGTGATCTGTGTGGAGTTTGCATGTTCTTCCTGTGTCTGCGTGGGTTTACTCCGGGATTCCTCCGGTTTCCTCCCACAGACCAAAAACATGCAAGTTAGGTTAATTGGCATCAAACTGGGGATTCTAAATTGTCCTTAGGTATGACTGTGAGAGTGAATGGTCGTCTGTTTCTCTGTGTTGGCCCTGTGATGGACTGGCGATCTGTCCAGGGTGTACCCTGCCTCTCACCCAAAGATGCTGGGATAGGCTCCAGCACCCCCCCACCCCCCCACCGCGACCCGAAAATGATTAAGCAGAAGAAGATGGATGCATGGATGGATGTTTGGCATATTTGACTCTTCATAAAATCTTTCTAAAACTTTAGACTGACAGAGTGAACGCTCTTGGTATAGAGAAGATCTTTGTTGGTTATTTCAGTAGTGCTAAAGTTTGTCTTTGAGAGGATAAAGACTTGATTACTGTTTTTAAGAATAGGGTTAAAACTTTCCTTTTTGACATTGCCTATAATTAGGGTGGTAGCAGGTGCCCCTTAACCCTGCCTTAGTTATGCTGCTAATAGATTTAGACCAGGGGTCACCAACATTTTTGAAACCAAGAGCTACTTCATGGGTATCGAGTCATGTGAAGGGCACCAGCTTGACACACTCCTCTAAAATAACAAATTGTGTGTATGTATGTATATATATATATATATATATATATATATATATATATATATATATATATATATATATATATATATATATATATATATATATATACACACACACACACACACACACACACACACACACATAAATAAATAATTATCAATAACTTAGACTGGGTAACAGACAAGATCAATATTCAACACTTTATTTTTATTAATCTCAGCAATTGTTCAGATGATCCCTTCTACATTTCATAAAAAAATGTCCAGTTTTCACCAGTCCCTTTTAACCATAAAAAACTAAACCCTTTTAATTCATGAACTATGTTGAACCATGTTTGAAAAAGTTATGCAACATTTAAGAAAAATCAACTTTCATATTAAATAAATCTTATCACATCTTTAACTGAACAAATCTGCTGCAATTCTGCTCAAAATCTGTTACATTTAATAAACACACTTTTGTGTGTTCTTCTTCACTGGAATTATATCCATACAGTTCTTGCCAAGAATCATGCTGGAGTAATAACCAGCACTGTCCTTTCATGAGAAGAAACTAAACAAGCACTGAGAGTGCTTAAATGCACGGTGGTGCAGTGGTTAGCACCGCGGCAGCAGTTTACCCTCGGCCGGGGGATCGCGGGGATCGTGGGTTCGATCCCGGCCAACAGTGATCTGTGTGGAGTTTGCATGTTCTCATTTTTTCATGCAAAAACATGCAGGTTAGGGAGTTAAGGGGCGCTTGCGCACGCAGCGGCTGGTGGCTTGTTACCGGACTGCAGAACAAATCTACCTACGAGTACAAGATAAGTCCCAAAAAAAAAAGAGTGGGTAGTGAAGTGGCGCTTCGCCATCGCCCCACAAATGAAATACACGCAGCTTCCTTTCACGGTAGTAAAAAAGAACTCTTCCTCCCGCTCACTTTGAAAATGATAAATTTTCTGTCTTTTTTTTGCCATGTTTTTGGGCTTGGAAACCGCACTGCGCCCACCATCTTAACTGCCCGCTAGCTAAGCTTACGCTCCACAAGCGTGAAGGTTTTGTCATGCGCACAATACTGACCTTTGAACTAGGTCAGAGTTCACCTTAACTTTACGTATAATAAACATATTTTCATTTTTTTTATTTTTAAGACATTGTCATTTTAAAATCTATATAAATGCAAGTGTGATTTTAAAAAATATAAAAAATATAAAATAAAAAATAGCAGCAGAAAAAATTACATCTGCAGCTCACTTGCGAGTTGTGCTATTTTTAGAACAGGCCTGCGGGCGACACATGTGGTCCCTGCGGGCGACATGGTGCCCGCGGGCACCGCGTTGGTGACCCCTGGTTTAGACAGACGGGGGACCTCCAACAATGCACTGGGCTTCACTCCTTTCTTCAGTCTCAGTGTAATATTTTTGCTGGTCATTAACATCTGTTTGTTCTTTCCCATAGATTGAGTCCCTGTCATGCTGTTTGCTCTCTACATTTCTGTTCTTTTCTTCTTCCTCTCTATCCCCTCACCCCCCAGCCAGTCGCAGCAGATGACTGCCCGTCCCTGAGCCTCGTTGTGCTGGAGGTTTCTTCCTGTGAAAAGGGAGTTTTTCCTGTCCACCATTACCAAGTGCTGTGAGCAGCACTTGGTAATGGTAGATGGCACATCAGAATTGTCTGATTGCTGGGGCCTTTCTGCAATTGTGGGGGTTTTCCCTACAGTTTGAAAGTGCTATGAGATGACTGTTGTTGTGAAATGGCACTATATAAATAAAGTTGAAATGAATTGAATAAAAACGCTCTGAAATAATTTTAAATAAAAGTAGGACTTAAGAGAACTTTACATCTCTCTGATGGCTGTGTGGTGAGGTGAGTTGTTAATTATTTAGGAAGTTATTAAGTGTTATGCTTTTGTTACAGATATTGCAACAAAATTATTTGTTCATAAATATAATTTATTTAAACCCAATTTTTCAATAAAATCATAGCAGTGTATTCTCTGTGGCTCAGGCATCAGGTTTATTATGTATTATCTTTATGTATTTATGTATTATGTATTATCTGGTGAAACCTGCGCCTAAATCCATTCATCATGACCCTCCATGCACTCTTACGCAGGGCACAGAGAGGGAGGATGAAATAATGAGGATTTACTTGCAGGGTTCACCACAGCACATTTAATACAGAAAGACAGACAATTCCCAAAAAGGTGAAGACGTACAAAAAACACAAACACACTTACTGATGGCGTTCGGGGGCCGGCATTGCCCAGAGAACAAAAAAGAGGAGATGTGTTAGCCACAGGTGCGCCCCAGAGCCGATATCGCTTCAAGGACGCATGAGAACCACGAGGAACATGGAGTGACTAACACGTTGTGAGAGTGCTGAAAATACTGGCAGACTAACAGCACAGATGACAATACTATGGACCAGCAGTGTGTGACTGGCAAACGGCCGCTAAGTACACGCACTGCTGGTGATGGTGTGATGAGAAGCACCTGGGCGAGGACTAGGAAAGATGATCAGCGGGAGTTTGAATCAGCTGGTGATAATGAGAGAGGGGACGTGGCCGGAACGGTGAGTGTCAGCATGTGATCACGGAAAGTAGGTCAAAGCTGCACATAAATCCATTAATCCTTCCCCTCCTTGTGCGCTCCTCCTGCGTATAAGCGCACGAGGATGCTTATGACAGTTGGAGCTGAAGCGTGTGATGTGGTCTTTCACGGCCTGCTGTTTATCTAAGCCTGAAACACAACGTGAAGGCATAGCCGTAAAATTAAAACAAGAAATCAGAGAAACTGTGAGCTACAAAGCTGCTGCCATTCCAGTCAACAACACTGGCATCCGTTCTGTCGTTGACGTCATGGGGGTGCCACCCTTACTTCGGTGGGCGGCACCACAGTCCAGTCAACGGCTGTGGTTTTTTGATGATAACTAGTTTATGCAGGCAAGGTTGTAAATATTATATTGCTCATCGACAATGACTTTTGGGTTTACACAACATGCTAAAAAATATCAAAATCGTGTCATCAGACCTTTAATGTCCATAGATTCCAATGATTGATCTAAATTTAAATCAGTTACATTAATACTGGTTTTTGGTGGCATTAAAAGTTCCACAATGACCTTTCTGGTTTAACAATCTAATATGTGCTGATATATAAATGTTATAGCTCAACATCCTCTATTATTGTTTTATTGAAATAGAGCTGAATGAGCAGTTATATGCTTAGTAAATGACAGAATGTATCTATAAACTGAAAAAACCTTAACAGTGCAGTTGTAAGAGAGTAGTTTTATAACTTTAACATCTCCAACTTTAAACATTTGCAGAAATACCATGGAAAGGAGTTCGCTGAATTTATTCAGGCCAGAAGCAGCACATCGGTTTTGTTTAGGTATCAGCAGACAACCAAATTACAAATATTGGTTCGGAATGGGCATTAAAAAAGCTGTATTGTTACCCTCGTCCCTAGTTTCTGATCTCTGCAGGTGGCCCTATGGAACATGTTTGACCATTCATGTAGAACATCATTTCCATTTTAATTTGAAATAGGAGAAGAGATAAAGGTTTGTGTAGCTGGAAACGTTTGTTCACAGCCTAACGGTGTGATATCACCTACACAGTCAGATCACAGTTTTGTGCTATTCACTTTTATGCTGAGATCAATATTTACACTGAGCTTATAATGATTGGTACAGTATGGCACACACCAGTTATTAACAATGCAGTAGGGCACTGGTGTTTCATTTTACATTATGTTTGTGTGCTGTACTGACTTTAGCTTACTTAAAAGGCACCAATTAAGCAATATTACACTCGAGGTCGTACACATCGGGCATTAGACATATCACACCCGCAGTTACTATATTCCTTGATACTGTACAACCTGGAGTGTAATACTGCTTTTATACAACAGTTCTGCAAGTACAGTTTATTAAATGACAGCAATACTGGAGACAATATTATGATTTGTTTATTTAACCAGTTATTTTGCACAGCTGAGAAAAAATAGTCCCTTCTAAATGTAGCCAGTAACTGTTGCTAAACATCTCAATCAGCATGAAGACGTCTATTGTCATTTCACACATGTAAAATTAAATATTGTCAAGTGCAAAAGTAATAAGTGTTTATAAAACATACTGGTCACCTGTTGAGTTGGTACCGTGAAAGGATGGAGATCAAAATGTGGCCAATGCCGGTTGCTAGTTAGCATGCTAGCGATTTGGCTTTGGCACACTTCACTGACTTTTTCTTGGCATTTTCAAATGGAATAAAGAGCCCATCACCACAAAGGTATTGTGGTTTGTTAATCGAGACAATAAATCCAACTCTAGCACTGCCAATTTTTTAAAACACGTGTGAAATAGCTTAATGACGTTTATGCAAGAGCAGACAGGCTGTGTCTCAGTTCAGGTTCTGCGTCCTCCAAATGCACATTTCTAGGCCAGATACATCACTGAACTGTTATTTTTTCTGAAGTCAAACCCTTTTCCCATTAATGTCAGTTTATTAACTAATGTCAGTAATATAAAAATAAGGTATGACTGTCATGAGCTGAGTGCTGGAGGTTTCCGCCACGCTCAGTCTCATGGCTTTTTCTCTACATTTATATATTTGTTGAATTTTGTGCTTTTTGGGTTCTGTTATTCTCATACTGTTTTCTTGCTTATGTTTTAGTTTTGTTACGCTCATATTTTGTATTAATTTGTAATTATTTATCAGTCTGCATTTGGTGATGTTTTATTCTTTACATTCTTACTGTGGTGTTCTTTCTCGGGGTTGACAGCTGTCAAGTGGCATTTCCGGTTTTATGCTCAGTGAGGGCGTCGCCCTGTCAGCTGTCAAGTCCAGTCACTCCTCTGTCATTGCTTCTAGCTGATCCAGATTGTTAATCATTGTTTTCTCCTGCCCTCTCTGGTACCTACACCTGTGTTCTATTGTTTGATGCCTTATTTAAGACTACTGCCTTTTGTATTCCTTGCGGTGGTCTTGATGAATGTCAGAACTCTCTAAAGTAAGTTTTACGCTCTGCGTTTTCTCCTAGCTGTTCTTAATTTGTCTGATGTATGTGTCCTGTGTTTTTAATGTTTTGATGTTCAAAGTTGTGTGTTTGAGATGCCCTCTCCAGACTGTTAAAAGAATCTACCTACGGGTATTAATAAAGTCACCTTGAACCTTGTCTTCGGGTTTATCTCTCTCTGGCTTTTATGTTATATTATGTTTTGTTATGCACTTTATGTTCATAATAAATTACCACAAACTCACAGTCCAGCACATGGGTCTTTCTCTCTGCCCCAAGGGGCAATTCATGACAACGATGTGGTTGAAATAACTTGCTTTAAGATAAATTTTTAAGTCCTGTGGAGACATCAGGAAGCTGATATTTATTTGCTTATGTGGTGCTGTAAAAAAAAAACACAAGGTTATTTTTAGAGAAAACGGAGTAGTTAATGAAGCTGAGGAGAGACAGGACATCTGTAATAATTTGATTATGCTGATCTTAAAAATGGTCATCACATCTGAAGTGATAATCAGATTTCTCTGATTTTTTTCCCCTTTTTCTGGTTTATTTCTGAGGTCCACAGTGGAGAACCTGCAGGAACCAAGGGTCAGCTGTGGCGAGAGAATGGGCTGGGCTCAAGATTTATAAAACTGATATTTGACTGGAATAACTACAATAAAAGAGATTTAATGAATTGTTTTATTGATTGTGATTTTTTTTTAAGCAGTTTACTTTGCAAACTGAAACAAGCTAAATAAAAATATTGTATGTGTGCTATTAATAGAAAAACTGCATTTCAATGAAGTAGTTTTTTGGAAAAGGTGATTTTTTTTTTTTGCAAGCTAATTCTAAAAGAGACTTTCAAATATTTACTGCACACAGAGTGAAACATTTTAAACCTGATTTAATATTGATGATAATGATTATAGTTTTTAAAATTAAATGACAAATCATGATTTTCTAATTTACTGAAATGGTACAACTGAGATGAAGCTGAAGATGGAATCTGTTCTGCTGCTGAAAATCATTGAGGCTTATCATCCTGCAGTACAGGACTGTGGTCTGCTTTGGAACATTAAAATGTCAGAGCTGATACAAGGCAGAGCATCTAATTATTTAGCTACATAATGCTCATAAATGATAACAGGCAACTGTTATATTTTCTACTGGTCATGTAATTAATAACATATTTTAATGTTCAGTCTAACTGGTATACATATTTAAAGTAATAACAATTTATTTATTTTGTGGTTTTAATTATCTTAATTTTACCTGCTGACTTTAACATGAGTTAAAGTTTTATTTTATCTGTCATGGTCCTCTGTCTGGTGAAGATTCTCAAGTAAAAGGTAAAGAAAATACAATAATAAAAAAAGATAAAAATAAAGTTCCCTCTCTGTCAAAAATGTCAACAACAACAACAACAACAAAAAACCCTCAACTGACGCTGTCGTGGTTGTTAGGCAACAGGATAGTGCGTCATCACGCAAACATACATCCTCCAAAGACTAGACCGTCTCATTTAACAGCCATAAATCAGCCTTTAGATGCAGCCTACCTGACCTTTGAGTGCTCTGGCCTCAAGGGCCGCGGTCTACGAGGCTGCAGCACCTGAACTGAGATACAGCCTTTGTAAACTCAAAGTTTTTTCAAAAGGGCGGGATTTCCGGGTCACAGATGTGTAATTTCTTGTCAAACAGCGCCTCATTGTGGAAATTAAGTTATCCAACACAGTGTTGCAATTCTCAAGTCTGCAGACATAACCGTAAATTACTGTTAAGGTGCGTTCACACCAAACGTGAACAGGCAAATTTTTCGCGTGGCGCAATTACATTATAAATCAATGTAAACACACCAACAGACATGAATAGTGAGGTGTAGACAGGCAAAGGTGTCTTTAAAACTTCTGCAGCTGTGTTCAACCTGCTGTGGAAATTCCCACAATAACGTCATGCTTAGGTTTACATTATCCGACTGGGCGCTCACCTGAAAATGTTGTCTCAAGCCTCCAAAACTTCACAGATGATGGGTGTTTACGTTGCTAGCTTGCTAGGATGTCCGTGGCCGGAAACCATAGGTAAATAACTCCAAATTCCCGATTCAGCTGAAGAGTTCCCGGTCCTTCTCTCTCCTGGTGAGTGAGTTTCATTTTCTAACTAGTTTACTCTGCAATGGTGATAATTTCACTCCGGTGACAGCAGAATCTCAAAGCTAGTGGACGCGAATGCGCGACCACGCAAATTCGCACGTACTCGCATCTTCCCATTCACTTTGTATGGGTTCGTGTCGCCCATTCGCGTTTGGTGTGAACACACCTTTAGTAATTAACGGTTACTAGAACACCTTTGAAGCGGAGTGATACATATCCAGTGAAACACTGGAGTGCAACTATCGTGGAATATAGTAACTCCTGGAATCCCTGTTGTCCAATCAAATTGCTCGGTCGGAACTGTTGTATAATATACTATATACCCCTCATAAAGAGGCACTATATAAATAAAGTTGAACTGAAGTGAATTCAATTTAACTAGTTTATAAGTACGTAGTTATTAGTTAGGTTGTAAATATTTTATAAATAATTAATAAATGCAGTCTGACATTCTGACATACATCTTTGTTGGTTAAATCCTAGAACAATTCAGGGTTGCAGTGCATATGTGATATGCCTCCTTCAGTGAGTCAACTCCAGCTTCATAGCTATACTGTACATCAGGGGCACATATACAACTATTTTAAAACTTCTCAACTGCAGCCTTAATAAATTTGTTGCAACAAAAATAGAGTACGACAAATGCCTTATCCATTTTATTCGTAGTCGTACTCAGTGGCCGCTAATAAATGTGCCATGGTTGTCGACCTTTGTGAAGCGCCTGTGTCTTTTAAATACGGCCTGGCTTTCACAGATGAAGGTTAAAAGAATTAGTTCTACTGCAACATAAGACTCTCTGATAATGTATCATTACTTTTCATAGAAAATGCGCCTCTGGTAATAATGCCTGAAGTTGCAGAATAGCAATCACTGAGCCCGAGTTTCAGTGTCATTAATGATTTCAGAGCGCTCTTAGTTGCTCACATCTAGTGGATGTTCATTTTAAAGCTGATATTCATGGTGACTCATGGCCATAATGACTGTAATTATAGGCCGCAAAGCCCCTACAGGTAAGGAGTGTGCCCTTTCCACAAATTATAGGTTGCTATCGTAAATGATTAAAGAATATGAATGTGATAAAGTGCAGACATAGAAGCGCTGTCAAAGAGGAGTGGGGGCCTGCTCTAAAAGCTCCTAAAAGCAACCGAGCATTTAACTCCTATGTGGGGCAAAAGTTTCGGGGTTACTTGAAATACCCTTGGAAGTTACCAGTGCGAGTTTTATAAACAATACCACCCAGCATCGTGGCCGTATGAAAGGGCTCGTCCTTGCTGTCAGGTGTTGATTAGCCATCCAGCGTGATGTGGTCATGGCTGTCTCCCCATCTCAGCGGGAGGTCGGCAGGACTTGATGGATGTCTCCCTTTTGAGATTGTACAGTCCTGTGGTGTGGGAGGAGGACCTGCCCCCCCTTTTATTTATTCACGCTGAGTTCCTTTCTGCTTTGTCTAAAATGGAACAGGGCCTCCCTCCCCAGCAAGACTCCATCATTTCTGGAAGGAGCTAAGCAGTGCATAAAAGGGAATAACAAACAGCACCTCTTCCATCTCTGATCCCCAAACACCTTTTAAGCAAAAATCCACTTAGAATTCACATGAGTAAGAAGGGAGAAAGCTCCAGCACGACCATTGAATTCAGTGATAATCTCCTCAGCGCCTCATCGCAGGATGTCTGGATGCAGTGTGTAGCCTGTTAGCATTCCTGAGACACATTCATGCATATACACTAACTCTGTCATTGCACCTTGGTGCAATGGAGGCACACGGTAATCACTCAATGTGTCTGGGTGTGGTTGTGTGTGTGTGCATCTGTCTGTTACCAGCTTTTCAGCTCGCCTGGTCAAAATTAAGCAGAACTAAAGTATGTATTATAAAGTATGTACTGCATCATTACATCGGCATACTTTATCAACTTTTAATTTTCCAGAATTTCGAGATCAGGCTTTGTTTTCAAAATAAACACAAATTTAACTCATCAATTCTGTCAATGCAGCCACGTAATAAAAAGGTACATTGGTGTGAAAAAGTGTTTGCCCCCTTCCTGATTTCTTACTTTTTTTTTTTTTTTTTTGTTACTTATTTGTACCCGTAGGTAGACTTGGTTTGCAGTCTGGTGACAAGCCACCGGCTGCTGGTCGCTGCATGTGCGAGCGCCCTAAACCTACATGTTTTTGGTATGCGGGAGGAAACCGGAGAAATCCCGGAGTAAACCCACGCAACACGGGGAGAACATGCAAACTCCACACAGCTCACTGTTGGTCGGGGGCAGGGATCGAACCCACGATCTCATGATCCCCGCGATCCCCCGGCCGAGGGTAAAACTGTGCTGCCACAGTGTTAAACCACTGCGCCACCGTGCAGCCCACGGTGTATGTCACACTTAATGTTTCTCACACCTAATGTTTTTGTATGTCACACTTAAATGTTTCAGATCATCAAACAAATTTAAATATTAGACAAAGATAATACAAATAAACACAAAATGCAGTTTTTAAATGAAGGTGTTTATTTTTTAGGGTAAAACAAAATCCAAACCGACATAGCCCTGTGTGAAAAAGTGACCCCTCCCCCACCGTTAAAACATAAATTAAGAGTGGTTTATCACATCTTTGGAAAGCTGAGTTCAATTTCTCTAGCCACACCCAGGCCTGATTACTTCCACACCTGTTCTCAATCAAGAAATCACTTAAATAGGACCTGCCTGACAAAGTGAAGTAGACCAAAAGATCCTCAAAAGCTAGACATCATGCTGTGATCCAAAGAAATTCAGGAACAAATGAGAAACAAAGTAATTGAGATGTATCAATCTGGAAAAGGTTATAAAGCCATTCTAAAGCTCTGGGGCTCCAGCGAAACACGGTGAGAGCCATTGTCCACAAATGGCGAAAACATGGAACAGTGGTAAACCTTCCAGGAGTTGCCGGCCAACCAAAATTACCCCAAGATCGCAGCAATGACTCATCCAAGAGGTCACAAAAGACCCCACAACATCCAAAGAACTACGGGCCTCACTTGCCTCAGTTAAGGTCAGTGTTTATGACTCCACCATAAGGAAGAGACTGGGCAAAAATGGCCTGCATAGCAGAGTTCCAAGATGAAAACCACTGCTGAACAAAAAGAACATAAAGGCTTGTCTCAGTTTTGCCAGAAAACATCTTGATGATCCCCAAGACTTTTGGGAAAATACTCTGGGGACTGGCAAGACAAAAGTTGAACTTTTTGGACGGTGTACACTACCGTTCAAAAGTTTGGGGTCACCCAGACAATTATTTTGTGTTTTCCATGAAAAGTCACACTTATTTACCACCATGAGTTGTAAAATGAATAGAAAATATAGTCAAGACATTGACAAGGTTAGAAATAATGATTTGTTTTTGAAATAATATTTTTTTCCAGATACTCAACCTGCTCAAAGGAAGGTCAGTTTTATAGCTTCTCTAACCAGCTAAACTGTTTTCAGCTGTGCTAACATGATTGCACAAGGGTTTTCTAATCATCCATTAGCCTTCTGACGCAATGAACAAACACATTGTACCATTAGAACACTGGAGTGATAGTTGCTGGAAATGGGCCTCTGTACACCTATGTAGATATTGCACCAAAAACCAGACATTTGCAGCTAGAATAGTCATTTACCACATTAGCAATGTATATTAGATATTAGAGTGTATTTCTGATTAGTTTAAAGTTATCTTCATTGAAAAAAACAGTGCTTTTCTTTCAAAAATAAGGAAATTTCTAAGTGACCCCAAACTTTTGAACGGTAGTGTATGTCCCATTACATCCGGCGTAAAAGTAACACAGCATTTCAGAAAAGGAGCATCATACCAACAGTAAAATATGGTGGTGGTAGTGTGATGGTCTGGGGGTGTTTTTTCTGCTTCAGGACCTGGAAGACTTGCTGTGGTAAATGGAACCGTGAATTCTGCTGTCTACCTACCAAAAAACCATGCAGGAGAATGTCCAGCCATCTGTTTGTGACCTCAAGCTGGAGCGCATTTGGGTTCTACAGCAGAACAATAATCCAAAACACACCAGCAAGTCCACCTCTGAATGGCTTAAGAAAAACAAAATGATGACTTTGGAGTGGCCTAGTCAGAGTCCTGACCTGAATCCGATTGAAATGCTGTGGCATGACTTTCAAAAGGCGGTTCATGCTTAAAAATCCTGCAATGTAGCTGAATTACAACAATTCTGCAAAGATGAGTGGGCCAAAATTCCCTCACAGTGCTGTAAAAGATTCATTGCAAGTTATCGCAAATGCTTGATTGCAGTTGTTGCTGCTAAGGGTGGCCCAACCAGTTATTAGGTTTAGGGGGCGATCACTTTTTCACACAGGGCCATGTAGGTTTGGATTTTTTCCCCTTAATAATAAACACCTTCATTTAAAAACTGCATTTTGTGTTTACTTGTGTTATCTTTGTCTGATATTTAAATTTGTTTGATGATCTGAAGCATTTAAGTGTGACAAGCATACAAAAAAATGAGAAAGAGAAGGGGGCAAACACTTTTTCACACCACTGTATTGTAATAACTATCCTGGGCCAGAAGAGGTCGGAGTGCCACTTTTGCTACCATGCCACAGGCACCAAGGCACAGCACCTTGGTGCTTTCATTGTCTTATTGTTTTTAGCACACGCTCAATAAGACGTCTGGACACGGAGTCATATTAGACATGAAATTAAAAAAAGACGGAAATGACCCATTGAGAAGAAGAAAAAAAAACAAAACACATGCACTCTCTCTCTCTCTTTCCATATTCCCTCATGATTGTGGCAAGACCACGGGGAGATTGATGTATCTGTCTTTTTCATACCTTCTGTGACTGCTCAGCGAGGCACCGTGCTCCATGAAACCAGCCAAATTCCTAAATGATGAATGTACACCGGAGCGTCCACCGGGACCAGAAGCGGATCTAATATCTGCCGAGAGAGGCGGCTGATATTGAAAATCATCTGGAATTTTGCCCGCCTTGATATTGGAAATCTTTATTCTAATTGCACGAATGAATTGAAGGCTCTGTTTTGATAAATCCACTCCAACACTGAGGGAATTGTCTAAATGAAGCATCACAGATTAGCTGCATGTCCGTGCATGCACGTGCGCGCGTGCACCCGCGAGTTATTTTCATATGCGTCTTGTGCCACTGTTGATTGCTTGTTTACTCAAGCAAATACTCTGTTAACATATAATATAAATGAAAATCTGACAAGATCTTCCACCCACATGTTGCAACACATCAGTTATAAAGGAACATTTTTCAAAATATCAGTGAGTATGTGGAGAATCGGAGACAGCACATCAGTATAGAAAACCATTTTTATTTCTCATAAGGCTGTCCTGTAATGTACTTATATCTACTGGGGGATAACTGTGTTTCTCCATTGTGACTAATACTTTCTCACTGTCGTTTTGAATAAATCATCTCTGGTGCGTGAGAGGGAGATGAACAAACACTCTTGCCCCTGACCACATTCGGCTGCAGAAAGTGAGGCTATCTCCTTGTTCTGGTTGGAGTTTTTCTGCTGTTCTTCCTGCGTCTGAGTGGAAAGGTCACCGCTAACTCTTTATTCTGCTGTCCTTCGTGAGGCAGTTCTATACAGTGTTTTCCTCTTTTTTACAAAACCTTAAAGCACTGTCACTAACAACACTGCTGAATGGCAGAGGTGACCAGAACTGTTTTTTTAACAGCCTCTGGATTATGTTCAGGGAGAACTCAGTATTCCGCTGTGTGGAGTTAGCTCCGTAAATATATTTTTCAGCTTCTTGGGTTGTCCGTCTTACATGTTTTGTATTTATATATGTGTATATATACACAAATTATCATACATACAAAGGAAACAAGTGCTCATGAATTTACACAGGGCATGCCCACCATTAAAAGTCAAGTTCATCATGGAGGATGGAGGGGAGGCCACGAGGGCGAACCCCTGAAGCCGCTCAAAGACTTCTTAACGAGCTGGAAGTTGCCACTGTTTTCCAGCTAAATCTCCACTGTTCAGTCCCGGCAATGTCATCCACCTCGGGCGGTGAGGAAAATGCCTTCCACACAGAAATAAAAAGAAATCAGAGTATGTGTGCCCTCAGTTTTGTTTATCCCATGTACAAGTCTGTGCAAGCTCCTCAACCAGTTCACCTGCTAAGCTGTTTTCAGTTTTCGTAGGAGGGGGAGACAAAGTGAGGGAAGAGTAGGTGGTAAACCGGCCACAGCTGTGCAGAAGAGGAGCGTCACCAACGTGGGGCTCATTGATCAAACAGGGGATTAGTCTGGTTTCACATCCTTGGCACCACGTGTTTTTATCTGGGTGGATATCCTTCCTGTGGCTCCAGGTAATCCAGTCGGTAGCCGTGGATGTAATAGTTTTAGTCCGTCCGATGGGAAGAGAAAGGGTGGGGGAAGAGCCTGGCGCTCAGCCCTGCAACGGGAGCTCGCTGTTAGGTCCTGGGATGAATCTGCAAAAACAGGAGGAAGAGGAGAGGGGAGAAAACACACATACACTTAGATTGAACAAAGGCATACAAGTGTGTGAGGATTAGACCCCGAGGAATTGCTTCGTTCGCGTGTTTCAAAAACAAGGGGAGGCTTTTGAGCCATGGAGGCTTTGTACGGCGTCGTCTCACCTCCCGGTTGATGCTGCGGCTTAAAGGAGACAGCTTATATGCGTGGAAAACATGCAGAAAACTGAAGTGTTTGGCATCTCTGGGTATGCTAGAATAAACCAGCAAAAGTCTTTGTTCAAAAATGGTGTGTTTTCATGCTGTGTATGTCGACTTCACTGTATACTTTAGCACCCTTTTACTAAAAATATAATTTTTGGCTTTATCTCAACCATTCTAGTGACCCCTCTCCCCAAACCTGCTCGGTCACCTTCATTCAGACCGCTTGATGGTTTTCCTGCACCCTGATGGAAAAACTCTGGGTCTTTCTCAGTCGGTTCAGGGCCCCTGCTGTGGAGTCTGAGCTGCCCCTCCGTGACGTTCAGGGCCTCTTATTCAGCCTCATTCCTGGACAGTTTTCAATAGAACATCATGCAGCCTTGAGACTGCTATTGAACGTCCTGCTCAACTTTATGCTCGGTATAAAAAAAAAGAACTGTGTGCATGATGTCTGCAGCTGTCAAAGTTGCCGAGTTCTTGATCTGTTTCTAACTGTTGCAACAATAACACGTACCTGCACATCTTCCCAGCAAATTTACTGCTTTATGATTTCACGGTGAAGAAATCGCAGCTCCCTTGCACACCGTGAGTCCAATTAGAAAGCCCATAATCCCTTTTGCCAACAAAATTCAATCATGACATTTACAGCAGTCATAGCAGGTGGTAGCCAGGTGTGTGGATATGATTGTGGAGGGTTCTGGTTCAGACTCTGTAATTTGTAGCACACTGTCTCAGAGCTGCCGGGAGTTTGGCAGAGAATAGGGGAAGTTAACATGATTTTTTTTTTTTTTTAAAACAGAGTTTCTGTTCTATTCTTTTCTATTCTATATTGTGATGCTGCTCAATGTCATATGACCATTATGTGTTAGAAACCATTAAGCATATAGCTATACACTATAAGCAGTGTTGGGAGTAATGCGTTACTGTAACGCCACTACTTTTGCAGCAACGTGCTGTGTAACGAAATTACTGTTTAAAAATTCAGTAATGCATTACAGTTACTGAAATTTGATCAGATGTGTTACTCGCGTTACTCGTTTTATTAATATGTATAGATATCTTTAGTACAAATAAATACAAACTGACCCTACGTAGCTGACGCAGGCGTCAGTCATCGTAACCTGTTGCAAAGAGCCTGTTTACTACTGAGCAAAGGAAAAGATGAAGCTACTTTGTTTTTGTGGAAATAGATTATTTTTCCTTTGTCACGGTTAAAGACAAAAGCATATTGGTGGGTTGCAAGCTAAATGCGGTTGAGACCTACTACAATCTTCAGAAGCGCCTGAGAACAGCAACAAGGTCCTACAAAATTAGTGCTATGCTATGCTAACACTATGTTAGTGGATTTATGATATCTGAACACCCACAGCTAGATTTTGAGCACAGGTATGCATCTGGACAGTTTGTGACCCAGCAAGAATTAAACCGACTGATTGCCAGATACGTCGTTACAGAATGAAGACCTGATAACAGTCATTTTCCATCAGACAGCTGAGACTGTGATCCACTGGAATTAAAACACATTTACTTGCTACCTGGATAAAGATTATTAAAAAATGGATTTGATCTCCAAAAGGACTGGATCATGTCTCTGTCACAGCAGACATGGACATTTTCTTTGGATCACTGCACATCGGATTAAATCCATAATATAAAGGTAGGATAAACACTGACAGCTTTATGCAGTGTTGCCAACTCATGCTTTGGAGGGATTCTCTCTCTTTTTCCTTCTCTCTCACTCCACAAACCCTATTTCTCACTCCAAAATGAGGAAATTATTGGCAATTTTGTGTTGATTTTCTTGAGATCTTTCCCACAATAAGAGCTCTCAAGGGAGGATAAAGCAGACTGAACATGTTCTACAAGCTCTATCTGAAACAGTCTGTTTTCAGTCTGACATTAATAAGCCTGTAATGTATCCATTAATCAAATTATCTTGCTATGTGTGCAAGATGATTTAAGTATGCATTTAAAAGTAAAGTAAAAGTTACTTTTCCTAGTAAGTAGTTACTTTAATCATGCAGTAATTGGTAAAGTAATTCAGTTACTTTTGAAAAGAAGTAACTAGTAACTGTAATTAGTTACTATTTTTAGTAACTTGCCCAACACTTACTCTAAGTGACTGTATGCTTACTGAAAGGCTTTTTAAAGAGTTAGTCATATTTTCTTTCCTCCTGTTGGAAACACGGAGTGTTTAAACACGGTGTGGTTTACCACTGTCACCTCACAGCTAGAAGGTTTCCAGTTTGAAACTTTGTCGAGTGTGTGTTGTAGGTCCCGTAGGATTCCAGGCCTTGCAAAGGTCAGTCATTGATTCTGACTTTCCTTTGGCAGTCTGCATGCTATAAATGAGGTTCGGTGCGCAGAGATAAAAGAAAAAAGTGATTTGTTAGACTGGAGATTCCTGTTCATGAGTAAATGTAGAACATATGTCAAGAGACAGTTTTGGTCCAGGAGCAGATCTTGAAAGTTATTTTTAATACTCAAAACTTCTGCAACATCTGTCCTCTATGATACTTTTACATCTACTGATAACATAAGAAAAATTCATGCGAACGGATACAGTGTTAGGGCCGTAATTTGCCTTTATTCAGAGTACTTAGATTGCATTTATGGAGTAATGGATAATGGAACACATTAGTTCTGTGATTAAAGTAATATCTTGTTTTACTTTTTCAACTAAGAACTCCCTTAGTTTTTAAAATAGTCTAAAAATCAGTGTTTCTGTTTTCATCTACCTCACTGTATGAAGGTGTTTCAGAAACATTGCAGAAACATTTGCTTTTTACAATTTTTTATTTTATTTTACTTTTTGGCCAGGGTGATGATCGATGTCACTGTTAGCTGGTAGGTGATTTATTATTTTTTTTAACAAGGTGAACAGTGGTGATGGGGTATTCAAAAATTTAGCATAAAGTACAAATGTATAAAAGTGTAAACCAAGTATGAATTTGTGAGAATAATGGTGCAGAAATATTACAAAAAGATGCTAATTAACTATTAAAAAGTGACTTCTGGTTATGGCTGCCACGTAAGACGGACGTGTTTCACTCTGCTCTGCTCCTGGAGAAAAAAATCGGCAAATAACTCTCTCATTTGGGACAGAACGTATCCCAGCGTTTGGGCGAGGATATGTCGGCGAAGCCTAAGGCTGGAAAACCAGGTAAAGGAAAAAGCGAGCCGCCGAAACAGTCCAAATTAACGGACTTTCAGGTCTGTGACGCAGCAAACAAAACTCCATATATGGCGGAGGAGGCTGGCAACGGTGCGATATCTGCGGGGAATGGCGCAGATGCGCTGATGGCTGCCATGAGTTCAATGAGAGCGGACTTTTCCTCTAGATTTGATGGGATTATGACAGCGTTGGAAGGAATAAGAAAGGAATTGGGTGACTGTGTAGAACGAACGGCGCAGATGGAGCTCCGTCTCGCTAGTGCTGAAGATGACGTCACCCGTCTTCAATTAAAGGTGCGCACTTTGGAAAAAAAAAATAAATGTCTAGAAGATAATATTTTGGATTTGGAATCTCGGTCGAGACAGAATAACTTGAGGCTGGTGGGTCTTCCAGAGGAATCAGAAGGTCGGGACGTATATTCCTTTCTGGAAAAGTGGATTCCGGAGGTGCTGGGCAGCGAGGAGTTGCAATCAGCAGTGGTTCTGGAAAAAGCACATCGTATTGGCCCACGGAGAGATAAGGGACCGCCGAGGACCTTAATTATGAAGTTTCTTAGCAACAGAGACAGGATGAAGATCTTCAACGCTGCACGAGCTAAAGGAGAGATTAAACACCAGGATCAGCAGGTGCGGTTCTACCCAGATTTGGCCACAGGAATCCAACAATTGAGGAAGCAGTTTGATCCCATACGTAAGGAGCTGCGCAACCTTGGGATTCGTCATGGTGTAATCTATCCTGCGAGACTGTTGACCACGTATGAGGGCAGAACCCACATCTTCAAGACCCCAGAGGAGGCGCAGGAGTTCATCAAGAAGATCAAAGAAGAAGAAGAGACTGGTGGGAGCTAAGCATGAACAAAATATAAGGTAGAATAATTAAGCATTTGCACAGGCATCTGACTGACTTGAAGTAAACAGCAAGTTTACAAAATATAGATTGTATTATATATTAAAAAAAAAACAAAAACAAAACAAACAAAAAAAACTATGATGTACAAAGTTGTTAAAAATTTTGGAGTTAAGTTGGAAAACTACAGAGGAGAGTTAATGTTACGTCATTAAAAGCAGTAGAGTTAGGGTGATTGGGAGGATGAAGAAGGAGTGGCTTAGGCTGTTCCCCGTGGATGTGGAACGGTCGATGGCTATATCGGGAGACGGAATTTTTCTTTTGATTTTGGGGGGTTCGCCACAAGTGTGGGAAGGGGGAATTTGTTTGTGTGTAGTTTGTAGGATGAATGTTCAACCACTCATGTTTTTGCTTCTCTGTATGAGCATGTTTACACTGCAAGGTAATCCCAAACTCTCTATTGATCATAAACCAAAGTGTTAATCTTAATTTAACTTCATGGAATTGCAGAGGTCTACAAAATTTAAAAAAACTTAAACAAGTTATGAATAAAATAAAAGACATGGGTTCAAAAATTGTGTTTTTACAAGAAACTCATCTAATAGAGGAGGATATAAAAAGAATTAGGAGTAGATGGCAAGGAAGTGTATTCACCTCATCATTTTCATCCCGGGCCAGGGGAGTTATGACTCTCATACATAAATCAGTCCCTTTTCAAGTGAAAAATGTAATTGGAGACAAACTTGGAAGATATGTAATCATTCAAGGTTCTTTGCTATTAGAAAATATAAATCTTGTGAACTTATATGGTCCCAATATAGATGATCAAAAGTTCTTTGCTAATTTATTTCTTATTTTATCATCACTTACAGGGCAACATATAATAGCAGGGGATTTTAATTGTACATTGAATCCAGGTATAGATAGATCAACAGGACTGGATTGTACGCACAATGGATGTAGGATGACTATTAATCATTTTATGAAAGAATTGAGATTGTTAGATATATGGAGAGAAATGAAACCACAAGTTAAAGCCTATTCTTGTTATTCCAGTACCTACAAGACATTCTCACGTATTGATTATTTTTTGATTTCCACAGAATTAAGATCCAAGATTCAAAACTGCTTTTATGATAACATCGTGATCTCTGATCATGCACCCTGTTGTCTAATAAATGTAGATAAAAAATTGACAAAGGAATCAGGTAGATGGCAATTTCAGCATAAATGGCTTCAGGATGAGGAATTTGTCAAGTATATAGAAAAACAGATAGACGAGTACTTTGACATCAATACTACACAAACATCAGCATGTGTAAAGTGGGAAGCTTTCAAAGCTTTTATTAGGGGACATATTATTAGTTATACAGGATCAAAATCTAAGAAGACTCGAGAGGAGAGAGCTAAATTGGAACATAAAATGAAAAGTCTTCAGGAAAAAGTGTATGCAGGAAGTGATCCAAGGTTGGAGAATGAATTACTGATTTTGAGAGCTGAATACGACAAAAAATCAGCGAATAGAGCTGCCTCGAGTCTTCTAAGATTGAAACAATCTTTTTATGAACAAGGTGAAAAATCAGGAAAATTATTGGCATGGCAGATTAAACAATTAGAAATTAAAACACCAATTACTAGTATTATAAGTAAAGGACAGGTAGTTATAGATCCTTTAGAAATTAACAGAGCCTTTAGAGATTACTATGAAAAATTATATGATACTAAAAATGAATTTGATTTAACAAAACTAAATGGGTTTTTGAACGAACTATCTATACCGTGTATTCCAAATGAAAACAGGGAGATATTGGAGTCTAAAATTAGTCAAGAAGAAGTTGGGCTAGCCACTGATAATATGAAATCAGGAAAAAGTGCAGGACCAGATGGTCTTCCAGTTGACCTTTATAAGAAATTTAAGAATAAATTAATAAAACCTTTTTTGGAAATGGTTTTAGAAGCATTTCAAAATAATAATTTACCATCATACATAAATAATGCCTTAATTATACTGCTGCCAAAACCAGGTAAGCCCTCTAATAAATGTGAAAATATGAGACCAATAAGCCTATTAAACGCCGACCTTAAGATAATCTGTAAAATTTTAGCAAGACGAATACAAGAAATTTTACCAAATATTATTAATCGAGATCAGAATGGCTTTATAAAGGGAAGACAAGGCTTCCATAATGTAAGAAGACTATTTAATATTATTTATTTTAATAAAGAAGCACCGGATACAGCTCTCCTATCACTGGACGCCGAAAAGGCCTTTGATAGAGTTGAATGGCCCTTTCTTTTTGAAGTCCTACAAAGGTTTGGACTTGGAAATAATTTCATAAAATGGGTTCAAATAATATACAATAATGCTACAGCAGAAATCCTAACAAATAACAATATTTCAAAACCAATAAAAATCAATAGAGGATGTCGACAAGGCTGTCCACTTTCACCTTTACTGTTTACTATGGCAATTGAACCTTTAGCGATAGCGATACGTTTACATTCACAAATATATGGAATTAAAGTTGGACCAACAGAACATAAAATCTCCCTGTACGCCGATGACATAATTTTGTTTATGTCGAATCTAAAAAAATCAATTCCAACCTTGTTGAATTTAATAAAGAATTTTGGGGAAATATCAGGATATAAAATAAATAAAACTAAATCTTCAATATTAATGCTAAATGAGACCCAGAGAAATTACCCAGCCCCTGAGGTAAATCAATTCAATGTTGTAAATCAGTTTAAATATTTAGGAATCCAAATTGTGCCTAAGCTAGAATCAGTCGCCAGCGTCAACTATGAAGCCTTAATGTCAGATATCAATGAGTTAACTCAGAGATGGATGTCACTACCAATGTCGATGATCGGGAGAATCAATATACTTAAAAGTAATATTTTACCTAAAATACTTTATTTATTTCAATACATTCCCTTATCACCACCTTTAGATTTATTCTCAAGAATAAAAAAAAAGTTAGTGGAATTTATATGGAACAACAGGAGGGCTAGATTACGTCTGTCTTTATTATATTTACCATTTGATCGTGGAGGTCTGAAATGTCCAAATTTTATGTTGTATTATTGGTCGGCACAACTGAGGTCTATGACATATTATTTTTCATCAAATGATCTCCCTCACTGGACTGAAATGGAATCATACAATTTACCTTTACCTCTTCCCATATTCATATACTCAGATTCGGCAAAAAAATTACAAAAACAAGTTAAAAATCCATTTGTAAAGCATATGATCAAAATATGGTGTGAAGCTAAAAACTATTTAAAAGAACCACAGTTACTGTCACAATTTAGTCCAATATGGGGTAATCAATATTTTAAACCAGGGAGAGCGGACGCTGTATTTAAAGTATGGAATTTAAAAGGGATACAAAAGATTCAGGATTTATAT
Organism: Pholidichthys leucotaenia; assembly: GCA_020510985.1. Taxonomy (NCBI): domain Eukaryota; kingdom Metazoa; phylum Chordata; class Actinopteri; order Cichliformes; family Pholidichthyidae; genus Pholidichthys; species Pholidichthys leucotaenia. Next base: position 181,978,851 of record CM035837.1, on the reverse strand, counting down.
TTGCCATGTGCAGATAACAATGTCTTTTGAAGAGCTGAGGATCAAATTTAATCTCAATAGAACACATTTTTTAAAATATCTTCAACTTAGAAACTTTATTCGATCAAATCAAAATAAAGCTCTCACTCGACCTATTTATTCATCCTTGGAAAAAATGATGATGAAAGATAGTAAAAGAAAGGGTATTATTTCAGAGTTTTATAACTCATTGACACTATCTTCAAGTGAAAATTCACTGAAAAGATTAAACTACTGGAAAGAAGATCTGCAAACTGAAATTTCAGAGGAACAATGGGAATTGGCTTGTACAGAAGCTCAAACCAAATCAATAAATGTACGCCTTAAATTGATACATTTCAAATGGTTAATGCGGATGTATGTTACACCAGAGGAGTTAAATAAATATAACAAAAATATACCAGATACATGCACAAAATGCATGGAAAGTAAAGGAACTCTATTTCATTGTGTATGGGAATGTAGATTAATAAGAATGTTTTGGGAAGAGGTGAGGGTAACAATTGAAAAAATAATCTCAAAACAAAGGCAAAGCTGTCGATTTACCAGTCAATCTACGTTCCTACTCTCACCTATGGTCACGAGCTTTGGGTAATGACCGAAAGAACGAGATCGCGGATACAAGCGGCTGAAATGAGCTTTCTCCGTAGGATTGCTGGACTCACCCTCAGAGATAGGGTGAGGAGCTCAGTCATCCGGGAGAGGCTCAGAGTAGAACCGCTGCTCCTCCACATTGAAAGGAGTCAGTTGAGGTGGTATGGGCATCTGATTAGGATGCCTCCTGGACGCCTCCCACTTGAGGTGTTTCAGGCACGTCCCACTGGGAGGAGACCCCGGGGCAGACCCAGGACTCGGTGGAGAGACTATGTCTCCCAGCTAGTCTGGGAACGCCTTGGTATCCCCTCTGAAGAGCTGGAGCAGGTGGCTGGGGAGAGGGAAGTCTGGGCTTCTCTGCTTGAACTGCTGCCTCCGCGACCCGGACCTCCGGAAAAGCGGTAGAAGATGGTTGGATGGATGGATGAAATCTCAAAACAAATCATATTGAATCCTAAATTGTTTTTGTTGGGTCTGTACCCAGAAAAGCATAATTTTAATAAAAGTGAAAGAACATTCATAGACCTCAGTTTGCTTAATGCCAAAAAATGTATTGCACTATTATGGAAAAAGACTCATAGACCAGATGTGACTCAGTGGTTAAGACAGATGTTAACAAACCTTCCATTAGAAAGAATAACATATATACTGAAATCAAAGGAAATTGTGTTTGAGAATATATGGAGACCTTTTATTGATTATGTAAAAAATTTAAACATAACTTTTGAAGAAGAAGGTGAATGATGTGTGTGGACCTTGTAAATTCCAAACTGGTGAACATGGTATGTGTACTTGTGTGTTGGATTGTCTAGACTAAACAGAGGAGCATTGTTGAGGATTTGATTTTGCTGGTGGTTGTTGGTGTTTTTAGTGCATCCTTTTTTTCTTTTTTTTTTTGTGGTACTTTGGTGTTAGTGTTTGATTGTTTGTATCATGTTTGTTGAGGAAAAGAGGGGAGGTTCGGTGGAGATATTGTGGAAAAAAAAACTATTAAAAAGTAACAAATTTATAAGAAACAAAATAGAAATTGTGAGGAGAAAACATTTCTAAAAAAATCTAAAATTCACAAGAATAGACTTTTTTCTCTCATAAATTTACTATTTTCTTGGCAATTTGTGACATTTTTCTCATAAACATTCTTCAAAGTTTGTAACTTTTTCTGGCAAACTTGTGACTTTTCCAATAAATTTAGTATTTTTTTCATATAAATATGCCACTTTTTGTGATGAATTAATTTTTTCCAACACAAATCTATATCTATATACACAGTTTTAAAACTTTCTATTAAATTTTTGACATTTTCTTCTACATTTACTATATTCTCACCCGTTTGTGACATTTTCCTGTGGGAAAATCATTCAAAATCCACACATGACTCATGAAAGTACAATTTGTGGAAAAAAGCTAATTGAGAGCATGTAGTAAATATCACTCATTACTACGTTATCTTTGAAATCTTTATGGGGATGAAATGGGGGGGGATAACAGGTGCTTTTGGGTCATTTTGCTAACACGGGGGATGGCATGCCCCCTCATCCCCCCCCCCTCATCCCCACACTGCTGTTAGCTGCTGAAGGGCTCAGCTCAGCATCTAACAAAGCTGGTGAAAGCTACAGGAGGAGAACGCTGCTGCCGCTCCTGAACTCGAGTGGTGAGCTTTTAATTTGGCTGAAGTGTCACTGTGACGGAGATTAGCTTGTTGCTGGTTAGGAGGCAGGTGAGATGCTTCCATGGTGACGCTAACGTCAACTCTTTATGCAGTTGGGTAAATAAAACCCATTCAGTGGCCCACTTTCAGCGCGCTACATCCTCTCATCGTAAATGAGTGTTTATTATGGACTGCTACAAAATACTCTAATGCCTTAGTTTTCCCAACTGGCAATGAGGTAACATAATTACTTATTGTAGCAGTAAACTGGTAACATTACACGTTACTTTAAATATTAATGTTTCCCAGGCAGCACTGTACACACCCTCCCAGCACAAATTGGTTGAAACAGTGTTGAAACGATGGCTTTGCCAGCCGTCTAAAAAATGTATGGATTTGGTTGAAAAGCTGCTTTTTTGTTTTTTTAAATGCTTATATAGTCACCACCACCCTGATCCTTTCTGAGTTGCGTGTGCCACCTACACCGGTCCATCACAGCACCTGCTGTTCCCAAGCAGGCTCCCATACAAGCGCTAACCAAGGTAGACGCCGCTTAGCTTTCAAGGTCAGGGGTATCTGGGGGACACCCAGAGCCCAAGATGTGGACATCAATACAAAGACACAACATAGAGAGAAATTTGTAGAACGTACTTGTATTCCCGTAGTGCTTTTTAAGTGAACAGCACAAGCGCTGCTTTCAGATTGTTCCAGATATTACTGTATGTAACAAGCATTATGCCAAATGTCGGACTTAAAAAAAAATGTTAAAATTTTCATTTTTATAAAGCACTTTTAACAAAGGCTCCCAGTGGTTGAAAAAGTGTATCTGACTTCTGAGAGACAGACCCCATCACCATCACCAAATGCCAAAAACTAATTTGAGGATAAATTTGGGCCAAATCCTGCAGCCTAAACAGCCCAATTATTGGACTATTTCTTACCCAGTTTTCACCAACTTATTTTCTGATTAAATATGGTCTGTGGTACCAGCCTTTTGTTTTTCTTATTAAAGACAAGGAGTAAAAGGAGATGTTTTTACCTTTACGTTTTTCAACTGTCCACTGCAGTCTGTGGTAGACGGACTAACACAGCCCAATTTTCAGCATCTATTTCTGGGTTAAATATGGTTCATATTAGATGAACTAACAGCCCAATTTTCAGCATTTATTTCTGGGATAAATTAAGGCTTGGACCGATGGACCTGATTTAGCCCCAAATACAACGTCTAAATTAGAGCTTGTGCTGGGGGGTAACATCAGTAAAACAATGTATTTGCTCATTTTAAAGTCAGGTGTAAATGCTGAGACTTAAGGGTGAGGGTGTAAATCAGGAATAATGATGATTATGATAAGAGCAGTGTTGTCAATAATAATAACAATTACTAATATTCTGTTTGCATTTTGATTCCAGTCAGTACTGGATCTTCGATCTTTCTATTATTGATGTAACTAAGGAGAAAGATTACAAATCCTCTACAGGGTTTTGTGTGGAAAACTCTCTGCGTCTTTTTATTAGGACACACACACACTCTTGTTCTCGTCACAGTGTCTTTTCCCCTTGATCTTTAAACACAGTTCTCCTCTGGGCTCATCTGCCCTGAATTTGCATCTCTATCATCTGCTGTCTGGTGACATATCACAATTACCTGGAACAGAACAAGAGCAGTAACAGGTTACGCGGCTGAGAACCATGGTACCTCAGACACAACCCACCAGAGGTTTGTTAGAGGCTGAGGAGAGGCCGTATGCAAATGTCATTTCAACTCACATGTATGCCAGTGTGACTAAAAGTGTGGTTTTTTTGCCCTCTTCAAATGAAAAGTGCTGCAGGTAGCAGTGGATTGCTCAAGGATTTCCTGCCTGTCCCATCTTTGCTGTGAGCTCAGGCTTCTGCATTCTAATTTGCTGGCTGCATTAAATCGCAATTTACTCAGACTTTGGTTAGTAAAAGAAGCCAAGGACAATTGCCTGAGCAAAAGAATTTAGTGCAAACATAGCCTACCCCCCCCCTCCCCCGTTTAGTGCCGAAGAAATCAATCATGCCAGCACAGAAACATCTCTAAAGAGCACCCTCTAAAAACAGAAGACTCCAGACAACAAAATACGTCAAGATCCATTTAATGTGACATTGACAATGGAAAAAAAAAAAAGAAAAGAAAGCCATTATAAATTAATCAGTGGCACTTGGCGTGAACTCCTTCACTGTAAATGTGCATAAATATGCCATGAGGATGACAATCTGGACACTTCTGACAGTCTAAACTGAATCTGTCAAGTTAGGATATCATACTTTAGAGCAAATGACTTCATTTCGCGTCTCAAACTAAAAACTCTTTACCATTTCTGATCTGTCTGCTTGCCATCGTGATGACATAAATGAGGAGGTGGAGAGCTGTCAAGCCCAGGGACGAAACAAATGACTCCTGGGTGAAGTTGGACTGTGCCTGGTCCTTTGGAGTTCATTTTGATCAACTGCAGAGTGCGGTCGCTCTATTTGACAAATTAGACGGTGAAGCATCTGCTGGCAGGTCACTTTTGCTCTCAGACTAGCTCACAGATGGGCCACATCCTGTCACACTGTGTTATTTTGCAGGAAAAAAGTGCCCTCTGCTCCTTTTAATAAGGGACATGTGGCACGCTGAACAGCAAGTAAATCATGTCAGAGCCTCTGTAGAGGAAACACGCTGTAAAGTGTGAAAGGAGGTGGTGAAGAGGGGCTGAGTCACTTTAATCCAATGCCTTGCACTCAATAGCTGAACTGCAGTACAGTTAGCCTGTAAAAACAACTATTGTGCATGGAAATGGAGTCATGTTGCAGAGTGAAATCCCAATGAAAAAAGTAAATGTGGAATGCCTGATCAAGGGTCGCTTTAATTACATTCATCCCTGTATGCAGACAATATATTTATATTTACTCGAGCACACTAACAATGAAGTTATCAAATCAGCATTTTGCTTCCCCCACCATCCTTTAAAGGGGAGCAGCCTGGGAGAGGGAGAACATGTTTATTTATGACAGCCTCTCTCTCTCATTCTGCCGGTCTCTCTCAAGGTGTGTAATTGTTTGGTGGGAGCAGAAATGGATTGATCTATTTAGCCAGTGGAGCGGGTAATGCAGATCTATGGTGGGCGAGTGTTTTGGAAGGTGCTCCCCAGCCTCGCTCTCACTGTGACTTCCACAAACAAAAGGGGCTGCCTTGTCTGCTGATACAGAACAGGCAATGAAGGCTTCCCTCTCTGAAAGACATAAAGAAAGAAAAGAAGACACATGGGCGTCAGGCACTGGCTTTGCTCAGCTTCTTACTTTGCCAATTTTTGTAAGGTGATGATGTCTATATGTGGCTGAATATGTTCATGTGCCTGCCTTGCTGACTCTTCGCGGTGACATAAATCCAGCAGGTGACATAAAAATGACTGAAAATAAAAGCAGTGGTGTGGTGTGGCTTGCCTGGCTTGTGACGGAAGAAATACAAATGAGGCAATTTGGCCCGAGAGGCAAGCGAATGAGGAATGTTGATTAAAAAAGAGAGCAGAGTGCAAGATAAAAGGCCTTTTCATGTAGCCTGTGGGCTATGCTGCGTGCTGATAGCTGCTTCAACAAGACCCTCAGAGAGGGATCAGGACATCAAGTGGCCTCTGATAAGAAGCCACACAACGGAACGGGAAGTGGCCTGCCCGGCAGCCTCGGTTGTGCACACTCGTGCGCACAAGCAAACACAGACACATCGAGCACAACAAACGTGTGCGCGCATGCACAACTAGGAGCAAAACAGAGAGAGAGGACCAAGTAGCATGTCACAGATTAGTGCCTAATGGGATTGGCAGACCGGTGCAAGGCACTGTAATCAAACCCACACAGTGGCCAGCAGCAAAAAAAAACAAAACCAAAAAAAAAAAATGGGACATGGAACAAAGAAGGCAATGAAAGGAAGAAGGAACCGACCTGCCATGACACTCTGATCACAGACAGCAGGGACTTTATACGGGGTGGACCTCGGTTTGTGTGTGGATTTCCACAATGATCCAGTCACAATATGCAGCATGTAAAGCAGGGGTCCCCAACCCGGGGCTCCTGGAATGTTCAGGTTTCTGTGGGGAATCTTCTCATTCCACTTCTTAATCGGTCCAGAGATTTGCAGATAATTTGCTGCTGTTGTGCATGGGTGCCTCCAGAACACCTGCACAACAATGACGAATTATTTGCAAGTCTTTGGACCAATTAAGAAATGAAATTGGAACGTTTCAGGAGCCCCAGATTGGAGACCCCTGATGTAAAGTATACGTATGCTTACCCTATGGTACACTTAACATTTTAGTCAGACATGAGCCGCCATTTTTGTGAAAATGACATGGATGTACTTGATATTTATGCGCACACCGCCTCTGCTAGGTGATAAATATTTACAGTGGGTGGCAGTGCGATCAGCATTTGTGTCACGCCTGCTTAGTCATGCACAGCATGTAAACACACACTTGATTATTTCACACTGAGTGTTTGGGTTAATGGGAAGTCATTGAACACGAGTTGGTCCCACTCCAACCGCCCAACACTCAAGTGTGTACAGTGGTGTGTGAGCGTGTGTGTGTGTGTGAGTGAGAGAGAGAGAAAGAGAGAGAGCGAAAGACAGAGAGAGAGATGGGAAAATGACAACAAAAAAATTACAGCATCTTAAGAAAAAGACTAACCTTTACAGAAGCAAGAATGCAGCTCAATTTCTGTTGATGCATCCTCTGCATTTTGCTTCCGGAAGCTAAAAAGGGGAGTATGGCTGGGTGTTCTGCAAAGAGAGGGTCAAGAAAAAAGGACACGTGTATATTGGGTAAAAAAAAAAAAAGAAAAAAAAAACAGCTGCAGGCCTGAACTTTTTCCCCCTCTTAAGATTGTTTTTTAATTAAACAAAAGCCATTCAAATGTATCACATTCTTTCATTGCATGTGTAGGAAATTAACAAATGCAATGAATGAATCATAAAAGAGTAACCATAAAAACTCGAAAGCTACAGGAGATAATATTCATTTTGCTTTAATTTATTTAAAAAATGCAAAGGGCAGGATTAAGAATAAGAGATGCATTCTTTAAAGTGAACCAAATACTGCATCTTACCTTGACAGGCCCGCAAGACCCCATTCGATCAACTTCCTTCTGAAATTTTTTAGCCTGCGGCAGCTGTGAAGGGGCCCCAAGTGAAAGCTTTATGTCTATCTGCTGGCTTATAAATCTAGTGACCAACCTTGGGAAGCCCCATGACGTCTAACCTTCACTGGCTGCTCCCCGTTCCCCTACCATCACATTAGTCCTTGCCTCTATTCAAAGTCATTGTCACCGAGCACGACGGAGTGAGGGAGGGAGGGAGGAGGGTCAATTAAGTGCGTTCAAATCAGGTGATCAACCTGTCACTGTGCTGGACGGTAGCCTTCGAGGACTTAACTTCCTTCATTATTTTTACATGCTGCATTCAGAGTCCACTTACAGAGAACATCATGCCATTTATATGGCATGATGCCATTTATATGGCATGATGGTCATATATTTTTTCCCTGAGAGGATTTCGGACAGAGGCAGAGCCTACATTTTTGTTTACAGCCTGCTTTAGTTTTTTGCTTTGTTGTTAAAATTTGTTTGCACTGAACAGACTGAACTTTGAGGGATACATTTCTGGAGTGCGGTTTGTTAACCTATTGTTCAGTTGTGGCAAAAGTAATTGGAAAACACTGTGTATAAAGCATTTTAATAAAGTACAATATAGCTTATCAATTTTTCTTCTGATTCTCTAAATTCAAGTTGCCAAGACATACTGCAGACTTGAAGTGGCACATGTAGGAGTGAGTAGCTCTAAGGGTGCACACTGATTACTTGCAGTACAAGCAGAGGTATTGAACATGCAGAAAAGCATCTATGTATGTATTGCAACCGTAGACGCAGGCATGCAAGAATATAAAGTCTATGTGTGTGAGGTCTCACCCTTGTGGTCTTGATTTTGTTCCCAGAGGAGCACATCCATCCAGAGTTGTCGGGCAGAGTCTTGCACTCCTCTCCCTCCAGACATGGTTCCATCTCGCACCACCATTTCCCAATTACAATTGAAGCTGAGGAAGTAAGCACACATTCACAAAGAGGCACATTAGCTTGACGCACAGACACGCTGAGTCAAGTGCTGACCAAAGTGCTGTATACATTTTAAAAGCAGTGGTGATAGATACGACAGAGGACAGAATAAGAACATGAAAAGACATAACAGGAAGACACATTATCACAAGAATTAAAATTCAAAGTGGTCAGAGAAGCTCTGAGAGAAAATGTGGGTTTAGAGCCTTGATTTAAAAGTCTTTCAAAGATGTGGACTTCACAAAGAGTGGTAGGCTAGTCCAGAATTTGGGGATGGCTACTATGAAGGCACCACCTTACTGGTTCAAGTCATTCCCTGCCCTTGGCCACTCAATACCAATATTGTACACTCTTCCCTTATCTCTAGTTCTGCTCCTTCACTCCTCAAAACTGTATTAATTACTCCAATCCACCTTATCCCTGAGGGTGATGCTATAGAAATGATTATGGGGGCAACTTCCGGTTTCGGCTGAAGAAGTGTTAAATCAGTTAGCAAGAGTGGAGCAGTAGGCCATTTAAAATAGCATTTTTAAAGGTTTTTCAAATTCATTTTAATGTATAGTCCACATACGTGTTTTGCACTCAAGTGACAGCTACAGTGGTGTGAAAAAGTGTTTGCCCCCTTCCTGATTTCTCATTTTTTTTTGTATGTTTGTCACACTTACACTACCGTTCAAAAGTTTGGGGTCACCCAGACAATTATTTTGTGTTTTCCATGAAAAGTCACACTTATTTACCACCATGAGTTGTAAAATGAATAGAAAATATAGTCAAGACATTGACAAGGTTAGAAATAATGATTTGTATTTGAAATAATAATTTTTTACAGATACTCAACCTGCTCAAAGGAAGGTCAGTTTTATAGCTTCTCTAATCAGCTAAACTGTTTTCAGCTGTGCTAACATGATTGCACAAGGGTTTTCTAATCATCCATTAGCCTTCTGACGCAATGAGCAAACACATTGTACCATTAGAACACTGGAGTGATAGTTGCTGGAAATGGGCCTCTATTCACCTATGTAGATATTGCACCAAAAACCAGACATTTGCAGCTAGAATAGTCATTTACCACATTAGCAATGTATATTAGATATTAGAGTGTATTTCTGATTAGTTTAAAGTTATCTTCATTGAAAAAAACAGTGCTTTTCTTTCAAAAATAAGGAAATTTCTAAGTGACCCCAAACTTTTGAATGGTAGTATAGATGTTTCAGATCATCCAACAAATTTAAATATGAGACAAAGATAACACAAGTAAACACAAAATGCAGTTTTTAAATTAAGGTGTTTATTATTAAGGGTAAAAAAAAAAAAAATCCAAACCTACATGGCCCTGTGTGAAAAAGTGATTGCCCCCTAAACCTAATAACTGGCTGAGTCACCCTTAGCAGCAACAACTGCTCAAGTGTTTGTGATAACTGGCAATGAGTCTTTTACAGCGCTGTGGAGGAATTTTGGCCCACACATCTTTGCAGAATTGTTGTAATTCAGCCACACTGGAGGGTTTTCGAGCATGAGCCACCTTTTTAAGGTCATGCCACAGCATCTCAATCGGATTCAGGTCAGGACTTTGACTAGGCCACGCCAAAGTCTTCATTTTGCTTTTCTTAAGCCATTCAGAGGTGGACTTGCTGGTGTGTTTTGGATCATTGTCCTGCTGCAGAAACCAAGTGTGCTTCAGCTTGAGGTCACGAACAGATGGCTGGACATTCTCCCTCAAGATTTTTTGGTAGACAGCAGAATTCATGTGGTTCCATTTACCACAGCAAGTCTTCCAGGTCCTGAGGCAGCAAAACAGTTCTAGACCATCACACTACCACCACCATATTTTACTATTGATATGATGTTCCTTTTCTGAAATGCTGTGTTACTTTTACGCCAGATGTAATAGGACAAACACCTTCGAAAAAATTCAACTTTTATCTCGTCTGTCCACTGAGTATTTTCTCAAAAGTGTTGGGGATCATCAAGATGTTTTCTGGCAAAACTGAGACGAGCCTTTATGTTCTTTTGTTCTTTTTGCTCAGCAGTGGTTTTCATCTTGGAACTCTGCTGTTATGAATCCTCGTGTGCCATTACGCGGCGCACAGAGGACAGAATAAGAAGCCCATGAGCAGAGATTGATTTGTGCACTTTATTAACAAAAACCCCCAAACCTTGTCCAGTAAACAGTCCCACAATGACTGGAGAGTGAAAATGATGAGCTTAGGCCACCAGACATACAGGGACGCCACCTGGATGCTCTACAGCCCGAGAAGAGGAATGCCTAATGCCGCAGGGCTGCTGTCAGTACGGGGTGAAAGGCAAACATAGACTTACAGAGCTGGAGCGATCCAGGGCGGTCCGTGCAGTCTGGTGGATGAGAGAAAGAGGCAGGAACAGCCGCTTACACCAACAAACTAAAACAGTCATGAAGTGCAAGAGAAGACAAATTAGTCAGGCTGAAAATAAACGTAGGTAATGACAACTTACATTCACAGAGGTACACGCTGCAGTGAATGAAGCACATATAATGCTCCAGCGATCTCTCTCAACTCTCACAGCGTTAAAGTAATCGTAATATTAATGAGGAAAGAGACCATCGGTGTGAGGATGTGTGGGCTGGACATAACTGACAGCATGTGTGCATGAGTGAGTGTGTGAGCGTGTGAATGAGAATGAAGTGTGTGCGTGTACGTGTGTGAAACACCCATAATGCGGATCAGCTGGCGATACTCATAGGAGGAGGGGGCGTGCCCAAGCTGTCAGGGAGCAAGGACCCAAAGGACTCCCTGAAGTGCTTGATGGAAAATAAATAGGAAAGCGGGCCAAAAGCCACGAGTCAGAAATGGGTGTGGGACCACCAAACCCAGGTTCATGACACTCTGCCATGCAGGCCATTTTTGCCCAGTTTCTTTCTTATGGTGGAGTCATGAACACTAACCTTAACCCAGGCAAGTGAGGCCTGCAGTTCTTTGGATGTTGTTGTGGGGTCTTTTGTGACCTCTTGGATGAGTCGTCGCTGCTCATCCATCATGTTGTAGAACTTGTCTTTTACCTCTGGTGTGGCTGTCAGTGTTGGGGCATACACACTGACGAGGGTGACTGGGCCTTGAGTGGTGTTGAGGCGGAGGGTGAGGAGTCGTGCAGAGCCATTGCTGCCCGGTTCTACCATCTTCAGTAAGGTGTTCTTCACTGTGAAGCCCACTCCGTGTTCCCTGTGTTCATCACTGCCCTTTCCCTGCCAGTAGAATGTGTAGTCCTTCTCTCTCAGTGTGCCTGCGTCAGCCAACCGTGTTTCCAGGAGAGTGGCGATATCCACTCACAGTCTCTTCAGCTCATTATTGATGATGGCAGTCTTCCTGGTGTCGTTGATGTCCTTGAGGTTAGCAGCGAGTCCTGTCATCATAGTGCGGACGTTCCAAGTTCCCAATTTTAGAGTTGGTCTCTTTTGTTTTTTTGTCTTGCCTGGTGCGAAGGTTCTCAGCCTGCTGTTTGGACTTCTCCTCATCCCCATGCACCCAATGAGGAAAGCAAGCTGTGGCGGGACAACACCTTATTGGCTGGGGGCTGCCCAGTTTGAGGCGGGCGGTAGCTGTCCAGTGAGATCCGATGATCCCTCCCACCATCGGGAACAACCCCTGGCGCCGCGCTCTACGCCAATTGAGTGGTGGCTTATAACCGGTAACTGTCATTCCCCGTGTTTTGTCTACGCCAAAGGCAAAGCTGGAGTGTCCTCTCCAGTGATCCGGTGTTCTACCTTCCAGCGTTGGGCGTTGGTAGGATTCAAGCCTGGGCAGGAAGATATGGAGAACAAGATGTTGCCCATGCAGCATGTCCCCCCTCTCCACGTCACTGATGAATCCAAAGGAACAGCAGGGCTGCTACATTTTGGCACCAGTGCCGTCGCAGGAGCTGCCAGAACGATGTTGAGCACAACAGAGAACTGCCTTAGGGGCTCCGACTCCAGATTTTTCCTCAGAGTTGACTCCCGAAGCCTTTCCCGTAACCGGGTGTGCCGCAAGGCAGTGGAGGTTTGAAATCAGGGTTTACCTTCCCCTAGATGGGCTACCTTCCCAGGTTGACGAGCCACCACCTACCCGAAGCATCTGGTTTTAAGGCGCCAGAGAGCCGCCCTCGCCCCTTCTCCTATTAGTACAAGCAGTTCTGCCGGGCTTAGAGACTAAACCACACGGGCAGGCTAGGAGTTGGACTTAGTTGTCAGAGGCTTTTCGAGATGCACGCCATAAGGAGCATTTTATGAGCACTGGGAGCTTAACCCCAGTGCCGATCCTGGCTATGACAACCTTGGAACCATTTAAGTGTGACAAACAGAAAAAAAGAGAAATCAGGAGAGGGCAAGCACTTTTTCACACCACTGTAATTTCAGCACTTGTAGTTTTTGTATTTTTGAATGTTTTGGCATAGTTCTGGTACTTGTTACTGGTGTTCGTGGTTGTGCCATAGACTGTATAAATGGAAGCTTCTCACTGGCGATGGTCATGCACTGAAAACTAAACAGGACTGTTGGTGTGACTGGTGGTACAGACCCAACAGCACCAGGTATGTTTTCACTTGTATGAATGTCAAAGATCTGATGTTTATGCGTCATACACTACCGTTCAAAAGTTTGGGGTCACCCAGACAATTATTTTGTGTTTTCCATGAAAAGTCACACTTATTTACCACCATGAGTTGTAAAATGAATAGAAAATATAGTCAAGGTTAGAAATACTGATTTGTATTTGAAATAATAATTTTTTCCTTCAAACTTTGCTTTCGTCAAAGAATCCTCCATTTGCAGCAATTACAGCATTGCAGACCTAACATGATTGCACAAGGGTTTTCTAATCATCCATCAGCCTTCTGACGCAATGAGCAAACACATTGTACCATTAGAACACTGGAGTGATAGTTGCTGGAAATGGGCCTCTATACACCTATGTAGATATTGCACCAAAAACCAGACATTTGCAGCTACAATAGTCATTTACCACATTAGCAATGTATAGAGTGTATTTCTGATTAGTTTAAAGTTATCTTCATTGAAAAAAAGTGCTTTTCTTTCAAAAATAAGGAAATTTCTAAGTGACCCCAAACTTTTGAAAGGTAGTGTATATGTCACCAGATGCAAGGCTGCATGAAGTAAAATAAAATAAATAAAAAACAGTCACCGTTTGCTTCCTAAGTCTTAACGATTTAAGAAAGATATCAGATATAAGATGTTTTTTTGCATTCGTTGCAGTGCCTTGGAATGATATGGACTTGATATTAGCAGCTTCAGCATGCATTAATTTTTAAATTATCACAAAATACAGATCAATAAAATTTTGAACAATTGTCAGAAAATGTCTGTATGTGTTAAGTTAAATAACAAGCATTCGTAGCATGACGGCAGCATGAGCATTTTAATTTTGGGGTAACACAAGCAGCTGCAACTGACATTAAAACATCCAAGCATGGTGCTGTGGTTCTTTGTGGCTCTGACTAGATTCTATGTCTGCTCTGATTTAAATTTGATTATGTCCAACATCTTTTAACAAAATGCATCCGACTTTATTGCGGTGGAGACATTGATATATCTCAGAGTTTTTATTTGTTTACAGCGTTAGCATCTTAGCAGCGGAGCTAACTAACGGAGCTACTGTCTGCCAGGCCACTTTTTAAAGTCATGCTCCTATCCCTTGATAGTCGTGGGAAGTGGTATGATTATATTGCTCTTTTTGAGGCGCAAAAGGCCGTGTTCCCGCATTTTTGATGCCAAAGTCATTGTTTTTTAACAAGGAAAAGTGTCCCCTTTTCAGTGACAGCCACATGTTCTAAACTAGTACCAGAAGTTGCACCCATAATTCACACAAGGTATCATGGGGGCTAGGAATAAGGTGGATATAAAAAACTGGTTTAGACGCCAACACTTTTAAATAATTTCAGACCATTTTTGAACTTGTCATTCCTTTCCAAAATTCTTGAAAAAATAGTTGCTTTACAGGCATGGTGGTTTCCATCCACTTCACAGCACAGCCCCCGTAAAAATTACAAATGACCTCCTGACTGCAGCTGATTCCAGACTCATTGCCACTCTAATTCTCCTTGATCTTTCGATATGATCTCCCACCACATCCTCCTTCACAGATTTGGTTCTATTGGTATCAAAAACATAGCACTTCCATGTTTCACCTCATGCCTCTCTGACCATTCACAGTTGTTCAACTACATACACACAGATTACAATCCACCAATCAACTTTGGTGTGCCCAGGGCTCTGTTCTGGGGCCTTTGCTCTGCTCTACTTACGTCCTAGCTCTCAGGAACATTTTCAGGAAAAATAACATTCAGTTCCACTGCTACGGGGATGACACCCAGCTCTAGTTCTCCTCGAAGCCCACTGTTAGTCTCCCACCCAAATCCCTTTCTGACTGTTTAAATTAAATCAAAGTTTGGTTTACTCACAATTGTTTCAAACTTCATGGTAATTAATAAAACAGAATTTATTCTTACTGCCACCAAATCTGCACTCTCCAAGTCTAACATTTTCTTATTATCTATTGATAATGCCATTGTCACACCGTCCCCTCAGGTCAGGAGGCTGGGTATCATCCTCAACAGCACACTCATCTTCGCAATATCAACTGCTTTCATCCGTCACTCACCCCCCACAGTACTGCCATACTAGTCAATACCCTCATCACATCTCGCCTTGATTAGAATAGAATAGGCTTTATTGCCATTGTACAGTTGTACAGCACTGCAATTCCCTTCTCTAAGGTGTAGCTCACAAAACCCTTGATAACCTCCAACTGGTCCAATATTCAGCTGCCCACATCATATCTAGAACCAGACCCACTGAACACATTACACCTTTTCTAAAACAGCCCCTCCACTGGCTTCCAGTCTACCTGTGCTTTAACTTCAAGATTCACCTTTAAAGCCCTTTATAATCTTACAAGCCGATACCTGTCCAACCTCCTTGATACATACTCACCCTCCCACACACTTCGCTCCTCTTCAGCTTTCTTCCTGTCTACTTCATCTGTCCGCCTGACCACCATGGGACTTAGAGCTTTTAACCACTCTGTCTTGGGACTTTAGAATGCATTCACACCAGGTCACCATACCATAGAGTCTCTCCATTTTCAAAACCCATCTGTTCAGACTTGCATACTCCCCTTTACAAACACGATCATAGTCTACCTGTTATCATGACCAAAAAAAAAAAATCATCAAATATGTGAAATTAGGTTACAGAATCATGAAAAATCAAGCAATTCTCTCTGCTCTAAAACGCTGATTGTATGTCTGCAGTAGGCACTGACAGCATGCCCCCCCATGGAACAGCCTCGAGTGCCAATGTCAATCAAACCACACAGCTAAGACTTGGAAAATGGATGCTAACAGCTTTGCTGAACTTGTACTTTATTGTCTAAGCCACAGTCCAGTTCTCTACAGGAGGGCTATGTATCACCCTCCTTTCTTCCTGTTTGCAACAGAATTGTATTTTTTTCCCTACCATTCATGAATTGGCAATATTACTGACTAAAGTTAGTATAAGTTAATGTTAGCCAAAGAAAGCTCGGCGAGAGCACAGAACAGAACATACCTGTATTTGGTAATTTAAAAAGTTTTACTTGTGTATAGGCACAGATCAAACTAGCTAACATAATTAAAAAATATCAACATTATGCTCAAGTAAAATTAGATATTTTTCATGTTATTGTTCATTTCATTCAGTTGACATTACACATAGGTATTGGTCTTCTAACTGCATTGTGTGGATTGTTCAATGTCACCCCTGTCACACACAACCTGAGCTACAGAATAGATTGAACTTTGCAGATAACCTTCTGAGCAGTCCTCATAATACATGAATTAACATTTCACAGGTGAGTCAAGAAACTGTTCACACTTTTCATTAGCAATTCTGATTAATGAATACATGAACTCATGTAAAAATGAACCATGGAAAGATTCAGTACCCAGGGGAAAAGAAAATTGAGATCTCTAAAGTGTTTCATTTACTTCTCGTATACAGCTATGAGAACTGCATGATGCCAAACTGAGACTAAAGCTTTGTTCTCCTGTGTCTCCAGAGCAACAAGATGCACAAAGTCTCAGTTTAGCCTCAGTTTGAGTTTCATGAGAAATCTCATCAAGCTCTAATCTATTTCTCTTTAAATTCTCAACTTGTATGCCTCTTTGTCATCTCAGGCGGAGACCTCGGAGAGCTCTATGTATTGATTGATTGATTGATTGACTTTATTTATTTGAACATCCAGACAAAAAAGAACAAAAATTTTAAAAACAAAAATCAAAACAAAAAAAAATAAAATGTTCAAAAGGAGTGAGAAGAAGCCAACACTTATATAGTCCCACCCCTTCTCCATACCCAATAAATTATAACATTCTAGTCATTATTCATTCCGCAATTACATTCATTATACAATACCATAATATATAATACACCTTATAATTAAATTATGCAATCGAAATGATACAACAATGATAGTTTATATTGACAATAATAACAACATCTAATAATAATTATAATAATAATAAATAAATACTTCTGGTATGATTAATATAATTATAGACAATATTATCATCATCTTAATCACCATATATACCACCATATACCCCCACATGGCTTACAATACCTAAACGCAATAAGTAACCATATAATAACAATAATCATAGTAATAGGTAGCCATATAGTAGTTACAACAACAACAATAATAATAATAATACCACCTGGCCTATATAATACTTCAAATAATTCCATTCTAACAACAATCCTAATACTATAATTCTAGTAATAATGATATCAATAATAATAGTACTCAGCATATATATTCACAATAACAACCTTTCTCATTAAAGACACATTGTAATATTACTGTCCTTTATTTTTATATTGCTCAAAAATCATTTTTTTATATGTTGAGTTAAATATATGGATGTTTGGACACTGCCTGTGTTTCTCCCCCAACTCATTCCACAATTTCACACCACACACAAAAAACCCTTCCTTGTAGATGTTACTCGGTGCATTTTAAATTTTGTATTCCCCTGTTAGCACTGTTGCCTTACAGCTAGAAGGTTCCTGGTTCGAATCCCCAGGTTGGCAGGGGTTGGAACCTTTCTGTATGGAGTTTGCATGTTCTCCCTGTGCTGCGTGGGTTTACTCCGGGGGCTCCGGTTTCCTCCCACAATCCAAAGACATGCATGTTAGGTTAATTGGCTGTTCTAAATTGTCCCTAGATATCTGTTTCCTATAGGCCCTTAGAATAGAGGGTTAGTATTAGTGAAAGCGCTTTGAGTGGTCTTTGTGACTAGAAAAGCGCTATATAAGTGCAGGTTAGTTAGTTAGTTAGTTAGTAAATTATATTTCCCTTCTCTCTCACTGACAAGATTTTGTATATTATGTGGCAAAAAGTTTTTAATGACTTTAAACATTAACTGTGCTGTACAATAACAGTTACTCTTGATGGACGTCCCCTAGCTGCAGCGGAGCTCACTAGCATAGGCCCTGTTAGCGGTCCTTCAGTCCTCCTCAGCAGCGAGGAGACTGGGTGGGTGATGGTGAGAAGGAAGCCTAGCCGCAAAGCCCCGGTTCACCACCAACCTGTTCACGTTTCGAGTCGTTTTTCCCCGCTCAGCGACACACCCGCTGAGGAAAAAACTCTGATCATTGGCGACTCTGTAGTCAGAAACGTGAACCTAGAGACTCCAGCGGCCATAGTCGAATGCATTCCTGGGGCCAGAGCAGGCGACATCGAGTCAAATTTGAAAATGCTGGCTAAAAGTAACTGTAAATACTCCACAATTGTTATTCACGCTGGCATTAATGACATCCGTCTCCGGCAGTCGGAAGTCACGAAACTTAATGTAGAATCGGTGTGTGACTTTGCCAAAACAATGTCTGCCTCTGTAGTATTCTCTGGGCCGCTCCCAAATCTGACCAGCGATGACATGTTTAGCCGCTCGTTATCCTTCAACCGCTGGCTGTCTGTGTGGTGTCCTGCAAACAATGTGGGCTACACTGACAATTGGAGCTCCTTTTGGGGAAAACCTGGTCTTATGAGACGAGACAGCGTCCATCCCACTTTGGATGGTGCGTCTCATTTATCTAACAATCTGGCATCTTTTTTATCCAAATTTCCAAAATCTTGACAAAGAGTTGGGACCTGGAAGAAGAATCGCAGTCTTACACGCCTCTCTGCAGCTCCTCTTCATCCGCCTCCCCTCAACTTAGCCCCTGTCTTCCCCATCAGAGAATCATAGTCTGCTCCCTCCAAAGCAAATAAAAATATAATGTATAAGTATCCCAAAGTGATTAAACAAAAAGTTGGTAAAACTCAAATTAAACATGAAGCCTCTAAATTGAATGAGTTGGCTTCTGTTCCTCCTCATAATTTAAAAATTAAATGCAGTTTGTTAAATATTAGGTCCCTAACTCCCAAGTCTCTGCTAGTCCATGATCTGTTAATTGATCATCAGATTGATTTAATATCCCTTACAGAGATTTGGTTAGAACAAGAGGATTATAATACGTACATATGTTTATTAGCTGCTCTTGCTTGCTTGTTTTTTTTCTTGCCTTCTGATTGTTGCTCTGAGTGTTGCTATCCCTGTGCTGTTGCAATCCTGGAATTTCCCCGTTGTGGGACTAATAAAGGCTTATCTTATCTTATCTTATCTTATCTTATGTTGGTTTAAATGAATCAACTCCCTCTGGTTATTTAAACTGTCAAAATCCCAGAAGTTCTGGTCGTGGAGGAGGAGTAGCAACAATTTACCATTCCAAATTACTAGTTAATGTAAAGCAAAAAACATGTTATAATTCCTTTGAGGGCCTTGTCCTCAGTATTGGGCACTTTAGCAACTTTAGGCTAAACCCAATTTTATTTGCCATAGTTTATCTTCCTCCATCAACCTACTCAGAATTTTTATCCGAATTTGCTGAATTCTTAGCTGATTTAGTGCTGTATAGTAGGGGACTTCAATATACATGTAGATGTAGATAGTGACTGCCTTAATGTGGCATTTAATTCAATATTAGACTCGATTGGGTTTTCTCAGAAAGTAGGAAATTCTACTCATTATCTCCACCATACATTGGACCTTGTTCTGACATATGGCATAGAAATAGAAAATCTGGTAGTGTCTCCTCATAACCCTGTACTGTCAGACCATTGTCTGTTAACCTTTGATTTTACTATTTCTGACTATTTGGCTCCTAAAGAAAAATATTACTACAGTAGATGCCTCTCAGATGATGCTGTTACCAAATTTATGCAGATTGTTTCCTCTATGCCATGTGTCAATACAACGGAAATAAGCTATAGACAGCTTGCGCCTTCTGTAATTGATAGCATGGTAGATAGTGTTACAGCTTCTCTGCATCAGACTCTAGACTTGGTGGCCCCCTTAAAAAAGAAAAAGTCTAATCAGAGATTTCTAACTCCTTGATTCAACACAGAAACTCGAAGCTTAAAACAGAAGACTCGTCAATTAGAAAGAAAATGGTGCTCCACTAATTTAGATGAAATCTATTTAGCTTGGAGAAATCATCTTTTAATTTATAAAAAATCTCTTAGAAAAGCTAGAACGAGTTATTATTCTGCATTAATAGAAGAGAACAAGAATAATCCCAGGTTTCTTTTCAGTACTGTAGCCAGGTTGACAAAGAGTCAGGACTCTGTCAATCCTAGTATTCCCTTAGAGCTTATTAGTCAGAACTTTATGAACTTTTTCAATAATAAAATTTCATCCATCAGAGATAAAATCAATCAGATTCTTCCCACTGTTAACTTAAATACAGTAACTACTACAACTCCTTCAAATGATACCTGTCTTGATGAGTTTACTCCAATTGACCTTTTAGAGTTAGACAAAATAGTTTCGTCATCCAAGCCTTCAACTTGTCTTTTAGACCCTATTCCTACCAGGTTATTTAAAGAAGTCTTCCCACTTATTGGTAGCTTTATTCTTCAAATAATCATTTCTTCATTAACTTTAGGCCATGTACTAAACATAACTATAACTAAGTAGATGGTTATGCTGTTCATTCCATCTAGCTACAATGCTCTGCACTGTGTGTGTTTATATATTTATATATTTATTCCATCGAGCTACAATGCTCCGCACTGTGTGTGTTTATATATTTATATATTTATATGTACATATGTATATTCGCTGCTCTTGTTTTTTGTTTTTATTTTTCTTGTTTTCTGATTGTTGCTCTGAGTGTTGCTATCCCTGTGCTGTTGCAATCCTGGAATTTCCCCATTGTGGGACTAATAAAGGCTTATCTTATCTTATGTACCTCAGGCTTTTAAAACGGATGTAATTAAACCCTTACTCAAAAAGCCAACACTAGATCCAGGAGCTTTAGCTAACTATAGACCAATCTCTAATCTCCCTTTCATTTCAAAAATCTTAGAAAGAGTTGTTGCTACACAATTATTTGACCACCTGCAGGGAAATGGTTTACTTGAAGAGTTTCAGTCTGGGTTTAGAATCCATCATAGTACTGAAACAGCCTTAGTGAAGGTCACTAACGACCTCCTCATCGCATCTCATAATGGACTTGTTTCTGTACTTGTCCTTTTAGACCTTAGTGCAGATTTTGATACTATCGATCATAATATTCTACTTGATAGATTAGAACACTATGTTGGACTTAATGGAACTTTGTTGCAGTGGTTTAGATCTTATTTATCTGATAAGTTCCAGTTTGTTCATGTCAATAATGAGTTTTCTTTCAACTCAAAGCTCAGTCGCATCAGACCTGCAACCGTATGTCTTGGACACTCAGGTAAAGAGAGGTGCAGAGCTGTCAACTGATCACCACCTGGTGGTGAGTTGGATCCGATGGCAGGAGAGGAAGCCATTCAGACCTGGTAGACCCAAACGTATAGTGAGGGTGTGCTGGGAACGTCTGGCTGAGGCCCCTGTCCGGGAGGTCTTCAACTCCCACCTCCGGAAGAACTTCAACCACATTCTGAGGGAGTCTGGAGACATGGAGTCTGAATGGGCCATGTTCTCCACCGCTGTTGTTGAAGCAGCGGCCCAGAGCTGCGGCCGCAAGGTGGTCGGTGCATCTCGTGGTGGCAACCCCCGAACCAAGTGGTGGAAACCAGTGGTGAGGGGGGCCATTAAGCTGAAGAAGGAGTCCTATCAAGCTTGGTTGGCTTGTGGGACTCCTGAAGCAGCTGAGGTGTACTGGCAGGCCAAGCGGAGTGCAGCTCGGGTGGTTGCTGAAGCAAAAACCCGGGTATGGGAGGAGTTTGGTGAGGCCATGGAACAAGACTTTCGGTCGGCCTCGAAGAGATTCTGGCAAACTGTCCGGCGGCTCAGGAGGGGAAAGCAGCTCCCTGTCCACACTGTGTATGGTGCGGATGGGACACTGTTGACTTCAACTGGGGATATCGTCAGGCGGTGGAAGGAATACTTTGAGGATCTCCTCAATCCCACTGATACGCCTTCCACAGAGGAAGCAGGGTTTGGGGATGAGGGGGATGACTCGCCTATCACAGGGGCTGAGGTTGCCAAGGTGGTTAAAAATCTCCTTGGTGGCCGGTCCCCGGGGGTGGACGAGATTCACCCTGAGTACCTCAAGACCCTGGATGTTGTTGGGCTGTCATGGTTGACACGCCTCTGCAACATTGCGTGGAGGTTGGGGGCAGTGCCTTTGGCATGGCAAACCGGGGTGGTGGTTCCTCTCTTCAAAAAAGGGGACCGGAGGGTGTGCTCCAACTTTAGAGGGCTCACACTCGTCAGCCTCCCTGGGAAGGTCTATGCCACGGTACTGGAGAGGAGAGTCCGGCCGTTGGTTGAACCTCAGATTCAGGAGGAGCAATGTGGTTTTCGTCCTGGCCGTGGCACATCGGACCAGCTCTTTACCTTCTCGAGAATTCTTGAGGGTTCGTGGGAGTTTGTCCAACCAGTTTACATGTGTTTTGTGGACTTGGAGAAGGCATTTGACTGCGTCCCTTGTGGTTTTTTGTGGGGGGTGCTTCGGGAGTATGGGGTATCGGGCTTGTTGTTACGAGTTATTCGGTCTCTGTACGACCGTTGTGAGAGTTTGGTTCGTATTGCCAACACTCGGTCGGAGTCATTCCCAGTGAGAGTTGGACTCTGCCAGGGCTGCCCTTTGTCACCGATCCTGTTCATAATTTTTATGGACAGGATTTCTAGGCGCAGCCAGGGAATGGAGGATGTCATGTTTCGTGACCACAGGATCTCATCCCTGTTGTTTGCAGATGATGTTGTTCTGTTGGCTTCATCCAGCAATGACCTACAGCTCTTGCTGGGACAGTTTGCCGCTGAGTGTGAAGTGGCTGGGATGAGAATCAGCACCTCCTAGTCCGAGCCCATGGTCCTCAGCCGGAAAAAGGTGGATTGTCCTCTCTGGGTTGGGGACAGGCTTCTGCCCCAAGTGGATGAGTTTAAGTATCTTGGGGTCTTGTTCACGAGTGAGGGGAAAATGGAGCGAGAGATTGACAGACGGATTGGAGCAGCATCTGCAGTGATGCGGACGTTGTACCAGTCTGTTGTGGTGAAGAGGGAGCTTAGTTCTAAGGCAAAGCTGTCGATTTACCAGTCAGTCTACGTTCCTACTCTCACCTATGGTCACGAGCTTTGGGTAATGACCGAAAGAACAAGATCGCGGATACAAGCGGCTGAAATGAGCTTTCTCCGTAGGATTGCTGGACTCACCCTCAGAGATAGGGTGAGGAGCTCAATCATCCGGGAGAGGCTCAGAGTAGAACCGCTGCTCCTCCATATTGAAAGGAGCCAGTTGAGGTGGTATGGCATCTGATTAGGATGCCTCCTGGACGCCTCCCACTTGAGACGTTTTGGGCACGTCCCACTGGGAGGAGACCCTGGGGCAGACCCAGGACTCAGTGGAGAGACTATGTCTCCCAGCTGGTCTGGGAACGCCTTGGTATCCTCTCTGAAGAGCTGGAGCAGTTAGCTGGGGAGAGGGAAGTCTGGGCTTCTCTGCTTGAACTGCTGCTTCCGCGACCCGGACCTCCGGAAAAGCGGTAGAAGATGGATGGATGGATGGATGGATCAAAGCTCAGTCATGGAGTTCCACAGGGATCTGTGCTAGGCCCTACTCTTTTTAGTTTATATATGCTTCCGTTAGGCAACATTATTAGAAAGCACTGTATACATTTTCATTGTTATGCCGATGACACACAATTATACCTGTCAATGAAGCCAGATGATAGTAATCAATTAGCCAAGTTGGAAGCCTGTCTTAAGGAAATTAAAGCTTGGATGACTTGTAATTTCCTGCTATTAAATTCAGATAAGACTGAAGTCATTCTTGTTGGTCCAAAAAACCTTAGAAATACCTTTCCAAATCAAACTTTCAGTTTGGATGTGGTTACTCTTTCTCTTAATAGCTCTGTGAGGAACCTTGGAATTATTTTTGATCAAGATCTGTCTTTCAATTCACATATTAAATTTGTTTCTAAGACTGCCTTCCATCATTTCTTTAATATTGCCAAGATTAGGAGCATCTTGTCTCAGAGTGATGCTGAGAAACTGATCCACGCTTTTGTTAGCTTGAGATTAGATTATTGTAATTCTTTATTATCAGGCTGTCCTAAAACATCTTTAAAAAGTCTTCAACTGATCCAAAATGCTGCAGCAAGAGTTTTAACAGGTACTAGAAAGAGAGATCATATCTCTCCGGTTCTGGCCTCCCTTCATTGGCTTCCCATAGAGTTTAGAATTAAGTTTAAAATCCTTCTTCTTACTTACAAAGCTCTAAACAATCAGGCCCCTTTTTATTTAAAAGACCTGATACTACCATATTATCCTAACAGAGCACTACGCTCCCAAAATGCAGGATTACTTGTAATACCTAGAATCTCCAAAAGTACAATGGGAGGCAGAGCCTTCAGTTATCAAGCTCCTCTCCTGTGGAACCAGCTGTCAATCTGGATTTGGGAGTCAGACTCGATCTCTGTTTTTAAGAATAGGGTTAAAACCTTCCTTTTTGATATAGCCTACAATTAGGGAGGGATCATGTGTTTCTGAACCCTCCCTAGTTATGCTGCTAATAGGTTTAGTCAGCCGGGGGACCTCCAATAATGCACTGGGCCTCACTCCTTTCTTCACTCTCAATGAAATATTTTATTTTATTTTTTTTTTTGCTGGTCATTAACATCTGTTTGTTCTCTCCCATAGATTGAGTCCCCATCGTGCTGTTTGCTCTCTACATGTCTGTTCTTTTCATCTTCTCTGTCCCCTCACCCCCCAGCCAGTCACAGCAGATGACTGCCCCTCCCTGAGCCTGGTTCTGCTGGAGGTTTCTTCCTGTTAAAAGGGAGTTTTTCCTCTCCTCTGTCACCAAGTGCTTGCTCACAGGGGATCGCCTGATTGTTGGGTCTTTCTGCAACTGTGGGGGTTCCCCCTATAGTTGAAAGTGCTATGAGATGACTGTTGTTGTGAAATGGTGCTATTATGGCTGTGTTGTGAGACATGTATATGTTGGACACTGCATATGTGATTTAACCACGATGAAGGAGAGCCAGCCCCCTGCGGTGCGGAGCCACAGAGCCTGGACCCCCTGCGGAGGACAGGGGACAGAAGACTTCCTGACCACTGAGGCTCGGGAAGAGAGAAGGGGGAGTTATGTAAATAAAAGGCTAATGAATGTGAATAAAGAGACTTTGATATAGATGTGTGATTTCCCCCGCGAGGGAAATGGTTTGATGTGAGAAGGTTTAAATGAGAGAACTTTGGTGTGTTCACTCTCTTTGTTCGCTGCTCAAGAATAAGAGCAGACAGTGGAATGATTTCTTGAATAAACTGAAATGAAAGACAATTCGGTTTCGTTATTCAAGTCTCCCCACATTGGTGACTGACGACGTTGAGAATGAACGAAGAAATTCTCAGGGTCCCGGACTCACAGCGCTCAGAGCTGGCGAGCGCAGTGGCCGTTAGGCTGCCTGATTTCTGGCAGGATAACCCACGGTCGTGGTTTCTGCAAGCAGAGTCGCAGTTCGCGCTCGCAGGAGTAACGGTGGATGACACTAAGTTCCACCATGTCATCGCTAAACTGGACAACAGCACAGCTCGGTGCGTGCAAAGCTTGGTGGAGCAGCCACCCGCGACCGACAGGTACAGCAAGCTGAAATCCACCCTCATCAAGTTTTTCACCCCCTCGGCTGAAGTGAGGGCGAGGAGGATCCTGTCTTTGCTAGACCAAGGTGGACACAGGCCGAGCGCCCTGATGGAGGAGATGATACAGCTGAGAGGGTTGGACAACGATGATTTCATTTTTCAGTTCATCTTCCTCTCCAACCTCCCGGCGCATGCGAGAAGCACGCTGGCCGGCAAAAAGTGTCACACCCTGGAGGAGTTCCGGGAGCTGGCCCAGGAGGCAGACGGGATCCTGGACGCCTGCGGCGGGCAAGCAACCACAGCAGCGACCCGAGACAGCGGGGAGCCAGAGGCGGCAGAACCAGACTGGCCGACGATGGCGGCAACACGGCCGCGACGAGGGGGAGCCAATAGCCCGGCGACAGAGGCGCGGGCACGACACAGCGGAGGAGAAGATCTCTGCTTTTACCATCGGAGGTTCGCAGAGAAGGCACGCAGGTGTGTGCCGCCCTGCATCTTCAGGAGTTCGGGGAAACGGCAAGACCGGGGGTCGCTAGCAGCTTCGACCCTCGGAGAACGCAACAAGCTGCTCTACATCACGGATGCGCGCTCCGGACGAGTGTTCCTCATTGACACCGGAGCACAAGTGAGCTTCATCACCCCAACATACGCGGACCGGGTGGCTGGACCCCACGGTGACGGAGCTACAGCGGCAAATGGCTCGAACATCAACACCTACGGGAGAAGGACCTTGCCTTTATGCTTACATGGCCGCACATATGAATGGACTTTTGTAGTAGCGGCGGTGAGTTTCAACATGTTGGGCGCGGATTTTTTGTGTTCACACAATCCGTTGGTTGATCTTGCTAATAGACGGCTGGTAAATGCACTCTCTTTTTACTCTCTCCCCTGTTCAGCTCGAGTGTCCCCGCCACCAGTACAGACCCACGTCGCTACAGCAGGTGGTAAGTTTCACACACTCCTCACCCAATTTCCAGCGCTCACTGTGCCCACTTTTTCAGCGACGGTCGCGAAGCACGGGGTGAAACACTTCATCCCCACTTCTGGTCCTCCCGTGTTTGCAAAAGCTCGGCGCTTGGATGCAGTTAAGCTCGCCATTGCGCGCGAGGAGTTCGCCAGCCTGGAGAGGCTGGGCATCGTTCGTAGGTCGAAGAGCCCGTGGGCTTCGCCGCTGCACATGGTACCGAAAGCCGATGGCTCCTGGAGACCGTGCGGGGATTACCGCAGGCTAAACAACGCTACGGCACACGATCGTTATCCCATCCCGCACATTCAGGATTTTTCGGTGCACCTGGCGGGGGCGCGCATTTTTTCAAAGATTGATCTAGTTCGCGGCTATCACCAAGTCCCGGTCCAACCGGAGGACATTCCTAAAACAGCGGTAATAACCCCGTTCGGACTTTTCGAATTTTTACGCATGCCGTTTGGTCTCAAAGGGGCGGCGCAAACATTTCAGCGGATGATGGATGCCGTGTTACGCGATCTCCCTTTCGTGTTTGTGTACCTCGACGACATTTTGGTCGCGAGTACTTCAGAGGACGAACACGAAACGCACCTCACAGCAGTTTTTAGGAGGCTGGGAGAGCACGGCTTAATAGTTAACCCAGCCAAGTGCCAGTTCGGCGTTGAGCGGATTGATTTTTTGGGTCACCGCGTCTCCCCGGAGGGAGCGGTTCCGTTACCAGAGAAAGTACGCGCGGTAGCGGATTTTCCCCGTCCACAAACGGTCAAATCACTACAGGAATTCTTGGGGATGGTGAATTTTTATAACCGGTTCCTGCCCCACGCAGCTCAAATCATGCAACCGTTATATGCCGCGCTCAAAAACAAAAGCCGACCCAGGCGGTCGAATGGTCCCCGGAGCGGGAGCGCGCGTTCACAGAGGTTAAAAAAGCCTTGGCTGACGCTGCGCTCCTGGCCCACCCAGACCCTGCAGCACGTATCGCGCTGACGACAGACGCTTCAGATTTAGCCATAGGGGCCGTTATTGAGCAACAGGTAGCCGGAGTTTGGCAGCCTTTGGCTTTCTTTAGCAAATCTTTAAGCGCGGCTGAGCGAAAATACAGCGCGTTTGACAGAGAACTGTTGGCGCTGCATTTGGCTATTCGTCATTTCCAGTTCTGGCTGGAAGGACGGTGCTTCACCGCTTATGTGGACCACAAGCCGCTCACATACGCCATGGCCAAAATTTCAGATCCGTGGTCCGGCAGGCAGCAGAGGCAGGCTGGCCGCAATCTCGGAATTTACCACTGACATTAGGCACGTCGCGGGCAAATTCAATGTAGTAGCGGATTGTCCTCTCACGCGCGTTCACGACCCCCGACACGCGCAGAGGCAGAACGGGCCACCGTGACCGCGCCGCAAGGGAGCGGCACGGTAGCGCGCGCAGCCCCCGGTGCACGTGGGTATAGATTACGCAGCCATGGCAGCGGACCAGGGGGCGGACGCAGACGTGCGCGCGCTCCAGTCTGGACCAACAGGGTTGAGGCTGGAGAGCAAGTGTTTACAAACCGGTATGCCCCCCCTGATCTGCGACATGTCGACGGGGCGCCCAGCGTCCGGTGGTTCCGGCCACGTGGCGCCGCCGTGTTTTTGACTCGGTCCACTCACTGGCGCACCCGGGGGTGCGCGGCGTCGGTGAAACTAGTGGCGGAAAAGTTTGTTTGGCCGTGCCTGCGCAAGCACGTGAAGGAATGGGCAAAAACCTGCATTTCCTGTCAACGGCCAAAATTCACAGGCACACAAGAGCCCCGTTAGAACCGTCCGCATTCCGCCAGAAGGTTCGACCATGTGCACGTCGACCTATGTGGGCCCCCTACCGGCATCACAGGGGTTCACGTATCTTTTGACAATGGTGGGACCGCACCACACGTTGGCCGGAAGTGGTCCCACTTGCGACGACCACGGCCGCGGAGGTGGCTCGCGTTTTTTTAAACGGCTTGGGTGGCGCGCTTCGGGGTTCCGTCGGACATTACCGTCCGATTAGAGGACCGCAATTCATCTCTGAGCTGTGGTCAGCGATGGGCCAACGGCTTAGGAGCCAAAATTCACCGCACTAACGGCTTACCACCCTCAGGCTAATGGTTTATGCGAGCGTTTTCATAGGTCTTTGAAGGCAGCACTCAGAGCGTCGCTCACGGATGCAGATTGGGTAAATAAACTCCCTTGGGTTTATTAGGGTTGCGTTCTGCGCCTAAAGAGGACTTAGACGCCTCCCCAGCGGAGCTGGTATTCGCACAAACTCTGAGGCGGCCGGGCGAGTTTTTACCAGAGCACCCAGAGGCCCCCACCTCTCTCTGCTCTGGGACCGTTAGTTGGCACGGGGGCAGACACGCTCCCGGGTCCGGTCATCACGCTTTTCCACGAGTTTTCGTCCCCAAGGCTTTGAAAAATGCCGATTTCGTTTTGTCAGGCGCGAAGCCCTTAAAGCAACGCTCAAACCACCTTACGAAGGGCCATTTCGAGTGCTGGAGGCAGGTGATAAGCAATTTGTGCTAGATTTTTGGGGACAGAAAAGAGACAGTCAGTATTGATCAGACTAAAACCTGCTTTTGTCATGAAGGACGTGTCTGTACCGGTCGCGGTGGCGCCTCGACGAGGCAGGCCCCCGCAGAGGGCAATTAACCACTCTCTTCCTCAGTCAACAGACCCGAAGCAGAACAGCACCGCAGGCAAGGCGGGGCCAACGCACAGCAGATTCGGCAGACGCTGAAAGCCCAAGCGGCGCACAGACTGAATGTTGGTGTTGATTATTCAGTAGTGAGTAAGGTGCTATTAAATTTTGGGACTTAGTCTGTTCTTCATCGTTTGGGGGGGGGGTTATATGGCTGTGTTGTGAGACATGTATATGTTGGACACTGCATATGTGATTTAACCACGATGAAGGAGAGCCAGCCCCCTGCGGTGCGGAGCCACAGAGCCTGGACCCCCTGCGGAGGACAGGGGACAGAAGACCTTCCTGACCACTGAGGCTCGGGAAGAGAGAAGGGGAGTTATGTAAATAAAAGGCTAATGAATGTGAATAAAGAGACTTTGATATAGATGTGTGATTTCCCCCGCGAGGGAAATGGTTTGATGTGAGAAGGTTTAAATGAGAGAACTTTGGTGTGTTCACTCTCTTTGTTCGCTGCTCAAGAATAAGAGCAGACAGTGGAATGATTTCTTGAATAAACTGAAATGAAAGACAATTCGGTTTCGTTATTCAAGTCTCCCCACACTATATAAATAAAGTTGAATTGAATTGAATTGAATTAATAATCAACCAGATCCTGTAATTTCAATAACTTTGAATGTAAAAACAATAAATTAGTATGTTCAAGGTACCTAACTTTGTATGTAACACGGACTGCCCTTTTTTGTAATATTAGCAATGACTTAAGTGTAGTTATAAAATTGTTTCCCCAGACCGCTACACAATAGGTCAAGTATGGAAGTACTAATGAACAATACAAAATATGAAGCGATCTGTAATCTAGGACTTGCTTAATTATATTTATAATTGCAATATTTTTGCAACTTTGTTTTGTATCTGACATGTGGTTTCCAACTAATTTTATCATCTAGTATTACACCCAAAAATTTGATCTCCTTAACATTTTCCAATAATTACATTATCTATATGAATATATATATCTTCTTTATTTTTACAATTACCAAATATCATTACCTTAGTTTTATCTATATTTAGTGATAATTTATTACAATCCATCCATTTTTTAAGCTTATTTAATTCATTATTTAGCATATGGATTAGTTGATTATAACTATTTCCAGAATAAAATATATTAGTATCATCAGCAAAATAATATTATTTTTAATAATTAGAAACTTGGAATATATCATTATATATATGTTAAATAATTTGGGGCCCAATACTGACCCCTGGGGGACCCCACAGGCAATTCCCATACACCCAGACAGCTATTCTCCCATCTTCACAAACTGTTGTCTCTCAGATAAATAACTTGCAACCCAATTCAGAGCCATTCCCCTAATACCATACAGTTGCAGTTTATCAAGAAGTATTGAATGATTTATTGTATCAAATGCTTTTCTAAAATCTATAAATACACCAATTGCATATTTTCCTTGATCTAATGCATTTATTAGTTCCTCTGTTGCTTCCATTATTGCCAATGATGTTGTACTCCTTGGTCTAAATCCATATTGATTCTGATTAAGCACATTGTGTTTATTTAAAAAGTTTTCTAATCTGTTGTTGAAGAGTTTTTCCAGAATCTTTGAAAATTGTGGGAGGAGCGATACTGGTCTGTAGTTTGTGTATTGGTGTTTATTTCCTTGCTTAAATAATGGCATTACTTTTGCTATTTTCATTTTCTGCGGGAATGAGCCAGTTTGAAATGATAGATTACAAATATATGTAAATAGTTTTAATATGCCATCAACAGTTCTTTTTACTAGTGCCATATCAATACCATCACAATCAGTACATAGTTTATTTTTTACACTTTTCAACAACAGATTTCACCTCTAGTTCATCCACTGCGGAGAGAAAGACTGACCAAGGGTTATTTCCAATCAATGTTTCACTCACAGTGTCTTTTCCTTTGTTTGTAATTTTTGCTGCCAACTCTCGTCCAACATTTACAGAAAAATTATTCATTTTATTTACTACCATGTTCTTATCATAATTATCACCACAATTATCAGTAAAATACTCTGGATATATCATTTTCTTAGTTCCATTTTTCCTTAATTTAATATATCCCAGACTCCTTTTATATTATTTTTAGTTTCATTTAACGTTTTCCTATAGTATAATTTTTTACTAGTTCGTATTATTTCAGTTAATTTATTGTTATATGTTTTATATCTTTTTTCAGATTCTTGGATTCTTAATTTAATGAAATTTTTATAGAGATAATTTTTCTTTTTACAAGCATTTTGTAGCCCCCTGGTTAACCACGGGCAATTTTTGTATTTATGTTTTTTATTAATTTCTTTAATTGGACAGTTTTTATTATATAATGATTTAAATATATCAATAAATTTATCATATGCCAAGTCCACTTCTTTCTCTCTACAGACAACATCCCAGTTCTGTAACATTAAGTCATCTTTTAAAGTACTGATTCTATCTTCTGTTCGTATTCTTTTATAAATAATCTTTTTACATGGTTTATTATAATTCTTACTCTCATTAACCCCATAATTAACGTCTAAAGAAACAAATACAGGCAGGTGGTCACTAATGTCATTTATTAGTATACCACTCATATTATATTCAATAACATTGGTAAAAATGTTGTCTATCAAGGTGGCACAGTGTGTCATTATTCTCATAGGTTTTGTAATCTTTGGAAATAAGGTTAGGCTATACATTGTATCTAAGAAATCTTCAGTCGGTTTATGTTGTTCAGTTTTCATTAAATCTATATTAAAGTCACCACAAATAAATATATCTTTTTGTCTTATTTTTGTATACATCTTTTCCATACCATTTCTAAATTTTTAAGATAAGATAAGATAAGCCTTTTTTAGTCCCACAACGGGGAAATTCCAGGATTGCAACAGCACAGGGATAGCAACACTCAGAGCAACAATCAGAAGGCAAGAAAAAAAAAACAAGCAAGCAAGAGCAGCTAATATACATATGTACATATTACTATAAAATATATATATACACACACACACACACACACACAGACACACAGTGCAGAGCATTGTAGCTGGGAGGATAAATATATGAATATATGAACACACAGTGCAGTCATTGTAGCTAGATGGAATAAATATGTAATATATAAACACCCACAGTACGGAGCATTGCAGCTAGGTGGAATAAATATGCAAGTATATAAACACACACTGTGCGGAGCATTTGTAGCTACGATGGAATATATGTAGATATATAAAAAACAGTTCGGAGCTTTGTAGCTAGATGGAAATAAATATATAGATATATAAATATAAACACACCCTAGTGCCCTGAGCTATTGTAGCTAGGATGGAATAAATATAAGGATATATAAATCTAAACACACCACAGTGCAGAGCATAGTAGCTAGATGGAATAAATATGTAAATATATAACACACACAGTGCAGAGCATTGTTGCTAGGTGGGATGAAACAGCATAACAGCATAACAGCATTTTCCGTATCAGATCCCGGTGCTCTATATATACAATTTACTATTATGTTTTTTTTCTATTTTCCATCATAATTTCAATTGTTAAACATTCCATACTTTCATTCATTGTTGATGTCATGCTGTCTACTTTTTTACTTTTTAATTTTCTATCAACATACAGTGCTACCTCACCACCACTTTTACATTTCCTATTTTGTGTATACATCTCATATGTAGTTCAAAAATGTTGAACTCAATTTCCTCTCATTCCAGCCTCCATTCATAGATCTCATGGAAGGCTCAGATAGAGCAAATGAGGAGGTTTCCATAAGCACTCATTCAGTTCTCAGATGAGGCAACTGGTTTTGTAGTTTTAATTATCTGATATATTTTTGAATGTTTAGTTTTGAAAATAACTACACCAACTAAAAATAAAGAAATGAAGGAAATGACAGAGACTCAAATTAAAACTTTCATGTACGTTATATGCTGGTGTGGCCTCATGGCAAAGCAACCAGGTCATGGGTTCAAGCCTCAGCCAGGTCAACCAAAGGCCATATAAGAATAGTACTTCCAACCTTCTAGCTTGGTGCTCAGCATAATAGAATGGGGGAGGGAAAGTTGGTTACCCAGCCTCAGGGGGAAGCACAAGCCAGTGTACCATAGCTCATTTTCTTTTCCAGTCGAGACACAAATGAACTCTTAAATAGACTGAATCAAGACTTGCAAAATAAGTCCCTGAGGCTTCAAGCATGACTCCTGCCAATTCCTATGCCTCACCTATTCCTCCTAGTAAATTTTAGGAGAAACATATGAGATGAAACAGACATGAAAGTAAGGCTGAAATGAGAATCTCAAATTTGTCTCCTGCTCTTTGAGGGTGCTTTCACATCTAAATTTGTTTACTTTGGTCCAAATCAGTTGACAAGTTTGTTACTTTGTATCATTTTCTCCTTGGTTCGGTTTCCTTTTACACCAAAAATTCAAGCAGACCAAACTGCGTCACGTTAAATTCTGTGAGACTTGTGGCAGAATCTTCTTTGTTCTTATTGGTCAGATTTTTTTTGCCGCGAGAAAAGGAAAGGTAAATACAGGAAGTAGAATGACTACTGTGCATTTATAGATTTCTGGGGTTGAAAATAATACAAATCATAGCGTAATCTATGGGGGTTTTTCATCGCCTTGGTTATTGTTTATTACATTACGTGGATACAGCACTTTCGGCAAATCGTACAGTTTGAAAATGAAGTGCGGCTACAGATGGAAAAAAACATTAACGTTCATTAATCCTCCAGAACCGTGACATGCTCAGCCACAGATATTTTTGAACATCCATCAGGTGTGTACAGTGGCATAAAATGTTTTACCATTTGCCACTGGTCCTGTTTTAGTACGGTCCCTTTCTGACCTGCAGGACCGCACCAGAGTTCGCCAGTTGATTCGAATCGAGACCACCTCTTTCAGGCGGTCTCGACACAGTTGCTTTAGTGTGCACTTGAGTGTGATTACTGTGTTCTCACCAGACAAAATGTACCACACTAATGAAGAAAATGGACTCGAGTTTGATTGAAACAAACTAAAGCCTGCAGGTGTGAAAGCACTCTGAAAGAGCAAGCTTTGAAAAGTAACAGGATCTGTTTACACCAAGTCCAATATTATGCTTTTAATTTGCTTCTATAATATAGACAAAACATAATGGGAACCTGATCAGTTAATAACAATTGTATTAACTTAAATACCATTACATTAATAATAACTTAGCTACAATGTGTCATGTATGCTGCGTAATTTCGCAGTGAACATATAAATTGATAGCGAGCCCAAAATGCAGTGTAAGTAACATGTTTATTTACAAAGGAAGAATGTCCAAAAAATGTCCAAATAACAGTCAATGTTGACAATGGATGAGATAACCGGCTACAAACTTAGTTGGCTCGGATAATATGCCCTACGCGCTCCAGGCAGGGTTGGAGTGGAGAGGAAAGACACAATTAAAAAGACTTACAAATATGTCGGAGAGGAAGGGCTCTCAGGTACAACATGGTGAAGTCCAAAGAGAGGAGCCAATACTCAGTGAGCCAGCATGTCCAATGTTGACTTAAGCTGCCACACTGACTGGTCACACTGCCTCCCTATAAGTACACAATACACTAACGAAGGCAAGTGGACACAGCAGGTGCGTGAATGATTGGCTGTGTGCATGTGTGAGTGTGTGTACATGCGTGCGTGTGTGCATGTGTGTGCATGTGGTGAAGGAAAACAGCCGGTGAATGTCCGGCAAGAGGAGGAGGCGTGGCCGTAGGGGTGGCAGAGAGCAAAGCTCAATCTGCCAGCTGGAATTAATAAGCAATGATCAAAACCTACAGCCACGGGTCATGGACATGACACAATGTAAACTCAGATTAGTGCAAAGAACTTGAAAGTTTTTTATGTAACTGATTACATAAGACATTTTGAATATATGCTTTTATTTTTTTAAATAAACTTTAATAAAACATGTTTTCAGTTCACCAGTCTTCTTGGTTCTTATTAAAATAAATTTTAAGTTTTCTGAACTTATATGTTTACACATTATTTTTGATTACTACATACAAAACTGATTAAATTAATTTTAGCTTCAAGCTGTGTTCTGCTAACTTTGTCATGGACTGGGTTGGACTGTCTTCCAATCCAGCACCATGACACATGGCTGTATTTTCCCTGGTGCTGTTGGTTTCCTTATTTGCTGCTGGCAGATCTTTAGGAGTCTCTGGATCTTGGCTCCCTGCCAGCTTACAGCCACGCCTCCCTCTCCCTGCCAGTCGTGCCAGCTGTCTGTCATTTTTGTTTGTGTTTATTCTCTGTTCTTTCACACACGCTCATTCACACTTACATTCCTGTCCACATTCATCCTGCCCTCATTCTTACCCTCATGCACACTCTCATGCTCACACACACACACACACACACACACACTCACTCACACTCATTCTCTCTCACATGATCAGACATTCACTCACGCACCTGTTTCCTCTTTGTTCCGCTCACACGTCTACGCACACCGGCAATCACTTCCCTCATTATGTTTGGCATTATTTAAGCCCTGTGTCTGCTCCAGTGTATTGCCGGATTATTGTCGCTTGTCCTGTTCGTTTGGATGTTATGCATGACTAGATGCCCTGCCTGCTGTTTGTGGTACCGCATCACTCTGCATTAGCCTTCTGTGTTTTGTTTTCCTCCTCTGCACCGTGGATCATTCACGACTTACTTGTACTGTTCCAGCCTGTGAGTATTATTTGACTCACCCCTGCCTTCCAGTCCCATCTGGAGGTTTTTTTCTGGGCTCTCTCTTTGCCCCCCCCCCCCCGCAGTTCCACCTGTAGTGCCTTAGGACAGTTTTTCCCCTGTTATGGTACTCACTTGTATTCTTTCGAGTGTCCTGGAAGTTTGTCCCTGTTTGTCCGGTGCAACCATTTATTGTTTGTTTGTATTGTTTTTCCACGTTTCCTGTAATAAGCACACTCAACTCTCTCCTGCTCGTGGGTTTAGTTCTTCCTGCCTCAAATAGGCAGGAAATTACAACAAACTTAGCTCACCTTAGCTCAAAATATTTAATTGCTTAAAATATTTAATTACTAATATTTACTTTATTTCACTTAATACATTAGTTTGAGGTAACCTCACCAGGGCAGTGGGTATGGAGGTCCTGAGCTATCCAGATGTCATGACCCCGCCCCCCCTTCCCAATGCTTTGAAGAGGTAGCCTAAAGTTGTGATTACATTTGGCATGCTTGGCTGCAAAAGCACATTAGAGCTGACACCCAGGCGCCCCACTCCTGATTTTCTGTCTGGGTGTATTTTATCCCAAAGACATCCATGAGGCTGTGCAGCCTTCATCCAGAGACCAGGGCACTTGTCCTGGTCTGAACTTGAAGCCCCTCCTGTCAGCTCACAAAACAAGCATCTTAAGCCATTAAGCCTGACTGGAAACCAACTCTTGATCATATAGTTGACTCATAGATGTTATTTTAGCTTATTTTACTATAGTTTATTATACTGTGGCCTGGACACCTCCTTTGGGCTTTTACACTTTAACATTCAGCCAGTTTTAGTATTTTAGCTAGTACAACAACCAAGGCTAACGTTAGGCATTGCCACCAAAACACAGATCTCAAAGAAATGATGAAAGGAGAGGGTGGGATTAACTGGGGATCATTAGCATTTAAAGATGCACTCCGGTGGATATAAATCCCCTATAAAAACAAATCTGCATTGTCTAAAATGGTATCTTATGTCCTTTTTTCTACAAAAAACCTTTCAATGTCTTACAGTTTCATGTCAAAATCTTTTCAGCCACCTTCAAATGCCAGAATTGGTGATTACTAGGCCCAACCACATACCACAAGGCTAACAGTGGCTAGTGTTACATTATCAGAATAAATCCTGTGATAAAAAGACTTACTGGTTGAAGGACATGCCCAGTTGTATGCACGGTGGCCTAGAATAATGACTGAAACTGCATCAGTCCTTAAAAGCAGTTTAATGGTAAAACCAATCTTAATTTGGGTCACGTTTTCAACGTAGTTTGTTAAAAAATGGGAACTAGCCTGGAGGATCATGTCAGTTAGGCCAGAGAGTCCTGATTGGCTCAACACTATCTACGTGCCAGCACCACGAATAGTTACATCACCGACAATGTTCTGTCTCAACTCGCCTTTTTGCAGGGGGCTTAAGTGAAACTTTTCAGCAAAAAAAAACAAAAAACAAAACAGAGATAGAAGACATTTGAGTCATTTTGCTCTTGATATGTCTTGTAAGTTATAAAAAACATGTTACAAAACAGAGGACAGTCAAAAACATGTCAAAGGTAAGAGACACCCCTTTGCTTTGTCTTAATAGTGTCACCATGGGGTGAGACGCCCGGCTCGGCGCTCAGCCCATGCTCCTTTTATCCCTGCCTCTCATTGGGCAGTGCCTCAGCTGGTTCCAGCTGTCAGTGTCACGGGACGGCTGGGGCCAATTCATCCCTCATCAGCTGGGGCGCTGTTAATGAGTATAAAGAGGAGCAGCTTCGATCATTCGGGGCATGCGACCATAAGCACTGCTAGGCTGAAGCCCCTTCGTCTGGTGTCAGCCTCAACTTCCCCTTGCAGCATTCCGGTGTTTGTATCCCGCTGTGAGTATGCACGTCTTGTTACCCCCATGTCCGGTAGAGCTACCTACCCCTGCGCTGTGCAAACCTGAGAATGTACGTCGGTATGAGTGTCTGTGCTCTCCTCATCCCTTATCCCTTACCCAGAATAAAACATCTCGACTCACTGGCTTGTCCCGGGCTCTGATTGCCCGGCCTCCCTAGAGCCGGATATGACAGTATGTCGCAGCCAGAAGAGTTGCCGGCGGCCGTGAGTCGCTGTGGAAAATGTACCTTTCTGTCCGGCGTGACAGCGCTGCTAGCATGCCGTTTCCCAGGAGTCACTTCCGGCG
Source organism: Pholidichthys leucotaenia (assembly GCA_020510985.1). NCBI lineage: Eukaryota > Metazoa > Chordata > Actinopteri > Cichliformes > Pholidichthyidae > Pholidichthys > Pholidichthys leucotaenia. Next base: position 181,940,810 of record CM035837.1, on the reverse strand, counting down.
CCAGGGCGACGGGCTGAGGTCCATCTCGGAGGCAGTCGACGGACGTTCTTCACCCTGCACGACGCCTCCAACGCGAGACGCTGGCATCCGGGCCGTGCTGAGGAACTCCTGGACTGTCACCCCTCACTCTCTGTACCATCTGGAGGACAGTGCCAGGATAGACGCTGCAGGTACACAGCGAGAGAAAGCTCCACGGGGTGGATGGAAATCCCGGCAGGGAGTCGGAAGTGGGCGACGTCTTTCCCCGCTTCGGAGTCCCGTTCCTGCCGCCATTTCCAGTCCGGGAGTTCGCGCCAACCAGAGGACTTCCCCCGACCTGCGCCACGTCCATCGGGATTCCCTTCGAGGAGCCGCAGCTGACAGCAGTTATGTCCGGGGTCGAGTGGCTGTCGCGAGCTCTACTGTGTTTCCTGTCACCACCTTCAGGCATGTGGCGGCGGCAGTGAGATTGATGGTGAGGACTTCAGGGCTACGAAGCCTTCCCGTGCTCGACGCCATCCTCGTCTCGATCTCCGATCTGGAGCGGCGAATCCTGGGTTTCCCCCTCGCTTCGTCCCCTGGGAGTAGTCGTCATCACATCGCCGAGTCACTCTGCACGAAACCTCGTCCGGATCCAGTTCTGGGTCATCGTCAGGACCGTTCCTCCCACGCAGCTGTCATGCCTTCGCCTCGTCAGTGTGGAGTATTCTACAGCCTCGTCCCCTGAGCCTCGTTCCCCCGCTGTCATTTCTGGACATTCGGGCTGGCTCACCCCGGCTGTTTCCCCCTCCTCCTTCGACGCGCTTCCTGACCGCTGTGTGTGCCTGGAATCCCGGCCTGGTGAGCTCTCTGCTGGAGACAACGCGAGCGATCCTCAGACGAATTCCCGGGGGGTCCTCCGTTATCGCCGGGCGGGGAGAGGAAGAAGCAGATTCCACTACAGCAGGCGATACTCAACCTCCAGGGGGCAGGCAAGTCATTGTTTTTTCACACCTGCTTAATGATTTGCTCTGTCACATCCCTGGAGGAGAAGTTCAGGGTTCGCAGCTCCCTGAACTCTCCCCACCTGCTGTAACCTGTATGCCTAATCCCGCATCCTCTGTCTCTCTCCGCCGAGCGGTCCCCGGCTCCGGGTCAACGTGGTGGGATATGGAGAGGGCCTGTGGTTCCGCTGCTACATTGCGGACGGAGGAGGGGGACTGACTGCTGCGTGGAGTCTACGCCGACGACTGAGCGTCCCTGGGTCTCCACGGAGGAGCGGTTCGGTCCAGCGGGACGAGATTCTTCTGGCTTCACGCCGAGTGGGTCGTCGGCGGGGCGTTACCTGAGGCTGGAGGGATCTCAAGCTGCGGCTTACCATCGTGCTGGCTGCGGGGCCCGACGCGGCTAGATGGAGCCCTGACAACGAACCTCCTGACTGACGGATCCTGGATCTTCGCAGTCCTGACGGCGTCAGAACCCGAGATCAGGCGCAGAGAGGCTCTCCTTTCTTTTCTTTCTTTTTATCTTTGAAGCACTTCAGCCTATCTCCAGGGAGACGGCAGGGTGAGCCGCCCGCATGCGTCCGAGCTCGTCTCGCCGGGTTCTGGCGCTGCCGGTGATCCTGATCCCGGTTCTGTTTTCTTCTCTGAGCCTTCTTCCAGGGTCACCGGCGAGGAGTTGCTGTTCCTCGTGGTGCTGAAGGGTCCGGGTTCAACGTTGGAGGTCGGTTCTGGTGCAGTGTCCAACGTGGGTTCGCCCGAGACCCAATCGGGGTCCAACGTGGGTTCGCCTGAGGCCCGATCGGGGTCCGACGTGGGTGCTGCCCCAGTGTTGTCCAGGTCCGGTGAGGAGGTGGCCGTTTCCCTGAGGCCCGCCGCCCTCGTCATCGGCTCTCCCCTGAGCCTCTTCCACCGGGATCCGCTCTGACCCTTCGTCCGTCTCAACGGTCCTGGTGGTTGAGTGATGCGGGTCGACGACCCGACCCGCAAAACTTTCGGTTCAGCGATCTGGTTTCCCCCCACTGGTCTGTGTTTGCCTTTGGGCGGCCTGGTTCGGCAGCCGTTGGACTGGATTCCTGGGATCTGGGCCCAGAGTTCACCGTCCGAACATTTCTCTTCCCCGGGTTGCCAACTGGACAATGGGCGGGGAGATTACCAGAACAATTCCGGCCGTTTTGGACTCTGCCTGCCGTCTCCTCGGGTGTCCTTTACTTCTTTTATTATTATTGAGGTCACTCGGGTGTAGTTTCTTTGTCCATTAGGGGAATATACTGTATGTTTTTGTGCTGTGTTTTTTTTTAACCATACTCAGCATTTTTATCGTATTGTTATCCTGTTACCCTGTCACCTTTTTTTCCTCTTGGTGACTCACCTTATGTATCGCGCTGTGTATTGCATTTTCTTATCTTTACTCAGCGTTTTCATTCATCCTTACCTTAGCCTTGGCCTCGATCGGTGCATCATGGAGTATGCGTGTGGTTTCCTGTCACCCCAATACTCTGTGATCACCCCATTCTGTCTTATTATCCTCGTGGGGGGCCTTCCTGGCCCGGCTTTAACATTGACTGTGTTTGTTATTGTTTGAAGTAATGTGTTTCATCCCCACTTAACCAGTACTTCATTATTACCCATTAGTCCTTGTCACCTCTGTTTCTTTAGGTGCTCTTTTATATATCGGTGCTGTGTGTTTTGTTTTCTTTAGTATCCATGCACAGCGTTTTTCATTTTTTGTCCTGACCTTTGTCTTGTTGGTGCATTATGGAGTAGTGTGTTTTGTTCCCCTTAACTATACTCTGTGATTGCTTTATTCATTCCTGCCACCTTTTTGGTGGGTTTTTGGTTCTTTTTTTTGCCCCGATCTATACGTTATTTGTATGCTGTCTGTAGTCGTATTTGGTATTTTCCCTACCTGTGTCCTAACTCAGTTTTCTCCCTAACTGTGCTCTGGGTTAATCCTTTTCCGTGTTGTAGGGTATTGTATTTGGGTTTTTTTTTTTTTCTCTGCCCTGCTGCCCTACATTGGTCTATTGTTTGTTTTTTTTTTGTCCTTCCCTTTGCATCTTCCCCTCCGGTCCTGCCTCCCTTCCGCCCACCCTAGGTGGGGAGGGGGGGGGGGGCTGGGATGTTCCTGGTCGTTCGGGAGCCCGACCGTGAGGGGGAGGCTCTGTCACCATGGGGTGAGACGCCGGCTCGGCGCTCAGCCCATGCCGCCTTTTATCCCTGCCTCTCATTGGGCAGTGCCTCAGCTGGTTCCCAGCTGTCAGTGTCACAGGACGGCCCTGGGGCCAATTAATCCTCATCAGCTGGGGCGCTGTAATGAGTATAAAGAGGAGCCAGCTTCGATCATTCGGGGCTGCGACATAAGCACTGCTAGGCTGAAGCCCCTTCGGTCTGGTGGCAGCCTCAAACTCCCCCTCTCGCAGCATTCCGGTGTTGTATCCCGCTGTGAGTATGCACGTCTTGTTACCCCCCATGTCCGGTACGAGCTACTACCCCTGCGCTGTGCAGCCTGAGAAAGTACGTCTGTATGAGTGCTGTGCTCTCCTCATCCCTTATCCCTACCCAGAATAAAACATCACGACTCACCTGGCTTGCCCTGGCTCTGAAATTGCCCGGCTCCCTAGAGCCGGAATATGACAATAGAAGAACAATACAGTTTTATCATTAAGAAGACAAAATGAACCTGTTTGAGATATGTTACAAACATGCTAACAAGAAAAAAAACCCTTGATTTTTGGCGGAGTGCCACTTTAAAGCACAATGCCATGGAACAGCTCCTTCCACTGTGGGTAAAATGGTACTGCAGTAATCAGACTCTGACCTTTTCTCACCAAAGCATGCCACAGATGTTTCATTAACGCAGGGGTCTCCAACCTGGGACTCCTGAAACATTCAGGCTTCTGTGGGAAATTTTTTAATTTCAATTCTTAACTGGTCCAAAGATTTACAAATAATTTGCTGTTGTTCATGGGTGCAAGGGCGCCTACAGAACACATTTATTTGCAAATCCCACAGAAATTTCCCACAGAAACGTTCCAGGAGCCCCATGTTGGAGACCCCTGCATTAACGTCTCTGGGAACTGTGTCAACAATGAACAAAAAAGAGCATCATAGGGGGACTTTATTTCAAATAAAATGAAAATATCATTATTTGCTTAGAATATGCACCTGTTTAGAGTGCTTTGGGATAAATTTTAACTGTGTTAAAAGTTTAAAGAATATTCATACTTACAGAAAACAGAGAGACAGAGTGTCATGTTGCCCCCTTTCAGAGCATAAATGAGGCGCCAGATGCCACAGACAGTTTGCTTGTTTATTAAAGAAAGAACAAAATAAAGAGCCACGTGGAGCAAAACACATCCACTAAACTAGAACACAAAATAAAGAAGACTAACATCAAATGTAAGAGCGTAGCTAGTGCGGAACCTGGTGCTATAGGATAAACACTTACAAATGCTGAAGCGAAGACGGATCAAATACAGAAAGAAGACTGGAGCTGGTGTAGGGACTCCAGTCCTGGTTGACACAGGTCGCAGCGAGGAGTGAGCCTCAGCTGCTTCCTTAAATACTGATAACAAAAGCAAAAGAACCAAACAGGAAAGGGGGAACGTAATTACCAAAATCAAGATCAGCTGTGACAGTGCCGGCTCGGCTTTGACAGCCAGAAGTTCGGCCACGGCGCTAGCACAATAAAAGCCCTGGGAGAACAATAATAACTGGCAGAAATAACAGGGAGAAAAAGACAGACAATACTAAGTGGCCCGGGGGCAAACAACCTCAGTGCTCGGATCACCACAGTACTATCCCCCGCTCAAAGGATGCATTCCAGGCGTCCGAAGTAACATCCAGGGAGCCACCCCCCTGCCAACCAGAAAGCTAACAAGACCGACCTTGGGTGGGCGGTGGGGGAAACAGGCTAGGAGGGAGAGAAACCTGGGAAGAGAGAGAGAAAAAACAAAAAACAAAACAGCGAATAAAGGCACAATCCAGAGAGGGACGGAGAAAAAAAAAAACCCACAAGGAACAAATAACACAGAATGGTGCGGCTACATACGTGCACACCCACACAAATGACAAGTGGCGAAAAACAACCCAACATGACATGAGAGCTTCCTTGCAAAAATGTCCAAAACCCGATAAATAGGTGAAACAAAAATAAGTACACTTCAGGTCAGAACGCTCACATCCAGGAAAACAGGCGAACACAAAAATATATATGTACAGCACACTCATGTCACGGCAAGGGAAAGAAATCTCCTATTAGCAATATACGAGAGGAGGAGAGAAAAAAACCCCAAAACACCACAAACACACAAGTATAGGGATACCGGCAGGTAGAGAGAAGAAAAAAAAGGCAGTTCAGGTGGCCTACCAGCATCCCAACTCCACATCAGGAGAAAAGGAAAAAAAAAAAACAGTTTGAGTGGCCTGCCCAAGTCCCAGAACTGGGGAAACAGTACCTCATGTGGCCGACTCAGGTTGCACAACCAGCGACGCAGTCCGTTAGGTGGCCTACCCAGGACGCAGAACCGGCGAAACAGTCCTTCAAGCAGCCGACCCGCGTCCTTAGACTACCAGGACCGGAGGGGGGAGCTCAGAGGCGGCTTCCCTACCAAGAGGCACAATGAGGGGAAGCCGACCTGAATGAAGGGGACCCCAGCGGCATCCGGTGGAGGAGAATGGGGGGAAGGGGGGGAAACAGGGAACCAGTCTGGTGTCAGGTGGAAGGGGATCTGCAGCTCCCTCACCGACCTCGAACTGGGCCAGCGCAGCACCCTTGGTGGACCGCGACCGGGCCAGCGCAGCACCTGGGATGACCTCCAAACACGAACCCGGAACCTCGACGAACACGACTGGAGCTGACTCATCTACAGATGACCAGGGAGAAGGCTTGGACAAAGAGGGAGAACAGGGGGTCAGGATCACCGGCAACGGCAGAAGCCAGGCGAGATGAGCTTGGATGCAGCGGCCCAGCTGCACCCGGCTCTTCTCCCCCAAGAGACCAGGCAAGAATGCTCCAGAACAGAAAGCAAGAAGACAAAATACAGCACTTGACTGATCCTCCGAGCTCTACCGCCCCCCAGGACTCCGATGAACCAGGCTCGACGATCTGGAGGTCCAACTTCCTGTTCCCACTCGACCTGCGGTGGCCTCCACAGCCGGCATGATGGTCTCCACAGTCCGATAACCCCCTGGCGCTGAAACCCACACCGATGGCCCACTTAGCGTGGTGGCAGGGGATTGATTTCCTGCTGGAGCTGACTGCTGCTCCCACGGAGACCCGGGGACGTTTTAATTGTCGGCACAGGCTCCAAATGACAGTCAGCCCTCCTCCTGCCCATGACGCAGCTGCAGGACTGGAACCAGGCTCTCCAGTGCCGCAGGCTCCTCCTCCGTCCAACAGTCTACTCCTGGCACCGGGGGACGCTTGGAGAGAAGGGGAGGAAACACAGAGGTAGCAGGTTCAGTTTTAATGGCTGCAGCAGGTCGTGGGAGCTCAGAGGACTGCTAACCCTGAGCTCCACCCCCAGGAATCAGACAAGGTAATTAATCTGACAGAGATTTAGAATGAAAAAACACTTGCCTGCTTTCCTGGGAAATGATGGTGACTGCTGCAGTGGGCTTGGTTCTTCCCTTTCCTCTAGGGATGGTGATGGAGGGCCTCTCAGGAAGACGAGGAGGAGCCGCCCCAACAGGATCCAGTGCAGGACTCGCTGGGCTCCCAGCAGCTGAAGGGAGCGCTGAGGAGGAGGGAGGAGCAGCCAAGGCAGTCCGGGGACGAGGAGCTGACGGAACAGCGGGGAAGGATGACCCGGAGGCTGGGGCTGCTGTCTTTACCTTCCGTCGTGGCGCGGGGAAAACAGCTGGCTGGGAGGCAGAGTTCTTATGGCGGCCCGGAACAGGATCCGGACGGGGATCTCGCAGCGGATTGGCCCGGACAGGCGATAGATCACGGGCAGGGCGGCGACGTCCTCTGGCTGGGGACGAGGCTAAATTCAAGTCAGGGAAGCACCGCTGCTGTGCAGAAACTGTCAGCAGCTCGGCGTACTCAGGATAATTACTTAGTTTGGGATTAGCCTCCATCAGTCTAACTGCCACCACAATGTTCTTTAAGATTCTGCTGGGATGGAAGGAAGAGCGTTCTTCAGCCACACGGCCCCTGATGAGCTCAGCTGTCCACTGTACCTCTTCACTGGGGACCCCGGCTGCCCTCTTCCTCTGCTGAGTTGGGAGACTGCTCTTTGGTGACGCAGGATCTGGGGCTGGACGCGTAGCAGGAACCCGATCCCGGGGCGAGGAGCGGGGATGCCTCACCGTCTACTCCGACTTCGGCTTCCTGCTGGGACTCTTCACCAGCCCACAATTTCTCTGCTGAAGTGCCGCAAATTCAGCCATCCTTTCCCTGCCCTCAGCGTGCTTGGCCAGGTGAGGATGGCGCTTAACTTCCGCCTCTGCGAGGTCCAGGTACCAGCGGGCATTTATGGAGGTGGCGAACATACAGGCATTGGCCAGGAGACCATCTATCTCCATCAGAGCCTGGACAAGCTCGAAGCCCAGGCTCATAGGATACCCAGTCCTTGATGACGCCATCTCTCAAAATACACTGGTACCCGGAAAAGGGGAAAAACTCAATCCCAAAAACAAACTCACTTTGGCTGGCACCTCGCTGGGCTGCGACCTACTGTCGTGTTTGCCCCTTTCAGGGCATAAATGAGGCGCCAGATGCCACAGACAGTTTGCTTGTTTATTAAAGAAAGAACAAAATAAAGAGCCACATGGGGCAAAACACATCCACTAAACTAGAACACAAAATAAAGAACACTAACATCAAATGTAAGAGCGTAGCGAGGGCGGAACTTGGCGCTATAGGAAAAATACTTACAAATGCTGAAGCGAAGACAGATCAAATACAGAAAGAAGACTGGAGCCGGGGATAGGGACTCCAGTCCTGGTTGACACAGGTCGCAGCGAGGAGTGAGCCTCAGCTGCTTCCTTAAATACTGATAACAAAAGCAAAAGAACCAAACAGGAAAGGGGGGACGTAATTACCAAAATCAAGATCAGCTGTGACAGTACTGGCTCGGCTTTGACAGCCAGAAGTTCGGCCGCAGCGCTGTCACAATAAAAGCCCTGGGAGAACAATAATAACTGGTAGAAATAAACGGGAGAAAAAGAGAGAGAATACTGAGAGGCCCGGGGGCGGACAACCTCAGCGCTCGGAACACCACATAGGATGGACCCTTGGGGAGCTCCACACGAGAGCGGAGGAACGACCGCCATTGTTTCTCATAATATTTCATGAGTGAGGCTACTTCCCAACCAAACCCCAAACTGAGGTTTTGATTTGTTATTTTGTGGAGTGTGTGCTCATGTTTCATTTCAGAGCACAGAAGAGCTGTCTGTTTCACCAGGGGCTCTGTTCCCATACATGAGCAGCAGACCAGAGAGCTGTACAGTAGAGATAAACGGTTCATCGTTCTAAAACAACAGTCGAGGTGACTTTCAGTCTTGTGTTAAAAGAAAGTGGGAAATGTGTTCCTCGGTGTAACCTTTCATTAACATATTGATAATGGGTGAAAAATATGCAAATTTAAATTGCATTAAACGTCAGATGCACAAAAATAATCTAAAAATATAAGAATTGAAGTTTTCAGTAGGCAGATTCCCTTACTGAAAAAACTCCCACGCAAACAGGTTGGGTGTACATTGAAAAAAAAACCCATTAAAACTGTGGGTACGTTTAAGCACCCCCACACAACATTAAGTATCTCCAGAGGAACACCCAGCCGTGTCTCTAAATGAATGTTTTCACTCTTTGGCCTTGGAGCAATTGTAACATTGCTGCATGAGTACTTTTGCTGTTGACAATAATGCCTTATACCAACACAAAAATTAATCATTATTTTGTTTTGATACAGCCACATTGCATGTTAGGGGCGCAATCATATTTTTAATCAAAACTAATTGCCTCTCATTACATCGAACAAATTCTTCCTGCAGCTATTTGACAAAAGCGAATATGTTCCCATCTACTCATCATGATCTGTCTCCCTCCCTCATTATTTCTGTGTGCGCGTGTGTATGTTAGTGTGCTTTTTGTATGTCTAGTATATACAGTATAGTTAAAAGTATGCTAAGACATATCATTATCTCTTAGCATTATGAGAAATACCCACTACGGTGCCTACAGGTGATACAATATGCAATAACACTGCTATAAAAGACTCCATTTTCATAAAGAACACAGACGAAAGAGAGGTCACTGAAATTGTTAAATCGTTTAAAAGTAAAACATCTACGGACTGTGATGGTATTGACATGCTCTTAGTCAAAACTATTATTGAATGCTTAGTAAAACCACTGACGTATATCTGTAACCTGTCTCTCCAAACAGGTATATTTCCCAATGCAATGAAAATAGCTAAAGTAATTCCAATATACAAGACGGGTGACAGAGGGGAATTCTCAAACTATAGACCAATTTCACTATTGCCGCAATTTTCCAAGATACTTGAAAAAATATTCTATGAGAGAATTGACAACTTCATACTGAAGAATAATTTATTGTGTGAGCAGCAATATGGGTTCAGACACAAGAGGACAACTGCATTTGCTCTAATGGAATTTATGGAAAAAATATCAACAGCCATTGAAAATAAAGATAAGATAAGATAAGATAAGCCTTTATTAGTCCCACAACGGGGAAATTCCAGGATTGCAACAGCACAGGGATAGCAACACTCAGAGCAACAATCAGAAGGCAAGAAAAAAAACAAGCAAGCAAGAGCAGCTAATAAACATATGTACGTATTACTATAAAATATATATATATACACACACACACAGACACACAGTGCAGAGCATTGTAGCTGGATGGAATAAATATATGAATATATGAACACACAGTGCAGAGCATTGTAGCTAGATGGAATAAATATGTAAATATATAAACACCCACAGTACGGAGCATTGCACCTAGGTGGAATAAATATGCAAGTATATAAACACACACAGTGCGGAGCAATGTAGCTAGATGGAATAATATGTAGATATATAAATATATAAACACACCCAGTGCTGAGCATTGTAGCTAGATGGAATAAATATGCAAATATATAAACACACACAGTGCAGAGCATTGTTGCTAGATGGAATGAAACAGCATAACCGTCTACTTAGTTATCCTACATGGTATGATTATGTGCCCATACATATTCTCACCCTCCATAGCGACCGGTATGTTCCTAGTTGTATGCCGGAGGGGACCATTGTGTAAGTCTATTGCATCTTTTGCATTCAAAAAACTATTAGTTTGTTACGTCTTTTTGCTATCTCTGCGAGCAGCCCTGCTTAGGTTGTACAGTCTGACAGCCGTTGGTAGGAAGGACCTACGAAACCTCTCGGTTGTGCACCTGGGATGATGTAGTCTGCTGCTAAATGAGCTCCTCAGTGCATTCAGTATGTCCTGCATAGGGTGGAACTCGGACTCCAGCAGAGATGACAGTTTAGCCGCTGTCCTTCTCTCTCCTATCTCCTCCATCGGATCAAGGCGCTGCCCCAGGACAGAGCTAGCTTTCTTAATCAGTTTGTTCAGTCTCTTCCTATCGGCTGCAGTAATGCCACTGCCCCAGCAGACCACTCCAAAAGTGATGGCTGATGCCACCACCGTGTCATAGAATGACTTCAGCAGCGCCCCTTGTACACCAAAAGACCTGAGTCTCCTCAGCAGGAACAGCCTGCGCTGTCCCTTCTTGTAGAGTGCATCAGTATTGTTTGACCAGTCTAGTTTATTGTTCAGATGAATACCCAGGTACTTATAGGATGTCACCATCTCGATGTCTGTTCCCTGTATATTTACTGGTACTGTGAGGGGCTGCCCATGCCTGCGGCAGTCCACCACCAGCTCCTTAGTTTTCCTCGCGTTGATCTGGAGGCAGTTCCGATGGCACCAGTCCACGAAGTCCTGGATAAGCCCTCTGTACTCAGCTTCATCTCCATTGGAGATGAGGCCAACGATCGCAGAGTCATCAGAGAACTTCTGTAGATGGCAGTGTGTTGTGTTGTGTGAGAAGTCCGCAGTATAAAGAGTGAACAGGAAGGGAGCCAGCACCGTTCCCTGGGGGGCCCCCGTGCTACTGATGATCGTGTCGGACACACAGTCCCGGGTTCTCACAAACTGAGGCCGGTTCGTGAGGTAGTCCAGGATCCATGATGACAGGTGCTGGTCCACCCCTGCGCGCAGCAGCTTGTCCTTCAGGATCATCGGTTGGATGGTGTTGAAAGCACTGGAGAAGTCAAAGAACATGATCCTCACCATATTCCCGGGCTTCTCCAGGTGGGACAGAGAACGGTGAAGGAGGAAGATCACCGCATCCTCCACCCCAATGCCATGCTGGTAGGCGAACTGGAGTGGATCCATCGCTGGTTCCACCAGGGGGCGGAGGTGAGCAAGGAGCAGTCTCTCCAGGGTCTTCATCAAGTGGGACGTCAAGGCCACCGGTCTGTAGCTGTTCAGGTCTTTGGGGTGGGAAGTTTTTGTATTTTTGTATGTTTTTGTAGAGTATTCAGTTGGAGTATTCCTGGATCTTAAAAATGCATTTGATACAGTAGATCATAATTTATTATTAAAGAAACTACAAAATTGTGGTATTAGAGGGATAGCACTGTCCTGGTTAAGTAGTTACTTAAAGAATAGATATCAGTATGTATGTGTTAGTAACAAAAACTCACAGTTACTGAAGGTTACCTGTGGAGTCCCACAGGGTTCAGTTTTGGGGCCATTATTATTCAATATGTATATAAATGATAAATGTAAAGTTTCAGAAAAAATGGACTTAATATTGTTTGCCGATGACACTAATCTATTATGCAGTGGAAACAATTTGGAACAACTTCTGGATACACTCGGAAAGGAATTAGGAAAGCTTAAACTGTGGTTTGATTCAAACAAATTAACGCTCAATTTAAGTAAGACAAAATTTATAGTTTTTAACAACCATCACAACAACTCAGTACCTAAACTCAGTGTAAATGGTGTAGAGATTGAAAGGGTATCTGAAACTAAATTTCTTAGAGTAATAATTGATAATAAACTGTGTTGGAAGTCACATATTATTATTTATTTTTTTTTTTTTTTGTTTTGTTGTTTTTTTTTCTTGCCTTCTGATTGTTGCTCTGAGTGTTGCTATCCCTGTGCTGTTGCAATCCTGGAATTTCCCCGTTGTGGGACTAATAAAGGCTTATCTTATCTTATCTTATTAATTATATTAAAAGTAAAGTATCCAAATCAATTGCAATATTACACAGAGTGAAATATTTGCTGAATCAACCCACACTATATACCTTGTATCAATCATTAATACTCCCATACATGACATATTGTAATGAAGTATGGGGAAATACATATAAAACAAACATATATCCACTCTTTATGCTTCAAAAGAGCCATAATTAGAATAATAAACAAAGGAGCTTACAGGGAACCAACAAACCCACTTTTTCTTAAACTAAAAGCTCTCAAGTTGAAAGATCTGGTTGACTTTAAAACTGCAATAATAATGTTTAAAGTGAAGAATTTATCACTGCCCGCAAATATCCAAAAGCTGTTCCAAATAAGGGAGAAACGATATCATTTCAGAGGAACATGTATATTTCAAAAGCCTACAGTGAGAACTACCACCAAGCAACACCGTGTTTCAGTGCAAGGAGTCAGATTATGGAATGATTTTGGACCTGAATTAAAATCATGTACAACGCTTGGACAATTTAAACAAAAACTAAAGGAAGAAATACTCCAAACATATATACAAGATGACATGTAAAATCACATAAGGATTGTCATATCCAGTCTGTGTTGTGCTGTTGCTTAGTTTTTTTTTTTGTGTGTTTTTTTGTCACATTTGGTCTTAGCTTTGTTCTGAATTGTAATTGCTCTTGTTTTGTTTTTTCTTTTGAATTCTTGGATAGAATATGGTTGGGCAATATAAGCTGCGGCTTCAGCCATCACCCATTTCCGATAACTTTTGTTGAACTGTATAATCAGAGGCGTTACTGTCTAATTTGACCTTGTTGGATTTTATTTCCCCCTTTTGCTATATTATTCAGTTCCTTTTAACCTGTACTATCCGAAATAAAGATTCATTCATTCATTCATTAATAAACAGTAGTTAAAAGATATTTTCTATATGTATGTTGTCAGGAAGGCATTAAAAATGAACTGATAGAAATCGTTTTATGTGGTATTTTAATATAAATGGACAGGTAAACTAATTAACCAACTGCATTTATTTAAAAAGGTGTCATAAAATCACCACTTTAATAGAAAAAAAAAATCACAACGTCACCATAAGCAAGAAGCAAACATAATGGGGAGAAATGCAGGTTTGGAAGAATAATGTTGTAAATTTACAAATTAAATATTATGATAAAAAAATGAACATTTACAAAGTAAAGTCGCAAATATACCATAAGCAAATCAAAAAATTTAAAAAATGAAGAACCTTAAAGTGACACCACCAAAAAAAATCAAGTCTTTTCTGTTGTTAACATGTCTGTAACATGTTTTTTGTAACTTACAAGACATATCAAGAGCAAAATCAGTCCCAAGTCCCATCCCAAGTCTGTGTTTTTCTGCTGTGAATGTCCAGTTAAGCCCCACCCCCTCCCTACCACCAAAAAAAGGGTGATTTTGGACAGAGTGTTTCTAGCTACGTAAGCATTCCTGCTTAGCTTGATTGGTTACAACTAGAGATATCTAGTAATATCTATCTAGAGATGAGAAAAAGTGCATAAGTGAATGGTTAATGTTAAATGGTAAATGACAATCAAGCTAAGCACTGGGCATGGCTAAACACCTGAATTCACTGTCCCAGGGGAAGAGGGAGGAGTTGACGTGGCTCCATGGATGGAGGCTCACAGTTTACCTACTACTCACCACGCTGACAGTCAGCGTCCTTTCCCGGGAACGGCGCGAAACCGATCATGGCTGCCTGTAGTTTTCCACCGCTGGGGCTACCGTATTCCAGAACTCCATCACACATGCGGGGTGCGATCAGCTTGGATACCGGAGTCCACCAGTTGCAACGCCTGCACGTGTGGAGTCCCGGAGGTGCCCACGGAGTAATGGGAGGCACACAGTCAGAAGACTGAACCAGAGAGAGATGTGTGCTCTTAGGGGGATGAAGACGCCAAGATGGCCACCCGTCGGTTTTGCATTAGTTTGACTCAGTTCAGTGAAGGGGTTTTCGGGGGGGGGACACAACCCCCCCCAGGCTCTCCATTCCCACCAGGAAGGACGGAAAAGGAGACATTAAACCCCCCAGTGAGTTGAGTAACTGGGGGGTGGTGGGTATGGCGCAACGGCCGGAGCGAGGCTGCGCTGAGGTTGTGGTCCTGCGGTGGCAGGCAGGCGCACTGGACCGCCAGCCCCCAGCGAGCTGAACTGGCAGACACCCGTCGGCCCCTAGGCGGGACCTCCGAGAGCCAGCTTGCTTTGACTGGGGTCGGCGGCATGTACATTTACAGCTGAATCACTCCGATGTTTTGACTAACCCCTATTAAATGAAGCAGTCTTTGGTGTTCTCAGGTCAGACGAGAGGGGAGGGCTGGCCTTGCAGCATCCGCTACTGGTGGGTGGGAGTAAGGGTGGAGCTAATTAGAATATCCATATATCCACACATACTTTAGTAGGCAGAAGATGTAAAAACTCTTTTCAAGCAATTCTAAGGCAATGAAAGTTTTTCTGTGTGGATAAAAAGCCACAATATACTATTTTGGGCAATACACATTTGTTTATAAGGTGGTTTTAGAGCTGCCGGAGTGCATCTTTAATGACCAGCTAACATACTCCACCATCCCCACATCAAGGGCCCCTATGATAACTGTGATCAACATAAAATGGACTGAAAAACTACAAGTCTCCTCATCAAAATGAGGGGACTTGTAGTAGGAGGTGCGTAATTTTCTTTCTATATTAGGCGACAATCGCATCCAGCGCGAGTTGGATGGATCTACTCGAAATGCAGGTGTCCGAGCAGATGGCTTCCCAAGGGCACATCTGTACTGCCAAACAGTGTCGGGAGAAGCTGAAAAAGCTGAAAAGCGATTACCGAGCAGTGAAGGACCACAATGCTCGAAGTGCAGCGGATCGGAAGGAGTGAAAGTGGTTCGCTGAGAGACATTGGGCTCGACACGGCCACAGTCACGGCCATGGCCTTGGAAACCGTGGATGGTGAGTGTTGTTTTGATATTGCGCATCTTTTCGCCACTTTATCCTTTCGGTGCCAAGCTCACTGTTTTTAAGAAATAGGAAGGTTGTTAGATTGTGGGTAATGGTTGTTACTGAGGCTTGCCTATTGTTTGCAGCCAACTGCAGATTCACGCTTGCTTTGTGTTAAGTATTAGCGCGAACAAAACGCTGAATTATGCTTATTGTATTCCGGTTAAAAACTTTAGAGTGTTGTGTACATGTTGCACTTTGGTGTTAAGTTTTAAATTGCGCGCATTTTCTTTCTAGAATCGCAGCTCATATCACAGGGGTCCACCTCAGTGGACATGCACACACTGGACTCTCCTGCGTCTGCCTCTGCGTCTGCGTCTGGCGGAGTGCCAGCTGGATCGACTACGATGTCAGCCACATCACCAGCTCCATCTGGATCACGTTCAAGTGCCGGTAAGGCACAATAACCATGATTTTTTTTTGGTTGAAACAGGTCCAGCGGAAACCAGGGTCGAAAATCCATCCATCCATCCATCCATCCATCTTCTACCGCTTAATCCTTTACAGGTCGCGGGGGGGCTGGAGCCTAACAAGTTATGTACCAAATTGATTAATGCAATTTCCTGTAGCTGCATATTAATTAATTGAAAATGTCTTTTTAAATGTACAAAAAGGTTATTCTTTGGTCTTCACTTATCGGTGTTCCACAACCATTTTTAGGTGTGGTGATTGAAGTGCTGTTGTAACTCCCGTTTTATAAAAACAAATAAAGCGCATGAACTGCCGTTGAAATCCACATGCTTCATTGAAATGCTTCGCGTCAGCTGACTGTATTAACCCATTCAGATTTCTGCGGCCACACTACAAGCAACTAGTTTAAACATTACCCATCCATCCATCCATCCATATTCTTAATCTTAATCCTTTTTAGTTTTGCAGGGGGGCTGCAGCCGAAGACAGCACCCTGCGTGTTGCAAAATCTGCTCTACTGAGGGGCAGCAACATGACAGTTCAGCTTATATACAGCAATGAAGCATAATATAATAGTGACATTCCACCACAGACTTTCACCTGTGTAATTCCATAATATATGTAGTGATCCAGCTTTAACGACCATGCCTTTCTGTCTTTCCATCTAGGCAAGATGAAAACAGACAACTCCCATCGCTGACCTTACATTAGCGATGATCAACATGCATGACGAAGAGATGCGGCTCTTGGAACGGCAACATGACCAGCGGCAAGAACACCATCAGGAGTACATGCAGCATTTGCGACAGGTGGCCGCAGATGTGCGGGCAGATGCGCGTGAAGCCCTGGAGCAGGATGCTGCGTCCCGAAGGGAAGAGCTCGCAGAGATGTCATCATTCAACAGAGATTTCCTGACCCTATTTGGCAGGCTTGTGGACGCATTTAGCAGTCGGCGTGTCTAACCATGTCTCCCCACACCCAGTCTGTTTTTTTGTTTGTAAATTTTGCTTCTGGAATAAAATTGTATTGCTTGCATCAAAAGTCTGGTTTATCTGTTATGACACCATATGAGAAAAGCCAATAATTACATACACATTCCATTCTCTGTTCACTCTACATGCTGCTGTTCATCAGGTCAGGTGTATAGCCTTCAAATGGTAATTTAATTTTTAACAACACAACGAAACGTAATGTCTTGGTAGTTTTTTTTTTAATTTTAAACAAATTTGCAATGCTGAATCCATTTCTCTTGAACGGGTACATTTTTTATGTTATAGGCAGTTGTACAGGTGTACTTGAACTTGTAGACACTGATAAAGGTAAGTACATGTAAGTTGAATGTTGCATCACCAGTCAAAATTTAATAAATTAAGAAGGAATCTAGCTAAAATTTGGCACTAATAACAGTAGACAAATCGGACAAGGATACACAACTGTGTTTTTGTTGCACACAATTGTTGTTACCAACAAGTGCAAAATTTATATTCCCTTTTCCCAAAAATTAAAAATCAATTTGTAAGTAAAAGTGGGAGACCTTGACATGGGAATATGACATGTATCAGCACATGATTTATAGTTCAATTTGCATTTCCACCTAAGCAAAAGTGGCTTGTCGAGCTGGATTTTTGTGAAGATGGCCTGTGCGGTGTTTCTGCATGTAATTACATACCTGTCAAGTGATACGGTTTCGCCGTATTTTAATATGGGGAAAATGCAATTTTAGCAAATACGGGCGTATTGCCATTTCTGTACGCCAAAGAGAAAAATATACGGGAAAAAAAATTATTGAGAGTGTGGGGAGGAACACGTCGTGTGTGTGACCCCCACAGCAGGGCTGTCAGAGCGCTCAGCGTGAGCACTTATCACAACAGTGAGAAGTGTGGACTCATCATTAGGCTGATGGCTTCGCACCTTCTTAACAGATAAGCGTTATGAACAAAAGAGGACAGGTAGATGGACCATGCACAACATTTTATTTACAAAAAACATTTTTGAAATATGTATGCACATAAATGTGGGCGAAATTACATTTCTGCCTATTGCTAGACAAGTAACTGCATCACAGCACAGCATCTCGTATATCGGCTCCCTGCTCCTCTGCTCCCTGGGTCGCTGCCACCACTGGTTCATCTACTGCATCATCCAATGTAGTGTCATACGTCTCTCCATGACTCTCACACAGATTAGACAAAGCACAAGAAGTCAGCACCATAGATTTCACCAGTTTCATGTCACAGTCATTCCTCTCTCCTTCCTCCTTCCTTCTCTCCTCGTCATCAGCCATTTTCTTTGTTGTGGAGGATTCGGTCGCGTGTTTGACGTCACGAGAGTGTGGCGCCGCCTGCTGTTCAGGAACTCCCACCCACCGCAGGTGTGCCAGCAGGTGTGCCAGCAGTAATGTTGAAAAGCAACCGAGGCCGAACCGAACCGAAGTGAGTAGAGTCGGGTTTTCTAATCGGGGCTAGTGGAAAAGCGCCTTTAGATTGATCTCAAAATGGAACTCATCCAAGGTATTAATGAAGTTAAAGCTTCTGTATAAATTTGAAGTCAATCTGATCAGAAATGTAGAAGGTAGAGTGGTAACAACAGAAAATGTCAAATTGACAGATGGGTCAAAAACATACCTTCCACAACTTCATTGTGTGGGAAATAATAAAAGTTCCATATTTGTGCGACAGAATTTATGTGGCAAGTAGCAAATTTAAAGTGGCAAATTTATGATAAAATGGAAACAAACTTAAGCTGCACTCCGGTGGATATAAATCCCCTATAAAAACTAATTTAAATGGTATCTTATGTGCCTCCCACCCTTTTTTTAACAACAAAAAAAAAATCATTGTCTTACAGCTTCCAATCCTGTCAAAAACTTTTCACTTTTCCTCCTTCTTCAATGCCAGGATCTAGGCCCACCACATCCTACAAGGCTAATAGTGGCCAGTGCTACATTAAACAGAATAAATCCTGTGATAAAAAGACTTACCGTTTGAAGCACATGCCCAGTTGTATGCCCGATGGACCAGGATAATGACTGAAACTGCATCGGCCCTTAAAAACAGTTTAATGGTAAAACCCATCTTAATATGGATTTTAAGTTTTCAAAGCAGCTGTCCAAAAATGCTAAGTGGCCCTGGAGGCTAACTTCAGTTAGGCCAGAGAGTCCTGACTGGCTCAACACTACAAACCTGATATAGTTACGTCACCAAAAATATTCCATCTAAACACACCTTTTTTTCAAGGGGCGGGGCTTAACTGAAATTTCACAGAAAAAAAGACGAGACATTTGAGTGATTTCGTTTTGATATGTCTTGCAAGTCATAAAAAATGTTACAGACATGTTAACAAGAAAAAGTGTGAAAAATTCCCTTAAATTACAAGAAAAAATCATAAATTCACAAGTGTTACCCTGGATTTACACTGACTCTGGATGCAGTACGTTATGGCTGAGATTTGGCCTCCACAGCATATAGTTCCCATTCTCGTCAGTTTTCTAATTCCCACCTAGTCCGGACCACTGTGGAATGAATCCGGCTTGTCAAATTCGGTTCGCTAATGAAACGCAATGCCTATTTTTGACAGATGCCCGTTTCAGTCTGCAAGGAAATCCCATGGTATCTCATGGTATTTAATGCTGTAGCTGTTTGTTCATTAAAAATGATTTAAGGATCGTCCGTTATTTTCTGAGCTCTACTTCTTCACCACTGTGTCAGAGGAGGTAAAAACTTGACTTAACATACAAATGCTTCATAGAATTAAAATTAATGGGCTACTTAGTTTTATTTAGAGCCCAAAAGTCCTGGTGGGGAGCCCTTGTTGTTATCACGTGATCGTGGTCGGTTCATCTCGGTGACTCTTGGGTCTTTCTCGAGATCTTGCGTTATTTTGTATAATTCTTGCGTGATCTTGTATTTCAAACTGTTCTCAACCATGCCGCTGCAAAACACAGACGGAGTTGGTAGGGATGAACGCAAGGGGCCATCCACAGTGCATCTGCAACGGACTGCATCCAGAATCAGTGTAAATCCTGGGTAAGCCTGCAAATTTACATGAAGTATGTTGCAAATTTGACTTAAAAAGGTGCACATTTACAAAAAAAGTAATTTTAGAGGAAAACACTGTCATGAGCTTAGTGCTGGAGATCCCCGCCAGACTCATGGCTTTTTCTGCTTATTTGCTTATCTGTTGCAATTTATGCCTTTTTGGGTTTAGGTTTTAATGTTCTGCTTGCCATCCTTCTGTTTGTATTAGTGTCATAATTTTATTTTTTGTACTTATTTATAATTATACTTTGGTATGTTATTTTTGGCATGTGGGAGGAAACTGGAGAAATCCCGGAGTAAACCCACGCAGACACGGGGAGAACATGCAAACTCCACACAGATCACTGTTGGTCGGGGACTGGGATCGAATACAGGATCCCCCGGCCAAGGGTGAGTTGCTGTGCTGCCACAGTGCTAACCACTCCGCCACCTTCTCCGGTTTCCTCCCACATGCCAAAAACATGCAAGTTAGGTTAACTGGCATCAAACTGGGGATTCTAAATTGTCCATAGGTATGACTGTGAGAGTGAATGGTTGTCTGTCTCTCTGTGTTGGCCCTGCGATGGACTGGCGATCTGTCCAGGGCGTACCCTCCCTTTCGCCCAAAGATGCTGGGATAGGCTCCAGCTCCCCCCGCGACCCAAAAAGGATTAAGCGGAAGAAGATGGATGGATGTTATTTTATTCTTCATATCCCTTGTATGGTCCTTTTTACTGTTGACAGCTATCAGGGGCATGAAGCTTTGTGTGGGCATGCCCTGAAAGCTGTCAGTGTTGGTTGCTTCTCTCTTACTGCCTCAGCTGATCCCAATTATGTATCATCGCTTTCTCCTGCCCGTTCAGGTACCCACACCTGCTGTTAATTATGTTAATAGGCTTTGAACCCTATTTAAGGGCTTTATTCTCATTTGTTCCTTGCGGCTGTATTGCTTATCTTCATCTCGTCTCCACCAGAGCCCTGCTTTGCTCTGGTGTGAATTCTTGAAGTAAGTTTTTCTCATTCATTTATATTTTGTGTTCTGAACACCTTGTTGAACTTTATGTTTGTTGTGTTTTGTAATAAACCACAAGCTCACAGTAGAGCACGTGGGTCTCACCTCTCTGCCCTGAGGGGCATTTCTGACAAACACTTTCTTATTACTAAAGCTCATAGGTCAAATTATTGCTCATTTCAAATGCGTCTAGGCCTTTCTAGGGCAAGATGAAATTATGAACTGTTTAACCTTCTTGTTGATTATTTTTTGTTGCTCCATGCAGATTTTTTTAGTCAAAAATTACTCCTTACATTGTAGAAGTTAGCATGGGCTGAGGGTTAGTAAAGCAGGAAAACTGTGGCCGGTGAGCACAAAAATTAAGGTAGAGCCCTATTAACCACACTTCTCTTTATGCCGTATCACCCACAGGTCCTGCGTCATTAGTTGATATTATTGTTTTTAAGAATCCTAATTTTTATTGTCAGATCAAAACATGTATTAAGTCATATTGTAGAGTTTGTACTCTCATAAAAAGAAACATAATTTTTAGCTTATTTTTCAGGTTCAGGTTCAGGTTCAGGTTACTTTATTTGTATCCGTAGGTAGATTTGTTTTGCAGTCTGGTGACATACAAGCCACAAATTACATTCAACATAGACACAAACACAGGCACATATGAAGTTGACTATAAACATGATAAAAATACTCAAGGCTCCATCAATCAGGGTATAAAAAGACAAAGAGATGGGAGAAAAACCAGAGGTAAGAGAGAAGGGTCATATTAAAAGTTAAAAACTAGTCAAAGAGGTTAAAAACTCAAAGGTCTAAAACCCAATAAAATATTTAGAACCCAAGTGACATCCTACAAAAATAAGTAAATATAAAATGGAGTTAATAAATAGGTACCTAAATTATGTGCAATATATTTTTACAGCTTGTTCAACTCTTTGACAGCAGCAGGGACAAAGCTGTTTTTGTAGCGCTGGGTTCTACTTTTTGGGACAGCAAACCTCCGTCTTGAGGGAAGAAGCTGAAAGTGGCAGTGCAAAGGGTGGGAGTCATCATTTAAAATGGAGGTAGCCATCCTCTGTACTTGTCTGGTGTACAGGGATGTCAGGCTCAGCTGTGACTCACCAAGCAAACGACTGGACCATCTAACTACCTGATCAAAGGATTTCCTCTGTTTCAGTTTTATCTGACCAAACCATGACACTAAAGAAAAGGATAAAACAGATTCAATAAAAGCCCGATAAAACATTGTCATTATGGTTCGGTCAACTTGGAAGCGTGCAAGTTTTCTCAAGCAATGCAAATGTTGTTGACCCTTTATGCACACCCTTTCACAGTTCTCTTCAAACTTTAAATTACTATCAATAATCGTCCCAAGATATTTGTAGGATTGTACACATTCGGTGGTCTGGCCTTTTAGTACGGTGACTTTGTGCCTGGGATTTTTCCTCCTAAAGTCAATAATCATGTCTTTAGTTTTTGTTGTATTCAGCTGCAGGTAGGAATCCTCACACCAGTGAACAAAATCATCAACTACTGGGTCATGGCCACTCTCACCATCCTGGAGGAGACTGACAATAACTGAGTCATCAGCATACTTAATAATGTGTCTGTTGTCATTTCTGCTCCGACACGTTTGTGTACAGGATGAAGAGTAGTGGTGACAATACACACCCCTGAGGAGAGCCAGTAGAAGAGCACTTTAGGTCCGACAATGTACCATTGACCCTAACTCTCTGCGTCCTGTTGGTTAAGAAATCCAGAATCCAACCCACCAGATTATTGCTCAAATCAAATTGCTGCAGGAGCCTTTCAACTAAGATATGAGGTTGGATTGTATTAAAGGCGGAGGAAATGTCCACAAATAAAAGCCTGGCGTGTGTCCCATTAAAAAATCTTTTTGATCAAAAGAGTCATTTTCCTTAATTTTGACTGGAAGTAAATGCTCCCCAGGCTGGTGCTTTGGGGTTTGAACTGGATTTATAACAAAATAAAAGAAGACCATTGTTGTGGAACTGTATGGAACACAAACATGTTCCACCTTAGGTGACTTGTAGTCATAAGTGCAAAAAGTTAAGATTACAGATTGTCCTTTACCCCCTTCTTAAAAACAGATGTGGGACTCTCTCTATGAATTACTTCAAAAACAGTACAAATGTTAACCATCCCTCCAAAATCCAGCTCTGATTCATTTATTAACCATGAAGCTCGGAAACCTTTTTTGTTTCTCATATCCCCACTGTCTGAATTTCTGTCAGAAAAGTTCAAAGAAGCTTCTCAAACAATAAGTCACTTCCTGTCCCGACGGGTTTTTCTTAACCGTGCGATGTGTTTTGCTGAATTTGGCGTTAAATTCTGCAAATAACATATTTCCTTTTATCATACTGACACAGAGATGAAGGGAAGGTCAAACTGTTGTGTGAATGCATTGAGATACACCTATTTTATTTCCAAAGCTTTCTTCTGTGCCAGTTGAATCTTCATATTTTCCCCTTCAGTGTGTGTTGCCAAGGATACAGACCAACTACCAATTGATTGTGAGCATGAACCACCTGCAGTCTGAGACTCTCAAGAAGACTGGAAAAAGTGCGGTTCCTCACAGCACTGGATGTGCTAAAGTGTATACAAATATATACACCATGAGGGGAGTGGACCACAGCTGGTCAGCCAACTTTTCCACCATTAGTACCAAAGATACTGAAGGCAGGAACACCACTAAACATGTCCTTTGGTTCCCCCCATGGCTGTTTATTTATACAGACTAATTGCATGTTGATTCATCCACATTCATCGCTTATACCCTCGTCTCATGGCCACTTCTCCATATTGTGCACTTCACATCCTGCATCATGTTCGGATTCAGACACCACGTCCTAACTATGCAGGAAAACTTGTGCAAATCACGACTGAGCTTGAGTAGAGGTGTTTAATCATTTCCATTGAGTGAGGATGATGTGGCGAGATGCCGTCATCCCGTCCTTGCCACATCCTCTCACTCTGAAGAGAGGCAGGAGGGAGGCGAGTAGTTGCTTTTCCATGGCATTAAATACTGATTTGTATCGATCAACGTGGATGCCGAGATCACTTGAAATTAAGGGAAAGTAGTAAAGGGGCACCTGCCAAAACTAAAATCAATTTCTTCAAAGGGAAGATTTAAAAAGGGAACAGAAAGAAAAAGTAGGACTGAAGCAGGACATGAAAATAGTGTCTCACATCAGAGCTGCAATGAATAAAAGTTGAATGATATTTACTGTATCAGCATTAAAACTGACTTCCTTTGCAGAATACTGAAATAGACAAAGCTGGGTGTCTCAAAAATATTTGAACCATTTAACAATCTTCTTTGCTTTTTTTAAAATTTATAACTATTGCAATATACAAAAAAAGATTTGGTGCATACAAGAACTTGCATGAATCTAACTTTATTTGAATTACGAGAAGCAGGAGTGGGCTTTGCAGTTAGAAAGGAGATAGCAGCAATGCTTGGTGAGGAACCGGTGCCAATCAATGACAGGATAATGACCATGAGACTCCCACTACAGTGGAAGATGTATGCCACACTCATCAGTGTATATGCCCCAACAATGACCAACAGAGAGGAGGCGAAGGAAGAGTTCTGTAGTGATTTACGTGAGACTATCAGGCGTATACTGACTGGTGACAGGCTGGTACTCGTTGGAGATTTTAATGCCAGAGTTGGTTCAGACACTGAGAAATGGAAAGGAGTGCTAGGCAGTCATGGAGTAGGCAAGTGCAATGCTAATGGAGAACTTCTACTTGCACTATGTTCAGAGTACAACCTTGTGATAACCAACACTCTATTTAAGCACAATGACACACACAAGAAGACATGGATGCACCCAAGATCCAAGCACTGGCACTTGTTAGACTACATCACAGTAAGGCAGAGAGACATGAGGGATGTATTGGACACCTGAGCAATGAGAGGTGTGGACTGTGGTACTGATCATGTTATGATGAGATCTAGATTAAGGATTTGCAGACAAAAACAGCACTGCAGGACGGGTGTGAAGCCACCACGGAAGGTAAACACTAGTGTACTGAAAGGCCAAAAGAAGCAGGAAGAACTTAAACAGGAAATGGATGAAAACTTGAAAGACTGAGACAGCAACAACTCAGAGAATGACATAGAAGAGAAATGGGCAACACTAAAGGATACCGTGTATCAGACTGCGAGTGATGTATTAGGCCACCCTGAGAGGAAACATCAAGATTGGTTTGATGAGCATGATGAACATCTAAAGAAACTACTAGAAGGGAGGAATACAGCTAGGCAGGAAAACCTACAGTGTAACACAAGGTCGAAGAAGAAGAAATACTCAAAGGCTCGGAGTGAGCTACAGAAGTACACCAGAGAGATGAAGTCCAAATGGTGGGATGAAAAAGTGGAGGAACTTCAAACTGCAGCAGAGAGGAAGGACATGAAAACATTCTTCACAGGTTTGAGAGAAATCTACGGCCCTAAACCAAGAGGACTGATCCAACTAAAGGCTACGGATGGACAAACGGCTTTGCAGGAGAAAGACCAGATCCTGGACAGATTTGCAGACCACTTTGACCAACTACTAAACAACCCTGGAGATCTCACTGAAGATACTAAAGAAGCTCTAGTGCGCTGTATCAAGTCTGGATGAACCACCAGATTTTGATGAAATAATGGCAGCTATCAAGACAACACAGGATGGTAAAGCTCCAGGAAGGGATGGAATTCCAGCAGAAGTGTGGAAATTTGGTGGTGTTCAGCTGACCAACTGCCTGCACAAGCTCATCCAAGAGATATGGGATGCCCAGAAAGTACCTCAAGACTGGAAGGATGCAAGTATTGTGCCTTTGCTCAAGAAAGATGACAGGAAAGATTGTGGAAATTACTGAGGTATATCACTGCTAGCCACTGTTGGTAAGATTCTCTCACGTGTACTACTGAACGGACTCAATGAACACATCTCGCAGAATGTAATACCGGAAACCCAGTGCGGCTTTAGAAGTGGAAGAAGCACAATGGACAGGATTTTCTACTTGAAACAGGTTCAAGAAAAGTGTATCGAACAGAACATGCCACTTTATGTAGTCTTCATAGACTTCAGTAAAGCCTTCGATACTGTTTCATGACAAGGACTTTGGCAGGTACTCAAGAAATATGGCTGTACAGAGAAGTTTGTCAGCCTGATCAAGGCAGTCCATGCAGGTATGCAAGCAAACGTGGCAATGAGTGGTTTAGTATCTAAAGACTTTTCAGTAAGCAACGGGGTGAAACAAGGGTGTGTGCTGGCGCCTACACTCTTCTCGTTATATCTGGCAGCCATGCCTGAGGTGGCCTTCAAAGACACTTCAGAAGGAGTATACATTCAAACAAGGAAAGAAGCAGATTTGTTCAATGTGGCACAGTTTAAAGCCCAGAGTAAGACATCGGTAAAGGTAGTAAGAGAAATGCTCTTTGCCGATGACATTGTTCTAGTTGCACACAGTGCGGAAGATATGCAATCTTTAGTGGCAGCTAGGCAATTCAGCCTCAAAATCATCATCAAGAAGACAGAGTGCCTTTATCAGCCACCAGAGTTCCAGTTATCAACATCACTACCAGAAGAGATCAGCATTGGTACAGAGCCACTAGTCAAGTGCAAGACTTTCAAGTATCTAGGGAATACTGTTTCAGAGAATGCTAGGCTGGAGGATGAACTATCTTTCAGAATGGGAAGAGCGAGCGCTATGTTTGGAAACTTGAGAGAGAGACTGTGGAACAATCACATGTGTCTATCCGTGGTGAAAATGCAAAGTGTACAGAGCGACAGAACTGGCTACTCTATTGTACAGGTGCTGAAACTTGGACTGTCTACAGAATGCAGGTAAAGAAACTCCATGTGTACATGATGAGACACCTTTGAGCCATAATGAACATCTCATGGAAAGACAAGATAACCAACATATAAGTGTTGAAAAAGAGCTGGTCTACCATCAATGGGAAGACATGCTAATACAGATGAACCTGAGATGGCTCTGGACATGCTGAGAGGATGGACCACCAGTGTCTCCCTCGGCAGTTTACTCTACTCACAGTTATGCGAGGGCAAACACAATCAGGTAACCAAGGCTCAGATGTAAAGACACTGTAAAAAGAAACTTGAAGAAGCTGATATAGACAGGAGTTCCTGGTAGCGAAGGCTAAGGACAGAGCTGCGTGGAGGAAATCTGATCAGACCTAAATGAACAGTCATTTAGCCCACGACAGACTCTATATGATGATGATGATATATAGAACCCAGTCACAGGGGTTGCACGAACCAGTGTACTCCGAGTGCCAGTCCCAAGCCTGGGTAAATGGGGGGAGTTGTATCAGGAAGGACATCCGATGTAAAACCTTTGCCAAATCAAACATGCGGATCATGACAAATGAGACTTTCATATTGGATCAGTCGAGGCCCAGGTTAACAACGACTGCCACTGGTGCTGTTAACTGACAGAGTGCCGGTGGAAATTGGGCTACTGTTGGTCGAAGATCGAGGAGAAGGAGAGGGGGAAGGCGTGTTAGGAGGGAGAGAGACAAAAGGAAAGGTAGAAGGGTGGAGGTGAGAGTAGGGACATTAAATATAGGGACAATGACTGGTAAAGGCAGAGAGTTGGCTGATATGATGGAGAGAAGAAAGGTAGATATACTGTGTGTTCAAGAAAGCAGATGGAAGGGAAGCAAGGCTAGGAGCACTGGAGGTAGATTTAAACTGTTCTACCATGGTGTTGATAGGAAGAGAAATGGAGTAGGAGTAATCTTGAAGGAACAATATGTGAATAGTGTTCAGGTGTTAAAGAGAGAGTCAGACAGAATCATGAGTTTGAAGCTAGAAGTCAAAGGTGTGATGTTGAATGTTGTCAGTGCATATACCCCCCAAGTTGAATGTCAGGTAGAAGAGAAAGAGGAATTCTGTAGTAAGTTGGATGAAATGGTAGAGAGTGTTCCCAGAGGGAAGAGAGCCATGATTGGAGCAGACTTTAATGAACATGTAGGTGAAGAGAACAGAGGTGATGAGGAGGTCCTGGGTAGGTATGGCCTTAAGGGGAGAAATGTGGATGGACAGATGGTTGTGGATTTTGCTAAAATGATGGAAATGGCTGTGGTGAACATGTACTTCAAGAAGAGAGAGGAACATAGGCTGACTTACAGGAGTGAAGGAAGGCGCACACAGGTGGACTACATCTTATGCAGAAGGATAAATTGGAAGGAGATGGGAGACTGCAAGGTGGTGGCAGGGGAAAATGTAGCTAGACAGCATTGGATGGTAGTCTTTAGAATGACACTGCAAAGCAAGAAGAGGAAAATAAAGCCAGAGCCAAAGATTAAGTGGGGGAAATTTACAGAAGGAAGAAAGTCACAGAGTTCAGGAAGGAGTTGACACAGGCTCTGGATGGTAGGGAAGAATTACCAGATGACTGGGAACGTACAGCAAAAGTATTGAGGGAAATGGGTAGAAAGGTATGTGGTGTATCCAGTAGTCAGAGGAAGGAAGACAAGGAGACTTGGTGGTGGAATGAGGAGGTACAGGAAAGTATCCAAAGGAAGAGGTTAGCAAAGAAAAAGTGGGATAATCAGAGAGATGAAGAAAACAGACAGGAGTATTTGAAATCTTGGTGCATGGCAAAGAGAGAGGTGGCAAAGGCAAAGGAAAAGGCATATAGTGAAATGTATGAGAGGCTGCACACTAAGGAAGGAGAAAAGGACTTGTATCGATTGGCTAGACAGAGAGATAGAGCTGGAAAGGATGTACAGCAGGTTAGGTTGATTAAAGCGAGAAATGGTAATGTACTAACAAATGACGAGTGTGTTGAGAAGATGGAAGGAGTACTTTGAAGAGCTGATGAATAAAGAAAATGAGAGAGAGAGGAGGATGGATGAAGGGAAGATAGTAAACAAGGAAGTCCCAAGGATTAGCAAGGTGGAAGTGAGGGCAGCTTTGAAGAGGATAAAGAATGGAAAGGAGGTTGGTCTAGATGACATACCTGTGGAGGTATGGAGACGTTTAGGAGAAATGGCAGTGTACTTTTGGATGAGGGTGCCTGAGGAATCAAGAAGAAGTGTTTTGCTACCAGTTTTCAAGAACAAAGGTGATGCTCAGAGCTGTAGTAACTACAGAGGCATAAAGTTGATCAGCCACACTATGAAGATATGGGAAAGAGTTGTTGAGCCAGGTTAAAAGGAGAGGTGACAATCAGTGAGCAGCAGTACGGTTTCATGCCAAGAAAGAGTACTACAGATGCAATGTTTGCTCTAATAGTGCTGATGGAGAAGTATAGAGAAGGTCAGAAGGAGTTGCACTGTGTCTTTGTGGATCTAGAGAAAGCATATGAGAGGAAGTGTGGTACTGTATGAGAAAGTCAGGAATGGCAGAGAAGTATGTGAGGGTGGTACAGGACATGTATGACGACAGTGAGATGGTGGTGAAGTGTGCTGTAGGAGTGATGGATGGATTCAAAGTGGGGGTGGGACTACATCAGGGATTGGCTCTGAGACCCTTCTTGTTTGCCATGGTGATGGACAGGCTGACAGATGAGGTCAAGCAGGAGTCTCCGTGGACCATGATGTTCGCAGATGAAATTGGGATACAGTGAGAGTAGGGAGCAGGTGGAAGAGAACCTGGAGAGGTGGAGGTATGCTCTGAGATAACTAACTAACTAACCTGCACTATATAGCGCTTTTCTAGTCACAAAGGACCACTCAAAAGCGCTTTCACTAGTACTAACCCTCTATTCTAAGGCCATAGGAAACAGATATCTAGGGACAATTTAGAACAGCCAATTAACCTAACATGTATGTCTTTGGATTGTGGGAGGAAAACCGGAGCCCCCTGAGTAACCCACGCAGCACAGGGAGAACATGCAAATTCCACACAGAAAGGTTCCAACCCTGCCAGCCTGGGATGCGAACCAGGAACCTTCTAGCTGTAAGGCAACAGTGCTAACCACTGCACCACCGTGCAAGAAGAAGAATGAAAGTCAGTAGAAGCAAGACAGAATACATGAGTGTGAATGAGAGGGGAGGCAGGTTCAACAGTGAAGATGGAAGGAGTAGAAGTAGTGAAAGTAGATGAGTTTAAATACCTGGGGTCAACCATCCCAAAGCAATAGAAAATGCACAAGAGAGGTGAAGAAGAGAGTGCAGGCAGGGTGGAGTGGGTGCAGACAAGTGTCAGGGGGTGATTTTGTGACTAGAAAAGTAGCAGCAAGAGTGAAAGGGAAGATTTACAAGATGGCAGTGAGACTGTGACGATGTATGGCTTGGAAACAGTGGTGCTGACAAAAAGGCAGGAAAGTGGAGCTGGAGGTTTGCAGAGCTGAAGATGGTAAGATTTTCATTTGGAGTGACTAGGTGGGACAAGATTAGAAATGAGCACATCAGAGAGACAGCTCAGTTGAGTGGTTTGGAAACAAAGTAAGAGAGGGCAAGGCTAAGATGGTTGGACATGGTGCAGAGGAGGGATTGTGGATATACTGGACAAAGGATGTTGAAGATGGAGCTGCCAGGCAGGACGAAAAGAGGAAGACACACAGAGAAGAGTGAGTTGGTCTTACAGAGGAAGATGAAGGATAGGTGAGATGAAGGCAGATGATCCGCTGTGGCAACCCCTAAAGGGAGCAGCTGAAAGAAGAAGAAGAAAAAGAAGAAGAAATTTTATATATCCAGATGGTTTAGAATTAGGATGATTTAATAACTAATAATTTAAAGGGCCATTGACTGAAATATTGTGCTTTTTTAGGTTTTAACTTTGTGAATCCCTGAGAGATCATTCAAGATCGATGTAAGATCTGGCCATTTTTTCATCACCCAACAGAGCGCTAGAAAGCTTCTCAAACCTTCATCATCTCTTGTGGTCTTCAGTGATCTCTCAGGGGTAGTAGCTCTCAGAGCTGCAAATGTTGACGAGCTATGACGATTTTTGGATCTGCCAAACTTTTCTGAGTAATGTTCAAGAACATCAGGGTTTACTCTGTCATTAGCAACAGTTAACAATGTTTAGCAGCGTTTACAAACATCCATTTGCAATATTCACCAACTGTTTTGCAATAGTGCTTGTGAAAGACAGCTGGCGAGCATTAGTAATTGTTAACAATGTTAGCGACAGTGTTTGCAACGATTAGCAACTATTTTGCCACTGAGATTGTTTGAGACAAAAGATAAAAAGGCTGGATAAAACTCCCTGAATATCTCAGGAGAGAGACTGCTCACTGTATCGATGGCACTAATGACATTTGGCCCATCCAGTTTAGACCACAGTAAACTTTCAGATTGTCCTGAAATATTCTGTGGTAAGTTTTTTCTTCATGTCACTGCGACTGGAATTTGCTAGCCTCCAAAAATGCTGAGATATTTATAGCTTGTCCCCTTTTCCAGTTATTATTATTATTATTATTATTATTATTATTATTATTATTATTATTATTATTATTATTAAACATGAAAAATCTAACCCGTAAACCACACCAGAAGTTATGAAAAATTATATAGTGATAGTGATTCCACACAAATATTTCACAATTCTTAAAACATTTTTTGCAATCTCATTATATCATCACAGCTCCCAATCTTTTACCAATTGTAAAACTTTAATGGCATTTAAATTGAAAAGACTACATAAACATTCATGATGAACTATGATTGCACCTTAACTGCTACTGTGTGCAAAACATCAGGCCCAGCTGAGAGAACTATTAATGGCATGTCTTCTCTGTCTGACAGAGAGCGAACAAGAAGTGGAGAGGAGCCCAGTGACTTCATGTCCACGTCTGTATCAGGTCAGGACACACTTCTCTGACCTTGACCACTGGAGAAGTCGCCGTTTCCGGCTGGGATCCATGCATCACTCTCTGGTGACCACTGACCTCCTACAGTCGTTTTGACTTAAACTACTCCCTTTGCAATCGTCAGCATAGAGGCTATAACCTCCGTTCCGGCATCAGCAAACTTACTCCTCTTCTGTGTCCACAGGCCAGTGCGGGTGAGGGGAGGGCGTTATGCTGGACCACTGTCCTAGATCTCTCTTAGGGGCACTATTAATTCTCAGAGCCATCTGTTGACAAGATGAATGCCTTCAATATGATTAAAGCCCTGGCACAAATTAACACAATCCTCACATGCTGCCATAAAGTATTTGCTGTGTTCTTCAGAGATAACAGATGGGCTTAAATAATAAACAGGACTGTAAGGGCATTTGATTCAAGAGTGTCGGCCATGTAATGAGCCGAAATCTTTAGCTTTGATGGACAAAACGACGGCGAACGGGTCCTGAATTGAATGAAAAAACATGAAGCGGTGGACCTTTTTACAAGTGCATCTGTTGGATCCGCATGGTGAGCAGATAGAAAACACAATACACTCATTTCAAAAGAGCTCATTCCAGACCCTTCACTGTTTCCCTTTGTGCAAATTTTACATTGGGGTTTCTTCAGTTATCAGCAAAACAAATGGCCCATCAGTTATTCATTCATATAAACAAGTTCAGTCTGTCAAGAGATCCCACACATTCTGCTGTAACAATTAAGAGGAGCCGTTTCCATCTTAAGGAGACAGCGCGTGCAGCAGCGGTGAGGTAGTAATGGAAGGTCACGGGAGCATGGAGCAAATTAAGCCAATTGTATAATTACGGGAGGATTGAGAGTGGGACTCCTGAACCTGAGGTCAGCTTCAGAGAGTCATTATCTTGCATTAATCTTTGCATCTCAGAAAAGGGAGAGCAAAGGTTTGACAAAAAATAAATCAATTTTGGGCCGACCAGTGACACATCTTGATTTATAATAGATTATATTAATAATATGAATGGCAAAATATTTATTAAATAAAGCAAAAAAAAATGTTCTTGCGATCCAGAGCTATTCTAACAGTTAAGTCAACCACAGGAAAGCAGCTGCATGTGTTTTTGTGTTTCTGACTTTTCATTTCCTGACTGAGACTTATCTGAGCAAGCGTCTTGTCCCCTTAATCTACCTATAAATGCAAGGAATCTCTGTTTGTGTGTTTGTCTGTCTGTTCCTCACATATCTCTCAAATCGTTCATCAATTCATTCAATTCAACTTTATTTATATAGCGCCATTTCACAACAACAGTCATCTCATAGCACTATCAACTGTAGGGGAACCCCAACAGTTGCAGAAAGACCCCAGCAATCAGGCGATCCCCTGTGAGCAAGCACTTGGCAACGGTGGAGAGGAAAAACTCCCTTTTAACAGGAAGAAACCTCCAGCAGAACCAGGCTCAGGGAGGGGCAGTCATCTGCTGCGACTGGCTGGGGGGTGAGGGGATAGAGAAGATGAAAAGAACAGACATGTAGAGAGCAAACAGCACGATGGGGACTCAATCTATGGGCGAGAACAAACAAATGTTAATGACCAGCAAAAAAAATATTTCATTGAGAGTGAGGAAAGGAGTGAGGCTCAGTGGCAATTACTGGAGGTCCCCCGGCTGACTAAACCTATTAGCAGCATAACTAAGGGAGGGTTCAGAAGCACATGATCCCTCCCTAATTGTAGGCTATATCAAAAAGGTAGGTTTTAGCCCTATTCTTAAAACAGAGATCGAGTCTGACTCCTGAATCCAGATTGGCAGCTGATTCCACAGGAGAGGAGCTTGATAACTGAAGGCTCTACCTCCCATTGTACTTTTGGGAGATTCTAGGTATTACAAGTAATTCTGCATTTTGGGAGCATAGTGCTCTGTTAGGATAATATGGTAGTATCAGATCTTTTAAATAAAAAGGGGCCTGATTGTTTAGTAGGCTTTGTAAGTAAGAAGGATCTGATGAGTTCATCAGACTGACCTCAGATTTTATAAATGCTTCCCCGAATTTCAGCCTCCCGGATATGTGGAAGTTTAAGAAGAGGCAAAATCTTTACTGAAATGGCCATAGGGGTGCTATTAAATGAACACAGGGGTGGAAAAGGTATAACCGCTGGGATTTGGGGGCAGAAAATTTGGATTTACGGCTATAAAAAAGTTAAAATGGTGCAGATGGCTGCGGCTACTCTCTGCCCTGATAGAACGGTGTTTTTTGTGTTTTTTCGTCTTGTGAGTCACCGTGTTTTTGGTCATTTTCATCACGTCTACGCACATTCAGCTGTGAGTTTTCTCCTCAACATCGGTAGAACCACGTACATAGAGTTAGACTCTGCACACCGCTGAAGAGCTACGGGATTGCGGACTGCTCTGTACACCCACCCATCCACCTTGCCCGCATTGGAGGCACCATAAGTGGCATGACAGAAAGGGGTAAGTGTGGAGATACCTGAGCTAGGCTAGTGGCTAACTCACATAAGCCAGCTATCCTCTCAATCGTACTGGAAAACATACACTTTTTAGACAACAAGCTGGACCACATCCATTTACTACGCTGAGCTTCAAAGACTGTAAGAAAGTGCTGTGTTTTTGTGTTTGTGGAAACATGGCTCAACAACAACATCCCGGACTTTGCCATCCAGCTAGACCGGCAAACATGCTACCAAGCAGACAGAGCTGTCGCTGAGGGAGGTAAAACTCGCGGCGGCGGGCTCTGTGTTTACATCAATGATGCCTGGTGCAGTGACGCTGTTGTGGTCTGCAAGCAATGCTCACCATTGTTGGAGGCTATGGTTATCATGTGCCGGCCGTTCTATCTTCCGAGGGAATTTACAGCTATACTGCTAGCTGCTGTTTATATTCCTCCCATCTCCAACAACAACAGGAGTGAGGCACTGAATGAACTGTACCAGCACATCAGTGAGCAGCAGACAGCCCACCTGATGCTTTTCACATCTTGGCTGGAGATTTCAAACACATAGACCCAAAGACTGTGTTTCCTGAATTACACCAACACATTAACTTTCCTACATGGGAAAACAACACACTGGACCATGTTTTCACCAACCAGAGAGAAGTGTAAAAGTCCCTCCCCCTCCCCCACCTTGATGTCTCTGATCACATCACTGTTGTGCTAATCCCAGCATACAGACCACTGGTTAAAGTCACCAAACCAGTTTGGAAACAGGTACGTGTGTGCCCGGAAGGGTCCTTAGAGATACATCAAGACTGCTTCACCACCACTGACTGGAACATATTCAAGCAGGCTGCCACCTACAGCAACACCACAGATCTGCAGAAGTACACAGAGACTGTTACTGCCTACATCGAAAAGTGCATTGATGATGACACGGGCACCAAGACCATCACTGTAAGGGCCAATCAGAAAACCATGGTTCACAGGGGAAGTCTACAAGCTCCTGAAGGCTCAGAACGTTGCCTTCAGAGCTGGGGATGAGATGGGCCTGAGGACAGCTAGGGTCAACCTATCCCGAGGCATCAGAGAGGCCAAGAGGCAGTACTCCAGAAGGATAGCCCACCGTTTCAGCGACAGCAGAGACACTCGGAGTCTGTGGCGGGGGATATAGACCCTTACAGACTACAAGCCCACACCGCAGACCTGCGACAGCTCCACCTCTCTGAACGAGCTGAACGATTTCTTTGCTCACTTCGAGGCACTCAACAGTAGGGGTGTGAATCACGAGGAATCTCGTGATTTGATTCAGATTACGATACTTGGGTCACGATGTCACTTGGGTCACGGTGCTGTTTGGAACGTATCCGACTCCAGATATGTTTAGCTGACTGCGGACTCTGAAAAAGCAGCTGAAAAGTTTTTTGTTTAACGAGGATTTCCGTTGAATTTCAACTGCTTTTAATGGTAAGTCTGATATTTTTAAGTTATTTTAATCTTGTGTTTTAACTTGTTTTTGTATTTTTAAAATGATTTTTATCTATCAACTTCCTTTTATTTCATTTTATTGTACAGAGCTATGTGACTATATGTCTCTGAAAAGTGCTTCATAAATAAACTTTACTTGGTGATTGGAGAAAACTCCATGCCGGTGTCTCTTTAGCTGGGCCATTGCTAATACTGCTCTGAGACGTGTGCTAGCCCGCCGCGTTCTGAGGTTTTTTAAATTTTTTTATCGTGCAGCACTTCTTGAGGATTGTGTACCATGTCAAGGTCTTTCCTTCCATCTTTGTTATAAAATCCAAAAAAGGCCTGACATTTGAGCTAACTTTGAGCAAAATGCTCCCTAACTTTCAAAGCTGGCTGCCAGTCTCCTTGACAAGCTATGACTTCACTTGACTGGGTGTTTGCTTTGTGCCATCTTGTGGACTGAGAACACCATTGATTAACTGATAATCCAAAAGTATATGTGTGTGCATTTTTTTTTAAATAAAAGATCCAGCCATGTGTTTATGGATTGATGCATTGTCACCAATGCCAAGTACTGCGATCCATCACTGAATCAATCTTTTTTCCCACCCCTACTCAACAGTGTCCCTGCAAAGAAGTCACCACCTCCTCCTCGAAACCAGGCGATTAAACTCTCCCCTGACAGCGGGAGGAGATCCCTTGGCAGGATTAATGCATGCAAAGCTCCAGGTCATGACAACATACTGAGAGCCTGTGCAGAGGAACTCACAGGTGTCTTAACAGACATCTTCAACATCTCACTGAGACAGGCTGTTGTCCCCATGTGCTTCAAAGTCACCACCATCATTCCAGTCCCCAAGAAGTCATCTCCCTCCTGCTACATGACTACCATCCGGTTGCACTCACTCCCATCATCATGAAGTGCTTCGAGCTGGTGATCATGCAGCACATCAGGTCTGCCCTGCCCCCCTCCCTGGACCAGTTCAAGTTTGCATATCAGGCCAATGGCTCGACCAATGATGCCATCTCTACTGCTCTCACACATCTGGACACAAAGGACTCCTATATCAGAATGTTGTTCATAGACTTGAGTTCAGCATTCAACACAATCATCCCCCAACAGCTCATTCGCATACTGGACCAGCTGGGGCTCAACACTTCACTGTGTAACTGGCTGTGTGACTTTCTGACGGGGAGACCACAGGCAGTACGGGTTGGCAGAAACATATCCAGCACCAACACTCTGAACACAGGGGTACCACAAGGATGTGTGCTGAGCCCCTTCCTCTTCACTCTGCTGACTCATGACTGTACACCGACACACAGCTCCAACCTCGTCATCAACTTTGCAGACAACACAACTGTGGTAGGTCTCATCAACAACGGAGATGAGCCAAACTACAGGAGTGAGGCGAACTGTCTGGCCATGTGGTGTGGAGACAATAATCTCTCTCTGAACGTGGAGAAGATGAAGGAGATTGTTGTGGACTTCAGAAGAGTGCACACCCAGCATGATCCCCTGACCATCAGCAGTGCTGCTATGGAGAGGGTGAGCAGCACCAAGTTCCTGGGTGTGCACATCACAGAAAACCTCTCCTAGACCACCAACACTGCATCTCTGGCCAAGACAGCTCGGCAGTGTCTCTACTTCCTCCGCAAACTGAGAAGAGCCAAAGCCCCGGCCCCTTTCATGTGCACCTTCTACAGAGGCACCATCAAGAGCATCCTGGTCAGCTGCATCACCGTGTGGTACAGCGCCTGCACCGTGTCCTGCCGCAAGACCTTCCAGTGCATAGTGAAAGCTGTTGAGAAGATCGTCGGTGCCTCTCTCCCCTCTCTTGAATCCATCTACAGCACCTGCCTCACCCACAAAGCCCTCTGCATTGCAGGTGATCCCACCCACCCATCACACAGCTTCTTCAGTCTGCTGCCATCAGGGAGGAGACTGTGGAGTCTCCGGGGCAGGACCAGCAGACTCAAGGACAGCTTCATCCACCTTCCTGTCAGGAAGTTCAACTCTCTCCCTGCTCTGCCCCCCCCCCCACACACACACAAATCCTGGACTCTGACCCCCTCACCCCCAGCAACCCCACCTCAACAACTGAACTCTGCCATCTCCAGGTACTGTTCACACACACACACACACACACACACATACACACACTGATCTCAGGAGCTTCAAAAACTGTACTCTGTCATCCAGGAACTGTTCACTCGAACTCATGTACATACACTGATCTCAGGGCTACACCAGTCACTTTATGCAGCAATGGACTGTTCGCTTTGCACTACACGCCATTTTAACCGCCTATGTGCCCCGATACGTACCTTAAGTCACTACATGTTGTCTTAATTTTTTAATCGTATTTAGTTGTTTTGCACACCCTTAGTATTTTTAGTTAGTTTTTGGTTGATGGGTTGGTTTTCCTTGCACTGATGTTTGATGTTCAATGTTTTAATGTTTGGTGTTAGATGTTATGCTTCATATTTATATTTCTTACTTAGTGTTTATCTTGTTGCACCGTGGGTCTCAGAGTAACGTAATTTCAATTCTTTGTATGTGCTATACATATGGCAGAATTGACAATAAAGTTGACTTTAATAATATTAAGCCCAATAATCCCTGTAAATTTCAGCCTCGCCAGATATATGGAAGTTTAGGAGGAGAAATCTTTAATGAACGTCCATGGGGAGCTATTAAATGAACACAGATGTGGAAAAGGTATAACCGCTGAGAGTTGGGGGCTGAAATTCACAGGGTAGGCTCTGGAAGCCGGTGGGATAAAATGATAAAAAAAATCAGGCCTGATGTGAGCTCCGGAACCGGGTCTTCCTTAGCAGACCTTGTAAGGCAGGGGTGTCCAATCATGGCCATGGAGGGCCAAGATCCTGCAGGTTTTCTCTTCTACCCAGTCTCTTCAGCAGGTGTTTTCACTGATCAGCTATCAGTGGGAAGAAGTTCAGTGAAATCTGCTGTTGAAGACACTGGTTGGAGGTAAAGCCTGCAGGGTCTTGGCCCTCCATGGCACATGATTGGACACCCCTGTTATAAGGAGTTGTTCAGAACTGCTGACCTCAGACAAATAACTCCTTGTCATGAACCTGGGTTTGGTGGTTCCAAACCCAGTTCTGACACTATTTTGTCTCTTTTCATTGTCTATTTTCGATCAGGCACTTCAGGGAGCCCTTTGGGTCCTCCGCTTCCTGACAGCTCGGCCACGCCCCCTCCCCCTGTCAGTGCCATCAGCTGTTTCTCATTATCGGTGTCTCACTTATGCTTGCACACATACACACACGCCTCATTCACTTCCATTCACATGCTCAGACACTCACTCATGCACACCTGGGTTCAATTGGTCCAGCTCTCACTCTTCCACACTGGCGGTCTCGTCCCTCATCAGTATTGTCACTACTTAAGCTCTGTTTGAGTGAGAAGAGATCGCTGGAGCATTGTGCATTATACACAGTAGCATTCTGTCTGTGTATCTAAGCCTACACTCTCTACGTGTATCTTTCAGCCTGACTAGCTAGTCTTCCCTAATGCTACTAGTCTGTTTGTGGATTATCTGGTGTTAGCGACTGTTCCTGCCTTGCCCTCATCCACCGGACAGCACGGACTGCCTTGGACCGCTCTAGCCCATAAGTCATGTTTGCCTTTCTCCCTGTGCCAATGGCTGCTCTGCGGCACTAGGCATTCCCCTTTCCCGGGCTGCTGAGCGTCCGTGTGGCATCCCTGTTTTTCCGGTGGCCTTTATCACAATAATTTCAACCCTCTGTTTAATGTAATGACTGTTTGCTGGACATAGTTTGGGGTTTATGTTTAATAAAGTGCACAAAAACTATTTCTGCGTGTGGGTTTCCATTTCTCCCTCTGTGCGCTGCATAATGGCCCACAAGGGGTCATAACACTCCTTAGATGTTCAGTTCAGCAGGAACTGAACAACTCCTTATATGGTCAAGTGACCAAGCACTGCACTAGTAATAATAATAATAATAATAATAATAATAATAAAAAAATAATAACTTTATTACACCTTGGTGAAACAGAGAGGCACACGGTAATTACTAAATGTGTCTATGTGTGGATGTGTGTGTGTATCCGTCTGTCTGTCTGCCTCTCTGTTTCAGCTTGCCCAGTCAACATTAAGTGGAACTAAAGGCTTGCATCATTATGCATCATTATATCGCCATATTTTCTCAACTTTTAATTTGTCAGAATTCCGAGATAAGGCTTTGTTTTCAAAATAAGCACAAATTTAACTCACCTTTAATGTCAATGAAGCCAGGGGAAAAGGTATTACAAGTATGCCGAGCCACTAGAGGCGGCAGTGCGACTTTTTTACAGCACAACACAGCATACTTTTTTACAACATGTGGAGTTGAACTGTTTTATAAGAGCGGTTACTGAAAAAAAACCCAAAACACGTATTCAGCAACTACGCTATTTATTCATCACGTCAATTGTTTTCACACAGGTTTTGCTGTTTAGTTTTGCAGAGGAAGGACGAAGTAAAACTCATTAAAAACTTGCTAAAAACTCCAAGTCCCAACATTCCTCACACACAAATGGTTGCGGTGAACTGTGTATGCGTCCGGAAACTCCCACCACAGGGATGTACTGAGCAATCCACCAATACTGGGTGAACAAATGTCCATCTTTTTGGCCATCTGTTTTCTTCCTCTGCCGCTAAACAGCAAAAGCTCCTGTTCGTCTTGATTGTCTTGTATTCATGTACCTCCATCGCTTCTGTCATTTAGCGCTCTTCTTTTGTGTTTGAATTGCAGCTATTCAAATCAGTTTGCTGGCCCTTGGCTGCCGCCGACAGTATGGGCATGTGAACTGCAGATTATTTTCACTGCGCGTTTGTGTACTCCAAAACTATTGGATGGATTTGGATGAAATTTTTTACCAGAGGTGGTCCTTGGGCTAGAGAGAAACCCATAACATTCTGGTGATGATCCGAGAACGTATACCTCCGCCAAGGCTCTGGCACCAAGCCATCAGCACCTTGGTGCTTTCATTTTTCACAGACAAAAGTCACCAAGTCCTTTACATGAAATAAAACACAGAAACAAAGGGTTAAATGACAGAGATTTACAAATTAAAAAGAACAGAATTTTAAGTGATAAAATAAAACACTAGTAAAGAATAGATTACAATAAATAAATATAGTAAAATAAAATGAATAAAACCTGCAAATAACAACCCCCTTCCCCCTACCAAAAGGCCTGTCTAAACAACAGTGTTTTAATTTGCTTCCTTTAAACAACCTCAGAGTCAGTCAAACGGACTGAAGGGGGTAGAGAGTTCCACAACTTTGGTGCTACAGCTTGAAAAGCTCGATCACCATGTGTTTGAAAATAAGTCCTAGGTACCTCTAATAAAAGCTGACCACAGGACCTGAGGGGCCAAGAGGAGAAGTATGGCTGAATGAGGTCTGCAATGTAGTGAGGTGTGAGGCCATGCAAGGCTCTAAAAGTTAAAACCAGAATCTTAAACTGCACTCTAAAATTAACAGGGAGCCAATTAAGATTAGATAAAATGGGGGTGATGTGAGATCTCTTGTTAACTTTAGGTAGAAGCCTTGCAGCAGCATTTTGAGCCATCTGGAGCTGATTTAAGGACGTTTTGTTAAGCATGTTAAAAAGTCAGTTACAGTAGTCTGAATGAAAAGAAATAAAAGCATTAATAACCATTTCCAACTCAGCCATAGACACCATGCTTCTCAGTTTAGTAATGTTTCTCAGGTGACTGGGGTCATTAACTCAAGTGGTTTACCCTCCAGTAATCCGTTTATTCAGTGCATGTAAACATGACAAAAATGATAACCGGCATTATCAGTTTATTGCCAGTAATCGGTTTATTGTGACCATGTTACTGGGTCACTGTTCAAAATACAACAAGTTCCAGGACTAAACAGTAGATGGCAGCAATATGATATCTGGTTCCTTAAATGGCATTTGTTTAGACACTGTAAAAAGAAACTTGAAGAAGTTGGATATAGACAGGAGTTCCTGGCAGCGGAAGGCTAAGGACAGAGCTGCATGGAGGAATCTGATCAGACCTAAATGAAACAGTCATTACTAACTAACTAACTAACTAACCTGCACTTATATAGCGCTTTTCTAGTCACAAAGACCACTCAAAGCGCTTTCA
The DNA here is from genome assembly GCA_020510985.1 of Pholidichthys leucotaenia. Taxonomy (NCBI): domain Eukaryota; kingdom Metazoa; phylum Chordata; class Actinopteri; order Cichliformes; family Pholidichthyidae; genus Pholidichthys; species Pholidichthys leucotaenia. Next base: position 181,899,271 of record CM035837.1, on the reverse strand, counting down.
TTAATACTAACCCTCTATTCTAAGGGCCTATAGGAAACAGATATCTAGGGACAATTTAGAACAGCCAATTAACCTAACATGCATGTTTTTTGGCATGTGGGAGGAAACCGGAGAAAAATCCCGGAGTAAACCCACGCAACACGGGGAGAACATGCAAACTCCACACAGATCACTGTTGGTCGGGGGCTGGGATCGAACCCACGATCCCACGATCCCCACAATCCCCCGGCCAAGGGTAAACTGTGCTGCCGCAGTGCTAACCACTGCGCCACCGTGCAGCCCCCTCATTGTCGCCCACGACAGACTGCTATGATGATGATGAAATGGCATTTGTTTTTATCGGGATTAAGATATTGTTCCTCAGCAGCTTCAGTTCAAAACAGCAGAAAAGAAAAAAAAAATCAGGTTGTTCATACTTTGATGAAGATTAATCATTCAGGTTGTTCGTGTTTTGTAAAAGATCAATGATTCAAAAAGTGTAAACATTTCATAATGTACTTGTACTTCTTTGTACTAAAACAATGAAATTTGGAGTTGCCATTAGACAGTTTTGACATTAAATCTGGTGGCATGTGGCCCCCAAGCTAAAATGAGTTTGACACCCCTGGCCTATACAGTATGGTAATTTTTAGTTGGAGGATATTATAGTTGTGTTTACAGTGGTACTATTCATTAGGGTTACTTTAATACAAGTTCTGTTTGACTGTATGATTGCTCTTCGCTCGTGGTTTGGTGTGTTTGGGTAAGTGTGTGTGGTTTTTTTTATGTTTTTATTTTAATTTCTTTACGTGGGAACAAAATGGACTGCAGCTCCCACACACCTGCCATATGTTTCTTTACTCCTCTTTCAGCTAGCTGCAGACTTGTTACTCTGCTCATCAGAGCTAGAAGGATCTGCCATTAAAAAAAAAAAAACAACAGAGATAAAGGCAAAAGTGGAGAAGAAAGAAAACTAAGGCAATGTCTGAACCCCAGCTGAGGGTCAGTTCCTCCTCTGGCAGGTTATAGGTTAGAGTCTAATCACTCCGTCAGTGTTGTGAGAGCTCTGTGGGATGTGACGAAAACAGGGAGAAAACCTACTTCAGTCATTATCTCAGGATCTTAACAGGCTCATTTTTCCCTTTTTTGATCCGGATTGATTTCCGTGTCACATCTGCTTGTGTGTGTACGTGCTTCTCTCCAGAAAGAGAAGAGTTTTTGTTTTCTTTTGTATGATTTAATGCACTCCTTCTGTCTATCCCCTCAGGGTGAATCTGCAGCAGATTTGAGTCTCGCCAACCACATGCAGTAGCAGGGGGTGTAGAAAAATACGATCTGAACTGCAGGTGGCTTGGATTTCCAAAAAGGGGGACATGCTGCTTACCTGTCCATTCTTGGGTGTCATCAGTTTGGGCTTTGTTATCAGTGGAATGAAACGAAAAAGAGTGAAAATTGATTGGACACATTTTTATAAAACACATGGCCCGGCTAAGCTTTGCCAACTATAATCAGCTCTGCCTGAAAAACTGCCTTCCTGCTGACAATAATGACAGCCCTGCATGGCTGGAGACAATATTGATTTAAAGACTGAATCAAGGACCGATAGTGTAACCTTATCATGCTTACATTATTCTGACTCCATCCATAATGTCTGACAATGCAGGTATGCAAAAAAAAAAAAGAGCTGTGCTCGTCCTTCCTCTGGAATAGCGCTCCCTCCAGGATGTATCTCAAATGTACCATGAACCTGTCATGCTCTACTATCTGTGCCTGTAGCCAAACAGAAGGGTTCATTCCCCATCAGTGATCAGCAGCAAATGGGCATCTGCATGTGCCTTGCATTGAAAGAGTTTATAGCTCCAGCGGCAACATGACAACACAAAGTAGTTGCACGCATATTTCGGCCATCGATACGCATGTGCTGATTAAGTTTGTGAGTGTGCCAGTAACGTGGCTGAGGGCTTACATGTTGCATACACTGGGATGAAGGTGGCGGTGCAGTGATGGGAGCCTAATCTGAGCCTGTGTGATTGGTCCACCAAGGCTGGAGAGATGTGGGCGTTTGACTTATTAAAAGGGATGTTCTTCACTTGGAGTCTCGTTGGCCCTGACATAACTGGGACATAATTCTCCTTGTCAAAGCTAATAATCAATTCACACTATGAGGATAATCTGACAGTAGACCCCCACTGAGGGTGATGCAAGCTGTCCTCACATCCCCATATATTAACAGCAGCCAAAACAGTTAACAGCACGAGCTGAAATAACTTCAGATGTCCCATCTCCACAAGTCAGTAAACACTCAACAATAAGGACTGATCTTCACTGTGTGCTTTGATGTTGGGTTTTGATGCTAATGACCAATAATGCGGCACACCAGGGGAACTGCCCATTTCTGCAAATTTGGCCAAAGATAAAGGAATGCTCGTTCCTTGAGGTGTGTGTGTCCAAGCCAAATGACCTCTGAAGATTTTGACTTACACTCGAGTGCTGGCCATTCTTTAAACTATTATTATTTTTGTGGATATATGACCTGTGTATGGTACGGTGGCAGCAGGTTGTCCCCCAGGGGGTGGAGAGATGAGCTGGGCTGCAGCATCGTTCCTCATCTGGATGGAACATTAATAACATGGAAACCTGGGGAGAAAGCTCCATCTGGGCCAAGCTGGTGCACTGCTGAGGGGACAGCCCACTGCCTCCATGAGTCAGAAATCCCTCACATGGTCCGGCGGCTCCCCACAGGGTTCACTCGACAAAGTTTGAATGCGGATTTTCCAGACATCCAAAACTAAGAAAAAAAAGCTTCCTTCCTTCCTTCCTTCCTTCCTTCCTTCCTTCCTTCCTTCCTTCCTTCCTTCCTTCCTTCCTCCTGAGACTCTTCATTCTACACTCACAGAAAATATATTTTAGCTCCAACTCCAATTCAAATGAAGTTGGGATGTTGTGTAAAACATAAATGTTTGCTCTACCATTATATTCCCCCCCCCAATGGACCCCCCTGCCCCCCCACAGTGTCAAGTTTATCTTCTATCTACAGTGGATATAAAAAGTCTGCACACCCCTGTTCAAATGCCAGGATTTTGTGATGTAAAAAAATGAGACCAAGATAAATCATTTCAAAACTTTTTCCATCATTAATGTGACCTATAACCTGTACAACCCAACTGAAAAACAAACTGAAATCTTTTAAGGGGAAAAATAAGAAATAATAAACTTACAATAACCTGTCTGCATAAATATGCACACCCTGTTACAACTGGGGATGTGGCTGTGTTCACTCAAACTCATTCAAACTCATGTTAAATGTGAGTCAGCACACATCTGCCACCATTTAAAGTGCCTCTGATTAATCCCAAATAAAGTTCAGCTGTTCTAGTAGGCTTTTCCTGACATTTTTGTAGTCATATCTTACAACACAAGCCATGGTCCGCAGAGAGCTTCCAAAGCATCAGAGGGATCTCATTGTTCAAAGGTATCAGTTAGGAGAATGGTACAAAAGAATTTCCAAGGCATTAACCTTTTAACTGCCCCAGGCGCCGAATGGTGACAGGAACACTTAAAGGGTGGTCAAACCCCCCCTCCCCCCAGTGGTCAAGAGTGATAAAAAATTTTGTCAATAAAATAGTTCAGATTTCCAAGGCTACAACTTGAAAGTTGCAAGAGATAATGGCTCACTGTCAATTAGAAAGATGTAGAATATGATCCAAAGTTTCAGATAGGAATAAATTTATGCATCTCATTTGCATAATGTCACGGCAGCTATATAAATTACATAACTCAGACAAAAGTGGACTTTGGACACATTTACACAAAAAATGGTCTGTTTTTTTTAACGCCGATTTGTCTATAGGGGTATGTTTTTATCTAATCTTCAAAGTATATGAACCAGAAAATCAATAAAATGTCAAAAAAGCATATTTCTCTTACCTGTTGCCAGGTGTGGGGGGGGGGGTCGCTCGCCCCGTTTTTGTCCATCGTTACTGATGTTTCACGTTTACTTAGTAATTTACACCTGCTTACACATCTACAAACCCTTATGATTATCCCACATGAATTTCATTTGTATTACGGGGCTATTTTTTCTGTTGGGTGCATTTTTCCTGTGGGAATCCAGGCGCTCGTGGGCGCCGTCATCTTGGTAATGGGAGCTCAGTTTTTCGTCCATCGTGGTCAATGTATCGCGTTTACTTAGTAATTTACACCTGCTTCCACATCTACAAACTCTTATGATTATCCCACATGAATTTCGTTTGTATTACGTGGCTATTTTCCCCATTTCATGCAGTTTCAGTCATCATCGCTGCTGCAATGACCGACCATGAAGGCATCCACATTGGTGCTGTGAGCTCAAAGCGGAAAAAGGAAAAATAATAATGAGGATTTCTTCTTCTTTGCTGTATTCCATGTCAGCCATAATTCCTTTGGCGCGTGTCTGCCACCTTCTAAACTGTCAGATCAATACAGATTAGTATAAATTCTCAGTATAGCAGGTAGACGCCAATAAGTTGACCAGTGCAGTTGCTGCACCGTGGCACTGGGGGCACGCGGCCCGTCCATTTAGTGTGGACAGTTAAAGGGAATATACCATGGAACACAGTGAAGACAGTCCTCATCACGTGGAGAAAATATGGCACAACAGTGACATTACCAAGAACTGGACGTCCCTCCAAAACTGATGAAAAGATGAGAAGAAAACTGGTCAGGGAGGGTGCCAAGAGGCCACCAGCAACATTGAAGGAGATGCAGGGATTTCTGGCAAGTACTGGCTGTTTAGTACATGTGAACACAATCTCCCATCTAGGGTGGCAAGGGCGGAAGCCTTATCTTATGAAAAAAAACATCCAAGCCCAGCTACATTTTTCAAAAACACATTTGAAATCTCCAAATGCATGTGGGAAAATATGTTATGGTCTGATGAAACCAAGTTTGAACTTTTTGGCCTATAATTCCAAAGGTATATTTGGTGCAAACACAACACTGCTCATCACCAAAAGAACACCATACCTACAGTGATGCATGGTGGTGGCAGCATCATGCTTTGGGGTTGTTTTTCTTCAGCTGGAACTGGGGCCTTAGTCAAGGTGGAGGGGAATTATGAACAGTTCCAAATACCAGTCAGTGTTGCACAAAAACCTTCAACTTCTGCTAGAAAGCTGAAGATGAAGAGGAACTTCATCTTTCAGTACGACAATGACCCAAAAGCACACATTCCACATCAACAAAAGGATGGCTTCACCAGAAAATTAAGGTTTTGGAATGGCCCAGCAGAGTCCAACCTGAATCCAATCGAACATCTGTGGGCTGATCTGAAGAGGACTGTGCACAGGAGATGCTCTCACACTCTGACAGATTTGGAGCACTTTTGCAAAGAAGAGTGGGCAGATACTGCCACATCAGGATGTGTCACACTGATAGACTCCTATCCAAAAGACTGAGTACTGTAATAAAAGCCAAAGGTGCTGGAAACAAAGTATTAGCTTAAGGGAGTGCAATTTATGCAAACAGGTTATTGTATGTTTTTTATTTATTTTTTTCCCTTAAAAGATTTCAGTTTGCTTTTCAATTGAGTTGTACAGGTTATAGGTCACATTAATGTGGAAAACGTTTTGAAATAATTTATCTTGGTCTCATTTTTTTACATCACAAAAACCTGGCTTTGATCAGAAAATTGGTTCCCATCAAACATAAAAACCATTACGCCTCTGTGTGTGTGTGCTCCTGTCTTTCAGCTCTTGTGTGGACCACCCCTTGACAAACCATCTTTTATGTCAGGACATCTTTCCTTGTGAGAACATTTGGCCTGGTCCTCATAAAGGAAAATGCTAAAATGCTAGATCAATTCCCCAAAGTGCAAGATACAGTATTATGAATATAAGTCATAAAAGGTCATACAAATAAGTGATCTGACAAACAAATAAACAAGTGTTCCAAAACATCGCTAATATTGGATGTTCCATTCGTTTTCAATAATTAAGTATTCTGTAATTTTTCTGTATTTATTTTTCTACACCAAATATTTCACACACCATAATTCCTTTAAGATTTTGTCATTCTCAACCTTCACGCTGCCCCACCCCCCACCCCAGGCTATAAACCTAGGAGAAAACACTGAATAACAACAAATACAATGATTTAAAAATCCTTTTCAACCTATATTCATTTCACTACACTACAAAGACAAGGTTTTTTTTTCCACAATATTTTTTATTGAACCTTTTTTTTACACACATGGCACAGACAGTCAAACACTAACACTAAAGTTATTTAAAAATTAAAAAACAAACACTAACAACAACAAAAAAATATACTAAAAACAACAACAACCATTACAAAAGCAAATCAACAACAATGCTCCTCTGTTTAGTCTAGGTAATCTATTACATAAGTATACATAATATACATTCAACCAGTTTGGAATTTGCAAGGTCCACACATATCATTCACCTTCTTCTTCAGAAGTTATGTTTAATTCTTTACATAATCAATGAAAGGTCTCCATATATTCTCAAACACATTTTCCTTTGATTTCAGTATGTATGTTATTCTTTCTAGTGGAGGTTTGTTACATCTGTCTTAACCACTGAGTCACATCTGGTCTATAGTCTTTTTCCACAGTAGTGCAATACATTTTGTGGCATTAAGCAAACGAGGTCTATGAATGTTCTTTCACTCTTATTAAAGTTAATGTTTTTCTGGATACAGACCCAACAAAAACAGTTTAGGGTTCAATGTGAATTGTTTTGAAATTATTTTTTCAATTGTTACCCTCACCTCTTCCCAAAACATTCTGATTTTTCTACATTCCCATAAACAGTGAAATAGGGTTCCTTTACTTTCCATACATTTTGTGCATGTATCTGGTATGTTTTTGTTATATCTATTTAACTCCACTGGTGTAACATACATCCGTATTAACCATTTAAAATGTATCAGTTTAAGATGTACATTTATTGATTTGGTTTGAGCTCCTGCACAAGCCATTTCCCATTGCTCCTCTGAAATTTAAATTTGCAGGTCTTCTTTCCAATAATTCAGTCTTTTCTGTGAGTCTTCACTTGAGAATAGTGTCAATGAGTTATAAAACTCTGAAATAATACCCTTTCTCTTACTATCTTTCGTCAAAATTTTTTCCAAGGATGAATAAGTAGGTCGGGTGAGAGCATTATTTTGATTTGATCGAATAAAATTTCTAAGCTGAAGATATTTAAAAAAATGTGTTCTATTAAGATTGAATTTAATCCTCAGTTCTTCAAAAGACATTATGTTATCTGAACGTGACAAATATAAATCTTGAATCTTTTGAAATCCTTTTAAATTCCATACTTTAAATACAGTATCAGCTCTCCCTGGTGTAAAATATTGATTACCCCATATTGGGCTAAATTGTGACAGTGAGTGTGGTTCTTTTAAATATTTTTTGGTTTCACACCATATTTTGATCATGTGCTTTACAATTGAATTTTTAACTTGTTTCTGTAATTTTTTAGCCGAGTCTGAGTATAGGAATAAGGGAAGAGGTAAAGGTAAATTGTATGACTCCATTTCAGTCCTGTGAGGAAGATCATTTGATGAAAAATAATATGTCATAGACCTCAGTTGTGCTGACCAGTATACAACATAAAGTTTGGACATTTCAGACCTCCACGATCAAATGGTAAATATAGTAAGGACAGACGTAATCTAGCCTTCCTATTGTTCCATATAAATTCCACTAACTTTTTTTTAATTCTTGAGAATAGATCTGAAAGTGGTGGTAAAGGAATGTATTGAAATAAATAAAGTATTTTTGGTAAGATATTACTTTTAAGTATATTAATTCTCCCGATCATCGACATTGGTAGTGACATCCATCTCTGAAGTAACTCATTAATATCTGTCATTAAGGCTTCATAGTTGGCACTGGTGACTGATTCTAGCTTAGGCAAAATTTGAATTCCTAAATATTTAAATTGATTTACAACATTGAATTGATTTACCTCAGGAGCTGGGTGATTTCTCTGGGTCTCATTTAACATTAATATTGAAGATTTTGTTTTATTTATTTTATATCCTGATATTTCCCCAAAGTTCTTTATTAAATTTAACAAGGTCGGAATTGATTTTTTAAAATTCGACATAAACAAAATTATGTCATCGGCATACAGGGACATTTTATGTTCTGTTGGTCCTACTTTAATTCCATATATTTGTGGATGTAAACGTACTGCTATCGCTAAAGGTTTAATTGCCATAGTAAACAATAAAGGTGAAAGTGGACAGCCTTGTCGACATCCTCTGTTGATTTTTATTGATTTTGAGATATTGCTGTTTGTTAGGATTTCTGCTGCAGCATTATTGTATATTATCTGGACCCATTTTATGAAATTATTTCCAAGTCCAAACCTTTGTAGGACTTCAAAAAGATAGGGCCATTCGACCCTATCAAAGGCCTTTTCGGCGTCCAATGATAGGGGAGCTGTATCCGGTGCTTCTTTATTGGAATAAATAATATTAAATAGTCTTCTTACATTATGGAAGCCTTGTCTTCCCATTATAAAGCCATTCTGATCTCGGTTAATAATATTTGGTAATATTTCTTGTAGTCGTTTTGCTAAAATTTTACAGATTATCTTAAGATCAGCATTTAATAGGCTTATTGGTCTCATGTTTTCACATTTATTAGGGAGTTTACCTGGTTTTGGCAACAGTATAATTAAGGCATTATTCATGTATGGTGGTAAATTACCATTTTGAAATGCTTCTAAAACCATTTCCAAAAGTGGTTTTATTAATTTATTCTTAAATTTTTTATAGAGGTCAACTGGAAGACCATCTGGTCCTGCTCTTTTTCCTGATTTCATATCGTCAATGGCTAGCCCAACTTCTTCTTGACTAATTTTAGACTCCAGTATCTCCCTGTTTTTATTTGGAACACACGGTATAGATAATCCACCCAAAAACCCATTTAGTTTTGTTAAGTCAGTTTCATTTTTTGTATCATATAGTTTTTCATAATAATCTCTAAAGGCACTATTAATTTCTAAAGGATCTATAACTACCTGTCCATTACTTATAATACTGGTAATTGGTGTTTTAGATTCTAATTGTTTAATCTGCCATGCCAATAATTTTCCTGATTTTTAACCTTGTTCATAAAAAGTTTGCTTCAATCTTAGAAGACTCGAGGCAGCTCTATTCGCTGATATTTTATCATATTCAGCTCTCAGAATCAGTAATTAGTTCTCTAACTGTGGGTTACTTCCTGCATACACCTTTTCTTGAAGAATTTTTATTTTACGTTCCAATTGGACTCTCTCCTCTCGATCTTCTTAGATTTTGAACCTGTATAACTAATAATATGCCCCTAATAAAAGCTTTGAAAGTCTCCCACGTTATACATGCCGTGGTTTGTGTAGTATTAATATCAAGAGGTTCCAAGGTTGTCATAGCCAGGAGCGGCACTGGGGGTTAAGCTCCCAGTGCTCATAAATGCTCCTTATGGCGTGCATCTCAAAAAGCCTCTGACAACTAAGTCCAACTCCTAGCCTGCCCGTGTGGTTTAGTCTCTAAGCCCGGCGGAACTGCTTTTACTAATAGGAGAAGGGGCGAGGGCGGATCTCTGGCGCCTTAAAACCAGATGCTTTGGGTAGATGGTGGCTCGTCAACCTGGGAAGGTAGTCCATCTAGGGGAAGGTAAACCCTGATTTCAAACCTCCGCTGCCTTGCGGCATACCCGGTCACGGGAAAGGCTTCAGGAGTCAACCCTGAGGAAAAATCCGGAGTCGGAGCCCCTAAGGCAGTTCTATGTTGTGCTCAACATCATTCTGGCAGCTCCTGCAACGGTGCTGGTGCCAAACTGTAGCAGCCCTGCTGTTCCTTTGGATTCATCAGTGATGTGGAGAGGGGGGACATGCTGCATGGGCAACATCTTGTCCTCCATATCTTCCTGCCCAGGCTTGAATCCTACCAACGCCCAACGCTGGAAGGTAGAACACCGGATCACTGGAGAGGACACTCCAGCTTCGCCTTTGGCGTAGACAAAACACGGGGAATAACAGTCACCGGTTATAAGCCACTGCCTCAATTGGCGTAGAGCGCGGCGCCAGGGGTTGTTCCTGACGGTGGGAGGGATCATCGGATCTCACTGGACAGCTACCGCCGCCTCAAGCTGGGGTAGCCCCCAGCCAATAAGGTGTTGTCCCGCCACAGCTTGCTTTCCTTATTGGGTGCATGGGGATGAGGAGAAGTCCGAACAGCAGGCTGAGAAGCTTCGCACCAGGCAAGACAATAAAACAAAAGAGACCAACTCTAAAACTGGGAACTTGGAACGTCCGCACTATGATGACAGGACTCGCTGCTAACCTCAAGGACATCAATGACTCTAGGAAGACTGCCATCATCAATAATGAGCTAAAGAGACTGGGAGTGGATATCGCCACTCTTCAGGAAACATGGTTGGCTGACGCAGGCACACTGAGAGAGAAGGACTACACGTTCTACTGGAAGGGAAAGGGCAGTGACGAACACAGGGAACACGGAGTGGGCTTCGCAGTGAAGAACACCTTGCTGAAGATGGTGGAACCGGGCAGCACTGGCTCTACGCGACTCCTCACCCTCCGCCTGAACACCACTCAAGGCCCAGTCACCCTCGTCAGTGTGTATGCCCCAACACTGACAGCCACACCAGAGGCAAAAGACGAGTTCTACGAGAATCTCGCAACAACTGTCAGGATCATCCCCAACTCTGAACAACTCATTCTCCTTGGAGACTTCAATGCCAGAGTGGGTGCTGATCACGACTCCTGGCCCTCCTGTCTTGGACCTTTCGGCGTGGGCAGAATGAACGACAACGGACAGCGCTGCTCGAGTTTCTGCACATATCATGATCTGTGCATCACAAACTCATTCGTCAAGAGACAAGCCTCCAACACAAGGTTTCCTGCAACATTCGCGCTCAAAGCACTGCACCAGCTGGCTTGATCCTGACCAGGCGCACGCTCACTGAAGAACGTGCTAATCACCCGTTCATTCCAGAGTGCAGATTGCGACACAGACCATTCATTGGTGTGTTGCAAGGTCAGCTGCAGCTGAAGAAATTCATCGTGCTAGACAGCCTGGAAAGGCACGGATTGACACCAGCAAGATGGCTCAACCAGACTTGTTGAGCAGTTTGCCCTCCACCTTTGAGAAGGAACTTGGTGTACCACAAGAAGGAGAATCTGCAAAGCAGAAGTGGGAAGAGCTGCGAAACACCATCCACCGCACAGCCCTTGGCTACCTTTGGGAGGAAGACCTCGAAAGTCACAGGACTGGTTTGATGCCAAGTTGACCGAGATGACCCCGTCATTGAAGCCAAGCGCTCAGCACTTGCTGAGTACAAGAAGTACCCAAACGAGAAGAATCTCCAGATTCTCAGGGCTGCGAGAAGCAAAGTTCAGCAGACTGCTCGGCGCTGTGCCAACGAGTACTGGACTCAGCTCAGCCAAGACATTCAAACCGCTGCCATAACAGGGAACATCCGTGGTATGTACGATGGCATCAAGAAAGCACTTGGTCCGGCTCAGAGCAAGACGGCCCCCCTCAAATCCTCCACTGGGGAGATGATCACAGAAAAGAACAAGCAGATGGAGAGATGGGTGGAACACTACTCCGACCTCTACTCCAGACAGAACACCGTGACACCGTCAGCCCTTGATGCCATCGACTGCCTGCCATCCATGGACGAACTTGACGCCGAGCCAACCATCGACGAACTCAGCAAGGCCATTGATAGCTTGGCCGCTGGCAAGGCACCCGGCAGCGACGGCATACCCCCCGACCTGATCAAGCACTGCAAGACCGCCCTACTGCTGCCATTGCATGACGTCCTCTGCCAGTGTTGGAAGGAAGGTGCCGTACCACAGGACATGAGGGACGCCAAGATCATCACCCTCTACAAAAACAAAGGGGAGATAAGTGACTGCAACAACTACAGGGGCATCTCCCTCCTCAGCGTTGTCGGCAAAGTCTACGCACGAGCTGTTCTCGTTCGTCTACAGAAGCTTGCCGAACGTGTCTACCCCGAGTCTCAGTGTGGCTTCCGCGCTGAGCGATCGACGGTAGACATGATATTCCGCCAACTCCAGGAGAAATGCAGAGAACAGAACATGCCCCTGTACGTCGCCTTCATCGACCTCACCAAAGCGTTCGATCTGGTCAGCAGAGAGGGCCTTTTCAAGATCCTACCAAAGATAGGATGCCCACCAAAGTTGCAAAGCCTCATCGAATCGTTTCACACCAACATGCAGGGGATAGTGCAGCACGATGGCAACGTCTCAGAGCCATTCAACATACGCAGCAGAGTGAAACAGGGCTGTGTACTTGCACCAACCCTCTTTGGGATTTTCTTTGCTATGCTCCTGAGGCATGCCTTCAGCACAGCAACAGAGGGAATCTACCTGCACAAAAGATCTGACGGCAGGCTTTTCAACCTCACCTGCCTGAAAGCCAGAACCAAAGTACGCGAGGCTCTAATCAGAGACATGCTGTTCGCAGACGACGCAGCAGTCGCAACCCACACACAGCAGGAGCTTCAGACCCTGATGGACCACTTCTCCCAGGCATGCAAGGACTTCGGGCTTACCATCAGCCTGAAGAAGACTAACGTCTTGGCGCAAGGCACGGAAGCACCACCAACCATCACCATCGACGACTACGAGCTGGAGGTCGTGAATCAGTTCACGTACCTGGGGTCCACGATCAGCAACAACCTCTCCCTTGATACAGAGATCAACAAGAGGATTGGAAAATCAGCCTTCACACTCGCTCGCCTCACCACACGAGTGTGGGAGAATCCCAAACTCTCTGTCAAGACGAAGATGGCAGTGTACAAACGCCTGCGTCATCAGCACACTGCTCTATGGGAGTGAGACGTGGACAACATACGCCCGGCAGGAAAAGAGACTGAACTCCTTCCATTTGCGCTGCATTCGCCACATCCTGGACATATCCTGGCAGGACAAAGTGCCCAACACAGAAGTTCTGTCCCGCGCTGGCCTTCCCTCCATGTTGACTCTACTCAGGCAGCGCAGGCTCCGCTGGCTAGGCCACGCTCACCGTATGGAGGATGGCAGAATCCCCAAAGACGTCCTCTACGGAGAACTGGCAACTGGCAGGAGAGACGTTGGCCACCCACAGCTGCGCTTTAGAGACGTCTGCAAGAGAGACACGAAGGCCCTGGAGATCAACACAGAGTGCTGGGAGGACCTTGCAACGGACCACTCCAAATGGAGAGGCACCCTGACCAGACAGCTCAAGGTGGGTGAAGAGAGACTGACTGCTGCAGCAGATGAAAAAAGGACCCGCAGGAAGAACCGCCACAGACCCAGCAGCACGGAGACCACCCACAAGTGCGACCTGTGTGACAGGGACTGCCATTCGCGCATCGGCCTGTTCAGCCACAGGCGGTGCTGTTCCAGAAGAGTAGACGTTTAGGATTCTCTTCCATGGTCATCATAGACCGACGGAGGCCGACGAATATCAAAGAACTCATCTATCTGTTTTTCTACGTACTTAACAAATTCCTCATCCTGAAGCCATTTATGCTGAAAATGCCACCTACCTGGATCCTTTGTCAATTTCTTATCTACATATATTAGACAGCAGGGTGCATGATCAGAGATCACAATGTTATCATAGAAACAGTTTTGAATCGTGGACCTTAATTCTGTAGAGATCAAAAAGTAGTCAATACGTGAGAATGTCTTATAGGTATTAGAATAACAAGAATAAGCTTTGACTTGTGGTTTCATTTCTCTCCATATATCTAGCAATCTCAGTTCTTTCATAAAATGATTAATGATCTTCCTGCATCCATTGTGCGTACTAGTCCAGTCTGTTGACCTATCTATAACTGGGATTCAATGTTACAATTAAAATCCCCCCGCTATTATATGTTGCCCCTGTAAGTGATGATAAAATAAGGAATAAATTGACAAAGAAATTTTGTTCCATATCCAATATTGGGGCCGTATAAGTTCACCAGATTTTATATATTCTAATAACAAAGATCCTTGGATTGATTAGATATCTTCCAAAATTGGTCTCCAATTACATTTTTCACTTGAATATGGGACTGTGTTTTAGTATGAGAGTCCATAACTCCCCTGGCTCGGGTGAAAAGATAGAGGTGCAACACATTACCTTGCCATGTTCTCCTAATTCTTTATACATCTCCTCTATTAGATGAGGGTTTCTTGTAAAAATTACCATTTTTGAATCTATATCTTTTATTTTATTCATAACTTGTTTAAGTTTTTTTTTTTTGATTTGTAGACACTCTGGCAATTTCCATGAAGTTAAATTAGATTAACGCTTTGGTCTATGATCAATAAGGAGTTCTGAGATTACCTTGCAATATGAACATGCTCATACAGAGAAGCAAAAACATGGATGATAGAACATTCATCCTACAAACCAAACAAAAACAAAAACAAATTCCCTTTCCCCACATTCGTGGTTATCAAATCAAATCAAATCAAATCAAACTTTATTGTCATATGCTGTACATACAACTGTAGTGCAGGCAAGATGAATTGCGTTTCTCTCGCATCCATATAAATAGAAGCACGCATGATTTAAGACACACTCCCCAATAGCTCCACCCCCCACCCCCACCCCCACCCCCACCCATCCATTCACACATCCCGAGACATACTTGGGGAAAAAAAAACAAAACAAAACAAAAAACCCCCAACTAACTATAATATACAAATAATATACAAAATGTCAGTAGGTGCAGTAGTGTGTACGAGAGATTTCCGGGGGTCAACTGGTTTCAGCATCCGTGACAGCTTGTGGAAGGAAGCTGTTGATCAGTCTGGTGGTTCTGCCTCTGATGCTTCGGAATCGTTTACCAGATGGAAGAAGTTCAAAGTGTTTATGCAGAGGGTGAGAACGGTCCTTGACAATGTTCAGTGCCCTGCTCCTACAACGGTTCTGAAAAAGTTCTTGGACAGAGGGGAGGGAGACTCCAATTACCCTCTCAACCTCCTTGACTATCCTCTGCAGGGCTTTTTTGTCTGACATACTGCAGCTGGAGTATCATGTAGCAATGCAGTACGTCAGAACACTCTCCACCACACCTCTGTAGAAGGTTCTGAGGATGCAGATGGGGAGAGAGGCCTGTTTGAGTTTCCTCAAGAAGTGCAGTCTCTTCTGAGCCCGCTTCCTGATCCCCAAAGAATTCTTGCTCCAGGTCAGGTCCTGCGAGATCTGCACTCCGACGAACTTGATGTTCTCTACTCTCTCCACTAAATGGCCGCCGATGCTGAGGGGGACGTGCTCAGGCTGTGACCGCCGGAAGTCGATAATCATCTCCTTCGTTTTGTCCACGTTGAGCACCAGATTGTTCTCCCTGCACCAGCCCTCCAGGTCTCTCACTTCTTCCCTGTACATTGATTCCTCATCCCTCTGAATAAGTCCCATCACCGTGGTGTCGTCTGCAAACTTAATAATCTGGTTCCCCTCGTGTCTGGATACACAGTCATGTGTTAGAAGTGTAAACAACAGTGGACTGAGTACACAGCCTTGAGGAGATCCGGTGCTCAGCGTGACAGAGTTGGAGATGTTGTTTCCAACCCGGACAGACTGAGGTCTCTCAGTCAGGAAATCCAGGATCCAGAGACATGTGGCTGTTTTCAGACCGAGAAGGAGTAATTTCTCCATCAGTCTCTGGGGAATAATGGTGTTGAATGCTGAACTGAAATCAATGTACAGGAGTCTGGCGTAGGTGTCTTTCTTGTCCAGGTGGGTGATGACAGAGCGTAGGGTGGTGACTATAGCATCCTCCGTGGAGCGGTTTGAACGATATGCAAACTGGAGCGGGTCGTGTGATGCAGGGAGGCAGGCTGTAATGTGTGGTTTGACAAGCCGTTCAAAACACTTCATCACAATTGGTGTCAGTGCAACAGGATGATAGTCATTCAAACAGGACACAACTGGTTTCTTTGCCACCAGTACAATGATAGAGGTCTTGAAGCATCTGGGAACGATGGCCTAATTCAGGGAGATGTTATAAATGTCAGTCAGGACATCCGCCAACTCGCTTGTGCAGTCTCGGAGCACACGTCCCGGAATGTTGTCCGGACCTGCAGCTTTGCGTGGGTTGACGCTGGTTAGGGTCCTCCGTGTGTCCGCTGTGTTGATGGTAAAAGCTGGTCCGACCGATGGTGGGGGTGGGCCAGCCCTCTCTCTGATTGTCGAGTTTGATGCTTCAAAACGTGCAAAGAAGTCGTTAAGCCTGTCTGGAAGCGAAGCGTCGTCATCATCGACCCCCTGCCTAGACTTATAGCCCGTCAGTGTCCTAACTCCCTGCCACATTCTGCTTGGTGTTCCTAGTGTCACAGAGGTGTCCCTGGATTTTCTCTGCATAGGCGCGGCCTTTGCGCCCCTTAATTCCCTTTGAGAGCGCAGACCCTGGCTGAGCGGGAGGGTTGATCCTATCCTTTGCTCTGAAGCTGCATCTCTGGCTGTAAACAGCGAGCGCACCTCTGCAGTCATTCAGGGCTTATGATTACCCCGCATAGTGATGGTCTTCACTGTAGTGACATCCTCTGTGCACTTCGCGATTGTAGCTGGTGGACTGTAATCAGCATACAACCTCTCCACATCTGTCTTGTCTTCCTGGGAGGCTGCTATTTTGGAAGATCTCCCAGTCTGTGTGGCAGAAAACAGTCTTTCAGTGCAGAGGTTGCACTCTCTGGCCAAATCCTGATTTGTTTCACTGCTGGTCTGCTGCGCTTCAATAAAGGTTTGTAGGCAGGCAGCAGCATCACAGACATGTGATCAGAACGGCCGAGATGGGGGCGGGGTATCGCTTTATATGCATCTGTGTTTGTGTACACTAAGTCCAACATATTCTCTCCTCTGGTCTTAAAGTCTACACATTGTTTAAACTTGGGGAGCACAGTCTTTAGGCTGGTGTAGTTAAAATCCCCCGCAACCACCACAAAACTCTCCGGGTGTGAAGTTTGGATTTCGCTAATAGCATTGTGCAGTACCCCGAGTGCCTTCTTAGCATTAGCTTTAGCATTAGGGCTTGGCGCTATGTAAACACCAGCTACATACACGTTGCTGAATTCCCTAGGCAGATAAAATGGCCGACAACTTACAATTAGGAACTCCGCCAACGGAGAGCAGTGTTTAGATACTAACGTGGCATTAACGCACCAGTTCTTGTTAACGTAGATGCATAGCCCACCCCCCCGGCTCTTACTGGAGCTCGCCGTTTCCCTGTCGGCACGGAACATCGCCATATCTTCCAGTTGAATGGCCTCGTCAGGAATGTTGCCGTGGAGCCATGTCTCGGTGAAAACAAACACACAGCAGTCTTTCCACTCTCTCCGGGTTTCTCTCAGCAGACGCAGCTCGTCCACCTTGTTTTCGAGGGAGCGGACGTTAGAGAGAAGAAGCGACGGTACCGCTGGTCTGGAGGGGTTAGCCTTTAGCCTAGCATGGATCCCGGCCCTTTTTCCGCGCTTTTGCTTGCGTTCGCTCCGCTTCCGCTTCCTCCTCTCTCGGGTAGCTTCCAGCGGGGACTCCGCCAGAATTCCATGCTGGCGTAGAATGTCCAAATCACAACCGATCGCCGCGATTCTTCAAGCGTGCAGTACCTTGATGTTTAATAAGGTCTCACGGTTGTAAGTTTTACAGAATGTACGCCTGGGATGATCAAAACACTCAAAACTCTCACACTCGTTGATGCCAAGAGGGGCCGCTGCGTCCGAGCGCGCTGCCGCCATCTTATAATCTTATATTATTATCCCCCCAAAATCAAAAAAAAAAAATCTGTCTCCCGTTATAGCTAGTGACTGTTCCACACCTGCGAGGATCAGTCAAACCACTCTCTCTTTCTCCTCTCAATCACCCTGACTCTACTACTATTTTTAATGACATTAACTCTCTTCTGTAGTTTTTTCAACATAACTTCATAGTTTTATAGCTACTTTGTACATCATAGCTTTTTTTTTTTTAATACAGTCTGTATTTTGTAGACATGTTATATGTTTCAGATCAATCAGATGCCTGTACAAATGCTTAAAAGTTCTACCTTTGTCATGTTCATGCTTAGCTCTCACCAGTCTCCTTTTGGATCTGCTTAATGAGCTCCTGCGCATCTTGAGGGGTCTTAAAGATGTGGATTCTTCCCTTATATGTGACCAGCAGTCTTGCCGGGTGAATCACTCCGTGACGAATCCCGAGGTTGAGCAGCTCTTTGCGGGCGGGGTCAAACTGCCTCCTTAATTGTTGAATTCCTGTGGCCAAATCTGGGTAGAACCGCACCTGTTGATCCTGGTATTTAATTTCCCCTTTAGCTCGCGTCGCGTTGGTGACCGTCATCTTGTCTCTGTAGTTGAGGAACTTCATAATCAGTGTCCTCGGTGGTGTCTTATTATCTCTCGGTGGGCCGATTCGGTGAGCGCTCTCTAAGACGACCGATGACTGCAGATCCGTGTTGTTCAGCGCTTCTGGAATCCACTTTTCCAAAAAGGAACATGAGTCCCGTCCCTCCACTCCCTCTGAGAGGCCCACCAGCCTCAAATTATTCCGTCGCGAACGGGACTCCAAATCCAGGACGTTATCTTCCAGACATTTCCATTTTAATTCCAATGTTTGCACCTTTAATTGTAGGCTGGTGACGTCATCTTCAGCGCTTGAAATTCGGAGCTCCGCCTGCGATACTCGTTCCATACAGTCGCTTATTTCCTTTCTCATTCCTTCTATCGCTGCTATAATCCCATCAAATTTAGACGAAAACTCTGCTCTCATAGAGTTGATGGCAGTGAGCACTGCGTTAGTCCCCTCCCCAGCAGTTCCCGCTCCGCTGCTAGCTCCATCCTCCGCCATAGTCTCTGGAGTTTTTTGTGCTTCGCCTCGAGCGTGGAAGTCTGTTAGCTTGGGTTGTTTTGTCGAATTGCTTTTTCCGCCACCTGATTTCCCAGCCTTGGTCTTTACCATATCCGCGCCTAAGCGCTGGGATGGGTTTTTGTTCCAATTGAGAGAGTTTAAGCAAACTTTTTATTTTTAGGAGCAGAGCAGTGTGAAACACGTCTTCCTACGTGGCCGCCATAACCGGAAGTCCAAAGACAAGGTATTTAATGTTAAACTTTTATTGCAAATATTCATACATTTTGAATTTGATCCCTGCAACACATTCCAAAAAAGTTGGGACAGGCACAAAAAAAACACTGGGAAAGTTGAGGAATGCTCAAAAAACATATTTTGGAACATTCCACAGGTGAACAGGTTAAATGGAAACAGGTGAGTGTCATGATTGGGTATAAAAGGAGCATCTCCTAAAGCCATATATCAACAACACCCAGAAACACTGCCGGCTGCTCTGGGCCTGAGCTCATCTGAGGTGGACTGATGTGACGTGGAAAAGTCTGCTGTGGTTTGATGAGTCCACATTTCAAATTGTTTTTGAAAATCATGGATGTTGTGTCCTCCTGGCTAAAGAGGAAAAGGACCATCCACTTTGTTATCAGTGCAAAGTTCAAAAGCCAGCATCTGTATGATATGGGGGTGTGCTAGTGCCAAAATCATGGGTAACTTCCACATTTGCGAAGGTGCCATTAATGCTGAATGGTACATACAGGTTTTGGAGCAGCATATGCTGCTATCCAAGCAACATATTTTTCATGGATGTCCATGCTTATTTCACCAAGACAATGCCAAGCCACATTCTGCATGTGTTACAACAGTGTGGCTTCATAGTAAAAGAGTGCGGATACTTGACTGGCCTGCCTGCAGTCCAGGCCTGTCTCCCATTAAAAATGTGTGGTTCATTATGAAGCGCAAAATACGACAACAGAGACCCTGGACTGTTGTGCAACTGAAGTCGTACATCAAACAAGAATGGGAAAGAATTCCACCGACAAATCTTCAACATTTAGTGTCGTCAGTTCTTAAAGGCTTACCAAGTGTTGTTAAAAGGAAAGGTGATGTAACTGTTAGATATATTAATGAGTCTGAGTATTGACAGAGCTCACAAGAAGCTCTTCACTGTTTAGAATTTGAAGGACCAAAGATACAAGAAGAAAAATACTGAATTTAATGATGGTGCAAAAATAACTCAGACCAGAGAACCAACGGACAATGAAGAGTTTTTAATCTCTGATGGCCATTCCAGAGAGACACAGTGGCGCTGAACTTTAAGCAGTACTGAGACAGTGTGCAAAGACAGTCCAATTTTGACACTCTTATACATGTTCTGAAAGTTGCATCAGCAGAGAGGATAACATTGTTTACATAAGACTAATGACAACTCATCAGGTCTATCAACAGCTGATATCACGAAGAGTCAGCATTCTATGAGAACAGATGACAAAAACTATCTTAATGTGACCCATGACAGCAATCTTCTATCATTCTACATACAGTACGTCATAAGATTAGCTCGCTCCTAAACATTTTATTCTTAGGGACAGACAGGGTGCATAGTCTTTCTGGATGCAGTCTTTTTGTCTCTGCTAGAAGAAAACGTGAAAATTAAAACTAGCTTATCAAGATTCAGCACAATTGCATTACAGACTTGAATCACAAAAGGATATTAGTTGTAGAAATTTAAAACATCTAACCCCCCAAAAAACACCTAAAAACACAATTAACCTTTCAGTAATAGTGGTAAACATGCCTCTGTCCCAGCTTTTCAGGAACATGCTGCAGGCAACAAATTCAAAATGAGTGAATGTTTGCAAAAAACAATAAAGTTTATCAGTTTGAACATTAAATATCATGTCTTTGCAGTGTATTCATTTGAATGTATGTTGAAAAGGATTTTCAAATCATTATATTTTGTTTTTATTTGTTTTACACAATGTCCCAACTTCACTGGCATTGGGCTTGTAAACAGTATTCATTTGGAACACCTTACACTTTTGACCGCACATTAGATCTCATGAATAATCACATAATTATTTTGTATGCACCTGTGGTGGGTGCTGAACAATCTAGGTTGATACAGTTTTAAACAGTGATGTTTCTAAACAAAGGAGGTGTCATGATGAAAAGGTCAGGTCACGACTACTCAAAGGTGCCCTGATGCTCAATATTGTAGCAGCGCTGCTCACTGACTTGTCATTTCCATTTTTATCACCACTCATTCTGCAAGTGCTTGTTTTTTTTTTTTTCCACAATATCTTTATTGAACCTTTTTTTTTTTTTAACAAACATGATACAAACAATCAAACACTAACACTAAAGTACTACAAAAAAAAAAAATGCACTAAAAACACCAACAACCACCAACAAAATCAAGTCTTCAACAATGCTCCTCTGTTTAGTCTAGACAATCCAATACATAAGTATACATATTATGTTCACCAGTTTGGAATTTACAAGGTCCACACACATCATTCACCTTCTTCTTCAAGAGTTATGTTTAAATTTTTTACATAATCAATAAAAGGTCTCCATATATTCTCAAACACAATTTCCTTTGATTTCAGTATATATGTTATTCTTTCTAATGGAAGGTTTGTTAACATCTGTCTTAACCACTGAGTCACATCTGGTCTATGAGTCTTTTTCCATAATAGTGCAATACATTTTTTGGCATTAAGCAAACTGAGGTCTATGAAAGTTCTTTCACTTTTATTGAAATTATGCTTTTCTGGGTACAGACCCAACAAAACCAGTTTAGGATTCAATATGATTTGTTTTGAGATTATTTTTTCAATTGTTACCCTCACCTCTTCCCAAAACATTCTTATTAATCTACATTCCCATAAACAATGAAATAGGGTTCCTTTACTTTCCATGCATTTTGTGCATGTATCTGGTATATTTTTGTTATATCTATTTAACTCCTCCGGTGTAACATACATCCGCATTAACCATTTGAAATGTATCAATTTAAGGCGTGCATTTATTGATTTGGTTTGAGCTTCTGTACAAGCCAATTCCCATTGTTCCTCTGAAATTTCAATTTGCAGATCTTCTTTCCAGTAGTTTAATCTTTTCAGTGAATTTTCACTTGAAGATAGTGTCAATGAGTTATAAAACTCTGAAATAATACCCTTTCTTTTACTATCTTTCATCATCATTTTTTCCAAGGATGAATAAATAGGTCGAGTGAGAGCTTTATTTTGATTTGATCGAATAAAGTTTCTAAGTTGAAGATATTTAAAAAAATGTGTTCTATTGAGATTAAATTTGATCCTCAGCTCTTCAAAAGACATTATGTTGTCTGCACATGGCAAATATAAATCCTGAATCTTTTGTATCCCTTTTAAATTCCATACTTTAAATACAGCGTCCGCTCTCCCTGGTTTAAAATATTGATTACCCCATATTGGACTAAATTGTGACAATAACTGTGGTTCTTTTAAATAGTTTTTAGCTTCACACCATATTTTGATCATATGCTTTACAAATGGATTTTTAACTTGTTTTTGTAATTTTTTTGCCGAATCTGAGTATATGAATATGGGAAGAGGTAAAGGTAAATTGTATGATTCCATTTCAGTCCAGTGAGGGAGATCATTTGATGAAAAATAATATGTCATAGACCTCAGTTGTGCCGACCAATAATACAACATAAAATTTGGACATTTCAGACCTCCACGATCAAATGGTAAATATAATAAAGACAGACGTAATCTAGCCCTCCTGTTGTTCCATATAAATTCCACTAACTTTTTTTTTATTCTTGAGAATAGATCTAAAGGTGGTGATAAGGGAATGTATTGAAATAAATAAAGTATTTTAGGTAAAATATTACTTTTAAGTATATTGATTCTCCCGATCATCGACATTGGTAGTGACATCCATCTCTGAGTTAACTCACTGATATCTGACATTAAGGCTTCATAGTTGACACTGGCGACTGATTCTAGCTTAGGCATAATTTGGATTCCTAAATATTTAAACTGATTTACAACATTGAATTGATTTACCTCAGGGGCTGGGTAATTTCTCTGGGTCTCATTTAGCATTAATATTGAAGATTTAGTTTTATTTATTTTATATCCTGATATTTCCCCAAAATTCTTTATTAAATTCAACAAGGTTGGAATTGATTTTTTTAGATTCGACATAAACAAAATTATATCATCGGCGTACAGGGAGATTTTATGTTCTGTTGGTCCAACTTTAATTCCATATATTTGTGAATGTAAACGTATCGCTATCGCTAAAGGTTCAATTGCCATAGTAAACAGTAAAGGTGAGAGTGGACAGCCTTGTCGACATCCTCTATTGATTTTTATTGGTTTTGAAATATTGTTATTTGTTAGGATTTCTGCTGTAGCATTATTGTATATTATTTGAACCCATTTTATGAAATTATTTCCAAGTCCAAACCTTTGTAGGACTTCAAAAAGAAAGGGCCATTCAACTCTATCAAAGGCCTTTTCGGCGTCCAATGATAGGAGAGCTGTATCCGGTGCTTCTTTATTAAAATAGATAATATTAAATAGTCTTCTTACATTATGGAAGCCTTGTCTACCCTTTATAAAGCCATTCTGATCTCGATTAATAATATTTGGTAAAATTTCTTGTATTCGTCTTGCTAAAATTTTACAGATTATCTTAAGGTCGGCGTTTAATAGGCTTATTGGTCTCATATTTTCACATTTATTAGAGGGCTTACCTGGTTTTGGCAGCAGTATAATTAAGGCATTATTTATGTATGATGGTAAATTATTATTTTGAAATGCTTCTAAAACCATTTCCAAAAAAGGTTTTATCAATTTATTCTTAAATTTTTTATAAAGGTCAACTGGAAGACCATCTGGTCCTGCACTTTTTCCTGATTTCATATTATCAATGGCTAGCCCAACTTCTTCTTGACTAATTTTAGACTCCAATATCTCCCTGTTTTCATTTGGAATACACGGTATAGATAGTTCGTTCAAAAACCCATTTAGTTTTGTTAAATCAGGTTCATTTTTGGTATCATATAATTTTTCATAGTAATCTCTAAAGGCTCTATTAATTTCTAAAGGATCTATAACTACCTGTCCCTTACTTATAATACTGGTAATTGGTGTTTTAATTTCCAATTGTTTAATCTGCCATGCTAATAATTTTCCTGATTTTTCACCTTGTTCATAAAAAGATTGTTTCAATCTTAGAAGACTCGAGGCAGCTCTATTCGCTGATTTTTTGTCGTATTCAGCTCTCAAAATCAGTAATTCATTCTCCAACCTTGGGTCACTTCCTGCATACACTTTTTCCTGAAGATTTTTTATTTTATGTTCCAATTTAGCTCTCTCCTCTCGAGTCTTCTTAGATTTTGATCCTGTATAACTAATAATATGCCCCCTAATAAAAGCTTTGAAAGCCTCCCACTTTACACATGCTGATGTTTGTGTAGTATTGATGTCAAAGAACTCGTCTATCTGTTTTTCTATATACTTGACAAATTCCTCATCCTGAAGCCATTTATGCTGAAATTGCCATCTACCTGATTCCTTTGTCAATTTTTTATCTACATATATTAGACAACAGGGTGCATGATCAGAGATCACGATGTTATCATAAAAGCAGTTTTGAATCTTGGACCTTAATTCTGTGGAAATCAAAAAATAATCAATACGTGAGAATGTCTTGTAGGTACTGGAATAACAAGAATAGGCTTTAACTTGTGGTTTCATTTCTCTCCATATATCTAACAATCTCAATTCTTTCATAAAATGATTAATAGTCATCCTACATCCAATGTGCGTACAATCCAGTCCTGTTGATCTATCCACACCTGGATTCAATGTACAATTAAAATCCCCTGCTATTATATGTTGCCCTGTAAGTGATGATAAGATGAGAAATAAATTAGCAAAGAACTTCTGATCATCTATATTGGGACCATATAAGTTCACAAGATTTATATTTTCTAATAGCAAAGAACCTTGAATGATTACATATCTTCCAAATTTGTCTCCAATTACATTTTTCACTTGAAAAGGAACTGATTTATGTATGAGAGTCATAACTCCCCTGGCTCGGGATGAAAAATGAAGAGGTGAATACACTTCCCTGCCATCTACTCCTAATTCTTTTAACCATCCTCCTCTATCAGATGAGTTTCTTGTAAAACACAATTCTTGAACCATGTCCTTTATTTTATTCATAACTTGTTTAAGTTTTTTAAATTTTGTAGACCTCTGCAATTCCATGAAGTTAAATTAAGATTAACACTTTGGTCCATGATCATTCGAGAGTTGGGATTACCTTGCAGTGTAAACATGTCATACAGAGAAGCAAAAACATGAGTGGTTGAACATTCATCCTACAAACTACACACAAAACAAATTTCCCCTTCCCACACTTGTGGCACAACCCCCCAAAATCAAAAGAAAAATTCTGTCTCCCGATATAGCCACTCGACCGTTCCACACCCACGGGGAACAGCCTAAGCCACTCCTTCTTCATCCTCCCAATCACCCTAACTCTACTGCTTTTAATGACGTAACAATAACTCTCCTCTGTAGTTTTCCAACTTAACTCCACAAATTTTTAACAACTTTGTACATCATAAGGTTTGTTTCTTTTTGTTTGTTTGTGTTTTTGTTTTGTTTTTTTTTTTAATATATAATACAATCTATATTTTGTAAACTTACTATTTACTTCAAGTCAGTCAGATGCCTGTGCACAATGCTTAATTATTCTACCTTATATTTTGTTATGCTTAGTCCCACCAGTCTCTCTTCTTCTTTGATCTTCTTGATGAACTCCTGCGCCTCCTCTGGGGTCTTGAAGATGTGGGTTCTGCCCTCATACGTGGTCAGCAGTCTCGCAGGATAGATTACACCATGACGATCCCAAGGTTGCGCAGCTCCTTACGTACGGGATCAAACTGCTTCCTCAATTGCTGGATTCCTGTGGCCAAATCTGGGTAGAACCGCACCTGCTGGTCCTGGTGTTTAATCTCTCCTTTTTTAGCTCGTGCAGCGTTGAAGAATCTTATCCTGTCTCTGTTGTTAAGAAACTCATAATTAAGGTCCTCGGCGGTCCCCTTATCTCTCCGTGGGGCCAATGCGAATGTGCTTTTTCCAGAACCACTGCTGATTGCAAACTCCTCGCTGCCCAGCACCTCCGGAATTCCACTTTTCCAGAAGGAACATACGTCCCGACCTTCTGATTCCTCTGGAAGACCCACCCAGCCTCAAATTATTCTGTCTCGACCGAGATTCCAAATCCAAAATATTATCTTCCAGAGATTTTTTTTTTTTTCCAAAGTGCGCACCTTAATTGAAGACGGGTGACGTCATCTTCAGCACTAGCGAGACGGAGCTCCATCTGCGCCGTTCGTTCTACACAGTCACCCAATTCCTTTCTTATTCCTTCCAACGCTGTCATAATCCCATCAAATCTAGAGGAAAAGTCCGCTCTCATTGAACTCATGGCAGCCATCAGCGCATCTGCGCCATTCCCCGCAGAAATCGCAGCGTTGCCAGCCTCCTCCGCCATATATGGAGCCCTGTTTGCTGCGTCACAGACCTGAAAGTCCGTTAATTTGGACTGTTTCGGCGGCTCGCTTTTTCCTTTTCCTGGTTTTCCAGCCTTAGGCTTCGCCGACATATCCTCGCCCAAACGCTGGGATACGTTCTGTCCCAAATGAGAGAGTTATTTGCCGATTTTTTTCTCTCCAGGAGCAGAGCAGAGCGAGACACGTCCGTCCTACGTGGCAGCCATAACCGGAAGTCCTGCAAGTGCTTGTTAATCAATATCCTAATAACAAGGATTCTCTCACAGCGGCGGCCTGAGGCATAGAGGCGTGAAGCATGAGCATCAGTCCCTCGATCACCAAGCTTTCTCACCTTCCCCACCGCAGTTGCTAAATGCTTTAAATCTCTATTATTTTTTACTTTTATATGTATTCCCCTTTTCGTGTAGGAAGTAAACCTGATATATTCACCTTTTAGATGCTGTTCACTTTTTTGTTTGTTTGTTAAATGTTAAAGGGTCTGAGATGTATTTCCTGTTCTGGGAAATGAAAGGATTCAGTCTGAGACCACAGGTTTTCACACTATGTGTTTAGTCCCTCAAGGCTGCAAACAGTGGGGAAAAATCCTGTTAATATGAAATAATGACCACCTTTTTTTACTAAATGTTGTGGAGGAATTCATATGTAGAGTCTTCTTAGGTGTCAGATGTGACCAACTAACTTTGTAAAGCCTGCATCCAGCTCGCTTGTGTAACAGACATGATAATGAAGGTATTTTTGGTGCCATTTCTGTGAAGGAGGGCAGAGAAATGGCTCTGATCGCCGTTGAAGTTTGAGGTGAAAGGTTGAGAATGGGAAGCAATAATGAGCCCAGTGGAATGAAGGAGCATCACAGTTCTGTCTCAGCAGACTTGTGATTCCTGTCAGCCTTCTTCTTCTTTTTTTGTGCCTCCATTGAGCTGCCTCTGCCTGATTGTTTTCTCAGCTGATTAATTCAGGTGCACTAGCCTGGTGCTTCCCTGACTTGTGTTTATTAAGTTATTCATTTCCATCAGTCTGAGATGCCCTGGGCGATGGCATCTGAAACTTGCTCCCAGTTTCGATTTAGCAGCCCATGTGGGTGATCCCCATCACCCCATGATGCCCTATAGGAGCACTGGCCTACTGGGAGTTTCTGGGTAAATTTATTTAAGAATAAAAACAGTGATGATAACCAACAACACTCAGTCCTTCCTCTCAGACACCACAAAAATGATAGAAGTCATGAAAAAGTTATGCTTGGTTTATCACTGTTGTAATGTTTACAGCCTATTAACTCAGTTCAGAATTTGACTGGAGTTCACTTGGCGGCCAGATATGTATATTAAACCAGAGTTTACGTATATAAATTAATTATGCTTTCTTAAAATGAATTTGTTTTGTTTCAGTATAAATTACTTAAAGCTTGTTTAGATGATATTTTTTTTTCATTTTTCATTTCTGTTAATGAGTCTCTGTGTTTCTGTTCCTTTTATACTTTTACTATGGAAGCTGTCTGTGGAAAGTTTGCTGTAACTTTTAATAAGTCACCACCCTCATCACTGTAAGACCAAATGATTTGAAGTGCTACCTCCATATTTTTGAGCTCTTCTAACTTCTAACAATGTTCTATTTGTCTTGATCAAGATCTTTTGTTCAGGACATAGTCCTTAGTTCTGTGTTGCTGTATATTCTTTATTTTGGTAATTGTAGTAACAACAGTACACATTAAGATCTAAAGCTACGGTCACAAATACCCCTTACAAATGGCTGAGAACACCGTACACATGATTTTTGGACGGCCTTCTTAAGGCAGCCGTAAGACATCCAGCATTTGTAGAACGTTTGCCAAGTTTGTGGTCAGGTTGATGGTCTTGTCCAAGATTTCTATGAATGCCCCCCACGAAAACTCCTTCATCATAGGGCAGCCGTACGAGTGCCATAGGAACAACATAAGAACTACGCAAGATGTTGTAGGTAAGTATGTCTCAAGAACACCTTAAGTTGTTCTTGAGAACACCTTACAGCAGTCATAGGAAATGCCGATTCATACAGCATGTGTAAGGCAAGTAGTGAGGTGCTCATAAGGCCGGAAGTATGCTATTCGTGCAACATTTGTGCCGACAAAATGTGCCAAAAGTCATAAGATCTTCTTCCAATGGACGTGAGAGGTGCCTTGAGTTGCAAAAATTTTTTTCGTAATATGCAGTAAGTATTCCTGTAGGAAGATCCCAGGGCACTTACAAAGAACGTAAGAACCCTACAGCCATCGTAACACAGAAAAGCAACCTATTTTCTCAAGAATGCCTCAAGTTGCTCTTGCAAAACTGAACACCAGCTGTAGAAGAAACTATGTCCCCCCTCCACGAATGTCCTTGCAAACTCCAGGATTTCGTAGGAACTGGGAGATTTTTAAGGAACCCATCGTTCAAAAGAATCTTTGTGACCGTTAGCTTAGAATTCACACATTCAGATTGCTAGAGTGGGATTCCTTTATAATTACTTTGTTGGCCTTTTATCTATTATCTCTGGATGTCAGTTGGTTGGAACGCTTGCATGGTCAAAACCAGAGGTGAAGTACTGTATAACACGGTCTATCTACTCAAATATATGTTTTCAAGTAACTTATAGACAGAATTGTACTTGCAGGACACTTTTTACTCTTACCTGAATGTCTATGAAGAGTACATTCAAACATACTATTTGAGTTACATCCAATTTTTACTGATTTGAAAACTGGTTGGAACTGTGCTGCTACTTTGTACTGCAATAGTTTGTTCTTATCAGAAACACGACTACATCTTTAGTCTTTTAAAAGCAACACTGTTGGCCCTTTTCCACTAGCATCTACTTAACCCGACTCACCTCGACTCTTCTCAGTTTGTAGGTTTTCCATTAGTATCTAGTACCTGGTACTAGGTACTTTTTTCATACCTACTCTGTAGGGGTTCCAAGCTAGCTGAGCCGAGCTGAAAAATGTGACGTCAACAGACTGCAGGCCACTGATTGGCTAGCGCGTAGTGTCACTCGGATGAGAGCATCTCCTTCACAAGAATCACTCTTCTCTGCTTGGTGGCTGATGAGAGAATCCAGAGGGAGCTACGGGGCTGAAAGTTCATAGTGGTCAAATTGACCAAATGTGGTTTATTTTCCAACAGTCTCCTCATCGGTTCACACACTTCTTCCATCAGTGTTGCAGTGCTTGGATCCCTGCAGTTGAAAAAATAAATCACATTTGGTCAAATTTGACCACTATGAACTTTTCAACCCCGTCAACGGAGCGACCCAAAATAAAAAAGGATGCCAGGAGGTCTCCAAGCTGATGGCTGGCACAAGGGAAAGATGGTGAGTGTTATTGTGATTTAAGCATCTTTTATGTTATTTATCCCATTGCATGGCAAGTTCACTTTGAACAAACAAGGATATCGCCATTGTCTCCTGTATGCAGACAATGAGCTAGCTAGCTAGCTGGCTAGCTAGCCATCAATGCTAACTCCGTGCTTTGCTTGTATTTTGTGCTTGTTGTAATAAGTATTTGCTTTCTGACAGCAAAACATCAGCATGTCAACAACATAAGGAGGAGACAAGAAGGAGGGCGACTCTAACCAGCAGCAACTATCTCATGGTCTTTGCGGTTTTTTTTTCTGCGTATTCTTGCATATAGTGTGTCTCTTTTTAACCAGGGCTCGGTAGGAAGATTTGGATTAACAACTGGACCAAGTTTTTTTCTATTTTAGCCCGGTTTTTGTCTTATTTTTTTCTCTTCTCGGGCAGTGGAGATCAACAGAGGTGGGGGCGGATGCATTGTTTACACATGTTACCAGCTGTTCATGCTGAGAAGGCCGGTGCTTGGAGCACTGCGGCTGGCAGTGGGTCTGTGAAGACACAACCATGCCAGCTCAGACTGTACACTGTTTCCCCAACAACAGACCATGGGTCACAGTAACCTGAAAGCACTTCTGAACAAGAGAAGAGAGCTTTTAGGTCCAGAGGCAAGGAGAAGCTGAGGAGAGTGCAGGATGAGCTGAGAGAGTTGCTGAGAGGTACAAGGACAAGTATAGGAGGAAGTTAGAGGATATACTCAGGCAAAACAATGCTAAAGATGTGTGGTTGGGAATGAAACAAATGACTGGGTGCAAGGGGAGAGTCAGACAGGCATCTGGGAGCCAGGAGAGAGCTGATGAACTGAATCTGTTTTTTAATAGGTTCAACTCCACCGTCTGTCACCCCCACAACACAGCCAGACCCCCACACACCCTCCCCTTCACCCTCCTGTCACCCCACAATACAGCCAGACCCCCACACACCCCTCTCCCCCACCCTCCTGTGTAGCACCTCTCTCCATCTCCCCCTCACCCCTCCCCTTCCTCAGGGGACACCAGGGCCCCTCCCTCACATTACTGTGACTACAGACCAGGCTAAGAAAAAGCTGGAGAGATTCCGTCAGCAGAAGGCGATGGGCCTGATGGCATCTTCGCCAGATCCTGAGGACCTGTGCCAACCAGCTAGCTCCGGTACCGAAACACCTGTAACAACCTGAGCCTGAATCTGGAGAGAGTATTGGTGCTATGGAAGACATCCTGCCTGGTTCCCGTCCTCAAGGAGTCATCGCTATCGGACCTGAATGACTATCGACCAGTTGCCCTCACATCTCATGTGATGAAGGTCCTGGAGAAACTGGTCTTAGCCCACCTGAGGCCGCAGGTGAAAATGTGGCTGGACCCTCTGCAGTTTGTATGTCAGCCCCATTTAGGAGTTGAAGATGCTGTCATCTATCTGCTGCAATGAGCCCATCTGCAACTGGATGGCTGAGGAGATACTGTGAGAATCACATTTTTTGATTTTCCAGTGCTTTTAACACCATCCAGCCACTGCTGCTGGGTTGAGAAGCTGCGGGTGATGGGATCAGCAGCTCTGTGATCTCCTGGATTACTGACTACCTGAAGGGCAGGCCACAGTTTGTCCGGCTGGGCGAGTGTCTTGTCTGACGTGGTGGTCAGTGACACAGGAGCTCCACAGGGGACTGTGCTCTCTCCTTTTCTCTTTCACATTATACACCACTGACTTTCAGTACAACACTGAGTCATGCCACCTGTAGAAATTCTCTGACGACTCAGCTGTTGTTGGGTGTAAAAGAGGGTGAGAGGAGGGGGAGTACAGGGCACTAGTAGACAGATTTGTGGAGTGGACAGAGCAGAATTACCTGAGGCCGAATGTCAGCAAGACCAGAGAGATGGTGACTGACTTCAGGAAGAAGAGACACCTTCTCAGCCACTGCAGATTAGGGGGGAGGATGTGGGGGTGGTTGAGGACTACAGGTATCTGAGTGTCAGGATCAGCAGCAGGCTGGACTGGAGAACCAAAACCGATGCTGCGCACAAGAAGGGGATGAGAAGACTCTACTTCCTGAGGAAGCTGAAATCCTTCAACGTGTGCAGCAGGATGCTGGAGCTTTTCTACCAGACCACTGTCACCAGCGCCATCTTCTTTGCTGCTGTCTGTTGGGGTAGGCAGTATCAGAGCCAGTGACACCAGCAGACTGACAAGATTATCAGGAGGGCTGGCTCTGTAATTGGTCTCAGGCCGGGAGACCTTTGAGACTGTGGTGGAGGGGGAGGACACTAAATAAACTGCGATCCATCATGGACAATCCTGATCACCCCCTCCACCACACACTGGACAGACAGCGGAACACTTTCTCCAGCAGACTGCTACAGCTTCGCTGTCGAATGGTTAGGTGCAGGAAATCTTTCCTGCCGCATGCCATGTCACTGCACAATAACTCACTCTGATGTTGTATTCTGGTAATAACTATGCTGCCATACTGCACCTTACAGTCTAACTGGTACCTCACATTTCACTCTGCTCCCTGATAGTCCTGCATTGTTCAGCGGGTATAATTCATGTGTCCAA
Source organism: Pholidichthys leucotaenia (assembly GCA_020510985.1). Lineage (NCBI taxonomy): Eukaryota > Metazoa > Chordata > Actinopteri > Cichliformes > Pholidichthyidae > Pholidichthys > Pholidichthys leucotaenia. The sequence continues at coordinate 181,866,954 of CM035837.1, read as the reverse complement.
CGGGGTCACCATCTATTCAGCTATGATGTACACTACCGTTCAAAAGTTTGGGGTTACCCAGACAATTATTTTGTGTTTTCCATGAAAAGTCACACTTATTTACCACCACGAGTTGTAAAATGAATAGAAAATATAGTCAAGACATTGACAAGGTTAGAAATAATGATTTGTATTTGAATAATAATTTTTTCCAGAAACTCAACCTGCTCAAAGGAAGGTCAGTTTTATTAGCTTCTCTAACCAGTTCTAAACTGTTTTCAGCTGTGCTAACATGATTGCACAAGGGTTTTCTAATCATCCATTAGCCTTCTGACGCAATAAGCAAACACATTGTACCATTAGAACACTGGAGTGATAGTTGCTGGAAATGGGCCTCTATACACCTATGTAGATATTGCACCAAAAACCAGACATTTGCAGCTAGAATAGTCATTTCCCACATTAGCAATGTATATTAGATATTAGAGTGTATTTCTGATTAGTTTAAAGTTATCTTCATTGAAAAAAACAGTGCTTTTTCTTTCAAAAATAAGGAAATTTCTAAGTGACCCCAAACTTATTTAATGGGTAGTGGTAGAAGACTTTTTTTATATAGTAGTGTTAGTTTTACTTTCCATGGGTAATCCCTTTGTCTGTCATGCGTTTGTTGTTCTGTCATTTGGTTGTCTACTGTCATGCTGCTGTTACACTGCCGGTTCCCAGTTTGGGGGTCAATAAAGTACATCTATCTATCTATCTGTCTATCTATCTATAATGGCCGCCTCCTGTAATGAACCCTCTCACCTTGAGGTGGTATCCAGTTGTAATGGAAAACGACCTAAACCATGTCGGGGTGAGTAGAATTGGAGTGAGTCAAGCTGAGTAGGTGCTCGTGGAAAAGTGGATTGTGTAAGATTTTTATCTTAAACTAATGATTCCTAAATTATTTTGGTGGTACAATCAAGCTTTGACCGATGAATGCCACTTCTCCCATAGCCTGAGTGGGCCTGCATGGCTTGCAGCAGCTCTGTTCTTAATAGGAACACTGAGAAGACTACAGCTATGGTGACTATGACCTCAGTCCCAACAGCAAATCACAGGGTATAACTTCAATCATGAACAACAAAGCACCCCATGATTTGCTGTTGGGACTGAGGTCATAGTCACCATAGCTGTAGTCTTCTCAGTGTTCCTACTGGGAAAAAGAAAGTTTACATAGTGCTGCCTTAATTAATTATAATTTTATTTCATTGAAATCACAGCAGAAACCATTGATATACGTATTGTTATATTTGAGAGTACAGATGGACAGCTTGAGTATAATTTTTCTCAAATAATCACGTTTAGAAAGAAAACTTCCCTAACTGGTGACAAAAAGTCACAAATTGACAAGATAATAAGTCGTGAAAAAATTATCAAAGAAAAGTCAAACATTTGGAAGAAAACCTATTTCATGTTTCTTAGAAATTCTACCAAATTTATGTGAAAAAAATATTGCAATTTAAAAAATAATACTTTTACATGTATAAAAAGAATTGCAAATCTATGAAAAGGTTGCAAATTTACATGAAAAAAATTGAAATTTTATGGCAAAATTTTAACCTTCAATGACAGAGTAGCTCATTCTGGCCTGATGAAATCACGTCGAGGGCGCTCAGATCATCCTGACTGATGACCCTGACCTTAAGCACAGCCTAGACCAGGGGTGTCCAACTCATGTGCCATGGAGGACCGGGACCCTGCAGGCTTTACCTCCAGCCAGTGTCTTCAACAGCAGATTTCACAGAATTTTCTTCCCACTGATAGCTGATCAGTGAAAACACCTGCTAAGAGACTGGGTAGAAGAGAAAACCAGCAGGTCTTGGCCCTCCAGTGGCACATGATTGGACACCCCTGGCCTAGATGCAGACCTACCTCAGGGTCATGTGGTGAGTTTGGAGAGCAATGATGCAACTGCCCTAGTAGGAGTAGCAATTTTTCTGGAATCACATACATAAGTGCCCAGATCTCCTGACCTTGACCTTGAATTTGGACGTTGAGCACAGCCTGGATGCAGACCCTCCTAAGGACTGTTGTGAGTTTTACTTTGGCGAGTATCAGGGCATCTGCCTAGGAGGAGTAGCAATTTCCCGTAAAATGTGGACGGACGGACAGATTGAGCAATTAGTATCCCAGGTCAGTCACTTTTTCTTGAGCACATTTTTCTGATACTCGTCTTTCCTCTGCTCAGAGCGCATCAAACAGACAGAAACACTGCTTGTCTCTTTTTACAACAATACTGTAAACAGAGACAAGCAGGAGCACCATTTGAAAATACATAAATGTCCTCACCATCTACACAGGAGGGCTTATTACGTGTCGTCCCAGCCACTTTCCCCGGTAAACAGGAGCACTTGACAGTCTGAGAGCGCTCCTCAATGCGATCTTGTTACAAGCATCGGTGGGCAGCAATCACCTCACAAGTGCCGCCCTCTGTAGAGAGATAAACAGAGGCAGAGTTAAACAGGGGAGAAAATGTGAGAGAATGATAGGGAAAATGTCACGGCAAATTATTTCAAGCAGCAATAGAAAGTCTTGACACTTTTTTTTTTTTAACACTAAACAAAGTAAGCACATGTGCTTACATTAAAATCTTAACATTTTAAACAATAAAAGGATGACAGGAAGGCTCTGTGAAACTTGACTATAACACATGATATCATGTGAGACAAGCTCCGGTACAATCACTGGAAGAATGTGGACAAATTGGCCTCAGGCATTTCACCAACGTCATCTAATTGCCTTTCACCCAGCGCTGGCTGTCCTCCCTCCTATACCAACACTTTCATGACTGGGCGAATGCAGTGCTAAACCATCAACTCCACAGCACAGTTGACATCATTCAGAGCCAACACTGTACCCTGGGTATCCGTCTGACAAAGGAGGATGACAAAAAAAGTTCAGCGAGAAGAGAAAGTAACATGCACCAGTGGTGTGGGTCACAATAACAATGGAAGGGGTGATGGAGCTGAGAGACAACCTGAAACCTGGGTGAGACAGACAGAGAGAGGGCTAGAGGACAAGGTGTGCCTGACTGCGAGGGACTGGCCATACCAGTGAGTAATGAGGGAGCCACTGGAAGTGCCCCCTTCACACAATTATAAAGCGCGGGGCTAATGCAGCCAACGGAGCTGCAGGAGAGAGGCCCTCCATCACTGCTCTCCTCTTTCCTTAAGCCCCAGGAAAAACTCTTTATCTTCCCTTGACAGCTACCGCAACAGACACTAGCACCAACAATTAAAGTGGAGCTCATCCCAGGATGGGGGAGAGGAGAAGTGAACCTATTCTCTCCCGTGTACAAAATGGATAGAGTGCAAAGAGAGAGGGGGGACAAACAACTGAATGCCACATTTCATCCCGTTTGTGTATTATTTTATTTGGCTGAACCACGTTTTAAGGTGGATCTCCTGCTGCAGGGAGAAGCAGCATTTGCTTCCTCTGGCATGAGAACAACTGGTGTGTGCCGCTCTGGCTGGGTTGGCTGTGCAAATGTTTGAAATGGCTCGGGTCATGAATTACAGAACTGAGCTCCCAGCAGCCTAGACAAGTTTGGCAACAGTTTTCTTCTCCCATTCCCATCAACGTCTGCTGTGGCCCGGCCAAAGGCCGTGGAGTTCTGGATTAAAAGGCAAACATGTGCAGTCCTGCTGGACTGTGCTGTCGTGCAGAATTAATGTCACTCTCTCCGTGCTTGTTGTTAGATATATCTGGCCAAGAGAAGGCAGAACACAGACTATAAAAGTGAGGAGGAAAATCCCTTGAGTGTGCTAAAAACCCAACCCCACAATGAGTTGCCTTGTTGAATATTTCACTGACAGTTTCCTGACCTGCAGACTCCCTTTCAAGTCAAAGCTAATCGGTAAATAAGTGAGGATTATAGGATTCATCACAGAATACAGAATTGGGTTAAATCCCTCAGCAAGCGTTAATGTCTCATCTGGAATCTAGAAGTACAGAGCTCTAACCAGCAAATGACTGACATGGGGCAAGACAATCAACTTCTATGTTATTCTTCATCTCTGGTTTGAACGTGATGTGACTTGTCCTCATTTGTAGCTTTTCACATCAAATAAATCTTCATTTAATTTAATTTGGGAAAAAAGTAAAAAAAAAAAAGTGTAAATCAAACTTCAGTGTTCTGTACTTGGAGTGAAATTCTGGTTGGGGTCCTGAACAGGTGTTGGGAGGAATCAGTTTAAATGAGCCGGTATGACCCCTGTGGTCTGCAGTGAAGCACAGATCCAGTTGCCCCGCTCATGATCACTCACATGCTCGGACTGAGGAGGGTCCTGCAAAAACATCCTTCTGCATCTTTGTGCGCCACATTCTGATGGAATAACTGGTTGGACAATACAGTAAGGCCGTTTCACACATGTGTGGATTTACATTGAAAAAATTCAAACAGATTCACTGAGTTCTTTTTTTTTTAGCATAAACACAACAAACACTTTTCAGCAAAAAAACCCCAAACATTTATGGGTGAAAAAATATCCATGCTGACCTTGATGCCAACAGGCTTTATTTCCAGGTGAGATAAGAATAAATAAATGTGTAACTAAATAAATACTAAATTTTATAACATTTTACACCAATATTTACATATTTAACACTATTTACTTACTTTATGCATTCAATACAGATTTTTAAGTGGTTAGGTTAGACTAGGTTATGGTGGATTTTAAACAAAAACAACAACAAAAAAAACCCACGAGGGACTACCTTGTTCCTCCGTCATGTTTTCCATACCATTATTTTCTTAGTCATTCACCAAAATGTACATACAGGGCATTTCACCTTCTGGTAAAAATGTGTCTCTCTCTATATATATATAGATATATGGCGAGGGACAGAGAGAGAGAGAAAGAGAGAGACCCTGCAGGTTTTACCTCCAACCAGTGTCTTCAACAGCAGATTTCACTGAATTTCTTCCCACTAATTGCTGATCAGTGAATACAGCTGTTGAAGAGACTGGGTAGAAGAGAAAACCCACAGGGTCTTGGAGCTCCATGGCACATGATTGGACACACCTGATATATACGTATATATATTATATATCAGAGGTTGTGCAGGACTTGCTTGCTGTCATTTTGACAGATGGGCTTGTAAGAATTCTGTCGTAATCTAATATTATCTGTCATCTTAATTGACTTTAATTAGCTCACCCTCAGTTTACTTTGTCAAATGACAGACAGCTTTCAGAATTTTCAGTCATTGCTGAAAAAAAAAAATCTGTCAATGAACGACAATTTTCAGTTAATGCAACCTCTGATATATACAGTATACACATCTCTGGAAAAAATTAATATAACTAAAATTAATTAATTTAAATGAAATTAAAATACCACTGCAAAATTATCAGTTTGATTGTACTATTTATAGGTTTGTGTTTGAGTAAAATGAACAAACTACCGACAACATTTTTTCCAAATTTGAAATAAAAGTATTATCATTTAGAGCATTTATTTGCAGAATATGAGTGGTATCCTAGTTGGTAGAGTATCTGCCCCACAACCAGGAGGTTGTGGGTTCAAATCCTGGCCGGGTCTTACCAAATACCATATAAAAATGGTACTTCCTGCCTTCTAGCTTGGTGCTCAGCATAACAGAATGGGGAAAGCAAAGTTAACGCAAGAAGCTACCAGAGGACTGAAATCCCCACTCTAGCTGTCACTATTTCACAGTAGCTGTGTGGCCTAGCGTCAGTGAAACAGAGATAGGTGCTGCCCCATACGCCACATGGTGTCTCACATGCTGTGGAAGGGATTAACTTAACGTTTTACAGTTGTACAGTACAACGAAATTGTGGGTGCTCCACCAGGCTACTGCGCAATAAAGTAAGAGAGAAGGATTAGATAACATACAGTGGGGCAAAAAAGTATTTAGTCAGCCACCAATTGTGCAAGTTCTCCCACTTAAAAGATGAGAGAGGTCTCCAATTTTCATCATAGGTATACCTCAACTATGAGAGACAAAATGAGAAAAAAAAAATCCAGAAAATCACATTGAAGGATTTTTAATGAATTAATTGGTAAATTCCTCAGTAAAATAAGTATTTGGCTCTCACAGACCTGTAACTTCTTCTTTAAGAGGCTCCTCTGTCCTCCACTCGTTACCTGTATTAATGGCACCTGTTTGAACTCGTTATCAGTATAAAAGACATCTGTCCACAACCTCAAACAGTCAGACTCCAAACTCCACTATGGCCAAGACCAAAGAGCTGTCAAAGGACACCAGAAACAAAATTATAGACCTGCACCAGGCTGGGAAGACTGAATCTGCAATAGGTAAGCAGCTTGGTGTGAAGAAATCAACTGTGGGAGCAATTATTAGAAAATGGAAGACATACAAGACCACTGATAATCTCCCTCGATCTGGGGCTCCACGCAAGATCTCACCCCGTGGGGTCAAAATTATCATGAGAACAGTGAGCAAAAATCCCAGAACCACATGGGGGGGACCTAGTGAATGACCTGCAGAGAGCTGGGACCAAAGTAACAAAGGCTACATCAGAAACACACTACGCCGCCAGGGACTCAAATCCTGCAGTGCCAGACGTGTCCCCCTGCTTAAGCCAGTACATGTCCAGGCCCGTCTGAAGTTTGCTAGGGAGCATTTGGATGATCCAGAAGAGGATTGGGAGAATGTCATATGGTCAGACGAAACCAAAATAGAACTTTTTGGTAAAAACTCAACTTGTCGTGTTTGGAGGAGAAAGAACACCATACCTACTGTGAAGCATGGGAGTGGAAACATCATACTTTGGGGCTGTTTTTCTGCAAAGGGACCAGGACGACTGATCCGTGTAAAGGAAAGAATGAATGGGGCCATGTATCGTGAGATTTTGAGTGAAAACCTCCTTCCATCAGCAAGGGCATTGAAGATGAAACGTGGCTGGGTCTTTCAGCATGACAATGATCCCAAACACACCGCCCGGGCAACGAAGAAGTGGCTTCGTAAGAAGCATTTCAAGGTCCTGGAGTGGTCTAGCCAGTCTCCAGATCTCAACCCCATAGAAAATCTTTGGAGGTTGTTGAAAGTCTGTGTTGCCCAGCGACAGCCCCAAAACATCACTGCTCTAGAGGAGATCTGCATGGAGGAATGGGCCAAAATACCAGCAACAGTGTGTGAAAACCTTGTGAAAACTTACAGAAAACGTTTGACCTCTGTCATTGCCAACAAAGGGTATATAACAAAGTATTGAGATGAACTTTTGTTATTGACCAAACACTTATTTTACCAAGGAATTTACCAATTAATTCATCAAAAATCCTTCAATGTGATTTTCTGGATTTTTTTTTTCTTATTTTGTCTCTCATAGTTGAGGTATACCTATGATGAAAATTGGAGACCTCTCTCATCTTTTAAGTGGGAGAACTTGCACAATTGGTGGCTGACTAAATACTTTTTTACCCCACTGTACGTAGTTACACAACACATGATTAGACACATGACTGAAATAAAAATGGCCCAGGATTATGGAAATATACACAGGCATGGCAGTGGCTTCATGGATGAAACAATGTACATAAAAGTGCGGAGCGCAGAACACACAATTGGACACACGAATGAATAGAATGGCCCAAGGATTATGGAAAATATACATAAGTATGGTAGTGGTTTCATGGATGGGTCAATATACGTACATGAAAGTGCAGAGTGCAAAGACAGGTGTGATTATTATGATAATTAACAGGTCCTCAGTTCTGTGCATGTGAGTGTTCAGAGGGAGGGGGGGTGGGGCCTCTGATTGTTTGCAGTTCGGATGCCCCAGGGGAAGAAACTGTTTGTCAGTCTGGAGGTGTGGGACCTGATTGATCTGAACCGTCATCCAGAGGGGAGCAGGTGAAACAGGTGGTGGGTGGGATGTGAGGGGTCTCCTGTGATGGCTTTGGTCCTTCTGAGACAGGAGGATCTGGAGGTGTTTTCCAGGGAGGACAGAGGACCGCCGATGATTTTTTGGGCGGTGTTGATGACCCTCTGCACAGCCTTCCTGTTCTCAGCCGTGGAGCCGGAGTACCACACCCCCAGACAGCAGGTGAGCACGCTTTCCACTGAGCAGCGGTAGAAGATCAGCAGCAGCTTCTGGTATAGGTTGTTCTTCCTCAGGATAGGGAGGAAGTGCAGCTGCTGCTGGGCTTTCTTCACCAGGGCCTTGGTGTTGACAGTCCAGGAGAGGCCAGAGGAGATGTGGGTGCCCAGGAACCTGAAGGTTCAACTCCATTCAAAACTCCATTTATAACTTTTTGAGTAATGTTACAAACAGACAAACCAACAAACCAATGTCGGCAAAAACATAACCTCCTTGGCGGAGCCAAATAAGATTTGGCTCAGATGATCACCTAGCCAGCATCTCATTAAGTAGAACCAGGTGTGTTTTCAAACCACTGTACAGTGCATCCGGAAAGTCTTCACAACGCTTCCCTTTTTCCACATTTTGTTATGTTACAGCCTTATTCCAAATTGGAATAAATTCATTTTTTTCCTCAAAATTCTACACACAATACCCCATGATGACAATGTGGAACTAGAAAAGCACTCAGAGAGCACAGACCTCCGCCAAGCGCCACAGTTCCCCCCATACAGTGTTTGTGTGTACGTTTTCAGATTCCTTGACCATGAAAACATATGACTAGCAATTGGATTCACAATGATAGGATTAGTGGTTCAGTAGTTATTCACGAAAATGGCATTTTCCGTAATGGTGGTTTTCTTCTGGACGGTGATCTGGATCACCACCAAAATCTAATCATCTGTAGGATACCCCATTTCTGACAATCTCTGAAAATTTCATGAAAATCCGTCCATAACTTTTTGAGTTGTTTTGCTAACAAACAAACAAACAAACAAACCAACGCCGATGAAAACATAACCTCCTTGGCGGAGGTAAAAAAGTTTTGAGATTTTTGCAAGTTTATTAAAAATCAAAAACTAAGAAATCACATGTACATAAGTATTCACAGCCTTTGCTATGAAGCTCAAAATTGAGCTCAGGTGCATCCTTTTTCCACTGATCATCCTTGAGATGTTTCTACAGCTTAACTGGAGTCCACCTGTGGTAAATTCAGTTGATTGGACATGATTTGGAAAGACACACACCTGTCTATATAAGGTCCCACAGTTGACAGTGCATGTCAGAGCACAAACCAAGCATGAAGTCAAAGGAATTGTCTGTAGACCTCTGAGACAGGATTGTCTCGAGGCACAAATCTGGGGAAGGGTACAGAAAAATTTCTGCTGCTTTGAAGGTCCCAATGAGTACAATGGCCTCCATCATCCATAAATGGAAGAAGTTTGGAACCACCAGGACTCTTCCTAGAGCTGGCCGGCTGTTTGAACTGAGCGATCGGGGAAGAAGGGCCTTAGTCAGGGAGGTGACCAAGAACCCGATGGTCACTCTGTCAGAGCACCAGCATTCCTCTGTGTAGAGAAGAGAACCTTCCAGAAGGACAACCATCTCTGCAGCAATCCACCAATCAGGCCTGTATGGTAGAGTGGTGGAAGCCACTTCTTAGTAAAAGGCACATGGCAGCCTGCCTGGAGTTTGCCAAAAGGCACCTGAAGGACTTTCAGACCATGAGAAACAAAATTCTCGGGTCTGATGAGACTAAGACTGAACTCTTTGGCATGAATGCTAGGAGTCATGTTTGGAGGAAACCAGGCACCGCTCATCATGAGGCCAATACCATCCCTACAGTGAAGCATGGTGGTGGCAGCATCATGCTGTGGGGATGTTTTTCAGAGGCAGGAACTGGGAGACTAGTCAGGACAGAAGGAAAGATGAATGCAGCAATGTACAGAGACATCCTGGATGAAAACCTGCTCCAGAGCGCTTGACTTCAGACTGGGGTGACGGTTCATCTTTCAGCAGAACAATGACCCTAAGCACGCAGCCAAAATATCAAAGGAGTGGCTTCAGGACAACCCTGTGAATGTCCTTGAGTGGCCCAGCCAGAGCCCAGACTTTAATCCAATTGAACATTTCTGGAGAGATCTGAAAATGGCTGTGCACCAACGCTTCCCTTCCAACCTGATGGAGCTTGAGAGGTGCTGCAAAGAGGAGTGGGTGAAACTGCCCAAAGATAGGTGTGCCAAGCTTGTGGCATCATAGTCAAAAAGACTTGAGGCTGTAATTGCTGCCAAAGGTGCATCAATAAAGTACTGAACAAAGGCTGTAAATACTTATGTACATGTGATTTCTTATTTTTTTTTAAATAAATTTGCAAAAATCTTAAAAAAAAAAAAAGTTCACGTTGTCATTATGGAGTATTGTGTGCACAATTTTGAGGGAAAAAAATGAATTGATTCCGTTTTGGAACAAGGCTGTAACATAACAAAATGTGGAAAAGGTGAAGCGCTGTGAATACTTTCCAGATGTACTGTAACTGTTGTGTGCTCAAAACACAACAACTCTCCATTAATGCACAAAATACATAACTTCTGACAGTATAGCTTGCAAATACAAGCAAAACACTGTAACAACTAATGACTCTGTCCTACAGTTGTAGTATTTCACCTTTAATGGAATGTCCATAATGTGGACGTGAATCATTTGTTTGAAGTGATATTATATTAATTGCTGTAATTATTGCCCACATAAGCACACGGAGGTGAAATGCCACCATCAGCCTGATCTACATTAAATATCATTATTATGAAGCATCTGGTGAGTGGATGAGAGAGAGGCTTTATTACTTTACTGTGCCACTCAGCAGAGGCGCTAGATGACAAATGGACCCTTTGGACTAGCCATAACCCCATCCAGGCAGGTAAGAGCTCAGGGTGAGATAAACAACAATCTATTATCTAAATTGTTGCCGAGTGTATCTATGCATATCATCTGGCATTTCAAAGTAGATAATTTCTGCTGAAGCGCACAGTGGAAACTTGGGTGTAAGATTGCGGGGCCAATATGGGATTAGAAGAACTTAAGGTCTGACTGTAGTTGTGATGGATTTAGTGCTTGGAGCCTGTCAGGCAACTAAAGGGGTTAAAACAAACTGCAGAGATGGAGTGGGTGGCAGTGCACTCTAGCCTTTGGTGAGGGAAGGTGAAGGGTATCGATGAGACCATTGACTGGTCATTTTTCTCTCCTCAGCCTACAGTGACAGCAGCCATTAAATTAGTGGATGAGGTGATTATGTTTAAGGAAATCAATGCCTCATTGTTTTTGGTTTAGCCCACTGGCCAATTAGGAGCTGTTAATGAAGGACGGTTGTAAAATGCGAGATAAGTATGAGAGAAAGGACCTGCAGCGCAAACAGTGATAAGTGGAGCCATCAGGATCCTTCAGGATTTTTTTTAAATGCTGTAACTGAAAAGTGTGCAGTGGCATTTTAGTACAGCTCTCAAATTACAGTATTAGTTTAGTTAGTTTAATTATAACTTTATTTCATTCGATAAAACAACACTTTAAAACAAAACAAGACAAAATGCCCATAAACTGAAAGAATGAAAAGGAGCAGAAGGAAGAAAAAAATCTTTTGAAATTTGCCCCTTTTATCACAATTCTACTGTTACGATAATATAATATACAAATAATACACAAATATACAAAATAAAAAGAACACAAATGAAACAATGCTGCAGACTGTCACACCATCCTATCTACTTATTTATGCAATTTAAATAATTTAGGTAATTATGTTGTAATTACAGTGTATATATACAGTGCTATGAAAAAGTATTTGGTCCTTCCAGATTTCTTGTTTTGTTGCATATTTGTCACATTTAAATATTTCAGATCATCAAACATATTTTATTATGAGACAAAGATAACCTGAGTAAAGACAAAATGCAGTTTTTAAATGAAGATTTAATTTATTAAGGGGAAAAAAAAGCCATCCAAACCTACCTGGCCCTATGTGAAAAAATACACCCCCTCCCCCTCTCCCGTTACATCATGAATTAACTGTGATTAACCACACTTGTTTTTGAAAACTGAGTTCAGTTTCACTAGCTACACCCAGGCCTGAGTACTGCCAGACCTGTTGAATCAAGAAATCATTGAAATTGAACCTGTTTGACAAAGTGAAGTAGGTTAAAAGATCTCAAAAGGCAACACATCATGCCATGATCTAAAGAAATTCAAGAACAGGTGAGAAACAAAAACCCAGAACAACATCCAAAGAACTGCAGGCCTCACTTGCCTCAGTTTGGACACTGGTCCACGATTCAACTATAAGAAAGAGACTGGAGACTTTCTCCAAAGAGAAAACTACTGGTGACCAAAAACAACACAAAGGTTCTTCTCATATTTGACAAAAAAAAAATCTTGATGATCCCCGGGACTTTTGAGAAAATATTATGTGGACTGAGACAAAAGTTGAACTTTTGGGGAGACGTGCATCCCATTACATATGGCGTAAAACTAGCAAGGCATTTCATAGAAAGAACATCATAACAACAGCCAAACATGGTAGTGGTAGTGTGATGGTCTGGGGCTGCTTTGCTGCTTCAGGACCTGGACAACTTGCTATAACTAATGGAACCATGAATTCTGGTCTCTACCAGAAAATCCTAAAGGACAATCTCCACCGTAGCTGAATTAAAACAATTCTGCAAAGAACAGTGGGCCAAAATTTCTCAACAAGACTCAGTGTCAGTTATTGCAAATGCTTGTTATTAGGATTAGGGGGCAATTACTTTTTCACATTGGGCCAGGTTTGGATATTTTTTTCCCCCCTTAATAAATGAAATCATCATTTAAAAACTGCACTTTGTATTTATTTTTGTTATCTGTGTCTCATATTAAAATTTTTTTTGATTTGAAAATTTTAAGTGTGACAAATATGCAAAAATATAAGAAATCAGGAAGGGGGCAAATACTTTTTCACAGCACTGTAGTTGAATAATGCTGTAAGTAGAGTTTAAGCATACAGTTATTACACCTGTTAGTAGAGTGTAAATAAGGCATTATTGTGTGGTAAGTACATTGGAATTTTGTTGTAACTGCAGTAGATATGTAAATAAAAAATATACCACACACCTGTAACTACCCTGTTGTTATGCTGTAATTATTTACAATCAAAGTGAAGCATACAGCCCGGGGACATGGCGTTATAATTCATGGTCTGTATTATAAAGTGTTGCCAAATATGCTGTAACATCATACATTGTGTTTCATCCATGTGACTGCATGCAAATAAGGACAACATACTGCCAACACCCATCCACTATCCATCTTCTACCCGTTAATCCTTTTCAGGTTGTGTGGGGGCGGGGGCGGGGGGGGGGGGGGGGGGCTGGAGCCTATCCCAGCATCTTTGGGTGAGAGGCAGGGGTACATCCTGGACAGACTGCCAGTCCATCGCAGTACTGCCAACATATATTGTTGAAAAGTGAAGCTACTTCCTGGATAGTTGAGCTGTGGCATCAAGTTCCCTTCTGAATGGTTACGATGCAGCAGCCCCAACACAAACACAGCCAGTAACGACTACGCCCCTGTTTTATTGCATCAAATAACTCATTTAAAACAAACTGTCTGAAAAACGATCAATGGACCACATTTCTGTCAGGGCGTGGGTTGGGTCCCATGTCTTCATCTTGATGTATGGTTTGTATTTCTTTGGAGCATGGACTCCCATCCACGTCCTCGCCTTGAGTTACTTCTTTGAATTTTCTGCATTTATTATATTCATGATTCTGTTCTTAGTTCTGTGAGTATTATTATTTTGATTATTATGATCAGAGTTCAGTTTAGTTAATATTTGCATGATAACTGTCATAGTCTTGTCTCCCCGATCCTCTGTTCATGTTCTGTGTCTCCCTCTGTTTGTGATTGTGTGTGTGTGTGTGTGTGTGTGTGTGTGTGTGTGTGTGGCCCCGCCCATCCTGTCATCTCTGTTTTCCTCATGTGTCAGCTGTCAGTCATTATTGGTCTCTCCACCTGTGCCGTGTTGTCTTGGTTGCCCCCTTGATTATTGAAGTTCTGTTCCACTTCTGTTCTGCTCGGGTTCTTCTGTCAGTCATATGGCGTGAACAACACGCTTTTTGTTGCTGCTTCTGAGCCGCAGTCGTGAATTTCTGTTAAGACCCTCGAGCTGCGCCTGGGTGACCAGCTCCCAATAAAATTGTTTAAACTTACGTCCAGCAATTGGGTCCAGTCTCTACACTCTCCACACCGTGACAATTTCAGAGTGATGAGAACTACTCACGAGGACGAAAACTATTTTGGTGGAAAAAGTACAGTGGTGAAAAAATTTGGACAACCCTTTAAATATTCATTCTTTATTAAGAAATGTTCACGTATCTATGTCTAATCTTGTTTTTGTTTTTACTTGTATTTTTTAAAATCCGTTTTAGCCATTGTAAGTGGGAATGAATGTGGGGGTGTCCTAAAAAAGATGGGGGCGTCCTAATTTATTCCCCACTATTTGTTTAGAATTACATTTTACAGAAAATTTGAAAAAAGTCTTTAATTCATTTTTAATTGTTTAATTGTATTACATGAATCTCCCAGTATTTTTAACTTCGATATTAAATATCCATAGGTCCAAATATGTTTAAAAAAAAAACACACACACACAGGCTTATACAGGGTGTCTTAATTTTTTCACATGACTGTCTGTGAGGGATATTTTTAGTTTTCAGCTTAGCAAAATGCCACACGCACGCACACACACGAATCCACATTGTGAAAGAGAAGCTGTTTCAAACTTTTATGAAAATAAATGCCTTTGAGCAAAGTTATAGTATAAGTTTCCGTGCTTGCCAGGCCTGAAAGTTTTTATTGATCCGGTTTCATTTTGGTTTTCCATGTTTGTGTAATGTGTGTGGCTGCCATGAAAGAAATAAATATGAGAAGTGAGAAGTGTCTCCCAGCCCATTTCCTGCTGAAAACGGACTGTGGACTGTATCATCTGTCAAACAGCCCCGAATTACTCCTTTCACACACGATGAGGAGCTCATACAGAGAACTGCTAACTGCTGGAGAAAATCATTTCGACTCCCTCCAAAAGCCTGCTAAGAGCGAGTAAGACTCCCTAACTGATGGACAAACTCACAATCGTGGGATTTTCCACTTTGATGATTTTATTTCATGTTAAATTTTACAAGAGGGAGCGCTTCAAGCGTGGGCACTCTCCTCTCAGCACCAGTGTGAAGTGTGGTGTTTCCTCAAAGTGTTTTATAAACACAGATGTCTGGACTGCAAGTCGCAGCATATTTCTAGACTGAATGGTAATGCAGGCTTGCTAAGTGATCACCGATATAAGTCAAAAATGCACGTAAACTCTCACGAGATTATTTATTGAGATGAGGTGCATTTTGAGCAATCTCAAAACGGGAAACTAGCCAAGACGTTAGATGCATAAAGACACGCCAGCAGTGGATCTGATCAGTGCAAAAATCTACATGCTTGTATAAACTTGCTGACCATGTGGCAGTGTGATAAATGACTTATCACACTCACTCGTTGTCACCTCTGAGAAACTGTTATCTTTCCCTTCACTTTGTCTCCACCACCGCTTCTTTGGTGCCCTCTGTGTAAAAAATAAATATATACTCTGGAGAGCGGCGGTATTAAATGACACCAAAATGCTGCTCAAACTACGAGAAAAAAAAACACAGTAAAAAAAAAAATCTGTGGCCTTCGTTGAATAAGAATGCTTTTGTGGATGGTGTTGCAGCAGTTTTTCGTCTTCATTTTGGATGGCGCCGTTTATGACCGACTCTACCTGCCACCTTGCTGTTGGAGAACTTGTCCGTGAGTTGGATGTTGCTGGCGTGCAGGCACAAGCGCGAGAAGTAGGAAGGGGTGCGGGAAAGAGCCCAGCCAGCACGTCCATGTGGGCCCCACCAGAGGTTAGAATTGGGCTGTCCTACGGGACCCATGTGGGTTTGTCTGCGGGTTCCATGTTGGCCCCCATCCGTGTTTGCGCACGTGGACTTCACCTGTTGACCCATTTTCAACTTATTTTCTCAGAAATTTGCTGCTTTCTTTTAAATTTGTGACTTTTTCTTGAAAATTTCAAACTTTATTATAAACTTGCAACTTTTTCTCATAAATTTGTGATTTTTCTTCTTGTACATTTGCAACTTTTTTCCTCATAGATTTGTTAGTTTTTCTTGTAAAATTGTGACTTTTTTTTCTTGCAAATGTGCTAACTTTTTCTTGTCATCTGGGAACTTTCTCAAAAATTTGCCACTTTTTTACTGTAATCATGCAACTTTTTTTTATAAATTCTTTACTTTTTTCCTTGTAAATTTGCTTTTTTTTTGTAAAATTTTGAGTTTTTCCCATAAATTTGCAACATTTTTCTTGTAAATTTGGAACTTTCTCAAAAATTTTCCATGTTTTTTTTACTGTAAACTTACAGCTTTTCCTCACAAATTTGGGACTTTTTTCATAAATTTGCAATTTATTTACTCATGCATTTGCTACTTTTTAAATTAATTTGCAACTTTTTCTAATTAGAATTTGAATATAAGCTATAATTTCATACAGCATCCAAACATGAAATGACCTTGAGCCTGCCCCTGGAGATGGTAGGGTCTGATTCTAGTTAATCTGGGAAAACAGGGCTCCAGGCTGTGGGTCTGCAGCTCTGTTGAGTGCAGTTCTAGTTGCTGTGACAGATACATATGACGAACTATAGCAGCCCACTTCCTTATTTGAGCACGGCTGCATTCACATCTCACCCGGACCATTATTACCTGCACGTTATTCAAAGCTGAGACCAATTTTCAACCACATCCAAGTCCCGTTAACAAGTGTTCACACTGATCAAGTAACTTTTGGAGTCAAGTGTATTTGCACCAAAGCCTGGGTCCGTTATGTGAAACCACCATAATAAACTCTAATGTTGCAATTTAAAGCCTGGTATATGTGGTATACCATACTTTACTAAAACTGAGCTCCAGTGAAATCACATGCAGATGGATGCTAGAGAACCAGAAGCCATGACCCGTGACTGCCCTTTGCTGGCCATGCACTCGGTGTAAGAGCAGGATGATACTTGCGTTAGTGGCATCACCCCACAAAATGCCTCCATTACACCTTTGCTCATCTTTAGCATCAACAACTATAATCTATGCAGAGAGGCCAAGAGGAGTAACGCCCGGTCCACAACCATGAAGTGTTTCTGTCACCTTCTCTCTCGTGAGCTCTCTTGATCCCCCCCCTTCTCTCTTCGTACACACAGTTCTCCTCCCAGTGCTACAGTTATCAAGTGACAACATATGACAGGGTGGAGACACAGTCGCCGGGAAAACTTGAGCCTTTCAAGGACTCATAGCAAGATAATCAGCGCACACTTGCCACATCCTCCTGCTTGCTGGAGTGCCTGTTTTGCTTTGCCAGGCAGGCAGGTGCTGCATCAACTGCCTCTTTTCTCTCAACTCTTCCTTCTCTGTGTGCGTGTTATTGTTCGCCGGTGCTGCTGGGTAGAACTGACAGCTATCAGCCGTCTTAGAACTTCTGATTGTCAATTTGCATCACAGGTGGCAGCAGGAATTATGGTTTCCATTGTCAGTAAATAAGTGCAGTCCCATGTAAATTTAAAATGTAAATTTGAAGCTCCGCTTTTATTTATGTGTATGAGTGAAAGCAGCATTTTAAATTAGTGCTGAAAATGATGCACATTTGGAGAACAAATTGAGTTTTTTTTCCCCTTCAGAAGTAGAGCCACTTTGTAGTTAGTGTGTGCCAGACAGTCAATTTAAATTCTGCAAAGTTCAATTAAGGAGCAGATTGTTTGTTGAGCTGATTTATTTCTGTCAACTTTTTTCTAGGGAAATCATGCATATTACAAAATGACCCATGCTGTTTTCAATCAGATGCATTTTATTATGTTCACAAGTACTCAGATATGGCAGAAAGTTTTATTTGTCTCGATTAGTTAGTTGTTGGTTTTTTTGGGGGGGGAAGAAAAAAAGGATGATATTAATGAATGTGGGGCAGCTATCCCACCTCATATATGTTTAATCACGCTCATCAGAATTTAGTCTTTCATTGCTAAAACATCAAGTTGGTTCTTCATGAACACAGCTCTTGATTGTCGTGGATATTGTTTAAACACACTACAAAGTGCTGTCAAGTGGATGTGCAAACTCAGACCTCAGAGACAGAACTTTTTTTTTTTTTTTTTTGCTTTTGACAAGTATAAACTTTTCCACAAACTCTAGTCCCTCAGCTCTCAGAAGAAGCACTGGGCTCAGTGGTAGTTTGAAAAAGTCAGTAGGCATATATGTGCATCGTCTATATGGGAGTAGTTGTTTTATTTTGAAAGGTAGCCCATGTCAGGTTGGGTGGATGCAGCCTTTATGCAAATTTTGATGATTGCCAGCAGAGGGTGCTGTTCGCTGACATCTAACAGGCTGTTAAATGTTATTTGAGTGAGAAAATTAGCTGCCTTGGTGGAGGTTTGTGCTCTCCACGTGCTTTCTAGTTCAAGCTGTTTTAGTGATTTAACTTTTTTGGTAAATATCTTTTACAGCTGTTTTGGTCTTTTATACTTTTAATTGTTTGGAATTTAATGCAAATTTAATGCATGTTCCCAGCTGGTCTGGGAACGCCTTGGTATCCCCTCTGAAGAGCTGGAGCAGGTGGCTGGGGAGAGGGAAGTCTGGGCTTCTCTGCTTGAACTGCTGCCTCCGCGACCCGGACCTCCGGAAAAGCGGTAGAAGATGGATGGATGGAATTTAATGCAATGAATGAATAAATTAGGGCTGGGAATTGATTAAAAAATTAACTAATTCATTGTACATTTTCTATAATTAATTGTGATAAACTGTTAAAATTACAATGAAGAAACAATGAAAAAGAACTATTTTTAAGCAACTTTTGATTGCATTTTTTTTTCATAACGTGTACCTGTGACCCTCACAGGCAACAAAAATACTGCAAGAGTGTCTGAATTTGAGGGCAAAGGGTAAAATAAAATGGGCTTTGTTCCACTGGATTCGTTTTGTTGTCTCTGGTATTGAATTCTATCTTGTAGAAAAAAATCACCCATAAAAGCCACGTACAACACCTGTCATGGTGGCCCCTTCGGGGCAAAGGAGAGGACCCACTCGTCAGGCGAAAAGAAAGCATAATTTATTGAGAAAACAACACAAGACACAGCACAAGGCTGGAAAATAATGAAATGCTGCATGGCAGGATAACGGAAACAGAAACCTAAACCGTGCCAAGCTGTACATGAGAGAATAGTCGAAAGTAACTAACCGTGAGTGAAGGGATGAAAATAACCGTCATCTAGCAGTGAACTTCCCAGTAGATTGCCACGCCTCACTCCCGGCAGGAGGAGGAAAAGGCAGGAGGTGATCAGTGAAACAGATGCAGCTGTGAATAATTAACACTACACAGAACTAATTACAGGAAATTAAGGTGCTGTCACAACAAGGAAACAAGATGACAGGACAATGGCCATAATAATAATAACAACAATAATAATACACAAGATAACATGACAGAGTTGATAAAAGTAGAATATAACCTAAACAAGGGCAGGAGAGCAGAAATAATGAAGATAATCATGACAATGAATCCAAAAGAAACACAAAGTGTGGACAGGAAACTGCAGCCCTGTCCAGACCACTACTACACCTTTCCACTTTCTCACTGCCGTGTGGAGTCTCTGTTCATGACATGAGACGGGTCTCCCATTGCAACGTGTGTGGAGTCCCTTGGTCGCTCATGTTCCGCTGTGTTGGCTGGGCGATGGTTTTTGGCGGTCCATTTTGCTGGCTCTACTGTTGCTTTATCACGCGTTTGTTTACTTAATGACCCACTTCGAGTGCTAAGCTGAAATAGTCTGTCAGGGAGGCTTGGCATGTCAACGGTGGCGCCCATCATGACAGAGATGAAAACACAGATGACAATGAAATTCAGCATACACCCCCCCCCCCCGCCTTGTCCAAAGAGCCATCCAGCAACCCCCTGGAGGAGAATCCTCCACCCAAAAGTGTTTGTTCTTCCCCCTCCATCCTTAGCACCAAGCCACAGGAAGCAGCAAGCCAGCCTTGAGCTGCATTAGCACTGCCAACGGGGCTGGAGTGTGCACAGGAGATAATGCAGGAAAATAACTGGAAGTGATGTGACCGTGTTAATTTTTTTAATGCAAAAATTGGACTTTACAAATATAATTAAACATTTTCAACCCCTTAGCATTCCAGACAATTTCCCCAAATTTAGCATACACAAACAAAATCTAATTCTTTCTTCACTGAGTGACAGTAGAAAATTTGAAACATCCCACCAGTGGAACACAAGAATTTTAAGAGTTTTAATGCAGTTTTAAATTTACAACTTTTTTCTCCTCAATTTTCAATTTTTTTCTTGCAAAATTCTCCTGCAAATTTACAACTTTTTCTTGTAAATCTGCAACTTTTTTTCTTGCAAATTTGCTACTTTTTTCCTCAAAATTTTTTTCCTCAAAAATGTGCAGCTTTTTCCTTTATATTTACAACTTCTTTCTTGTAAATCTGCAACTTTTTTCCTCAAAAATTTGCAACTTTTTTCTTATAAATTTTTAACTTTTTTTCCATAAATATCTGCATCTTTTTCCTGTAAATTTGCACTTTTTTCTTGTTAATTTGAAACTTTTCTTTTAACCCCTTAGCATTCTAGCCAATTTCCCTAAATTTAGCATATGCAAGGAAAATCAAATTCTTTCTCCACTGAGTGGCAGTAGGAAATTTGAAACCTCCCACGGGTGGAACACCAGAATTTTAAGAGGTTTAAGCAACATTCCTTCTGGCTAAATCCTACAAATGGATTTGTATGTTGTGTAAATGCCTAACTATTTAGTGTACTGTAAGGATAACAGCATCCCACCATCGTCCACTCGTGGCACAGGTGCAATCACTTGTGTGTTAAAGTTGTTATGCACCTTGATTGCCTCGAACGTTTTCAAGACTCTCCTTGAATACTGGATGACCCAGCCCTCTTGTTTATGCTTCTGTGGACTGTCTTGACCAGAGAACAGAGGAATATCTGTGGCTATAGCTTTTGGAGGAGGCATTTCAAGTGCTGTGCAAAGCCAAGGGGATGCTCATGATTTCTGATAACATTCAAACGCATTGTGCTGTGCAGTTTCTTGGCCGCATGAGCAAAACTGTCTCACCTCACCCACCTTACTCACTGCTAAATTTAATTGGTTCTAAAGGATTGGTGGCCAAATCAGAATTAAATAAACTGTTGGGATTCATAGACACAGACATGGAATCATTTGATCACACCTTGCACATTCATACTTGAGCAACAGCCATCTCAATCTGAAACTGTTTTTCAGAAAGCCAAGGAGAGACTCTTGCCAGTAAATAATAGCCTCAAGGAGGGAGCCTACCAGAGAAGCTTGCACAATTCACTGTTTAAACCGTGAAGCAATGGGAGGAACGCCAGCTTTGGAATGTCCGATGGTGTTGATTAACAAAGAAATTAATCTCAGGCATTATTAATCATTGTTTATCCCTTCTAAAACAAAATGTTTGACCCACGTGTTGCTGATGCATTAGGACCTGGAGAGCATTCATCATTTACCAAGTGCCCATCAGCATCCTGTTGCAGTGGTCCGCACAGCTTGTCTGACCTCAGCCAGTGTGAAGGCTTTTGGCTGGTTTCTCACTGACCCGTCTGTGGCCTGGATTTCACTTTCCTCCCAAGGCAGCATAACCCACAGTAATGGGAGTAGACAAACAAGTGGACACTGCAGCTATAGTCTCGCCTGGAGCTACCGCAGACCAGAGGGAGACAGAAGCGGGAGAAGACGGTCCAGAGCTCAAGCTGACTGACAGGAACCACTGACCCAGCTACAGTGGAGTCATGCACATGAATGTTGCTCCCCACCCCCTCTGCTGGTATGACTTACTTCTGAGCCTAACTGAACTCCTTGAGCTGGGTTCACACTATAGTATTTGGACCGACTTTTACAGATGTTTTGAAAAATCAGAGAAATTAGTCCAAACGTTGGTTAAATTACATTCATGAGCAGGTCTTTTTTTAATCCAGCAAACACCAACTTTTACAAACTTTAAAGGAGCTTTTCAACTCCACAGCCTTGCTTGGCCATGAATGAGAGCTAGCCACTACAATTCAGAGATGATGCCAGTCTTTTCTTTCTCCATGAGTTTGAGATTTGTAAAATTTCTTTCAGTTATATTATCATTCATCTGAGCTTCTCTTTTAAACCAAGAAAGAGTGAGCCCTTCATCTTGGCCTGAGTTCTATTAATCTGCTCTGATGAATTCAAAATTGTAGATTTAATTCAAAAGACCTGTCTGGATATTTTCATTGTGAACCATTCTTTTAAAAGAATGACAGTGAGTGAGGTTAACAATGGAAGCCGAGCTAAAAAATCCTGGAGAATGATTACGCATGGAGCAGAAAATTAACCTGTTGAACTCTGTTCAACTTCCCTAAAAACGCCTAAAAATAACGTACCCAAAGTAAATCAAAAGCTGTTCTTCAACCCTTTGCAGCATCTTCATGGGGTTAGTCTCATTTAAAAGAAAACACTCTGAATTTTTTGGCAAAACAGTCATAATCTCTCTAAGTGTTCCTGCCACTGAGTAACAAGAAAGTTCGCCTGGGTGTTTTTTTAGATACAAATGCTTGCAAATAACATACAGCTGTCAGATACTGGCTGGAAAACACAACAGAAATGTAGAACCAAGTGTTTTCAAGCTCAGGTCAAAATTTTGTAAAAATACCACAAAAAATGAATATATTACATTGCTTTTTTCTCAGGTTGTAACAAGGCTGTGTCTGTACTGGAAGACCGGAAACACAGCTTTTTTTTTTTCATTGCGCACTGAGATGCACTAAGATGCAGAGACATGACCGCCCGCGGAATTCACAGAGTTCAAGGGGTTAAGAACAGTAAATTTCACAATGAGATTTTTTTTGGGGAGGAGGGTCATATTTTGGGGGGATTATATATAGTTTTTTCTTTTTTTATTCCCCCTTCTTTCACATTTGTCATTCCAGCACCATGGACAGTGACACTTCTTCGGCATTTCTCTTGTGTCTGTGCATGTTTGAAGCGAGTTTCGGACTAAAAACATCTGCTTCTGCCAGTATTTCAGTTGACGTTTGCCAGTGGCGCTTAACTTAGGCCAACTTAGGCTAGTTCTGCACAAGTCAGCCCAGCACTCAGGAACTTTTACAAACTGAGCACAGCTTTCAACAGCATTTATTTCCAAACGTTGGTAAATTTTCAGCATGCTGAAAATTTTCAAGGAACAGGACTTTCGCTAGCATTCGCCAGCAAACACCAACAACTATCATTAGCTTGTACAAAATTTTGCCAACAGAGCCAGACGTTTGCCAAAACATCAGTAAAACTTGGTCCAAACACTGTAGTGTGAATCCAACTTTAACCTGTAAGAACCCAGACCCTTTTCTCCTTCAAGGAAAATTATGGGGGTCTGGGTTCTTATGGGTTAAGACTAATGACTGTAGCTTGTCTACAGGCTCAACTTCCAAACACCTTCTTCGAATGAGAGAAAAAAAGAAACCAAAACATATGCCCCTCCTTTAAACAGCCGTTTTAGCTGCCTTCATGCATGGGGGCATTGAAATAAGCTCCAGTTTACTGAATAGGAAAAGTATTCCGTAGCAATTACACTAATGGTGGTAATAGTCTTGACATCTTTAACAGGTAATTCCATTAACACGAATAAAAAATGTGGAGTGCATGCTGGCCATGGCCCAGGTCGATTCTTAATCACCTGTATGGGTTTCCTCTCGTGGGCCCGTGTGACTCCAATGCTCACATCTTTATGGTTATTAAAGTTAACGATTGCTGCGTGCCTCATTTACCAAGGCTCTATCAATACCAGTTCAGCACCATGAAATTACCCCACTCCAGAGGGAGCAGCATGACAAACCGGATTAAGAAGGGCTCTGTAATACTCGGGCATATATAACTCTCCGTGTCATGGACCGCCGCGAGAAGACCCACTGCCGCGCTCAAGCCCAAAGAAGGGAGGGGGACTAGGGGGATGACCTAAAACATTCCAGCTTAAAAGTCAATTCATGCTTTTAGTGCCCTCATGATTGTTCGGAAAAAGTGATGAAAACAAATTGCTGGCCTGACTGAAAAACAAAACAACACCCTACTGTGGAGAAAACCCACTTAAAGTTCTCAGAAGTTTTATGAAAATAGAGGAAGTGATTATGATAAACGTATGCAGGATGTAACCTAGTTCTGTGGTGTTTCAGGTGTAAGGATAACTCTGCTCACACAGAAGCTATAGTTAACACTGAGAAGGGCAAAGACGGTGTGTATCTCTTCACCTATATCCTCTTTATATTATTTTCATGACGGGGGACGGAGCTGGAAATAGCACGGATCAATGCCAGGAACACTACTGTGCAGATTTTACTGTATACTGTTACATAAAATCAGCAAACTACTCTTTATCACTCACTGTTTCCCCATTTATTCCTATTGTCAGTGTGTCCGAACCTATCATCACAGTCCTACACACCCGCTGCATACACCTGCAGGTGTTGCGGTCCCTCTCTGTGTCTCACTGCACCCCGCAGTACAGTTAGCGGTGCCTGACCTCTATTCAGTGTCCATATGACACAGGTCACTGCTTGCTCTAAATGAGAGTCGGATGGCGAAATGGGCTACTAAATTGTCCATTCAAAATCACAGAAGTGCCTTTTTGATCAGCACCACAGAACAGCCTTCAGAAAGTGGCATTACTTGGACAAAACAATTGGACGCCGTGATCCCTGCAAAATGGCCGGGATGCAGACCGTGAGTCTCAGTTCACCTCTTCCGAAAAAGGAAAAACAAAGGACAAAAAGGGGGAAAAAACTTTGCTAAAAGTGTAGTTACAATAAATATACAGTATATACTGTATATATAGGACTGTAAAGTAGAGGAGGATGTCACTGCTGTCGCTTCACACATGTATTTTGACTAATGTGCACTGTTCCGGCACCTTCCCATTTCTTGTGTCACGATGAAAATATTTAAATAAGTTTTGTCTATTATTTAATGCCACCTGTTAATAGTCTTTGTTTATTTGTTGCACAAGAACATCCCTCGTTTACCTATCTACATTTTGAAATGATTTGTGTGTGTGGGGGGGGGGGGGTTCTCCAGGTACTCCAGGTAACACAGTGTGTGCTTTTTTTATTTTATAATCCTTTATTAGTCCCACAATGGGGAAATTATAGGGCATCCACCTGGATGGATGAGCCAGCCACGACAATCCCTTCACCATTCACACACACATTCACACCAAGGGCCACTTTAGAGTTTCCAATTAACCTAACTTGCATGTTTTTGGCCTGTGGGAGGAAACCTGAGTAAACTCATGGAGACACAGGGAGAGCATGCAATTGCTAAATAAATTAGCTCTCAACATAAAGGAGGAAACGAGCTGCCTAAAACAGGCAGCGTAAGTGAATTTCTTTAAACTGGTGGAACAGTCAGACTCTAAGGGGGAGCAAACCTTTTGGATGTGGACAGCCCCGTGCAGACAGGAAGACAGGTAGCAGTGCTGCTAGCCTGATGTTAACCTAGCTGGACCTGTTGCTAGCAGAGAATAGCGGGGGATAGACTCTTTTGTTGCCTTGTCAGGCTCCTAACTCTGTTCCAGTCACAGATTATAAATGCTACCAAAGACCGCAGACACGAAGATGATTCAACAAACAACTAGGATAAATTAAGGGCTCTGTGGATAATTTATAGGCTGATACAGTATGGAGGCATAACGGTAAGAGAAAATTTTACTTTTCTTCTCTGCTGTATCTTTGTTAATTTCTATTTTGAGGCTGGCTATAATTAATACAACATGAGCTGTGTGTGTGTGTGTGTGTGTGTGTGTGTGTGTGTGTGTGTGTGTGTGTGTGTGTGTGTGTGTGTGTGTGTTTAAGGCTGCATTCAGACCAGGATAGTCCGGGGGTCTTGGTTCGACTGGGCGGGGAATGCCGAGGATTTTCACACCTTCATTTGGTTTGGTTTGCGTTCACACTGCAGCGGACCAAACTGCCTCGACAACGTCACGCAGTTACAACAACTGTTCGTTTGGGGCGCTGTAGCTGAAACCATCACTGACCAGGAAGAAAAAATCTCAGCGAAGAAGAAAAATCAGGCTCATTGATTGGCCAGGACCAAAAACGGAAATCCGTTCCCTTCAGCCGGGTTGTTTATCTGCCACAAACAAGACATTTTTTAACCTTTCTCCTCGGCTTTCACTGGTTAAAGGATTTCTTGGATTCGCGCGGCTGTCTTTATTATTTTCTACCCAAAATGTATTACGGTAAATGCCACCTCCTCTTCTCAGACTAAGTGTTGCTATGGTCACACAAACGCCGAGGAGCACTTCCGCCCTTTGGTCCGCTGGATAATCCGTTTGGATTCACACTGCAAGCAGAGCGCACCAGACTTCATTTGCAAGTGAACTGAAACCCCCGTTTTCAGGGAGACCAGACTTCGCTTGTTTAGTGCACACCAGAGTTTCAACACATGTTCAGACTGCACCAAACAAACTGAACTATCTGCGGAAGTCACTGTTTGGTTCTTTGGTCTGGACCAAACAGTGGCCGTCTGAATGTGCCCTTAGTGTTGCCTACAGTTACAGAAGACCCCACAAACTTGAGGGTGTCTTTGTAGTGTGTGACAGAAGTAATGAAACGCTGCAGTTAACAGTGGTTTATGTGTCCCTTCCTGCTGATTTTTTGTGAACATAATATTCATATTATTAATGCATCCACTGTATATAAGTGTTGCTCTAAACAGTGTTGTTTAGGTTTATTTAATTGGAAAAGTAAACACTTATTGTATTGGTATTCTATTATTTTTTATTTGTTTATTTATTTACTTGCCGGGGGGGGTGAGGGTCGTGTGGTGCCACATTCTGGTACCTTTACCTCCCCCACTGAGCTGTAGGAATGTCAACCTCTCTGTGTTTCGGGATCTCCAACTTTACAAATTAAGCACTACTATTGCACAATGCTAGAACCGGAGTGGTGGTCTATTTGGTAGAGCATCCGCCCCACAACCGGGAGGTCATGGGTTCAAATCCTGGCCGGGTCAAACCAAAGACCATATAAAAATGGTACTTTCTGCCTTCTAGCTTGGTGCTCAGCTTAACAGAATGGGGAAAGAAAAGTTAGCACACAGCGCTACCAGAGGACTGCCCCCCCCTCCACTGTAGTTTTCATTACTTACAGTAGCTGTGTGGCCTACAGTCAGAGAAATGGAGAAAGGCGTTGCCCCTATACACCACATGGTGTCCCACATACTGTGGAAGGGAATTAACTAACTAATTGTGCAATGCTCTCTGTTGCAAAGAACACAGTATCTGCCTCAACCAGCAATCACACCTCCCTGAGACTGCTGGATGTGAGGCTCAGATAGCATGGTGCATGGTGTTCTGGGTTCAGGCAAGGCTTGCCTGGTGTTCTGGGTTCAGGCAAGGTCTGCCTGGTGTTCTGGGTTCAGGCAAGGTCTGCCTGAATTGCACATAACACATTATCTAATCTGCATAATGCATCAGCAGGCACTTAACATCAAATTATGGATGTGGGCAAAAATTCCAAAAGTAGTGTATGCAGAGAGAGGGCATTCTGCTGTGCACATAATCTGGCCAGTTCCTGAAACAACGCAACCAGGGCTTTGTATGAGTTTGCATTCCTGAGACTTGAATTGAATAAATGCCAATAAGCTCATTTCCCTCCATTTTTGCAAATAAAAAAAAATCACAATGGGTGCTATAATACAAGTGAAGATAACATTAGACTAAATGACTTAGGCTGTAGTGTTTGTCATTGTCGTGCAAATACCTTGTCTTATGACCCTGTGCCTGCATGGTAAATTTAGTTTATGTCATCTGACTTTAACATTGGCCAAGTCTTTCCACATGCAGATAAGCCAGATATCTGCATTTAAATGATGCACTCATGAGGTGATAATTGTATGGCACTCCACTGATCACTTTCCCAAAGACCAACTTTCAAGAGGCAATCAATCTAAGTATGAGCAAAGAGGAAAATCACTGAGCTAACCACTGATCCCCTGTTTGACAGTGGTTTAGCACTGTGGCAGCACAGTTTTACCCTTGGCCGGGGGATCGTGGGGATCATGAGATCGTGGGTTCGATTCCAGCCCCCGACCAACAGTGAGCTGTGTGGAGTTTGCATGTTCTCCCCGTGTTGCGTGGGTTTACTCCGGGATTTCTCCGGTTTCCTCCCACATACCAAAAACATGTAGGTTTAGGGCGCTCGCGCACGCAGCGACCAGCAGCCGGTGGCTTGTCACCAGACTGCAAACCAAATCTACCTACGGGTACAAATGAGTAACAAAAAAAAAAAAAAAAAAAAAAAAATCCGGGGTAATGAGGTCAGATTTGGCATTTTGATGCTGATCTGCCTAATATATCTCTTCACAAGGTACATTAGGAAGTCGTCCCTTTTACATTAGACCAATTTACTGTTTTTTTAAATAAATTTAAAAAAGTTTACCTACTTTTATATCTCAATTTGAACAGATGAGCAAAACCAAATGTCTGCCCATCTTATTGAGCTTCTGTACAACTGAGGGTTTTGAGTTCTGTTGTAGAGCCAGCCTGCAAACATCTAAACTTCCAGTATGTGTCTCCTCTTTGCCTTTTTCGCTTTGTTTTTTTCAGACTTTGAGGCTGCTCTTTTCTTTAAACAGCCATGCACATACTGTAAAACATATTTTTTTTCTTAGAGTAACAGCTTCCAGCAGAAGATGCACCATAAAGAAGGAGCCCTCTCTCTATATATTCTTTATATTGCCAATTAAGCCTAATTGCAGCCAGAGTTTCACTGTTGCAGATGTTCAGCATCCTCCTTATAAAAGCATTAAAGAAATGGCAGATTCTCAGCCAATTGTACAGGAAAGTGGAGACTACAGAAAATGCATTACTGTCCACATTGTACAACAGATTAACTGCAGGCCAAACAGACGTTAGACAATGATAACCTGTTTTTGTGTCACAGACCACTAAAATGGGCTCTCAGGCCATTTCCCCACCTGTGGGAAAGAATCACGGCGATGAAAAATGGCTGTGAGGGAGACGAGGGATGAGTGGGGGCAGGGCTGGGGTTAAGAATTAGAGGAGAAAAGGGGAGTGCAGTTATTTGCAGACTCTGAAATCGGAACAATATGAGAAGTAAAATACAATTTGGTATACGATTACTCAGAGCGATATCCATCAAAACACACAATTCAGTCACTCAGTATCATTACTGTTTGCTTGATAAGCTTTTAAGCTGGTGATAACATCTTGATGCGGTAACACAAGTGGGAGAAGAGCCTCGGCGTCATTTGTTTCTACTGTTGAAGCCACATCAGGGAGGAACTGAGCAATGAGTGAGATGATTCATTACAGAGATGATTGATGAGTTTATCATTAAAAAGGCACCATTTCCATGCCCCACAAAGATGAAGACAGAAACAAACTTTCCCCACTCTCACATCTCAATGGAGCAATGCCTGTATATTCAGAAAAAAAATGATCTAGTCTTATTTTAGATGAACCACATGCTTTACCGACAAGCTTGAACTATTAGTCACACTTTTGGTTAAGGGAAGATGCATTAACTTTTTAATTATATGCCTATTAGATCTTTATTAGTCATTATAAAGCATTTATTAACAACTTGACCATATAAGATTAGGCTATTAACTGCAACTTTTTTTCTTGTTAAACACCTAATTATACCTTACTGATTGTAAATTAGCAAACTGCTAGATCAGGGGTGTCAAACTTATTTTAGTTCACATAAAGCCTGATTTAATCTCAAGTGGGCCAGACCAGTAAAATAACAGCATAGTAACCTATAAATAATGACCACTCCAAATTTATTTGTTTTGGTGTAAATATGTATGAATATAAAATGTTCACATTTAATTAACCATTCTTTGACAGAACAAAGTTGTCATAAACAACCTGAATTTTTTTTCAAGAAAAAGTTGATCTGCAAGCTGTTGTATTTTTCACCATGATGAGTCTCATAGCAGCGTCGAATGTTATATGAAATGTGCTGCATACACACCAAGCAGACAGTTTCCCATTAACCTCTGTGAGTACGTAGTAATCTTTCTATTCTTCTTGAAAACTCTACATTGTGTCCATTTTTCTTCTTTTTGACAAAGGCAAGGGTGCCACAGAGGGTGATTTTGACAGCAAAAGAGCGTGTAAAATATATCTTAATAACGACAACACAAAATTGCTGTTGAAGGAACCAGATGGCACATTGTTACCTTCCGCAATTTAGTTCTGGGTCTCAGTGTTGTGCTGTGTCTGCTCCTCTTAATAAAACAGTGCAATCCCAGTGCACAAATTGGGAATAGCAGTTGCTTTATTGAAAAATTGCAGCTCATGTCTTCTATGCAATTCTCACTCTTTGCAAATTCATCCCACGGGCCAGTTCGGACCCTCTGGCGGGCCAAATTTGGCCCGTGGGCTGTATGTTTGACACCCCTGTGCTAGCTATAAATTCTATCTATTCACTTTGCTCAATAAGGGTATTATTAGATGGGAAGAAGAGAAGAACAAAACATAAATTTATAAACTTAACATAACTCCAAATTAAGCCTTTTTTTCTCAGAATATGTTTCCCATTCTAAAGTTTGGTTTTGTTCTATTTTTTTTAATTAGAATTTAGGTAGTTATTAAAGTATACCCAACAAGTCTGGAAAATGATTATACAACAGCCAGTTCCAACCAAGCAGTTTCATTGGACAAGAGTGATTCCTGGAGTTACTATATTCCCCAGTAACTCGGACACTTCACCTGGTGTCACTCAGCTTCAGTGTTGTTCTGCTAATCTAATTACAGCAACTGTTGGTGTCTTCTTATAACATGCGAGGATTGTTATGTGTGGTGTTCTTTAATTTCAACAGAGAGGTGCTGTTTGAAAAGAGGCAGACTTTATAATGTGGAAAATGTTGTGCTCTTTTATTCTAGATTCATGCTATTGCATTCAGCTTACTTTTTAAACTAATAATCCCAAAGTTTAGATTAATACCTCACAGAGCACAGTTCTGGAAGTCTCATAACATTATACATTCTTCAAACCCTTGATTTAATTCAAAGATGCTTATAGGAAGATAATGAAAAAGAATGTAAGCAAAAGCAGAGATACTGTGATGAAGATTCTCAGTCATCCAGGCAGGTAAGGACACTGTATGAACGCTCAGTCAAGCCAACTGGATTCAAGTATTTTTTACTCCTGAAACGTTTCACCATTCATCCAAATGGCCTCGTCAGTCAGGAATGAATGCAGAGACGGACGTAAACAGACATACATGTATGCTGAGTTTGAAATCTTCACTCGTTCCTTATACAGTGTACTATATAGTGAATCTGCCATTTTGTAGTGCTCCTCGAAATCTTAACTGAAAATTTCATTCACTATACTGTACACTCAAAATATCCCATAATGCATTTTGAAAAGTAGTGTATAACCAACGGTCACTGCATAAGTCAGTGTGTGCTGTTGTGTTCCAGCACCTTATTATGAAGTGTGGTGTAGTGACGTACACTTCCTGTCACGTCACTGCACCGCCCTATAAATACCAGAGGGCATCCATATTGCGGCCTCTTTAGACTGGTGCCCTCTGCCAGGTGCCTGCTGTGTAACCGCTGTTCACAACCAATAATAAAGCTGTGTTCGCCAGTCATCTTGCCTCATCCTTCACCCAAGGTATTTTACCATACATAACACAATGTATCCCATAATGCAATGGGCAGTCAATGGAGCAAGTGAGAGGAGAGCTTCACATTACAACATAAAGTGCCCCAGGTATTTATATTTATCAATACAGTAAAAATGATTTGTAATATAGTATTTACTACAAAACACGTCAGTATTCACTAAATCTGTTTTACTGTGTGACGATGATGACGTCATTACTGGCACCAAGAAAATAAGCTGAGTAGTGTCCAAACGCTTTTAATTTTATTGTTATATTGAGTTTACTATATAGTCCACTACATCTGAATTCACTATATAGTGAGTAGGGAGGTAGGGAGTAGAAAAAGATATAACCTGTTTTTGCTTACTGCCTGACATTAAATCGGACAATTACAATTACCAAAATTATTTCTATTTGCTAAATAATTTTTGTATTCGTTAAATTTTTGAGATTTTTTTAATGTTTCCTTTCTTCAAAGTCAAAAATTTACATACATCCCAGATGATGATGTCATGGCTTTAGAAGCTTGGAGGCACATCTGTGGATGTATTTTAAGTTGCACCTTAAACACACTGCTTCCTTGGGTGACATCATGAAAAAATCAAAAGAAATCAGCCAAGCTATCAGGAAGAAAATTGGGGACCTCCACAAGTTTGGTTCATCCTTGGGTACAATTTTCTGATGCCTGAAGGTGCCACGTTCATCTGTTTAAACAATGTGCATATCAACCCCAGAACAAAAGCAAAATACCTTGTGAAGATGCTGGCTGAAGCTGGTAAAAGAGTATCATTATACATAATGAAACGAGTCCTGTACCAATATATGCAGAAAAGCCACTCCAAAAGCAGCAAAATAAAGCCAGATTATAGTTTGCAAATGCACACAGGGACAAAGACCTTAATTTCTGGAGACATGTCCCATGGACTGATGAAACTAAAATTGAACTGTTTGGCCATTGTTTGACCATTGTTACACTTGGAGGAAAAAGGGAGAAGCTTGCAAGCCCAAGAACACCATCCCAACTGTAAAGTACGGGGGTGGAAGCATCATGTTGTGGGGGGTGTTTTGCTGCAGGATGGACTGGTGCACTTCACAAGATAGATGGCATCATGAGGAAAGAACATTATGTGGAAATACTGAAGCAACATCTCAAGACATCAGCCAGGAAGTTCAAGCTTGGGTGAAAAGAGTCTTCCAAGTGGACAATGACTGTAAGCGTACCACCAAGTTATTTACAAAGTGGCTTAAGGCCAACAAAGTCAATGTTTAGGAGTGGGCATCTCAAAGCCCTGATCTCGATCCTATAGAAAATTTGTGGGCAAAGCTGAAAAAACATGTGTGAGCAAGACAGCCTATAAACCTGACTCAGTTCCACAAGTTCTGTCAGGAGGAATGGGCCAAAATTACAGCAAACTATTGTGAGAAGATTGTGGAAGGATAAACAAAGTGTTTGATCCAAGTCATACTGTTTATAAAGGCAATGCTACCAAATACTAAGGAAATGTATGTAAATGTGTCTCTCGGGTGGATACAAGAAAATCCCCAAACTTCTTAGGTAAAGAGATATTAATCCACTATAGGTAGAGGGTAGGCTATATCTAAGGCCTCCGTTGTGCAAAATGTGCACCTTATCACCCTCAAATGAATGTTCTTTATCCGTCAGGTGGAGATAGACTGCCGAGTCTGGTGCAGCGATGTAGTTTCTCCTGCGTTGGGTCATCCACTTATGCAGATGTAGTTTTGTTTCTCTGATGTAAATATCTGATACTCCTTACACTGGACAGCATAAACTACTCCACTTCTTTTGTGCTTAGGAATGTGATCTTTGGGGTGAGCAAGCCTTTATCTCAGGATGTTGGTGGGATAAAAAAGCAGAGATTCACCAATACTACACTCCTTCTCGTGTAATATTGCTTAATTATAATCCCCATCTAGCAGCATGCTTGTTTATTCTTAATAAACAGTAATTAATGGGTTATTAAGAAGGTAATAGCTGAATCCTAGTAGAATAGATCTTACAGAATAAGTTAATATCTGTTTTATAATGACTAAATATAAAGAGCTGATAAAGAACTGAATTAACAGTTAATGTGTTCCCTTAACTTCAAGTGTTACCCACCTTCTTGTGGCATCTTATGAAAGACCATTGAAGGACCCTGAATAACTCACTGAATGATGAAAACTATGCAAAAAGCTAAAGCCTCAACTCTATCATCTCCACTTTGTGAATGAGAGTGATTGCTTCTTATTCCAAAGCAATCTGCTGCAGAGGTGAATCCATCATGGATTGAAATATGGCTTGATTCAGTCACAGAAACTGCACCCCCCCCCATCCACGAGATTAAACATTACACATAATGAATGACATAGGTCTCTTGTTCTCATTAATTATGAAGATTAGAATCTTGATTTTGTTTGGAGCTGGAGCAGGCGTGGGTTCTCAAGGTCAAAGTTGGTCCTGAAAGAAATGTTTATAGTTTTTCATGCGATTTCTGTTCAGTTGAAAACTTGCTTAGTATGCAGTGAGCAGTGTGACAAAACAACCAACTGATTTAATAGAATTTTAGAGTAAATGCTTCTGAATAAACTATGACACATAATGTTCTCATGGAGTGAAAGCAGGTTAGGCTTTCTGCACTATCACTGTGAAAATCTTGTATAAAGGTGAAACAAAAAAGCTGAATCTCCTCATCAGTCTTGCCTCTACATACCTGTAAATTTGAACTGTGCCACCAGGGTGGACTGTGAAATCATGCGGCTGCACATCAAATTGCGACTGAACTCGGTGTGCATACTAATGCCAGAGCAAAGCATGCACTGAGCTCTGTGATGGAAGAAGAGAGACGGGGAAGGAGGGGGCAAGCAAGAAGGCAAGCAGAGAAAATCTCTCTTCAAAGAAAAATAAATATATTGGAAAAAATGAATCGTGCTGGCATTTAGTTAATATTTCATCCACAGAAGAAAATCAAGTTAAACCCAGTTTTTAGGTACATAAAGGTCTGTATGGACTGCTTCTCCTCTGTGGTATCCGCCTTTCATACCTTGAGTGGCCAAGTTATTAGAAGAGTTATGGCTGGTGAGGTGTCAAAAGTAGCAGCGCGCACCCTCTTTATCCATCACGTCTTCAGCATCATTTCGCTGGTCATTGCCTGTGTACTGGTGGTGATCCGAGTCATGACTGCGAGATCTGAGCACGGAGATAAGTGATTGTCTCGCAGCAGGCAGACACCGCCGTGACAGGCAGTGAAGAAAGGAGCCTCCGCGCTGCACTTCAGTCAACCCTCTCCCTGCTTCTGCCTCGTTCCATCCATCCATCCATCCACTCATCTGTCTATCCACCCATCGTTCTCCAAGGTAGGTCAAAAGAAAGATCCTGCCTGGCAGCTCATTCCTCACTCTGATGAAGCCGCTTGTTAGAGACTCATCAGCTCCTCTCTGACTTCCTCAAACGCACGCACACACGCACACAAAGCGCTAGCACCATCTTTCACCCTAATACTTTTCTTTGAATGTCTCCATTTTGCGTTTCTCACTGCGTGCCATCTCTTCTTATGTCTGCAGTTTCTCATTAAAGACATCTGTTGCAGTGGAGTATGTCAGTATTGCATTTGACCAGGGTGAAAAGAATCACGCCAAATCACGCAATGCTTGGGCTCTCATTAGTCCAGGTCACTGATCAGAAGTCTCTGTGGTTTTAGTGGCATCTGGGCCAATGAAAACATGTCCTCACGATTAAAAAGGAACATGCAGAGGAACAAAAATACAAGGCTTTGTGTGCACTGTGAGTGTACAAACCCAAAGATCAGCCCAGAATGACTCTTACATGTTACGGTAATTACTATAATCAATCTGACAGAAAAGAGCCCTTCAGCAAAACGTAAGCAAACACCGTTAAACACCAAGTGACAGAACTGCGTTGGCCGTCTTCTGCTCGACACTGTTGCAAAGAAGTGTTGCTCTGATTAATTTCATCACGGGCTAATATGTACATTAATTTTCGCATTATTGCTCTGCTCTGTCAACACCTATGCTCCCTAAATGGAGGAAAATGCAATAACAATATTTGCCAGCTGCTTCCTGCACACAAATCAAATTAGAGTGCAGCTCTCAAGGCTCAGCAACAGATGGTTGATCACAACAAGAGGGGAGTAAATCCCAAACAGTTACTGTACTGTGACACTCCTCCTGCTTATCTCCGCGGACACACCGGGAGGGCTCTATTATTCACTCGTTTTCTCAACTGATGGCATTTTGTGACAATAAAACCCGGTGCTCATTTTGAAAAGGACAATGTCATTCAACTGCATACAGCAGCCTCCTGTTTAGATATGTTTAGAGATGTTTCCTATCGTTCTCTGACAGAGCTTCTGCGGCTGAGACAGCTGTGAATGCCTTTCAAAAGTGAAATGTCTTTAGAACCGTCTGCTTTCTTTGGAGTTGAATTAATCACCTTGAAATTTAGCAGCTGGCCTCCTGAGAATAATGCAGCTTCGTTCTGACATTACACACAAATCATGGCACGCCCTGGTTGGCCTAAACACCTCAGCTGGAGGGTCCTGATAAAAGTGTGGGACACGCTGAGACACACGCAGTGGTGTGCTCGTCTTCTGCAGAAGATGTGTGGGAGGAAGGATGAAGTTGGTAAGTTTTATATTCTCTTCAAGGACAATACAGTTAAATAGTTTTGGTCCTTTTTATCTAATAGTTTCAGAGTTTTATGATAAATAAATAGTTTTAAAAAGACTGTCCAGTGACCTGTTTTGTAGAGATGACATTTGATCATTGCCACTATAGTACCAGACAAAACAAACAAGAGGATCTAGCTGAGAAATATAGAATTCACTTTCTACTGATGAAGGCTGCAGTGCATAGTCGAAACATGTAAAGAAGGTAAAAACATCTCCTTTCTATTTTTGTCTTTAATAAGAACTAAAGGTAAATAGAATTCACTTTGGTATCATTATGGCGCATGTTTAGGGCGCATATATTGTATCCATATTTCCCACATATACCTAGTAGGCATGACGGTGCATATTTTGGAGGCTTCACGTCTTAATGGACAAAGAGGACCTGACCCTGCAGAGACCTACGGGAGGTGTGAAGTTGGTCTGGCAGGAGATGGGAAGTTGGAGAGAATGTCCCAGCAGGAGCCCCGGAGGCTAGAAGGATAAGAGACAATGGGGACGCCAAGGAGTCTTGGGGGCTGTATGTATGCTAAAGGACTGTAGGTTGGGGGTGTGTGACTTGGGGAGAGTATAAGAACTGTGAAGGACGATTGTTCTGTCTCTTTTTTCGAGATTCTGTGATTGATAGAGGATGTATCCCTTCAATAAACCTATCCTGAGAAATAAACTCAGTCTCGTCTGTGAAAGGCATCCTCTACATCATGGTAATTTATTGGGCTGGACCTCATACTGTCATGAATATTTCATGTAACAAATAACTGAATTCCCCCTCCACCACCTTATCATGGTGGAGAGGTTTGGGTGTCCTACTGATCCCAGGAGCTATATTATCAGGGGCAACTTGCCCCTGGTAGGGTGTCTCAAGACAAAGTGGTCCTGGGTGAAGGGGCAGACTAAGAGCGATTCAGTAGCTCCCTATGATAAAGTTACACCAAGGACCCAGTGTACCCAAATGAGCCACATAGGTCCACCCTCTAGGGGGCTCACCACCTGCAGGAGGATCGTGGGAATCATGGTTCTATGTGAACCGGGTTCAATCTGAGCAACTCTGTCTGGACTGCTGCTCCTGCTACCCGGATCCCCGGATAAGGGGTGGAAGATGGATGGATGGAATGACTGAACTCAAAGACTCATGACGAAAGGTTACAATAAGAGAATGGAGTATACTCTTTTAATGCAACACTACTGTATGTAAGATCTTTTTCAGCTGAAAATAACATTTCAAAAAAATCATTTTGATGGCACATCAATCTTTGGGAAAACGTCACCTCCACCATAGACAGTATCTGTACCACCTGCAACAGCAGAATGTAACTTTGCTGTTGGGGGAGGAAAACCAAAATGACCACAACTGGCACATTTACAGCCAGCATCGCAACAGGCAATTGTAGGGTGCAGTGTTAAGGTGTCTTCACACCAAACGCAAACGGGCAGTGCAAATCCATACAAAGTCAATGGAAAGAGGCGAGCACACGCGAAATTGCACATTCACGTGATTCTGCCATCACTGGAGTAAAAGTATCCACATTGGAGAGTAAACTAGTTTGGAAATGAGACTGCCACTCGCCTGGAGACAGAAGGACCGGGAGCTCTTCAGCTGAATCGGGATGTTGGAGTTATTTACCCACGGATTCCTGCCAAGGATGTGCTAACAAGATTAGCAAGCTAGCAACAGAAACACTCATCATCTTGTAAAGTTTTGGAGACAGGGACAACTTTTTCAGGTGAGCCCCGTCGGATAATGTAAACCTAAGTATGATGTTATTTTGGGGATTTCCACAGTAGGTTGAACACTGCTGCAGAAGTTATAAAGGCAACTTCACCTGTTTGCATCTCACTTAGACGGTGAATTTATGTCTATTCATGCGTTTACATTGAGTTTTAATGTAATCGTGTTGTGCGAAAAATTCGCCCGTTTGCGTTTGGTGTGAAGGCACCTTTAACCAGCTATCCAGCTTAAAATTTTGAGAATGGAATCATGGTAGAGCCAACAAAGAAGTCACAAAGGATCTTGGCAGAAGAAGTAAAGAAAGGAACGTAATAAAGTGACCCACCAAGAGCTTGACCGACTTAGGTTGCATTCAGACCAGGATAGTTCAGGGTCTCGGTTTGACTGGGTGGGGAATGCCGAGAATTTTCATACCTTTGTTTGATTTGCATTCACACTGCAGTGGACCAAACTTCCTGGATAACGTGACACAGTTACAACAACTGCTCGTTTGGGGCACTTTAGTCGAAACCACCACTGACCAGGAAGAAAAATCTTGGCGAAGAAGAAAAATCAGGCTCCTTGATTGACCAGGACCGAAAACGGAAATCTTTTCCCTTCAGCTGGGTTGTTTGTCTGCCACAAACAAGACATTTTTTAATTTTTCTCCTCGGCTTCCTCCGGTTAAAGGATTATCATATCCAGTCTGTGTTGTGTTGTTGCTTAGTTTTGTTTTGTCATGTTTTGTTTTGCAATTACTTTTATTTTTTTGACTTCTTAGATGGAACATGGGTGGGCAACATAAGCTGAAGCTTCAGCCATCACCCTTTTTGGACAATTTATGTTAAACTGTGTAATCCGAGGAGTTATTGTTTAATTTGATCTTGTTGAATTTTTTGTCCCTTGTATATTGTTCTGCTCCTTTCTTTTTAATCTTTTAATCTAATTTATCCAAAATAAAAATTCATTCATTCATTCATTCATTCATTCAAAAAAGAATTTCTCAGATTCGCGCGGTTGTCTTTATTGTTATTTTCTACCCAAAATGTACTATGGTAAACGCCACTTTCTCTTCTCAGACTACATGTTGCTATGGGTACACAAATGCCGAGGGTACTTCCACCTTTTGGTCTGCTGGATAGTCTGTTTGGATTCACACTGCAAGTGGAGCGCACCAGACTTCGTTTGCAAGTGAACTGAGACCCCCGTTTTCAGGGGGACCAGACTTTGCTTATTTGGTGCACACCAGTTTCAACGTACGTTCAGACTGCACCAAACAAACCAAACTATCCACAGAAGACACTGTTTGGTCCTTTGGTCCAGCCCAAACAGTGGCCATCTGAATGTGCCCTTACATGCAGAGTTAAAACAAATAAAGGGATACAAGACTGATAGTCATCTGGTCTTGTTGCTGTTGGACTAGTCATTTTTTGTTTACTCTCTCTGTTTTATGTTTCTAAACAAGGCAAGGCTTCTGAATTCGCCAGTTCCTTATCTGTCAGTCTGTCAACATGGATATAACTCCTGTAAAACCAGTTTCTATCACAAGAAGTGAAACTAAACTCCTGCAACGGGAACTTAGGTAAAGACCGTTCCTGTAGATGAATCTCTCAACTGTCATGTCTTTATTGTGGGAGTAGGACTTCTTGGTCTTGCACCGTTTCCTTCATGATGTAATTGTTTCATTGTTTCAGTTTCCACCGTGACACAGCATGTTAAAACAAAGAAGTTGAACTGTTTTAAATGGTTATGCACAAAATGAGTCTAGGATGGGGTGCATCAGAGCAATTTGCCAACATTATTTTTCAGTGATTGTGGAGAGGAGCGGTCGACTATCTGGAATTTTGAAGCTGCACAGGCAGCGGGAAGAGCACCAGCTGCTGTCTGGTGGTGTGGATGGCTGCTATGTAGCAACAGCGCTCATCTAGTCCTGCTATAATGTGTGCGAGCCACTGTTACTCCGCTATCACTATACAGAACAAACGCAAATACACTCACTGTTCACACTGTTTGCTTGTGTAACATGAATATGCTATATTGTCAATCTGTTCCTATCCGCAGTCATGGTAGCATTAGATTCTCAATACTTTCTTTTTCTGGTGGCTTTTTGACAGTTCTTGTTAGCTTCAGTTTTGAGTTATATCCAGACTTCACCGAGTAAATCCTAAGACCCACCCAGTTATTCAGGGTTGGACTGAAGTACCTACCCTAAAGCAGGGACTTATTTTGGCCAAAACAAGTTCTCAAAGAGTACTTCTTATGGGGTGGTTTCTTCTGTGGAGTGGATGGAGTT
This sequence comes from Pholidichthys leucotaenia, assembly GCA_020510985.1. Lineage (NCBI taxonomy): Eukaryota > Metazoa > Chordata > Actinopteri > Cichliformes > Pholidichthyidae > Pholidichthys > Pholidichthys leucotaenia. The sequence goes on along the minus strand of CM035837.1, from coordinate 181,826,616 downwards.
CTTGTAAAATTAGGTCCTAGTTCAGGTTATGGAAACAGGGCTATGGTGATGAGCACTTAAACAGTTGTAATAGACAATTATGCTTCACAATCGTAGGGTGACCCCAAAGTCCATAGTGCTGCTTTAAGGCATACATGTAAAACTCAAGGAGTACAGGCACTGCCAGCCTGTGGTATAAGCCATATAGGCAGTCACCTAGGGCACCACCTGCTGAAGGGGATGCTGCTGCAGTATATAGCACACACCACAAAGATTGATCCATCATAATATCTCAGTACTTTGTTGTGGTGATACTGTATCGATTCAGAGACACTAGTATTGTGATGCTTTATTAAGAATAATTAATAAATGCTGCAAACACAAACTTACCTATTTAGGTACCAGAGTAATAAAAAAAAAAGAACAGATTTTTCAATCCACTAGATGATGCTAAATGGTCACTGTCTGCTCAGGTCAGCACAGCAAAAGAGATGCTCCTGAGATCTAGCGAGGAGTTGAACAAGATAAAGATTGCAATGGAAATACTAAAGTTCACCCTCCTCTGTATTTCAGAGATACATTTATTAGTCAATGTGTATATGCAGTAGATGTTGTTAATTCATTTTGAGCTAGGCCGTTGCAAAACTGACCAAACATTAAGCTGATTCAGAAACAGTGGCTTTTCTGAAAGGATGGCAGTAGAATGTGTCTTTTCTCTTTTCCCTTTACTCACAAGGTAAGCTGTTTGTGTTTGAACTATTTGCAAGTGTTCCTCATGATTGATCACAACTGAAATATTCTAATTTTACTTGCTGGTGATGTTGTTGGAAGCCATAATTTTACATTTTTATTGACTGCTTTGAAACATTTTTATTGGAAATGATTCAGCGAAACTGCTGAGAGGGAGAGAATAATAAGAATTAATCATCCTGATGTTTAATTTGATTTTTTTTTAATATTTCATCAGCATTTTTTTTTTCATCCAGGCTTTATTTGTTCTGCATTCAATGTCTTGGGGCACCAGTCATGACATCATTGTCTACACTGTGGCCAATTAAAGTCTGTTTTAGTAAACTTTGACCCATCTGATCCTCGACCAGGACTCAGTTTTTAGTTTTGGCATCCTGTTTGACACCCATTCTATAAGTGACTTGAGCATTAGCTTCAGTTTGCACACCCAAACCCTGCATCCATCTTTCTGTGTTGTTACTCCACCTTACTCCTAACCGTAACCCTACTGCTGCACTACCGAGTCAGTCTAAATGGTAGAAACATACATACCAGAGATACTTTTCTTTTGTGGATGATCATGAACAAATAAATGCAGCATTTTAGTCAATCAAATCATGGTAAAGGTGTCAGTATTGCAGGTCAGTGTACTTGGTCTGAACTGAACTGTAGGGTACCTGTAAAGTTTTACCTCAGACTGGTGGTTGATAACATTAAAACAGACTTGAATGTAGGGCTGGGCGATACACTGAATATATTTGTTATATCAATACATTCTACATTGCGCGATACATAAAATGTCTTTATCACGGATCTCGAGCATTGTCGCGACAGTGTAAGCTGTCAGCTTCTCTTCCTCTCCTCTGTCACACAGCTGCATTCAGGTGCCCCCCTCCCCCTCCCACCTCACTGCGCCGCGTTTCATTTCAGGGTCGATGCCAGGTCTGTTTTTTTCTGCAATTTTTGTCTTTAGAAACTGCTTCTTTTGAGCCTGTTTTTGTGGAGCAGAGATGCTTGTTTTTATGCACTGGCAACACTGGCAGAGCACGGGGAAAGGGGGAAAAAAGTAAATGACACACACACATACCAGCTGCAGTTTTAGCAGACTTCAGAAGGTAAAAACTGAACAAAATACAGTTTTGTGCAAATTATGTTGCACTACCAATAATTTGTTTCACCACTTGAAATGTCATCCACTAATATGAAGAATGCATTAACATCCCAGGTAGCCCCTACAAAAAAAAAATAATAAAGGAACCAGCCCTAAGAAAATAACTATATGGCTTCTTTATTTGGAAAATTTATCCCATACAACAAAAGTGCAAAATGGAAAGAGATCACAACTGTAGTAAATGGCACTCACTTATATAGCGCTTTTATTCTCATCTCTTGATGACCAAAGCGCTTTACAGATCCTGCTATTCACCCATTCACACACTGATGATGGCATGCTGCCTAACATGGCACTTCCAGACCTACCAGGAGCAATTGGGGTGAAGTGTCTTGCCCAGGGACACAACGGCAGGATATCTGGGGAGAGCGGGATTCGAACCGCCAACCATGTGGTTATTGGACGACCTGCTCTACCTCCTGAGCCACTGCCGTCCCAAAAGTCACAAATAATACTGCCGAAGACATGGCCCTTATTGTTAAAACACGACCAAACAGAAAAAGCGGACTTTAATTTATATGGTTTTAAAATACAGTATCTTCTCTAGAATTCTTGCTGAATGCACTTTTTATTGTGTTGCGTCCTTTTTTTGTTTTGTTTTTAATGGTTTTATTGCAGGCCATAATAGGAAGGCCTACCATTATTTATTCTGATTTGTAGCAAATTTATGAGTGGGGTTCTCTGACTGGTTCAATAAAGTTTGTTAAATTTAACTTGAATTACCCCCCCCCCCCCATATGCAATTTAAAAAAAATGCAATGTGTCTGTTTCTGTTATCATGCCAGTGTCATTTTATGCAAAGGTTTTACATTTATACAGTGGTTTGGAGAAGATCTGAAGATGTCATGATATATATCTTGTATCGCAATAAAACCCTAAATGTATCGCGGTATATGTTAAAAAGTTAAAGTAACAAAGTCAGAAAAAAAACACTGGCTAGATAAAAGGTGCAATCATGTAAGAATATACATATACATTATAGTTAAAAAGCTATATAACAGCAATACTAAGAGATAGGAATGTCCTGAGATTTTTAATTTATTGCACATGCGGTAGGTGGTGTAGAGGTAGTTTTGCTATTGCACACAGTATCATGGAATGGATGCAAAGTTACAGTATGTGTATGTGTGGGGAAGGACAGGAGGACTGTATTGGATGTGTATGCTTGTAAGGGGCGGGTGGACAGTTGTGTGTATGTGAGGGAGGGTCAGTGAAGGGGTAATTGTCCAGCATATGAATGGATTATGGATGTTTACTGTCTTTAATGTCCTGTGCCACTAGCCGGACAGCGGCTGGGAAAAAAGCTGTTGTAGAAGCGGGTCTTGTGAGTGCTGATGCTCTCAGGTCTGCGGTGCCTGAGGTTGTGACCTGAGTCCACCCACTGAAACAGAGCGTGGGCTGGGTGGTGTTTGTCCCTGAGGATGCTCTGTGCCCTTCTTCTACAGCGCTGTGTGTACATGATATCCATGGAAGGGAGGATGGAGCCGATGAGCCTCTCTGCAGATTTGATGACCCGCTGTAGCTTTTTCCTCTCTGCCAGGGTGGTATTGCCATACCATACTGTGATACCGCTGGTGAGGATGCTTTCAACGAGTCCTCTGTAGGCCTGGGTGAGGGGCTGACATTTAAGTCCAGCCTTCTTCAGCTGCCTGATGAAGTACAGCCTCCGCTGAGCTCTTTTCACTGTAGTTGCAGTGTTTTTAGCCCAGCTGAGGCTCTCTGTGAGTTGAAGACCAAGGAACTTGTGGCTGTCGGTCCGCTCCATCTCAGTCCCCTTGATGGTGAGCGACTGCAAAGATGGGCCTCTTCTCCTGAAATCCACAATGAGTTCTTTTGTTTTGCTTATGTTGAGGACAAGGTCGTTGTCCTCTCCATAGACGGTGACCTTTTGAACTAGGTCCCTATATGATGACTCGTTCCCTTTCCTGATGAGGCCAAGGATGGTTGTGTCATTGGTGTACTTGATGATAATATTATTGTCATGGGTAGAGGTGCAGTTGTGTGTGTAGAGAGAGAAGAGTTTGGGGCTGAGGCAGCAGCCTTGCAGGGTTCCTGTGCTCACTGTAAGCTCAGCAGAAACCCTCTTTCTCATCCTCACCACCTGTGGTCTGTCTGTGAGGAAGTCCAGAATCCAATTCCGGGTGGGTGTTGGTACTCCCAGGCCTGCCAGCTTAGCGGTCAGCTTCATTGGCCTGATAGTATTAAAGGCGGAGCTGTAATCCAGGAACAGTAGCCATGCATATGTGTTGTGAGTGTCCAAATGTTGGAGTGTGAAGTGAAGTGCCAGAGCCACCGCATCATCCACTGACCTGTTGGGGGGGTAGGCAAACTGATGAGGGTCCACTGTGTCTGGAACCATGGAGTTTATGTGCCTCAGAACCAGCTTTTCCAGACACTTCATGGCAGCCGGTGTAAGTGCCACAGGTCTAAGATCATTCATTGTGGAAATGTTTGTTTTTTTTAGGGACTGGTACTATTATAGAGGACTTAAAGATGCGTGGGACTGTTTCCTGTGAGAGGGAGATGTTGAAGATGTCTATGTACACCTCTGCCAACTGCTCTGCACATGCCTTCAGGACTCTTGGTGCCACATGGTGGCAAAAGCCATATCGCCCAGCCCTACTTAAATGCAAAATCCATGCTAATCCATAGATGATGAAATATTTGATGACGAAACTGTCATGACCCGAGCGCCGATATCGTCCGCGCTCCGGCTATGCGTCATCTCTGCCGGCCTTGACAGCTGTGGATTACATTCTGGCTCCACCGGGCTCTTATTGTGACAGCGCTCGGTGGGGTTTCCGGCTGTTAAGACCGATCAGCTGTTCGGTATCACAGCTCGTTAGATGCCGGCTTTATTAGCGGGCGCTGACAGCTGATTGATGCTGGAGTATCGTCAATCATTCCTGGTCCTCGTCATGTCAGGTTCGTGCTTATCCTTGTTCATAGTTAAGGTCGTAGTAGCTGGGGTTAGCCCTACGATCCCTTGTATTCTATAGTGTGTGTGTTTTGCCCTCAGCGGCTCACAGCCTTGTCTCGTCTTGTCTTGTGAATAAAACATCTATGCAAAGCTCAATGGCGACTTTTGGCGTCTTATGGTGGCCTGCGAGGGTCACCGCATGACAGTATACTCCAGCCTAAGCCGTCTAAACGGAGACGCCACACGGAGACGCCTTTTCACCGTGAGTTTTTGCCGTAGGGTGGAGTTTTCACCGTAAGTTGGACTTGGAGGGAGAGAGATGCCCGCCCGCGAGTGTGGTTTTTGCCCGGAGTGGCTAGAGGAGATTGACGGCTATCTAGCGGAAGCCGCCCGTCTCATGCCCTCCGAGGTGGCCGACTACCACTTATGCCTCGCCCAGCGGGCCCTGCGCAGTTACCACCTTACCTCTACTCTGGAAGGGAGCGAGAGGTTATCATGGATTGTGGTACAGCGCGAAGTGATGGCAAGAGCGCTCCAGGAAACCCCTCCACCTCCCGCGAGGACAGCGTCCCTGGCGAGAGTGGGGATTCTTAGGCTGGAGGGAAAACCCGGCAGGAGACCTGCGGATCGGAATCCAGCTCCTGTCGCCCGTCCAGTCCCAGCGCCATGTGTTCCTGGGTCCCGCACCGCACCGTTGGCCAGTTGGCCTCATCGCCATGCTCCTACCAAGTCCCAACGAGAATCCCGTCCGGATCCAGCTCCGGGTCGTCGGAGGAACCCAGCCTCCCAGTTGGCCGCATCCCTTACGTCACGACAGGAGGGAACCCCTGCAGTCGCCACCCCCGGGTCATCTGTTCCAGCTGCGCTGTCAGCTCCTCGTGCCCATGTCACCCCGGCTGTCATGTCCTCCTCTGCGACGTCATCCCCAGCGGCTGGGAGTGCTGTGAGTCGTGCTTCGGCGAGGCCCGTCAGCAATCCTTCCCGAGCGGCTCCTCCTCGTCACCCCGAGGGGCCAGCCGTTACCTCCCGGAGGGATAGAAGGAGGTCTCCACCCGCTGCAGCAGGCACCATCTTCTCCCCAGGAGGAAGGCAAGTGCAAGTTCATTCATTCCACCACAATTATGATCTGCCTTGTCTGACTTCTGGGGGCGGAGTTCGGGGTTCGCAGCCCCCCGAGCTCCCGCCACCTGCTGTAACTGTGATAACCAAACCTACTGCCTCTGTGTCTCCCTCTGCTGAGTGGTCCGCAATGCCAGGTCTACGTCACGGGGTGAGGAGGGGGCCTGCGCTGCTGGAAAGCCTGGATCCAGCCCTGCAGCCACGTCGTGGACAGAGGAGAAGAGCGGACTGCGGCCCGGAACTTGTGCTGACAATGAAGCGTCCCCGGGTTTCCTCGCTGGAGCAGTCCGAACCAGTGGGTCGAGGCTCCCCTGCCTCCACGCCATATGGGTCATCGGCGTGAGCATCAGTGTGAGAGGAGCCTCAGGCTGCGGGATCCATCTTGCCAGCTGCGGAGCCCGACGCAGCTGAGTTGGAGCCTACGCACGAACTTCTTCGCCCTGAGCCTGGATCGACGGAGTCCTGGACGGCAGCAGAACCTGAGTGCAGGAAAGTGCTCCCTCTTGTGTCTCTGTCCCCTGTGTTGGAGCATGTTTGCCTGCCTCTTGGGGAGGCGAGTGAGGGGCAGCCGCCTGCTGCGCCCAAACTCGTCTCGCTGGGTTTTGTTGCTGCCAGTGACACTGATCCCATTTTTTCTGTGTGTTCTGAGCCTCCTTGCAGTGTCACCGGCGCGGAGCCAGTCGGGGCCGGTGAGTTGGAGGTTCCAGGTTTGGGGGTGGAGGTCGTCAGCGGAGCTGCACCGACCCAGTCGGGGGCCGTTGTGGAGGCTGCTGTGGCCCAATTGGGGTCCAACGTGGGTGCGCCCGAGACCCAATCGGGGTCCATCGCGGGAGCTGCTTTGGCCTAATCGGGGTCCGACGTGGGTGCACCCGAGGCCCAATTGGGGTCCATCGCAGGTACTGTTCTGGCCCAATCGGGGGTCCGACGTGGTGCAGCCGGGACCCAATCGGGGTCCAGCGGAGGTGCAGCGCTGGTGAGGTCCACGGACGGTGGAGGAGCTGCAGACCCTTCGCTGCCTGACCCAGTTCAGGCTCATCCTTGCTTTCTGTCCCCTCTACAGAGTCATTGCCCCTGCGCATCATCGTCGGGGGCCGTGGGGGTCCCTTTTTCGCTCGCCCCGGCTCTCCCGAGTTTTGTCCTCGCCAAGGAGGCCGCCGTGAGCTGTTTTCCCCCGGTACTGGTGGCTGAGGGACGCGGGTTGGCCGCCTGAGGAACTGTTTCACCGGTTCGGCGCCTCGGGTCAGCCACCCGACTTGTGCGTTTCACTGGGCGATCTGGTTCGGCCACCGGAGGAGGGGACTTTCCGGGCCTGGGACTGTGGTAAGCCGCCTGGTCATGTTCCGCCCCCTATGGCCACCCGTCGGCCGTTGGATGCGGGGAGACCGCCTGAACTGTTCCTGTGGCGTTTGGTCTCCGCCGGTCAGCATGAACTGTTGGGGGTAGAGGTCATTCCTGGTGGTGGTTTAGCCCTGAAATTGTTCTGTTTTTTTTGTTTGTTTTTTTTCCCCCTGTCCTGTATTGTATCTGTTTTTTTGACTTGAGAGCGTGGTATTTTTGTTTTTGTGCCTGGGCAATTGTGTTAATGTATTTTGGAGGGTAGTCTAGCCCTGAAATTGTTCTTTTTTTTTCTGACCTGTGTTGTATTTGCTTCTTGACCTGAGAATTTGGTATCTTTGTTTTCGTGCCAGTATAATTGTGTTTCTTGTATTTTGGGAGTATAGTCTGGCCCTGTAATTGTTCTGTTGTTTTTTTTTTCTGTCCTGTGCTGTATTTTTCTTTGACCTGAGAGTGTGGTATATTTTTTTTTGTTTTTGTTTTTGTTTTCGTGCCTGGGTAATGGCATTTCATGTATTTTGGAGTATAGTCTGGTCCTGTAACTGTTTCATGTATTTTGAGTCATTTTTTTCCCCCCTGTCGGTGCCCTGGTTCTCTATCTGTGGTTTGATCCTCTCCTGCCCAATCCGCCCACCCTGGAGGGGGGTGGAGGTGGGGGGGGGGGGGGGCGGTGGGATTGGATGTCTATGGGCGGTCAGGAGCCCGCCCTCAGAGGGAGTGTACTGTCATGACCCGAGTGCCGATATCGTCCGCGCTCCGGCTATGCATCATCTCTGCCGGCCTTGACAGCTGTGGATTACATTCTGGCTCCACCGGGCTCTTATTGTGACAGCAGCTCGCTCGTGGGGTTTTCGGCTGTTAAGACCGATCAGGCTGTACGGCATCACAGCTCGTTGAGCTGCCGGCTTTATTAGCGGGCGCTGACAGCTGAGTGATGCGGAGTATTCGTCAATCATTCCTGGTCCTTGTCATGTCAGTTCGTGCTTATCCTTGTTCATAGTTAAGGTCATAGTAGCTGGGGTTAGCCCTACGATCCCTTGTATTCTATAGTGTGTGTGTTTTGCCCTCAGCGGCTCACAGCCTTGTCTCGTCCTGTCTTGTGAATAAAACATCTATGCAAAGCTCACTGGCGACTTTTGGCATCTTATGGTGGCCCGCGAGGGTCACCGCATGACAGAAACTAAGCAAAGCATGATGTTGAAGATATACAGTACACAGACGACAGCCTCCCATGAACAAAACAGGAAGTCACTCAGTCCCACAGATGCTAATAATTTTAGTGTTAAATTACTTCATAACACTAAAGAGACATGATCATAGCTAGATAAAAGCTCAAATAATTTGCTAGATGCAGCACTTTAAGTATACAGATGCAAGTTGTTTCCTGTGTTTTCCAAAATTTGTTTCATTGAATAAGAAAATTAACACATCAGAAGAGAACACAGTTTGTCGTTATTTGTTTTTAGGATGCAATTTGAATCTTAAGACTTAATGTTTAATAAGCAAATCAATCGTGAAACTAATCCTCAGGTGCTGCTCTGTGAGAGTGGCAGATGAAAAGGATGAAGAGAGGCAGTAGGGTAAAAAAAGACAGATGGTACATGTTGCCAGACAGCGAGCTTGCCATACTGTTGCGTCTCCTCGTATAACTCATCAGAAGGCACATCCGTTTTCATCAAGACTGGGTCTCTCGCTGACCTTCACACAACTTTAACTGAAACTTTTCTTAGGCGACACAGTTTAAAAAATAACACCCGTTGCCACTAGATTTATTTGGTTCTCTCCCTCCTGTAGTACAAACAGGACCGTGAATATGGGTCAAGCCCCGCTGGAATACTAAAGACTTTCAATCACAAAGGCTATTGATGCGCAATCTGGCAAAGAGGGGCGTGCTGTAAAAGTCTTTAATCAAAATCACTACCTCAGATCAAAACCAGGAAACCATTAAATTTTTCTCACTGCTGCAATTAAATGGAAGGAGGGGAAAGAGTTACTTTTTTTTTTTTTTCTTTTCTGGCTCACACCATTTGAGAGGAAAGATTTTAACAGAAAAGTTTTGTGAAACAGCAGAGAAGTCTTGGACTGACACAATTTTATAAATAATTATAAGACCACAAGTTCAACAACACACATGATGCTATGAAAAAAATAATATGACGAAAAGATTACATATCATGAAGAAAGAACCAAACTAGAAAAGCACTCAGAGAGTGCATACCTTCACCAAGGCTCTTTCCTGCCCTCCCTTTGTCCATCCACCTGTCCGTACCTCCCTGCCTCCATCCCACCATACATTGCAAGGATAGGCCCTTGGGTGGGAGGTATGCGCTCACAGATCAGCTCTAAAATCTAATGAGTTTATCTGAAACCCAAGGACCTCCTCTGGTGAAAATTTCATCAAAATCCATCCATTAGTTTTTGCGTAATCCTGCTAAACCACAGGTAGAAGATCAAGCCTTGGTGGAGGCATGCACCCATGGATCATCTCAAAAATGCAAAGGCTTTGTGTGTAGGCGAAGAGCCACCTCTGGTGAAATTTTCATCAAAATTTATCCATTAGTTTTTGAGTAATCTTGCTAACATATTGTGAGATGACAGAGCCTTGGCAGAGGTATGCGCTCTCAGATCATCACCAAAATCTAATGGGTTATTCTCAGGCCAAGGTTCACCTTTGGTGAAAAATTTCATCCAAATCCGTCCAGTAGCTTTTGCGTAATCCTGCTAAAAGACAGACAGACAGACAGACAAACAAATGCCAGCAAAAACATAAGCTCCTTGGTGGAGGTAATAAAAATGTGATCATGTGCAGTTTGACTGGTAAAGCTTCAGAGCACAAATCAGGAATTCCTTGACATTATAAAACATCTGCTATTATGTTGGAAAGAATATGAGCGACTTAATTAAAAAAGCCCGGACTCATGCCACGAGGCGATTGGCTCTGAGCTCCAGGCTACTGACCGTTGTTAATGAGCTGAGCTCGCAGCACAGAGGACCCGTCACGCTGCTAAAGCTACACCCTGGCGAAAAACCTCCACATTAGAAATATGTTCTTCAGACACGTGTGGTTTGCATGCAGGCAAGCTCCGCCGCAGCCGCCCCCACAGCATAGCACTATTTCACTCAGTGTTAATGAATCAATCATTTCTCCCAGATAAATCACAGGTGGGGGACCGCCTCCAACGCCGACTGTCACCATGATGAATTCCTTCATTTCATGTAATAAGCTAGCTGGGAAGTGATTTATCCCTGTTGCGCGGGCGGCTATAGACAGCAGTGGACAGAGGCGAGAGATACAAAATGAAGTGTAATGTGTCATTGAAATATTCCTCATGCAGTCGGTAAATGGAGGAGCAGACTGAGGAAAACACTTGACTCTAAAATTCAGTCGATGCCCCCAGATTTCCTCGGGACGCTGCGTTGGGAAGTGTGATTGTAAGGTTCCCCTTGGCCGTGCTAAAGGTTCCCCGAGCTGCATCGGGCCAAGGCTTCATACGGCTCTCAGACAATTGGCTTGCATTATACGCTGAGCATTTCAAGGCTCTTCTTCTCCCCAGTCCTTATATTTCAGAATGAGACATAAGATAAGTGGGAGTACGAACTACATTCTAATGCTATGATTTCCTTGCCCTGCCATTTGTTCGGGGCCAAGATTAAGAGCTGATGTGTTTTTTTTTTTAAAATGTCAGACCTCCTCCTGGCTAAACAGCAGACTCTCTGCTAATCAATTTAAACCACTGCTGAGCTCACAGTATCACGCATAACAATCCCAGCCCAGGTTCTATAAAAGGAGTGAGGTGAGTTTTATTGTTTCTATCTCATACCACTTAAGTGATTAAATTAAAACAAAAGTCTATATGCTAGACCTGACCCATGAAACTTGAAGGTCCCCAGACTGCGGTTTTTACAGGTATTAATTTCAAGTTTTGACATTTTCAGCTGCTTTAAAACATCTCAGCTGTTTTACAGCTCTTTAAAAAAGCTGACTTTAAGTTTGAGCTGAAATACTGTAGTCTGTTTTTAGTCAGTAATGAAGCAGTTAGGTCGCATTTGGTTTGCAAATGAAGGCGGGGGCTTTTGGTTCTTCTTTCGGCTGCTCCCTTTAGGGGTTGCCACAGTGAATCATGTGCCTCCTCTCACCCTGTCCTCACCCTTGCTCTGTGGGGCCTGTTCTCCACAAGGACAGAGAAACTTGTTCTTTTTCTTCAGGTGGCAAGAACAGAACAGATTTCTTTGTTGGCCAGGACATTTCATAGTTCACAAAAAATCATGTGCAGAACTCCTGGGAAATTCACAATTCTGACCAGTCACACAATGCCTGTCGGACAACACTCAAGAAAAAAGTTCTGCCCAGATGATGTGTAAAGATCAAGCTGCAAGAACTTCCAAACCAGGGCTGTGAGAAAAAATTAAGGTCATTTTTTTTTCACGCAGCCCTGGAGAGAGAACAAATTTCACTGTTCTTGCAGAGTATGTAGGCCTTAACACAACCCTCTCCATGTCCTCCTTCACTACATCCACAAATCTTCTCTGTGGGTCTTCCTCTTTTTCCTCCTGCCTGGCAGCTCCATCTTCAACATCCTTTGTCCAATATATCCACTATCCCTCCTCTGCATATGTCCAAACCATCTCCAGCCTTGTCTCTCTTACTTTGTCTTCAAACCTGAGCTGTCCCTCTGATATATTCATTTCTAATCCTGTCCATCACTCCCATGTGAGAATCTTAGCATCTTCAGCTCTGGCACCTTCAGCACCACCTCCAGTCTTTTTGCCAATGCCATCATCTCCAAACCATACATCATAGCAGGTCTCACTACCATCTTGTAATCTTACCTTTTACTCTAACTACTATCCTTCTGTCACAAATCACCCCTGACACTTGTCTCCACCCGCTCCACCCTGCCTGCACTCTCTTCTTCACCTCTCTTGTGCATTTTTCATTGCTTTGGATGGTTGACCCCAGGTATTTAAACTCATCTACTTTCACTACCTCTACTCTTTCCATCTTCATCATTACACCTGCCTCCCTCTCATTCATATTCATATTCTGTCTTGCTTCTATTGACTTTCATTCCTCTTCTCTCCAGAGTATACCCCCACCTATCCAGGTTCTCTCCCACCTGCTCCCTATTCTCACTAGAGATTGCAATGTCATCTGCAAACATCATGGTGCACAGAGACTCCTGCCTGACCTCATCTGTGAGTTTGTCCATCGCCATGGCAAACAAGAAGGGGCTCAGAGCCGATCCCTGATGTAATCCTACCCCCACCTTGAATCTATCTGTTACTCCTACAGCACACCTCACCACTGTCTTACTGTCCTCATACATGTCCTGCACCACAATCACATACTTCTCTGCCACTCATGACTTCCTCAAACAGTACCACACTTCCTCTCTTGACACCCTATCATATGCTTTCTCTAGATTCACAAAGACACTGTGCAACTCCTTCCGACCTTCTCTATACTTCTCCGTCAGCACTCTTAAAGCAAACATTGCATCTGTAGTACTCTTTCTTGGCATGAAACCGTACTGCTGCTCACTTCTTTGGTTTATGATGCCATAAAAACCAGGAAGTGGAATTATGCTTGTTTCTTTAAGGACTTAACTAAACAAACGTAAAATACCATTTTGCACAAAACTGGGGCATTTACATTAGCAGGGCAAAAAGTATTAATTGGTCGATCTCTCCTGTGACGTTTGCAGGAATTAACATGAGACCTGAAAAATTAATGGACTAAAATGGAAGTGAACTTAAAGATTCTTGTTGAAATAATGGGTAATTCTGCATGAATAAAAAATGCCAACATCCTCAGTCATTAATCAAATTTTATTAAGGTGACCAAACCTCATTTGTGAATTGTTTAAATGGGAAAAAGATCACAGTGTTAGTCCCTGGGGTTCGTGTTCCAACGAATCCTTCACTTAAGTGAATTACTTATAATGATTCTATTAAAGTGAAAGGAGAAGAGAGACTTCTATTTGTTTTTCTGAACAGACTGAGGCTGAAAATGAGATGTTTTGCAGCAAATGCTCAGCATATGAGAATATTATTTAGTGAGTCCTTCGAGTCCAGTCTTAAATTTCTAATCTTCTCTGGTTCGGCTGTGACATGATGGTGTTTACTGGCAGACCACAGAGAAAGTAAATAAAAAATATCCCTGGCAAATCAACACAAATTCATTTTAACAAAAGTACATTTTGAAATAGCTTTCTTTGGTAAGTGTTACAGTGCTGCAACTTTCTCAATTCCTCTTCTTATAGTTCATAGATTAAGCTTCCTGAATTAGCCCCTGAAGAGCTATGCGGCCATCTTCCTTGTCATTACCATCACCTTTATGGTGCTATCTGATAATTAATTAAAAATAAATGAGATATTTCTTGGACTTAGGTCCTGCAGAAATCGAAAGGTGATGTAGAAAGCTTTGCTTTAATGACTTAGGCAGGGTGATAATTAAGGAGCTGTCACTGTTTGTTACCTCGTCTTCCTTGCATGTGTGCGATTGTGTGTGCGCCTCTATGAATGGATTCAAGTCCCCTAATCTCTTAATATGCGTCTGAGGTCTCGTTTAGGTTCAAAGGTCACTATTTAATTATACTGCGGCAAATACTTAATTTTCAATTATGATGGCGCCAGGGAGCTCACCTTGAAAGAGGACGACTCAGAGGCAGGCAGCCGGGGCCCCTTCTAACCTTTCAGAAATGGTTTCTACCTTTTTTTTCCCCTTCCCTCCAACACTGGAGATTGTCAGTGTGGTTGATGTATGGGTCTGTGGCATAATGAAGGTCTTGTGTTGCTGACCCCTCGTAGTTCAGGCTGTGAAGGCATCCGTCTATGACTGGGCTAATTAGTGAACACGCTCTCGCTCACAAACACGGAAACGTTCGTACCTGTTTTAAGAAAGACTGAGTGATGCTGAGGTGGGCCGAGCAGACAGAAATGGTGTCAATCAAAAAAAAGTTGTGTGACATTATGATATTCAATTACAAAATATGCTTGAGATTTGAATAACAGATGCACTCTTGCCAGTTTGTGAGGTTTTTTTCTCAAAAAAAAAATGCTATTTCCTTGTAATTTTGAAACTTTTTCTAATAATTTTGGCCCCTACTTGTGAAACTTTTAAATCTTTTCTTAAAACGTACTTTTATTCTCTGGCTTTTAACTCAGCATGACAATCGTGTGAGGTCTCTGTTTGTCTGTTACGGTTTTCAATTATATGCTGTGTGCTGTCAGTTTTACTGTGTTGCATTTTCATATTTATTTACTTTGTCATCATTTATCTCTGTGCTGCACTTTGGTAACCTTGTTGTTTAAATGTGATTTTGATTTGATTGATTTTGAGATCTTTATTTCAAGCAGGTAAAAGGAATATGCAAATCTCTGTATAAATTCATGAAAATCTCTGTCTGTTGTGTTTGTGTGTGTGTGTGGTCTGTCTGTCTGTTCCACGCATATCTCTCGAATCGTTTGTCAGACTGGCTCAGATTTTAAATGTGGTTTCCTGAGGTTATGAGGGTGTGCACTCGCCAAATATGGAGTCACTCAGTCAAAATAAGTATTTTTATCAAAAAAGGTTAGCTACTGCTGTGTCTCATGCCCAGGCTTCTAGAAGTGTCGGCAGGGTTTGGTTCGGAATGACTCCCCACAGCACTCCGTGTGCAAAACAAGGAAGCAAAACGCGACAAATTTAACTAGAAAAAGATAATACTTAAGAGTTAATACTTAAAAAATTATACCATAAAGTTGCTGTGATTTGCATAGGCGTAACGGATATTCGGCATGGAGAACATAGGGAATCGCTCAGTCAAAATATGTAATTTTTATCGGATTGAAGCTCCGTGTGCACAAACAAGGAAGTGAAACGCGACAAATTTGAATCAATAAAAACAAACAGCTTACAACAGAGCCGCAGCGCTCACATTGTTATTTTGCAAGTTATTTTCAATAAAGTGAAAAAAAGATAATGCATGGCGTGTGCTTTTTCCCCTGAGGCTGATTTATCATGGAAAACAGCTGAGCTCTGTGGTTCCAGCGAATCAGCTGATTGGATCCACCTTTTTTTTTTTTTTTTTTTTACCAAAAGTAAAAAATACCAACAACATGGGGGGGAAAACCGTACAACCTTTGCTCCACGACGTATCAACCATACACTGAATAAATTTTCAGCATGGGACACATATTTTTTCCATTTTACAAAATTTTTTATAACTGGGGTCTGAGGTGTGGAAAAAAATGCATTTTGGCTAACGTATTAGAGGGTCAAAAATGCAAATTGTTTATAGGTGGGAATAATAATAATAATAATAATTATAATATTAAGAATAAATAATAATAATATAATAATCTTCTTTGCATCAAATAAAAAAACCCCACAACGCTTACAATAGAGTGATGGCGCTCAGTCTTTGCCAGTCACGCCCTCAAGGTTCAGATCAATTTTTGGCCTCAGTATCGACCCAGCGCGACGATATTAGCCCTGCCTCAATCTTAGCATTTAAGTTTTAAAAAACCTTTTCTAACAAAATATAGCTAAAATATAAAATGATTGCACCACAATGGTCTCAATATTTGTATACAGTCTGTTATAGTACTGCCATGAGTTTAATTGATAAGACCCAGAAGAAATTCAATATTACACTGAATCATCACTGAACAGTGATGTAAACTAAATAATTATAATGGTGACTGAAAAACTCACATTCCCCAAGTGCAAGATACACTATAATGAATATAAGTGACCAAAAGATCAAGCCCACAAATAAGTGATCTGACAAACAAATAAACAAGGGATCTGAAAACAGTTGCTAATATCGGACGCCCCATTCATTTTCATGTTTAGGTAATCAGTAATAATATTCACACAATCAAATTAAATCTTAGTGCCGTTTACTCCCTTTTATATTTGCCAAAGTCTAACAATGTGATTGCCTACGATGGGCGGGGCGTGCACAACACGAGGGCTCAGCGTCTACTCAGATTTTGTGGATTAGCAGTGATATTCTGCTCATTTCGGGTCTGTTCGTTCAGAACAGCCTCCGCTTTCACATCCTACACCCGAAATGAGCTTTCGGACATTGGATTACAAATAATGATCTTTTTATCAGCAACCTAACGTCTCATCCCTGAGCTCCAGAGAACACCCGACGCTAGGCAAGCTACCCGGCCGACCGGAAGTGCTTGCAGGCGGCGTAGAGACCGTAAACAAAGGCGGGGGAAGCGCGGAGGCTAAGAGACTAAGCTAAAGCTAACACCGCACCGGCTTTCATCTACCCCAGCATTTTCCCTCGCTAATATACGGTCACCTGGCGAACAACATGGATGAGTTACGGTTTCGGCTCACCAAACATAAGAAACTTATGAACTGTAATAACACGATTTTCACGGAAAACATGGCTACACAGTGGAATACCCACAATGCTACGAGCTAGCTGGACAACACACTCTCCGGGCAGACAGAGCAGCTGATGACTCTGGTAAGACCAGAGGTGGGGGAGTGTGCATTTATATTAACAAGGCTTGATGCACGAACTTTGTCGCTGTTGGGAGACACTGCTCAGCTAACCTGGAGGTTTCTCATGGTTAATGTAGACCTTTCTATCTGCCACGGGAGTTTCACATTGTACCATCATAACAGCTGCTTATATCTCTCCGATGGCTAATGCTAAGCTTGCTATGAACGAACTGCATGCTGCTATTAGCAAACAACAAACTGCAAACCCAGAGGCAGCATTTATTGTGGTGGGTGATTTTAACCACTCTAACCTCAAGACAGTGCTTCCTAAATTCTACCAGCATGTCTCCTATCACACAAGAGGGGACAAAACATTGGACCACGTTTACACCAATACTGTGGGAGCCTACACAGCAACTCCCCTCCCCCACATAGGTCAGTCTGATCACTTATCTTTGTTCCTTACCCCCAAGTATGTACCGCTCATCAACTGGGTGAAGCCATCAGTGAGGACCATCAAATTGTGGCCAGAGAGGGTTGACTCTGTACTCCAGGAAAAGTTTAGGAACATAGACTGGGGTATGTTCACCTCTCAGGCTACTTGTGGCTCCCACATAAACATCGACTCTTACACCCACTCAGTCATGGACCATATCAACACCACTATTGACAGTGTCACCATGGAAAGACAGATCACCACGTACCCAAATCAGAAGCCGTGGATGAACAGAGAAGTGCGGCTTCTGCTAAAGGCACGTAACAATGCCTTCAGATCTGGTGACGCACAGGCCTACACTTCATCCAGGGCAGATCTGAAGAGGGGCATCAAGAAGGCCAAGCACAGCTACAAGCTGAAGGTGGAGGAACATTTTGTGGACTCTGACCCCCGACGCATGTGGCTGGGCATTCAAGCTATCTCTGATTATAAGCCCAGCAACTTCACACCTACAGCCATGACTGTGTCCTTTCTCAATGAACTAAATGACTTCTATGCTCATTTTGACAAGGACAATAACGAAAAGAACATCAATTTCCCACCCTCTGACGACCTCCACTACCTCACACTCACCCACCACCGACGTCGTTAACGCACTGAGTCATATCAACGTACGTAAGGCTGCTGGCCCTGACGGCATTCCTGGGCGTGTGCCTGAGGGCATGCGCTGAGCAGCTGGCAGGGTCTCTCACGGACATCTTCAACCTGTCCCTGGCCCAGGCGGTGGTACCAGCGTGCTTTAAGACCTTCTATAGTACCAGTGCGAAACATTCAACACCATTGTGCCTAAATGACTATCGCCCTGTGGCACTGATGCCCATAGTCATGAAGTGCTTTGAGCGACGTGGTCTTGGCACAGCTCAAAAAAATGCCTGCCCCCCTACACTGGGCCCTTACCAATATGCCTACCGGAGTAATAGGAGTACAGAGGATGCGGTTTCTACAGCGCTGCACTGTGTACTCTCACATCTGGATGACAAGAACACCTACGCAAGAATGCTGTTTGTTGACTTCAGCTCAGCATTCAATACAGTCATTCCCTCCAAGTTGATCACTAAACTTGGGGACCTGGGAATCAGTACCTCCACTTGCAACTGGATCATGGATTTTCTGACCAACAGACCCCAGCATGTTAGGTCAGGCCCCAACCGCTCTTCCACCATCACACTCAACACTGGTGTACCACGGGACTGTGTGCTCAGCCCATTCCTCTACTCCCTCTTCACCCATGACTGCAGGCCTATGTATGGATCCAATTCCATCATAAAGTTCGCAGATGACACCACGGTGATCGGACTCATCAGAGACAACGATGAGTCAGACTACAGGGCAGAGGTTGAGCACTTGGCTACTTGAGCCTGTTTTCCACTAGCCCAGCACACCTCGGTACGGCTCGATTCACTTCAGTATGGCTCGGAATGCTTCTGTTTCCATTAGCACGGTGTTGTGCTTGTGCTGTGATGGTTTGTTGTAGAAGGTTTTAGAAGCGAGGCGGCACCAGACTCCCAGCGAGGCGGGGCCACACTCCCGTGACGTTACGCACCCGACTGAGTCCTTATTTACACGAGACAAAAAATGGAGGATCCAAGGATTATTGCCTTGCTCGCTCTGTGGTTTTATCTCACAATTAAGTCCAGAGAGTTTAACCAGAGAAGACACTAGGGTACAGGCAGCGAGATGAAATATGAATGAATATTTCTATTTAATACTATCCCACTTGTACTTACAAAAACGTGTGAATATTCATAAAAAGGCACACACATGAAAGGTAGCACCATAAGCAGTGGGTCACAGCGGTTTTAGGCAACAGCAACACAATTGTGTATCCTTTGCCAATCTGTCCTGCTGTTATTTAATGTTTAACAGTTAGGGACGGATGATTATATGCTCCAAAACTGGAGAAACTCTCTGATAAAAAAAGCTGCACAACACAAGTCACTTTTGTTTTGAATTAACTGCCAAATGACCTAGAAATAATGAGCTGAAACTTGTTTTTATTCGTATTAAATAATGAGACAGTGGCACACTGGCCAACACCAAATTGTATTATTTTTTACATCCTAGGGCATTTTGGATGTACTGAAAAAAAAAAATTCATGTTTTTCACCTTCAGGTCAACGTTTGGAACAACAGTATTATTATTTTCCGTTTAGATGATGCTACACTCCTTCTAAAGTATTGTAATTCTATGAATTTGGAATGCCGATAGAACATTCAATTTACATATACTTGTACCTACTTTGACTTGTAAGCTTGATCAGTCTCTCCTGCTGCATTTTAAAGTCCAACTGTGCAACTTCTTATAAGTTAATATAAAAAATTTACCCAAAGTTATAATAATTTATATGGATCATGTGATGCTAATTTTTTATGATATTTCAATAAAAAGAAAAGAAAGCTTACAAAAACATTTGTTTTTTGGTCTAGTTAAAAATTACATTACCTTTACAATGGTTGACCCCTGACAGGATGATCAGCCATCCATTTTCATCAGACTAAGCAATGGAATTTCTATGTAATTATACTGTTTTATAATTCAGTGTTATAACAGACAAACCACACTTTCCAAAACAATTCCATTTTATTACATACAAAATATTAAAATAAAAAAAAAACTTTGCAACACAACATGAAGGTTAATCGACATTTTATACACGCCGACCACTGAGTGCCTCTACACCAGCTTCCCAAACTGGGTCAGGAAGGCTCGGCTGAATGAAGCCGTCTCTGCCTGCTCTGGTTCAGGAAGGCCCGGTTGAATGAATCCGTGCGGGCTGGCAAGGCGGACGCGTGGGATGATTCTACAAGGAGAATGCACACAATAAAATACAGCATGAAAGTGCAAGATATACAGAAAAGACAATAGTTTTTAACAAGATTACATAAGCTTATTTCAGCGTATTGTTCACATGAATAATTAAAATAAAAGCTTTAGTCCGCAGTGTGCTGCAATAAAGCAGCGATCATCATCCACAAATGAACAGCTTTTTTATTGCATAAATAAACTGAGCGTCTTACCGAATATATTTGCGAAAAAAAGCACAATAAAAAAAAAATTAAAACTCACTGTTAAAGGACTCCGATGTCGAGACCTCCCGGTATATTTTTTCATTCCGGGTGGCTCCGTCTAACTCGCACTGGATACGTTCGTCTGACAATGCAGTGATCAGACACTGCAGCTCCTTATTGGTCCATGGAACACCCTTATTACGCAAAGCCATTTTTGATAGAGAATAAATGAAAATAGCACAGCAATACACTGAAAATAAACCGCCAACAGTGGTTGCGTGCTGAGTAATGGCGGTCGTGAAGATTCTTTTTTTTTTTTTTTCAAAAACTTTATTGAGAAGGTCGTGAAGATTCGGTAGAAGAGGAGGAGGAGAGGGGCGGTTACAACCTGACCAATCAGCGCCGGTTACGACCTGACCAATCAGCGGCGACCAGTCTGTTAACGTCACAACACGGCACAGCTCAGCACTGCTGTACCCTGCCCTGGAGCGGGGCTGAGAATCGCGGCTGTTAAACCGTGTTGGGGCTTGTGGAAAAGCGTACAAAGCGTGCTGAGCCGTCCCGTGTCGCGCTAAAGCGTGCTAGTGGAAAAGGGCCGCTGACAATAACCTGCTCTTTAACACCAGCAAAACCAAGGAGCTCATAGTGGACTACAGGAAGGAGAGGGGAGAGACACATGACCCCATCCATATCAACGACATGGCTGTTGAACGTGTCTCCAGCTTCAAATTCCTGGGGACCCACATCTCGGAGGACCTGTCCTGGTCAGTTGACACCACCAGCCTGATCAAGAAGGCCCATCAGCACCTCTTCTTCTTGAGGACACTGAAGAAGAACCATCTGTCAGCTGACATCCTGGGCAACTTCTACCGCTGCGTGATAGAGAGCACCCTGACCAACTGTGTTACAGTCTGGTATGGGAGCTGCTCTGTCGCTGACCGTAAGGCACTGCAGCGAGTGGTGAAAACCGCCCAACGCATCACATGGACTCGACTTCCAGCTATAGAGGACGTCTACAGGAAAAGATGTCTGCGCTGGGCATGCAGCATTCTTAGGGACTCCACCCATCCTGCTCATGGACTGTTCCAGCTTCTCCCCTGCAGAAGACGTTTCAGAAGCCTTCGGACTAGAACCAGCAGGTTTAGGAACAGCTTCTTTCCAACAGCTGTCACGCTATTGAACTTAGTTCCCCGCTGAACCTCCACTTCTCTCCCCTTTAACACCACCCCCCCGTGCTTCCTCAAACTGTATACACATATATATAATTGTACTCCAACTTTCTACACTGACCTATCCGTATATATTTGCTTAAATTGTACATATTGTCAATTACTGTATATACTGCACTGTTGTCCTTTGCATTTCTGATTGGATGCTAAACTGTATTTCGTTACCTTGTATTCATACATGTGTAATGACAATAAAGTTGAATCTAATCTAATCTAATCTAATCTACATATAGGCTACACCTCTTTGTATTCTACTTTCAAACACAGCCTACATTTGGGCCTGTGAAGCCTGATTGGGATACCTGTTTCAGACAGGAATACTTGCGTTCTATGGGCATGCACTAGTAAGATTTAAAAAACAAACAAACAAAAAGAAACAAAAGAAAGAAACAAAAGAAAAAAGAGAATTAAATGCACATTTTCTCTGGCATGGCATACAGACCCTCACCAACTACAAATGTCCACCTAAGACCTGTGCGAGTGACATCACACTGCTTAACAGCTTAAATGACTTCTTTGGCCGCTTTGAAGCACAAAACAGCACATCAGCACAGAAGACCACTCCTCCTCAAGACGAGAAGGCCATAAGTCTGGATTCGGCTAGCATGAAGAGGACCCTCTCTAGGATCAACCCACGCAAGGCAGCTGGACCAGACAACATACCGGGTCGCGTTCTGAAGGACTGTGCAGAGGAGCTCAAGAATGTCCTGGCTGACATCTTCAACATCTCCCTGAGTCAAGCTGTTGTCCTCACATGTTTCATGACTGTCACCATAATACCAGTCCCAAAGAAGCCCATCCCATCCGGCTGCAATGATTACTGGCCCATAGCACTGACCCCCATCATAATGAAGTGCTTTGAGCGGCTGGTCATGCAGAACGTCAAGTCCATCCTCTTTCCCATGACCTATCTCAGTTTGCATACAGGTCAAACAGATCCACAGAAGATGCCATTGCTGCTGCTCTCCATCCAGCCCTCATGCACCTGGACTCAAAGAACTCCTACTATGTGCGAATGCTGTTCTTGGAATTCAGTTCAGTATTCAACACAATCATCCCCAAGCGCCTGATACAAAAACTCAGACACCTGGGGCTCAAAACCTCTCTCTGTAACTGGGTGATGGACTTTCTCACAGGGAGGCCACAGAATGTGCGGGTTGGCAGCAACACCTCCAAGACCGTTACACTGAGCACAGGGGCCCCACAAGGGTGCATGCTCAGCCTGCTGGTCTTCACCCTGCTAACCCATGACTGTGTATTTACCTACAGCACCAACCACATCATCCAGTTTGCGGATGACATGACGGTGGTGGGCCTCATCACCAACAACGAGCAGGCCAAATACAGAAATAAGGTGAGCCAACTGGTCCAGTGGTGTAAAGGCAATAATCTCTTCCTGAATATGGGAAAAACCAAAGAGACTTCAGGAGGGGTCACATGCAGCATCCCCCTTTGACCATCGATGGTGCAGCTGTGAAGAGGGCAAGCAGCACCAAGTTCCTGGGGGTGCACATCTCTGAGGCCCTCTCCTGGTCCAACAACACCACATCACTGGCCAAAAAGGCCCAAACTCATCGCCATTTCCTTCACAAACTGAGGAGAGCATGAGTCCCACCCCCCATCATGTGCTCATTCTACCTAGGGACTGTTGAGAGCATCCTCACCAGCTGCATCATGGTGTGGTATGGAAGCTGCACTGGCTCCTGCCAGAAGGCACTACAACACACAGTGAAAGCAGCCAGCAAGATCATCGGTGCCCCTCTGCCCCTCCTCTTGGACATCTATTCCACCCGCCTCACCCGCAAAGACATCAACATTGCAGGCGATACCTCCCACCCCTCACACTCCCTCTTCAGCCCCCTGCCCTCGGGGAAAAGGTACCGGAGTCTCTGGGCCCGTTCCACAAGACTGCTAAACAGCTTTGTTCATCAGGCCATCAGAACCGTGAACTCTGTCCTCCCCCTCCCCCCAGACCTGAACACACTCACCCACACAATAACTACCTCAGCTGTTGGCACAGAAAGACTGGCACACCAACAGTAATACATCTGCTGCTGTATGTCTCTGCACTTTACTGCAACCATTGCACAAATGTCATATCTGCTCCTGTCTGTTATTGCAATACTGATCATGTGCAGTCCTATCTGTCACTGTCTGCACCTACACTACCGCATTGAACTTGCAACTATGAGTATTACTGCTCTACTTTTCTGTATATAGGATTTCTGGGTGTCATTTTTTACCTTTATTTATACTATGGGATGCCTGGGTCTATCTTTTGTTGCCACTTGCACTATGGGCAGCATTACTGTACATAGACTGCTGTTTTTGTTTTTCCAGCCTTATTCCTTTTTCTTTTTTTATTTTGCGCACACCACTGAAGAGAGAGAAAAACACCATCTCAGTCTTTGAATCTTGAATAAATGTATCAAAGACAGACACCTGTATCTGTCATCATTTTAGCATGCTCTAAAAGGAGTAGGCAGAAGCAAAAACTTATTAAAGCCTACCCTTTAATCTGTGATCAAATATATAAAGTAAGTGGATTGGATAATTATGCAACTTTTTTGATGCAAATTTGAAATGTTTTTCTCATAAATTTTGTTTTTTTTCTTGTCATTTCTTGTACTTTATTCTTAGAAATTTGTCTGGTTTTTCACAAATTTTAGACATTTTTTCCTCATAAAGTTGCCACTTTTCCTTATAGATTTGCAACTTAATTGTAAAATTCTATTTTTCTGTTGTCGGTTGGCAACTTTGCCCTACAACCTGAAACAAACCAAATCCTGCAAAATTATAGATTCACTAGGATGATTACAGATGCAGTAAATTTTAGTTATTGCAGTTCAATGAAGTACATTTTAACCTGTCGGTACATCAGTGAAATCAAAAGTAACTCAGAGTACAAACAAATGTACTTGCTTATTCTTACTAAATGTCTTCAAGTGATTGCTCAATATTTCATACAATAAAACTACAGTTTTGTAAAAAACATGTACTTGAGTAAATGGAAGTAGTCCCCCCACAGATCCTGGGGGGACAAAGCCTTTTCCATTGTGGCACCCTCCCTCTGGAACGCTCTCCCCAACAGATCTGTGACTACACAGACTTAAAATATTTCAAATCATTACTCAAAACCCACCTGTTCAGACTTGCTTTTAATTTTTAATTTTAATCCTTAATTTTAACTTTTTTTAAAAAAAATGTAAAGTGTCTTTTAATGCCTTGGAAAGCACCATACAAATAAAATGAATTATTATTATTACCCATCTCTAGTGGTACTTTAGTCCTCTCAGATAACTGAATGGTGAACAACAGAACATGGAAGTATAAAAAGAAATCCGTTCTTTGAATCATTTTCCAAACACTGGAAGGTCACCTGTTGTGGCAAACCTGCTGCTCAATTAAAGTGCTGCTTGTTGGAACTGAAGTCAAAAACTGGACTGGAAGAGAAACACTCGTGTGGCCGGTCAGCTGTGGCAATGTGCTTTTAACTTTGGCTCACTTCAGAGGCCACATTAGCAGAAACATTAGTGTCCAAATGACTGACAGTGGCGGCTTTTGTTGATGGTTTGACTTGAATGTAGAGTGAAGAAGTTTAGAAATTTTCCCTTTGCAGAAATGAGGTTAGCTTTATGCAAAATTGCCCATTTTCTGTTTCCTCAAATCTCTTCAGAGTGGCAGCCAATAGACTGCACTCAGCGGGACGCTTTCCTTCGAGCAGTTGGCGTCTCTGAGCCCGAGCAGTGGGACGGTCTCACAACACAATGACTGATGAAATGGTTCACGAAGCGAGCTCGCTGCCTCGCACACTTTCCCTTCCTGCCCGCTTCTCTCTCACTCTCCCTTTCTCTTGAATACTCCACTTCAAGTGAAAGGTTCCCTTGTTCTCAGCGTGGCAGAGCAGATGCAGGTTGAAAGGCATTTTTTCCTTCATCTTGGTAAGAAAATGAGCCTGTTTCTGGCATGAGCAGGGATACAGCTTTCACAGCGTTCTTCTGTGAGAGCAGGTACAGTGTGTGAGTGCCAGTTCTCAACATTTCCATTTAGCCAGACTTAAAGATACCCCCTTCACTTTCTTCCTCCCCACCAGCACTGTCACCTACTTAACTTCTACCTGCACAGAGAAGAAGTGTTGAAAGAGTGAGTGCAGGGGGGAAAAAATCAGAAAACTTTTTCTTTGTTTTTCTCTTAAGCAGAATACCGTGTTCAAATGCTGCTCATTTAGCATGCAAACCTATCTGCTTAACTAATTCCCAACAGGGCAACAAAGACAAGGGAGAGGGGAAAGGAGGGGGGAAGAGGGAAGGAAATGAAGCAACAACCATTTGTGTTTCCATTGGCCAACTCATTAAGTCATACCCAGATAGCAAGCACTTCTGGCCCTCACCTGGGCCAGATATGGCACATCTGGCCATCTTGTGGCTGACTTATGGCTGCCGGACTCGGGTTGAATCATCACCGTCATTCCATGCAGTATGTGAGCCAGAAGAAACTGCAAGGTGTGGGCCAGAACTGGGCCAGACACGCAGACATCTGGCCCACTTATGGCCCATGCCATTCGTGAGATGTGGTCCGCATCTGGCCCAGTTGTGTCCCATAAGTGACCCGTCTGGTCCAGATGAGGCCCATGCCATTTGCCAAATGTGGCCCATATCTGGACCTTTTGTGGCTGACTTCCGGCAACCAGACTCAGATTGAGCCATTGCCATCATTCCACGCCATATGTGGGCCAGAAGAAAGGTGTGGGACAGAAATGGGCTAGACACTGTCTCAGTTGTCTGGCCCACTTATGGCACATGCCATTAGTGAGATGTGGTCCACATTTGGCCCAGTGTGGCCCACACCATTTGTGAAATGTCACCCACATGTGGCCCTCTTGTGGCTGACTTCCGGCAGTCAGACTCAGGTTGAGTCATCGCCGTCATTCCACGCCATAAGCGGGCCAGAAGAAAACTGCCAGGCATGGGCCAGATCTGGGCCAGATGTAATTTGCTATCTGGGGTATGCTCACAATCGTCAATAATATAAACAGCACTTTCACTCATTCTCTCATTACGATAATCATCACAAATGTAACCTGCACAGACAGGGAAACAGGAGATAGCCATGCCAAAAACCCTATACTGGCTCTACAAATAACAAGCACAAGGTGGCTCTATTGTGTATCATTTAGCCTCACATTCAGTTTAGGTAAGGAAATTTTAAAGGAGACTGTACTCCAACAGAAAAAAAAATCAGTGTTTTTGCCTTCAATCCTGTCTGGGTTGTATCGGGAAGGGTGTCTGCATAAAATCTTATCCAAATCAAACATGCAGATCATCAGCAAAGAGATTTTCTCCTCATAGATGTAATGAAGAAGGACATTGAGAGGGTTGGCGTGACAGAAGGAGAGTGTGAGATGGGTGCAGATGATCCGCTGTGGGAGCAGCAGAAGAAGAAGCAGCTATGTCAGTTACCTGTTTGAAAAATAGCGACCCCGAGCAGTGCTGAACATAACTATGTGAGATGGCAGAGGGTACAGTAGTCCCTCTTCCTCCTTTAACCCTAACCCTCAGCTTTCCCTAATCTTAGCCAATAAGTTTTAATGGTAAACCCAACTATTACTGCAATTTTTTTTTACAATTTTTAAAATCACTCAATGTGCATTTCATGAGTAAATGAAATGAATCCACAACTCAAAACTGAACTGCTGGAGAAAAGTGTAACTTCTGGTGTCATCCTGCATCCCTCACCTGCCTTTGGACTTGGATTCTGGGGTGAGGAACTCAGGTTTGATTTTCACATGTTAAGCTACTGTCACAAATACCCTTACGAACGGCCGCAAACATTGTATGAACAATTTTTGGACCATTTCGTACGGCCTTCTTAAGGCAGCCGTAGGAGAATCCAGTGTTCGTAGACTGTTTGTAAGTTTGTGGCCAGGTCAGTGGTCTTATCCAAGATTTCTACAAATGCCCCACAAAAACCCCTCATCATAAGGTGGCCGTACAAATGCCTTAGGAACAACGTAGGTGGCCTAATGGTTGGGGATATGGACTGGTGAGCGGCAAGCTGCTGGTTCAATCCCTGGACCAGCAAGATCAGCTCTGGGTGGGACAGATAATGTAGCAGTGTTTTCCCCACCCTCCTTAACCCTGAGTGTGAGAATTTGCGTACAGAGCGCGGCACTGCACCTGACTTCTCACCTTGACTTTGTCAAAAGTAAGTGAGAAATTTCTGGGTTTTTTTAAATGTACTGATTTCTTGTTCATATACTTTGAAGATAAGATGATGAGGTACCTCTGAACAAAAAACGGTGTCAAAAGACTGAACCATTTTTTGTGTAAATACGTCCAAAGTCCAGTTTTGACTGAGTTATGGAATTTAAAGAGGTGCCGGGACATTATGCAAATTAGATGCATAAATTTATTCATCTCTGAAACTTTGGATCATATTTTACATCTTTCTAATTGACAGTAAGTCATTATCTCTTAGCACTTTCAAGTTATAGCCTTGTAAATCTGAACTATTTTATTGACAAAAAATATTAACCACTCTTGACCACTAGGGGGTATGTCGCAGTTCTGCACCATACACACTCAAAGGGTTAACCCCACTGTGGTGCCCCTGAGCAAGGCCCTTAACCCCAGCTGCTCCAGTGGAGCTGCTCAGTGGCCACAGGTCAGTCTGTGGTTGTACTGGGCAGCTTCCAGGTGTGAATGTGTATCTGTGTGAATGTGAACAGGGCGTCCTTGAAAAAGAGAGGTTGCCTCTCACTGGACTTTCCCCATATAAATAAAGGTTAAATAAAGGAACAACACAAAGAAAACAGATTTTTCTTATAAAATTGTAGAGGACTGCATGCTTGTAGAAGTACATAAAAACAGACCACAATGAAATACTGTTGCCTGCAGAAAATTACACTTTTCATGATGCGTGGGGCAACACATAAGCAAAGGTGTTACGGTCCATCTCTGTGCCTCATCCCCTGGAGACACTCAGCCTTCTACAGCTGCTCTGATCCAGCACAAACCAGGATGAATCTGGTCAAAATTGCCAGAATAAACAGATAAAACTTTTCTCCAAAGGAATTGATTTTCTCTGCGTGACTTAAATTAATCCACTCCAAGTGAGTTCTTGCATGTTTTCTGAACTATTTTTTTTGGTTGAAAGTATTTCTTTTCTTAGAAAAACATACTTTGCCATTAGGAAAAATATATCAAAATGAAATTATTATTAAATAATTTAATTTGTATCAGATATTTTTTTTTAGATATTATTATTTAGATATTATCATTTTATTAATTAAAGAGCTGGAGGTAGTTGTAATTCAATGCTGACACTGCTCCTGTGGTGATTTATGGGATATTTTCTTTTAAAAATACACCAAAAATGATTATTTAAATAGAACATTCTGTTTAATTTGCTAGTTGGCAATTCTGAGTATAATAAGGACTTTTAAAAAAATACAGGCCTATAAAATATATATATATATATATATATATATATATATATATATGAAGTGTGTGTGTGTGTGTGTGTGTGAAATATATATATTTCATTTATTTTTTTTTAAGTACATACCCTGACAAAATGTGCCGAAAGCCATAAGATCTTCCTACCAACGACATGAAGAGTGCCGTGAGTTGCACATCGGGGTGCCGTACGACTACCTTGCAACAAAACATTTTCATAAGATGGCAGTAAGTACCGTAACCCATAGGAAGATCCCAAGGCACCCTTACAAAGAACATAACAATTCTAGGGCCATCGTATGACAGAGAAGCACCTCATTTCTCAAGAAGGCCTCAAGTTGCTCCTGTGAAATGAACAGCAGCTGTAAGAAACTATGTTCCCCTCCATGAATGTCTGCGACCTCCAGAATTTGTAGGAACTGGGACTGTAGCTTTAGTTGGATGACTTGCGTTTGTCATAAATGCCGCTCCGGGGCCAAGAAGAGTTGCGGGGCAAAATTCATACATGGCTTTATTACCAAAATAATAGAATACAGCATGAGGGCTGGAAAAATAACACCAATTCCACAGCAGGATAAACAATATCGAGCCTAAACTGTGTCTAGCCTGGAAGAATTAACAGTTCGCTGTGCATGTGACAGTATGAGTGACAGTCATAGTGATAATGATAGTAGATCACCACACTGAGGGTGAGGCGAGAGCTGTATAAATACAGGCAGGAGATGATTAGAACAATCAGGCACAGCCATGAATAGTTAACAACAAAATAACCAACAAACAAGGAGCAGAAATAAACGGAGAGCGCTGTCACCAAAGTAAACACAAAATGATGAGTCAAACAGGAATAAAGATAATAATAATAATGATAATAATGAAAATAATGAGTCCAAAAAAGGAAGACAAAGCTTGGACAGGGCTGCGACCCTGTCCAGATCACTACAGTTTTAAAGTCTTGATAGAATTTTCCTGTTAACTGTAACTTCTTTTCAGCACTTGCCTCAAACAGTATCCTCCATAAAAGCATTCTCGGAGGAAAAAATAATCTTCTTGTCCTTCGGCTGCTCCCTTTAGGGGTCACCACAGTGGATCATCTGCCTCCATCTCACCCTATCCCTTGCATCTTCTTCTGTAACACCAACCCTCTCCATGTCCTCCTTCAAGACATCCATGAATCTTCTCTGTGATCTTCCTCTTTTCCTCCTGCCTGGCAGCTCCATCTTCAACATCCTTTGTCCAATATATCCACTATCCCTCCTCTGCACATGTCCAAACCATCTCAGCCTTGCCTCTCTTACTTTGTCCCCAAACTGCTCAACCTGAGTTGTCCCTCTGATATACTCATTTCTAATCTTGTCCTTTCTAGTCACTCCCAATAAAAATCTTAGCATCTTCAACTCTGCCACCTCCAGCTCCATCTCCATCTTTTTGTCAACACCACCGTCTCCAAACCATCCATCATAGCAGGTCTCACTACGGTCTTGTAAATCTTCCCTTTCACTCTTGCTGCTACCCTTCTACCACAAATCACCTCTAACACTCATCTCCACCTACTCTTCACCCTGCCTTCACTCTCTTCTCCACCTCTCTTGTGCATTTTTCATTGCTTTGGATGGTTGACCCCAGGTATTTAAACTCCTCTACTTTCACTACCTCTACTCCTTCCAACTTCACTGTTACACATGCCTCCCTCTCATTCACACTCATGTGTTCTGTCTTGCTTCTGCTGACTTACATTCCTCTTCTCTCCAGAGCATACCTCCACCTCTCCAGGTTCTTTTCCACCTGCTCCCTACTCTCACTACAGAACAAAATGTCATCTGCAAACATCGTGGTGCACGAAGACTTTTTCACGTGGTGCACGAAGACATTTTCACTTCCGCCCTCCTCATTTTCACTTCCGCCCTCCAAAGAGAGCAGACACCTTTTTTCTTCTCTCCTGCTCTGACTTATCTCCTTCCTCCCCTAACTAACTGGATCCCAGCTTGCTATCGTCTGTCTGCGTCTTTACTGCTGATTATCGAAAGAAATTATGGAATTAATAAGCTGGGCTTTGAACGCAATTGACACTATTTTTTCAACGAGGAAAAGTGCCCCGGGGGAGGTTGTTTGCCCCGCAGGAATGGCTGCTGCGGGCTATTTGAGGGACACAAGTAATTGGAAACTCTTGTGCCTGTCTGATCTTTCCATCGAAGATGTAGAAGATTTGTACGTCTTCGTAGTAATGGTGATTGGGATCGTTCTGATTGGATCTGGGATTATCCTGGTGTACCGTAAATTGATGAAGATGGAGACAACCTATCAAAACGCTGGCCAGGCGAGGTTCAACCATCAAATTGAAAAAATGGCGAGGACTCTGATAGCGGCAAATGGAGAACTGTCTCGGAAGGTGGATTACATCATGATTACGCTGAGAGCCGTCCATGAAGGATTCAACGTCCAGCAATGAAGGATTAAGTACTGAATCTGTAAGAGAATATAAAGTTTTTTCTCTCTGAGATCAGTACTATTCGACGAATCTGACTCCCCTCACACAAATCCTCCAGATTATCTGCAGTTCTTTGTTTTCAAAACATTGAGCTCCACGGCCTTTCGGACAGGCAGCTGCATGGCCCAAGGACAATGCCGGCAGCTAGACTAAACATCTCCTGCCAAAGAGACCTTGTTGTTCTTAACTGATACAAACACCTTCATTCAACACTACATCCACACTGATTCACAAAACTGATGGAAAAGATTATTCACTCACTGCTCTCTCTGTGTCCTTGTGTACTTTTTTGTCTGCTAACTGTGCATTGAGGGCTTTTTTTTCTTGTAATCATAATATTGATCATATATGACCACTAGTCTGACAATCAATGGTTTTTTTGCTCCTTCCTATTGTATTATCCTTTCTTCCCTATGCATCCTGTACCCATCTGATGACAGGCGTGTTCACAGATGCCACCGTGTCACCGGGAATGCAGGTCGTTTTCTGTGTCAAGTCAAATCCCTTGTATATTATCAGTTGTATCTGTTAATGTACTTGGCAATAAATCTTTTCTGAGTTCTGAGTTCTGAGACTCCTGCCTGACCTCATCTGTCAGCCTATCCATCACCATGGCAAACAAAGGGGCTCAGCGCCAATCCCTGATGTAACCCCACCCCCACCTTTAATCAATCTGTCACTCCTACAGCACACCTCACCACCGTCTTGCTGTCCTCATACAAGTTCTGCACCACCCTCACATACTGTACTTCTCTGCCACTCCTGACTTTCTCATACAGTACCACACTTCCTCTCTTGGCACCCTTTCATATGTTTTCACCAGATCCACAAAGACACAGTGCAACTCCTTCTGACCTTCTCTATACTTCTCCATCAGCACTTTTAGAGCAAAATAATATTAACAAAAAGTCTTAATTGTTCAAAATAATGTATATTAGGCTCTGGCTTGAATGGTAGAATCGTTGCTCCGCTGTAACTGTCTGGTATGGTGTCAGGCACATTCCTCCCCTGGCAATTCTCCTGTTAGCAATCCCCTTCCTGGGAACCCCATCATCCAGGTGTGTGTGTGTGTGGGGGGGGACTGCATTCCAGCCTGGGATTGTGCAAGAGCCAGCCAGGAGTAGTTTGTGATACTGTAGATTATATTATTTTGTCAGTTGAAGTCATTTCAAGTTTAGAATTAGATAATACACTTCACTTTTAGTCTAGTCTCGAGAAAAGTTGGGGGGGGGGGGGGGGGGTTCAACCATCTGGTATGTAGGGATGTTGGGTTCATCTGTGGTCCACTAATTAGCCAGGTAAAAATCTAAACCAAGACACCAAGAAAAAAAAATCAAAGCTCATCAAATAGGCACCATAATAAAGGACCATCGTAGTTCTGTAACTGGAAAAGAAAAAGTGTTCTCAAACATGAGACTGGTGCCCTTTTTTTACAGACAGCTTCACAATTGGATATGACCTTGTGTGCATATCTACTTTTTCTGAAATCAATAACGATATCTTGTCTTTGGATATATTTAATTGAAGAAAGGACTGACTCATCACACTACTAAATACAATAAAATCATCAAGGACTGGGCAGTGGTTGTTTTCATTGTTCCGCAACAGACCAATGTCATCAGCCATCTGTAAAAAATGCTCTTGCTTTTGTACCTGCACTGACACATTTGTCTAGGGAAAAATAATAAGGAGGAGAGCACACATCCCTGTGGAGAACTTTTGAGAAGCAAATTAGATCAGAATGCTTCAATTATCCTGAATCTATGAGTCCATCCATCCATCCATCTTCTACCACTTATCCGGGGATCTGGGTCATGGGGGCATCAGTGCAAGCAAAGCAGCCCAGACTTCCACCCGGCTCACATAGCACTATGATCCCCATGATCCCTTTTGCAGGTAGTGAGCCCAATGGAGGGTGGACCCATGTGCCTCCTTTGGATATACTGGGCCCCTGATGTAACGTTTTTCATGGAGATCCACTGGGTTGTTCTTAGTCGGGCCCTTCAGCCAGACCAGTTTGCCTTGGTAGACCCTACCAGGGGCAAGTTGCCCATGATATTATAGCTCCTGGGATCAGTAGGTTACTCAAATGCCTCCACCATGACAAGGTGGCGATTCACAGAGGGGGAGTCTTTGAGTCTTGTTTGTTAAAAAGTCAGGATTCCAGGCCATAAGACTGTGAAGGCCAAAGAAAAACCAACAGTAGAACAACAAGAACCTTTTTTTTCCCCTTGAACTGTTTAACAACTAAGTTTATCAGAGTTACTGTGGCATCTTCTACTTCCATGTGGCCTGTATAACTACCTGGCATCAAGAACATGTTTGAATTTTCTGAAGATTTCTGACCTCACCTCAGTTTTTCCTGAGTTTTCAGTATGACTGGTGTTAGTGCAACATGTATGAAGGCATTAGAGTTTTGAGATAACTGCATCTCGGAACAGCAAATACCACAGCCTACCCATACTGTCAGATCCTGAGCCTTGGTTGGCATATGGATATGACAGACCCTCCATGGATCACCGCCTTATAATGGTGGAAGGGTTTCAGTGCTCTAATGATCCCAGGAGTTAAGTTGTCAAGGACAACTTAACTCCTGGTGGGGTGTCCCAAGACAAACTGATCCTAGGTGACGAGCCCGACCAAGAGCAATCCAATAGATCTTTGTGAAAAAAAGCTAGATCAAGGATGCGGTGTACCCAGAGGAGCCCCGTGGGTCTACTTTCTAGTGGGCTCACTACCCGCAGGATCATAGGGATGACGGTGCTTGTGAACTGGGTGGTAGTCTGGGATACTGCTTCTGCAAGCCAGACCCCTGGATAAGTGGTGATGGATGGATGGATGGATGGATGGCTGGATGGCTGGACTGATTTATGGCTGTGACAGATCCATGTAGATAGGATTTTTTTGCCTTATCATATCAGACTTTTCTAGTTTTATCGTTGGCCTTTTATTCTTGTCAGATTAATTTGTTCCTTCTCTTAGCTTCCCTTCCTCTTAAATCATCTCTCCTGCTCTATTCAGCTTCACCGGCTTCTCATTTGCTGAGCTTTGCTCAGTTATTTCACTGACCTCTTACCTGTATCCAAAGACTCTTCACATTCCTTTGTCTGTGTCAGACTGTCTTTCTTAAATGTGCCAAGCATTATTCCCACTTTTGCAAATTAATGTTTTCCTTCTATCTAGTGTTTTGGGTTTTTTTTTTAGCCCAACCCCCACCCTCAGCCAGTTTTTTTTTTCCTAATTTTGCCAGAGAAGGCTGGAGAATGCTTGAAAACTGTAGCGAATACAGGAGCAGTGCTGAACAGTCAGAGTTACGTCTACATGCACAAAGAGCTTCACACATATCAGTTTAAAAGGGCATCATTTAAGCATTTAAGTTGGGAACTTTACTATATTAACAGTGTAAAAATGTTATAGTGTGGTTGCACCACTTCAAG
Organism: Pholidichthys leucotaenia; assembly: GCA_020510985.1. Lineage (NCBI taxonomy): Eukaryota > Metazoa > Chordata > Actinopteri > Cichliformes > Pholidichthyidae > Pholidichthys > Pholidichthys leucotaenia. The sequence goes on along the minus strand of CM035837.1, from coordinate 181,791,799 downwards.
CATTAACCCTTTAGGCACAGGACTTTTTTTTTAAAGAAAATATTCAATTTTGATATCAAGAATTCAAAAGGCTGGAGCTTGGAAGTGGTTAGAGATAATGGCATACTGTAAATGAGAAAAATGTTTAATATGATCCAAAGGTTATGATGGGAGTAAGTTTACTCGTCTAATTTGCATATTGTGACATCACAGGATGGTAACTCTATTGGATGACGCAATTTGCAGTAAAAATAAACTTTGAGCATGTTTATATAGATTTTTGGGGGTTGTTATCCTCAAAATATATGAGCCACAAATTAGTACAACAATGTGTAAAATAATCAGTCAAATGCAAAAAAACAAACAAAAAAACAGAACAAAAATACATGTATGTTAGTTTAGGCAGTACGTGTTAGGGATGCATAGTTTATTAAGAGTGAATCTCTGTCATCATATGGACAGTAGAGGGATTAAAGTAAATGCCTGCATGTTTGTCTTGGAAGACATACTTAAAAAATATATCAGACAGCCACTTCAGTGTTTGAATGCACTTCAGATGCCAGCACTCTTTTCCATTGCTCTCCCCTTCAGCTTTGACTGAAGCTGTGCTCCAGCTCTCACTGGGAACATACTGTTACTGGAAAAGGAGCTCAGCTACGTGCATTCACCAGCTGGCCCTTTATCACACACTTCCAACGTAAAACTTGTCCCGTGTTTTGCTTCACTCTAAAAATCGTTTTAAGCCAAACAGCGTGCAGAACGTGTGTCGCCTGGTCTCCTGTGACAATTTGGGACAGCAGTTGTCGTCGCGTTTGTGTGTCTGAGCAGGCTGTTACTAATTTCCTTTTTCTCTTTTCACCTGCTCCTTTTCTTTATTGCAGAGGAGACCTTGAGACTTTGCCTTTCCTCCCACACTGGGGACACTTTAAACAGCCAGACAGACAATCAGGCTCCTGGACTGCATGCTAAATGACTGTGGCAGCTGCATGTGAGACCTCAAAAGTTGCAGAGTCAGGGAGGGAGGGAAGTCAAACGTTGAGCTGTGGCTGCAATTGAAACCAGCAATACATACTGTAGATACACTGAAGGAAAACAAGAAAAACTGTCTTAGCAGGGTGTTGAACAAGTGTTTCCTGCATCAGTGGAATACATACACCAGCGTGGCTTCATTCAGACTGGAAGCAGTTTGAGGCGAATTTGTGACAATCATCCTTAAGGGGTTAAACTACACAGAATCAGTCAGGGACCCCTTGTGCTGTTTGGATGAGGGCAATACCAACATCAAAAGAGAAATATTTAGTAAAGGATAACTACATTCACATTACCAGGCTGAAGTCTGATTTTTTGAAGGGCTGTCTGAATGCAAAGCCTGGTCAGATCTCAGTCACTTTCCTGTGGTTCTAGATTAGATATAGATCCAGTAAGGGGTCGTGTAACTTGATTGGGTGTGGACAGATTGGAATTCATGTGACTTTTTAGCTCTGGGTACGTGCAGGGTGCTGATGTCGCCACTTACACCCCCTTTACAAAGCCTGGAGATCATTGGAATCTCAAAAATTGACCTGCTCTCTCAATAATCTCCATCCGTGTAAATGTCTGGGACATCTTTGTAAACTCTTCATGGTGATCTACAGAGATCTTTGAAGGATCCTTGAGAGACCAGAGACCAGGTGTGATTGCTAAGAGACAAGGAGTGATTGCTGAGGGATCTTTGAGAATTTGTTTTGCAGTCAGAGATTTCTAATGCCCTTCTACTCCATTTACACAGGGGTGGAGATCATTCAGAGATGAAAAATGATCAGATCTCTCATTGAGCCTTCAATAATCTTCACGGTCTCCACACTATGAATATGAACTGTCATTACAAGGAATTCTGATCTAAAAAACACAACTTCTTTTACCTGTGGGGAGGTTCTACTGACTTTGGTAAAACAAGCAAATAATCACACACCCAACAATGAATTATTAAACTGGTATTGCTCTAATAACACAGGGTTACAAAACTAATTTTTTTGTAAGTTGTCTGTGTTTTTTCATCTGATTTAAGACAATTTTGCACCGCTGAATCCAAAAATGACATCTGTTTCTCTCGATCAGGTGCTAAGTAAAAACCTGTACTTAGTACTGTGCATGTATTTACCTTTATATAAAGGTAAGCACATGTAAATTGAATGTTATGTCATCATTGTTCAAAATTCAGAGAATTTCAAGACATAAGAGTCAGTTGAGGTGGTATGGGCATCTGATTAGGATGCCTCCTGGACGCCTCCCACTTGAGGTGTTTCAGGCACGTCCCACTGGGAGGAGACCCCGGGGCAGACCCAGGACTCGGTGGAGAGACTATGTCTCCCAGCTAGTCTGGGAACGCCTTGGTATCCCCTCTGAAGAGCTGGAGCAGGTGGCTGGGGAGAGGGAAGTCTGGGCTTCTCTGCTTGAACTGCTGCCTCCGCGACCCGGACCTCCGGAAAAGCGGTAGAAGATGGATGGATAAAGCGAAAATACCCATACGTGTAAACAAAAATGTATAAAACAACATGTGGCCATAATTCAAAAAGTTGACCTGATTGAGCAAAACCAACGTGATTTTTGGATTCAGCACATCAAGATTGTCCTAAATCAGCTAAAAAAACTGAGACAATAAATTTGGTGTTGATCAGTGTAATCATCCTAAACTTACCAACGATGAAATAAACATGCAGCCGACTGTCTGACATGCATGGCTGCACAGATTACTGTGAAAACATTTCAATAGAATCAGCTTAAATAGCAGTACAGAGTTATTGCAGTCATACATCTAAAAATGCCTCAAGCACAGCGCTGCTTTTTATTCTTAATTTTAATTATGTCTGTGTGTGCTCATGCACTTTTGTATGTGTGTGCATGCCCGCATGTACGTGTAGTTTTTGTTGTCGGCGCCAGATCAGAAGGGTCTGTGTGGTCCGTGTTATTTTGCGCATGGGCGCTCGAAGGGAACGAGTGGACTCCCACCTGGCCGGCAGAATCTGACTGAACTCAGAGGTTTCCTCACTGTAGGGTCAAAGTTGGAGCGTTTTTCTTTTATTTTGTCACGCGTCCATGCCCAGCCAGCATGCCCACGTGGGCCCCGCATGAGATTAAAGCTGGGCTGTTTATGGGCCCCATGTGGGTTTGTCTATGGATTCCATCTTGGCCCGCGTCGGCTTTACCTGTTTACTTTACTCCAGCTTATTTTCCCATAAATTTGTTATTTTTGTGTGAATTTGTGACTTTGTCACCCTGATTTGATCATTTTTCCTTGAAAGTTTGAAACTTTCTCATGAATTTGCAACTTTTTTTTGCTGTAAACCTGCAACTTTTTCTCATAAATTTGTGATTTTTTTTTGTAAATTTGCAACTTTTTTCCCATAAATTTGTTAGTTTTTCTTGTGAAACTGTGATGTTTTCTTGCAAATTCGCTAACTTTTTCTTGTAATTTTGGAACTTTCTCATAAGTGTTCCACTTTTTTTTACTGCTATCTTGCAACTTTTTCTCATATAATTTGTTACTTTTCCCATAAATTTGTGACTTTTTTTGAAAATTTGGAACATTCTCAAAATGTTCTACTTTTTTGTTACTGTAAACTTACAGCTTTTCCTCATAAATTTGGGAGTTTTTTTCTCATAAATTTTTGATTTATTTACTCATACACTTGCCACTTTTTTTGTTAAATTGCAGATTTTTTTCAGCTCTTTCCTCGTAAATTTTTGACTTTTTTCTTATAAAATTGCTAATTTTTTCTTGTAAGATTGCAACTCTTTTCAAGTAATTTTACATTTTTTTTTCTGGTAAATTTTCAACTTTTTTCTCCCAAATTTTCACTTTTTTCTCATAAATTTATGACAATTTTTTTGTAAACTTGTCACTTTTTTCTTATAAATTTTCACATTTTTGTCTCATAAATGTATGACTTTTTTGCATAATTTTCCCTATAGCACCACTGTCACTGAAACCTGCTCAGCCACATTACACCCATGTGTGTTCAAAGCAGCTGAACAGATTCCCTTCTTACCTGCACCACAGGCAAAGTCCAGTGGGCAAACACATATGGGACCCATAAGAGAGCCCAGGTCAAACCTGTGGTGGGGCCCACATGGACACACCGGCTGGGTGGATGTACAGCGGACGTCACAGCTGGGTCCTTCCTGTGTGCAGCTCCCTCATATTCATGAGTGAAAAGCTGCAGGGGTGTGAAATTTAGAGGCGGGGGGGAGTCTGATAGGGTCTTGGTTGGACTGCAAATTGAAACGAACTCTTTATCACAATCAAAGCAGATAGTCCAAGTCCATGTGAGAAACATGGGGGATGCATGTGTGGGGGTCTTGTTAGTCTCCCACAGAGGTTTATCACTGGGTGTTCAAGGCATCCCAGAGTGCTCTATTTTTCTCCTGTTAGCACTTTAATTAGAGATTCGCCAGCACTGGAGAGCATGGGGGAGGGCAGGGGAGATGTGGTGTAGGATAGGAGTGGCTACTGAGAAGAGGAGCTCTTTGTGCTTGTTCTGGAGACGCAAATTGCTCAGGCCATGTTTGGATTGGATTAATCAGCAATTGTCCTACAATTGAGAGCCAGAACATTTATTCTGCAGACATGCTGATAGCACTAATGATGATAATAATAACAACAATAACACCAGTTGAGCCTCTTGGGAGAGCCTTTTCTGTGGGCATTACTTCAATAATTACACGATGCATACCCATAATTCAGCGCTAATGTGTTTAGAAAAATAGCGGGGGATGAGAGCTAGGTTACACAAGCGAGGGAGGCTGAAGTCTAAAATAAACCGGGCAGAACTAACATGAGGCTGCACTAGCTCTGTGTATTTAAGAGATAAAACAGCACAGAGGCAAAAATAATAATCCCACTGAGAACATGGGTGGTCCCGGAAAATGCAAATTATGTTGTTAATTCTATGGCTCCCGCTGTGGAATGGTTTGCCCGTGACCCCCAAGAAGTCCCCAAGTTCAGATCAAATTGCTTGAAGTGGGCTGCTGGTTCTCATCTCATACTTGGCTTCTCCAAGCCCACGATTGATGCAGGTCCAACAGGTGAAGCAGCACTCATTGTTTTGAGACCACATACCTGAGTTATGAATGTTTCATTCTGGAGACTAAATATGAACTGGCCGGGTGAAAGCCTCCCCAAGAGCAGCAAGGAGTGGATGTCTTATGCATGCTAATAACAGCCTCAGAGTGTACGGGAGATGGAAAAATGGTAATGGCAAGAGAGGAAATCGACAGCAAGCTAACTAACTAACCTGCACTTATATAGCGCTTTTCTAGTCACAAAGACCACTCAAAGCGCTTTCACTAGTACTAACCCTCTATTCTAAGGGCCTATAGGAAACAGATATCTAGGGACAATTTAGAACAGCCAATTAACCTAACATGCATGTCTTTTGGATTGTGGGAGGAAACCGGAGCCCCTGGAGTAAACCCACGCAGCACAGGGAGAACATGCAAACTCCACACAGAAAGGTTCCAACCCCTGCCAGCCTGGGGATTCGAACCGAACCTTCTAGCTGTAAGGCAACAGTGCTAACCACTGCACCACCGTGCTGCCCCAACAAAACATGTCAAGTCTTATGCCCCTTTTCCACTAGCACCTACTCAACTCTACTCGGTTTGAAGGGCGTTCCATTAGGTGGTAGCACCTGGTACTAGGTACTTTTTTAGTACATACTCAGCCGGGGTTCCAAGGGAGCTGAGTCGAGCTGAAAATGTGACATCTACAGACTGCAGGCCACTGATTGGCCAGGGCGTAACGTCACTGGATGAGTCAGGAGAGTGACGTCTTCACAAGAATCAAACTCACCATTTGTAAAATTCGGCAACCGCGAGCATGAGTTCTTATTATTTCTGTCATAATCAGCGAGATAAATGGCTACATACAAATCAGCACTGTGGTCCAACAACGAGGTTCAGACTTTTCTGTGCTTGGTGGCTGACGAGAAAATCCAGAGGGAGCTAGACAGAGTGACCCAAAACGAAAAAAGTATACTAGGAGGTCTCCGAGCTGATGGCCGCTCATGAGTACCGCCGGACATTAAAACAATGTCGGGAAAAGCTTAAGAAACTAAAAAGCAATTACCGGATCATCAAGGACCACAAGGGTCAAACAGAAAAGACTGGAAGTGGTTCCACCAAATGGATGCCATTTACGGCCACTGACCGGCGAGCAACAAGAGGGAGAGTGGCCTCAACTCAGCCATGGCATCGCTGAAAACCGTGACAGAGGGTGGTCAGTGTTTTGTGATTTTAAGCATCATTCATGTTATTTATCCCATCGGTGGCAACCTCACTGAACAAACAAGGATATTAGATAACGCCGCTGTCTCCTGTATGCAGACAGTGAGCTAGCTAGTTAGCCATCAACGCTAACTTCGTGCTCTGCTTGTATTTTGCGCCTGCTGTTTCTATTCGCTTCTGAGAGCAAAATGTAAAGTCAGCATAACAAAAATATTTTCTTTTCTATCAGACAGTGAATAAGGTTGTTTTTACTTTAACATGTTTCGGCCACTTCTTGCAGCCTCCCTCAGAAAGGTCATGTGATGTTGTGACAATCAGCTGTTTTATCCAAATTTACCAGACAGCAGAGGACAACTACGCCCGCTGCTGTCTGGTATCCTGTGAAGGACAGCATCCCAGGTGTGGGACAGGGTATAGGATCCCTCATCCCTGTTGATGGTCCTTGGGTTCCGTTTTCTGATCTCGATGACTTCCCTGATCCAATGGTGGTATTTGTTGTTTTCTGTGTGGATAACGTTTATCTCTTCCCAATCCATGATATGATTTTCTCTTTTGCAATGGTGGAATACGACAGATTTCAGGTTCTGTTGTTCAGCTGTTGCTTTTTGTGCACCTTGCTATTAAATCTTTTTCCACATTCTTCCCTGTGCCTCTTTTTTCTTATTTTTTTTTTATACCTTATCCACTGTCTGAAGAAAAGAAATTATTTTTATATTTAATTTAGAAGACAGTATGAACTCTTTTGGACTGTTACAAGTAAAGTCAGCATGTCAACAACACGACCTCACTCACTTCTAGGTGGTACTCAATTGTAAAGGAAAACGACCGAAACTGTGTCGAGGCAAGGCGAGTCAAGGCGAGTCGAGCTGAGTAGGTGCGAGTGGAAAAGGGCCGTTAATGGCCTCAACTATTACCTGGTCTGTGTCTTCTGCATAATATTGCTTAACGTTTTTGTTACCTGCAACAAAAATTCAGTGACAAACTTCTGAAAACAGAACCATCCTAGGAATGGTTTTGACTAAACTGACAGAGCAAAAAGTCTGCCAGCCGACTGGAGTTTCACTGCAGTGACATGCTGGCCTGCTGCATCTGAATCCAGGTGAAACTTATCAACATAACACACGCTGCTGTTGCGGCTGACGGGCCCTGCCGTGCCCCACTGTGAGCTCCGCACTGGTGGGCTGGCTGCGGTGGAATAAAATCACCGCATCAGTAAGACACATCAGCCGACCTTGCACCTTCCGCAACTCTTGCTCTGACACCCGGTCTGCCTGCTGGGGGCGGGGGGTGGGGGGGCATGCCTACGCTCCATGTTAGGAGTAAGGACTGGAAAAGATTGAAAAAAGCAGTCATCTGCGGGCCAAGAAATGCTACGTCTGCAGTGACACTGTGATAGCCGTACATGTTTGGTGTGAGGTAACGGACTGCACGGGAGGGTTCTGTTGGCTGCCCTGTAATATTGGGGAGGGGGTGCTGCTTTGCGCGAGCTGTGTGATGTGCAAATAATTTAATCTGCCTACCTCTCCTTCACGCCACACGCATTAAACTCAATGTGACTTTCTGATGTTGGGGTCCGTTGGTGTTGAATACTTCTCTCGCCGTGAGTAAATTATGATTTGTGGTGAACCGAGGCACACTAGCTGCTTAATGGAGTAGAACAGGATAGAGGAGTCGTGCTCTCGTCTGCCAGTAAGAGACATACGTCATACACAGATACACCAAAAAAAGAGAAGAGAGAGAGAGAGGTGAGGAAAGACATAGAGGATGGAAGTTAGGGATCCACTGGGACGTGTCAAATGTTACATGAATCACTAAATGCTTCCTGCTCTAATTGGCTCTATTGAGTGCATCAGTGTCCCTGTGGTGGGGGCCAAATGCCTCCAATTGCATATTTGAGTGTGTTTGTGTGTGTGTGTGTGTGTCTTGCATTCAACACTCAAAGTGATGGGGATCAAAGGATTGCCACTGCGCCTGCAGTGAGTCATGCAGTAGTAATGTCAGCTCCATTAAGGCTCGCGTGCTTGTATGCTAACGTGTGGTGGAGCTCAGGGCTTCGGTGCAAGGGCTCGCCAGTGTTTTGTTGCAGCACTTTGAAGGCTGTTATCAATGCTGAACAGAGTGTTCCCTTCTCAGAGAAATGGTAACATTTTGAAGGCCTTATTTGGACTATTTCGAGATGAAAGCTGATATTAGGGGTGGGGGAAATAATCCTTTTTCCGATGCATCTCGATTCAGACAGGAAGGATTCTGAATTGATACATAAATGTCAAGATTCCGATTTTTAAATATTAATTTATAATGTAATTAATTTTGATGGATTGAAAAAAAGCAGAACCTGGAAATGCAAAACTATAGAATCGGACAGTTTATGGTGTAACACGCGACATTTCCAGCCCGGTGCTGAACGTGACCGTGATCTCTGAGCACGACTGCAAGCAAAATTCCAAAAGCATGAAACTGCTTTGAACACGTCACGTTAGGTATGTGCCTCTGTGTTTGTAGTCTTTTAATTTACATATTTTACCTTATACCTTAACAGTTAGACAACAACCTACATCGTTATTTACGTGAAAAATTATCTTTTAAATTGACAAACATCATATGTGTAACTCGTGGCAAAATTCGATTGGGATCAAAAGATAATTTCTCTCTTGCCATTCATCTCAAAGGAGAATTTTCCGATTTAAGGTCCCATGTGTGGAAGTAGAGGGGACATGACTTAGGCTCTCTATAAGCTGGAAAATGTAACATTCCATGTGACTTGCAACATTTCTGTTCCATTTGTTTTATAAAAATATACTGGAAGTAAATTCATGGGTCACTGCAAATATGTTGCTTTAAAAACACTAGGTTGTCACATATAGAGGGCCAGAAGTGACAAAATGAAATGAATAAATAAATCCACTATTTATGAGGCTGACAGATAAAATGAATGAACACACTGAAGCACATGAACCATGAAATAATTAAATATGTATAGTGAAATAATTGTGTGTTTAAATTAATTAAATAATTTAAATAATACTTACATATGTACTTAAAAATTAGATATTTAGTTCAAGTTTTAAAGACGCACTGCAGCGGCTCTAAAATCACCTAAAACCACCTCAAAAACAAATATGTATTGCCCAAAATTGTGGCTTTTTACCCACAAAAAAACTTTCATTGCCTCAGAATTGCTTGGAAAGAGCTTTTAAATCTTTCCCCTACTAAAGTATACGTGGATCTATGAATATTCTAATTAGTGGCCTACATTGCTTGCATGTGATTGGTTGCTGTGCTCCCCGACCTGCAGGGCTTGCACGTGATTGGTCGCTGAGACTCCTAGTGGGTGGGCTGCTCTAGTCTGTTCACGACGCTTCCTGACGTTAAAGCTTTGCTTATATCTTCAAAAGTAAAAAGCGAAATGTTCTTCCGAAAACTGTTGAGGCGAGAGATAAATGTGTAGTTGCCAAACATGTGTTTACTTTTTACTAACAACCAGTCCTCCGTCCGCCACCAATTGGGGGGGGGGGGTTTGAATGGTGCTGCCTTCAGCTCACAGTGCGGCACCTGTGAAGTGAGCTGAGTAGAAATGTGCCATATATATGCGCTGCCAACAGCGCAGGCTGTTCCTGCTGAGGAGACTCAGGTCTTTTGGTGTACAAGGGGCGCTGCTGAAGTCATTCTATGACACGGTGGTGGCATCAGCCATCACTTTTGGAGTGGTCTGCTGGGGCAGTGGCATTACTGCAGCCGATAGGAAGAGACTGAACAAACTGATTAAGAAAGCTAGCTCTGTCCTGGGGCAGCGCCTTGATCCGATGGAGGAGATAGGAGAGAGAAGGACGGTGGCTAAACTGTCATCTCTGCTGGAATCCGAGTTCCACCCTATGCAGGACATACTGAATGCACTGAGGAGCTCATTTAGCAGCAGACTACATCATCCCAGGTGCACAACCGAGAGGTTTCGTAGGTCCTTCCTACCAACGGCTGTCAGACTGTACAACCTAAGCAGGGCTGCTCACAGAGATAGCAAAAAGACGTAACAAACTAATAGTTTTTTGAATGCAAAAGATGCAATAGACTTACACAATGGTCCCCTCCGGCATACAACTAGGAACATACCGGTCGCTATGGAGGGTGAGAATATGTATGGGCACATAGTCATACCATGTAGGATAACTAAGTAGACGGTTATGCTGTTTCATTCCATCTAGCAACAATGCTCTGCACTGTGTGTGTTTATATATTTACATATTTATTCCATCTAGCTACAATGCTCAGCACTGGGTGTGTTTATATATTTATATATCTACATATTATTCCATCTAGCTACATTGCTCCGCACTGTGTGTGTTTATATACTTGTATATTTATTCCACCTAGCTGCAATGCTCCGTACTGTGGGTGTTTATATATTTACATATTTATTCCATCTAGCTACAATGCTCTGCACTGTGTGTTCATATATTCATATATTTATTCCATCCAGCTACAATGCTCTGCACTGTGTGTCTGTGTGTGTGTGTATATATATATATTTTATAGTAATACGTACATATGTATATTAGCTGCTCTTGCTTGCTTATTTTTTTCTTGCCTTCTGATTGTTGCTCTGAGTGTTGCTATCCCTGTGCTGTTGCAATCCTGGAATTTCCCCGTTGTGGGACTAATAAAGGCTTATCTTATCTTATCTTATCTTATCTTATATCGTATTGTTCATAATAACACCAGTATAAATTTTGATACCGGTGTAAAAATGAACATGGTGATATTTGGGGTCTGCTGTGTGATGACGTCACACTGTTACGCTGCCAACGGACGTTGTGCATCAGCATAGAAACGGCAAAACAAACACGGCACGGGAAATCTGCTGCTCTGAAGTCAGATGGTCTATATCCAGTTGAGTGGAAATATTAAAGTTTCACTTTCTGTTTCAGACTGCTGTCATGTTAAAAAAAAAAATGATGCAGCAGTGTGGATAATATGCCTGCATTTTTTCCTGCACGTCTACAGCACCACTGGAGTGGTATTAATGTCAGACAATGTGCCGCTCGAAGTGGCTGTAGTTGTATCTCAGTTCTGTTTTGGCAGCTTCTTGTTGATTTTATTCAACCACCCCAAGAGGGAAAAAACCCCATCCATTCAGTGCAACAACAGCCAACAAGCCCCAGGACAGGTCTGTGCAGCGAGAGTAATGCAGGTAAAGTGATTCAGCATAAAACCCGACATATGTTTTGAAGCCACCGCCTGGAAGCAGCTCTGCGATCCACATGGTGAGGACATCGATGGCCTCATTCACACCTTCACGGGCTACCTCAGCTTCTGTGTGGACAAATCCGTTCCCACCAAGACCATACGGCGTCACTCAAACAACAAACCCTGGATCAACCCTGAGATAAAAACACTTCTGAGAGAGAAGAAGAGGATCTTCAGGTCGGGGAACAGGGAGATGCTGAAGTCCGTACAGAGGGAGCTGAGGAGAAAGATCAGAGAAGGCAAGGACAGCTTCAGGAAGAAGATGGAGGACAAGCTGCAACAGAGCGACATCAGCGGGGTCTGGAGAAACCTCAAAACCATCTCGGGGCTCCAGAATACCTCCCCCCAGGCCACGGGGGGCAGGGAGTGGGCGAACAACCTGAATCTGTTTTTCAATAGATTTGACCAACCGCCCTCCCCCCTGTCTGCACAACAACCACTGCTGCCTCTAAGAAATCAAGTCCTGCTGCCCACTCCCCACTCCACCGACACCCCCCCCACTCCCAACACACAGCCCCCCATCCTGACCCTGACCAAGACCCAGGTGAGGACGGAGCTGAGGAAGATCAAGGCGAGGAAGGCGTCGGGACCGGACGGCATCAGCGCAAAGCTCCTCAAGTCCTGTGCAGACCAGCTGTGTGGGATTGTGACGTATATCTTCAACATGAGCCTGAAACTGGGGAGGGTACCACAGCTGTGGAAAACATCTTGTGTGGTACCTGTACCAAAAACTTCCCACCCCAAAGACCTGAACAGCTACAGACCGGTGGCCTTGACGTCCCACTTGATGAAGACCCTGGAGAGACTGCTCCTTGCTCATCTCCGCCCCCTGGTGGAACCAGCGATGGATCCACTCCAGTTCGCCTACCAGCATGGCATTGGGGTGGAGGATGCGGTGATCTTCCTCCTTCACCGTTCTCTGTCCCACCTGGAGAAGCCCGGGAATATGGTGAGGATCATGTTCTTTGACTTCTCCAGTGCTTTCAACACCATCCAACCGATGATCCTGAAGGACAAGCTGCTGCGCGCAGGGGTGGACCAGCACCTGTCATCATGGATCCTGGACTACCTCACGAACCGGCCTCAGTTTGTGAGAACCCGGGACTGTGTTTCCGACACGATCATCAGTAGCACGGGGGCCCCCCAGGGAACGGTGCTGGCTCCCTTCCAGTTCACTCTTTATACTGCGGACTTCTCACACAACACAACACATTGCCATCTACAGAAGTTCTCTGATGACTCTGCGATCGTTGGTCTCATCTCCAACGGAGATGAAGCTGAGTACAGAGGGCTTATCCAGGACTTTGTGGACTGGTGCCATCGGAACTGCCTCCAGATCAACGCGAGGAAAACTAAGGAGCTGGTGGTGGACTGCCGCAGGCATGGGCAGCCCCTCACAGCACCAGTAAATATACAGGGAACAGACATCGAGATGGTGACATCCTATAAGTACCTGGGTATTCATCTGAACAATAAACTAGACTGGTCACACAATACTGACGCACTCTACAAGAAGGGACAGCGCAGGCTGTTCCTGCTGAGGAGACTCAGGTCTTTTGGTGTACAAGGGGTGCTGCTGAAGTCATTCTATGACACAGTGGTGGCATCAGCCATCACTTTTGGAGTGGTCTGCTGGGGCAGTGGCATTACTGCAGCCGATAGGAAGAGACTGAACAAACTGATTAAGAAAGCTAGCTCTGTCCTGGGGCAGCGCCTTGATCCGATGGAGGAGATAGGAGAGAGAAGGACGGTGGCTAAACTGTCATCTCTGCTGGAGTCCGAGTTCCACCCTATGCAGGACATACTGGATGCACTGAGGAGCTCATTTAGCAGCAGACTACATCATCCCAGGTGCACAACCGAGAGGTTTCGTAGGTCCTTCCTACCAACGGCTGTCAGACTGTACAACCTAAGCAGGGCTGCTCGCAGAGATAGCAAAAAGACGTAACAAACTAATAGTTTTTTTGAATGCAAAAGATGCAATAGACTTACACAATGGTCCTCTCCGGCATACAACTAGGAACATACCGGTCGCTATGGAGGGTGAGAATATGTATGGGCACATAATCATACCATGTAGGATAACTAAATAGACGGTTATGCTGTTTCATCCCACCTAGCAACAATGCTCTGCACTGTGTGTGTTTATATATTTACATATTTATTCCATCTAGCTACAATGCTCAGCACTGGGTGTGTTTATATTTATATATCTATATATTTATTCCATCTAGCTACAATGCTCCGCACTGTGTTTTTATATATCTACATATTATTCCATCTAGCTACATTGCTCCGCACTGTGTGTGTTTATATACTTGCATATTTATTCCACCTAGCTGCAATGCTCCGTACTGTGGGTGTTTATATATTTACATATTTATTCCATCTAGCTACAATGCTCTGCACTGTGTGTTCATATATTCATATATTTATTCCATCCAGCTACAATGCTCTGCACTGTGTGTCTGTGTGTGTGTGTGTATATATATATTTTATAGTAATATGTACATATGTATATTAGCTGCTCTTGCTTGCTTGTTTTTTTTCTTGCCTTCTGATTGTTGCTCTGAGTGTTGCTATCCCTGTGCTGTTGCAATCCTGGAATTTCCCCGTTGTGGGACTAATAAAGGCTTATCTTATCTTATCTTATCTTATCTTATCTTATGTGTGCAGCTGAGATGTATATCATTTTCTTGTAATATTTGATACAGAGCTAAAAACTATTTAAACTAAGTCTGAGCTGCTGTTTATAAACTGGAGAAATACGTTTTTGTTTTGTTTTCCTGAATATGTTGAAGGTAAATAATGCTGGTCTGTGAAACAGTCCTTTCTGCATAAATTTAAAAAAAAAAGTATGCTGCAATATCGCAAAAAATATTGTTATCATGAAAATTAACAGAAATATTGTGATATTATTTTTAGGCCATATTGCCCACCCCTAGAGCTGAGAGTAGCTCGATTTGAAGGTGGCTGCGTGGGGCCGCGATCTCGCACAGCCACATTCAAGTCCGCCACCCCCCCACACCTCTCTGCCTCTCTCTGCTCTCTCTCAGCTGCTACTCAACCCGCTCTGCCTCAATCCTGCTGCTCCTCAGCTCCTCCCTCTTCCCCCGAGGTAGCCAAGAGTATCCGTCTGATTGGTTAATGTTAGAACCAACCAGGCTAAGCTGGAATACTTGTGTAGCTACTAACGATCTGTCCAAACTGGCCCGTTTCAGGGGGGGCGTTACCAAACTGGAAATTCACAGCAGAAAAACACAGACTTCAGACTGTGGTGAGATTCTGCACTTGATATATCCTGTAAGTCACAAAAAACATGTTACAGACATGTCACCGGAGTGGTGGCCCTGTTGCTAGAGCATCCGCTCCACAACTGGGAGGTTGGGGGTTCAAGTCACAGCCTGGTCATACCAAAGACCATAAAAAAATGGTACTTCCCACCTTCTAGCTTGGTGCTCAGCATAACAGAATGGGGGAAGGAGAAGTTGTTTGTGGCGGTGCCTTGCATGGCAGCGACTCCACTGACTCCGGATGCAGTACGGATGGACTCTTGGGTCTGTCCCTACCAAATCGGTTTGTGTTTTGCAGTGGCATGAATGAGAACAGTGTTTGAAATACAAGATCATGTGAGAATTATACAAAGTAATGCAAGATCTCGAGAAAGAACTGAAAGTAACCAAGATGAACAGATCGCGATCACGTGATAACAACAAAGAAGTATGATGTAGCGGCTTTTCACCTAGATTTTTGGGCTCTAAATAAAATGTAAGTAGCCCGTTAATTTTAATTCTATGAAGTGTTTGCATGTTTTGTCAAGTTTTTACTTTCTCTGATACAGTGGTGGTAGACCTCAGAAAATAACAGATGATCCTTACATCATTTTAAATGAACAAGCAGCTATTAAATACCACGAGATACTGCGGGATTTCTTTGCAGATTGGATCTGACATCCGTCCAAAATAGACTTGTTGCGTTTCATTAGCGAACCGAATCTGACGAGCCAGATTCATTCCGCAGTGGTCTGGACCAGGTGAGGATTAGAAAATTGATGAGAATGGGAACTATTTGCTGTAGAGGCCGGATCGCAGCTGTAACATACTGCATCTGGAGTCAGTGTAAATCCAGGGTGATTCTACATATGATTAACATTGTAGATAGGAGAAACGTAATTTCGTTCTTCTGTACATGATTGGCTGTATGGACTGAATGACAACAGAGATGGCTGCTTCTTCTTCTTCTTCTTCTTCTTCTTCTTCTTCTTCGTAACAACAGAGGAACTTGATTTTTGCCAGAGCCTCTAGGCTTAGAGGTACAGCATCCGCCCCACAACTGGGAGCTCGAGGTTCAAGTCCCGGCCGGGTCATGGCAAAGATCATATAAAAATGGAACTTCGTGCCATCCAGCTTGGTGCTCAGCAAAAATGGAGCAGAGGAGGGGAATGTGGGCGGCAGTGGCTCAGGAGGTAGAGCGGGTTGTCCAATAACCAGAGGGTTGGCGGTTTGAATCCCGTTCTCCCAGGACATCCTGCCGTAGTATCCCTGGGCAAGACACTTTACACACCTTGCCTCCAGTGTCCATGATGCTGAGTATGAATGTTTATAAATGTTCGGTAGTGGTTGGAGAGGCCGTTGGCGCAGATTGGCAGCCATGTTTCTGTCAGTCTGCCCCAGAGCAGCTGTGGCTACAGAAGTAGCTTACCACTATCAGTGTCTGTCTGGAGGGAATGAATACTGGACTCACTGTAGGCACTTTGAGATGTCACTTGACATGTAAAGCACCATAAATCTAATCCATTATTATTATTACATAATTGACACTTGTTTAATGAAAGATCTTTTTATTTCCAATGATAAATTAGTCATTACACTTGTGTAATTAATAGTGTATTTTTTTAATTTCATTTAGTCATTACTGACCCTCAATAGTCACACAGTGGGAGGATAAAATCCAGAATAGAAAAAAAGAAAAGATGCATCACGAATCGCAATCGGCTCAAACTGTGAGGTGTCTAAAGATTCTCTCTCTCTCTCTCTCTCTCTCTCTCTCTCTCTCTCTCTCTCTCTCTATATATATATATATATATATATATATATATATATATATATATATATATATATATATATATACACGTATATATACAGTATATACTGTATATTGTATATACACACACTGTATATATGAGTGGTGTCAAAGTTATCAAAGTATCGTTAACTGCATGACAACACAATGCCTCTTAGATCACAAACAATTTTTAAAATTGTGATTAATCACAGCAGAATGAAAAACGCATACCTTTTCAAATGTGGATACTGTTTTCAACCAACAGTCTATGGCGCGCTAAGATGCGGGGAAGCCCAAACTCCTCATTTTATTTATTCTGTGTGTTCAAATTAGTTTGCCGGAGTATCGCTGTCATACTATGTGGACATTTGGATCATATCAATGCACAATCCTGACCTGAAAGCTGGAGAGAGGACAAGATGCCGGCAGAGAACAGAGCAGCTGCGGCGCCCTTTCCTGCTCCTCCAGGTGCTGATGGCTGGAGGTTCTGTGGTCCCGGACCGTATCGTTCACGGCGTTGGTTTGTTTTTTTAAAGATGAAAGCTACCTGCGATCCAAACAGCGAAGCCAAGAAAAGCACGCCTACCATGAAAAGGAGAAGTGGAAAAGGCTAACAGCTAAGCTAAAGGTTAAAAGCTAACAGCTAAGCTAAAGGCTAACACCGCTTCCATCAGTTCTGTTTGCAAATGTCCACTGTCTAGAAAACAAACTGGACCATCTATTGGAACTCAAAAAGGGAGGTAAGAGGTGCAACTGGTATAACAACTGGTGTAATAATGCTAAAGTGGTCACCGGGTGTGCAGTATTTCTGCAGTACTTACGAGGTTTTGTAGAGAATGTTCTAAAGAGTTGTTGTCATCTTTTGACATATTTGACAAACAGTTGCAGAAAGCAAGCAAAGAATAACATAATACTATAATACATAATTCTAATGAAAAGGTGAATTGGAGCAGAAAAAATCCATGTTCACTAGCTCTGACTAATGGCTTTGAGTGGCTTACATGACCATTTCATCAGTTTTACCAGACACTTGTTAACTATTCATAAAGTCCCCAACATTGTTAAAGCAGCCAG
Source organism: Pholidichthys leucotaenia (assembly GCA_020510985.1). Classification (NCBI taxonomy): domain Eukaryota; kingdom Metazoa; phylum Chordata; class Actinopteri; order Cichliformes; family Pholidichthyidae; genus Pholidichthys; species Pholidichthys leucotaenia. The sequence continues at coordinate 181,774,177 of CM035837.1, read as the reverse complement.
ATTATTCCTGTTGTGTACACAACAACTGAAAGTGACAGAGAAAAATGCAAAAACACACACTTCCTGTTACTTTAGCTGTAATATTTCAGGGAACACTGAATGTGAGCTAATCTATGGTGTATCATAATCAGATAACATCTTCTGGCACAAATGCATTCATCACTGGAGTAATTTATTCATGAATATATAACAAATGTCACATTCAGTGACTTTTGCATTAATGGGTTGTGCATCGAGTTGGACAGTAGTTAATAATGCACATTTAAACACTTGGGATGCAAGTTAGAATGATAATTTGTTTATGCACTTTGATGGGTTGTATTCAGTTCAGTTTTTCTCCACTTGCTGAGATTTTACTGTAAAAGCTCCTGACAGCCTCCGTGGTTCATCTGCTCTCAGCACTCAAAGAAGTCACTGATCTCGCATGACGCCGACTATCATGGGTGTCGCACCCGTGGGTGATGTGGGTTTTCAGGAGGACACTGTCGAACACCCACAGTCTTTCCAGTTTCCCACAAACGCTGCTCGGTTTCTCTGACCTCTCGGCGAGCGGCTCTCCCCCTCCCGCTCCCGTTCCTTGAAACATGACACCGGTGAGTGTGACCGCCTGATGTGCGTTCCAGTAAGTCAAGTTGAATGCTTCACAGGTGAGCAATAAAATAAATTTGGGGTTAAAATAACGACATACAGGGTTTTTTTTTAAGTCACAGTTTGAAAAAGAGGTCTGTTGAAGGAAGCGCGGCCGTGTGTGTGTGTGTGTGTGTGTGTGTGTGTGTGTGTGTGTGTGTGTGTGTCATGGGTGATGCTTATTTCTGTCCAGGTTGCACTCTGTCTGGTGTGTGTGTGTGTGTGTGTGTTTGTGAATATAAAATCAATAACAGAGATGGTATGCACATCACATGAGCCACGTGGTCGGGTGCTGGAGCCCCAAAAAGGCTTATTAGAAAGATCAAAGATGATCCGCACACTGAAAAGCTCCCATTAATTAGTTATTTATTAGTGTAACGTTTCGGGCCACCTGCCCTTCCTCAGACTTCTATCAATACACCAAAGGATAGTTACCATCTTAAATACCCACAATCCAATTAATCACATGATAAAATAACATGCAAATGCACAAGAAAAAGAAATAAAATGAAAAAATTCACAGACTGGCAAAATCATCCAACATTCACAAATGGAAAAATTCATAAAAAGAAAAAACAATTATCTGTTGTATTATTATTTGTTGTGATGCTCCTGACTGCCCCTTTGCCCCCTGAAGTGCCCTCCTGGAGGGTTTTTACATGCAATTGATGATTTATTTTTTAACAAGGGGATGTTCATAATTGTAGTATACAGTGTGAACGTAATTTCAGTACAAACTTGCAAGAATAAAGGTGCAAAAATATGATAAAACATGCTAATTTACAATTTAAAAAGTCCAAAATTTACTAGAAAAAAGTTACATTTTCGTGAGAAAATACACAACTCCCAAATGCTGAAAAAACTCCCACATTTCCAAGAAGTCACAAATTTACAACGATGAGCGACCCGAAAAGGATTAAGCGGAAGAAGATGGATGGATGGATGGATGGATGGATGGAAGTTGCACAAGAAATAAAAGCCAATTTTCAAAAGCATTTTTAGTTGGTTTTTTTAACCTTTTTCTCTCATAACACAGGGTTACAAAAATAATTTTTTTGTAAGTTGTCTGTGTTTTTTCAACTGATTTAAGACAATTTTGCACCGCTGGACCCGAAAAGGATTAAGCGGAAGAAGATGAATGAATGAATGAATGAATGAATGAATGAATCTGAAAATGACATCTGTTTCTCTCGATCAGGTGCTAAGTAAAAACATGTACTTACTTAGCACTGTGCATGTATTTACCTTTATATAAAGGTAAGCACATGTAAATTGAATGTTACGTCATCATTTTTCAAAATTCATAGAATTTCAAAACATAAAAAAGAATTTTGCATCATATAAAGCGAAAATACCCGTACATGTAAACAAAAACGTATAAAACAACATGTGGCCATAATTCAAAAAGTTGACCTGATTGAGCAAAACCAACGTGATTTTTGGATTCAGCACATCAAAACTGTCCTAAATCAGCTAAAAACAGCTAAGACAATAAATTTGATGTTGACCAGTGTAACTGTTCAATTTTCTCACCAATTAGTGAGGTTTGTCTTGTAAACTCACATTTTTCTTGGAAAGTTATAACTTTTTTTTTTTTTTATAAATGTGCAACTTTTTCCTGGCACATTTATTATTTTTGTAGTAAATGTAGTACTTTTTCCCTGTCAATTTGCCATGTTTTGTGTAAAAATTGTTACTTTCCCCCCACACATATATACAACAATATAATCATAAATTTACAGTTTTTTTCTGCAAAATTTGAAACTTTTTTCCAATAGAATTTGCAACAATTTTGCTCATATTTTCATGATTTTTCTTGTACATTTGCTTCTATCCTCTCACTGATAAACTAAGTTATTCTGTATGAACTATCCTTGCAGTCTTGATGAGGATGGAGGGGGGGCACGTCAAGCCCCCCCCCCCTTCCCCCCACTGGCCGAACCACAACATCTACACTTTTGAAAACCTTGCTACGCCCCTGACTACTATGCAAGTAATCATGAGTACACGTGCATTTTAAAGACTACAGGACTGGAGTTCATACAGATATATCAACACCTTGGACAGGTTAAATGTGACAAATGCACTAGAAACAATCTGGCCAATAAACAGTGTCATCAACAGCAGAAGTTGACCGTGGAATGGTGAAATTTACAAGTCAAGCAAATGCAAAGGTTTGATAGCTGATCTACTGTATAAATACTGTATATTTGTAAATGCTTGTGTTATGACGAAGTATTCCAGGTGCAATGCGAATACATTATAATAACAGTGTACTTTATATTAAAATTCTAGACTTAAAATTGCAGCATCAAAGTCAAAGCTTTCTGTGCACAGCATAATACGAGAGAGTATGGAAATCATTTAGCCTGGGCTTTGAAAAGATTAGACAGCCGCAACAGAGGAAATATAAACTTCCTGGCCTTATATTGAAGGAGGTATGGTCTGATTTTTCTTCTAAAAACAATGAACTACAGAAACACTTTCCACCTTGTCAATGTACAGATGGATATAGAGAAGATTTGCTGCTTTTACAGTATATAGTGATATGTGAGATGCGCTTTTCTGTTTCTCCTTGAATGAAAGCTTTCAGCTCACGGTAAATCTACCCCCCCCCCCCCCCCCCGGTTTTCATTTGACCCTTTTCTCTCCTACAAACAAACAGCATTTTGAGCAGTAAAAGAAAATGGATACGGAAACATATAATCCAGCAAGAATTTAAGTAAAAAAAAAAAAAAAATCAAACTATATACGTAAATAACTCGTGAACACTGAAACTGTTCTTGTGGGTTTTTTTCCAAAGAGAAATTGGATGAAAAGAAATAAACAAAACTGCAAATACTGAGACCATCTTGTTGCTGACATGAATGAATACATTACGGATGAAACTTAAGGCTGTGACTCATTTGCACATGTCTTTACAAGACAGATTACTCTCAAAAGTGTTACACAAACTGAAATTGTGTTTAGGTTTTCACATTGCATTCGGGTGCAGATGGTACATGGATCTGAATATGTAATGACAGCAGATAAATAAAATGAGATCTACTCAGTCTCTTGATTAACAGCGTACTGTTGTCAGAATACGGCTGTACGATATGATGATATACATCGGTGATGCGATAGAAAACATCTACCGTTTCATATAAAACTGCATCACTTATGTCGGGATTTAAAAGACACATACCCCGTTTCTACTTGTCACCGCCCCGCCTCTCCCCCACAGCTGTGTGCAATAGTGGGTTCTGGTGGTTAGCACAGCAGCTAACTGCAAGCTAATGTTTTAGTCATATAGCCACTACTTTTGTTTTCCAGGGATGTGGGACTGTTTCCCACTGTGCTGCATCAGAGAGGAGAGTTCTCTAACCTCGTTTTAATTGGATGTGAGTAACATTAACACCATCTCTCTCTATAAAACAGCAAATGCTAAATGACGATGCTAACTTGTCACTAATAGGAAACATTATAGTGTATCAGACCATCATTTCATTGGTTTAAACTATTGCCAAGTTTCTTAATTTTGTCTGAAAAAATATTACTAAAGCTGCAAAAGTGTGTGACAGTGGCTGTATATACACTAAATGTCATGGTCTGGGCTGGGTTCTAGGCTCATGCCCACATTTTGTGTTTATTGTTACAATTATTTGCCTGTGTTTTGCCTTCTGTGTCTCCCCTGGGTCCCCTGACTGTTACTGTCTTCCTCAGTCCTCAGCCTGTCATGTGGTCCCCGTTACTAGTCGTTGTTCTGTGTCCCCCTTTGGGCATCCGTGTAAATCTCGTGTGTGTGTGTTTGTTCCCCGTACTCCTTTTTCTATCATTCTCAGTTCTTCATGTCTTCCGTAGTCATAGGCACTTCTCCTCATGTGCCGCTGTTTAATCCCTGATGACTATCCATTTTGTGTGGCATCATGCCATGGATTCCCCTCTGACTCCTGTTCCCATGACTATGTCTGTGAGTTTTCAGCCTTTCATGGCTCGCTTTATGTTCAGCCCGCATGCTGGTTATTATTTTGTGTTATTTGGGAAAATAAACCCAGTGAAACTGTAGTTCTGCCTGCATTAGAGTCTGTCATTCCTGCCGGTCAGAGGTTGCCCATGACACTAAATAAATAACAAAAAAATTAAAACGTGTCGAAGGAACAACCTGGCTCTTAATGTAACTTGATTTCTAATCATTTTTAATTAGTCCAGTAGCGATAATGAATAAAGTTGAAGTAATCTCAAATGCACATTAAAAAACTATTTTATAACATCCATCCATCCATCTATCTTCTACGGCTTTTCTGGAGGTCCGGGCCGTGGAGGCAGCAGTTCAAGCAGAGAAGCCCAGACTTTCCTCTCCCCAGCCACCTGCTCCAGCTCTTCAGAGAGGATACCAAGGCGTTCCCAGACCAGCTGGGAGACATAGTCTCTCCAGCGAGTCCTGGGTCTGCCCCGGGGTCTCCTCCCAGTGGGACATGCCCGAAACACTTCAAGTGGGAGGCGTCCAGGAGGCATCCTGATCAGATGCCCATACCACCTCAACTGGCTCCTTTCAATGTGGAGGAGCAGCGGTTTTACTCTGAGCCTCTCCTGGATGACTGAGCTTCTCACCCTATCTCTGAGGGTGAGTCCAGCAATCAAACGAAGAAAGCTCATTTCAGCCGCTTGTATCCGCAATCTCGTTCTTTTTGTCATTACCCAAAGCTCATGACCATAGGTGTGGGTAGGAACGTAGATTGACTGGTAAATTGACAGCTTTGCCTTAGAGCTTACCTCCCTCTTCACCACAACAGACTGATACAACATCCGCATCACTGCAGATGCTGCTCCGATCTGTCTGTCAATCTCTTGCTCCATTCTCCCCTCACTCGTGAATAAGACCCCAAGATACAACACTATAACAACACTACAAAATTAAGAGGGGGAAAAAAGGTACATAAAATTAATGACAGATTAATTTATACAATTGATTTTTTCCACTATGTTATTTAAAATGTAGAAAAAGAGATGGGACTTTTTGTTGGTTATTATATATAAACTATAGAATTTACAGAAAATGCATATCGTGATATATATCGTTATTGTCAAATAAGATTATTTGTATCGTGGTATGAAATTTTGGTCACATTGCACAGCTCTATGTCAGAGAAAAAACCAGCAGGAAACTGGTTATAACTGTAGAAAATGGTAACTTGAAACACCTTTTTTCTTAAACTTGCAGTAATGCTCAACCCTCTGACCTCGCTCTTTTCTTTCTTACACCCTTGAGCTTGCCAAATATAAACCTAGAGGACTCCCGTGCCCCGACCATTCTGTCATGGCTACAACTGCCAAACCTCAACATGGGACAGACCTGACATCCTCACACTCACAAAAAAGTTAAACCCTCCAGGCAATTTGGCTCTCCTTTACCAACCTTAACGCTCCCACCGTCCTCAGAAGCGTTCACCAAAACCAGCATGTGCAGGGAGAAATGCTGCAGCTGTGCTAAACACTGCCAAGCCACATGTGTACACAGTAACTCTGTTTTGTGCCCATCAACCTCTAAAACTCTTTAGTCCAACTTTGCTAACTCAACTTGGCTTGCCTCAAGCTATACGGCTAGCAATGATCAGAGTGTAGTCATTAAAGGAATAACACTTGGGGAGCATCAATAAATGCCCAGAAGGCCCCTGGTTTAGGTCAATCATTCTAGCCCGTTAATGGTCTCAAAACAACAGGGCAAATTCATCATTGGAACTAATCATATTGGGCAAGTCCACACCTCGCCTCAGAACAATATCCTCTAACGACATTAGTGAAGGGCTAGTAATATGATGTGATTTCCTGCCGTCACACAAAGGTGCTGATCGATGGTAGAGATGAGCGAAGCATAATTCAGGGAAGCCCAGTGTCCCCATACAAATGTGTCTAGTCCTGTACACCCACGCCTGCGGCTGCTGTCTATCTTGTAGACTTGTGCATGTGTGCGCCTTTGTTTTATAACTTCTAGGAGGCGACACCAACTTTAGCATGGCTGGATAATTTCTGGCAAATTACTTTTAAGTTTGTGTATTTTTTTCGCTGAGCTGGAAGTGAGACTAATATTTTTTTTTTCCTCACTAGAAGAAAAGAAACAAGTCTTGGGTGAACAGATTCAATTAACCTTTAAAAATAAAAGCTTCACACAGAGAAAATAAACCAAAGAAAAACCTTCATAAACTCATGGATGCACTCACAGCATACAGTGTCATCTCGTGGTCGATGTGTTCCTCTCCAACTGAAGACTCTTATCAAACCTCACCGGGTCTACATCATGATTACACATAAGGGCTACAGAAAAGCATCTAAGTCACAAGTGTGGTAATCTAAGAAAAGTGTGGAGGAGAAAATACAAGATTAAAGTGGTACATTTAAAAGGAAAGCACTTCATTACATACAGAATATTTGTATTGCCAACCTGGAAAAGGCAGGGTGCTTTCTTGGCAAAATAAATGCAGAAATAAACTGTACTATAACAGAAAAGCCCCTATATAGATGTTTTTACTGACAGCACTTATGCACATTTTGATATTAAATGACGCCCAGTCTAGTCGTCTTCAAAAGCTAAATCCTTTTTTTTTTTGAGAGTTGGGGTACACCCTGGACAGATGGCCAGTCCATCACAGAGCCAACACAGGCAGGCAGACAACCATTCACTCACACATTCATACCGAAGGTCAATTTGATGCCATTAACCTAACATGCCTGTCTTTGGACTGTTACAGGAAACCAGAGTACACGATGAAAAAAACACGCAGACACGGGAGGGGAACATGCAGACTCCACACAAAAAGGTCACTGCTGGCCAGGCGTGCAATCAAACCCACAACCTTCTTGCAGTGCTGCTACAGTGCGAACCACTCTTCCACTGAACTGATTGCATTAAGACCTTTAAATACTTCGCAAGAACAGAGACATTTTTTTCTTTTTCTTGAGGTGGCAAGAACAAAATTCTTTCTGGCCAGGACATTTCATACTTCACAAGAAACTCAAGTTGGTAGACCATCCGCCCCACAACTGGGAGGTCGTACTTTCCACCTTTTTTTTTTTTTTTTTTGTTACTTATTTGTACCCGTAGGTAGATTTGGTTTGCAGTCTGGTGACAAGCCACCGGCTGCCGGTCGCTGCGTGCGCGAGCGCCCTAAACCTACATGTTTTTGGTATGCGGGAGGAAACCGGAGAAATCCCGGAGTAAACCCACGCAACACGGGGAGAACATGCAAACTCCACACAGCTCACTGTTGGTCGGGGGCTGGGATCGAACCCACAATCTCATGATCCCCGCGATCCCCCGGCTGAGGGTAAAACTGTGCTGCCACAGTGCTAAACCACTGCGCCACCATGCAGCCCAACCTTTTAGCTTGGTGCTCAGCATAATAGAATGGGGAAAGGAAAGTTAACACACAGAGCTACCAGAGGACTGACCCCCCCCACTGTAGCTTTCACTGTTCACAGTAGCTGTGAGGTCCAGGGTCAGTGAAATGGAGATAGGCACCGCCCCATACACCACATGGTGTCCCAGATGCTGTGGAAGGGAAAGAAACAAGTGCAGAACTCCTGGAAATTCAAATTTCTGACCAGTCACACAATAGCTCTTCGACACCATGCAAGATTCTGCCAGGAGGATGTGTCAAGAACAAGCTGCAAGAACTCCCAGCCTCCCACTTGAGGTGTTTCGGGCACGTCCCTCATTTTGTTCTCCCTGCGAGAACAAAATGATGTCATTTTGTTCTTGCAGCCCTGGGAGGGAGAACAAATTTTGCTGTTCTTGCGGAGTATGTTAAGCCTTATTCATGCTGCATTTCCGCTCTAGTCCGCTTTGGTCCACGTGCGCTTTGGACGAGCCCGGCACGCATGCGGCGCTGTTCATGCTCACTTTTTTCACCTACCCAGGCCAAGCGGCTGACATATACGCACAAGCATCATTTGTAGTTTCACTCCCGCCCGATTGGTAGCGCCAATGCGCTGACACGCCAGAATTTTCACCAACGAAGAAACGCTGCTTGCTTTCTGCTGCTTGACTTCCTGGTTTTCACTCCTTTTTCACGAAGATGCTGCTGCTGCTGCTGTAATATCTATGTATGATTCATGTATGTTGATTCTTGTCTTCTGCTTCCTCGTTGTCTTCTTCGTCTACTTTGTCTTGGTATGCTGTGCTGATATCGCCACCTCGTGAATGGGACATTCAGTCTTGTGCATGCGCTTTTCAGCGCGTTCAGGTTGTGGGCAGGCGGTGCGGTCACAAAATTTGGGCTGCACGCGGTCGTCCGCGGTCGAGCACTGCGGACACTAGCGGAGTGGATGACGTAAATTTTGTCACACGAGGTTTCTGGTTACACGTACGCGGACAGCAGAGGTGCAGCATGAATCCAGCTTAAAGGCCATAACTGTTGCATTGTGTCTAAAACAGACCTTCAACTTTTCCTGACCCTGATCACCAGAGCAGGGGGAAAGAGAAAAGATCGATCTAGCAGGGACTGAACCAGGGATCACTGCAGACAAGTGATATGCCTCTTTAACTGCTAGAACCCTGGGCGACCCTGTGTTTTGTTTTAGTTGTGTACTTTGGAAGGAAATAGTTATTCTACCACCAGTCACACTCAGCACATAGGGCATATACCTTCAGTGAATGTTTGCTGTACAGTTGGATTCTTATGAGGTGAAATTAAAAATGTATCCCAAGTTCTGTTGATAAAACTTAAATTATCATTTTGCTGTGAATATTAAAGAATATGCTCATAGGCCAACAATTTTTATAAGCAATTAAAGCTAAAGGAGTTGGATTTAACTTGTGCTTTGTTTAAAAAAACATTTCTGTTTTCCTGCGCCTTGAGTCTTAAAATAAGTGGGGGGAGTTATTTATTTAACATCTCCTGTATTAGTTACGCTTCACTCGCCTAAACCTCTGGGCCAAGTCACGTCTCAGATGTGTACTCCTGTACTGTGCACTCACTGAGCAGTGACGTTTGGATGTTTCATGCTGTTTAAACGTTTCTGGACCCTGGAGCGGGGAAAGCTCAGCGCATAGGTAGTCTATCCGCTCTGCCACCTCACTGACAGCCAAGCAATGGTCTCTGGATTCTGGCCTCCATGGCTCCCTTCCTTCTCCTTTTCAAACAAACAGCAGCTACTCTTCCATCCATATTCGCAGCCGCCTGCCCACTGTCATATTTGCCTTTCTAAGCTTCCACTGCTGCCCAGTTTCATTGTCACTCAGCTGGGGATGGGTGACCAGGCGGGCTGGGAAAGGGCCAAAGCCTGAATAATGGCTACTCTATCTCCTACCGAGAGAGACCAACAGCCCGTTTAGAGGCAGTCGCACTGGGCCTATGAACACAGACTCTACAGAGACACACAGAAGTGTTAAAACAACAGCGGGAAATACTAAATCGTGCAAAAAGAAGGCAGTAAGGAGCTGACAACGAAAACAAAGAAAAATATGTTTCTCATCAAACATTTCCCTCAAGTGTTATTGTCTGTGACTCAACATAATTATCACATCATATGAGCTCTCCAATAAAACCAATAGAACAACAAAACAAACTGCCACAGCGTAGACAAGACACTGTCAACAGTACAGCACTAATGGCACTAAAAATTGCTCTTTTTTGCTGTGAATACATTTGTGTAGTTCTTTCATGTCAGTCCCATGCTGGTGACTCTGTGGGTCTGTCTCCACGGAGTGCAAACCTTGGCGTGGCAGCAGTCAGCCAGTGGGTCGTCAGCCAGCAGCACCACGGCCCACTGCAGTTTACCTGGGCATTCTGGCTCATGCACATCCGTCTTCAGCACTGGGTTGTTATGCTGAGGCGTGACAGAGGACCTGTCACACTTCTTGTTAAAGGGCAGACTTGATGGAGGATGCCCTGCAGCAGTTGCTCCAAGAGGATGTGCTTCACTTTACCCTGGGGTACACTGCTGTGTATAAGGTACACAGAGGACGGGAGAAGTGAAGATTTGCACAAGTATGCAGAAAAGCTCGCAAATGAAAGATTACTTTAACTGTGACTTTACAAATTTTTTTTGTACTTTACAAGTAAACAAAAAAGTAATAATAAACTAAAAAAGCACTCAGAGTGCATACCTCCGCCAAGGCTCCTTCCTTCCCTCTCTTTGTCCACCCGGCCATACCTCCCTGCCTCCCTCCCATCATACACTGCAAAATAGGGCCTTGGTAGAAGTATGTGCTCAGAGATCAGCTCCAAAATCTAATGGGTTCGGCTGTAACCCAAGAAGCACCTCTGGTGAAAATTTCATCAAAATCCATCCATTAGTTTTTGAGGAATCTTACTAACATATTGTGAGAAGACAGAGACTTGGCGAAGGTATGCTCTCGGATCATCAACAAAATTTAATGGGTTAATCCTTAGGCCAGGGTGATCTTTGGTGAAAATTTCATCCAACTCTGTCCAGTAGTTTTTGCGTAATCCTGCTAACAAACAAACAAATAAACAACGCTGAAAACATAACCAAGTGATGATGATAATAATAATAATAATAATAATAATAAATGTGTTTTTTGCCATATGGTGCAATAAGTTAACGTGGTTAATTCTGATGTCAATAATTTCAATAAAACCATTCAGCATAGATGTGGACTCTGTTGGCAGGAGACTAGTTCTTTGTGATGGGTAGTTCTTCTGTACGTTGTCTTAAGGTACCTTCACACCAAACGCGAATGGGCAAATTTTTCACGCAGCACAGTTACATTATAACTCAATATAAACACACGAATAGACATGAATTGACCGCCTGGGTGAGATGCAGACAGGCAAAATTGCCTTTATAACTTCTGCAGCAGTGTTCAACTTACAATGGAAATCCCCAGAGTAATGTCATGCTTTGGTTTACATTATCCAACGGGAGGCTCACCTGAAAAAGTCGTCCCTGCCTTGAAAACTTGATGGGTGTTTCCATTGCTAGCTTGCTAGCCTTGTTAGCACGTCCATGGCAGGAATCCGTGGGTAAATAACTCCGACATCCCGATTCAGCTGAAGAGCTCCAGGTCCTTCTGTCTCCTGCTGAGTGTCAGTCTCATTTTCAAACTAGTTTACTCTCCAATGTTGAAACTTTTACTCCAATGATGGCAGAATCTCAAATCCCTTGGACATCAACGCGCGAATGCGTGATTTCACGTGTGCTCGCCTCTTTCCATTGACTTTGTATGCATTCCCGTCGCCTGTTCGCGTTTGGTGCGAAGGCACCTTTACGTGAGTCACATTTGGGTGGGCTTTTGCCATTGCCTCTCTAAACAATCTATTTGGTGAGCAAAACAAGAATCGCATTTGCCAAAATGTAACAGATTGTTATTGGCTACTGCTTGATTGAGTATTTTACCAGTTACTCAACTTTGCTGGTGTCTATCCCTAATACATGGGGTGTTCATTAAAGATTTCAACGGCGTCATTTCCCATGGACTCAAAGGAATCAAACCCCTCTACATCAGAACCACCAAGGATCACACACCTCTCCCATCGCTTTATGCAGCTATGGAGACCTCACCTGTAAAATCTGCAGGCTGTGTCAAAAGCCATGACTTGACCTTGGAAATCAGAGTTTCATCATGTTTCCCTTCAAAAATGACTTCATGGTTGGAAAGAAGTGGAAGTCAGATGGTGCCATGGTGCCAGGTTGGGACAGTAAATGAGGTGAGGAAGGATTTCATAGCTGCAGGACCATGCTTCCATCTGGGTGACATGTGAGTTGTGAACCGGGTCGTTGTCTTGCAGGAGGCAGACATGTTTCGTCAGCATGTCATGCCTCTCTGTTTTGATGGCCTTCTGCAATTTCTGCATCATTGAAGCGTAGTAAGTCCTGGTAATTGTGGTACCCTTTGGCAGGAAATCCATCATCAATACTCCATGGTGGTCCCAAAAGACTATGAGCATGACCGTGCTTGCTGAGGACTGGACATGTGCAATTCTTTGGAGGTGGTGAGTCATAAAGCTTCCATTGCTTCAACTGGGCTTTAGTCTCTGGATCATTGTGATAGACCCATGTTTCGCCCTACCCGATTAGTCTGTTGAAGAAGTCCTCCTGGTTTTCTTAGCACATGACCAAAAGAGCCTGGGAGCACGTGACTCGTTCCTGCTTCTGGAAAGGTGTGAGCAACCGGGGAATCCATTGTACAGACAAATTCCACATGTTCAAATAGGCATGGATGATTTTTTTTTTCTGTAGACCCATCACTGATAGTGGCCTCCACTTGCAGGATGGTTTCTTCATCAGTGGCGCACCGTGGTCACCCAGGAATAGGTCCACTGATGTCTGACTACACTTGAACTGTTGATGCCAGTGCTTAACTAAGTCATATGATGCATCATCCTCCCCATAAGTCTCTTTCATCTCATCGAACATCTATAATAGTGTGCGGCCTCTCAAGTACAGGAACCGGATAACCACTCTGCTTTCAACTGTCTCCATAATCACACCTTAGTCCACATTAACACTTGTAAAAGAGAAACTCTCAGGAGTTCAGAGCTGTAAATTACCACATGACCCATAGAGATATGGATTATTATACTTGTGCAATTTCAGCCTCCTACAAAAATCGGAAGTAGATCAGGGGAAATCTTTAATGAACAGCCCTCATATTTTATATCAGAGTAACACTTTTGTCATTTTTGCTCAAATCTGATCCTGTCAGTGCCCGAATATGTGTATCAGCCTGTTTATTAATCTGTCTACCAAAGCAGAAGCTATGGGTTAGCAGCTTTACAAGACGCGCTTTTCACACGCTCAACACAACTGTCTGAGATATTTAACGAGAACCACAACTTAAATATTCCCAATTGCAGATAGTTCCTCTACAGAGACTGGAATAATAACAACATAGGGTGAAAGAGATATAGAGTTTGACTTTCAAACATCTTCAGAAAAGGCTCCATCACAGTACAGGAAACAGACACAAATTCTGGAAAAAGCAGTATTTCATGCAGCGTTCTGGAGGAGAATGGTAAATATTGCAGGACAAAGGCAATGAAATGGATGTCACAGTTGGACTTGTGTGTCCACGGCTGTAGCCTGAAGGTACAACAGTGGAGTTCAACAGCAAACGGAATTCACTCACTCGCTCTCTGCTCTGAAGTCCAGTCTGCTCTATATAAAGCACCATGTCAGTGAAATTCACTTGGACAGCTACACGTTTTTCTATTTTTTTTTCCTAGGGCTGTATCATACTCTCAGATCATTTATAAATGAGTTGGCGGGATGTCTGCATCACAAAACGTGCCTGAGCATCGAAAAAGCATGATAATAGACACAGTAACGCTGGCTGGGCATTCGTTTTCTCTGGCGAAGTGGGTTACGGTGAGCGTTATTATGTTGAATCACACCACCAGTCATGCAAATTCTCCCCCTCGTGTCGGGCCTCTGTGCCAATTTTCAATGTGGAATTCAGTGGAACCTGAAGATATTCCAAAAAGAAAGGAGACTTCCTTGCTCGCATTCACATGTTTGCATACGACACTTCCAACATGTGCATGCACACAACAACCATTCAGCTTAAAGGTAAACGCTCTCTGAATAACCCTGAAAGTTATGGCAGCGGGTAAATGGTGAAGAGAGAATTGTGGCTGAGGGCAGGTCAATACAATAACTTTCATGTACAGAGTCATGAGCTTAGTGAGGACTCTGTGCATGCCTATGTATACTCTTACGGTCCTGGTAAGGCATCATTAACCCCTTAAATGGATTTGCAGATGCCATTAAAAAAAAAAAAAACAGCAGTTACAAGAAAAAAATCTTTTGGATGATGCCTTTAAAAGATGACAAGGCCCACAAAACTGCAGCACACAGCAAGAATCGAGCAGAGGCTCCACTTCTTCTTGGCGACCTCCGTCACGGGAAGTGGGACGTCTTTGCATTGTAATTTCTTATAATTTCTTCTTTTTCCAGATATGGCTAGTTGACTGCTTTCAAAACCCAACAGTGTACGGATTTGCTTTCTGAGCAGCCTCAGTTTCTTCAGGTATCATTCTAGACTGACTGAATTGAGGTTCGGTCATTTTGGGGCTGAAACACTTCTGGTTCCTGAGGATTCTCATAGACTGTATGGACAAGTATTAGCGGTGGGAATTTTTAGGCGCCCAATGATTCGAGCCGATTACGATTCTTGATGCATCTTTTTTTTTCTATTCAGGATTTTTTTCCTCCCACTTCTTACTTTTAAAGCATTTGCAATGGCCCACAAATTTACTTCCAATATCTTTTGTTTCAAAAAACCAACACGAAAAGTTCAACTGTAGCAGCACATTTGCTGCTGTAACACAGACTTCAGAGTTTCCTGAATTTTAACAAATAAGACATAACAAACATTCTGTTATGTGCAACAAGTAACTGATCCTTCAGTCAAAAATACTCAGAATTTCAAACAGAAATGCTAAAACTTCTAATGAAAGTTCTCCTGTTAGGTGCAACAAGTAACTTGATTCCTTCAGTCCAAAAACCCAGAACATTTTGCTGTATCAAAACCACATTTACCTTTTACACAAAAATGTGCAGTTACTGTTACAAATGATTCAGTCCAAATGATAGCAATCCTACCCGCTGTCTTCAGTGATTGCATGTGTTTGGCTTTGGTCTTGTTGTAGTGAGTGGGGATGGCTGTGTCGGGAACAGGTCAAGTGGACCCCTGACCATGTGAACACCCCAAGTGGACCCCAGGATCCAATCTGTACATTTTCAATCCAGTGATTTACAAACTGATTCATAATTATCCAAAGCCTCATTCAGAACATTATAGTCCCATATTCCTATTCTGTGGATTTTCATCTGGGGGCAGCCAGCGGTGACGAGCAGCAGTGGTGCAGAAGAAAAGACTTTTAAAGCAGAAACGGAACCAACAACCTTCTCCGGGTCAGCTTAGTTGTCATCTTACATATATATGTGTATATATATATATATATATATATATATATATATATATATATATATATATATATATATATATATATATATATATATATTTTTTTTTTTTTTAATTTTTTTTTTGCGCTTGTTGGTGACTGGGAAAAGTTTTTGCAACAGCTTTACACTAAATATTAAGACATTACACCTTGGATTCATAGCATGAAAGCCTGGTTCTCGACGATGAAATACGGGCGTAAATCCTTGGCAATAAAAGCAGCAATAGATTTTGTAATTTGGCGGCAGCTACAAGTGCTTTTTTTCCCTCTCCGGCCGCTGGATTGAAACGTGCGATATGGTTTTGCATGATTGTCGTGTTTCCAAAATATTTTAGTTTAGCCTGACAGACCTTACATACGGTGTGGGTCTTGTCCAAGTCTTTTTTCCCTTTGACTTCATAAAAGCCGAAGTACTGCTATACGTTTGCTTTTAATAAAGATTGCCCATCGTATCCTCCACTCTGCCATTTTGTTTCTTTTGTGTCACACCATAAAAAGTGTGGGCAGGTCCGGTTGCTGACCTTTTTGTTCCAACTGCCAGCGTTTCGTTCCAGCCAAATTAATTACATTATTAACAATATTTAAAAATCAGAATCTTGACATTTGTGCATCAATTCAGAGTCATTCACTTTGGCATCAAGATGCATCGGAAAACTGATTATTTCTCCCACCCCTAATAAGTATTGGGCAAGTGACATGTTATTTTTTATGACATCCCATTCCAAGTCTATAGACATTAATCCCCTTTTTGCAGCTATAACAGCTTCCACTATTCTAGGAAGGCTTTCTTAAAGATTTTGGAATGTGTCTGTGGGAGTTCTGGCCCATTCATTTGTGATGTTTGACCAGAGGGCCTGACTCACAGTCTCCATTCTAGTACATCTGTAGGTGTTGGGTGGGGTGCAGGTCAGGCAGTCCAATTCTTCCATTTCAAACTCATCCAGCCAGGCCTCTTATGGACCTTTCTTGGTGTACCTGGGTGCAGTCATGACTGCAATAGAAAAGGACCTCCATTAAAACTGTTCCCACAAAGTTGGAGGCAGAAAAACATCTTGGTAAGAAGAAGTACCAAGATTTGGGAAAGAATAGAACACCTTAATTAATTAATTAAGCGGGGTGGGGGTCAAACATTTTTGTCCACACAGCGTACCAATGTCAGAATTTCTCTTCCTAGGTATCGGCTCTGATACCTGTACGTCCAAACAAAAAACATCAGCAGGAAAAAACAGATTTCTAAAGAACATTTGTATAGCCCACTCAGATATACTTTTGGCATTATTGTCAGTCAGATTATGTACGTGTTATCTAACATACAAAGGTGTGGGGAAAAAATGATGCATGGGGGTCATTATCACATAGACATGCTTTCTTCAACAGAATGGCTCTGACTGTTATTTAAAACTTAGCAACAGCAGACTATTTTCAATGCGATTCTAACATCTCATTGCCATAGTGATGGACAGGCTGACAGATGAGGTCAGGCAGGAGTTTCCGTGGACCATGATGTTTGCAGACAACACTGTGATCTGTAGTGAGAGTAGGGAGCAGGTGGAAGAGAACCTGGAGAAGTGAGGGTATGCTCTGGAGAGAAGAGGAATGAAAGTCAGTAGAAGCAAGACAAAATACATGAGTGTGAATGAGAGGGAGGCAGGTGTAACAGTGAAGATGGAAGGCGTAGAACCAGTGAAGGTACATGAATTTAAATACCTAGGGTCAACCATCCAAAGCAACAGAAAATGCACAAAAGAGGTGAAGAAGAGAGTGCAGGCAGGGTGGAGTGGGTGGAGACGAGTGTCAGGGGTGATTTGTGACAGAAGGATAGCATCTAGAGTGAAAGGGAAGATTTACAAGACTGTAGTGAGACCTGCTATGATGCATGATTTGGAGACAGTGGCGCTGACAAAAAAGACAGGAGGCGAAGCTGGAGGTGGCAGAGTTGAAGATGCTAAGATTCTCACTGGGGGTGACTAGTAGGAACAGGATTAGAAATGAGTATACTGTATCAGAGGGACAACTCAGACTGAGCGGTTTAGAGACAAAGCAGGAGAGGCAAGGCTGAGATGGTTTGGACATGTGCAGAGGAGGGATAGTGGAGATATTGGACAAAGGATGTTGAACATGGAGCTGCCAGGCCACAGAGGAGATTCATGGATGGAGTGAAGGAGGACATGGAGAGGGTTGGTGTTACAGAGAAAGATGCAAGGAATAGGGTGAGATGGAGGCAGGTGATCCACTCTGGTAACCCCTAAAGGGAGCACCTGAAAGAAGAAAGGAAAAGAAGATTCTACCATCTCACAATATCAGATTTGGGTTGATACTAGAAAATGAACAATGCCTAGCAACAGATATCGTAAAAATGTGGGGTCCATGGATCTGTCAGAGCATTACCACAGTATCTCTGTCATGACGGTTTTGATGTGTGTCCATCTCAGCTAGTTCTGTTTTACTGGAGTCAAGGTCATCAGGGTGGGGTTGGAGGGGTGTTGTAAATTAGGGGTCCTAGGCAGCTTGAAATATGTCATGTTTGCCTGAAAAAAAAAGCCTGTCAGCAATATGCTAAGAAATGTAGAGGTCACTGATGTGGACATGCTGCCACTGATCGCTGGAGTGTAAGGGAGTCACAATGAAGGGCATGAGCTTGACAGGTGATTTAATTAAGATTTAATTCCAACTGTTGACATCTTTGGACAAAGTTCGCTCCTGAATGGGAGAAAAATGTAGGACATACTAGGGATGCACAGGTATATCAGCTTAACATCAATACCAGCCCATTTTTACTTTATTGACTGATATTGGCTATTGGCACATACGATTTAAGCAGTGGCTGGTAATTGTCTAGTGTTTCCCAGCTGTGTGGCATTGATTTTGCACTGAAACAGAAACAATCAGTCCCTCCAGGATTTCGTGAGATATTTTTATGATTGTTGCGGCCCAAAAAGCCTGAATTTGCGGGAGCTTTTATAAAAAGTTGCAATAAAAGTTGCAATGTTTTCAGAGGGGTTTTTTTGCACTAAAAGTTGTGAGAAGAATTACAAATTTTAAAGCAGATGTTTTGTTTTTTTTTCATAGTTCACTGCAATGATATTCTATATAACACCACAAGAAAAGCACAGGATTGTCAAAAATTTCCTATTAATCATAGCAGTCTGGGTGGGATGACAATGACTGTTTCATTTAGGTCTGATCAGATTCCTCCATGCAGCTCTGTCCTTCGCCTTCCGCTGCCAGAAACTCCTGTCTATATCCAACTTCTTCAGGTTTCTTTTTAAATCTGAACCTTGGTCTACCCTGATTGCATTTGCCCTCGCATAACTGTGAGTAGAGTAACTGCCAAGGGAGACGCTGGTAGTCCATCCTCATAGGCAGCAATCAACTGACTCTTCTGACGAAGGCTGCAGTGCACAGTCGAAACATGTTAAGAAGGTAAAGACATCTCCTTTCTATTTTTGTCTTTAATAAGAACAAAAGGTAAATAATTAAAAGAAGACAAAATGAACCTACTTGAGCTGGTCCATTCTCTCAACATGTCCAAGCCATTTCAGGTTCATCTGCATAAGCATGTCCTCCATTGGTGGTAGACCAGCTCGTTTCAGCACTTCTATGTTAACTATCTTGTCTTTCCATGAGACATTCATTATGGCTCAAAGGTGTCTCATCATGTACACGTGGAGTTTCTTTACCTGCGCCCTGTAGACAGTCCAAGTTTCAGCACCGTACAATATTGTAGCCAGTACTGTCGCTCTGGTTCCAAGGTTGTCATAGCCAGGAGCGGCACTGGGGTTAAGCTCCCAGTGCTCATAAAATGCTCCTTATGGCGTGCGTCTCGAAAAGCCTCTGACAACTAAGTCCAACTCCTAGCCTGCCCGTGTGGTTTAGTCTCTAAGCCCGGCGGAACTGCTTTTACTAATAGGAGAAGGGGCGAGGGCGGATCTCTGGTGCCTTAAAACCAGACGCTTCGGGTAGATGGTGGCTCGTCAACCTGGGAAGGTAGCCCATCTAGGGGAAGGTAAACCCTGATTTCAAACCTCCGCTGCCTTGCGGCACACCTGGTCACGGGAAAGGCTTCGGGAGTCAACCCTGAGGAAAAATCCGGAGTCGGAGCCCCTAAGGCAGTTCTCTGTTGTGCTCAACATCGTTCTGGCAGCTCCTGCGACGGCGCTGGTGCCAAACTGTAGCAGTCCTGCTGTTCCTTTGGATTCATCAGTGACGTGGAGAGGGGGGACATACTGCATGGGCAACATCTTGTCCTCCACATCTTCCTGCCCAGGCTTGAATCCTACCAACGCCCAACGCTGGAAGGTAGAACACCGGATCACTGGAGAGGACACTCCAGCTTTGCCTTTGGCGTAGACAAAACATGGGGAATGACAGTTACCAGTTATAAGCCACCGCTCAATTGGCGTAGAGCGCGGCGCCAGGGGTTGTTCCCGACGGTGGGAGGGATCATCGTATCTCACTGGACAGCTACCACCCGCCTCAAGCTGGGCAGCCCCCAGTCAATAAGGTGTTGTCCCGCCACAGCTTGCTTTCCTCATTGGGTGCATGGGGATGAGGAGAAGTCCGAACAGTAGGCTGAGAACCTTCACACCAGGCAAGACAAAAAAACAAAAGAGACCAACTCTAAAACTGGGAACTTGGAACATCCGCACTATGATGACAGGACTCGCTGCTAACCTCAAGGACATCAACGACACCAGGAAGACTGCCATCATCAATAATGAGCTGAAGAGACTGGGAGTGGATATCGCCACTCTCCAGGAAACATGGTTGGCTGACGCAGGCACACTGAGAGAGAAGGACTACACGTTCTACTGGCAGGGAAAGGGCAGTGACGAACACAGGGAACACGGAGTGGGCTTCGCAGTGAAGAACACCTTGCTGAAGATGGTGGAACCGGGCAGCAATGGCTCTGCACGACTCCTCACCCTCCGCCTCAACACCACTCAAGGCCCAGTCACCCTCATCAGTGTGTATGCCCCAACACTGACAGCCACACCAGAGGCAAAAGACGAGTTCTACGAGAATCTCGCAACAACTGTCAGGATCATCCCCAACTCTGAACAACTCATTCTCTTTGGAGACTTCAATGCCAGAGTGGGTGCTGACCATGACTCCTGGCCCTCCTGTCTTGGACCATTTGGTGTGGGCAGAATGAACGACAACGGACAGCTGCTGCTCAAGTTCTGCACATATCACGATCTGTGCATCACAAACTTGTTCTTCAAGACCAAGCCCCAACACAAGGATTCCTGGCGACATCCGCGCTCAAAGCACTAGCACCAGCTGGACTTGATCCTGACCAGGCGCACCTCACTGAAGAACGTGCTAATCACCCGTTCGTTCCAGAGTGCAGATTGCGACACAGACCATTCATTGGTGTGTTGCAAGGTCAAGCTGCAGCTGAAGAAAT
The DNA here is from genome assembly GCA_020510985.1 of Pholidichthys leucotaenia. Lineage (NCBI taxonomy): Eukaryota > Metazoa > Chordata > Actinopteri > Cichliformes > Pholidichthyidae > Pholidichthys > Pholidichthys leucotaenia. Next base: position 181,753,231 of record CM035837.1, on the reverse strand, counting down.
TCCATCGTGCTAGACAGCCTGGAAAGGCACGGATTGACACCAGGAAGATAGCCCAACCAGAACTTGTTGAGCAGTTTGCCTCCACCTTTGAGACGGAACTTGGTGTACCACAAGAAGGAGAATCTGCAAAGCAGAAGTGGGAAGAGCTGCGAAACACCATCCACCGCACAGCCTTGGCTACCTTTGGGAGGAAGACCTCGAAGTCACAGGACTGGTTTGATGCCAAGTTGACCGAAATGACCCCCGTCATCGAAGCCAAGCGCTCAGCACTTGCTGAGTACAAGAAGTACCCAAACGAGAAGAATCTCCAGATTCTCAGGGCTGCGAGAAGCAAAGTTCAGCAGACTGCTCGGCACTGTGCCAACGAGTACTGGACTCAGCTCAGCCAAGACATTCAAACCGCTGCCATAACAGGGAACATCCGTGGTATGTACGATGGCATCAAGAAAGCACTTGGTCCGGCTCAGAGCAAGACGGCCCCCCTCAAATCCTCCACTGGGGAGATGATCACAGAAAAGAACAAGCAGATGGAGAGATGGGTGGAACACTACTCCGACCTCTACTCCAGACAGAACACCGTGACACTGTCAGCCCTTGATGCCATCGACTGCCTGCCATCCATGGACAAACTTGACGCCGAGCCAACCATCGACGAACTCAGCAAGGCCATTGATAGCTTGGCCGCTGGCAAGGCACCCGGCAACGACGGCATACCCCCCGACCTGATCAAGCACTGCAAGACCGCCCTACTGCTGCCATTGCATGAGGTCCTCTGCCAGTGCTGGAAAGAAAGTACCATACCACAGGACATGAGGGACGCCAAGATCATCACCCTCTACAAAAACAAAGAGGAGAGAAGTGACTGCAACAACTACAGGGGCATCTCCCTCCTCAGCGTTGTTGGCAAAGTCTACGCACGAGTTGTTCTCGTTCGTCTACAGAAGCTTGCCGAACGTGTCTACCCCGAGTCTCAGTGTGGCTTCCGCGCTGAGCGATCGACGGTAGACATCTGCCAACTCCAGGAGAAATGCAGAGAACAGAACATGCCCCTGTACGTCGCCTTCATCGACCTCACCAAAGTGTTTGATCTGGTCAGCAGAGAGGGCCTTTTCAAGATCCTGCCAAAGATAGGTTGCCCACCAAAGTTGCAAAGCCTCATCGAATCGTTTCACACCAACATGCAGGGGATAGTGCAGCACGACGGCAACGTCTCAGAGCCATTCAACATACGCAGCGGAGTGAAACAGGGCTGTGTACTTGCGCCAACCCTCTTTGGGATTTTCTTTGCTATGCTCCTGAGGCGTGCCTTCAGCACAGCAACAGAGGGAATCTACCTGCACACAAGATCTGACGACAGGCTTTTCAACCTCACCCGTCTGAAAGCCAGAAACAAAGTACGCGAGGCTCTAATCAGAGACATGCTGTTCGCAGACGACGCTGCAGTCGCAACCCACACACAGCAGGAGCTTCAGACCCTGATGGACTGTTTCTCCCAGGCATGCAAGGACTTCGGGCTTACCATCAGCCTGAAGAAGACTAACGTCTTGGCGCAAGGCACAGAAGCACCACCAACCATCACCATCGACGACTACGAGCTGGAGGTCATGAATCAGTTCACGTACCTGGGGTCCACGATCAGCAACAACCTCTCCCTTGATACAGAGATCAACAAGAGGATTGGAAAATCAGCCTTCACACTCGCTCGCCTCACCACACGAGTGTGGGAGAATCCCAAACTCTCTGTCAAGACGAAGATGGCAGTGTACAACGCTTGTGTCATCAGCACACTGCTCTATGGGAGTGAGACGTGGACAACATACGCCTGGCAGGAAAAGAGACTGAACTCCTTCCACTTGCGCTGCATTCGCCACATCCTGGACATATCCTGGCAGGACAAAGTACCCAACACAGAAGTTCTGTCCGATGCCGGCCTTCCCTCCATGTTCACTCTACTCAGGCAGCGCAGACTCCGCTGGCTAGGCCACGTTCACCGTATGGAGGATGGCAGAATCCCCAAAGACATCCTCTACGGAGAACTGGTGACTGGCAGGAGAGACGTTGGCCGCCCACAGCTGCGCTTTAGAGATGTCTGCAAGAGAGACATGAAGGCCCTGGAGATCAACACAGAGCGCTGGGAGGACCTTGCAACGGACCGCTCCAAATGGAGAGGCACCCTGACCAGACAGCTCAAGGCAGGTGAAGAGAGACTGACTGCTGCAGCAGATGAAAAAAGGACCTGCAGGAAGAACCGCCAAAGACCCAGCAGCACGGAGACCACCCACAAGTGCGACCTGTGTGACAGGGACTGCCATTCACGCATCGGCCTGTTCAGCCACAGGTGGTGCTGTCCCAGCAGAGTAGACGTTTAGGATTCTCTTCCATGGTCATCATAGACCGACGGAGGCCGACGACGACTGTCGCTCTGTATGCTTTGCATTTCACATGGATAGACACATATCGATTGTTCCAGTTTCTCCCGCAAGCTTCCAAACACAGCACTCGCTCTTCCCATTCTGAGAGATAGTTCGTCCTTCAGCCTAGCATTCTCTGAAACAGTACTCCCTAGATACTTGAAAGTCTTGCACTTGACAAGTGGCTCTGTACCAATGCTGATCTCTTCTGGTAGTGATGTTGATAACTGCAACTTTGGTGGTTGATAAAAGCACTCTGTGTTCTTGATGTTGATTTTGACGATGAATTGGCTAGGTGCTCTTGCAAATTTCTCCACTAAAGATTGCATATCTTCCACACTGTGAGAAACTAGAGCACTGTCATCGGCAAAGAGCATTTCTCTTACTACCTTTATTGATGTCTTACTCTTGGCTTTAAACTGTGCCACAGTGAACAAGTCTGCTTCTTTCCTTGTTTGAATGTATACTCCTTCTGAAGTGTCTTTGAAGGCCACCTCAAGTATGGCTAACAGATATAGCGAGAAGAGTGTAGGCGCCAGCACACACCCTTGTTTCACCCCATTGCTTACTGAAAAGTTTTTAGATACTTAACCACTCATTGCCATGTTTGCTTGTATACCTGTATGGAGTGCCTCGATCAGGTTGACAAACTTCTCTGTACAGCCATATTTCTTGAGTACCTGCCAGAGTCCTTGTCGTGATACAGTATCAAAGGCTTTACTGAAGTCAATGAAGACTACATAAAGCGGCATGTTCTGTTCGATACACTTTTCTTGAACCTGTTTCAAACAGAAAATCATGTCCATGGTGCTTCTTCCACTTCTAAAGCCGCACTGGGTTTCTGGTAGTACATTATAACCCTAACCCTAACCATAGTACACACTGCGAGATGTATTCATTGAGTCTGTTCAGTAGTACACATGAGAGAATCTTACCAACAGTGGCTAGCAGTGATATACCTTGGTAATTTCCACAGTCTTTCCTGTCACCTTTCTCAAACAAAGGTACAATACTTGCATCCTTCCAGTCTTGAGGTACTTTCTGGGCATCCCGTATCTCTTGGATGAGCTTGTGCAGGCAGTTGGTCAGCTGAACACCACCAAATTTCCACACTTCTGCTGGAATTCCATCCCTTCCTGGAGCTTTACCATCCTGTGTTGTCCTGATAGCTGCCATTAGCTCATCAAGATTTGGTGGTTCATCCAGACTTGATACAACTGGTTGCTACAGTAGAGCTTCTTTAGCCTCTTCAGTGAGATCTCCAGGGTTGTTTAGTAGTTGGTCAAAGTGGTCTGCAAATCTGTCCAGGATCTTGTCTTTCTCTTGCAAAACCATTTCACTATCCATAGCCTTTAGTTGGATCAATCCTCTTGGTTTAGGGCCGTAAATTTCTCTCAAACCAGTGAAGAATATTTTCATGTAAAGGTAAAGCCAACTTTACTGTCATTCAATCCATACAGCAGAACAAAACTATGTTTCTCTTATCTACAATGTTAATCACATCTAGAATCAGAGGGGTCGTTGCCATGCAAGGTGCTGCCACAAATTTCCCTCCTCCGTTCCATTATTGCTGAGCACCAAGCTGGAGGGGAGGAAGTTCCACTTTTATATGGTCTTCGGCATGACCCGGCCGGGATTTGAACCCAGACCTCCCAGGTGTGGGGCGGATGCTCTACCAACTAGGCCACCACTCCAGTCTGCTGCAGTTTGAAGTTCCTCCGCTTTTTCACTCCACAAGTTAGACTTCATCTCTCTGGTGTACTTCTGTAGCTCCCTCTGAGCCTTTGAGTATTTCTTCTTCTTCGACCTTGTGTTATACTGTAGGTTTTCCTGTCTAGCTGTATTTCTCGCTTCTAGTAGTTTCTTCAGATGTTTATCATACCAATCTTGATGTTTCCTCTCAGGGTGGCCTAAAATATCACTCGCAGTCTGATACACCGTATCCTTCAGTGTTCCCCATTTCTCTTTTATGTCATTCTCTGAGATGTTGCTGTCCCAGTCTTTCAAGCTTTCATCCATTTCCTGTGTAAGTTCTTCCTGCTTCTTTTGGCTTTTCAGTGCACTAGTGTTTAGCTTCCGTGGTGGCTTCGCACCAGCCCTGCAGTGCTGTTTTTGTCTGCAAATCCTCAATCTAGATCTTAGCATAACATAATCAGTACCACAGTCTGCACCTCTCATTGCTCTGGTGACCAATACATCTCTTGTGTCTCTCTGCCTTACTATGACATAGTGCCAGTGCATGGATCTTGGGTGCATCCATGTCTTCTTGTGTGTGTCCTTGTGCTTAAATAGGGTGTTGGTTATCAAAAGGTTGTACTCTGAATATAGTGAAAGTAGAAGTTCTCCATTAGCATTGCACTTGGCTACTTCATGACTGCCTAGCACTCTTTTCCATTTCTCAGAGTCTGAACCAACTCTAGCATTAAAATCTCCAACGGGTATCAGCCTGTCATCAGATGGTACACGCCTGATAGTCTCACCTCCTTTAATCACTAGGGGGCACTATAACTTTTATTATTTTTATATAGACGCGCTCAGGGTGGAACTATTATCCATTGTAGAAAATTTGGTGAAAATTGGATGAAGTTTGTCCAACTTGCAACTTTTTGATGTTCCATGGCTAGGAGTCATCGCCATGGTAACACTTACCTATCAGTTTTGTGTTGCTGTCCTATTTAGGACTACAGATGATAGTCACCTCTACCTATGTTACAAATTTCATGACTCCAGGGCCTTCCCAACCCTCCCCACAGAATCACGGATTGAACGGCGAGGAGGGCGTGTCCATGGTAATAAGACTGATGTCATGCTAAAGTTGATGTGCAGTTATGCTCATCCCTGTGGTCTGATGAATCTCAGAAAATTTCACGTCATTCTGGCAAGTGGCACATGACTAATAAATAAAAGTTTTCAGCAATTTCTCCTTTAACCACTAGGTGGCACTATATCACTTGTGAGGTAATTTTATGTAGACATGTTCGGGGTAGGACTAATATCCATTGTAGAAAATTTGTTGAAAATCAGACAAAGTTTGTCCAAGTTACAACTTTCCGATGTTCCATGGCAAGAAGTCAACTTTGGCCATGTCACCATGGCAACACTTTCGTTTCAGTTATGTGTTGTCCATTCATATAGGACTACATATGACAGTCACCTCAACCTATGTTCCAGATTTCATGACTCCAGGTTGTTCATAACCCTACTAACAAGATCACGGATTGAATGGGGATGAGGGCGAGTCCATGGTAACAGTAGTGACGCCATGCTAAAGATGATGTGCAGTTATGATCAAACAGGTGGTCTGATAACCCTCAGAAAATTTCACGTCATTCTGGCAAGCGGCACGTGAGTAATAAATAAGAGTTTTCAGGAATTCTTTCTTTAAGCACTTGGTGGTGCTATATCTTCTGTTAATTCTTTTTATATAGACTCGTTTAGGGCAGGACTGTTATCCATCATGGAAACTTTGGTGGACATCGGACAAGATTTCCTCGAGTTACTGCTGTCTGATGTTGTAATGGGCAGAGTCAAACTTCGCCATGGTGTCGTGGCCACACCTTTTGAGATTGCGACTCACATTTGATAACTTTTATTGGCCAATGCCTATCGATGCCGATATGTGAAAATGAGTTCAATGGGAGTAGGCCTAGAGGAGGAGTTTGTTCAAATGCAAGTGAGGCAGTACTTCCCATGAGTAGTAGATGGTGCTCTAAGTTTTGTCAGCCATTTTTATGTAGGACCGTGTGGGGTCGGGCTAATATCCATCATAGAAAATTTGGTGAAAATCGGATGAAGTTTGTTCAAGTTGGAACTTGTTGATGTTCCATGGCGAGGAGTCAACCTTCGCCATGTCGCCATGGTAACACTTACCTATCAGTTATGTGTTGCTGACCTATATAGGACTACAGATGACAGTCACCTCTACCTATATTCCAAATTTCATGACTCCAGGACCTTCCCAACCCTCCTCACAAGCTCATGGATTGAATGGCTAGGAGGGCGTGTCCATGATAACAAGTGTGACATCATGCTAAAGTTGATGTGCAGTTATGATCATCCCTGTGGTCTAACGAATCTGAGAAAATTTCACATCATTCTGGCAAGTGGCGCATGAGTAATAAATAAAACAGCTTTCAGCAATTCTTTCTTTAACCACTAGGTGGCGCTATATCTTTTATCAGGTATTTTTATGTACACACATTCGGGGTAGGACTATTTTCCATCATGGAAACTTTGGTAGACATCGGACAAGTTTTGCCCGAGTTACAGCAGTTTGATGTTGTAAGGGGAAGAGTCAAACTTCGCCATGGCGCCCTGGCCACACTTTTTGAGATTTTGACTTAAATTGGATAACTTTTAATGGCCAATGCCTATAGATGCCACCATGTAGAAATGAGCTCAATCAGAGCAGGCCCCTAGGACTAGTTCATTCAAACGCGAGGGGTGATTTTTGGCCGAACTGGAGGTGGGACAACTGAGGCAAGATGGCGGCCTTCCTGTTGGTGGTGGGTAAGGGCCACAATTATGTTTTTTGCATATCTTGAGGTGATGCATACCTCACCCAAAATTTATGTTTCTATGTCAAAGTTTACGGTCGGCAATGTCCATAGACCTTACACGGTTGGCCTCGCCCACAAAAATTATGGGAAGGGGGCACATATCATTTCCAGTTTACTGAATTTTTCACTGGGTCTGAGGGGTTTGCGAAAAAAAATCATGTTTTGGTTAACGTTCAGAGGGTGAAAAATGTGATCGTTTAGGCGGAATAATAATAATAATAAACAGAGCAATTACAATAGGGCTTTCACCAACTGATGTTGTCAGTGACTCAGGCCCTAATTAATGTGGAAACACTGCCAAAGCTACAATTAATGGCATTTATTTATATTAGTCCTTGGTCCTTAGTAAGGACTAAGGACCTATTAAACTGATTTGTAAATTAAGCAGAAAATTCTGCTATACAGAAAAACTCTTTCGTGCAATGACAAATACAAATTTTTAACACAATATCCATTACAACAGCTAAATTGCATTGAATGCATGTTAAAGAGTATAGATTTGGAAATTATTGACAGCACCTTCATTTGAAAATTCCCTAACTGCAGCGGTGCCCAACCACTTGGTACCGAGCACAGAGGAAAAAAGAAATAATTTATTCTGTTGCTCTGTACTGTCTATCAAAGTCTTTGTTTTTCTGGAAAAAAAATTACTGCAAATTCTCTTTTTCATGCTTGACTCCTACCCGTCTGTCTATCTGCTGCGCATCTTGACACACACCTGTCTCATCAGATACTCATCTGTCCTTTACCGGGAGTTTTACCAAGATGAGGGGCTCTCCTTGGGGGTTTGCCGGGGCGGGGGCGTGCGTTGGTCCGTGTCCAGACTGGAGATTCACAGCTTTAAAGCTCATTGACAAGACGTAGTAATGATTTTACCTCTAAAGATGTATAAAATGCTACAAAGCTGGCTGTAGTGTTATATTTGCTCGTTTGTTTGTGGTTTTAGGGCGTCTCTCCTCCTACACGTTCCCATGATGGGGTACTTTCAGGCAAGTGGACTTTTTTCAACACAAACCCAACACTTCGTATACACGGTCAGGATGGAGACGTGAAGAAACGTCCACCAGCGAGCCAGGGGAGACGGAGGAAGGGACGGTGTGGGAAAACTCTGGTTTTTGCTGATGTGTTCTGTTAATACTCACTGTAAACATGGAAGTGAGTGCGGTGCAGCAACGCATTTAATTGGTTAGACTGAGTGTTTGAGCGCTACTCAGAGAAAAATTTGATTGGAAAAATTGGCAGAAGTTGACAACGATTGGCCAAAATTGCAGGAAAGTTGTGGCGATTGGACAAAGCTGCAATGTTGTGCAAAAGACGCGGCCAATCACTGATGTCACATGAATTTGTGCAATCGCAGCATCGCGAAATCCTGGAGGGACTGAACAATAGACTACAGCTGCAAATCTCTTTGCCTCCCTGACAATGAAGATGGAGCAAAAACAAAAACAGTTGGTATCAGCTACTAGCCATCGACCAACTTATTTTCAACACCAGTTTCGATGTTGCCCCAAAATTTCATATTCCGTACATCCCAACAATCAAACCAGGCTGTTGGTCCTTTCCCGGTACTTCAATAGAACATATTGTTGGAGCTGTAAAATTGTTGCATAACAATTGATCTTCCCCCTCACTGAAAAATGGCTGAGTATAGCTGTCTTGCCAAATTTAACAGGGAGCTTGGGATTGGAGTTGTGGGTGGATGCAGGGCCTCTGCCTCCCCCTGGCTCCAGCAGGGCCCTGTGGGTAGCCCAGGGCCACTTGAGATCATTTCTGGCCCAAGTTCTCTTTCAGCTCCATTATTTATAGACTTGCATCAGGGAAACAATCTCCCTTGCGGCACCACATTGGGCTTCTTTCCCTGCCCGCCCCTCCTCATCCCACTGTGCTGAACCTTTATTTACACAGACGTTACTGGTCAGGCCTATAAGGGAGAATTCTGTAAGCTATTTTTTCTTTTATGTTATATATATATATATATTGCAATGATTGAGCAGCAAGAAAAATGATAAAGTTTTTCGAAACCGCTCATTTTGCATCACATGCTTGCAACAACTCTCAACCAGATGTCATCATCCACCAATACTCTCGTATTTTCAAAGTCCATTATCCTGAAGGGAGAGCAAAATCAACTTTAAGAAAGCAACTTAAAACATTTCCTAATTGTGGTACCTGTCATGTGAAATTATCCATAAGCTACATGCTGATGTAAACAAAATTATAATCAAGTGTCTGTTTTTTTGTTTTTTTTTTTAAAGACAACCTCAAAACAAATAAAGCTCCTGAGATGAAGAGCAGAGTGGAATAGAGTGAGGTATTAAGGACGGCACTGCCAAGTCTCTTGGAAATAGTTTAGACGACACAGACTTTAAAGCCGAAAAATGTGATGATGGCAAGGGAGAGGAGGGGTAAATACACGGAGAACAAAAAAAAAAATGCTAGTGTGTATTGTGCATCCTACTTTGTCCCCTTAAAAATATCAAAGGGTAATGTTTGGAGCTTATGTCATCCTGATTTTAATACAAAGTGGCAACAATGGCTTTGTAGCCATACAGGAAGATGCAATCGTCCCCCTCAGGGCGACACGTCGAGCCCATCAGTCCACAGACCTGATGCGTGTTTGGGAATTCTGCCTGAACGCCACCGTTGATGAAATCTGACGCCAGGCAGTTTTACTTTTCTGCTTTGTATAATCAGGTCTTCCGATATATCAGATGATGAAATAAAAACACCTATCGTTTCATCTAACACTACCATTTATATCAGGATTTAAAATGCATATACTCCGTTTCTTGAGCAAAACTCCTCACGCACTACTAGTCAGCGCTCCGCCTCTCTCCCCAGTGTGTGCAGCAGAACGGCTGTGTGGGTGAGTGGCCAGGCTCAATAAAAAAACAGTAGCAAATTTATGAGAAAAAAGTTGCAAATTTATGTGAAAAAAGTGAAAATTTAGGAGAAAAAAGTTGCAAATTTACAAGAAAAAATTTGTAAAATTACTTGAAAAGAGTTACAAACTTACAAGAAAAATTTTGCAACTTTATAAGAAAAAAGTCACACATTTATTAGAAAAAAGCAAGAAAAAGTCACAAATTAATAAAAATAGTAACAAATGTATGAGTAAATAAATTGAAAATTTATGAGAAAAAAAGTCCAAAATTTATGAGGAAAAGCTGTAAATTTACAGTAAAAAAAAAAGTTGAAAATGTGTGAGAAAGTTCCAAATTTACAAGAAAAATGTTGCAAATTTATGGGAAAAACTCAATAATTTACAAAAAATAGCAAATTTACATGGAAAAAAGTAAAGAATTTATGAGAAAGAGTTGCAAGATTAGAGTAAACAAGTGGCAAATTTTAGAGGAAGTTCCCAAATGACAAGAAAAAGTTAGCAAATTTGCAAGAAAAGTCACAATTTTACAAGAAAAACTAACAAATTTATGAGAAAAAAGTTACAATATTAGATGAAAAAAATCACAAATTTATGAGCAAAAGTTGCAAGTTTACAGTAAAAAAAGTTGCAAATTTCTAAGAAAGCTTAAATTTTCAAGAAAAAAATTATCAAATGGGGGGGTGTCACAAATTTACAAGAAAATAGCAAATTTATGAGAAAATAAGTTGAAGATAGGTAAACAGGTCAAGTCCATGTGGGCAAACACAGATGGGGCCAACATGGAACCTGTGGACAAACCCACATGGACCCCATAAGACAGCCCAGATTTAACCTTTGGTGGGGCCTACATGGACATGCTGGCTATCTAAACTGTAAAATTTACAAAAAATGTATATTGTGATATATATCGTCATAGTGATATAAGATTACTTAAACCGTGCTATGAAATTTTGGTCATATCACACAGCCCCATTCAGGTGGGATGTCACGATGGTGTGATGTGCCGCGTGCCACCCTATCCCCCGATGAGTCCGCATGAGCGCCTCAGTATGTGCCCATAATGTTTGTGTCAGTGATGCCATGTGCTAAACCATGTATGAAAGTAATTACATCCCTGGAATGAACCACTGTAAAAACTCGAGGATGCAATTATGCTCCCATTGAATAACTCATCCTTCCTGGCAAGAGCTAATTGCATTAAAATGGATTGTGTATAGTCCTCTAGCATGAGGCATTAAGATTAACGCCAGGAGAGTTAATAATGTGTCATCTCCAACCAACCCCACCCCCACCCCCACCTCCTCTCACAACTCCAATATAAGATTAGAAGCATGGAGAAAAAGAGGGTGCAGAAGGATAGAAAAGCATGTTCTGTTTCTCCTCTCAGCATCTGCTTTCCCAGCTGGGAAAAAAGACCCAAGCTATTCATCAGGCCCCTCACTGCAGTCCACACGCATTCAACTCACTCAAAGGTCACACTGTTAAAACAGCAATATGGAATTCTGTGGCCTGTTTTCAGAATGCCGTCCCTTCAAACAGACAGGACCTTCAAGCCAAACTTATTTACATACAATCCACAGGGGTATGGGTAGATATCTGCATTTCAGCTTCATTTATCAACTTCTGTTTTTCCTCGGTGTTCTGGGCCCTCAGGTCCTGTCTACAATATGTCTTCCTCATTAATAACATTGCTTCACACGTTTTTAAGCTTAATCAAATATCTACTTTTAACAGTGTGTGCTCGTTGCCAATGCTACTGAAACAAAGTGTACTTACCAGCCAGAACAGGAGTTTTTTTGTCCTATCCGATACCCACTTTACACAGGGGTGGAGATTGTTGAGCGATTGCTTTCCTTTGGTGATCATTGAGAGATTGTTTTGGACTGAATTAAAACAATTTCAACTGTGGTAACTGTGTAGATCACTCAAAGATCATTGAGAGATCTGGCCATTTCTTCCTCTTTCAACAATCTCTCAACAATCTCCATCCCTGTGGGAAGGGGATAGAAGACCACTAGCAACCTCTCAAATACAGCAGGAAAAATAAGTATTGAACACGTCAACATTTTTCTCATTAAACATATTTCTGATGGAGCCACTGACCTGAGATTTTCACCAGATATCAGTAACAATCCAAGTAATCCATACATACAAAGAAATCAAGGCAACTGTGTTTACAAACCAAGTTATATTTAATAAAGTGGAAAGCCACAGGGAATAAGTATTGAACACATGAAGAAAAAGAGGTGTAAAAAGGCATAGAAAGCCAAGAAACCAGCTGAAATTCATCAGAATTTAGGAAGCCATCCCATCCCCAGTCAGTACAAATTAATTTCAGCTGGTTAAGTCCTGACTGATAGCCTTTAAAAAGGTTTGCAAATATTAGATTGTCACACCACAAAGAACTCATGATGAGTAGAAGCAAAGAGCTCTCTCTCGCAACCTTATCCAGGATTTACACTGACTCCGGATGCGGTCCGCTGCAGATGCAGTGCGGATGTTCCCTTACGTTCATCCCTAGCAACTCCATTTGTGTTTTGTAGTGGCATGGATAAGAACAAGGTTCGAAATACAAGATCGTGTGAGAATTATACAAAATAACGCGAGATCCTGATAAAGACCCAAGAGTAACCGAGATGAAGTGATCTTGATCACGTGATAGCAACAAGGAAGTGTGATGGCTCCCTACCTGGATTTTTGGCTGTAAATAAAACGGAAGTAGCCCGTTAATTTTAATTCTATGAAGTGTTTGTATGTTAAGGCAGGTTTGTACCTTCTCTGACACAGAGATGGTATTCCAGACCAGGTGGGGATTAGAACATTGATGAGAATAGGAACTATTTGCTGCAGAGGCCTGATCGCAACTGTAACGTACTGCATCTGGAGTCAGTGTAAGTTCAGGGTTATTGTTGCAAAACGTAATGATGGCATTTGTCATAAACTCTCCGTGCGCTCTGCCATAGCGCACGGAGAAGGGGAAAGGATGGAAGGATTTAAATGCAGGGTTTCACCAAACACACATTTATTGACATAAATTGTTCAAATACAGATGAACACGTTGGTCAAAATACAATAAGATTGCCCTCGGAGAATGGGGAAGACTACAGGCCATTAAACTACTCGGGGGAATGTAAACAGGGCAACAGCCTAAGCGTAGCAGTTTGCTGCGGGGAGGAACGCCACCAGAAGCGCAGCAGAATATTGCGAGGGGGGAAACGCTTCTGGTCCAACGTAGCAACTAACCACAAAGAGAAACACAAACACTTTACTCACAAGTAAGAACAGTCCCGAAAGTCCAATACTCCCAGCGAGCATAAACCAATTGTCCTTCCGACGTGACGGTCACACCACAGAGAATAGGAGTGACTCGTACAATGACCCAGCAGCGTTTCTCTAGCGAAGAGCTGCTTAAATCCAAATGCCGCTGGCCACGCAAATTGGGAACACCTGCGCGGGAAAGACAATTACTGGGGCTGGGACAGCTGGTGGAATTACGGAGAGTGAGGGGTCGTGGTAGGACTGACAGACTATCAGCAGCGTGGGAAAAAGCTTGCCGAGGCTGACTAACAGCTGCCGGACAGGCAGCAGCTAAAGTGATGGAATAAATACACAAAATGCACATAAACAGTGAAGCCAAAACCCACAGGGAGATCAGGACCGAGCCGGGGAAAACCAAGCTGGCTCGGCTCATGACAGCATTGGTTACAGGCACATTTCTAAACTACTGAATGTTCCAGTGAGCACTGTTGGAGTCATCATTTGGAAGCGGAAAGAACATCATTTTACCTTAAACTCGCCACGACTAGGAGCTCCTCACAAAATTTCTGACAGAGAAGTCAAAAGAATTATCAGAGGACTTATCTAAGAGCTAAGACCACTCATGGAGAGCTCCAGAAAGACCTGGAGTTAGCAGGTACTGCTGTTTCAAAGAAAACAATAAGTAATGCACTCAACCGACATCGGCTCTATGCCTACTCACCTCGCACTCCACTGCTAAAGAAAAAGCATGTTGAAGCTTGGCCGAGATCGCAAATCTGACAACGTACGTGTGCAGTTACTACACCAGTTAGATGTCTGGAGCTGTGATCCAGTTGGATGGAGGAGAGTATGTGTCGATGGCGGGAGCATTTAATCAGCTGTGCAGGGTGACCCCGGAGCAGTGGAAGGTGATGGAGGCCATGGTCAAGAGTACTAAAGGATGCTAAACACCCACAGCCAACGGACCAATCAGAACGCTGCGTGCCTTTCCACCAATCACAGTTCATGTGTCTGATGATGAAGGACTGATGGATCAGCTGATTTAGGAGTCCTTTGACTGTCTGCACATGCTCAGTGTACCTCTGATGTTTAATAATAAAACACTGATGAGCGGGGAAGGGTCTACACTGTTGGGGGAGGGGGGCTCTATGAAAGATTGTGTTTGGTGGGGCATGATCACCCGCTGACAATTGGTGACCCTTCTGTGTGGAGTTTGCATGTTCTCCCTGTGTCTGCCTGGGTTTACTCCGCCGGTTTCCTTCCACAGGCCAAACACATGCAGGTTAGGTTAACTGGAGACTCTAAAGTAGCCCTAGGTGTGAATGGTGTGGATTGGCACCACACCGTGGCTGCCTCATCCATCCAGGTGTAAGCTCTGTAATTTCCCCATTGTGGGACTAATTAAGGATGATTAAAAAAAAATTAAAAATTAAAGTTTGCTGCATTTGGGCAAGCCAGTAAAATACTGGGAGAATATAGTCTGGTTAGATGAGACCAAAATTGAACTTTTTGGATGCCACAACACACCGCATGTTTGGAGGAAAAATGGCACTGCACATCAGCCCCAAAACGCCATACCAACAGTAAAGTTTGCAGGTGAGTGCATCAAAATGTGGCGGTGTTTTTCAGCACATCGTACAAGCAGACTTCATGTAATTGAAGGTACGATGAATGGACAGATGTATAGAGACATCCTTGATAAAAACCTGTTACCATCTGCCAAGATGCTGAAGATGAAATGAGGGTGGACATTTCAGCAAGACAAATGATCCCAGACCCACAGTCAAGGAAACTCTTAACTGGCTCCAGAGAAGGAAAATAAAGCTACTAGAATGGCCCAGTCAGTCACCTGACCTGAACCCAATTGAAAATCTATGGAACAAACTGAAGATCAGAGTTCATAGAAGACACCCATGGAATTTTCAAGATCTGAAGACAGTTTGTGTGGAAGAATGAGTTATAATCACCCTGAGCAATGCCTGCACCTAGTTTCTCCATACAGGAGGAGTCTGAAAGCTGATATTACCAACAAAGACTTTTCTATCAAATATTAAATGAATTTCACCAAGTGTGTTCAATACTTATTTTCCCCACTGTATATATACAGTGGGGCAAAAAAGTATTTAGTCAGCCACCAATTGTGCAAGTTCTCACACTTAAAAGATGAGAGAGGTCTCCAATTTTTATCATAGGTATACCTCAACTATGAGAGACAAAATGAGGGGAAAAAAATCCAGAAAATCACATTGAAGGATTTTTAATGAATTAATTGGTAAATTCCTCAGTAAAATAAGTATTTGGTCACCTACAAACAAGCAAGATTTCTGGCTCTCACAGA
Organism: Pholidichthys leucotaenia; assembly: GCA_020510985.1. Taxonomy (NCBI): domain Eukaryota; kingdom Metazoa; phylum Chordata; class Actinopteri; order Cichliformes; family Pholidichthyidae; genus Pholidichthys; species Pholidichthys leucotaenia. The sequence continues at coordinate 181,737,781 of CM035837.1, read as the reverse complement.
CATGTAACTTCTTCCTTAAGAGGCTCCTCTGTCCTCCACTCGTTACCTGTATTAATGGCATCTGTTTGAACTCGTTATCAGTATAAAAGACACCTGTCCACAACCTCAAACAGTCAGACTCCAAACTCCACTGTGGCCAAGACCAAAGAGCTGTCAAAGGACACCAGAAACAAAATTGTAGACCTGCACCAGGCTGGGAAGACTGAATCTGCAATAGGTAAGCAGCTTGGTGTGAAGAAATCAACTGTGGGAGCAATTATTAGAAAATGGAAGACATACAAGACCACTGATAATCTCCCTCTCATCTGATTAGGATGCCTCCTGGACGCCTCCCACTTGAGGTGTTTCAGGTACGTCCCACTGGGAGGAGACCCCGGGGCAGACCCAGGACTCGGTGGAGAGACTATGTCTCCCAGCTGGTCTGGGAACGCCTTGGTATCCCCTCTGAAGAGCTGGAACAGGTGGCTGGGGAGAGGGAAGTCTGGGCTTCTCTGCTTGAACTGCTGCCTCCGCGACCCGGACCTCCGGAAAAGCGGTAGAAGATGGATGGATGGATGGATCCTTCTTCTCACTTCCAAAGCTCTAAACAATCAGGCCCCTTTTATTGAAAAGATTTGATGCTACCCTATTATCCTAACAGAGCACTACGCTCCCAAAATGCAAGATTACTTGTAATACCTAGAATCTCCAAAAGTACAATGGGAGGCAGAGCCTTCAGTTATCAAGCTCCTCTCCTGCGGAACCAGCTGCCAATCTGGATTTGGGAGTCAGACTTGATCTCTGTTTTTAAGAATAGGGTTAAAACCGTCCTTTTTGATATAGCCTATAATTAGGGAGGGATCATGTGCCCCTGAACCCTCCCTTAGTTATGCTGCTAATAGGTTTAGACAGCCGGGGGACCTCCAACAATGCACTGCGCTTCACTCCTTTCTTCACTCTCAATGAAATATTTTTGCTGATCTTTAACATCTGCTTGTTATCTCCCATAGATTGAGTCCCCGTCGTGCTGTTTGCTCTCTACATGTCTGTTCTTTTCTTCTTCTTCTCTATCCCCTCACCCCCCAGCCAGTCGCAGCAGATGACTGCCCCTCCCTGAGCCTGGTTCTGCTGGAGGTTTCTTCCTGTTAAAAGGGAGTTTTTCCTCTCCACCGTCGCCAAGTGCTTGCTCATAGGGGATCGCCTGATTGCTGGGGTCTTTCTGCAATTGTGGGGGTTTCCCCTACAGTTGAAAGTGCTATGAGATGACTGTTGTTGTGAAATGGCGCTATATAAATAAAGTTGAATTGAATTGAATTGAATTGAATGATCCCTCAGTGATCTCTACTGGTCTGTCAGTGATCTCTCAAGGATCTTTCAAAGATCTCTAAAGATTGCCATGAAAATCATACAGTGATCTTTCACACAGAAACTGCTTTTCTGAGGCTTCAGGAGATCACTGAGAGATCGGATCAATTTCTGATCTCTCGATAGTCACCCAATGACTTCTGTCTAAGGGACTGTGCTGCGTAATCTTGGCGGTAGCTTACACTCGTGCACACACTCAGGGTCTAAGAAAATGTGTGTGTTCAGCTGAAACCCTTCCTGAACGGCTCAACATGCTGTGTCACAGTTCCCCTGTCAGGCCCTTAGTGCTCCACCAGGCAGCTAATGCCGTGAAGAAATGGGCTTCCGAGCTCCACATTAATCCCTACAGCGTTTCTGTCCTCACTTCCCTTCTCCGTTGCTGTCAGAGCAAATTTAATGTGACACATATTCACAAGAACACGGGCCCTTGTAATTGTTTGAGCTGCAGTCATGATAATGGTGGTTAGCCATTGGCTGTGATGCTGGCATACCAAAAAACTCCTCGCGAGTGGGGCCGCTGTCCTCACTAATGGCTGCTGAGATATGTTAAAAGAGAAACACAATTTCTCAGTTAAATGATGTGTAAAACAGATCTCACTCGGGGGATGTTTTTCTCCCTTTTTCTCCTGTCTTGTAAGAAGGGCCATTGAAGTTTTTGGTTCATATTCACACCCATAAATACTGTATATAATGTATAAAATATATATTCGTCATGGTATCAGATTTAGGAGCTAAAGAGTTCCTGTGATGTTATGAGCACAGCTAGACATTTTTAACAAGCTGTTTTAATCTTAAAGAGTGGAAATGACAGTAAAAAATTAATCAGCAGGTCTTTGCGGAGTTTCAGACAGTGACGCAGAGACTGAGATGATGACAAGTGTTGTAAGCTGTTCTCTCTTTGAATTGTGAAAGTCAAACGCTTCACACCATCAGCTCTAAAAACTCAGTGTTGGTATCAAAGAAAATGATATGAATCATTTGCAAATTAAGCAACATTAATTAACATGCTCACTATTTTGTAAATATCATGCAGTATTATGTAATGAGTGGCTGGTTGTGGGATTGTGTCAGATTTAGGATTCTGTGTCCTCGTGTGGTTCCTTAGAGGCTATGCACTGGAACAGAACTCTTGGCAGTTACAGACTGGTTACCATAGTTACACACGCTGCCACATCCCTGCCAGCATGTTCATGTGGGCCCCACCAAAGGTTAAAACTGGGATGTCTTATGGGTCCCATGTGGGTTTGTCCGCAGGTTCCATGTTGGCCCCATCTGTGTTTTTCAACTTATTTTCTCATACATTTGTGACTTTCCCCTCTAATTTTATACATTTTTCTTGAAAATTTGAAACTTTCTCATAAACTTGCAACATTTTTTAGTAAATTTGTGACTTTTTTCATAAATTTGCTACTTTTTTTTTACTGTAAACTTGCAACTTTTTCTTATAAATGTTAGGTTTTTTTTTGAAAAATTGTGACTTTTCTTGCAAATATGGAACAGCTTTTTTTACTATCCACCTTATTCCTGGGGTGCCACTGTAGGAACGATTATGGGCAGAGCTTCTGGTTTCGGCTGACCTAGTGTTAATCTTTCAAGTTAATTTTAAATGTATAGTCCACATACGTGTTTTGCACTCAAGTGGCAGCTAATTTCAGCACTTGCAGTGTTTGTATTTTTGAATGTTTTTGCGTAGTTCTGGTACTTGCTGCTGTTCGTGGTGTGAGGCTCTTCACATTAAGCACAGCTAAATCTGTGGCTTCAACAGCAATGAATAGATCATGCACTGAAAACTAAAGGATTGTTCGTGTGATCGGTGGTACAGACACAGGACAGACACCAAGACAAGAGCCAGGTATGTTTTCACTTGTATGAATGTCACACATCTGATGTTTTACCCCAAATTTAAAACGCCCAAGCACAGTGTTATGGTTCTTTGTGGCTCTGACTAGACTCTACATCTGCTCTGAGGTAAACTTGTGAATATATGTGAATGTGTCCAACATATTTTAACAAAATGCAGCCGACTTTATTGCGGTGGAGACATTGATATATCTCAGAGCTTTTATTTGTTTACAGCGTTAGCATGTTAGCAGCGGAGCTAACTAACGGAGCTACTGTCCACGGAGCTACAGGCCACTTTTTAAGGTCATCTTCTCATCCCTCCATAGTCGTGGGAAGTGGTATGATTATATTACTGTTTCTGAGGTGCAAAAGGCCGTGTTCCTGCATTTTTGATGCCGAAGTTATTGTTTCTTAACAAGGAAAAATGTCCCGTTTCAGTGACAATACGTTCTAAACTAGTACTGGAAAAATGTCCCGTTTCAGTGACAACAATACGTTCTAAACTAGTACTGGAAGTTGCTACCATAATTCACGCAAGGCATCATGGGGCCTAGAAATAAGGTGGATAAACTTACAACTTTTTGTCATAAATCTGGGACTTTTTTCTTGTAAATTTTCAATTTATTTACTCATGTATTTGCTACTTTTTTGTTAATTTGCAAATTTTTCGAATTTTTTCCTCCTAAATTTGTGACTTTTTCTTGTAAATTTATTAAAATTTTCTTGTAAATTTCTAACTCTTTTCAAGTAATTTTAGATTTTTTTTACAATTCTTTTCTTGTAAACTTATTTCTCCTAAATTTTCACTTTTTTCTCATAAATTTGCAACTTTTTTCAAGTAAATTGATGACTTTTTTTTCTCATAAATTTCCTGCATTTTTTTGTAAATTTGTCAATTTTTTCTAATAAATTTTCACTTTTTTTCTAATAAATTTGTGTCTTTTTTCTCATAAATTTGCTACAATTTTTTGTAAACTTGTCACTTTTTCTTATAAATTTCCACTTTTTTCTTATAAATTTGTGTCTTTTTTCTCATAAATTTGCTACAATTTTTTGTAAACTTGTCACTTTTTCTTATAAATTTCCACTTTTTTCTTATAAATTTGTGACTTTCTTCTCATAATTTTGCCTACGTCGCCAGGGTCACAGAAACCTGCTCAGCCATGTGGCTCCCAGTTTGGTTTAAAGCTGGTGAACAGACTACCTGCTTACCTGCACCACAGGTAAAGTCCATGTGGGAAAACACGGATGAGGCCACCATGGAACCTGTGGACAAACCCACATGAGACTCATGGGACAGCCCAGAATAAACCTCCAATGGGGCCCACATGGACATGCTAGCTGGGATGTGTTTGAGTGGCAAAAAAAAAAAAAAAATGCAGCAAAACATAAAAAAATCACAAAAAAAATATTTAGTCACAGTAGTACACAGAGTGATTTTTTTACTTTAGGTGTTAATACCATACTGTTTACTTGGCTGTAGTAATGTGTGGGTAAGAGCACACATAAGTGAAGAACTGGTTCTGGACCTTTATTTATTTATTTTTCTATTTTTTGTCAATTAATACAAGATGCAATGATAAGATTTGCTGTCCACAATGCAAAAAGGTACTCTCTGTACTGCTGTTACTGCATACACCCTAATGCTTAAAAGCCATATCGCCCGGCCCTCATTAGAATTAAACATATTTGTGTTTTGTTAGAGTGGCCATGTGCTGTTTCAGTAGGGTGGTGACAAATGGAACAAAGCAGCCAAAGTTAGGTGAGGGGCGGTGTACAAAGCCCCAGTTTCTGCACGTCAGGTATACAGTCGATGTGGCCTACAACTTGGCACATTTTAAAATCAAGTCACTGGACAAACATATCCATTACAAAATGGTAATCTGTTATCCTGCAAAGCCAATAACTACATAAACTGGTGTGATTGCTACCTGCATGGCTGCTGCTCGGCCCTGTCTGCTTTCCATCAACGTGACATTATTATGGACGTACAAAACATCAGTCAATGCTATCACGAGACAAGGCATTACTCACTGCTACAGCAATGCATTATGAATGTGTTTATGATCTTACAACATACATCCATGTATTATTCATTGAATCCGCATGTACAAGTTTGCTATTCCGACTGTTCGTGTAAGTGTGCTCAGGGCGATGACTGCCTCCTGACTGCTGAAGTTGTTGAGGAAACACTAAACAGAAGCAGTGAGGGTCTGCAGTAATACAAATTTGTGCTCTTTATAACTTGAATCTATTGGGAAGTGATAAGACAAGACAAGATAAGATAAGATAAGATAAGAAGATAAGATAAGATAAGATAAGGAAATTTACAGGACTGCAGCAGTAAAGAGACAGCAGCAAAGGAAGAATAAAACAGGACAAAAACAGTATATACACATTGCAAAAAGTTAAAAAAAAATACAAAATTAAAAAAATGAGTAAAACAGTATTTACAGTATTAGTAAGCAGATTGTAAAGTCTGACAGCAACAGGTAGGAAGGACCTGTAAAACTTGTCCCTCGTGCACTTTGGATGGAGCAGCCTGCCGCTAAACGAGCTGCTCAGTGCACTCAGCATATCCTGAACAAGTTGGGACCCGAACTCCAGCAGAGATGACAGCTTAGCCACCATCCTCCTCTCTCCTATCACCTCCACTGGGTCAAGATGACACCCCAGAAGAGAGCTGGACTTCTTAATTAGCCTGTTCAGTCTCTTCCAGTTGGCAGCTGTGATGCTGCTGCTCCAGCAGACCACTCCATACAGGATGACTGATGCCATCACATAGTCATAGAAGGTCTTCCCTGCCCCTTCCTGCATTCCTTTAGTTTATTATTTCCTTTCTGCTGACAGTTATGTGTCCATAAATTCTATGGGAAATGAGTATTTGTATATGTACTGCAGCAGTAATTGAGTGTATCTGAGCTATAGTGAAATCAAATATTACTTATGGGTGCCTGTGACGACAGAGTGTCACCACTGTTATGGTTTATTGTATGTTTAACTATATTGTTTGTGTAATATTTGTAAATGTTAATGATTGTTTGTTGAATGTGCACATATTATTTTTAGGATCTGTTTTTGACTATTTGGATTACCTTTTTGTGAGATAATTGTTATGTTTGATTATTTGGGTAAAACAATTGGTGATTTCTAATTCCACATACCTTTGCCAACACGCTTCCTGATGGTGTCCGGGCAAAAGACTCTTAAGGGGTTGAACGCCTTTTTAAAGGATACCAGCAGGAAGGGAGCAGGTGATGGCGAGTTGAGGGGTGATTTAAAAATATGTAAATAGGGGATTAAATTATTTAGCGAATTATTTATGGTATTATTTATTCTGTATTATTTATATGTATTCTGTAAATAGGTGGGGATTATTTATGGACTTTTAGATGCTATTGGGTATGTGTGAAAAATGGAAAATGTTTATTGTCTTACCTGGGGTTATAGTAGGGGCTAATTAGTCCTAATTGTCTCACACAATATAACAGGTGTTGGTTATTGGGAGAAGGGAGAGTCGTGTCGGTGTGAAGATATGGTATGTTCGCTGAAGTTGTACCTGTGAAGTTTTTTGAAATAAAATTGGAAAAGTTACTGATTGCAAGTCGTCTCAAAGCCTCCATTTATGAGAGACTGCTCAGCTACGTTACATTTGGTGGCAGTGGTGGGATTAATTAAAACTGTGGGATTATATATTCAATAGTTCTGGTGGAATAAAAAGTTAAATATAAATATTTAAAATTTGCTACAAATTAGTATTTAAGGCTGTGTAAAAACTGAATTAAAAAAATCAATCATTAGCTGGATGCAGGATTTTGCCTCTCAGTTTATTCTCAATTTACACTTCCAACTTTACTGTGCTGTGAAACCTCGGCTGGTCTACTAATTGCTGGATGGATGGATCACAAAACGGTGCCTGCTTTTAGTTAAAGCAACTCTTACCATATCGTCAATTTGTTACATATTTGCAAAGCCTCCAGGTTCACATCAATATTTCATTGTCATGATCTGGACATGGTCGATGACCATGTCCATGCTGTTTGTTAGTTTTGGACTCGTTGTTATTATCATTGTCAGTAGTATTCCTTGGTTATTTAGTAATGTTCTGTTTCCATTTCTTGTCTGTTCTTAGTTCATATGTCTGTTCTTATTTTAAAAGTATTCCTTGTTTATCTTTAGTTCCTAGCCCGTTTCTTATTTTGAAAGGTTCATTTGTTGTTTTTCTGTCTAGCCATAGTTCTGTTTCTGTTTCTCTTCCGTATGTTATCATTAGTTCTTTATTAGTCTCAGCTGTCCCTTGTTTAGTATTTGTTTGTCCCTATACATACCCGCTGCTTTTCATTTCTCCTGGCGGCAACATACTGTCAGGGTCAGCCTCCGTCTGAACAGGGAAAAATAGACTTGTAGAACATGCGAACAAGATTTATTAAACTAGGCAACAATACAGCTCGAGAGCTGCAGAACATAGCATTAGCCAACAAGGCTAGGAAAGCAACCAAGATAATGGATGGATGGACAGATGGATGGACAGACAGACAGATGGACAGACGGATGGATGTACTTTATTAATCCCAAACTGGGAAATTACAGTGTAACAGCAGCATGACACAGACAACCCAGCCAACAGAAATACCCACAGCATAATAGAAAATGGAGTTACCCCAGGAAGTAAAGTAAAAATGCTTAGATAACATTATAGACAACATAGGCTACTACTAGGTTAAATAGATGATGATCTTAATGAGTCTATAGATAGTACTGACTGTGCAAAGGAGGATTATAAGGCACAAGGTGAAATAGGAGGTACCAATTATACAGTAAGGTGCAGCACGGCAGCATAGTTATGACCAAAATTCAGCATCAGAGTGAGTTATTGTGCAATGAAATGGCATGTGGCAGAAAAGACCTCCAGTACCTGACCATTCGGCAGTGGAGCTGTAGCAGTATATGTGACAGGAAACCAGAGCAATATCTTAGTTCTATGTTGCCTACTAATAACAATGACAATAACAATGAGTCCAAAACTAATAAAAAGCATGAACATGGTCGATGACCATGTCCAGATCATGACATTCACAAGAAGAAAGGTGACTCAACATCAGTAACTACACATCCCAAGCTCAGTGAGTCACCCAGAGCTCAGTAAAACCCAGTCATTTCCAGTCACAGAAGATCAGCAAGGTGAGATGTGCTATTCAACAATAATGGTGTTTAACAGATTTAATAAACAGTTAATACATGGAGAAAAAGGTGCAGTGGAGAAAAAGGCTGCTTTGTCTAAGTGTTGATTTGAGTGGCCGAACAGCAATCCCACCCATCCCCAACAGCTGTAGTTTAGGGCAAGCATAGCAACTGGCGTAATGGTTTCTAGAGAAGACATTCGCAGCCCACGGCATGTCACTTCAATGTCGCTGAGGCGGAGGTGCGTGAGAATGTATCGCCATGGGCAAGGAGCAGGCGTATTATTTTGTTTTTATGTTATTAAGAAGCTCTCACAGCCAGCATGGCAAAGAATACACAGCCTCACTATTGATTTGGCCCCGGGTCCCCCTGCTGTGGCTGTTTATTGGCCCCTGACTGACGCTTTTGTGCTGAGCAGACACCTGCCGAGTTGTGACTGCCAGCTGACAGACCAGATTCCTGAACTCATGGCTGGATGGCGGCCGGTACAATGAAACCCACAACTCTGACTACTATCAACCAACTATTGGTGTGTGTGTGTGTGTGTGTGTGTGTGTGTGTGTGTGTGTGTGTGTGTGTGTGTGTGTGTGTGTGTGTGTGTGTGTGCGCGCGCGTGCAGATGTGTGCGTTCGACTCATATTGACCGACAACAGTGCGGTGAGAGTTAAATATAAGCAGCCCGGGGAAGTGAAGATTAATCAAATGTCTGCCAGACAGGTTCCTCCACGGCTGGAGACCGACCCAGTCAGGCAGCTGGTCGCTCAATTCGCCTTACTCGATACTATCTGTGTGAGCGTGTATTGAAAATGGCCTTTCCCTCGCAGCCTCTATCCATAATCCTCTGGTTTTAGGTCAGTTTGGGCAGTGTTGCAATGAATAAGTGATTGGGTCAAATGTGACAACCCGAAGTAAAATTGAAACTCAATATAGTGTTTTTAAACAAGTGGAGGCAGGAGGCTGCTAATGCTGCGCTACACCCCAGAAATGAACTGTGGCATATAAGAGTTTGAATCAAGTGGATTTGGTTCAAATTAATATATTAATTACATGTTATGTATTTAGATTATTTAGAAGTAGGGAATGCATTAATTGGTAAAGCAATTTCATTTAATCAGTTAAAATTTATGAAATGAATTTAAACACGGTGTGCTGTGAAGCAAGCCAGATTAGTTCATACATTTAAAGAGCTGATGACACGATTTTGACTGCATCTAATTTTGCAACACATAATTTCAATATGACGAAATAGGTGGGTCTGTGCAGTTCTAAGTCAAATAGGCTTGTTTTCACGTGAATAACCGACGTCACCAATTGTGTCAGTGGCTGGAAAACCCCCCGGCCATTTTGTGACGTCATCGGGAGAACACAGCGCTTGGCTGCCCATTGTACACCACGCAGGATGGAAGCGGTAGAAAACATCGACGATGGTTCCAGCACATGTGGTCTGGAATTGGTTTGTGTTGTCCAATCTTCAGACTATCGTAGTTCAGAAGAATGGGATGATAATGAAGAATCTGGGGGCATCAGACCGTATAGTTTTGAGCCGTACCAAGCAGACATCGTGCCTAGCGAGTCAGACTCAGAGAGTGACAGTGGTGAGGCACACATGGTTGGTGCAGCAGCAGTGGCAAACACACGGCAGGGGAACACCGAGTGGTATGCTTTTGTTACAGATATTGCAACAAATTACTTGCTCATAAATATAATTTATTTAAACCTGATTTTTCAATATTTTTTGGGATCGTCACTTCCTTGTGGTAACGTATCGTCACTGCCTGTTTTGCTGTCTGCCTGTGTGGTTTGCTTTGTGGTTTGCTCTCTAGCCACTAGCTATGGCTACTAGCTCTCTTTCCTCTCCTCCTCTGGTGTGCTCTCTCTGTCAGATGTTTAGCTACACCTCTGCCTCTTTTAGCGATAACGGTAAATGTAATAAATGTTGTCTTTTTGAGGCGCTCGAGGCGAGGTTGTCTGATTTGGAATCCCGGCTCCGCTGCATTGAAACACCGTCTGCGCCAGTTAATCTTGACGGACGCCCATTAGCTGCAGCAGAGCTAGTTAGCTTAGGTCCCACTGTCAGCGGTCCCTCGGCTCTCCTCAGCAGCGAGGAGACTGGGTGGGTGATGGTGAGAAGGAAGCCTAGTCGCAAAGCCCCGGTACACCACCAACCTGTTCATGTTTCTAATCGTTTTTCCCCGCTCAGCGACACACCCGCTGAGGAAAAAACTCTGATCATTGGCGACTCTGTAGTCAGAAACGTGAACCTAGAGACTCCAGCGGCCATAGTCCAATGCATTCCTGGGGCCAGAGCAGGCGACATCGAGTCAAATTTGAAAATGCTGGCTAAAAGTAACTGTAAATATTCCACAATTGTTATTCACGCCAGCATTAATGACATCCGTCTCCGGCAGTCGGAAGTCACGAAACTTAATATAGAATCGGTGTGTGACTTTGCCAAAACGATGTCTGCCACTGTAGTATTCTCTGGGCCCCTCCCCAATCTGACCAGTGATGACATGTTTAGCCTCTCGTCATCCTTGAACCGCTGGCTGTCTGTGTGGTGTCCTAAAAATGACGTGGGCTACATTGACAATTGGAGCTCTTTTAGGGGAAAACCTGGTCTTATGAGACGAGACAGCATTCATCCCACTTTGGATGGTGCTTCTCATTTATCTAACAATCTGGCATCTTTTTTATCCAAATTTCCAAAACCCTGACTACTCAGAGTTGGGACCAGGAAGCAGAGTCGCAGTCTTACACGCCTCTCTGCAGCTCCTCTTCATCCGCCACCCCTCAGCTTAGCCCCTGTCTTCCCCATCAGAGAATCGTTGTCTGCTCCCTCCAAAGTGAATAAAAATATAATGTATAAGCATCCCAAAGTGATAAAGCAAAATATTGATAAAACTCAAATTAAACATAAAGCCTCTAAATTGAATGATTTGGCCTCTGTTCCTCCTCATAATTTAAAAATTAAATGTGGTTTATTAAATATTAGGTCTCTAACTCCCAAGTCTCTGTTAGTCCATGACTTGTTAATTGATCATCAGATTGATTTAATTTCCCTTACAGAGACTTGGTTAGGGCAAGAGGATTATGTTGGTTTAAATGAATCAACTCCCTCTGGTTATTTAAACTGTCAAAATCCCAGAAGTTCTGGTTGTGGAGGAGGAGTAGCAACAATTTACCATTCCAAATTACTAGTTAATGTAAAGCAAAAAACATGTTATAATTCCTTTGAGGGCCTGGTCCTCAGTATTGGGCACTTTAGCAATTTTAGGTTAAACCCAATTTTATTTGCCATAGTTTATCGTCCCCCATCAACCTACTCAGAATTTTTATCCGAATTTGCTGATTTCTTAGCTGATTTAGTGCTGAAATCTGATAGAATAATTATAGTAGGGGACTTTAATATACATGTGGATGTAGATAGTGACTGCCTTAATGTGGCATTCAATTCAATATTAGATTCGATTGGGTTTTCTCAGAAAGTAGGAAATTCTACTCATTACCTCCACCATACATTGGACCTTGTTTTGACATATGGCATAGAAATAGAAAATCTTGTAGTGTCTCCTCATAACCCTGTACTGTCAGACCATTGTCTGTTAACCTTTGATTTTACTATTTCTGACTATTTGGCTCCTAAAGAAAAATATTATTACAGTAGATGCCTCTCAGATGATGCTGTTTCCAAATTTATGCAGATTGTTTCCTCTATGCCATGTGTCAACACAACGGAAATAAGCTATAGACAGCTTGCTCCTTCTGTAATTGATAACATGGTGGATAGTGTTTCAGCTTCTCTGCATCAGACTCTAGACTTGGTGGCCCCCTTAAAAAAGAAAAAGTCTAATCAGAGATTTCTAACTCCTTGGTTCAACACAGAAACTCGTACCTTAAAACAGAAGACTCGTCAATTAGAAAGAAAATGGCGCTCTACTAATTTAGATGAAATCTATTTAGCTTGGAGAAATCATCTTTTAATTTATAAAAAATCTCTTAGAAAAGCTAGAACGAGTTATTACTCTGCATTAATAGAAGAGAACAAGAATAATCCCAGGTTTCTTTTCAGTACTGTAGCCAGGTTGACAGAGTCAGGACTCTGTCAATCCTAGCATTCCCTTAGAGCTTACTAGTCAGGACTTTATGAACTTTTTCAATAATAAAATTTCATCCATCAGAGATAAAATCAATCAGATTCTTCCCACAGTTAACTTAAATACTGTAACTACTACAACTCCTTCTATTGATATCTGTCTTGATGAGTTTACTCCAATCGACCTTTGTGAGTTAGACAAAATAGTTTCCTTATCCAAACCTTCAACTTGTCTTTTAGACCCTATTCCTACCAGGTTATTTAAAGAAGTCTTCCCACTTATTGGTAGCTTTATTCTTCATATAATCAATTCTTCATTAACTTTAGGTCATGTACCGCAGGCTTTTAAAACGGCTGTAATTAAACCCTTACTCAAAAAGCCAACGCTAGATCCAGGAGCTTTAGCTAACTATAGACCAATCTCTAATCTCCCTTTCATTTCAAAAATCTTAGAAAGAGTTGTTGCTACGCAATTATTTGACCACCTGCAGGGAAATGGTTTACTTGAAGAGTTTCAATCTGGGTTTAGAATCCATCATAGTACTGAAACAGCCTTAGCGAAGGTCACTAACGACCTCCTCATTTCATCTGATAATGGACTAGTTTCTGTACTTGTCCTTTTAGACCTTAGTGCAGCTTTTGATACTATCGATCATAATATTCTACTTGATAGATTAGAACACTATGTTGGACTTAATGGAACTTCGTTGCAATGGTTTAGATCTTATTTATCTGATAGGTTCCAGTTTGTTCATGTAAATAATGAGTTTTCTTTCAACTCAAAGCTTAGTCATGGAGTTCCACAGGGATCTGTGCTAGGCCCTACTCTTTTTAGTTTATATATGCTTCCGTTAGGCAACATTATTAGAAAGCACTGTATACATTTTCATTGTTATGCAGATGACACACAATTATACCTGTCAATGAAGCCAGATGATAGTAATCAATTAGCCAAGTTAGAAGCCTGTCTTAAGGAAATCAAAGCTTGGATGACTTGTAATTTCCTGCTATTAAATTCAGATAAGACTGAAGTCATTCTTGTTGGTCCAAAAAACCTTAGAAATTCCTTTCCAAATCAAACTTTCAGTTTGGATGCGGTTACTCTTTCTCTTAATAGCTCTGTGAGGAACCTTGGAGTTATTTTTGATCAGGATTTGTCCTTCAATTCACATATTAAATTTGTTTCTAAGACTGCCTTCTATCATTTGCGTAATATTGCCAAGATTAGGAGCATCTTGTCTCAGAGTGATGCTGAGAAACTGATCCACGCTTTTGTTTGTTAGCTCGAGATTAGATTATTGTAATTCTTTATTATCAGGCTGTCCTAAAACATCTTTAAAAAGTCTTCAGCTGATCCAAAATGCTGCAGCAAGAGTTTTAACAGGTACTAGAAAGAGAGATCATATCTCTCCGGTTCTGGCCTCCCTTCATTGGCTTCCCATAGAGTTTAGAATTAAGTTTAAAATCCTTCTTCTTACTTACAAAGCTCTAAACAATCAGGCTCCTTTTTATTTAAAAGATCTGATACTACCGTATTATCCTAACAGAGCACTACGCTCCCAAAATGCAGGATTACTTGTAATACCTAGAATCTCCAAAAGTACAATGGGAGGCAGAGCCTTCAGTTATCAAGCTCCTCTCCTGTGGAATCAGCTGCCAATCTGGATTCGGGAGTCAGACTCGATCTCTGTTTTTAAGAATAGGGCTAAAACCTACCTTTTTGATATAGCCTACAATTAGGGAGGGATCATGTGTTTCTGAACCCTCCCTTAGTTATGCTGCTAATAGGTTTAGTCAGCCGGGGGACCTCCAGTAATGCACTGGGCCTCACTCCTTTCCTTACTCTCTATGAAATTTTTTTTTTGCTGGTCATTAACATTTGTTTGTTCTCTCCCATAGATTGAGTCCCCATCGTGCTGTTTGCTCTCTACATGTCTGTTCTTTTCTTTTTCTCTATCCCCTCACCCCCCAGCCAGTCGCAGCAGATGACTGCCCCTCCCTGAGCCTGGTTCTGCTGGAGGTTTCTTCCTGTTAAAAGGGAGTTTTTCCTCTCCATTGTTGCCAAGTGCTTGCTCACAGGGGATCGCCTGATTGCTGGGGTCTTTCTGCAACTGTGGGGGTTCCCCCCTACAGTTGATAGTGCTTTGATAGTGCTATGAGATGACTGTTGTTGTGAAATGGCGCTATATAAATAAAGTTGAATTGAATTGAATTGAATAAAATCATAGCAGTGTATTTATAATAAAATTGAAACATCTACCTGATACTATCAACGCCCCCCCCCCCAAATAAACAAATCAAAAGATACTATTTTTTATTTTTGCAGGTGCCAATGTGGTCTGTGTGTGATCATGACAACAGAGGAGGAGAGTATTTGTTGTCATGAGCAGGACAAGGTGAAGCAGAAAATTCCGGACAGTGCTATAAAGTGTATCACTGGTCATCACAACTTCCCCGCGGTGTGTCTGAACAAAGATGTGTTGGAAGTGGCCTACTTCACCTATAAACATTATGTGAATGTGGATTATGGAAACAATTGGAAGTGATATACAGCTTACAGACAGTTCATCGGATGGTGCTACCACTACCTTGGTGAGAAAGTCTGAGTGCCAATACCTGCCTGTGTCGTTCACATGTCGTTCACAAGATCAGAGAGACCTTTCCACTACAAAAGGGACAATATTTTGGTTTTACTTATGCTGACTAACTACCTTTATGTTTTCATGGTATTGTTTTTCATTCAATACATGTTTATCTGACCACAACTGTTGTCAATTTTTACAAGAAAATAAACTTACTAAATATTTACAGTGTGATACTTAAAAATCTCATAGCTGTTGTCATCATTTGGACGTTGATGCAATCCTGTATCAATCCTGGGTATTTGAACAAGAAATAGAATTTTTTTTTTATTTTGCAAATATAATATACATTTTTTTAGTAAATAAGAGCATACTCGTAGCCATAACTTATCATTTTAAAGTTCAATTATCTGTAAAACCCCTTTAGAAATTAAAATTATTCTCTGTGCTACTGATGGCAATATCCTTAAAAATAATGTATTCCCTATTATTTATGTCTCATAAAAAATGCAATTTTGTTTATCATTGTTTATTAACTGCTTTTGTCTTGTATCAACTGGCATGTGATTTTCAACAATAATAACTAGAAAAGCACTCGGAGAACGCAGACCTCCGCCAAGCGCCACAGTTCCCCCCATACAGTGTTTGTGTGTACGTTTTCAGATTCCTTGACCATGAAAACATATGACTAGCAATTGGATTCACAATGATAGGATTAGTGGTTCAGTAGTTATTGACGAAAATGGCATTTTCCGTAATGGCGGTTTAGCGCCACAATTCCCCCCATACAGTGTTTGTGTGTACGTTTTCCGATTCCTTGACCATGAAAACATATGACTAGCAATTGGATTCACAATGATAGGATTAGTGGTTCAGTAGTTATTGACGAAAATGGCATTTTCCATAATGGCGGTTTAGCGTCACAGTTCCCTCCATACAGTCTTGAGATTCCTTGACCATGTAAACATATGACAAGCAATTGGATTGACAATGATAGGATTAGTGGTTTAGTAGTTATTCACGAAAATGGCATTTTGCGTAATGGCGGTTTTCTTGTGGACGGTGATCCGGATCACCACCAAAATCTAATCATCTGTAGGATACTCCATTTCTGACAATCTGTGAAAATTTCATGAAAATCCGTCCATAACTTTTTGAGTTATCTTGCTAACAAACAAACAAACAAACCAACGCCGATGATCACATAACCTCCCCCTTTGGTGGAGGTAATGAAAGCAATAGTAGCAACTGATAGTCCTCATTTTTTCTAGAGTTTGGTCACAAGAAAAACAATACTCATAACTGGTATAGCACACATGTACTATAACTATCACAAATATTAAAATTAATTATTATAACAGGAAAAAGTCCAAATTTGTGGCAATGAATACAATATAGTCAGTTAGTGTCAAGAACTGAGCCCGTGTTATCCTGTAGGCTCGGTTCTGACCTTTCTCTGTGGTTCAGGCATCGGGTTTATTATTATGTATTATCTTTTGAGTTCTTGTTGTTTTTATGTCTGTGTTCCTTTTCTTTTCCATGCCTGTAGCCGCTGCTCTGGCCGGCGGTTGTTGGGCAGCCATTTTGGCACACTTTCAGGTGGGTGCTGTCCAAGATTCGCTGGTCCGACCACGCCCCCTCTCTCTTTGACAGTCAGCTGTTCATGTTTTGTGTGCATCATTTGCCGTGTTGTCAGCCAGCCAATATTGCCAACACTATCACAACGTGTTAGCCACTCCACACAGCCGTGGTTCGTTGCGCCCCTTGAAGCGATGTCGGCCCTGGGGCGCAACCGTGGTTAACACGTCTCCTCTCCATGCGTTCGTTGGGCAATGTCGGCCCCGAACGCCAACTGTAAGTGTTTCTGTTTATTTTCGTAAGTCTTCACCTTTTTGGGAACTGTTGTCATCAGTCTTATATTCAGTACATGTGCTGTGGTAAAGCCTGCGCGTAAATCCATTCATCCTTCCCCTCCTCCGTGCGCTGCGTAAAAGCGCATGAAGAGGCTTATGACAGTTGGAGCTGAAGCGTGTGATGTGGTCTTTCACAGCCTGCTGTTTATCTAAGCCTGCGACACAACGTGAAGGCATAGCCGTAAAACTAAAACAAGAAACCAGAGAAGCTGTCTGCTACAAAGCTGTTGGCATTCCAGTCAACAACACCGGCGTCCGTTCTCTCGCTGACGTCATTTCAGCCTTTTTCTTCATTCGGTGGGCAGCACCACAGTCCAGTCAGCGGCTGCGGTTTTTTGATGATAACTCTGTTATGCAGGCGTGCTTGTAACTATTCTGTATATTGATCATCGACAATGACTTTTGGGTTTATACAACATGCTAAAAAATGTCAAAATCATGTCATGAGCACTTTAAAGCTAATGGGATCGACTTCTAACAACCTTTTACTATTAATTTGAATTGCCTTAGGTTTATTTGTGAGACTGGATCGTTGTCATCACATAGGGGTCTGATAGTACAGATTCTCATACCAAACCTTTCTGGTACGACCCTCTCAGTATGGTACAGACCAGTAATAAATAAGTACAACTGACAGAATATAGAAGCTGTTTTCAACTTATTTATTTATGAACTCACCTGCACATCATAAATGTAAATTCCAGAAGGAGATATTAATCTCCTGATAATACAGTGCTTTCTTTTGGTTAGTTAATGTGAAAGTTTTTGTTGCATTTCCATTTTTTCTGGAAACTGTTTTTGCAACACATTGGGAGAACTGCACCTCGGAGTGGGAATCACCAGAGGCCACACAATTGCGATCACTTGGGGCATGATGTGATACTGTCATGATCTTGTGAGTATTGTGATATCATATACAATATTGTGATTGTTGACTACTCCAGACTAGATCTCAGAAGTCCCTCCTTTGCTGTGCCGACCTAACCAGACTGAGCATTTAGCACAATCTAATGGACTGAAAATTTAATTGCTTTTTATTACTCTGGTGCTTAAGAGGTAAGTTTGCATTTGCAACATTTATTAATAATTATTAATAAAGTCACAGTACTATCCTGCTAGAGTTTATAGTTTACTACCTGCCAATCAGCATGCCCATGTGGACTCCACCATAGGTTTAATCTGGGCCCATGTGGGTTTGTCCGTGGGTTCTACCCATGTTGCATGACCCAAACTGTGACTTCTGTACTGAGCTATGTATTTAACTGAAATTTTGTACGCAGTTACATGCCAAACATCACACCAACTTTAATAGTATAACTAGCTATATTTTGGTGAAACTCTTATGTACAAATGGATGAAACAGAAAACTTTTACACAATTAAAATGCAGTAGAAGCTGAAAATGGATGATTATCTAAGTGCAGGAAGAGACTGAGAGGAAAGAAAACGACCACAACTCCAGGAATAGGCAGAAATAGAGGTGTGTTTCCATGCTTGTCATGTGTAAAAATAAATCAGTGCAGATGTTTAGTTTCACACAGGATTCAGATCTTGCTTTTTAAGATGAAAGTCTTCAACCTATTGCACTCTCTCACTAGACTTTCTCTCCTAAAACTGCTCCGTACCGTCATCACATCTCAGCCCAGATTGTGCAGCTCCCTGGCGCCATCTCAAACCACTTATATTACAATATAATAACATACAGTGACAGTTTACCTTTTTAATGACACCAAATGCTGTTCATATTACTCACAGCAACTTTTTCAGAACCTCAAAAGTTAAAAAAAAATGTTGTAAATTCCTTCCCTGTTTCAACACAGTGCCTTTCAGAGAAGAAACCCATTAGCCGTGGGACAAATAGCTGATGGGACAGGAAGGACTCAATAATTCAGCAACCATTGTTTCTTCTGATGTGCTCCACGTTCTCGATTGACCTCTGCTCTGCTGTTGTTTTTCCCTCACCAGCTTGATGGATCCCCTCACCAGGAAACAACTTCAGGAGAACTCCAAAGAGCCCAAGAATATAAATAAAAGCATCGCTGCAGGCAGCAGCTGTAGCGACTGCATTATGTATAAACACACACACACACACACACACACACACACACGCACACACGCACACACGCATGTCAGCTAATATAAAACAAACAGAGAAACACACAGAGATAAGCGCACATGCTCTGGACTTAGACAAATCAACTCCTATCTGTTTATTCACAACAACCAAGCGTCTGCCCCACAGCTCAACTGTCACTCAGTGATAAATTAATTACTTGACTACTGCGAGTCTCTCCGCTGTAGCTACGGGCTTGTCTGCGTCATGCGCTGAATTTGGCATGCATGCACACGTGAACACCCAGAGGTCCAAAGTACTGTAAACCCAAGTGCAAAGTGTTAATTAATTTACTTTGTCTTCCAATAAATGGCTTGTTTAACTGTGGATTAGACAACGTCATTGCTTTAATAATGGTATCAGTCAAAAAAGAAATGTTTTGTGAACTGAAATTTAAAAAAAAAAAATACACAGCAGTCCAAGTGCTCACATATTTATTCATTTATGTCCGCTGACAAGTTTGACCAAATTAGGGGCCACTACTGGCCGAATCATCCTCATCATAGCAGTCTGTCGGGGGCAACAATGACTGTTTCATTTAGGTCTGATCAGATTCCTTCACGCAGCTCTGTCCTTCACCTTCCGCTGCCAGGAACTCCTGACCTTGTTACCCGGGCGCCGCCCAAGCCGGTATGAGTTACTTTCTGACTGACCATTTCATGAAACTGCTTGCAAAGTATTTGATTACCGCTAGCTTTTACTGGACTAGCGGCACATTCTTGGCAAATAGAGGTATTATCAGCAGCAAGGACAGGCCAAGACAAACTGACTCCAGTATCTGTTGCAGTGACTGACCAGATGATAGGTTTGTTTATCTCTGCTCTTTGTGTAGTGCATGTCACGATGCACCGACTGGCAAAAGTCCACCACAGACCTTGCGACAGATGTGCTTATCTGCCAGGATGTCCAGTCTCACCCCGTGTAACTGGGAGTGGTCCACCACAGACCTGTGACAGATATTGTTTTAAGTTCTGCCAGGATGCCCAGTTTCACCCTCCACGCCCTCAAAAGGGCGGGGGTGCCGGTTGAGTCGCCGACGGCTCAACCCATGAGACAGATAGTACCGGTTTTCATGGTTATCTGGTAGCAAGCAAACCAGTGCCTGACCTAACATGACCAAATACCAGCTATATTAATTACTAGATGGATGATTTGTGCTTATAATTTTTGGCTCTGGCAAGCCATGGAAAATATCAAGACTGTCCTACACCAGACAGATAGAGCCAGGTAGGTTTGGATAGTTTTGTTCTCTTAATAAATTAAAGCATCCTTTAAAAACTGCATTTTGTTTTTACTCAAGGTAGCTTTGTCAGATACTAAAATTTTGATTTTAAGTGTGACAAATGTGCAAAAATATAAGAAATCAGGAAGAGGGCAAATACTTTTTCATAGCTTTATCTATATGTTATAAACTATACCCTTCTTCAGCACAAGCCATAATCTAGATGTTGTATTTTGGGCTAAATCAGGTCCGTCGGTCCAAACCTTAATTTATCCCACAAATAGATACTGAGAATTGGACTGTTAGTCCATCTAATATGGACCATATTTAACCAAGAACTAGAGCTTTAAAATTGTGCCGTGTTAAGTCCATCTACCACAGACCTATTGCAGGCCTTCAGAGCACAGAGCGCAGTAATCGTGTGTTTTTAGATGGTTTTAATTCAGACACAGAGCTGGCTAATGCTCTTAATTGTTTTTATGGTCGTTTTGACTCCTTTGATTTTAGCACAGAAATCCAAGATTTGAAACAAAAACTCAAAGACAATCAGCACTTTAATATTGAGATGCAGGATGTTGAAAGGGAGTTCCGCGCTGTAAAAGTGAACAAAAGTCAGGGCCCTGATAATATATGTGGACGCCTGGTAAAGTCCTGTGCACATGAACTGAGTCCTATATTTCATTATATTTTCAATAAGTCCTTACAGACACAACATGTGCCTAAGATCTGGAAAGATGCCGTGGTTGTTCCCGTTCCAAATCCAGCTGTCCTAAAACGGTAAATGACTTTAGACCAGTTGCTTTGACTTCAATTTTAATGAAAATTTTTGAAAAACTGGTCAGATGTGAGGTCCTAAGGCAGACTGAACATGCATTGGATCCTCTGCAGTTTGCCTATAGGCCTCACAGAGGAGTGGAGGATGCCACTGTCACTCTGTTTGACATGCTTTTTAAACATCTGGATTTTAATGGGACACACGCCAGGCTTTTATTTGTGGACTTCTCTTCTGCCTTTAATACAATCCAACCTCATATTTTAGTTGAAAGGCTCCTGCAACAATTTGATTTAAGCAATAATCTGGTGGGTTGGATTCTGGATTTCTTAACCAACAGGACGCAGAGAGTAAGGGTCAATGGCACATTGTCTGACCTAAAGTGCTCTTCTACTGGCTCTCCTCAGGAGTGTGTGTTGTCACCACTACTCTTCATCCTGTACACAAACATGTGTCGGAGCAGACATGACAACAGACACATTATAAAGTATGCTGATGATTCAGTCATTGTCAGTCTCCTCCAGGATGGTGAGAGTGGCCACGGCCCAGTAGTTGATGACTTTGTTCACTGGTGTGAGGATTCCTACCTGCAGCTGAATACAACAAAAACAAAAGATATGATTATTGACTTTAGGAGGAAAACTCCCAGGCACAAAGTCACCATACTAAAAGGCCAGACCACCGAATGTGTACAATTGTACAAATATCTTGGGACGATTATTGATAGTGGATTGAACTTTGAGGTGAACTGTGAAAGGGTGTGCAAAAAGGGTCAGCAAAATTTGCATTGTTTGAGGAAACTTGCACGCTTCCAAATTGACCGAACCATAATGACTATGTTTTATCGGGCTTTTATTGAATCTGTTTTATCCTTTTCTTTAATGTCATGGTTTGGTCAGATAAAACTGAAACAGAGGAAATCCTTGGATCAGGTAGTCAGATGGTCCAGTCGTTTGCTTGGTGAGTCACAGCTGAGCCTGACATCCCTGTACACCAGACAAGTACAGAGGATGGCCGACTCGATTTTAAATGATGACTCCCACCCTTTGCACTGCAACTTTCAGCTTCTTCCCTCCAGACGGAGGTTTGCTGTCCCAAAAAGTAGAACCCAGCGCTACAAAAACAGCTTTGTCCCTGCTGCTGTCAAAGAGTTGAACAAGCTATAAAAATTATATTGTACATATTTTATATTTACCTGTTTTGTAAGATGTGTGCCTGTGTTTATGTCTATGTTGAATGTAATTAGTGGCTTGTAAATATGGATGTCACCAACTGCAAAACAAATCTACCTACGGGTACAAATAAAGTAACTTGAACCTGAACCTGAACCTGACCATATTTAATCAGAAAAAAAAGTTGTTGAAAATTGGGTAAAAAAAATAGTCCAGTAATTGGGCTGTTTAGTCCACAGTATTTGGCCCAAATTTATCCTCAAAATAATTTTGGGTATTTGGTGATGGTGGTGGGGTCTGTCTCTCAAAAGTCAAATACAGTTTTACAACAACTGGGAGTCTTTGTTAAAAGTGCTTTATAAAAATGCAGATTTTTAACAGCTTTTTTTTTTTAAGTTCGACATTTGGCATAATGCTTGTTACACAATATCTGGAACAATCTGAAAACAGTGCTATTGTGCTATTCACTTAAAAAGCACTATTTAACTGCAAGCACATTCTACAAATTTCTCTCTATGTTGTGTCTTTGTATTGATGTCCATACGTTGGGCTCTGGGTGTCCCCCGACATCCCTGGTCTTGTCTGATCTTAAAAGCTTATCAGGGTCTACCTTGGTTAGTACTTACGTGGGAGACTGCTTGGGAAAACCAGGTGCTGTGATCCGTCCAGGATGCAAGGTGCCCCCTGCCCAGAGATGCTGGTGTAGGAGGCCCACCACACACAACTCAAAAAGGGTCAGGATGATCGTGACGATTTGTGTGTTGTTGTTTTGTTTTGTTTTTTAAAGGCGGCTTTTCACCTTCATTTTTTAACCAAATTTAGATCATACAGAGATGTCTGAAGACATCTTTTCAACGACCTGAAAAAGTGCCTCTTCATCTTTCACTTTTCAGCCAAATCCAGAGTTTTTTTTAGACAGTTGGCAAAATCGTCTTTTCAGTGTTTTTTCAAACAAATTGCGCTGGGAGGGATAACCATCATTGTCATCAAACATCTATCTAAGTGTAGAAGCATGCTCAAATAACGAGGCTGAGTTTCAGTCATAAAACCAGCTTTATTTGACAGAACGCAGCTTCTAGCATTCTCAAAGCAGGAAAGAGAAAGAATCATACTTCAACCCCCTTTTATACATTTCCAGCATCAGAATTCAAGTCACATGGTGTCTTCAGTCAACATACAGTTACAAAGCATCCCCTTGAAGCTTCACCATTGTCTCTCATTTCCTGATGAACCGGAATACCCTCCGGGGCGTCTTCTGTGGGACAAAGAGACAAATCTCACACTTCCTTGTTACCTCCTGTAGATTCGAGTCCTTAGTCCTTGCAGACGTGACACCCCACAATACACATTCAGTCCTGTCTCTGTGGCAGCGTGAGCCCACAATGTGTGTCGGCCACATAAGTACTTTATGCTGAAGTGTGGTTACATTGTGTTTTTATGCATTAGTTAAAGGGGTCATTGACTGAAAAATGGAGTCTTTGTAGGTTTTAACTGTCTCAAATTTGTTAACTGGTCACATAATTAGCCCCAAATTTTCCAAATAGTCAACATCTGAAAAAAGCACACTGCTTTGATCTCCGTTTTCTCTCAGAGAAACACCCCAAAATATTTTTTGACTCTTCTAGGTAAGTTTCCCACATCAATTCTTGAAAAAGCCCACCCACTGCCGTCCTAAAGACTCACCCACTGCTCTATTATTGGCCCGCCTAGCTGTCCATGATGTAGATCAAAGTGGTGGCTAAAGGTAGCCTATTAGCCCCTGAGCCATTAGCCTAGGAGCTAACACTGGTACCAGGACACTGGCTGCAAGCGCACGGCTAATATTGATATTTTTATCAAATCTTAGTCACCCTAATAGCCATCCCTGTTACCACCTGGTTCATTCCGGCCAATCTCTGAGTGGTTTCATCATGATTCCACAGCGGATTGCCCGCCCTGCCACACCGGTCATTTTTATGGCCTGGGAGCAGGGCTACTGGCCGGTGTTGTGCCGAGAACTCCTCCGGATTGGCGGGGGAGTTCTCAGCATAACACTGGTATGTGCGATCTGTCACAGAATCAGGATGAAACCACTGAGAGATGGGCCGCAGTGACACAAGGCACACCGCCGAGCCAGGTGATAGCAGGGATGGATATTAGGGTGAATAAGATTTGATAAAAATAACAATATAAACCACGCTTACAGCCAGTGTCTTGGTACCAGTGCTAGCTCGTGGGCTAATAGCTCAGGGGCTAATAAGCTACCTTTAGCCTTTAGCTGGCCATGTGAGCCACAAGCCAGTACAGGCAATTAGCCGCGGAATCATAATGAAGCCTCCGGCTCCTTGCAATCAAAATGTCCCAGGGCCAGATGCTGCTGGCTTTCACACTGAGCAATCCCACCATCCTCCGTAGGATCTGCTCTGCTCTTGTGGGAAGCGTAGTAGCGCCAGCTTTCAGCTGGCTGTGAGAGCAGAATGGAGTTTCACAGAGCCACACTGCCCTTTGAGAGCCCTTGTCTCAGTAGCTCACCTCGGGTTGTGGCGATCGTCCAGCGCGCGGTGCTAGTGATTTGTTGTGGAATCACGGCAAAATTTATTGGGAGAGAAACCGGACTGATGTGAGATCCACCATCGAGTGTGGATCAGTGAACCAGAGTGCTGCTCAACTGCGCTGGGAGGCTAGAAGCTAGTCAGCAGCTAACTGATGTAAGAGTGGGGGCGGAGTTAAAACGGTGAAGCATGGTTCTTGAAGTGACAGGCTTTAAATTGGAGCATTTAAAGGAAGCCAGGAAAAATAGAAAACAAATTTGCTTCAATAATTTAAAAAAATATGTCACAAGCATTTCATTAAGACGTGTGAGCTTTTAAAATGTGGAAAAAGTGCAATCAATGACCCCTTAAAGGAAACTTGAAACTATCTCAGAAGTGTTCTTCTATGTAAGTGGTTTACACCGGATTTCCTTTTAAGAGTTTAAGGTAAATGTAAATAACAAATTTTGGTGTAACCTGGACCGGCCGGGCATCGTGAAACTGCTAGATACTTTGTGTGAAGAGTGACAGATGAAGAGGAACCGAGGTGAGCTGTGAAGTTCTCTACTTGTCCTTCAACTTGGATGTTATTCACTTCAGCACTTTGAGAATGAAATCTTATCAACCATGCTGAGTGCAATTCAGCATGGGGCTGCAGTAATTATTGCTTTGAGTAATTATTTTTTTTCTCCAGCCGGCAAAGACTAATCCATCATATTGATAGTCCACATAGATCCCTATGGGGAGCGCACGTCGACGGAATGTTTATACGCTATGAGGTGAACGACGTTTAACTGAGTCACTCGTTGAAACTGTGCCTCGGTGCCTCAGGAAAGTCTGTTTTGACAGCAACCTAAAATAAAACAGACTCTTCTCTCCACATCGCACGGCCTGCTGATGTTTTTTTGTTTTTATTTATTTATTTGTGAACTACGGCTTTCACAAAGTCCACCATCTAAAAAATGGAAGATCTCCTTTCCCTTGACTGTCCAGCTTTTGTTTTTGTTAACTTATTCCTACTTTGGGATAGTTGGTGCACTTGGGAATAATTTCAAGGATTACTTAAATCTCATAAACCTCACCCAATATTATGACTGGGGGTAGATAAAAGTGCACTGTTCCAGCCCACGACTTCAAATCACTGCAGCTCAGAGCTTAGAGTAGTGTGAGATAACACATGTTTCTGCTCCTGTCTCCTGCAAATTGGATTAGTTAGACCAATAACAAACTGAAAGTTTTGCTATGTGTTGCACCAGAATACAGTGTGTTAGGCAGATTAAAAGCCTCTTCCTTTTTTATAAAAATGCAAAAAGTAAGAGAGGCGTTGGCTGCTCCTTTAGTTGCAACACACTCACCTCATAATGCATAATGTAAAGGCAGCTGACTGCGGCAGCTATTCTATCACAGAAAGGCGACGCATGATGGATGGAGACCTACTGAACGTCCAAACGCTGTGCACAGAGGAAGCCCGGCAGACAGCATCTTAAGTTCCATCTCCCATATCGCTGTTGGCTTAAGTTTTATTTTTTTCACTCCTGGGGGAACTATCAGCTATCGGGCCGACCCAGGTCAAATTCTTTGTAAATGCTTCCCCAACTCTTATCTGTGCAGACAAATTAAACGTGTTATGATTGAACCGAGGGGAGAGTGAACAGAGTGTTCTCCTGCACGATGCATCTCTGCTCCATCAGAGGCGTAATCAAGCTCACAGAACGTCTGCTGAACATTCTTGGTATCATTTTTTTTAATAGGAAAAGTGCTTTTATGGCCAACAAAATATCACATCCTAAATCATCATGTGAGTATTTACACGATAGCACGCCTAAATACTGCACAAGAGAAAGAAACACACACACCTACACCATCTCCACCCAGGCACTATGGGTTTCTGTTACACACTGCTGTTCCCATCCCCCGTTTTGTTCGCCGCCGTAATTGGAAAGCCAGTGAAGCCATTCTGGGATACATGATCGTGTAGCCAGAGGAAGGCATCCAGGCAGAAGATATTAAAATGTATAAGTTTCACCTTTTTTTTCCAGTCTAGCATGGGGGTGGAGCTCTACCACACACCACACAAGAGCGCAGCGGGGGCACTCATCTTCACACGTAGCCCTCCGGAGTCTTCCCACGTCTGTCCCAAACGGTCGTCTCATAGGCATGTCTTAGTTTAACGCTGATGAAAGCTGACCGACATCATGAGAAATTAATGTTACACATCAGCCAGAGTGCTTCTCACAGGCTGCTCAGGGGCGGGGAACTTTAGATCTTTGACTTTTCTTTTGGGGCGAGGGTTGGTTGGCAGTTGTGTGTCTGTAGGGGAAGACGGCGTCATGTGCCGATCATGGGCGTGTGGGGTTAAAGGTATTGGCAGTGTTTGTAATCACAGAAAGTTTATTTGCACAATAAAATCATCATATAATAATATGATCATCATATAATAACAATGGATTAGATTTATATGGTGCTTTACATGTCAAGTGATATCGCAAAGATAGTAGTAAGCTACCTCTGTAGCCACAGCTGCCCTGGGGCAGACTGACGGAAAAGTGGCGGCCAATCTGTGCAAAACAGCCTCTCCGACCACTACCGAACATTTATACACATTCATACCTGTTGTGAAGCACCATATTACAACAGACTGCGCAGACGTGATAACGGAGGCACGGATGTCGTTCGGGCTGTGCGATATGACGATATATATCGGTGACGCGATAAAAAACGTCTACTGTTTCATATAAAACTGTATCGTTTCTATCAGGATTTAAAAGAGACATACCCGTTTCAACTTGTCACTGCCCCACCTCTCCCCCACAGTGCGGCAGGTGCACCACAGCAGCTAACTGCAAGCTAATGTTTTGCCGCGTCTTCTGTGGAGCCGCTACTTCTGTGCTAGCCAGGGATGTTGGACTTTTTCCCCACAGTGCTGCATCAGAGAGGATAGTCCTCTAACCTCATTTTAATTGGATGTAAGTAACGTTAACGCCATCTCTCTCTAATTATAAGACGGTAAATGCTAAATGACGATGCTAACTTGTTGTTAATAGGAAACATTACAGTGTATCAGACCATCGTTCTGGTTTAAATCACTGCAGAGTTACTCAATTTTGTCTGAAAAAATATCACTAGAGCTGCAAAAGTGCGTGACAGCGATCGCATACACACTAAACAAATAAATAATAAATAAATTAAAACATGTTGGAGGAACAAACTGGCTCTTAATGTAACTTGATTTTTTTAATCATTTTTAATTAGTCCAGTAAGCATAAAGAATAAAGATGAAGTAATCTCAAATACACATTAAAAAACAACTTTATAACTATACTGCAAATTTAAAAGGGAAAAAGTGCATAAAATTAATGACAGATGAATTTGAACAATTGATTTTTTCCAGTATGCAATTTAAAATGCAGAAAAAGAGATGGTCCTTTTTATTGGTCATCATATATAAATTATAGAATTTACAGAAAATGTATATTGTGATGTATATCGTTATTGTCAAGTAAGATTACTGATATTGTGATATGAAATTTTGGTCATATAGCACAGCCTAGATGACATCATCAGGTCCAGCCCTATATTAAGGGACTGAAGGCGAGAGACTGCCTCTTTGGCGCTCCGCCTCTACAACCAACACCAGCCTGTACCTCCTTTGTGTTAGCATAGCAACACTTCTGTAAGCTACACATGCTACTAGCTACTTGTTAATAAAGCCACTGTTCAGCACAGCCACCACCTCCTCTATCCGTATTTCTCAGACATAACAACACCCAGTGTCATGGACACTGGAGGCAAGGTGGGTAAAGTGTCTTGCTCAGGGACACAATGGCAGGGTGGATGGCGAGAGCGAGATTCAAACAGCCAACCCTCCGGTTATTGGACGACCCGCTCTACCTCCTGAGCCACTGCCGCCCACGCTTCCCTGCTAAGTTCCATTTTTGCTGAGCATCAAGCTGGATGGCAGGAAGCTCCATTTTTATATGGTCTTTGGCATGACCCGGCCGGGACTTGAACCCCGACCTCCCAGCCGTGGGTTCAACAATCTAAACAAGCACATCTAAACAAGCACATCAGTGACCAACTATCTCAACAGTCTCAGCCGATTAATTAGTGCACAGACATCTCCACCTTTAGACTAACACCTAACTTTGTTCTAGTTATGTGCCAAGTCTTTAATTAGCCAAGAGACTTTCTGATCTCTGCTGTTCTTACTGCCAAATATCCCTGTTTTGTTGTCTCAGCCGTTACGCGGAGTCAGCCAGCACAGGGGCAACACAGATAGTTCAAACAGTAAAAATGATGCAAAAGACGTGGCTAAATGTCTGTTGCTCCTGTCTGGCTTGATTTTTTTTTTTTTTTTAAATCAGACCTCATCTCACAGAGGAATATTGCAAGTTACATGCTGGACTTAATTACTGCTGCAGCCTAACTCCCCATCGTCAGCACTCAGGAGGAGAGATCAGAGTTGATTTCTTTGTTCTGCTGGCTAATTAGCATGTGAAGGCCTATATATATAACAGCAGTGGAAAACAAGTGTTGTAAAATTATTATCTTGAGGGAGATATCTGCCAGTATATGATTATTTTACACAATGTAGCACTTTACACAAACTTAATATCTTAATATCACCGTGCCTACATACACATAATGCACATTTGTTTTTCCCTGTCAGCCTTTTTCAATTAAGCCTTTTGAAAAGACATCTTACTAAAAAAAAAAAAAAAAAAAAAACTTTTCGCTTTATTAATTCATGCCTCGTGTTTCTGGTGTGGCAGCTGGCGAGACAAGAGGGTGGGGACCTATCTCTTCCACTCATTGTGTAGCTGTCGGTGTATTACTTTGTAATCTGCTGGTTATTTCATGCTATCTACAGCAGGGTGGGGCACTGGTGCAGGGGGAAGCGTGGCGGCAGGGAGGATGAAAGCTGGCGGGACAATTTATCATTCTGTTTCTCCCTTGTCAAGTCAAAACCCAAGACTCTTCTTTTCTGAGCCAAAGAGGGGTGATAACAATAGGCAAACAGTGGAGGCGTTTCTAACATCTGTATCTCACACACAATCCCCCGCTGACTGGGGTTTGAACATTCCCCCTTCAGCCCCTGACGCAGCAAGCTGCCTGCCTCCCGACTTTGGCAGCCGGTGCACACAAGCACGCACGGGAAGACGCGCGTGCCCCAGCAGAGATGCAGATAAACGGTTGAATAGATAAGGAGCCGGCGAGATGAAATGTAAAACCAATTTGACTTGACACACCAAGAGTGCACACACACTCCTGCTCCTCCCTCTCCACGCCATGTCTGCAATAAGAGCATCATCTCTGTTACTGGCGTTGTCAAGTTTTGGCACCATGAATGCTTTCTTAGAAATTAGGTGAGAGATTGCAACTAGTTAAGACTGAATAGCAGACAAAAAAACAAAACAAAACCTGAATACTTGAAACAGCAGGAAATGAAGGGAAGAAGTGTCAGGACATTAGACCCATCACAATAACGAAATGTACCTTTGGTTTCAATTAAGACAAATGTGAATTCTCTATTGCAGCTATTTTGCTACTTATGAGCCCCATTTTAGAATTCCTCTCACATAATCAGCCTGGAGACATTTATAATCTCTCCTTTGAGGAAACTGTTGAACTTGTTTTTTTTAGTAACTTAACAGTAAACTTGCAGGGGAGAAAAAAATCTCACTTAAAGGCCCCATTTACTGCACTTTTTCCACATGTTGACATGTTAATGCCATCCTCCCCCTTTCATCACTATTGCTAATCTTAACTGGCTACTAGCTCCTAGCTCGGTAGTGAGCCTCTGCCAACTATTGTAAACTCGTCTTAAAGAATGAATGAAATAAAGCATCACTGGTGGGCAGTGGGGCTGGGAATCATCACTAATTTCCAGAATTGATTTGATTCCAATTCTTGAGGTTCTGAATGGATTCAATTCCGATTCAATTTGATCCAATCCCGATTCACTCAGGTAAATTATCATTTTAATAGCTATTTTACTTGCAAGGGGAAAAAAAATCTTAGAGACCTAAGGCTGCAAATTGTACCAGGAATACTCCAACTTTGTTAATACATAAAGTATCACATAAAGAACTGACCCCAAATCAGTTACAATAATGCACTTTTCATTATTTAACTTATGATTTCACAAAGTGCTAACAAGCGCTTTCTTAAGAGCAAAGGGTGTGTAGTGTCAAGTTAACAACCCGAGTCAGTAAACAAATTCAATGCATGAAGCATATAGAGATCATCTCACTGTATTTGCCAGCAACTTTCGATTTCACATGTACTGTATCACACATTCAGTGCAACTAGAACATACTTTTTGTAAACAGTAATACCTGAGAAAATGCTACACTTGTGAGGCTAAATTGAGTACGTGTGCTAAACAGCCAACGTGCAACTGGCCCATTATTTCCACAGCACGCACCATATTTGCAGCATTGAGGCAAATTTGTCGCACAGCACAAATATATGTAAACATGCAGAAAGCACGGACATTCACGTCCAAGGGATTGTGCTAATGAGGGCTAGCAAGCACTCAACCTTGAGATTCTGCCGTCACCGGAGTAAAAATATCAACATTGGAGAGTAAACTAGTTTGAAAATGAGACTGCCACACACCTGCAGACAGATGGACCGGAGCTGAAACGGACTGTCTGTTGTATTCATCCCACGGACATGCTAATGACAGCTAGCAGGCTAGCAACGTAAACACTCATCCAGGTGTAGTTTTGGAAGCAGCTGTGACAAATTTCCAGGTGAATGCCCCGCCTGGTCACGTTGTAAACTTAAACATGACGGCTTCAGTTTTTTTTTTTTTTTTTTTTTTTTTTTTTTGTTACTTATTTGTACCCGTAGGTAGACTTGGTTTGCAGTCTGGTGACAAGCCACCGGCTGCTGGTCGCTGCGTGCGCGAGCGCCCTAAACCTACATGTTTTTGGTGTGCGGGAGGAAACCGGAGAAATCCCGGAGTAAACCCGCGCAACACGGGGAGAACATGCAAACTCCACACAGCTCACTGTTGGTCGGGGGCTGGGATCGAACCCACGATCTCATGATCCCCGCGATCCCCCGGCCAAGGGTAAAACTGTGCTGCCACAGTGCTAAACCACTGCGCCACCGTGCAGCCCATTAGAGACTGCGCTGCACATGCTTAACTTAACCCCTGCCTGTTTTGTCAAGCTCTTTGCTACTGTCACAGTTCTTGAATGTAATCTGCTAGCTACGTGCCGCCATTTTGATCCACTTTGACCCACGGCTTAATTCTCATGTGATTGTTCAATCACACGAGAGTTCTGCCAGCTCAAGCACAACAAGCGTTTTGTGTTTCACAGATGTAAAAGCATTATTAAAAGATCAAGCCGCGGATTTTGCGAATTGATGTCGGCTCAGTCAAACGTGAATCAATTTGAATTGGAGAATCGATCTTTTGGACCCATCCCTAATGGACAGGAGTGTGGTTTCAGCAGTCAGCAGGGTATGAACGGTCCCTGGAGTACAATAAACACAGAAATACTATCTAACAACCATGTCAGTTGATGAAAAAGGATCCCAGTTTGAGTGAATAAAATTTATAGAAAATAGCAATCAAAACTGTTTGGGCTTACAGTTAAGCTAACACCAGGCAGCCTGTCTGTCGGCCTCTAATCACTGAGGTGAACTCTAATGTGGTTCGACTGACCGACTCTGACTGTCTAGCAAAGCTAACGTTAACAGTTTGATGCAGCATCACAAATATAACAAAATAAGGCAGAATGATGTGAGATATCGACTGTGGATTCGGCTATTTCACAATCAGGGGTATAAACTTCAACTACATCTTGTTACATTTGTCTCACAGAATAACAATTTGTAACTAAATATTAGTGATCTGCTGTTGTTCAAGGCGATGCTGTCATTAAACTAATGAAAAAATTGAAAATCGGTCAATGGAATTTCCCCATTGTGGGACTAATAAAGGCTTATCTTAGCTTATCTTATCTTAATTCATACAGTAATTGTTTCTTTTGTGTTCAAAATGATTAACATATGAGCTGTTATGAGGGGCCATTTATTTCACACCTATATGTGTCTTGCAGTTTATTTGTTTAGTATTATGAATTTTGTGGCCTGTAATAATTCTATATAATGCATTACTAATGCTATTTTATATTTTCAGGCTCCTCAAAGATATGTCGAAAAATAATCATAACAGCATGGCAGAATTCCAAAAACTGATTTTGCTACATTTTTTGTTTAATTTTAGGACTGTCCTAAATAGCATTTTATGTCATGTGAGTTTAGGATAGTACTCCGTTAAAAACAATTCACAATAGCTTCTTCTAATATATAAAACAGGAACAGACCAAAACTGTTCCTGTAACAGCTTTCACAATTTCTCAAGAACATTTTCCATTACTAGTCCATGTCTTTCCAGATTATTTTGTCCGTACCCCCCTTGCTACCTTTTGTATGATTTTCATCCTAGTCTTCTCATTCATACTATTTGTCACATATCATCACAGTTCTTAACTGAAAAGAAGTAGCATAATCCTCAACACATTAAAAAATGTGGCAGGATTTCAGGTCAGTTGTAGTGTCCGTACCCCAGATAGTTCAATTTATTGTTATGGTATTATTTGTAAAAAAAAAAAAAAAATTGCAGTTGTTGAAAATGCATTTGATTTTTTTTTTAAATTTAATATCATCATCATCATCATCATAGCAGTCTGTCGGGGGCGACAATGACTGTTTCATTTAGGTCTGATCAGATTCCTCCATGCAGCTCTGTCCTTCGCCTTCCACTGCCAGGAACTCCTGTCCTTGTTAACCGGGTGACGTCCGAGCCGGTATGAGTTGCTTTCTGACTGACCATTTCATGATACTGCTTGCAAAGTATTTGAGTACCGCTAGCTTTTGCTGGACAATGTATAATATTTAAATAGTAAAAAAAAGTTTCTTATTTTGGAAATTCAGATGTAATGTCTGTACCCCGTAATTTTGAACTTTATAAACTGGACATTATATCTAGGCAATAAATCGAAGGAAACTGGATATTGTGTTCTGAAACTTCTGTACAAGATGACCAAGAAGTGGTTCTTTATGTTTACAGTAAAACAACAAATAAATTTTACAGTTCATTTTTTGACCTACAGTATATGACCCCTTTCTAGCTACCCTGACTGTGAAACAGCTGATTAGTAAACCAAGTGGAAACAAGGATGCCTATTAGGGTGACTGAAATTTAAAGAAAACAACAATATAAACGTGTTTGACAAGCAAACTCCCTTGCAGCACCACTAGCGCTGAAGCTGGTTGGAGACTGGATCATCACAGCCAACAGCACGATGATGGGTTGTAACTGAAAATCAAACCGTGTGCCAGTGACGTAGCGAAAAAGATCTGGAAGACCAAAACCAGCTTCTGCCGGTTTTCTGCCCATGCTGCCAAAATGTTAAAATTTAATCATTATGTGTCAGTGAAGAGGTGTGCCAGTGTGTGTGTATCTGTCTGTTTGCATCATTTCTAAGTGAAGAGAGATTTTAGAGAGAGAGAGACCTGACCTGGAGCAAGAATTCCTTGGGGATCAGGAAGCGGGCCCAGCAGAGACTGCACTTCTTGAGGAAACTCAAACAGGCCTCTCTCCCCATCTGCATCCTCAGGACCTTCTACAGAGGTGTGGTGGAGAGTGTTCTGACGTACTGCATTGCAACATGGTACTCCAGCTGCAGTATGTCAGACAAAAAAGCCCTGCAGAGGATAGTTAAGGGAGCTGAGAGGGTAACTGGAGTTTCCCTCCCCTCTGTCCAAGAACTTTTTCAGAACCGTTGTAGGAGCAGGGCACTGAACATTGTCAAGGACCGTTCTCACCCTCTGCATAAACACTTTGAACTGCTGCCATCTGGCAAATGATTCCGGAGGATCAGAGGCAGAACCACCAGACTGATTAACAGCTTCCTTCCACAAGCTGTTAGGATGCTGAACAGTTGATCCAGAATCTCTCATACATACTACTGCACCTTATGGACATTATATGTATATTATTTGTATATTATAGTTCTAGTTAGTTTCAAGTTTGTCTCAGCGATGTGTGAATGGCTGTGTTGGGGTGGGGGGTGAGGGTGTGTGTGAGTGTGTCTTAAATTATGTTCTTTTTACTTATATGGATGCCTAGAGAAACGTAATTTCATCTTGCCTGCACTACAGTTGTATGTACAGCAACATGACAATAAAGGTTGATTTGATGATTTTAAAGCATTTTGGAAGGATGGAATCCACAACCACTTTTGAGTCAATGGGAGCTTTAAGAAATTGATACAGCATCTTTTAAACTTTGGTCCTAGCAGTGTTGTCCAAAACAGGAGTTTGAAACTAACTTGTGTCTGTCCTCCGAAGAGTTTTTAAACAAAAGAAAATCGACCTCTAGTGGTTGTGAAAATAAGTACATTAAATGAGATGTGAGGGAAGAGAGGTTTAATGTGTGAGAGGCTGAGGTCCTTCAGGCTCCTCTCACGCCTAAACTTAACTTTTTCCCTCCTTTAATTTTCAGTGGCCAACCCAAACAATAATCATAATCTTGTGCAAGGGTAAAAATTGTTAATGACTTAAAAAAAAAAAAAAAAAAAAAAGGTACCTCATCGCCATCTTAGAAGTAAAGCAAAACTCAAATTTTCACAGCTGGACTTGAAACCTGGTCACCTCATTGGAAGGTTTTAGTGCCTTATGCAGATCTGACTGCTTTAAAACACGTTTTTTTCCCCGTTTTATGTGGAGGACAGGCACTTGTAATGGCAGCGAGAGTATTTTGTTGCTTTTACAAGTTGTAGTGTTAATCTCACTGATGTATAGGACTTATATCACACGTTTATTAAAAAAAAAAAATCTGTCATGCACACATCTAGTCAGCAAGCTTCGTCATCGAATTGCCCTGTCTGTCATACTGTCTGTGATGAAAATAAATACACACAAAGCTCAATATGTACCATCATTTAAACCAAATATTTGAGGTACTTGAAGTAGTGTGTGTGTGTGTGTGTGTGTGTGTGTGTGTGTGTGTGTGTGTACGCTAGACTTTTACTTTTTAATTTTGACTGTCCTGAAGTCTATAGAAGTTGGCAACTTTTTACGACCTTCCAACCAATGAATAATGTAATACATGTGCCCACACTGCTCTCTGGGCACCAGACAACCCAGACTGACCGGACATTCGGCCAGCTATCACTATTCTCTTGCCTCTTTTTAACACAAGATACACATTTTTCGTGCAATTAATATCCCAGTTAGTGTCCAATCACCTCAGCCGAAAGCTGTTTCTGAGCAGCAAAGCGGAAACTGCGTGTGCAGCCCTTTGATTCGGACCCCATCAGTCAGATTTCTTGGCTCCATGTTGGCTCCTTGGAGGTTTAAATGGAAGTGATGGTGACAGCAGCGGGGCCGTTAGTGAGAGCTTATCTGATCATTACAGGGAACTGTGAGCTCCCGTACCTCTCCTCTCCACAGCCCCACTCCACTTCCTCTACATTCTGCCAATAGCACACTTCCCCTCTTGTTATTCTCTCCACCTCTTACTATTTTCAACAGCTGCTTCTTTATTTATATTCAGTTATATATTTATAATTTCCTCACAGCATCCAGACTATGCAAACACTTTTCACGACCTCAGGCAGTTTGGCTAGAGATTACCTTCTTTTCCTAAAGTGAATAAGGTATACAGTATGAGTATTTTTTTTTTTTGGAAGATTAACCATGAATTATTTACACATTTATGGGTTAAGAAAGTATCTTCCACCCATAAACAATGAGGGATAGGAGACTCCAGAATAACTCAAGTTGGAACTCAAGAATTTTCATCTCAGCACAACCTACATTTTCTTCAACTCTTCACAAGCCGTACAGCATTAAAGCTCATAAATATGCATCTTCAAATTAAAAAGACACGTTCCAACCTTCTCCGGTTTCCTCTCCCACTTTCATACATTTCGGTTTCCACTACAATACATGGGTTTGAAGTGAAGTAAACAAGCAGAAACCTCCAGTTAGCTTTGTGAAGTTGTCCCATCAAGTGAACAGGCTGTCTCTGCCAAATAGATGAACAACACAAATGGTACAAGTTTCGGCCAATTTGCATGATGAGAAAATGATATGCTGGGCAACAGCCTTGGTGTTGATGAAAAGAAATATGGAAAATGGATTCTATATTTAGCTTCACAGTGTGCATTCGTTTGGGGGGTGGGGAGGGAGGCTGTGGCTGAAAAGTAGAGTAGCTTTCACTGAGCACAGGGATAAAAACACAGTTGCTGTTTTTAAATGCAGACATCTGACATGCATAGTAATCCACAGTTTGAAGAGATACGATACAAATTGTCCTGAAATGACACTGAAAGAAACACCCGGGAGGATAAAAATAGGTAATGTGAGGCAGAAATCGTGGCTGTAGGAGAGTTAAATATGCGACTGCAAGTGTGGGGTCCAGGAAGTGAACCTGTTACGGTACCATCAGTTAGTACTACTTAGCCATTCACTTTTTCCACATTTTAACAGCTCACTCATGTCTTAATGAAATGTTTGTGACATATTTTGTTCACATTGTCATAATTGTTTTAATTACTGAAGGAAGTTTGTTTTGTATTTTTCCTGGCTTTCTTGAAACACTCTGATTTAAAGCCTATCACTTTAAGAAGCATCCTTCACCTATTCAACTCCGCCCTCCCTTGTACATCAGTTAGCCATTAGCTGACTAGCTTCTAGCCTCCTTCTAGATCGGATGAGTGCCACTGGTTCACTGATCCACAGTCGATTATGTATCTTGCGTCACTTCGGCCCATCTCCC
This sequence comes from Pholidichthys leucotaenia, assembly GCA_020510985.1. Classification (NCBI taxonomy): domain Eukaryota; kingdom Metazoa; phylum Chordata; class Actinopteri; order Cichliformes; family Pholidichthyidae; genus Pholidichthys; species Pholidichthys leucotaenia. The sequence goes on along the minus strand of CM035837.1, from coordinate 181,700,230 downwards.
AATAATTTTGCTGGGATGCCACAACAAATCGCTAGTACCACGCGCCGGGTGCCTCCTTACCCATTCCTCCAATCACTGCAACCCGAGCTGAGCTGCCAAGCCACAGGATCTCAAAGGGCTGTGTTTTGGTCTGCGGGACTCTGCTCCCACAGCCAGCTAGGGGACACCCCGTCACAAGGCAGCTCCCCTACGCTGTCCACGAGAGCAGAGCAGAGTCACGCAGAGCCCCGGAGGACGGTGGGGGAGCTGGCTGTGAGAGCCCGCAGCCTGGGGTCCTGGTATAGGAGGTTGCTGCGATAGGCATGCCGGTAAGGGGATAAGGGATAAGGACCTGTACTTATTTAGTGCTTTTTCTATTCTCAGAGACCACTCAAAGCACTTCACTAGTACTAACCCTTTATTTCCCTTTTATTTTCAACCTGGTTTTCTACCAGGTTGTGAATTTCTGTGATGGGACAGAAGACTGAACAGCGTTTTAAAAATAACAGCTTAATTACTGAGGGAAAACTACACTTCAACAGTCATTGCTGACTTTAAATGTTTAGCTACATGACCAGGAATGCTGCAGTGTAATTCTCCTGAAAAATACTGAAAAGGAGCTGGAGGCCACGACAGCTCCATGCAGTTTTCTTTACCTCATCTAAAGCTAGGAGTTCAACCTTGGGTGGCGGTGCCTAGCGGAGGATTTACCGTGACCTCAGCGGAGCTCGGTGGCAGCGGCGGTGTGTGACGAGACTCGGTTGGAGGAGCGGGACGGGAGACCAGTTACGGCGACTATGAGCAACGAGACCAGCAACGGAAGGGGCTAGTTGGCTAGCTGAGGCCCAGCTGGATTCGAGGACGATCGGATCAGATTCTGGCGATATAAGCAGAATTTATTTTACTATCCACAGATTTTCCTTTTCCTTCTTTCCAAGAAGGACTGAAGATGGCTGCCACGGGATTAAAAAGTGGGCTGATGGGCACCACTAATAAGCCTTCTCTACTTCTCTACTTCCTCTTCGTTTTGTCTTTGTGTGTCTGGACCTGCAACAAGAAGGATTTTCCGACAAACTCAACCAAAGGTGAAGTTAAAAAGTTTTATCTGTATGGATTTGGGCTTGGACATCTCACCCTACACTCTATGTGGTCTTTAAAAGCCCTGAGCAAAAACTTCCAAATTAAGGCAAACATGGCTGTTAAGCAAAAATCACAATATGGCAGAGGATATACAGTTAAAGTTCTGTTAGTTCTGCTACTTCTGGCAGGAGATATTCACCTTAACCCTGGACCTGCCACTATTAAACAGCAGACCACTGGGTTAGCACAAAACCGAGCTGTACAAAAGCAAAAACAACATTTATTTTTCCAAACTGTTAATCATGCACGAGTTCTTTGGGACACCAAGGCTAAACCAAAGGGGATCCTCGGCGGTCATTTAAACATACGGAGCATAATCCCCAAAAGAGATGAGATTTCGGTGTTGCTGTTGGACTCAAATCTGGACTACCTTTGTCTCTCAGAAAGCTGGCTACACAGGAACATAGACACTAATATGATCGATATTGTGGGCTACCAGTGTTTTAGAAAAGACAGGCAGGTAGGGAGGGGAGGAGGTGTTTTAATTTACATCAAAGAGAAATATAAATGTCAACTGGTTGATTTGAATACTTCACTTGAATGTTTAGCTGTTAATGTATGTCTCTCTCCGGTAATGAATTTCAACATTGCAGTAGTGTACAACCCACCGTCACACAACTCTTCCTTTTATAATGAATTAAGTGATCTGGTTAAACAACTTGAGAAGAACAGAGAAACGATAATTCATGGTGACTTTAATATCAACTGGTCTGATAAAAAAGACAAACAAAAACTGAAAAGCCTCATGACTAAATTTAATTACCAGCAAATCATCAAAGGACCCACCAGGATAACCAAACAATCCAGAACACTTATTGACATGGTATTTACTAATAAACCAGAACGAATAACCAGAACCTATAATCTTGTAACTGGTCTCTCAGATCATAACATGGTTCTTGCTGTCAGGAAACTTACTAAAAAGCGACTACAGTATTTTGGGGGAGTCGATACTGACAAATCAAATTTTATTATCCCCAAATCAAAAAATGAGGAGTTTGAACATTACTTAAAGAATCAAAATTGGGAGCAGCTCATGGCAACATGTGAAGTAGATGATTGTTGTAATTTTATAACTGCAACAATCTCAAAGTCTATAGAAAAATTTTCAAAGCAAATTAAAAGTAGACAACAGAAGATTAGCCTACCATGGTTAAATAATGAAATAAGAAAACTTATGAAGAGGCGAGACTATGCACTGAAAACATCACTAACCTCCAAACTACAAAATGATCACCTTGTGTACAGAAGTTTAAGAAATAAAGTGGTACATGAGCTGCGAAAATCAAAAATATCTTATTACAATAAACTGATAGATCATGCAAAGGGTAACAACAGTTCCCTATGGAGGCATTTAAATAACTTAACTAATAAAAAAAACGATCAGAAGGGGGTAAAGGAACTTAGAATCAATGGCAAGACCGTCAGTGACAAGGCTACTTTGGCAAATGAATTTAATTCACACTTTGTGGGCTCTGTGGAAGACTTAACAAAAATTTTTGTGCTGCCAAATGTGCTCAACAACACAAATTCCATACTCCCAACAGATACTTTTCACATCGATGAGGTAAATGAGAAGTTAATTGCTGGTATTGTTAAAACACTGTCAAACTCAAAAACTAGTGATATCTACAATATGAGCACCTCCTTTCTCAAAATGCACAGCAAAATATTAATCAAACCACTGACTCATCTCATTAATCTCTCCATTAGGTCTAGTACATTTCCATCTGGCTGGAAAAAAGCTGTCGTCATACCAGTTCATAAATCAGGCAGTAAAGACGATATATGCAATTACCGCCCAATCTCTATCTTACCAGTCCTATCTAAGGTTCTTGAAAAAGTTGTAGCTACACAGCTGATAGACTACTTACAAGACAGTCAACTTCTTCATCCACATCAATTTGGTTTTAGACCAGGATACTCAACAGAAACAGCAAATTGTTGCCTTATTGAAAACGTCAAACAGTCCTTGGACAGGGGTAATGTGGTAGGAGCTGTTTTTCTAGATCTCAAAAAGGCTTTCGATACTGTAAACCACAGTTTGCTTTTATCCAAAATGGTATCTTTTAACTTCTCCCCAAATACATTAGAATGGTTTGCATCTTATCTCCAGAATAGAGAACAGTGTGTAAAAGTTCACCAGGATAAATCCTCATTTTTAAACAACCGCATGGGTATCCCACAAGGGTCCATTCTTGGTCCTTTACTTTTCAGCATTTTTATTAATGACTTGCCGTTACACTGCTCAGCTGCAACATGCCAACTTTATGCAGATGATGCAGTTATTTACACAGCTGCCAAGACTCCAGCACAGGCTGCAGATGTGCTGTCTACAAGTATGGTTGATGTCCAAGAGTGGCTCCTCAAGAACCATCTATTGCTGAACCTTCAGAAAACAGTCTCAATGTGCTTTTCAATCAAAAAATGTAACCTGCAACATTTTAAAGTTAATATACATGATCATGACATCAGTTTAGCTACAGAATTCAAATACCTTGGCATTGTACTAGATCCTCAACTCAAATTTAATCTTCATATAAAGAAAATTTCAAAAACAGTAAAAAAAAATCTGAACTGCTTTAAATTAATTAGATATTACATACCTTACGAAGCAGCTGCACTGTATATGCATTCTATGGTTTTTTCTCATATATCATACTGTTTGACAGTCTGGGCTCAAGCAGCCCCTTCCACAATAAGACATATAGGTTCATTATATAATCAAACCCTAAAAATCTTGGACAAAAAGCCCATTAGGTGGCATCACTGTAATGTTTTAAAAAAATACAACCTATTGAGTTTTGAGAGCTTCATTGACCTCTGTCTTCTGAAATTAACGTTCAAATGTTTCCATAAATCAGCACCCGAGCCACTTGCTGGTTTCGTTCAAAGACAGGACAGCAGCAGAGCCACCAGGAGTTCTGTTAACAATAACTGTAAAATATTCCACCGCAGAACCACATTTGGACAAACAGCTTTCTCTATAAAGGGCAGTCACATCTGGAACACAATGCCAAATGAAATTAAAATAATAACGGACTTTAAAACATTCACTAAAAATGTTAAAAACTGGCTGAAAAATAAACAAGAATGTACTCATGTATGAATTATTTGTCTGCAAAGTGAGAGTGAATGAAGGGAAGGAATAAATGTGTTTGTTTATAGTGAGTGACGGAGGGAGGAAGGCCTGAAATAGGCAAATGTGAGTTATGTTATATGTGTTAAATGTGAGTCAGGCTGTTATATTTGTGTATTTATAATATTTATGTTAAAGGTGAGTCAGGCTGTTATATTTGTGTATTTATAATATTTATAATATTTATAATTGTGTATTTATAATTTTTCTGCATTGATGTATGTGGTTATTGTGTATATTTTTATCTTGATTCTTTTTTCTAAAGCCCATCCAGGGACAAGAGTTGCAAATTAGCTAATAGCTATACACTCTATGTGCAACACATCAGATTGATTGTCTTTGATTAATTGTCTATGTTTATTGCACTGTCCCTGTCAAATAAACTAATCTACTCTACTCTACTATTCTAAGGACCTACAGGAGACAGGTACCTAGGGACAATTTAGAATGACCAATTAACCTAACATGCATGTCTGTGGATTGTGGGAGGAAACTGGAGCTCCTGCAGTAAACACACGCAGCACAGGAAGAACATGCAGACTCCACAGAGCAAGGCTCCCACCCCTGCCAGCCTGGGGATTCAAACCTGGAACCTCCTAGCTGTTAGGAAACAGTGCTAACCACTGTACCACTGTGCTGGCAAGAATGGTTGTCTGTCCCTCTGTGTTGGCCCTGCAATGGACTGGCGATCTATCCAGGGTGGACCCTGCCTCTCGCCCAAAGATGCTGGGATAGACTCCAGCCCCCCCACCCCCCCACCCCAAAAAAGGATTAAACAGAAGAAGCTAGATGATGGACGGATCTCGGCAAAATTATTTGGAGATGGGCTGGAATGATGTGATAATGTGGACCGGTAAACCAGGTGGTAACAGGGATAGCTATTAGGGTGGCTAAATCTGAAGAAAATAACAATATAAGGCGCGCTTGGTGCGAGCCTCCTGGTCCCAGTGTTAGCTCGGGGGCTAATAGCTCAGGGGCTAATAGGCTACCTTTAGCACCCCTTCCATCTATATGACAGCTATGGGGGCCAATAATAGAGTAGTGGGTGGGTCTCAAAGATGGCGGTGGGTTGGCTTTCTCTAATCGTGACGTATACGATTTACCCAGAAGAATCAAAAATGTTTCTGGCAGTTCTAGGAGAGAAAAACGAGATAAAGCCTCTCTGTGTGTGTGTGTGTGTGTGTGTGTGTGTGTGTGTGTGTGTGTGTGTGTGTGTGTGTGTGTGTGTGTGTGTGTGTGTGTGTGTTTAAGAGAACTGACTGTTTTGATATTTTTTGGATAATTACATGACCAACAGACACATTTCAGACAGTTAAAATCCACAAACACACCATTTTTCAGTCAGTGACCCCTTTAAGTCCAAGGCCAGCATGACAGCACCCTGATTACAACCTCCCCAAATGTCCAGCAGATGATGCGCATGTTTACGTGTGGGCCTGGGTGCCACTCATGCTGTGGAGACGGACGGCTGTGTACAGGCGCTCTTTCTAATGCAGTCGCCAAACTTCACACTGAGCCTTTAGTCCAAGGTCAAAGGCCACGCTCGCGGGGGACAGTCTGAGTGTATTACGTTCAGGAAGTGAAGCTGCAGCCATTGTGATGCTCTCAGGAGTTCTCCAATACACAACCTCATGTGCGCGCATGCCAAATGCGCACGATAGGAGGGATTAGGGTGTACACTGTGCAGACAGACTGCTGTAGCCTGCACCTCTGATTAACTCAGTGGGGGTAAAATGACTGTGAGGGCTGCACGGGGAGTGGCATGGAGAGGGCTCGGAAAGGAAAATAATAGCAGAGAAGAAGTGGGGGTGGCTGGGGGGAGTGGGTGGACAATTTGACAAGAGTGTGCGCTTGTGTGTGTGTGTGTGTGTGTGTGTTTGAGTTGAACTGCACTCTTGTTTTAGTGGGAGTAAACAGTATAAACCATCTGTCCTCCAGAATGAACCAGTAAGAGAAAAACAGCTTAAATTCAATAAATTCTACTTGACCTTCAACATATTCCGCTCTCCTCTTTATTTTTGTAAAATGCGTTTGCAAAAGGATACAAGAGCATTGTGCGCAGAAACGATGGCTATTCCTTTTTAAACTGTGCTTCTCTTTTATTGCTGTCTGCCTGCCCGGCGTGATAGAGTGATTCAAATATTATAAATATTTTCAGCTTCTCAGACTGTGTAAAACCATCATTGCACAACGTGGCATTTTCCATTACAGCCTGACAGCTTTTCTCACAAGTTTGAAAACTTCACCACATATTTTGCTCGTGCTCTTTTTGGCCCTCAGCCTTATAAACATTTTTGGAAAAATCTGGGGAAACGAGCTGAACTTAATAGACAATTGGCACTTCAATAAACCCAATTCACTATGATTTTGGGGACTGCATTAGCCCGTTATTCTCAAGCTAACATCACTGCATAATGGCCACATTCCAATTAAACTTTTAGAGGTGTTGAATTTTTTTTTTTTTACTTTACGTACTAGTGCATGTATGAAGAAAAAAACTGGACTTTTACTGCCTTGTTTCACTGTGCAAGCTGTACAACAGAAAATGGGTTTTAAGCCAGCTGTGCCAATAGTGACTTTTGATTCCAGACCACGTGTCTAATTTTTTAAACCGTGTTCAGCCATTTTAAAATATAAGAAAGTCTGAGAGGGAAAAAAGACATAGGGATACACAGTACTGACCCCAGCCAGCATGCCCATGTGGGCCCCACCAAAGGTTTAATCTGGGCTGTCTTATGGGTCCCATGAGGGTCTGTCTGCGGGTTCCATGTTGGCCCTGTCTGTGTTTGCCCACATGGACTTCACCTATTTTCAACTTTTCAACTTATTTTCTCATGAATTTGCTCTTTGTTTGTAAATCTGTGACTTTGTCCCCCTAATTCTATACATTTTTCTTGAAAATTTGAAACTTTCACACACACACCCGGACCGTAATGCACTCACCCGCACAATAACTACCTCAGCTGTTGGCACAGAAAGACTGGCGCACCAACAGTAATACATCTGCTGCTGTATGTCTCTGCACTTTACTGCAACAATTTGCACAAATGTCATATCTGCTGCTGTCTGTTATTGCAATATTGATCATGTGCAGTCCTGTCTGTCACTGTCTGCACCTACACTACCGCAGTGAACTTGCAACTATGGGTATTACTGCTCTACTTTTCTGTATATAGGATTTCTGGGTGTCATCGTTTATCTTTATTTGTATTATGGGATGTCTGGGTCTATCTTTTGTCGCCACTTGCACTATGGGCAGCATTACTGTACATAGACTGCTGTTTTTGTTTTTCCAGCCTTATTCCTTTTTCTTTTTTTTATATTGCGCACACCACTGAAGAGAGAGAAAAACACCATCTCAGTTCTCCTGTATGTCCTGTACGTATAGTAGTATTGACAAATAAAATCTTTGAATCTTGAATAAATGTATCAAAGACAGACACCTGTATCTGTCATCATTTTAGCATGCTCTAAAAGGAGTAGGCAGAAGCAAAAACTTATTAAAGCCTACCCCTTAATCTGTGATCAAATATATAAAGTAAGTGGATTGGATAATTATGCAACTTTTTTCATGCAAATTTGAAATGTTTTTCTCGTAAATTTTGTTTTTTTTCCCTTGTCATTTCTTATACTTTATTCTTAGAAATTGGTCTGGTTTTTCACAAATTTTAGACATTTTTTCTCATAAAGTTGCCACTTTTTCTTATAGATTTGCAACTTAATTGTAAAATTCTATTTTTTTCTTGTCGGTTGGCAACTTTGCCCTACAACCTGAAACAAACCAAATCCTGCAAAATTATAGATTCACTAGGATGATTACAGATGCAGTAAATTTTAGTTATTGCAGTTCAATGAAGTACATTTTAACCTGTCGTTACATCAGTGAAATCAAAAGTAACTCAGAGTACAACCAAATGTACTTGCTTATTCTTACTAAATGTCTTCAAGTGATTGCTCAATATTTCATACAATAAAACTACAGTTTTGTAAAAAACATGTACTTGAGTAAATGGAAGTAGTCCCCCCACAGATCCTGGGGGGACAAAGCCTTTTCCATTGTGGCGCCCTCCCTCTGGAACGCTCTCCCCAACAGATCTGTGACTACACAGACTTAAAATATTTCAAATCATTACTCAAAATCCACCTGTTCAGACTTGCTTTTAATTTTTAATTTTAATCCTTAATTTTAACTTTTTTAAAAAAAATGTAAAGTGTCTTTTAATGCCTTGGAAAGCACCATACAAATAAAATGAATTATTATTATTACCCATCTCTAGTGGTACTTTAGTCCTCTCAGATAACTGAATGGTGAACAACAGAACATGGAAGCATAAAAAGAAATCCGTTCTTTGAATCATTTTCCAAACACTGGAAGGTCACCTGTTGTGGCAAACCTGCTGCTCAATTAAAGTGCTGCTTGTTGGAACTGAAGTCAAAAACTGGACTGGCAGAGAAACACTCGTGTGGCCGGTCAGCTGTGGCAATGTGCTTTTAACTTTGGCTCACTTCAGAGGCCACATTAGCAGAAACATTAGTGTCCAAATGACTGACAGTGGCGGCTTTTGTTGATGGTTTGACTTGAATGTAGAGTGAAGAAGTTTAGAAATTTTCCCTTTGCAGAAATGAGGTTAGCTTTATGCAAAATTGCCCATTTTCTGTTTCCTCAAATCTCTTCAGAGTGGCAGCCAATAGACTGCACTCAGCGGGACGCTTTCCTTCGAGCAGTTGGCGTCTCTGAGCCCGAGCAGCGGGACGGTCTCACAACACAATGACTGATGAAATGGTTCATGAAGCGAGCTCGCTGCCTCGCACACTTTCCCTTCCTGCCCGCTTCTCTCTCACTCTCCCTTTCTCTTGAATACTCCACTTCAAGTGAAAGGTTCCCTTGTTCTCAGCGTGGCAGAGCATCTCAATTCTCCTCTATGTCCTGTACGTGTAGTAGTGTTGACAAGTAAAATCTCTGAATCTTTGAATTTGAATTAAATTTGTAACTTTTTTTTGTAAATTTGTGACTTTTTCATTAATTTGCAACTTTTTTTTTTACTGTAAACTTGCAACTTTTCTCATAAATTCTTATATTTTTCTTGTAAATTTGCAACCTTTTCTCATAAATTTGTTAGTTTTCCTTGTAAATTTGTGACTTTTTTCTTGTAAATTTGCAAAAATTTTCTTGTAAGTTTCTAACTCTTTTCAAGTAATATTACAATTTTATTTTACAATTTTTTTTGCAAACTTTTTTCTCCTAAATTTTCAGTTTTTTTCTTCTAAATTTGCAACTTTTTTTTCTAGTAAACGTGTGACTTTTTTCTCATGAATTTGCTACAATTTTTTTTTCTAAATTTGTCGCTTTTTCTTATAAATTTTCCCTTTTTTCTCATAAATTTGTGACTCAGGATTTTGCCACAGGAACCTGCTCACCCACATGAAACTCATGTGGGACCCAGCTGGGTTTAAAGTGGGTCAACAGATCAGCTGCTGACCTGGACCACAGGTAAAGTCCATATGGGCAAACACAGATGGGGCCAACATGGAACCCGTGGACAAACCCACATGGGACCCATCGGACAGCCCAGTTTCAACCTATGGTGGGGCCCACATGGACATGATGGCTGGGAGGTAGAAGAGTAACCAGAAATTCTATTTTCAGTAATTATTATTATTATTATTATTATTATTATTATTATTATTATATAGAATAAATGTATCTAAGCAGTCACCAGAATCTTACTTGATTAAGAAAATATTTACAAAAATCATATTATTGAAGTAGTAACTTTGATGTCATTTATTCTTTCAAGCAAAAAAATAAGGTGTTCAGTTACAGAAATGATCAACTATGGAGCCTCTCTTACAATCCAAACCATAAACAGTAAAATCAATCATTTCCTGACCCAAAAGACCAATGACCCTGTTTACATGGTCAGGAGTAAAGCGATTTCAATCAGCTTTCTGGAGTTACCCAATTATTCAAACTGTCATGTAAATGGAGTAATCCAATTATCTTTATTGGTTTACTCCAGTAATTGGTTTACTCCTGACCAAGTAAACGGGGTCAAAGGCTCATTAATGGTTTATGAGAAAACAGATTAACACACCTAGTTTATTTGTCCAGTAAACTGTTTACTCAGTGCATGTAAACACCACAAGCTGTTTATTACCTTTATCGGTTTACTCCAGTAATCGGTTTATTCCTCACCATGTAAACATGGTCAGTGACTTCAGTCCATTTCCACACTACATTTCTGACCAGTTTTCTGTCTGCAGCATTTTCATGAGCAGCAATAAATTTCAGGGTGTGCATAGATGTCACTCAGGGGTGCCTCCAGAAATTTTTCGGGGGGGGGGGCATGGGGGCCCCTGATCGTCTTGTGGGGGCACATTAAAATCAAAAGCCAGAACTCAAGTCCAGAAATTGTCTAATGCTGTTGTCATAGGCTTCTGTAGACTAGTTGAAAACTGTAATTATTAGACATAAGTCCATTTTAAGATTCTTAAAAAATGGATTCTTGAGACTTTTTGAATCAAAAGGTTAAAATTAATAGAAATTCTCAGTCATAGAGAAAGGAGAATGTCTCTTGCTTTCCCTGTAATTTCACAAAGTTTCTGGCAAACTTCACAGTTCTGGATAACACCAAAAAAACTTCTCCAACTTTATTGGACCATACAAGATTTGACCTTCAAATGCAAAAATAAAGAATGAATAATCATTTGGAAAAGTTTTTCACACATTAATGTAGTTGCTTTAAAATTAGTCCATTTTTTGATGTTTTCTTGAACAAAATAAAACTGTATAAAGGTCTTAAAATGCTGTAATATTATAACAGACTCACTTGTATATTACTATATTAGCAGCTGAACCTCGTTAAAAGCAATCTGCATTATGCTTCATTTATTCTGTTTACTTCATCTTCTAACAACTGCATTTTTTCCTACTCAATATTGCACATTGCAATATATGCTTTTATGATATGAGAAACTTTATCTTAAATTTAAAAAAAGAGCTAGCAAGCTAATGCTACTAGTGCTAGCTTAGCGGCAAACGTAACACCGCCACAAACAACAGACAAAACCAGAAAAGGCACAAACACATTTTTAAGTAAGTATTAAATGGCTTATGTTGCATTCCCATTAGCACTGGCGCTTCTCAGCATCCAAATAAGGCGCCAAGTCAGCAGCTGTGTAGTCCACACTCAGCTAAGGCAATTAGGCCTTCAACCTGACGGCACAGTTCTCAACATCACCTAATTAACGTGTTCACGCCACCTGCTGTTCTGCCAGAGGGGGGTGGGAGGTTCAGAGTGTGACAGTGTCATCTGTCCTAGTTTGCTGCATTGTGTTAATAATATATAGCACACATTAATTTTTCTTAAATATCTACTACATGTAAAATATGACATAGAAAAACAAGTTATAAAATTATGTTAGACTGCGCAGTGGGGAGGGGCACCACTGGGGTTCCATGGTGTTTCACCAGGGTGGCCACCCTAGGCCACCACTTGGGGACGCCACTGGATGCCACACCATGGCGTGGTGGCCTAGTTGGTAGTGCATACGCCCCCACAACCAGGAGGTTGGGGGTTCAAGTACCAGCCAGATCATACCAAAGACCATATAAAAATGGTACTTCCCGCCTTCTAGCTTGGTGCTCTGCATAATAGAATTTGGGAAGGAGAAGCTGTTTGTGGCAGCAACCCCTCTGATTCTACATGTGATTAACGTTGTAGATAGGAGAAACGTAATTTCGTTCTACTGTATGTGATGGACTGAATGACAACAACAATGTTTTCTTCTGCTTAATTTACACTAGCAGTTCAAATTTCACCAAATGAGAAATGTAAAGAGAACCAGTAGAGTTAAATATTTTAATTAAAAAAAAGTCAAAGTAACCTACAAAAAATAAAATAACTGCTTTAAAATGCACAGCAAGGCAAAAAGTTTAAAAAAGGTGTAAACTAGAGACATTAACAAATAACATAAAATTTGTAAGAAAATAAAACCCCCAAAATTGATAGAATTAGGTAAAATGACAAAAATCAACAGTTTTAAAAGACCAAACAAGAGCCAGACACTAAAATAAGCCGATCTCTCAGTGGCGGACACATGTGGGAAGCAAATCAAATGCAGTGAATTCTCGTTATTTTTCATTTCAGTCTCCAACTGAACCAAGAACACGGCATTTCTCTGGAGGTATGGAGTTCAGCTTGGCTTCACACATTTTGCGTTGCCTCTACACAACACTTGCTGACACGAACCTTCCTGCTCTCTTCATCGTGCACGCCTCTGCTGCTCCGTGTCCCTGGCCTCTCCTTGGCCCCCCGTCTCTCCCCGTTTCCTCGCATCAGTTTCATTTTTGTCTCTGAGCGTCTGTGAGAGCTCCAGTCACTCTCCCGCTCCCGGGTCGAGCCGGGGAATCGATGAGCGGCCAGGCCTCTTACTGTAATCACTGACCCATTCCCCAGCCACCGTTTGGCCCCTGACCTCCTTTTCTTCAGCTTTGAGCACGGCGCTTCATTTCTGCCGAGCAAGGGTCTGTGGGATGGAGATGATTCCGGTTCACTTGGGTTACAACCCCTGGGCCAACTCAAACTCCAAAAGTCTCCAGTTATTATCAGTGTCTGCTATGACTTCACACGATGCACTTTATTCACATTAGCTCATCTTAAGGTCACATTCGGACGGATGTGACGATGAGACGATGTCTCCTTTATTTCATATGCTGATGCTCAAAAATGCTAACATGCATCTGAAGTTAGTGACAAATTCCCAGTCTGAGCTAACGGACCACTTTGTCTTGGCTTTTTTGCTCGAAGGGCCCAAAGTATCTAGGCTACATACCTGAGGGTGTTGTGATAAATCATACCTTAGGAAGTCCAGATAGCTGTCTCCATGGCAACCCTCAACCCTCGTGCATAGACTCTGCAGCACTGAAAGTATTGTGTGGTTCTCAATATCCGAAAGGAGAGAAAGAGAAACTTAAACCAATGGAAAGGTTTTTGTTTTTTGACCATCAGTGTGTCGCTTGTCTAACGCAGGACCTTGATCTACATGTAGCTCAGCAAACCATGAGGTGAGAATGCCCTGAGGGTAATTTAGGGTCAGCACCGAAAAAATCAATCCATCCACTTTCTCCCCCTCACTGAGTTGAGTCCTGAGTCTGCCCCGGGTTATTCACTTATGGATGTAGGAGTTTGAGTAGCAAAACCGGCCTACTTGTAACAGATTTTGTGGATACTGAGAGGTGCTCAGTGTTTATGGTAACAGCACTCTTCTATCATCTTTAGATCTGAGGTGGAATGTTCCCTGCATGGTTCTGTTCACAAGAATAAAGGTCCAAATTTATGAGGAAAGTTACAAATTCATTAACCATTTTTAAGAAGTCAGTGACAAAAGTACAGTAGCTTACGTAGTTGATATATTCATTGATGCCGTATGTCCTTGAGTGTAATATTGTTTTTATACAACAGTTCCATAAGCACAGTTTATTAATTGACATCAATACTGTACAAAATATTATGATTTGTTTAACCAGTTATTTTGCTCAGGTGAGAAAAAATAGTCCTTTCTAAATGTAACCAGTAACTGTTGCTAAACACCTAAATAGATACCGGTCACCTGTTGAGTCTGCATCACTGAAGGGCTCAGATCAATGCCAGTGGGTTGTTGGCATGCTAGTGATTTGGCTTCAGCACACTTCACTCGCTTTTCTTGGCATTTTCAGATGAAACAAAGAGTCCATCACCACAAAGGTAGTGTGGTTTTCTAATCGAGTCAATAAATCCAACTCTAGTCTGTCTGTTTTGTTTAAAAAGATGTAAAATATATCACCAGATGTTTAAAAGGACAGGACTTCTGGATCAGAGACAGCTGAGACTGTAGTTATTTTTCAAAAGGTGCCTCACTGTGGAAAATTAAGGTATCCAACACAGTACTGCAATTCTCAAGTCTGTAGACTTGACAGTAAATTACTGTTAGTAGTTAACGGTTACTAGAGCACCTTTGAAGCAGAGTGATACATATCCAGTGAAATGTTGGAGCGCAGTTATTGTGAAATATATTAACTCCTGGAATCCCTGTTGTCCAATCAAATTGCTCAGTCAGAACTAACTGTTGTTTAATTATGACTACAGTATATCAGCTTATGGAAAATTTACATTAAAAACGATTGTAAATCTTCTTCTTCTTTCAGCTGCTCCCTTTAGGGGTCACCACAGTGGATAATCCATCTCCATCATCACCCTATCCCTTGCATCTTCCTCTGTAACACCAACCCTGTCCATGTCCTCCTTCACTACAACTATTTTATTTTATTTTAATTCATTTATTTATCAGGGACAATGCAGTGAAACACAGTGGTCATATAGAACATCTGATGTTCTGCACAGAGAGTATATAGCATTAAGCTAGTTTGCAACTCCTGTCCCTGGTTGGACTTTTCAAGAAGAAATACAAGTAAAAAGAAAAAGTACTAGTAAAGCAACAACAAATAAAGACAGTATAAAGAAACAGCATAGGAGCCTAATACAGATTCATGCAACACAACACAAACACCAAATAACACATTAAAAGTCTGACCTTGCTAACATCACAAGTCCTATGCGTGGGTACATTCTTGTTTTGCCTTCAGCCAGTTCTTAACCTTTACTGTGAACGTTTTGAAATCTGTTGTTAGCTTAATTTCATTTGGCATTGTGTTCCAGATGTGACTACCTTTTATAGAGAAAGCTGCCTGTCCAAATGTGGTTCTGCGGTGGCATATTTTATAGTTATTGCTGTTAGAACTCCTGGTGACTCTGCTGCCGTCCTGTCTTTGGATGAAACCACAAAGTGGGTCTGGTGCTGATTTATTCATACATTTGGAGATTAATTTCAGAAAGCAGAGATTGGTGAAGCTTTCAAAATTCAATAAATTATATTTTTATAGTATATGACAATGACAATATTTGCATAATATTGCCAAGATTAGGAGCATCTTGTCTCAGAGTGATGCTGAGAAACTGAGCCACACTTTTGTTTGCTCTAGATTAGATTATTGTAACTCTTTATTATCAGGTTGTTCTAAAATATCTTTAAAAAAGTCTTCAGTTGATCCAAAATGCTGCAGCAAGAGTTTTAACAGGTACTAGAAAGAGAGATTATATCTCTCCGGTTCTGGCCTCCCTTCATTGGCTTCCCATAGAGTTTAGAATTAGGTTTAAAATCCTTCTTCTCACTTTCAAAGCTCTAAACAATCAGGCCCCTTTTTATTTAAAAGATCTGATACTACCCTATTATCCTAACAGAGCACTACACTCCCAAAATGCAGGATTACTTGTAATACCTAGAATCTCCAAAAGTACAATGGGAGGCAGAGCCTCCAGTTATCAAGCTCCTCTCCTGTGGAACCAGCTGCCAATCTGGATTTGGGAGTCAGACTCAATCTCTGTTTTTAAGAATAGGGTTAAAACCTTCCTTTTTGAAATATAGCCTACAATTAGGGAGGGATCATGTGTCTCTGAACCCTCCCTTAGTTATGCTACTAATAGGTTTAGACAGCCGGGGGACCTCCAATAATGCACTGGGCTTCACTCCTTTCTTCACTCTCAATGAATTTTTTTTTTTTTCTTTTTTGCTGGTCATTAACATCTGTTTGTTCTCTCCCATAGATTGAGTCCCCATCGTGCTGTTTGCTCTCTACATGTCTGTTCTTTTCATCTTCTCTATCCTTTCACCCCCCAAGCCAGTCGCAGCAGATGACTGCCCCTCCCTGAGCCTGGTTCTGCTGGAGGTTTCTTCCTGTTAAAAGGGAGATTTTCCTCTCCACCGTCACCAAGCGCTTGCTCACAGGGGATCGCCTGATTGCTGGGGACTTTCTGCAATTGTGGGGGTTTCCCCTACAGTTGAAAGTGCTATGAGATGACTGTTGTTGTGAAATGGCGCTATATAAATAAAGTTGAATTGAATTGAATTGAATTGAATTGAATTGAATGATGCCAGCGAATTGGCTTTTTATCCATGATTTTCAAGGCTTGATTATATAATGAATCTATGTGTTTTATTGTAGAGGGAGCTGCCTGAGCCCAAACTGTCAGACAGTAGGAAATATGGGAGAAGATCATTGATACATGTAGAATAGGGTTGCCTGCTTTGGTATATAATTTCTGATTAATTTAAAACAGTTCAGACTTTTTTTTGATTGTTTTTGAAACTTTCTTTATGTGTTGATTGAAATTGAGTTGAGGGTCTAGTACAGGTGTGTCCAATCATGTGCCATGGAGGGCCAAGACCCTGCAGGTTTTCTCTTCCACCCAGTCTCTTCAGCAGGTGTTTTCACTGATCATCAATCAGTGGGAAGAAATTCAGTGAAATCTGCTGTTGAAGACACTGGGTGGAGGTAAAGCCTGCAGGGTCTTGGCCATCCGTGGCACATGATTGGACACCCCTGGTCTAGTACAACTCCAAGGTATTTGAATTGTGTCACTGAAGTAATTTCATGATTATGTATGTTAACTTTAAAGCATTGCTGGTTAGGTTTCTTAATTGAGAATCACATAGACACTGTTTTTTTTAAGGTTCAACAGTAAATTATTTTGAAACAGCCACTCTTGGACATCAGCCATACACTTAGACAGGACGTCAGCGGCCTGTGTTGGTGTCTTGGCAGCTGTATATATATCACTGCATCATCTGCATAAAGTTGGCATGTAGCAGGTGAGCAGTTTAACGGCAAGTCATTAATGAAGAGGCTGAAAAGCAGTGGACCAAGAATAGACCCTTGTGGAATGCCTATGTTGTTATTTAAAAAGGAGGATGTGTCCTGATCAACTTTGACAGACTGTTCTCTATTCTGGAGATAAGATGTAGACAATTCTATTGCTTCACTAGAAAAATCAAAAGCTGACAATTTGGACAGAAGCAAACTGTGGTTGACAGTGTCAAATGCTTTTTTAAGGTCAAGAAAAACAGCTCCCACCACATTACCCCTATCCAAAGACTGTTTAATATTTTCAGTGAGGCAACAATTTGCTGTTTCTGTTGAATATCCTGGTCTAAAACCAAACTGGTGTGGGTGGAGAAGTTGACTGGCCTGTAGGTGTCTATCAGCTGTGACTCTTCAGTGGTCTTCCTCTTTTCCTCCTGCCTGGCAACTCCATCTTCAACATCCTGCACATGTCCAAACCATCTCAGCCTCGCCTCTCTTACTTTGTCTCCAAGTCGCTCAACCTGAGCTGTCCCTCTGATATATTCATTTCTAATCTTATCCCTTCTAGTCACTCCCAATGGGAATTTTAGCATCTTCAACTCTGCCACCCCCAGCTCCACCTCCTGTCTTTTTGTTAGTCCCACCGTCTCCAAACCATACATCAAAGCAGGTCTCACTACCATCTTAAAAATCTTCCCTTTCACTTTTGCTGTTACCCTTCTGTCTTAAATCACCCAGACAATCATCTCCACCCGTTCCACCCTGCCTGCACTCTTTTCTTCACCTCTCTTGTGCATTTTCTATTGCTCTGGATGGTTGACCCCAGGGATTTAAACTCATCTACTTTCACTACCTCTACTCCTTCCATCTTCATTGTTGCACCTGCCTCCCTCTCATCCACACTCATGTATTCTGTCTTGCTTCTACTGACTTTAATTCCTCTTCTCTTCAGAGCATAACTCCACCTCTCCAGGTTCTCTTCCACCTGCTCCCTACTCTCACTGCAGATCACAATGTCATATGCAAACATCATGGTCCACAGAGACTCCTGTCTGACCTCGGCTGTCAGCCCGTCCATCACCATGGCAAACAAGAAGGGGCTCAGAGCTGATCCCTGGTGTAATCCCACCCCCACCTAAAAAATGACAGTAAATGCTTAAGGAAAAATTGTCAGAAAAAGTTAAAAAAAAAAAAAAAAGTTTCAGAATAAATTCATGAATTTCTGGAGAAAATTCTGTAAATTTAAAAGACAAAAGCTGACTACAAGAAAAAAGATGCAAATTTGACAAGACAAAACTCATTTATTAGTAATAAATGAGTCACAATTCAAGTAAAAAATATTTTTATGCAAAAGAGGAACTCTCTGACTCTCCTGGCATGGATACCTTTGCTGCTCCTGGTCAATTCAAGCAGTGCTTTGTCCTAATTTCTACCCAGTTCTCTGCTAAATGAGAAGCTGTGATTGGATGACACCGGGTGATCATTCTGCCCCGCCATGATCTGTTTCTTGGTGGGTGCCAGGTTGGATTGAAGCCAAAATCTGGAACAAGGGACGCCTCGTACGGGACAAAACAAACTGTCCTAAGCACAGGACACTCTGCCTAATATGGCAGCCCTGGGTAGAATGTGATCATATGGAGAAATTCGCTCCCAAACTGTCAGCGACTACAGGTCCTCTCTAGCAGCAGAAAGAAACAAGATTTGTCTCGGTGGCATGTGGAGCTAAACTGTTTCATTTCAGTTCCCCACAGATGTTCTCAGTCGTGCATCCTCATCTCGCCTGAATGTGAAACCATCAGCAGTGAATGAAAAGTGTGTGTGTGTGTTTGCACGCGCACGTTTGCGCATGCGGACTGTTAATCTCACCCACATCCTCTCACAGCATGCAGCATATGACTTAATTAAGCCGACTCTTCAAACAGAATTAGAAATATGTGCTGAGAAAGCATCGATTGACTTTAAGGGCGCCACTCGACCTTTTGGCAAAGTCAGGAGGCGAAGTTTGCTTCACCTTGATAGACAGCGCGGTCCAGGGCCCCACAGCTGTTTGTTGTTTGACCCTCTACCACATCACAACTGGAACGTCTGTTAATACAGAGCCAGCATGTCCATGTGGGCCCCGCCAAGGGTTAAAACTGAGGTGTCCTATGGGTCCATGTGGGTTTGTCTGTGGGTTCCATGTTGGCCCCTTCTGTGTTTGCCCACATGGACTTTACCTCTTTATCTATTTTCAACTTTTTTTTTATCATAAATGATAAGATAAGATAAGCCTTTATTAGTCCCACAATGGGGAAATTCCAAGATTGCAACAGCACAGGGATAGCAACACTCAGAGCAACAATCAGAAGGCAAGAAAAAAAAAGGCAAGCAAGAGCAGCTAATATACATATGTACACACAGAGACACAGTGCAGAGCATTGTAGCTGGATGGAATAAATATGTAGATATATAAACACCCACAGTACGGAGCATGGCAGCTAGGTGGAATAAATATGTAAATATACTGTATAAACACACACAGTGCAGAGCAATGTAGCTAGATGGAGTAATATGTAGATATATAAACACAAAGTGCGGAGCATTGTAGCTAGATGGAATAAATATATAGATATATAAATATAAACGCACCCAGTGCGGAGCATTGTAGCTAGATGGAATAAATATGTAAATATATAAACACACACAGTGCAGAGCATTGTTGCTAGATGGGATGAAACAGCACAACCGTCAAATGTGTTCTTTTCTTGTGACTCCCCCCATTTGATAAATTTTTCTTGAAACTTTCTTACAAATTTGCAACTTTTTTTACTGTAAACTTGCAAATTTGACACTTTTTTTACTGTAATATTGCAACTTTTCTCATAAATTCTTTACTTTTTCCTTTTAAATATGCTATTTTTTTGTAAATTTTTGAGTTTTTTTCCCATAATTTTGCAACATTTTTCTTGTAAATTTGGAACTTTCTCTTTTTTTTACTGTAAACTCAGCTTTTTCTCATAAATGTTCAATTTATTTTCTCAAACATTTGCTATTTTTTTTATTAATTTGCAATTTTTTTCCTCATAAATGTGTGACTTTTCTTCTTATAAATTTGCTAAATTTTTCCTGTAATTTTATAACTCTTTTCAAGTAATTTTACAGTTATTTTCTTGTAATTTTTCACTTTTTTTCTCCTAAATTTTCACTTTTTTGAACCAGTGTTACTGAAGCCTGCTCACCCACATTAACCCCATGTAGGGCCCAGTTGGGTTTAAAGCGGGTGAACCGGTCACCCGCACCACAGGTAAAGTCCATGTGGGCAAACACAGATGGGGCCAACATGGCGCCCGTGGACAAACCCACATGGGACCCATGAGACAGCCCAGTATAAACCTATGGTGGGGCCCACGTGGACACGCCGGCTGGGTACGCTCTCTCTGGCTCTCCTGCTGTCCTATGAGTAAGTCATCCAGACAAGGACGAGACATGTCCTCTGCTTTGCTGCTTCCATCATCGTTGGCCGTGTGCAGCCAACACGATGAGGAGGGAACGCAGAGAACTCGAAGCTAAAACCAGCTACTGTTTACTCTCAGAGGAACCCAGCTTGCAGGCTGCATTAGGTGCTGAAAAAAGACTTTGTTTACTCCGGTGTGTAGTCGGTAAATCATAAATAATGAATTAATTGATTCCTTTCTTTGGGGGTCCTTTGCTTTGAAGCGGGGTGGGCTTTGAAAACTTTGGCATCAGAGGGAATGTTGCCAGGTAGCTGCTTAATTACACTTCCAAGGACTGGCTGTCTAATAGATTTTAGTTTAAGCATCACAAAAGCTGCAGTTTGCCCTCTGAGGCACAAATGTCCTTTAAAAACCATAGAAGGGATTAATAGCACTTTTGTTTAGCAAGGTATTATTTTAACTGATACCCTGACTGCACACTCTGTGCAAAGACAACATATTTCATGTACACATTAAGGACACAATTTATCAAACCCTAACACACTCTTTACATGGGATGGAGATCATTGAAAGACTGCTGAGAGTTCACTGAAAGATCACCAAGAGATCACTGGCACTTCCGTGAGCTCTCCGTGACCGCTCAACACTCATCGACCTCACAATGCTCTCCCAGCAATCTTTCAATTGCAGAGATGGCTGAGAGATCAGTGAGCGTTCAATGATAGACCAATAGAGTAGACTGCTTTGAACTGAGTCAAAACAATCTCTCAACTGTGGCGACCATGGAGATCACTGAGAGATCTAGGCCATTTTTCATCTATCCATGATGTCTCAGCAATCTCTGCCCATGTGTAAAAGTGGGTAGAAGAGCACTAGAAGCCTTTCAAACACACACACACACACACACACACACACCCCTCTTTGGTCATCCAACAAACTCTCCCTGATCTCTCAGCAATCTCTCAGCGATCTCTCCTGGTCTTTCAAAGATCTCTTTAGATCTCCCCAAAAGCTGCTGAAACAACCTCCAAACATTTACACAGAAATGGCTTTTTCAAGGCTTTTGGAAGATCGTTGAGAAATCTGGCCAACTTTTGATCTCTCAATGGTCACCCGTCGATCTCCGCCTGTGTAAAGGGACCCTTAGTCTCCTTGCCTTTGTTTCTCTTGCAGCAGTCTCCTCTCTATCCCTTGATGTCCAATTAAATTTCACTTTTAAAATCTGCTCAGTTCATTCAGAAATGCACGACCCGAGGCTGCCCTCGTTTCCAACAGGACTCCTCTCAGAATAATGAAATAAGAAAATCCATCGTAACCACTGTGATAATCAAGAGTTATTTGTGCATTTTGAGTGGGCGGACTGGCGGTGTGACTACTAGACTGACTAATAAATTGTGACATTCAGGCATGGCAGCTGGGTGTCTTAACAGATACGCATCTCGATCAGTGATCACCAGGCTGCTCTTGAGAGGCAAAGTCACCGCCAATCATGACTAATTGTGTTGAACATTGTACGCAGCCATGGCGGTTTGCATAGATTACAAATGATAACAAGTGGGCTGTGGTTTTAATCCGACGACTGTCATGTGACGATAATCTGGCGGGCGAGTCGTCACTGGACTGGAGAGGAGAGAAGACCCAGCCGGCATGTCCATGTGGGCCCCACATAGGTTTAACCTGGGCTGTCTGATGGGTCCCATGTGGGTTTAATGTGGGTGAGCAGGTTTCAGGGATGCCTGTGGCGTCAACAAAACGGGGCAAAAAGGTCACGCGTTTATGAGAAAAACAGCAACAAATCTATAACAGGAGCAAATTTATGAGGAAAAAAGTGGAAATTCACAAGAAAAAAGTGAAATGCCTTGAAACTGTTTAAGTAATTTTACAATTTTTCCTTATAAATTTGTTAGTTTTGTGACTTTTCTCTTGCAAATTTGCCAACTTTTTCTTGTCATTTGGGAACTTTCTCAAAAAAATTTGCCACTTTTTTTACTGTAATCTTGCAACTTTTTCTCATAAATTCTTTACTTTTTCCTTGTAAATTTGCTATTTTTTTGTAAATTTTTCTTTTTTTCATAAATTTGTTAGTTTTTCTTGTAAAATTGTGACTTTTTTCTTACAAATTTGCTAACTTTTTCTTGTCATTTGAGAACTTTCTCAAAAATTTGCCACTGTTTTTACTGTAATCTTACAACATTTTCTAATAAATTCTTTACTTTTTTCCTTGCAAATTTGCTATTTTTTTGTAAATTTTTCAGTCTTTCTCATGAATTTGCAAAATTTTTCTTGTAAATTTGGAACTTCCTCAAAATCTTTTAACTTTTTTTAACTGTAAACAAGCTTTTCCTCATAAATTTGGGAATTTTTTTCATTCATAAAATTTCAATTTATTTACTTATGCATTTGCCACTTTTTTATTATTTTTTTTTTTTTTGATTTTGTATACTTTATTGATCCCCAGAGGGGAAATTGAGGGCATCCACCTGGATGGATGAAGCAGCCACGGTACGGCGCTATCCCTTAACCATTCACACATACATTCACACCTAGGGCCACGTTAGAGTCTCCAGTTAACCTAACCTGCATGTTTTTGGCCTGTGGGAGGAAACCGGAGAAATCCCGGAGTAAACCCATGCAGAGGGGAGAACATGTAAACTCCACACAGATCACTGTTGGTCAGGGGCTGGGATCGAACCAGGGATCCCATGGCCAAGGGTGAGTTGCTGTGCTGGTGCAGTGCTAACCACTGCGCCACCGCACCGCCCAATTTGCAACTTTGTCTAATTTTTTTCTCATAAATTTGTGACTTTTTCTTCTAAATTTGCAAAAATTTTCTTGTAAGTTTGTAACTCTTTTCAAGTAATTTTACTATTTTTTTTCTTGTAAATTAGCAACTTTTTTCTCCTAAATTTTCACTTTTTTTCATAAATTTTAGTTTTTCTTCTAAAATTGCAACTTTTATTAGCAAATTTACTAACTTTTTCTTGTCATTTGAGAAGTTTCTCAAAAATTTGCCACATTTTTTTTACTGTAATCTAGCAAAATTTTCTCATAAATTCTTTACTTTTTTCCTCGCAAATTTGCTATTTTTTGGTAAATTTTTTCAGTTTTCCTCATGAATTGCAGTATTCAGGAGGAATATTTTTCTTGTATTTTTCTTGTAAATTTGGAACTTTCTCAAATTTTTTATTTTTTTTTAACTGTAAACTTACAGCTTTTCCTCATAAATTTGGGAATTTTTTCTCATAAAATTTCAATTTATTTACTCATACATTTTCTACATTTTTATTAATTTGCAACTTTTTCAAATTTTTTCCTCATAAATTTGTCACTTTTTTCTTATAAATTTGCAAAATTTTTCTTGTAAGCCTTTTTAGTCTCTTCAAGTAATTTTACTTTTTTTCCTTGTAAATTTGCAACTTTTTTCTCCTAAATTTTCACTTTTTTTCTCATAAATTTGTTAGTTTTTCTTGTAAAATTGTGACTTTTATCAGCAAATTTGCTAACTTTTTCTTGTCATTTGGGAACTTTCTCAAAAATTTGCCACTTTTTTTACTGTAATCTTGCAACATTTTCTCATACATTCTTTACTTTTTTCTTGAAAATTTGCAGTTTTTTGGTAAATTTTTCAGTTTTTCTCATGAATTTGCAGTATTCTTCTTGTAAATTTGGAACTTTATCAAAATTTTTAATTTTTTTTTTTTTTACTGTAAACTTACAGCTTTTCCTCATAAATTTTCAATTTATTTCATATATTTGCTACTTTTTAATTAATTTGCAACTTTTTCTAATTTTTTTCCTCATAAATTTGTGACTTTTTTCTTATTAATTTCCTAAATTTTTCTTGCATGTTTGTAACTTTTTTCAAGTAATTTTACAATTTTTTTCTCGTAAATTTGCAACTTTTTCTCCTAAATTTTCTTTTTTTCCTCATAAGTTTGTGACTTTTTTTGCATAAGTTTGCCGATGGCACAAGTGTCCCTGAGACCTGCTCACTCACATTAAACCCACATGGGACCCATCAGCCAGTCCAGTTAAACCTATGGTGGGGTTCCCACATGGACATGCCGGCAGGGCAGCCTTTTGCAGATTACAGGGAAGAGTTTCCTGCACAGCTTCAAAGGAACGAATGCATTAGTATGCAACAGTGCCGGCGTCTGGTATGAATATGCATTTTTTTTTCTTGCATGGGCACACCCACATTCAGACACACACACACGTGCGGCGGCACTTGAGCGGTGGCGCGGCATGTCAACTTTCAAGTAAATGGAGCAGTGAACGTGTCAGCATGCTCACATCAGTGTTAAGTGCCCTTTCTGAAGAAGAAGCTGCTGTAAGGCCCGTGTGCCTGCTGCCTCTCTAAACCGGGCCGACCCAGAACCATTCAATGATACACGGCTACGTTTTACAATGGCGCCAGACATTCCATTAACGCTAACAAACATTCTTGACTTTCTCTTGACATTGCCCTATTCTCTCATCTGAGTCATGGTAATGTGAGTGACTGTGGGTGTGTTTAATGCCCCAGCAGTTCAGACTAGTCCTGTAAACAGGCGGTCCAGCACCATCTGCTTCTTTAGCATCCCTGATTTGATTGGGTCTAACTTACCAGCTTCCTTCTTAATGGCAGCTCTCCAGGGACAACTGTCAAACCAAGCCCTTACTTTAGATGAAACACACCCATTCTACCATAACAAAAGAAAACTTAAACTGACTCCCATACACCGAACTTGACTTTTCGGTTCATCAGATACACGTTAATTGGACAGCAAGATGTTCTGCATATGCTAGAACAGGAAGAGGAGAATGTTGCCTGTGAACACGCGCATTACGCAGCGCGTTTACACCATGGGCGTCGCACCCCTGGCTGTTGTGGGTGTTCTAACAACCATTACCGCTCAGTTTCTCTGGCCTCTCTGCCTGCTGCTGTTCCCTCAGGATGGGCGTATCGATACCTCTGTACCAGCTGGCCGATACTTTTTTAAATATCGCAATACCACCTTAATACAAAACGTGCAATTTGTTTTCACTTCTGAGAGTTTTAAGCATTAAATTTGTGTGTGAAAACTGGGGAAAAAGCTGCCGAGGCATGTTTTACAGATGGTCTGCCGTGTCACATGACTATGGCAGCCTATCAGATGTCAGAGCCAAAGACTCACCAACTCCCACGCGGAGTGCTCTTCCTATACGCCCATCTAAAACTTGAATAGACTGTTATCTAGCTGCTAAATGATCCGGCGTACCTTATCCAGTTGGTGACTACGCTGTTGTACATAATCTAGCAACTAAAAAAAGACAAATGAGCATTAGAATCAGAATCAGAATCAGATTCCTTGCTTAGTGACAGGAGGTGTTGCTCATAGTTCACACAAGGGTTGATCAGACGGTAGAATCAGGTCAACATCCAAATCCTTTCATTGTAATAAAAATGAGTGAAATGATCACTGAGCATTTTGTTGTTGCTGCTGATACTGAGGATGATGACGGTGCTGCTAAGTGATGGAGATGATGGTTTAATGCAGGTTCCTGAGCAATATGTTGATCTTTCAGTTTAAAAAAACTGAATACTGGATGAAAGCTCAGTCAAGTCAACTGGACTCAGGTACTTTTTTACTTCTGAAATGTCACGCCATTCATCCAAATCCTATGGCGATATCAAGCAGCATCATTTTGAAAAATAAACCCTCTGTGGCACATGACTGGACACCGCCGGTGTGAGTGAGACTGAAGGTTTCACAGGTGAGCGATGGTCTGTTGAAGGAAGCGCAGTCGTGTGTGTGTGTGTGTGTGTGTGTGTGTGTGTGTGTGTGTTTCAGGTTGTGATGCTCCTGACTGCTCCTTTGCCCCCTGAAGGGCCCTCCTGGAGAGTTTTCACACGCAATTGATGATTTATTTTTTAACAAGGGGATGTTCATAAATTGTAGTGTACGGTGGGAACGTAATTTCAGTACAAATTTGCAAGAATAAAAGTGCAAAAATATGATAAAAAGATGTTAATTTACAATCTAAAAAGTCCCAATTTTACTAGAAAAAAGTTACATTTTCGTGCCAAAAAACACGACTCCCAAATGCCTAAAAAAAACCCTCCCACATTTCCAAGAAAAAGTCAAAAATTTAAAATAATGAAGTCGCACATTTACAAGACATAAATGCCAATTTTCTAGAGCATTTTTTTAGTTTTTTTTTAATCTTTTTCTCTCATAATTGTCCAATTTTCTCACCAATTAGTGAGGTTTTTCTTCTAAACTAACATTTTTGGGGGAAAGTTATAATCTTTTTAATAAATGTGAAACTTTTTCCTGGCACATTTATTATTTTTGTAGTAAATTTAGTACTTTTTTCCTGTAAATTTGCCATGTTTTGTGATAAATGTCACCCTTCCCCCACAGATTTGCTACAATAAATAACATAAATTTGCATCTTTTTTTCCCAATAGAATTTCCAACAATTTTTCTCACATTTTCATGATTTTTCTTGTACATTTGCTCTTATCCTCTCACTGATAAACTGTTATCCAGTATAAACTATCCATGCAGTCTTGATGAGGATGGAGGATGGCAGGTTAACAGAGGGGAGGATTTGGGCTCATTTTGCTGACAAAGGTAATGGCCTGTTTTATTTTTATAAAGGATTTACTTATATAAATGGAGGTTTAATATTTTATTTATTGAAAGAAAAGCCTTTTTCAGATTTTTGCAAAGATGCATGTATTTTCAACAGATTTCTTTTTCTCTAGAAGCTGCCTATTCTTTTTTTTGTCATTGCCCCTTTGTCCTGTAAATACATACAGTAAGCCATGATGAAGACAATGTTTCCTGTAAAAATCTATTGGGTATTAACCCCACCACCAGCCGAACCACAGCACCCACACTTCTGAAAAGCTTGCTACGCCCCTGGTTTACACGAGCGCCAACATCCCAGTGATGATCCTCATCCTGGTTCTGATCATATCCCAGTTATTGTCAGGTGTCAGGGCAGGCATGGAGAGAGAAGACTCAAGGATGCAGGCACAGTCCAAGTTCACCCGAGTTATTAATAATAAACAAAGCTGTGGCTGACACTGGGAAATAATGGACCAAGTGAACACTGAGCTGGTTACAAAACAGCAGCATGGGAGCTGAAAACAACAAACCTAAGCTTAAACAAAGTTAAAATGAAGAAAAAAAAAAAGAACTAAAGCTACAGAGACTAAATGTAACAAACTTTAAAACCAAGGAATCAGGGAATTCCAGTGAGCACAGGAGAATAATCCAGACAGCCAGGAAGGGCAACTCATAACAGGATCTATGATGCTGCAAGGCGGAGAAGGGCAAAACTAAACTTAAGTAATAATAAATAAACATAGGGACCAGGTGGGGAACACAGGGGATGAGAATCAACTGATCAGATGATAACTACAGCAAAAAGTAAACTGGGAATCATAGACAAGGACAAACAGGAGAACACTACCAAAAATATACAACTAAACAGAACCAAAACACGAAGTACTTTCAAACTGAGGCAAGGGTCGAATCTCATTCTCCTCCCTTGCAGACTCGTTGACTTTAGGCGCATTTACGTGAAGTGAAGGGCTGTCCCAATCTCAAGTCAGGAAGCGGGTGACTGATCACTCGCTGACTTCATGAGCCCTTAAATGAGCCCTAACCTTAAATCAGCATAGCATGCTGACTTAAGGCAAGGGAATTACCCACAGTTCAGAGCACCATGCCGGGGTTTCTCAAGGAGAAGCTCCTGATTGGTCACCTGTTCATCACTGACCACCCCTTCACCCCTGCTCCATCCCACAAAAAACAAAACACGCAAACACAGAAGTATGGAAGGAACAACTCCAAACAGCATTAAAAAGAAGATGTTTCCATGTCAGTATAATGTACAGTAGCTCACTGGTCTGCAGTGTGTCTATAGTTGCATAATAAAACATTTTTTTTTATTTACAAACAGGGAGCAATGAACAAACATTACAGTTTATTGAGCTTCGTATTGAACATGACTCCAGATTCACGGGTCACAGAAACGCATCTGCTCAAGGTTTCACATCAGTATTCAGCTGGTCTATTGATTGATTGTGATTATTTAGGAAGCCAGTGGATGACTATAACTAAGGATTTAAGATACTGCATATAACGCATAAATAAAGGATAAATAAATAAAAAATAAATATACTATAGTGCAGACATTATTTATCAACTATTTTGTGTCATTTTCATAAAAAAAGTAAAATTATTTTTTTCATATTGACCTCTCTTTCACTCTGTAAGGCTAGTGCCTGCAAGCTATTTAGATCAGGCAATGATTCCTTCTGTTCCTTGGCCTTGAAGATAAAACCATTCTTAAAATAAAAAGTGTGGATCTCACAATACTACGCAGCATGTTTGCCGTACACCGTTGTCAAGGTAGGGTGACATGTCAGAAAGTGTCCCATTCCTTTTATACCATTTCAAGCCCTCGCAGACTCGCACACTCACACATTACTAATGGCTGTCGCCTAAATCTACAAGGGCTCAGGGCTGGAGGGCTTAGGAGGGAGATTGAGATTCGGCCAAGATGAACACAAGGATGACACAGGGAATACAACAGAATACACAAGGGACTAGGAGGGCAAAATCAGAACGATTGTAATCGAAAAGTAGCTAAGAACTACAGAACCAAAAACTGAAACAAGAATGAAAGCACCAAGGTGCAGCTGCCTCGGTGCCACCTCTATTGGCACGTAGTTATTACGATACCTTTTTTCACTGCTCCACTGAGGGCATAATAGCGAGTTAAATTTGTGTTTATTTTGAAAACAAAGCCTTATCTCAAAATTCTGGCAAATTAAAAGTGGAGAAGATATGTTGATACAATGATACAAGCCTTTACTTCCACTTGATTTTGACCAGGCACGCTGAAAAGCTGCTAACAGACACACACACACACACTGTGTGATTACCGTATGCCTCCATTGCACAGAGGCATAACAACACAGGAGGCGTTTACAAAAGTAGACCAGGGTGACGCAGGATTACTCAAACATAAAGCGAGGACAAAATAAATCAATATAATCATCATAAACCTAAAATAATCAATAACAGAAGGGATGCACAACAAAAACCAAGAAACTACAGGAGGAGTCATCAAAATAACAACACTCAGGAGTGGGTCATGACCAAATATCATGCCCCGCATTCCAGTTATGGTGCTTACATGGCAGAAGAAACCTGGTTACTCATATCCTGGTATACATGGTCACACAAGGATCCTGCTTACTGAAAGTATTTAGTTGCATTTGCACTCGTGTTTGTTACAGTGCATCCGGAAAGTCTTCACAGCGCTTCACTTTTTCCACATTTTATGTTACAGCCTTATTCCAAAAGGGATTAAATTCATTTTTCCCTCAAAATTCTACACACAATATCCCATAATGACAACGTGAAAAAAGTTTTTTTTTGAGATTTTTGCAAATGTAATAAAAATAAAAAACTAAGAAATCACATGTACATAAGTATTCACAGCCTTTGTTCAATACTTTGTTGATGCACCTTTGGCAGCAATTACAGCCTCAAGTCTTTCTGAATATGATGCCACAAGCTTGGCACACCTATCTTTGGGCAGTTTCGCCCATTCCTCTTTGCAGCACCTCTCAAGCTCCATCAGGTTGGATGGGAAGCGTTGGCGCACAGCCATTTTCAGATCTCTCCAGAGATGTTCAATTGGATTCAAGTCTGGGCTCTGGCTGGGCCACTCAAGGACATTCACAGAGTTGTCCTGAAGCCACTCCTTTGATATCTTGGCTGTGTGCTTCGGGTCGTTGTCCTGCTGAAAGATGAACCATTGCCTCAGTCTGAGGTCAAGAGTGCTCTAGAGCAGGTTTTCATCCAGGATCTCTCTGTACATTGCTGCATTCATCTTTCCCTCTATCCTGACTAGTCTCCCAGTTTCTGCCGTTGAAAAAACATCCCTACAGCATGATGCTGCCACCACCATTGGTGTGGTGATGAGCAGTGCCTGGTTTCCTCCAAACATGTCACCTGGCATTCACGCCAAAGAGTTCAATCTTTGTCTCATCAGACCAGAGAATTTTGTTTCTCATGGTCTGAGAGTCCTTCAGGTGCCTTTTGACAAACTCCAGGCAGGCTGCCATGCGCCTTTTACTAAGGAATAGCTTCCATCTGGCCACTCTACCATACAGGCCTGATTGGTGGATTGCTGCAGAGATGGTTGTTCTTCTGAAAGGTTCTCCTCTCTCCACAGAGGAACACTGGAGCTCTGACAGAGTGACCATCGGGTTCTTGATTACCTCCCTGACTAAGGCCCTTCTTTTCCGATCGCTCAGTTTAGATGGCTGGCCAGCTCTAGGAAGAGACCTGGTGGTTCCGAACTTCTTCCATTTACGGATGATGGAGGCTACTGTGCTCATTGGGACCTTCAAAGCAGCAGAAATTTTTTCTGTACCCTTCCCCAGATTTGTGCCTCGAGACAATCCTGTCTCGGAGGCCTACAGACAATTCCTTTGACTTCATGCTTGGTTTGTGCTCTGACATGCACTGTGAACTGTGGGACCTTATATAGACAGGTGTGTGCCTTTCCAAATCATGTCCAATCAACTGAATTTATCCATCTCAAGGATGATCAGTGGAAACAGGATGCACCTGAGCTCAATTTTGAGCTTCATGGCAAAGGCTGTGAATACTTATGTACATGTGATTTCTTAGTTTGTTTGTTTTTTTTAATAAATTTGCAAAAATCTAAAAAAAACCCTTTTTTCTCATTGTCATTATGGGGTGTTGTGTATAGAATTTTGAGGGAAAAAAATAATTTAATCTCTTTTGGAATAAGGCTGTAATATAACAAAATGTGGAAAAAGTGAAGCGCTGTGAAGACTTTCCGGATGCACTGTATGTTAACAAGACTAGCTGCAAAAATCATCTTCCTGTGAGAGCAACAGCTGTGGCTAAAAATGAGACCACATATAGTGGCTTCAGCTTGACTTGTCCGCCTTATTATCAATGGGAAACGACAGCGACAGAATTTACTGACAGCCATCAGTGTGATGCTGGTATTCCCACGAGGGGCCAGACAGTGACGGATGAGGACCCGGAGTTGTGACGGCTGGGATGAAGTTGTCAGCAGCTATGAATGCAGAGGAAAGTTCTTTTTCGGCATGCCGTGAAAAACAAGTGAGACTCTTTCTCCACAGCTGCTGCTACGTTTCTGTTTCTCTTTGCCGTAATGCAGAGATTACCCGCAACCCAGCCAGCATGCCCAAGAGGGCCCCGCCAGAGATTAAACCTGGACTGTCTTATGGGTCCATGTGGGTCTGTCTGCAGATTCCATGTTGGCCCCAAATGTGTTTGCCCACTTGGACTTTACTGGTTTACCTGCTTTCAACTTAGTTTATCAAAAATTTGCTGTTTTCTTGTAAAGTTGTGACTTTTCCCCCATTTTCTTGAAAAATTTCAACTTTCTTAGAAACTTGGAACTTTTTCTCATAAATTTGTGATTTTTTTTTCCCTGTACATTTGTAACTTTCTTCATAAATTTGTTAGTTTTTCTTATAAAACTGTGACTTTTTTCTTGCAAATTTGCTAACTTTTTCTTGTCATTTGGGAACTTTCTGAAAAATTTGCCACTTTTTTACTGTAACCTTGCCACTTTTTCTCATAAATTCTTTACTTTTTCCTTGTAAATTTGCTTCAGCTTTTTTAGCTGTAAACTTACAGCATTTCCTCATAAATTTGAGACCTTTTTCTCATAAATTTTCAGTTTATTGAATCATACATTTGCTACCTTTTTTTATTAATTTGCCACTTTTTCTATTTTTTTTCCTTGTAAATTTGTGACTTTTTTTCTTATAAATTTGCTACATTTTTCTTGGAAGCATGTAACTCTTCAAGTAATTTTACATTTTTTTTCTTGTAATTTACAGCTTTTTTCTCCTAAATTTTTACTTTTATCTCATAAATTTGTGACTTTTTTTCTCCCAAATTTTCACTTTTTCTCATAAATTTGTGACTTTTTCTCATAAATTTTCACTTTTTTTCTCATAAATTTGTGATTTTTTCCTCCATAAATGTGCAACTTTTTTCTCCTAAATTTTTACTTTTTTTCTCATAAATTTGCGACTTTTGTCTCATAAATCTGTGACTTTTTTCTCATAAATTTGGAACCTTTGTCTCATACATTTGTGACTTTTTTCCTCATAAATTTTCAACTTTTTTCTCATAAATTTGCGACTTTTGTCTTATAAATATGCAACTTTTTTCTCATAAATTTGACTTTTTTCTCATAAATTTGCAACTTTTTTCTCATAAATTTTCACTTCTTTCTCATAAATTTGCAACTTTATTCTCATAAATTTGCAACTTTTTTCTCCTAAATTTTTACTTTTTCTCATAAATTTGCGACTTTTTTCTCATAAATTTGCGACTTTTTTTCATAAATTTTCCCTTTTTCTCATAAATTTGTGACTTTTTTCTCCTAAATTTGCAACTTTTGTTTCATAAATTTTCCCTTTTTCTCATAAATTTGTGACTTTTGTCTCATAAATTTGCAACTTTTTTCTCCTAAAATTTTACTTTCTCATCAATTTGCGACTTTTTTCGCATAAATTTGAAACTTTGTTCTCATAAATTTTCACTTCTTTCTCATAAATTTGCGACTTTTTTCTCATAAATTTTCCCTTTTTCTCATAAATTTGTGACTTTTGTCTCATAAATTTGCAAGTTTTTTTCTCATAATTTTTCACTTCTTTCTCATAAATTTGCGACTTTTTTCTCATAAATTTGCAACTTTTTTCTCATGAATTTTCACTTCTTTCTCATAAATTTGTGACTTTTTTCTCCTAAATTTGCAACTTTTTTCTCCTAAATTTTCCCTTTTTCTCCTAAATTTGCAACTTTTTTCTCCTAAATTTGTGACTTCCATCCATCCATCCATCCATCTTCTACCGCTTTTCCGGAGGTCCGGGTCGCGGAGGCAGCAGTTCAAGCAGAGAAGCCCAGACTTCCCTCTCCCCAGCCACCTGCTCCAGCTCTTCAGAGGGGATACCAAGGCGTTCCCAGACCAGCTGGGAGACATAGTCTCTCCACCGAGTCCTGGGTCTGCCCCGGGGTCTCCTCCCAGTGGGACGTACCTGAAACACCTCAAGTGGGAGGCGTCCAGGAGGCATCCTGATCAGATGCCCATACCACCTCAACTGACTCCTTTCAATGTGGAGGAGCAGCGGTTCTACTCTGAGCCTCTCCCGGATGACTGAGCTCCTCACCCTATCTCTGAGGGTGAGTCCAGCAATCCTACGGAGAAAGCTCATTTCAGCCGCATGTATCCGCAATCTCGTTCTTTCGGTCATTACCCAAAGCTCGTGACCATAGGTGAGAGTAGGAACATAGATTGACTGGTAAATCGACAGCTTTGCCTTAGAACTAAGCTCCCTCTTCACCACAACAGACCGGTACAACGTCCGCATCACTGCAGATGCTGCTCCAATCCGTCTGTCGATCTCTCGCTCCATTTTCCCCTCACTCGTGAACAAGACCCCAAGATACTTAAACTCCTCCACTTGGGGCAGGAGCCTGTCCCCAGCCCGGAGAGGACAATCCACTTGTGACTCCATTTGTGTCATTTGTCATTTGTCTCCACTCCATTTGTGACTTCTTTTGGCTAATTTTGCCGATGGCACACGTGTTACTGAAACCTGTTCACTCGCATTAAACTCATGTGGGGCCCAGTGGGTTTAAAGTGGGTAAACAGATTCCCTGCTCATCTGTACCACAGGTAAAGTCCAAATGGGTAAACACAGATGGGGCCAACATGGGACCCATAAGACAGCCCAGTTAAACCCATGGTGGGGCCCACATGGGCATGCTGGCTTGGAACTCTCAGTAACTGGGATATGGTGTATTTATGCACTAATATTGTTGGAATATTAAACGTCCCGTGTTCAGATATTTCATAAGCAGGATAAGGGTGTATCTAACTTCTAAAAGTGGGACATTTACATGCACAATCACATAAACAGAACACTTCAAAAACCTAATCATAACAGGGATATCGGTGCTCATGTAAACACACTAATGTGAATGTTGTTATGTTGGGATTCAAATTGCACTTTGCTTATGTCTTTTGCACATTATTTTTTGTGGGGAGGGCCCAAACATAGGATAATGGAAGAATGTGAAATTCCAAAGTCGAAAACTTTAACTGGCAAGCATGAAAATAAGAAGTCAAACGACTGGCATACACAAAGATATTAACCATGAAAATTGGAGTAAATCCACAAACAAGGAATGTAAGAGCTACAAATACAGTTAGGCCCAAAAATATTTGGACAGTGACACAAGTTTTGTTATTTTAGCTGTTTATGAAAACATATTCAGGATACAATTATATAATCAATATGGGCTTAAAGTGCAGACTCTCAGCTGTAATTTGAGAGTATTCACATCCAAATTGGAGCAAGGGTTTAGGAGTTACAGCTCTTTAATACATAGCTGCCTCTTTTTCAAGGGACCAAAAGTAATTGGACAATTGACTCAGAAGGCTGCAAAAAAAATAACAAGGCTGCATGGGTTCTTCCCTCGTTAACCTGTCATCAGTTAAGCAGTTAAAAGGTCTGGAGTTGATTCCAGGTGTGGCATTTGCATTTGGAAGCTGTGGCTGTGAACACACAACATGCGGTCAAAGGAGCTCTCAATGGAGGTGAAACAGACCATCCTGAGGCTGAAAAAAAAGAAGAAATCCATCAGAGAGATAGCAGAAATGTTAGGAGTGGCCAAATCAACAGTTTGGTACATTCTGAGAAAAAAAGAGTGCACTGGTGAGCTTGGGAACTGAAAAAGGCCTGGACGTCCACGGAAGACAACAGTGGTGGATGATCACAGAATCCTTTCCATGGTGAAGAACAACCCCTTCACAACATCCACTCAAGTGAAGAACACTCTCCAGGAAGTAGGTGTATCAGTATCTAAGTCTACCATAAAGAGAAGACTTCATGAGAGTAAATACAAAGGATTCACCACAAGGTGCAAACCATGAATCAGCCTCAAAAATAGAAAGGCCAGAATTGACTTTGCCAAAAAACACCTGAAGAAGCCAGCCCAGTTCTGGAACAGCATTCTTTGGACAGATGAGACTAAGATCAACCTGTACCAGAATGATGGGAAGAAGAAAGTTTGGAGAAGAATTGGAACAGCTCATGATCCAAAGCACTACAACTTCTGTAAAACATGGTGGCGGCAGTGTGATGGCATGGGCATGCATGGTTTCCAATGGCACTGGGTCACTTGTGTTTA
This sequence comes from Pholidichthys leucotaenia, assembly GCA_020510985.1. Taxonomy (NCBI): domain Eukaryota; kingdom Metazoa; phylum Chordata; class Actinopteri; order Cichliformes; family Pholidichthyidae; genus Pholidichthys; species Pholidichthys leucotaenia. The sequence continues at coordinate 181,664,593 of CM035837.1, read as the reverse complement.
TTGATGATGTGACAAAAGACAGAAGCAGCCGGATGAATTCTGAAGTATATAGGGATATACTTTCTGCTCAGATTCAGCCAAATGCAGCAAAGTTGATTGGACGGCGCTTCACCAATGACCCAAAACATACTGCAAAAGCAACCCAGGAGATTTTTAAAGCAAAGAAGTGGAATATTCTGCAATGGCCGAGTCAATCACCAGATCTCAACCCAATCGAGCATGCATTTCACTTGCTCAAGACAAAACTTAAGGCAGAAAGACCCACAAACAAGCAACAACTGAAGACAGCTACAGTAAAGGCCTGGCAAAGCATCACAAAGGAGGAAACCCAGCATTTGGTGATGTCCATGGGTTCCAGACTTCAGGCAGTCATTGCCTGCAAAGGATTCTCAACAAAATATTGAAAAGGAACATTTTACTTAAGGTTATGTTTATTTGTCCAATTACTTTTGAGCCCCTGAAATGAGGAGCGTTTGTATAAAAATAGCTACAATTCCTACATGTTTAATCATATATTTTTGTTCAACCCCTTGAATTAAACCTTAAAGTCTGCACTTCAATTCCGTTGTAGTTGTTTCATTTCAAATCCAATGTGGTGGCATGCAGAGCCCAAATCATGAAGATTGTGTCACTGTCCAAATATTTCTGGGCCTAACTGTACATAACACAGACTAAAAATCAAGATGGGCGATGTGAGAGCTCTCCAAAAGTGAAGATGCAAATCTTGATTGCCATCTGGTGGCTGGATGCAGTTAGATGGCATGATATTTAGCCTCGTCTCCACCCCATTATTGTGTGGGGCAGTTTGCCAAACTGAAAACTAAAAATACATCTCAAGTAAACTTTTCTGCTCTCATAGTTCAATTCAGTTCAATTCAACTTTATTTATATAGCGCCATTTCACAACAACAGTCATCTCATAGCACTATATAGTGTAGGCAGTTCTTATGTGGATGCATGTTTAAGTCTTTGTTTGTCAGATCAGCTTGGTTTCAGTTATTATTATTATATATTTTTTTTTTTTGTTACTTATTTGTACCCGTAGGTAGACTTGGTTTGCAGTCTGGTGACAAGCCACTGGCTGCTGGTCGCTGCGTGCGCGAGCACCCTAAACCTACATGTTTTTTTTGGTGTGCGGGAGGAAACCGGAGAAATCCCGGAGTAAACCCGCGCAACACGGGGAGAACATGCAAACTCCACACAGCTCACTGTTGGTCGGCGGCTGGGATCGAACCCACGATCTCATGATCCCTGCGATCCCCCGGCCGAGGGTAAAACTGTGCTGCTACAGTGCTAAACCACTGCGCCACCGTGCAGCCCATATTATTATTATTATTATTATTATTATTATTATTATTATTACTACTACCTCTGCCAAGGAGGTTATGTTTTTGCTGGTGTTTGATTGTTAGCAGGATTATGTAAAAACTACTGGATGGATTTGGACGAAATTTTCACCACAGGTGGCCCTTGGCCTAAGGTTTAACCCAATAGATTTTGGTGATAATCGGAGAGTGCATACCTCCGCCAAGGCCCTTGTTTTTATTTGTGCAGCAGGATTATACAAAAACTAATGGACGGATTTTGATGAAATTTTCAGCAGAGATGGTCCTTGGACTGCAAGGCAGAGCGCACATACCTCCGCCAAGGCTCTATTTTGCAATGTATGGTGGGATGGAGACAGGGAGGTATGGACAGATGGATGGACAAAGGAAGGGAAGGAAGGAGCCTTGGCGGAGGTATGCACTCTCTCAGTGCTATTGTAGTTATTATTATTGCTCTAAAAGCGGGTGTGTGATCAAAGCTGGATGGTGGCTGCCTATGAGCTGCAGCACACACTGTAATGGGTGGCATTTGAGTGGGAACTAAATGCGAGGCTCTGCTTCCTAGTTGCTACGATTGCAGACTGGTTGCAAAAATGCAAGATGGAAGCACCCTAAATCCAAGAAGTAGAGCTTCACTTTTGTACAGTGATAGTGATTTTTTTCTTAACTTCTTGTTGCAGGATATATACAGTACAGTATATAAACAAGAAATTGCACCTTGTATACCAGCAGCTGTCTCCTCCCACTATTTAATTCACTTAAAACAAAATTTACTCCTTAAAAAACCCAGCCTGTCTAGTCCTCTTTCCTTTTTTTCCATTGGGAGGATAAAAGTCTTCTGTAATCTATCATCCTTTTCCGGAGGTGTGGGTTAAATAGGTTAGCAATGATTTGGCTTTTTAGAGTGTAGAAACAGGAGACATTAAAAGCCCTCACAAGTGTGCTACATATTAAGATTGAATTCCTTCAGAGTGAGGCTTATTGAAGACAACCAAAGAGCAGCAAATGTGGAAGCACTGCATAGCTGTGAAAGAGACAAGCCTGTTGGTCCTTTCAGCTTTCTCATATAAAATGGATTTGCAATTTACATGCTCTGGTAGCTCTCTTGCTCACAATATGAGCGAACAAGCATGTCGACTAAACGTAAATGTGTGGGAGACTGCTGGTGTACAGCCTGCATATGTGCGCGCGGCTGAACACGTGTACTGTAGGTAAACGTCTTCGCTTCCGTCTCTAAGGGGCTTTAGCAGCTCGTATGTTTTCACCATGATGGATGGAGCACAAGTGGTTTTCCCAGCGTGCTGCTGATCCTCGTCGCATCAACGTGAAATGTTGATAGCGCGGCAATCGGGAAGTCGAAGGCTGTTTGGTCGGGCGCTCCTTACAGGCAGCTCTGCTCATTGATTTGTGCCTCGGTTTTGAAGGGTTTGGATTTCCTAACGATTCACCTGCGGTTCTTTTCCTCTTTGACCAGAAGGAGCGCACCCTTGGGATGTTACAGTATGCTATATTGGGCTTTCTGTTTGGCCTATCTCTGCTGCTGTTAGGTACAGACACTCCTCGAGGCTGTAAAATAAAGATCCGTCCACACAATGCATCAGCCTGCTATTCTGCAGGGTATCATTATCAGCATTTTTATATCAGCCAATGAAACGATCCCGGCTAGTGTTGCAGAAGGGGCAGCTGAATATGCCTAGAAAGAAAAGTAAATCCGTATCCACGCTTGCCAATCACTCCTGTTGACAACTTTTTTTTAATATAAATGCTACAAAAAAACACCCAATTACTCGAAGTCTATTTCGCCTTTTGTAAACACAAAGGTCTGCAGCAGACACAAAACGAGAAACGTGACTGCACTTTATAAAAAGGTGTTTTAATAATAACAGGTATGATGTCCGAGCTGAGAGAGGATTTGGGTATCCGGGAGACGGAGGACTGATTGGCACAGCCGCAGGAGCTGTCTGATAATTGCATCTGACTCCTTCAATAAACACAAAGACGTCAAGGTGTCGAGTGGGAGGATAATGATGGGAAGACATCAAAGCATTAGTGGCAGCTCTGCAACTTTGTCTACAGAGCGCTTTGCTTTTGCTGTTATCATGAGAGCCGTGTTGCGCGTGCGGCTCTCACACTATTAACAGCCAATCACACTACAAGTAATGCCCTAATTTGATGTGAGTGTGTGGATTATCGACTTTAAAGTAATCAAAGGGAAACACTTTTTTTCAGCCAAATAGTCCCATTTGGTTGACATGACCTCTGAGACTGATGACATTCTTTCCATTTTTCTTTTTTTGTGCCATTAGCGGGGCAAAAAGGAGTCTGATATAAGTCCGTCTGGTTTTATAATGGCTCACCGCCACAGGGACACGGGCTTGTTCATTGCAGATCTTAAACAAAGCACAAGGTCTTTTGGCCCCATCTGATTTGGGCATGTGGAGAGGTGGATTGGCTATTATCTCACAGGGGCTGCTGCCGAAGAGCTCCAGAAGGCTGCTGCTAGACCTCAGGTGCACCGTCGTACACAGAGGAAATTGAGCAAACAGGAGATAAGTGAGACGGAGGGCTGTCTCTTTCTGTAGGGCCACATCACCGGACTATCCTTCACTATTAGGCTTCCACTCCTCTCTGCTCCTTGCCTCTTATTCCCACTCTCCCCTCCTCGCCTTTACCATCCACAGAACATGAGGTAAAACATCAGCCCAGACTAAGAGGCACATTTTGATGGTAGACGCCAGACTTTCCACTGTACACCAGTGTTTCTGTTAATTTCTGTCAGTGCGTTGTCTGGTTTTTGTGCTTTGCGTCACGCCATCTAATTAGTAGACAGTGCACCCCTTTACACTGGGAAGAGGAGAGTCATTTCAAAGAGGTGTAGCGGCGTGCAGTCTCAGGCAGATCACTATTATAATGCATGTTATACAACAGTTAGTTCCCACCGAGCAATTTGATTGGACAATAGGGATTCCTGGAGTTAATTATTGCACTCCAATTTCACTGGATATGTGTCACTTCGCTTCAAAGGTGTTCTAGTAACATTAATTCCTAACAGTATTTTTCAATCAACTCTGACAATTGCAGTACTGTTCTGGATACCTTAATTTCCACAGTGAAACGCTGTTTGACAAAAAAATTAAACATCCGTGACCCGAAGTCCACCCTTTTGCAAAGGTCTACCTCCGTCTACCCCAGTCATTTTGCATTAAGCGATTTGACGTCTGTTTAAAAAAATAGGCAGTGCCAGAGTTTGAAATTGTCTCGATTAACAAATCACAATACCTTTGTGGTGATGGACTCTTTGTTTCATCTGAAAATGCGAAGAAAAGCCAGCAAAATGCACTAAATCGCTAGCATGTGCTAAATCGCTAGCATGTGCTAAATCGCTAGCATGCTAACTACTAGCTTCTGGCAACCGTTATTGGATATATTTTGATCTGTGATCTTCTGAAGTATCGACTTAACAGGTATGTTTATTACTTTTGCACTTGGCAATGTTTAATTTGTTTACATGTGTGTGAAATGACAATAGACGTCTTCATGCTGATTGAGATGTTTAGCAGCAGTTACTGGCTAGATTTAGGGACTATTTTTTCTCAGCTGTGCAAAATAACTGGTTAAACAAACAAATCAAAATATTTTGTCCAGTACTGCTGTCATTTAATAAATTTTGCTTGCTGGAACTGTTGTACAAAAGCAATATTACACTCGATGTTGTTACGGTATCATAATCATACTAACTACAGCTCTGATACTCTTAATGCCCTCTGATTAAGCCGCCTCAAAGCCACAGTTACTATAATGATGATACTGTAACTGTCTTGTGTAATATTGCTTAATTACGCAAATGTGCTTTTGATCAGGAAAAAGGAGGTCTGTCGTCAGAAGTGCATTGTTTAATGATATTTTAGTGGCGTGTTTTGAAATCCCGCAGCTCCGGAGCTCATGAGGAAATGGCACAAGCTGGGTTTTTCTGTTATTTTAATGGAGAGAGTTGTAACAGTCATAATATAATTGCACCGTCATTTCAATTAGAATATGATCACACACTAAATAGTTTTTATTCCATTCACATTCTCATTTTAATTGCGGACTTAATGTTGGAGTCTATAGATGAGGCATTATTTTTTTTTTAGGGGAATGAATGAATGAACAGGGAATGTGTGTGTTCTGGTCCATGCGGGTCAGTCTGAAGATTCTAAACTACAGACCTCTTCTTTGAAATCGTTTTGTCCACTAATCTGTCATGTGTTCAGTCATCATATCATATCATCATGTCTCTTGTCCACACTCAGCTGGTGTTTTATGTTAAATGAAGACAGTTAAATACGAACTATTTGAAGACACAACAGGGTTTTTCACTACACAGGAAAAAAAACAATACTTGGGTTTATGATTCAGTTCTCTACCGGACCGCAGCTGGACTAGTCTGTCCAGGAAAACAACTGTCACCATGACCCAGGAGAAGAGCTGGTATGGGTGCACAAACCCGATATTCAGTTTTTACAATTTTTCTTTTAAAAGAATGACTCACTGAAAAGATCCTGACAGTTGTATTGAACTAAATCTAAAATTTTGCATTCACCAGAGCAGATTAATCCAGCTCAGGCTGCGATGAGCGGCTCTGTCTTGGTTTAAAAGAGAAGCTCTGATGAACAATAATATGTTGGGTTTTTTTCAGTGAGATCAGGTTGACGATAATATAACTGAAGGGAACTCTGTCAAACCTGTGGACAAAGACAAAGACTGGCCTGATCTCTGAATTGTAGCTGACAGCTCTCATCCATGGGCAAGCAAGGCTGTGGAGTTAAAAAGCTCCTTGCTTTTAAATGCATTTTCAGTTTGTTAATGAGCCCACACTGAACTCAGCGCAAAATGGAGTTGTCCTCCCACTTAAACCTCTTTCATGTTAGCATCACGCCTTTGATCTTGCAGCCCTGTTTATTAAAGGGAATGAGAGCAAAGGCAGCGATTGGTTTATTTCACATGACACCCCAAACACATCTCTGAATAATTAAGAGTGTCAGGACAACCCGTTTTGACTTTGTGTCCAGCGGAAAATTTGTTTCTGCACTGCTGTGATACGGAAATGAACTTGGAAATGCCCATAAACGTGTCCTGCACCAGTGACAACTGACTGACCGTGTCCTTGTAATACGGCCCTAAGTGTTTGGTAGTGAAGGACATTTTAGGAACATGGTCCTGTTTGTATACACAGCATCAGGTATCATTATCAACCTAATCAAAGCCAGTGCTTGCTGTAATGCAGAGTGGTGCATACTTTAATTATGACGTGCTGCCATGTTTGGAAGTGGGAGGCGGCGACAGGAACAGTGGGGAGGCATTTACAGTCAGTGCAACAGCTTGTGCTGGAATACCCCGAGGCGAGTGAATAAGCAGACAACGCTCAGTCAGTGCAGGCATGACGGAGATGTTAGAGAAGGGCCAGACAGAGTCGAGACAGGCCTGCTACATCACGGTGGTCTGCACTAGCACTTAAGCAATGTGGACATTACTGTCATCAGTGCATGCATACATATACACTGCAGCTGGCGGACAAAGACGGGGATGTGGGATGAGGGACAGCCTGTGGTAGACGTTACTGCAGAGTGCAGTCTTACTGGAACAGAATCATAATGGCAGAGATCGGATGAGGAAGGGGCCAGCCATCACAACACTTGGTAGGAAAGGAAAAAAAGGAGACGGTGCGCCTCCAAAAGTGTTGTGGCTGACGTTAGAAGCTCCGGGGAAACGTGGGCTGCTAATGATTTCTGTCTATCTGTGCTGTTCACTGGAGAGAATAAGATTTTGATTTTACTGTGTCAAAGTTTTTTTTAAGTGAACTGTTAATAATAGTTATACTTGATGAGTTCTTTTTAAATAGAACAGAACTGTATCTACAATAGCTTCCCTAAGGACGGATAAAAAATGTCACCGTGTTGCATCACTCTGATGGCCGGCCAACCTTTTGCTTTTGTCCCCCTCACAACAGCTTGTGTGGAGCCAGCCGTTTTCTTCCCTCTCACGGCCAGATTCTCTTTCAGCCTCATTAAAAACAATTCTATTGAAATCATTTGGAAAAGAGAAAGTTATGTATTTTAAGGGAAAGGCTTACTGTGTCTGTCCACATGCACGTCCACAGCCCAGGAGGGAGTCTCAGTTTTACGTTTACATATTCTGCTGTGTAGAAAGAGCTGAGGACAAGATGTGTTTGGGTCCAAAACTAACCCCAACAGTTATCGCTAACTTGTATTTCATTATGCCTCGGTGCAACGGAGGCATCACTCAATGTGTGTGTGTGTGTGTGTGTGTGTGTGTGTGTGTGTGCGTGCTTGTTACCAGCTTTTCAGCTCGCCCGGTCAAAATTAAGTGGAACTAAAAGCTTGTATCATTGTGTTGCCATATTTTCTCGACTTTTAATTTGCCAGAATTTTGAGATAAGACTTTGTTTTCAAAATAAACACAAATTTAACTCACCTTTACCATCAATGGAGCCGATGGAAAAGGTATTGTAATAACTATGCTGGGCCACTAGAGGCAGCAGTGCAGCTTTTTTACAGCACAACACAGCACGTGGAGCTGAACTGTTATAAAATAGCGGTTACTGAAAAAAAAACCCACATATTCAGCAACTACACCATTTATTCATCACATCGATTGTTTTCACACTGGTTTTGCTGTCTAGTTTTGCAAAGGAAGGGCGAGATAAAACTCACTAAAAACTACAAGTCCCAACATTCAGTGAACTGCACATGCACTCTGAAACTCCCGCCAGAGAAAAGTACTGAGCAATCTGCCAGTACTGGGTAAACAAATGTCCGTCTTTTTGCCCATCTCTTTTCTTCCTCTGCCACTAAACAGCAAAAGCTCCTGTTCGTCCTGTCACTGTATTCACGTACCTCCATCGCCTCTGCCATTTAAAATGTCTGCCACTGTGCTCTTCTTCTGTGTTTTGAGTGCAGCTGTTCAAATCAGTTTGGTGGCTTTTGGCTGCCACCAACAGCACGGGCATGTGAACTGCAGATTATTTTCACTGTGCCTGCGTGTACTCCAAAACTACTGGGTGGATTTGGATGAAATTTTCACGAGAGGTGTTCTTTGGGATAGAGAGGAACCCATAACATTTTGGTGATGATCTGAGAATGCATACCTCCACCAAGGCTCTGGCACCGAGGCATCAGCACCTGGTGCTTTCATTGCAATGTTTCTTGCATAGAACGTAACTTTAAATGTTATGTTACAACAAAAATTGCTGTTTTGTAGCATTAGGTTCAACTGGCAGCATAGCGGTAGCCGCTAGCGGATGCTAGTGGCAATGGCTATATGTTCTTCAGTTCTTCAGTATGTCACATGCCACACTAGAGACAATAAAACACTGGACTTATTCTACGCAAACACTAAGGAGGCGTACACCTCATCACAACTCCCCCCACTCGGGAGATCGGACCACAACTTGGTTCATCTCCGGCCAGTGTACAAACCCCTAGTGCACAGACAACCTCCGGCCATGCACACTGTGGAGTTATGGTCTGAGGAGACAATGGACGCTCTAAAGGGCTGTTTTGAAGCCACCGCCTGGAAGCAGCTCTGCGATCCACATGGTGAGGACATCGATGGCCTCATTCACACCTTCACGGACTACCTCAGCTTCTGTGTGGACAAATCCGTTCCCACCAAGACCATACGGCGTCACTCAAACAACAAACCCTGGATCAACCCTGAGATAAAAACACTTCTGAGAGAGAAGAAGAGGATCTTCAGGTCGGGGAATAGGGAGATGCTGAAGTCCGTACAGAGGGAGCTGAGGAGAAAGATCAGAGTAGGCAAGGACAGCTTCAGGAAGAAGATGGAGGACAAGCTGCAACAGAGCGACATCAGCGGGGTCAGGAGAAACCTCAAAACCATCTCTGGGCTCCAGAATACCTCCCCCCAGGCCACGGGGGGCAGGAAGTGGGCGAACAACCTGAATCTGTTTTTCAATAGGTTTGACCAACCGCCCTCCCCCCTGTCTGCACAACAACCACTGCTGCCTCTAAAGAAATCAAGTCCTGCTGCCCACCCCCCACTCCACCAACACCCCCCCACTCCCAACACACAGCCCCCCATCCTGACCCTGACCAGGACCCAGGTGAGGACGGAGCTGAGGAAGATCAAGGCGAGGAAGGCGTCGGGACCGGACGGCATCAGCGCAAAGCTCCTCAAGTCCTGTGCAGACCAGCTGTGTGGGATTGTGACGTATATCTTCAACCTGAGCCTGAAACTGGGGAGGGCACCACAGCTGTGGAAAACATCTTGTGTGGTACCTGTACCAAAAACTTCCCACCCCAAAGACCTGAACAGCTACAGACCGGTGGCCTTGACGTCCCACTTGACGAAGACCCTGGAGAGACTGCTCCTTGCTCACCTCCGCCCCCTGGTGGAACCAGCGATGGATCCACTTCAGTTCGCCTACCAGCATGGCATTGGGGTGGAGGATGCGGTGATCTTCCTCCTTCACCGTTCTCTGTCCCACCTAGAGAAGCCCGGGAATATGGTGAGGATCATGTTCTTTGACTTCTCCAGTGCTTTCAACACCATCCAACCGATGATCCTGAAGGACAAGCTGCTGCGCGCAGGGGTGGACCAGCACCTGTCATCATGGATCCTGGACTACCCCACGAACCGGCCTCAATTTGTGAGAACCCGGGACTGTGTGTCCGACACGATCATCAGTAGCACGGGGCGCCCCCAGGGAACGGTGCTGGCTCCCTTCCTGTTCACTCTTTATACTGCGGACTTCTCACACAACACAACACACTGCCATCTACAGAAGTTCTCTGATGACTCTGCGATCGTTGGCCTCATCTCCAATGGAGATGAAGCTGAGTACAGAGGGCTTATCCAGGACTTTGTGGACTGGTGCCATCGGAACTGCCTCCAGATCAACGCGAGGAAAACTAAGGAGCTGGTGGTGGACTGTCGCAGGCAAGGACAACCCCTCACAGCACCAGTAAATATACAGGGAACAGACATCGAGATGGTGACAGCCTATAAGTACCTGGGTGTTCATCTGAACAATAAACTAGACTGGTCACACAATACTGACGCACTCTACAAGAAGGGACAGCGCAGGTTGTTCCTGCTGAGGAGACTCAGGTCTTTTGGTGTACAAGGCGCGCTGCTGAAGACATTCTATGACACAGTGGTGGCATCAGCCATCACTTTTGGAGTGGTCTGCTGGGGCAGTGGCATTACTGCAGGCGATAGGAAGAGACTGAACAAACTGATCAAGAAAGCTAGCTCTGTCCTGGGGCAGCGCCTTGATCCGGTGGAGGAGATAGGAGAGAGAAGGACGGTGGCTAAACTGTCATCTCTGCTGGAGTCCGAGTTCCACCCTATGCAGGACATACTGAATGCACTGAGGAGCTCATTTAGCAGCAGACTACATCATCCCAGGTGCACAACCGAGAGGTTTCGCAGGTCCTTCCTACCAACGGCTGTCAGACTGTACAACCTAAGCAGGGCTGCTCGCAGAGATAGCAAAAAGACGTAACAAACTAATAGGTTTTTTTTTGAATGCAAAGATGCAATAGACTTACACAATGGTCCCCTCCGGCATAAAACTAGGAAAATACCGGTCGCTATGGAGAGTGAGAATATGTATGGGCACATAATCATACCATGTATGATAACTAAGTAGACGGTTGTGCTGTTTCATCCCATCTAGCAACAATGCTCTGCACTGTGTGTGTTTATATATTTACATATTTATTCCGTCTAGCTACAATGCTCCGCACTGGGTGTGTTTATATTTATATATCTATATATTTATTCCATCTAGCTACAATGCTCCGCACTGTGTGTTTATATATCTACATATTATTCCATCTAGCTACATTGCTCCGTACTGTGGGTGTTTATATATTCACATATTTATTCCATCTAGCTACAATGCTCCGCACTGTGTGTTTACATATTCATATATTTATTCCATCCAGCTACAATGCTCTGCACTGTGTGTCTGTGTGTGTATATATATATATTTTTATAGTAAAATGTACATATGTATATTAGCTGCTCTTGCTTGCTTGTTTTTTTTCTTGCCTTCTGATTGTTGCTCTGAGTGTTGCTATCCCTGTGCTGTTGCAATCCTGGAATTTCCCCGTTGTGGGACTAATAAAGGCTTATCTTATCTTATCTTATCTTATCTTATATAAGCATAATTAGCGTAGTTGACTACATTCATCTTAATTTAAAGTCTCAATCACGTACCTTATGCTAGCTCTGCATGATGTGGGATGCTTTCTGCCGAGACACTGTAACATTGATGTTGTAGCATGCTAGCTCACCACTTGGGTTTACCATATACACACTGCACAGTGTTTTCCTCCAATTTGTGCTTGAAGTGATCCCAGACTTGAGAGACTTTTTGTCATTTTTTCTGACTTTCTTCCTTTTTGCCATCACTCGCGCTCTGATATGGCACTATTAAACAAAGCCGTGTCTTGTTTACGTAGCGTGACCAGAAGAAGGTCATATAGACCAGAAGTGCTACATTAAATGACACGTCAAAGCATACAGTAGATTCTGAATCGATGAATTTTTGTAATTGAATTATTCAAGTAACCGTTGCAGCCCTAGTAATAACTATGCCTGGTAAGTAGAGGTTGGAGTGCCATTTTTTTACACCCCCCCCCCCCACCACCACCACCATGCTACCTTGCCACAGGCACAGAGGCACAGCACCTTGGTGCTTTCATTTCCCTCAGCAAACGTATCAGTTGTGTGGGAGACATTATGGTGAAGGCAGAGGACTAGTGGGAGGTGCTCATAACTCAGACTGAATGGCATGCTGTCCAGTGCTGCAGCAGCTACCATGGAGCTCTTTCACCAGGCTGACCTCCCGCAGAGGCCTCTGATCTGTGCAGTCTCACAGCATGGGGAGAACAATATTGGTGCTCTGCTTCTTTTTCTTTCTTTTCTTTATATTGATATCAATACAATTCCAATGGCAGGATGTACTATAGGTTTGATAGGTCCCAAAGGTTGTTCTGTCCATCACACACTGGATCAATCTTCATTAGTCACTGGTCAGTGTGGATTCAAGCAAAGGGAAATACAATGGCTCCTGTCACTAGTGAAGCTGATCTAGGGCCAATCGTTTCAGCACATCCTCTGAGGAACAGACCTTTTCTGTTGTTGGGACGTCTTAGCAACACAGGGATTGAGCATAGAATTGACCCTCTATTACTGCATAAACCTTTGGTTCCTGTGTTCCTTTCCTTGCTGCAGTTTCACTCAGTTCCAGCTCTGTATTTTAATTCTTGCACTCCGCAGTAGCCTTGCTCAGCTTATGAAGAGCTCTTTTTTATATTGTGTTGGTCATTGGCGCAGCTCCTCAGTTCATATCAGGATTTATGAAGCAAGCTGTTTAAACACCTGCCACTAAGGTCCCTTTTACACTGAAGGAGATCATTGGGTGACCATTGAGAGATCAACAACTGACCCGATCTCTCAACAATCTTCTGAAGCCTCCAAAAAGCTGTTTCTGTATAAATGTTTTGGGTGATCGTTGTACAGTTTTTATGGTGATCTACAGAGATCTATGAAAGATCCTTGAGAGATTGCTGAGGGATGATTGAGAGTTTATTGGGCGACTAAAGAGGTATATCTATATTTTGGAGGTTTCTAGTCCTCTTCCACCCCTTTTAGGGGTTGAAATCATTGAGAGATCATTGAAAGATGGAAACATGGCCAACTCTCACAACGATCATTCAATGATCTGTCAGCAATCGTCAACATCTCTCAGTGATCTCTCAGTGATCTTCCAGTGGTCTCCACTGTCACCACCATTGAGAGATTATTTTGACTCAGTACAGAACAATCTCTCAGCAATCACCAAAGGGAAGTGATCTTTCAACAAACCCTCAAAGAACTCAAGGATCTCATTAATCTCCTAACGATCTCAGAGATTTTTCACTGATCTCTCAGCCATCTCTAACTTTGAGGTGCATGTTTATTGAAAGATCACTGCGAGGTCACTGTGAAATCGATGAGATTGTTGAGCAGTTAAGGAGTGCTCAACAATGTCATCAATCTTTCAGTGATCTTTCAATGACCTCTCAGTGATTTTTTCAGTGAATGCCAAATTTTTTCACCCCCAAGGTAGAGATGGCTGAGAGATCAGTCGTTGAGCACTTAATGAAAGACCAATAGAGTTCATTGAAAGATCGCTGAGAGCTCATTGTGATATTACTGGTAGATCAATGTTCCCTCTGGTGATCGTTGAGAGATTGTTTTGGAATGAGTCAAAACTTTGATGACTGTGGAGATCACTGAAGATCATTGAGAAACTGTTTGGAGATCTGACCATTTTGTCATTACTCAGCCATCTCTCAATGCCCTCCACCCCTGTGTCAGGGCGATGTTAAAGGCATACAGTCTTCCTTTAAACTTGCTCCTGATTGGAAGCCCCATGCAGACAGGGTAGCAGGTGGATGGAGCTGCTGTTTCGCTCTATTTAAGACCACTTCTAACAGTAATCAGCAGCTGTCTGATGCCTGAACTTTTGAAAATGTACTTAAGATAATCTTATTATCTGAAACTTTGGCAATGTTTAACACGAAACATCCATCATTATAACAATTTAGATAGAAATTAGAAAATTTAAAAAAAAAACAGTATGAAGTCAATAAACAAATCACCAGTTAAGAATTTCCATTCTCATGTCTGTGGGCGTTAAAGTGGAATTTAACCTCTTTAAAGGAGCTCTTGCATCCAAAGTACCGGTAGCGTCTTTTTGATTTAGTGAGCTACATATAATGTATATGCTGCTGTGACATCAGAGTTACTAGTGTGGCTTTTTTCCAACCCTGACCCAATGAATCTGGAATTTGGCCAGTGATGCTTGTGGATACCACAGATAAACATTACCAACAACTGTTTAAAGTCAAACACCACTTTTTCAGCAGTATTGCCAGCATGATATTTAGTTTAATTGGTTATTTATTCCCCAATCCAGGGCATGTACAGTATATACTGCTTAAGAGGAAACAAGTTTATAGCTGTGAAGCCTGAAGCTCCACAACCCAATGTAATCCAGACAGTGTTAAAACATTAGTAAATTAAAAAAGAAAAAAGCATATCATTGAAAAAAAAATTCCCTGCTGCAAATAATTCAGTTTGCAACAATGATTTATTGTTATGGGAGTGTGAGGGCAAAAGAAAAACATTATTCTACAAATATGTAACATGCAGCAGTTGACAACCATGTTTGAACTCAATTTGAAATGATGCATTGAGGCTGCGTGTCCACCAAACGCATTTTTTGTCGCCCAACCGCCCTGAGCTTTTTTTCAGCGTTTGTACGCTGCGCTCTGGAGGAAAAAAAGTCTGTGCCCTGTATCCCAGCAACAGCTTGTCACTCTCAGCTCATCACTCCCACTTTTCCTATTGTCAGACTTTCTACAGATTTTTTAATAGCAGTCTCTAAATAACAATGGACAGGAAACGTTTTCTAGCAGCTCTGGATGTAAAATATGATGACACGGAAAGCAGGAGTCTGAGTACGGACTAGTACTGGTGTCCTATGTCCCGTCCACACAGCAGTTCTGATTGGCTGCTTAAGGTCTGACATTGACGAGCTCAGCTGCAGTTTCTGAAAAGTTGAACTTTTTTCAACTCTGAGCACTCTGAGCACTGCGACAAAAAACGGCCACCGCCGAGAGTGTTTCAGTGCCGTGGGCGCTCAGCGCTGTAAACGTTAGACTACATAGAGAATGAATGGAAAATAGTCGCCCAGAGCTGAAAAAACGCGTTTAGTGGACACGCAGCCTTAGGAACGTCCTTCGGCTTCAGAAAAAAAAAAAAAAAATTAACTTTTGTTTTTCCACTGAGATCACAGCACACACACACACACACACACACACACACACACACACACACACACACACACACACACCTGCCAAAATGCCACCAGCTGCATTAATGTACCCTCTTTTTTTTTTTTTTTTCCAAATTAGTGACGGGTCATCAGCATTTTTCAGTATATTCTACATGAATCGTCGTGGATTCAGTAGGGGTGAGAAAAAAGATCGATTCAGTGATGGATCACGATTCTCGGCTCTGGTGACAATGCATCAATCCATAGATGCATGGATCAATCTTTCATTAAAAAAAAATGTGTACATATACTTTTGGGTTATCAATTAATCAATGGTGTTTTCAGTCCACTAGATGGCGTAAAGCAAACACCCTGTCAAGTGAAGT
The DNA here is from genome assembly GCA_020510985.1 of Pholidichthys leucotaenia. Classification (NCBI taxonomy): domain Eukaryota; kingdom Metazoa; phylum Chordata; class Actinopteri; order Cichliformes; family Pholidichthyidae; genus Pholidichthys; species Pholidichthys leucotaenia. The sequence goes on along the minus strand of CM035837.1, from coordinate 181,649,024 downwards.
CATAGCTTGTCTCGATGATTTGCAGCCAGCTTTGAAAGTTAGGAAGCAGTTAGCTCAAAGTTAGCTCTAATATCGGGCCTTTTTTGGATTTTATAACAAAGATGGAAGGAAAGACCTTGACATGACACCCAACTTGCAAGGAGCACTGCACGAAAAAAAGAAAAAAACATTCAGAACAACACCATGGGCATGCACATGTGTTGGAGCAGCATTAGCAACGGCTAAGCTAAAAAGACACCAGCATGGAGCTCTTTCTCCGAGCGTTAAGTCAGTAAAGTTTATTTATGAAGTACTTTTCACAGATATATAGTCACAGAGCGCTGCAGAATAAATTGGAGTAAAAGGAAGTTGATAGATAAAAATACAAAAACAAGTTAAAACACAAGATTAAGATAATTTAAAAATATCAGACCTACCATTAAGAAGCAGTTGAAACTCAACGGAAATCCTCATTAAACAAAAAAGTTTTCAGCTGCTTTTTAAGAGTCCACAGAGTCAGTTAAACGTATCTGGAGTGGGAGTCTAGTCCACGCTGTCCACCGTCCTCCCTGTGTACAGAGACGTGTCTCCATGGAAAATGAAGCCCCGAGAATATTTCATTAAGTGAAAGAGATGTCAACAGTTTTACTTAGGGACATGATTTGAGGTTGAATAAGATGAAAAAAATTGAAATATATGGGATTGTGATACTGTTATCACGATATTGTGATTATCGTTGAATTGTGATAGGATTGAATTGTGACCCAAGAATCGTGTTCCAAATCAAATCACGAGTTCCCTCATGATTCCCACCCCTAATATTCAGTGTCTTCAGGATGCAGTGTGTTAATACATCAATCTGTGATGGGAATCAGGAAGTCATAATCACAGCATTACTGACAATTTCTGATAAATAGGGTGAGTTGGGGCACATAGATACACAGGGAAGGTTGTTACACCATGCACTGAGTCTCAAATTCGAAAGGCCACGGACATGCAACACAGGCAGGAGGGGTACACAGAGTAATAATAATAATAATAATAATAATGAAAACACCAAGGTGCTGATGCCTCGGTGCCAGAGCCTCGGTGGAGGTATGCATTTTCAGATCCTCACCAAAATGTTATGGGTTCCTCTCTAGCCCAAGGACCACCTCTGGTAAAAAAAAATTCATCCAAATTCATCCAGCAGTTTTGGAGTATATGCACGCACAGTGAAAATAATCTGCAGTTCACATGCCCATACTGTTGGCGGCAGCCACCAGCCACCAAATTGATTTGAACAGCTGCAATCCTAACAAAATAAGAGCACGGTGGCAGAACGTTTTACATGGCGGAAGTGATGGAGGTACATGAATATAATGACAATCAAGACGAACTGGAGCTTCTGCTGTTTAGTGGCAGAGGAAGAAAACAGACGGGCAAAAAGACGGACATTTGTTCACTCAGTATTGGCAGATTGCTCAGTACTTCCCTGTGGCGGGAGTTTCTGGGTGCATGCGCAGTATCGTTCCATTGATGGTAAAGGTGAGCTGTTTTTGTGTTTATTTCAAAAACAAAGCGTTATTTCGAAATTCTGGCAAATTAAAAGTCAAGAAAATATGGTGATACAAAGATACAAGCCTTTAGTTCCACTTAATTTTGACCGGGCGAGCTGAAACAGAGAGGCGGACAGATGGACAGACACACACAGCCACAAACAGATGCAATAACCGATTGCCATATGTCTCGTTTCACAGAGGCATAATGATGGATTAGATTTACTATATGTTAATTTACATGTCAAGTGGCATCTCAAAGCACTCTCAGTGAGTCCATTATTCATTCACACCAGACAGACATTGATAGTGGCAAGCTACTACTGTAGCCACAGCTGCCCTGGGGCAGACTGACAGAAACATGGCTGCCAATCCACGCCAACGGCCTCTCTGACCACTACCAAACATTTATACACATTCATACCCAGTGCCATGCACACTGGAGGCAAGGTAGGTAAAGTGTCTTGCCCAGGGACACAATGGCAGGATGTCTGGGGAGAGTGGGACTCAACCCACCAACCTTCTGGTTATTGGACAACCCGCTCTATCTCCTGAGCCACTGCCATCCCCTGAGCCCTACATAGGCAAGCTGTTACGCGCCCCCTCCGTGTGCATGGCATTTCTCATTTTAGATGGTATTGTGTAACAACCTACCAGAGTGGTGGCCTAGTTGGTAGAGCATCCGCCCCACAACTGGGAGGTCGTGGGCTCAAATCCCAGCCGGGTCATACCAAAGACCATATTAAAAAAAAATGGTACTTTCCGCCTTCTAGCTTGGTGCTCAGCATAATAGAATGGGGAAAGGAAAGTTAGTGCACAGAGCTACCAGAGGACCACCCCCCACTGTAGCTCTCACTACTCACAGTAGCCATGTGGCCTAGGGTCAGAGAAACGGAGATAGGCGCCGCCCCAAACACCACATGGTGTCCCACATGCTGTGGAGGGGAATTTAACTTAGCATGTAACAACCTGACCCAAGGACAAAACAGCAGGACTGGCCATACACCCCTGTACACCACCATAACAATCATGCTGCTTTATTCAGCATCTCAACATGTGGCGCCTGTCAGTCTGATGGATTATCTTGCAAAAGGAGAAGTTCTCTTTTATTATTGCTGACACATGAAACTTTTTCTGTTTTGGAATATCGTCTGTGGCTCTGTCTCTGGAATATAACCACATGAATCCATGAGCAACTGTTAGCATACGTCACTAATCTGTCTATAAGATACTCTGCTGTTGTGCAGGTCAAATCCTTCACTCTCTAAAGGCAAAATTGTGTTTGACTGGTAACCCACCTGCCATGAAAGCTGTTGATGTCTACTCCCTGATAAATGTGTGTTGAAACTCATCTAAGGCACGAGCGTAGCCGAATTCTGTCCAGTCTGAATATTTATGTTACCGCCTTATAAAGCCCTACTGAATCTAAAGAAGGGAACATGTAGTGTGAGGTTGGGGGGTGGGGGATTGAGAAAAGCTGCGGGAAAAGAAGCTCATTTTCTTTTCATTTAGTCCCAAGTGGTGAATTTGCAGCTCCAATCGATTCAGGGTGATAAATAAATAAAAGAAACATCATGTGAATCTGTTTCTTTTAGATTAGCCGTCATTAGAATAGGGCCTCCCCATATCTCAGTGAGCATGTAGAGAGAGAGAGGAAAAACTGCTCCGGACTTTCCTCTGATAATGGACCATTTATTACAGTAAATAAAGCAATCCCTCGCTTCCTGTCTGCTAAAGCTGATATTTTGTAACGTGTCACAGGCAGTCTGCTGCAGTTTTACTCCAAAAACACACAGCACAGTCAAGTGCTGGTATGAATGCTAAGAAGACTTTCCCTGGGAGAGCATTTGTTCATGAATACTATTTATTGACATCACGATCCCCCAGCACTCGCATACAGTGCTGCGGGAATGTGTGACAAGGGAAGAAAACTTGATTTCTCACTGCATACTCCGCTTCACACGTGTCTGACGTGCACTCTTTCATTTATTTATTTATTTATTTTAACCAAGCCAGGAGGAGAAGCAGAGTGCAAGTATTGGAATACAATCTATGAATCATGAAGCGCACTGGCGCATTAATATTTCACAGCCTTCAGACCACCAAGTGTCGGAGTGGTTTCTGTAAACAGAAGCGTGGCCTCCTGCGCCCATGCAGGCATGCGGCATCCTCCGCCACACTTAAGGCCTGTTCACAGTCCCTCAGAGGGGAAAACATTTGCGTACAGCAGTATTCAGAGTGGTTCTTGAGCCACTACAGCTGCCACTCAGAGAAGCCGCATTTCACGCATGCGCAGTGTAAATAATCTGCAGTTCATACGCCTGTGCTGTTGGCGGCAGCCACGAGCCACCAAACTGTTTTGAACAGCTGCAATCCAAACACAGAAGAAGAGCACAGTGGCAGACGTTTTAAATAGCGGAAGTGATGGAGGTACGTGAATACGATGACAATCAAGACTAACAGGAGCTTTTGCTGTTTAGTGGCAGAGGATGAAAACAGACCAGCAAAAAGACCGACATTTGTTCACCCAGTATTGGCGGATTGCTCAGTACCTCCTTCTGGCGAGAGCTTCCAGGCACACGCGCAATTCACTGCGACCATTTTCGTACTTGTACATGCATTCACTTTTTGGGGGGCTGCATGAGCTTGGTCAGCGCTCACTCTCTGTGTAGGGTTTGCGCACGAATGCATCCACTGTTCTAGTTCGCGTACCAACGCATTTTTGCCACCATGAATCCGGCTTTATGCAGCACAGCCGCACCCTCCTAATGTAAATACACACTTGTTAAGGATCCATCACATACAACAACTTACTTATCCTCTATTGATCCCCAATGGGACATAATGCTGCAATGGTGCTTCTCCACCCCTCCCGGTCGTCTGCCATCACATGGACCTGTGGCCATGAATAACCCGCCTCTTCCAGCTCTGCAGTAACAGTCCTTTGTCATGTTGTTTTTGGGCATCCAGGCCTGCACTTTCCTTGAGGTTTCCAGTGGAGAGCTATTTGTGGAATGCAATCATGGTTCATTCGGAGTACATGGCCTAACCACTTGAGTCTTCTTCTTTTAATCTCTGGGATGATGCTGCTGCATTTGGTCTTTTTGTACAGCACCTCATTAGTGATCTTATTTGGCCAAAAGATTTGATAGATCCATGTCAAGCAGTTGTTATGAAATGCAGCAACTCTCTGAATGTCTCTCTTAACAATACTCCAATGTTCAGATCCATACAGCAACACAGTCTTAACATTGCTATTGTAGATCTTTACCTTGGTTCTGATTGAGTACTGTTTGGACTTCCAAATGTACACAACACAACTAGAAGACCTTGATTTTTCAGACGATTTGGCCCTGGTGTCCCAAAACGAACATGACCTACAGGACAAGACTGACAGGCTAGACAGATATGCCAAACAGATTGGCCTATACATCAGTTCCACCAAGAGTAATGTCATGTTTATCAACCCCTCAAAAACAGTCAACCATCAACAGTTTGAGGAAGTGAATGACTTTGTCTACCTGGGTAGCACCATAAGCAAAGACCAAGGTATCAGCAAAGACATTAGAGCCAGAATGGCCAAAGCTCAGAACATACAACAAACTCTGGCTTAAACTTTCTCTGGAGAAATTTTAATTGCCTGTCTGTAGGGGGTAAGCACATTTGAAATCAACCCTCAAGCGAAGTCTTCCCCATCCCCCTCCTCTCATTGGCTTCTACTTCAAAATGCTCTCTCTCTCTCGCTCTCGTCCACCCTTGAGCATAATTACCCTTCTATCCACAGACAGAGTATTGGTTTCCTCTAACTAAAGAGCAGCAGGCTCCCGCTTCCTCCTATCACTCCAGACCTCAGTGTGGTCGCCTCTCCTAATCATCCACTAAAAGCCTGGAACAATATCAAAGGGGGTTTGGGTATGTGTGTCTAGAGGTATATGTGCTCATATGAGCGTCAGAGGGGAACAGTGCATTCATTTGTGCATGGGCGTGTGTGCGTGTATGAACGCTGCCCCCCCCCCAACACTCACACACTGAGTATTGTGCGTTAGATCAAAGCCATAAACCCCTCTGGGCTTGACACACTCTAGCAAGGCTGCTGCAGTGTTGAATCGGAGCTGCAGTAATTCTGCTGATACTGTATGCTGCTATTAAAAAAAAAAAAGAAAGAAAGAGAAGAAAAAAGTTGAGGAGGGAAGCAAGCTTTTTTTTTTGTTCTCATTGTTCTGTTGAGGAGGCGTGTTTCTCTCCACACGCGTTGATGGGACGGACAGAGAGATGGTGGAGCCGGCTGGGGGAAAAGAAAGCGATACGTGCTCTGTTATAGATCTGCCACCTCTCACGGTCCTTTCTTGAAACATTCCCCCGGGAAGCTCAGACATCAGGATTTTTCACCGAGGCTGGATGGCGCGGGTCACTGTTCACTGATAGCTAAACCCGTGCCGGTATGGAGGGAAAATAAAACAAACTGGAACAGCTAAAGCAAACAGTCTGTGTCCCTCAGGGAATGCAGCACACGATACACAGCAGTGGCCCTAGACATGTATAGATTGGGAAGGGTGAGTTTCTTCTAAATTGAAGATGGCAAGGGGGGGGAAAAGTGTTTTGAGCTCCTTTATCTTCTTTACAGAAAAAAAAACCAGGGAAATGCTTTATGTGAAGGGATGGAAAGGCTGGTCCTTACACCTGTGACGGGGACGGCGATTCAAATGAAAATCCCCTCATCTCCTGGCGGCTCCACACATCTCGACCGGAGATTGAGGGTCTTGGAGTGAACTGAGGCTGGAAGCCATGGACATCACGGGGGCACTGTAAGTGTCATAGTTACAGACATAAAGGATGCGTTTCTATTTTGGGCGCCTACCTCTAGGGGTGGCTGGGGGACAGAAGAAATGTCCAAGTCAAGAGAGGGGGAAAGTCAAACCACACAAGAGCGATTTGTTCTTTTCCATCATTTGCTTCTTTGCTTCTCACCCACAAGAGAGCTGCAGCTTCTTGGAGCAGAGGAGGACGTTTGGCAGGGATCTCCGAGGAAGGTGCATGTATAGAAAAAAGGGACACCTCTCTGTATCAATCTCTCAATCTCTCGCTGGCTTCTTTCTCTGCACTCCCTGGCTTTAGCATGGGAGCCCAATGAATAATGGAGTGTGAACCGTGACCTTAGCAGAGTTGGTTCGGGTCTGGCTCCACCATTCTTCTGATCTGATGATCTCTTTTGATCCAGCCCACGCTGGGGTGCCAGGAGACCCAAAGAAGCAGAGAAGCCTCTGACTGACAATTTGGTGCTCTGAGAGCTAAAATGACAGCATTTACCTGAAAGTTAATCCAACAAAAAGAACACATTTCAGCAACAGATAGATGAAAAATGAAAGAGACAGCTGTGCAGAATGTGTATCCTGTCTTATAGAATATATTTGTGTTCCACTGTAGTGCCAGTGAAGAGCTAATATGACAGCAGCCTAGTGTGAACATAAGCTAAAACATCACACTTGTGTCTTTTATTTAAGAAGCCTAAGCCATACGCTTTTGCTCGCAGGTGTTAAAGCATCCTTCAAAGCAAATAGCAGAGTGACGTAAGATCAAAACTGAGATTTGTTATTGATTTATATATATAGTCCAAATAGGGCTGTGCGATATGACGATATATATCGGACGACGATATAAAAACGGCTATTGTTTCATAGAATTCTCTCATTTATATCGTAATTTAAAATGCACATACTCCAGTTTCTTCAGCAGAGCTCCTCACGCACTTACTTGTCAGTGCCCCGCCTCTCCCCACAGCAGAACAGGTGTGTGGTGGGTGGCTAGGCTCGCTGGTGGTTACTAACTCCAAACTACCGGTTTGGTCACATAGTTGCTACTCCTGTTTGTCAGGGATGTGGGACTGTTTTCCATCGTGCTGCGTCAGAGAGGCTAGTCAGCTAACCTCATTTTAATATGAGGCAGGTAACATTAACACCGTGTCTAACTATAATACGGCAAACGCGAAATGAGGATGCCAAGTTGTGCTAACTGGAAACATTATAGTGAATTAGACCATCGTTTCTTAGGTTTAAATTACTGCTGAGTTTCTTAGTCTGAAAAAAATGTATTAAAGCTGCAAAAGTGCATGATGGTGGCACATGCACGCAAAATAAATAATAAATTAAAACAGGCTGGAGGAGCGAAGTGATAATGAATAAAGTTAGTCATTGCATGTATTTTATTACATTACCTTTTGTGTCTTTGATTTCAGATCCTGACCAATCAGAAATAGTTGTACTAAGAAGCAAACACGTTAAATCACTCCAGAATGGCAGTCATCAGGCTGTGGATCTGCACTTAAATTTTCACTGATTTAAACTAACAGCTAATTTATATCTGTAGGAGGCAGCCATGGGTAATTTTCTCATTTTCAGACATTTTTCATGTTATGTGTTTTTTTTGTTGCTGTTTTTTTTTTTTTTTTTGCTTTTCTCCTCTGGCTCAGAAAATATTTAACTTATTAATGTTTACTTTTTTATTCATTTGATATGATTTAGAAGAAAAACCTCAAATTTACGAGAATCAAGTCTCAAGTGCACATTAAAAAACTATTTTATAACGACACTGCAAGATTATGAGGGAAAGGGGTGCATGTAAAAAAGTTTTTTAAAAAAAAGAAGAGATGGTCTAGCAGGTATGATTCATGTGTCTGTACGGGTCATCATCTATTCATCTATGATGTATATAAGTTATTTAGGCAGTTTTACTTTCCATGGGTAATCCCTTTGTCGATTATGCTGTGTGTGTTTCTGTCGTTTTGGGTGTCTACTGTCATGCTGCTGTAACACTGCAATCTCCCAGTTTGGGATCAATAAAATAGATCTATCTATCTATCTATCTATCTATCTATCTATCTTATGTGATTATCTAAACTGTAGAATTGACAGAAAATGTACACCATGATATATGTCGTTGTTGTGATATAAGATTACTTATATCATGATATATAATTTTGGTCATATCACACAGCTCTAATTCCAAAGGATTTTCTCAGTTTGATGAATCTACACTGTCATATCCATCATATAACTGACCTGAGCCGGAGTTTTTATTATCTTTTGTGTCACGCGTGTTCCTTTCCCGGGGAGATTTCTTACACTGAAAAACTTAACACGCTCACACTTCCAAGCAACTGAGAGATGGAGGGGAAAGTGCAAGACAAAAGGTGTTAGGGTAAAAAAGAAAGCGTGCACCTGTCTCGGCGAACCTGAGCTAGGTGATGATATCCTGATTAAAACGTGATGCCGACAGTGAAAACCGCGATCACACACACGCACAAAAAAAAAAAACCCTCACTTGACCACTCGGAGTGCCAAGATGTGGTAGACATTAAAAAATCATGACGGCTCGTCCCTCTCAGTTATGTCAGAGCTGGGGAAAGCAAAGGTGTGAGAGGAGGGGGAGCAGCAGTTATATAGATGGAGAGGAGACTTAAAGTGCTCCTGCCAAGCGGAGTGTGAAGCAAGGTCAGAGGAGGTGAATGCAAGAGTGAAAAGAAGAGAGAAGAAAAGGTCTGTGGATAGGAGTCCCTCACTCAGTCCCTTTGCGAGAAGAACTTACTGATCCTAAACTGAAGAAGTACTACATTTGATGTGTGTTCATCACCACCACCACTCAGGTTATCTTTGCCGATGTTTGATTGCAAAATTATGCAAAAACTACAAACCTGATTTCAATAAAATGTAGTGGACAGCCAGTCACAGGGTGCTGAGGTGTTGGTGGCAACAGTTGTGCCCTGTGATTGGCTGTTGAGAATGAGATCACAGATGTTGTTCTTCCAGTGTTCCGACCAAGCTGCTGCAGGCAGTGAGGGCCCGCTAAGACTACGGGGGAAGTGACGTTCACCCAGTCAGAGGTGGTGTGGCATTAAAATAATTTTGGAAACATTATTTTAAGGTGACAGTCTTATATGTTAATCCAATATAGTTTGGATCCAAATAAGAATCTGGGCTCAGCATTTAAGTGTTGATGGCGATTTACACTCTGAGTATTTTAAACTTTTAAAACAAGCATCAACTGGACATTTGAGGGCTAAGGTACTTCTACATTGGCTTCATTCTTCAGAATAAAGTAGAAACACAGACGCACCGTGAAATCTGGGGCCAATACTGATGTTTAAATCAATGTCAAGTGTGCATCGTGATCTTGGTATTTATTGATTCACTTGTGCAGTTTCAGATGTTATGCCCATTGCTTTTAATTGTTTATTCTTTTCTCCCGGTTTTACTTTAGTCTATAGATTGAATTATATTGTGTTGTGTTTGTTTTTGTTCATCTATATTTCCTGCTCTGCCTTGTGAGTTCTTGTTTTCACATTTCTTTGTGCTTAAATATGATTTTTATCTTTTGTGTATTCCCTCCTTTTCGTCTATTTCCATGATGTTTGCTCCATTCTTGTTAAGGTGAGTTTGCGTATATTTGACCCGTCATGTTGCGCGCGCACGCGTGTGTGTGTGTGGTCCCTTGGTGTGTATTTGTCCCAAATTAATGTGACTACTCCAATCTGTGTCACTGTTCTCAGTTGTTCCCAAAGTATTATGTATTGGCCCCGGTTGCATGGTCACAATAGACCGATTACTGGGATTAAACCGATAATGGCAGTAATCTGGTTTGTCATGTTTACATGCACCAAATAAACAGATTATCGGAGGATAAACCACAGGAGTTAACGGCCCCGGTTACAAGGCCTTTATCAGATTATTCTGTTTACATGGCCACCTGGATAATCAGATAAGTCCAGAAATCCAGTCATAACCGCTTTATCCATGTGCATGTAAACATCACATATTTTTAAATGCAGACTGAAGACCCACCATTTTAACCAGGCTTTTAGTTGAATTTTAATTATTTATCTATTTTATTGCATTTTAGATCTTAGTCTATTTTGTCATTTTATTCTAGTGTCCTATCATAAAATATTTTATTTTAATTTTCCTTTAAATGCCACACTCTGGCTCTGGTGTTCCCTCACTGCAAATTTAAGATTCTTGACAACGTTTTCCTCACATCCTGTTTTATTCTGTACTTTGTTTTTAATGTGACAATTTTAAATTGCTTCTGTGCATCCATAAGTGTGAGTGCATGTGCATGTGTGTGTGTGCGTGTGCGGCGATGTGGCCTGGGTGGGGCTGGGGGATACATTCTTCTTCATTTTCCTTTTTTTAAAATATGTAAAGCACTTTGTGCAACATTGCTGTTTGTTTGAAAAGTGCTATATAAATAAAGTTTGATTGATTGCTACGTCATGGTCAGTCTTTTGCATGCACAGCTCATCCATGTCCAAGTCCTTGACCACTCTGGTCACATTCATGCTCGGTTGGTATTTTGCTTTAGTCTGCTTGTTAAGCTGACCAGGTGCAGGTCTGGTTTTGTATTTTTCAGGATTTACTGTATTATTTCAGTCTTGTGTTTGTGGGTTTTTTTTTTCCAGCCGTTGCACTTCATTTTGTTTAGTTTTCCCTTGTTAAATAAAATCGACAAAGTTCACCCTTCACAATGCAGACAAATGGGTATCGCAATCATAATAAGGTGGCTGACAGTTGTTTTTGTTTTCCCCTTTTTAATTTTTAATGTCAGGAAGGAAAAGAAATATGTAATATTAAAAAAAATACACGATGTTTGCCTGTTTCAGGGCAAAATAACTGCCATACAACTGGAAGACACCAGAAATATATTAGCTCTGAACTTTACTGAACAACAAGAGAAATATCGACCAATACGAATATATCGGCTACGTGGATGCATCCCTGTTAAATATATCTTCTACATGCAGTTAGCACTGCTAATACATGCTGTGCACTGACACTGGCCATGTGTGACACTACCACAGAGTTTCTAGAAAACACAACAGATGAATAAAGCAGGGATAGAAAACAACATTGCTTGGAGTAAAGCCTTAGCAAAGAGAAAAGAGTACACAAACAAGAGAATGAAGGAATTTCGTGAAGGCCCTGTGCTCCACCAGGACTACAAGTGATTATGTAGAAGTAAGTAGCACACAAACAAGACGAAGGAAACCACAAAAGTACCTATAGCTCATGTCACCACCTTAAAAACTACGAAATAAAGATACAATGTGGTGACCCACCACAGTCTACACGGACATTCAACCTTCATACTCAGCTAGGCGGCAGGAAGCAGAACAATTTGCATACAGACAGAGAGCCCCTAGGAGATAATCAGAACAATGGACTATTGTTATACATCCCTGGATTAAGGAGAGGAAGTCCGGGCGCCAGTTAATCACGCAATTGATATGTATTGACTGATATGTATACAGTATCAATATGTAAATGTGCCATGCATTCTCTCTTGTCTGTATAAAAGAGCTTACTATACATGCCTCAAAGAGACACGCACACACACACAGCACAGCACACACAGCACAACACAGTGCACAGCGCTACAGTGTGTCTCATGATGATGGAGGAAATAAAACTCTGAAACCTTCCAGCTCGTCGCATCTCGCCTGAACTTATTTGTACCTCCACACTGGTGACCCTTGATGAAGAATGGAACACGAGGCAAACACCCCAGAGACGACCCGGACGGGAAGCCCCAGCACCCGTCATGGTGCGCCCCTCGCCTGATCTTTTACCTCCACACTGGTGACCCGACAAGAGAGAATGACCGTCTGCTCCCTCCCACCGCGCTGTGGATCCCAGAGGACCAGAGAATGCCTGCAACCTCTTCATCCTCACCAGAGCGAATGAAGGAAGCAGCCTGAACGGGGACAATCATCAACGCCGACTGCGTTGATTTTCACCAAGCTCCCCGACTCTGACTAAACTCCGGACAGCGGACCTCCCGTGCACAGAAGCCCCGCACGCACACCGCAGGATTACGAGGACAGCGCAACTGCCCGTTATGTGGTCACGGCACCAAGCGCGCACCACGCACAGAGACGAATCGGCTCCACAGACTGATACATCGTCCTCCGCCGCTGCACATGCCCGAGAGAAACGGCCGATCGCCACCCTCAGAACCTTCAGGGCTGCCCTCGCACCGAAAGCAGCCGTGCAGCCCGCACACGAGACTTTGTATGGGTTTCTCAGCCACGGCGCACAAGGGGAATTTAGCCGATTGCTTTCCCCGATGACTTTAGGGCTGCTTCCGCACCTAAAGCCAAACCGCCTCACACCCTCACACAGCTGCAGTTGTTTCACAGCCGCTACGCATCCTCAGGGAATTTGGCCGCTCGCCTTCCCCACATCCTCGCTGGATCGAGCCGCGAAAGAGTCAGAGATATAATTTTTTTTCACAGCCACTGTGGATCATCGCCAGGTTTAACGGGAAAGTCCCTCACCATCGTGGATCCACACGCAATTTTTGCGCGGCCCAGACACCTTTGACGTCCCAGGCCAGCACTCGCTTACTCCCACCCCCCTCCCCTTCCTCCTGCTCAGCGCTTTTCCCACACCTCACTCCCTAAAGCTGGCCGATCGCCGTCTTGTTCCATTACGCACGAAACACACTGGCCCGTGCGTCCACGATCCACGGCCGTTCAATGTGCTGGAACCCGGAGCTGGAGCCAAACGACAGTGGGGGGGGTCACAACCCCTGCTGAGTGTTCTGGGGGGAGCCCTGTGGTGACCCACCACAATCTACATGGACATTTAACCTTCACACTCAGCTAGGCGGCAGGAAGCAGAACAATTTGCATATGGACAGAGAGCCCCTAGGAGACAATCAGAACAATGGACTATTGTTATACATCCCTGGATTAAGGAGAGGAAGTCCGGGCGCCAGTTAATCACGCAATTGATATGTATTGACTGATATGTATATCAATATGCAAATGTGCCATGCATTCTCTCTTGTCTGTATAAAAGAGCTTACTATACATGCCTCAAAGAGACACGCACACACACACAGCACAACACAGCGCACAGCGCTACAGTGTGTCTCATGATGATGGAGGAAATAAAACTCTGAAACCTTCCAGCTCGGCGCATCTCACCTGAACTTATTTGTACCTCCACAGCAACACCTTTAAAGCGCTTAAACCAAAGCAGTTTCGACCCTTACAAAGATCAAAAAAACAGAAAGTGTTACAATAATGGAACTATTGATGTAACAGGAACAATAGTGTAACAGAGATGTACGAACGCTTACAAATAAACTATGTTTGTACAAAGAAAGTAGCAATAAAACATACACACACAAAACAGCAACAACAAATTGAAGGGCTCATTGACTGCACTTGTTCCACATTTTAACAGCTCACTCATATCTTTATGAAGTGTTTGACATATTTTGTTCACATTTTCTTAAACGTTTTAATTATTGAAGCAAATTTGTTTTATATTTTTCTTGGTTTTCTTGAAACGCTCCGATTTACAGCCTGTCACTTCAAGAAACATCCTTCATCTGTTCAGCTCCGCCCTCCCTCTTACGTCAGTTAGCCATTAGCTGACTAGCTTCTAGCCTCCTTCTAGCTTGAATGAGCAGTGCTGGTTCACCAAGCCACAGTCGTTTGTGTGTCTCCCGTCACTCTGGTCCATCTCCCCACAGCCTCACTGGGATGCCACAACAAACCACCAGCACCGCGTGGCGGGCGACCCACTGATCGCCGCAACCCGAGGCTGCTGGCTGAGCCGAGCTGCAGGGCCACAGGATCTCAAAGGACAATGTCTTGCTCCATGGTTCGCCGCTCCTCTCCCACGGCTAGCCGGGGGATGGCCCGTCACAAAGCAGCTTCCCTGTGTTGCCTGCAAGATTAGAGCGGAGTTCCGCAGATCTCCAGAGGATGGTGGAGGAGCTGGTAGTGCAAGCCAGCAGCTCCAGGCAGCAGCCTCAGTGAAACCACTGGGAGATGGGCAGAGCGACGCTAGGTATATTCTGGACTGGTGAACCAGGTGGTAACAGGGATATTATTAGGGTGACTAAGATCTGAAGAAAATAACAATATAAGCCACACTTGGTTTGAGCTTCCTGGTACCAGTGTTAGCTTGGGGGCTAATAGCTCAGGGGCTAATGAGCTACCTTTAGCACCCCTTCCAGCCACATGACAGACAGCTAGGCGGGCCAATAATAGAGCAGTGGGTGGGTCTCTAAGGACGGCGGCAGGTTGGCTTTTTCTAAATGCGACATATACGATTTAGACGGAATAGTCAAAAATTTTTCTGGTGTTTCTGGGAGAGAAAAACAAGATATAGGCTGTGTGGTTTTTTTTAAGAGAATTGACTGTTATAATTTTTTTTTTGATAACTAGGTGGCCAGTAGACTTATTTTAGACAGTTAAAACCTACAAACACACCATGTTTCGGTCAATGACCCCTTTAAAGACAGTTACCATGTGCACCTTTTGGACCATATGCAGAATAAAGGTATTCTGGGGTGAACTATGTTTGCTCTTTATGAACTCAGGTATCTGAACTTATACTTTTGTGGTAACATATCCATAAATCTCTGCTCTAATGTCTATGCAGTCGGGTCGTAAGCATGATCATGCATCACTGGTTGGGTGTGCTGATCGTGTTTTTTTCATTTCCTGTTGAGTTTGTGCAAGAGAAGTGGCCCACTATGGACTTTTGAAAAGGACTGATGAGTCATTTTGTTGCAGATGAGTTTATTCTCTCCCACTCTCTTTTCCATTTAAAATGCACACAGGAAAGCAAAAGCGACCAAGTGAGACAGTCTACCACCTTCGTTACCCGTCCTTCTAAATTGTAAAAAGTAATCAGTTGTGGTGAAAGGCTGACAACTAGAGAGAGGGCAGATAAACCAAACTGTGGAACAAAAAAAAGGAATGATGTGGGGGTGAAAGTTAAAGATGAGTTTTGCAACAAAATATCAACATTGTTTAAAAGCTTTGATATTATGCACCATCTCACAAAATTGAGAACTCTGCTAAAAATACAAAAATCATTCACCGGTTTGTATCATACTTAAAGAGATGAGCACACATCTTTCACAAATGGGATCAAAGGCCTGATGGAGTTGGCAGAGAGCCCCGAAAACAGTTCTACCCCTGAGAAAATGAGTGACAATTTCCCCGTGTTGTTGTTGCTGCTGCTGTATTAAGGCTTGCAAGCTTTGTTGCCATGTTGAAATTTAGGAAAACAGGGGTGGGGGTGGGTAATAAACATGATTTTAAGAGAGAGCTCCCAGATTGCCCTCACTCACAGCTGAAACCAGCGGCCGCTCCTGCACTGGTCTATAACAGATGCTCCGAGTTACTTAGAATTTAAGCCACAGCTGCAGGCGCACTAAGAATATGTGCATGCAGCACGTGTGCAATTCCACCACCAACGCTGCACACAGACATCAGATGCATGTCACTCATCCCAACTATATTCGCAATGCAAAGGTTCACATGTGGAGAACAATGCAGACACACCGTTCTTGTGAACTTTAGCAAGAAGAAAATTCTCACATTCAGTGATGACACCTGAACACTGGTTTTCTCTGTGAATTCACACTTTTTCAGGCAAACAGTCAAATATAACTGATAACAATACTTAGGAACTATTCTTTTTGTTGGAGAGACAATTAGAATTTTTAATTGGCATCAAACTGGGGATTCTAAATTGTCCTTAGGTATGACTGTGGGAGTGAATGGTTGTCTGTCTCTCTGTGCTGGCCCTGTGATGGACTGGTGATCTGTCCAGGGTGTACCCTGCCTCTCGCCCAAAGATGCTGGGATAGGCTCCAGCCCCCCCGCAACCCAAAAAGGATTAAGCGGAAGGAGATGGATGGATATCCAAACACAAGCCTTTGAAGTATTTATGTGCCAATGAGCCATGCTGCACCCCCCCCCACTTCTGTCTGACTCTTACTACTCTGTTCCTGCTTAGCCCACCCTCTGCTTGAGTTAAGCTCCAAGAGAGACAATTTGTGCAGTCCATTATGGACTGATGAATTGGATTTAGACCAGTAAACTGGTGTGAATGGGTGATCTAAACATGCAGGCTGACAACCCCTCCTCCCCACTTGCTAGTGCAACTTGTGAGTAATGTTGGTGTTGCAGTGGCTCATAACACACATATACAGCACAGGGTCACAGGCCAGAGCCCATGACTGTATATATTCTAATTCTTAAAGCAACACTATGTAAGATTTTCACCTTAAAATAATGTTTCTAAAATGATTTTAATGGTACATCAACTTTTGACCGGGTGAGTGCCACTTCCCCCATAGCCTGAGTGGGCACACATTTCCTACAACAGCTCTGGTCGTGGTAGAAACACTGAAAAGACTACAACTATAGTGACTATGACTTGAGTTCCAACAACCAATCACAGGGCAACATTAGCCACCAACAACTAAGCACCCTGCGATTGGCGGTCCCATTATGGTGATCTAAAGCAGGCACTCCTTGCGCCAATGCATTAGTTGGTTTTTGTGAGCACATTGTCTGTTTTTCCTTTGTGTGCCCTTGCAGTCAAAATACAGGGTGACCACGCATGATCTTTGTGCTCAAAGGAGGGGACTTCTTTAAAGGGGGCGTGGCATTGGCACAATCTCAGCACATTGCTATTTTAGTGCATTTTCTCACAATATGCCTCTGACCAGCAAAAAGGACATCTAAAGTCAATGTTGTATTTCAGTTGTTATGTAAGCTGTGAGTTTAAAAGGCATGAACGCATATATAGAAATGGGAACACAAGGAAACAGTGTTTTTTCAACCCTTAAATGTGTCAGTCTCAGGGAAATTAAACACAAACTATCTACATGTACCCAGTAATATACTCTAAACCATAGAAGAAACTGAAGACAGTAATAAATGACATATTTGCTGAAACAGCTGGAGGAACAAGGATTTCAACACTGATTTTAATTGAATAAAATGATAATCACCATTCACCCTGGGCCATAAGGTGAAGCGGTGGTAATTACAGCTAAATGTTACTCAGGTTATTCTGTCAAAATGATAGCTGACCTTTGGATTTTTTTTTTAATCATATCTGCTTTTTTAGGTCCAATTTAACAGATACAATATAAAATTGACTTGTTATTCACATTTAGTAAGACACCGCTGCTGCTGCTGCACTCTGCACAAACATGAATGAATATGCTGCTGATGGCTACACTGGCAGTGAGAAAGGAAAAAAATCAGCAAATTCATTCATATTTCGTGATGTGTTGCACAGCGGGGATTGGGCTGTGGCCTGTTATAATTAATATTCATATGGCGAACAAAACACACACAAGCACATGCACAGACAAGACAGTTCAATATGAGACAATTGTTAAATCATCTCCTCCTCCTCCTTCTCCTCCTCCTTCTCCTCCTCCTTCTCCCTAAAATAACGGCTCTGTTCTATATTATGCTCATTAAGGTGCACAGGGACAAAATAACTGGTTAACAAATGAAACATAATGTTTTGTCATATTGCTGCCAATAAATACATTTTGCTTGTAGAACTGTTCTATAATAGCACTATCCCACTCGAGATTATGACATACTGGGACATCAGCACGCTGATGTGATGTCTTTAGCTCTCGTGCTTACACCACATCAGTCTTGCTGATCTTCTGGTAAAATATCACTCCCTCTCATGTGATATTGCTTACATAATACAGAAACTAAGAAAGAAAACACTTCATTACCTCAAAATCAAACAACCACACAGCATCAAGTTAAATTCATATCACAAATTTAGGCACAGTCCCCTTACAGTATGCTAGATGCTAACGAACGGCACCCATCTGATTCTTAAAAGTGCATTTGTGTTCTTTTCAAAAGGATGAACCACAGATATACGTAAATAAATTCACAGAGTGTGCTTAAGATAATAGGATTGCTATTAATATCGTAAAGTAAATCTGCCAACAGTGTCAGTGACTATGTGGTTTACTTTACAGTCTGCTGTGTTATTTTTATTAATCCTAAGAATTAATAACGTATTAAATAACTTTTTCATAAATATTCATGCAAACATTCATTGGTAATATTCCTTAGCAGCATGACCCTTCTTGTAGTCATTACACTTCAAACTGAGAATATAGCAGAGTATGATTATGATTATTAAAATAAGGTCCTAAACATTTAATTTGGGTTCAGGTAGTTTCAAATATATTTATAAATCCTTCATCCATGCATAGTGAAAACACTGTTAACACTGCAATGGAGGTAAATATTTATGTATATAATAATGTAAATACAGTGGTGTGAAAAAGTGTTTGTCTCCTTCTTGATTTCTCTTTTTTTTGTATGTTTGTCACACTTAAATGTTTCAGATCATCAAACAAATTTAAATATTAGACAAAGATAACACAAGTAAATACAAAATGCAGTTTTTAAATGCAGGTGTTTATTATTAAGAGTAAAAAAAACATCCAAACCTACATGGCCCTGTGTGATAAAGTGATTGCCCCCTTCCTGTTAAAACATAAATTAAGTGTGGTTTATCACATCTTTGGAAAGCTTGAGTTCAATTTCTCTAGCCACATCCAGGCCTGATTACTGCCACACCTGTTCTCAATCAAGAAATCACTTAAATAGGACCTGCCTGGCAAAGTAAAGTAGACCAAAATATCCTCAAAAGCTAGACATTATGCTGTAATATAAATAAATTCAGGAACAAATAAGAAACAAAGTAATTGAGATCTATCAGTCTGGAAAAGGTTATACAGCCATTTCTAAATCTTTGGGACTCAGCAAACCACAGTGAGAGCCATTATCCACAAATGGTGAAAACATGGAAGAGTGGTGAACCTTCCCAGGAGTGGCCGGCCGACCAAAATTACCCCAAGAGCACAGCAACCACTCATCCAAGAGGTCACAAAAGACCCCACAACAACATCCAAAGAACTGCACGCCTCACTTGCCTCAGTTAAGGTCAGTGTTCATGACTCCATCATAAGAAAGAGACTGGGCAAAAATGGCCTGCATGGCAGCATTCCAAGATGAAAACCAGTGCTGAGCAAAAAGAACATAAAAACTTGTCTCAATTTTGCCAGAAAACATATTGATGATCCCCAAGACTTTTGGGAAAATACTCTGTGGACTGACAAGACAAAAGTTGAACTTTTTGGAAGGTGTGTGTCCCATTACATCTGGCATAAAAGTAACACAGCATTTCAGAAAAGGAACATCATACCAACAGTAAAATATGGTGGTGGTAGTGTGATGGTGTGGGGCTGTTTTGCTGCTTCAGGACCTGGAAGACTTGCTGTGGTAAATAGAACCATGAATTCTGCTGTCTACCAAAAAATCCTGAAGGAGAATGTCTGGCCGTCTGTTTGTGACCTCAAGCTGAAGCGCACTTGGGTTCTGCAGCAGGACAGTGATCCAAAACAGACCAGCAAGTCCACCTCTGAATGGCTTAAGAAAAACAAAATGAAGACTTTGGAGTGGCCTAGTCAAAATCCTGACCTGAATCTAACTGAGATGCTGTGGCATGACCTTAAAAAGGCAGTTCATGCTCGAAAAGCCTCCAGTGTGGCCAAATTACAACAATTCTGCAAAGATGAGTGGGCCAAAATTCCTCCACAGCGCTGTAAAAGATTCATTGCCAGTTACTGCAAACGCTTGATTGCAGTTGTTGCTGCTAAGGGTGGCCCAATCAGTTATTAGGTTTAGGGGGCAATCACTTTTTCACACAGGGCCATCCATGTAGGTTAGGATTTTTTTTTCCCCTTAATAATAAACACCTTCATTTAAAAGCTGAATTTTGTGTTTACTTGTGTTATCTTTGTCTAATATTTAAATTTATTTGATAATCTGAAACATTTAAGTGTGACAAACATACAAAAAAAATGAGAAATTGGGAAGGGGGCAAACACTTTTTCACACCACTGTATATGTTATGTGAGCACAGGAAAATAAATGTGGTTTGGAAGCATTGAGGAAATCTGTAATGTAAACCTGTCTTGGGTTTTAGATATGCCACTTCTTGCATGAGATGAAAGTCAAAGTGGTATTCTGATACTGTGAAAACCCACAGCAAGTTGGGTGCTGTCATCCAGGCTGTGTCTATAGCACTTTACCAGAGGGATTAAATATTCATCCCTTCACTTAGAATCCACTGATTCAAAGAAAATGTGGAAGCCAAAGGGCACTTAACAGGATACTTATCACACTTTGAAAGACACAGTACTTGTCTTTGCTATTTAACATTTGCTATACTTGAATTCAGACTCTATAGTTGTTTTTAATCAACACTATTCAAACATCTGCTGTAGATTTGCTTGTTTTCCCATTTTCATTCAGGCACACGCGCGGCGGAAAAGCAAGTGAGTGGGTGGGCACATCTGTGAGTGGCAAACGGAGGCTGGATTTTTACAGTGGCCTGTTAAATGCCTAATTTCAAAACTTGGTCTTGCGGAGCTGACAGCCACATTGTGTGCACGGGACCAGTATCTCGCAAGGGCTGCGGATTAGTTTCTGTCTGTTGCTCAGGGTGAAATGTGTAATCTCCTATCTGAGAGGTGGGGGGGGGGAAGGGAGGCGGGGATTCTCACTATTAATGTCTAACCTTTTAAAAAATGGATTTGCCAGTGTGACAAGATAAGGGGCCAAATATTATAATGAAAAGATTTCCACGGCGTGACAAGAAGCAGAGCTGGGGAACGGCAAGAAAAGACAATGACAGTCTTTAAAAGTACAATTAAACACGCTGAGCTTAAGATGTCGTCTTTCATCTCATATCACAAAGTGGCAGAGTACAAACTGGAAAAAAAGACACCGATTTAAAGAGGAAAGTGCTAATTCAGAAATTTAAAAATGTAAATAATTCATGCTTGATGTGTTTCCCTAAAGGTTGGTTGCTTGATTGGGAAGTGTGGCTGGGATGTCGTGTGAGAAATAACAAGGACAGTTTTGGTTTCTCAAGTCAACACTGACATTCTCTCCCACCCCACCCCCCACCAAAAAAAAAAAAAAAAAAAACCGTGATAGTGGTGTAAGTCAGATATCTCACAAAGGAGGAACAATATTGTGTGAGTAATTATTCTTTTCGAGTCAACACGGTGTCGATGGAGGAGCGGTGGAGCAGAGGAGACAACAGGTGGTGGTGCATAGCAACAGTGACAATAAAAACTATTGTGAGAAATGGAACATACGCAGCTGTAGCCGTATTTGGCATATTGTATACAGTCGTGAAAAAATTTGGACACCCCTTCAAATATTCAGTTATTAAGAAATGTTCACATATCTATGTCTAACCTTGTTTTTGTTTTCATTTGCATTTTTTAACATTTATTTTAGCCATTTTAAGTGGGAATGAATGTGGGGGTGTCCTAAAAAAGATGGGGTGTCCTAATTTATTCCTCACTATTTGCTTAGAATTACATTTTACGGTAAATTTGAAAAAAATACTTTAATTCATTTTTAATTGTTTAGTTGTATTATATGAATCTCCCAGTATTTTTAACATTGATATTAAATATCCATATGTCCAAATATGTTAAAAAAACAGGCTTATACAGGCTGTCCTAATTTTTTCACGACTGTAAGCATACCCTGCTTGTTACATGCATGTGATGCAGCACAAGCTGAAGGAGACTGCCTGAAGTTGTTCGCAATTTTTGCTCCATTTTCAGCTTTGTAGGCAGTTTGAATGATGCAAAATTGAAAGAAAGGAATTGATTCATACAATAGAACGGAATTACATTTTTTTTTTCGATCTCCAATGTCAGTCACATCTAGAATCAGAGGGGGCCGCTGCCATAAGCAACTTTCCTTCTCCCATCCTATTATGCTGAGCACCAAGCTAGAAGGTGGAATGTACCATTTTTATATGGTCTTTGGTATGACCCGGCCAGGGTTTCAACCCATGACTTCCCAGCTGTGGGTAGGGGTGTGCCATATCGTATCGTTCACGGGAATACCGGCATAAATTTTGATACCGGTGTAAAAACGAATATCGCAATATTTGGGGTCTGCTGTGTAACAACGTCACACTGCATAGAAACGGCAAAACAAACATAGCAGCAGCAAGCTGCAGCTCCGAAATCAGACCATCTCCAGTTGAGTGGAAATAGTTAAGTTTCACTTTCTGTTTCAGACTGCTGTCATTTAAAAAAAAAATGGTGCAGCAGTGTGGGTAATCTGCCTGCATTTTTTCCGCACGTCAACACCACTGGAGCGGTATTAACGATGGACAATGGCTGTATTTTACTTCCTGGCTGTATTTTTATTTTACTTCCATGGCTGTATTTTTATTTTACTTTACTGCTCGAAATGGCTGTATTTTACTTCCGTTTTGGCCACTTCATCTTGATTTTATTAAACCATCCAAAGAGAGAGAGAGAAACAAAAAATATCCATTCAGTTCAACGAGAGCCAAAAGTCCCAGGACAGGTCCATGCAACGGGAGTAATGCAGGTAAAGTGATTCAGCATGAAATCCGACATGTGTGTGCAGCTAAGATGTAACAGTTTATATTGTTTTCTTGTAATATTTGATACAGAACTAAAAAATATTTTAATCTAAATCTGAGCAGCTGTTTATAAAATGGAGAAATAAGAGTTTTTGTTTTTTTGTGAATATGTTGAAGGTAAATAATGCTGGCCTGTGAAACTGGCCTTTTTCTGCATAAATTTAAAAGAAAAAAACTGCATTCTGTAATATTGTGAAAAATATTGTTATCGTGAAAATTTACAGAAATATTGTGATATCATTTTTAGGCCATATTGCCCACCCCCAGCTGTGGGGCGGATGCTCTACCACTAGGCCACCACTCCAGTATACTGGTGTTGAAAAGGGTCATTTTTGTGGATGACAGATAAATGCAAATAACCACCAAGCACTCCAAATAATATGTAAAAGATTAGCATAACTTCCTCACTCTGATATCTTCCTTGTCAAAAACACTTCAGTCTGAGTGTGATGATGGGAGGGGGGGATGATGCACATGCTGGAGTAAAAGTAGCACTCACACCCCGGAGCCTGCAGTTTGATTTTCCACATTGGCTTTTTGCCACTGTGTTTACTTTGACTTTCTCGGTTATACTCACTTCCAGTTTGAGCATTAGCTTCTCGTATGAATTAAATACAAAGTTTAAGAAAAGGTGAGCCAGTAGTTTACACCGACTCTAATTGTAACCCTCTACTATGTCATCATTTCCACAACCTCAAGGTGTTGCTTAATGTAAGTACACACATGTACATATAGGGCGTAGCACCTGCTAAAAACACTCATACAGGCTGTTTTCTGTTAGACGACAGGCTCAGTAAAAGAATAAAAAAAACACACCACCATTTCTAAATCAAGAACGTACAGATGTGCAGCCACCTCTGAGACAATGATGTGGAACTTTAACCAACACATCAATAGAGTAATATGGAGGAAATCTGTGAGCCTTTGTAGAGGTTTAACATTTTACTGTCTGGCAGATTGGAAGTACGGTCTGCTCATGAAGACCCAATAACAGCCTCCCTTAGCTGCTCCTGGCCCACCATTACAGCGTCTCACTGATCAAATGGCTGCCATCTGCCTGGCCGGTGTTCAACGACAGCGCTACGACAAGCTGGTCTGCTGGCTCAGCCACACACATCCTACCTTGCTCTTTTGCATACGCAGAAGATGATTCCCTCAATTACACACACACACACACACACACACACACACACACACACAGAGGTTGACTTCTTCCGCCAGACTTGGACAAAAGAAAATATTTCAAGACGACAACAAGGATCTTACTGTGAGTGAGGTTTAACGGGTAAATGATGATCGATGGGTGTGTAGTCATTGAACAGGGACAAGAGATTGATTGTCCACCACAATTGAATCCACAGATCTACAAAACACTGGAATCTGACTTCACTCTTGTATTCAGTCTCTAAAGACACCAAAACACTGTGGCTGAAAACAGATTAAACGACTAACAACTCACTGTAGATGTTAAAACTTCTTACCATTCTGGTGTCCTGCTCATGGGACGTTTTATGTTGGTTGGACATTGGCTGGATTACATAAATTTTTTTATATGGGGAAGTTCCATTGAGAAGCATCGTCTGTTTTTCAAGGACGCTCTGTTCACACTCACACACTAAGGGATGAGGACCTGTACTTATATAATGCTTTTCTAGTCTCAAAGAGTTTCACTAGTACTAAGCCTCTATTCTAAGGGCCTATAGGAGACAGATACCTAGGGACAATTTAGAATGACCAATTAACCTAACATACATGTCTTTGGATTGTGGGAGGAAACCAGAGCTCCCGGAGTAAACCGACGCAGCACAGGGAGAACATGCAAACACCACACAGAAAGGTTCCCACCCTGTCAGCCTGGGGATTCAAACCTGGAACCTTCTAGCCATTAGCCAACAGTGCTAACCACTGTACATTCACATATGGAAGCTGCCCAGTACAACCACAGACTGACCTGTGGCCACTGAGCAGCTCCACCAGAGCAGTTGGGGTTCACGGCCTTGCTCAAGGGCACCACAGTGGGGTTTAGGAGGGTGGAGCAAACACTGCTATATCATCTGTCCCACCCAGATCTGATCCTGCCAGTCCTGGGATTGAACCAACAACCCCCCGCTCACCAGTCCACATCCCTACTGTCACAACCTGGCTCAAGGCTGGACAAAAGAGACCACACGGAGGTGCCAGTTAACCAAAAGTTTATTTAAAGAAAGTTAATGTGTCTGTAACTAACAGTGGTGTGTGTGCATGTGTTGGGCGCATGGAACAAAAACAGACAGTCACTAGCCAACCCAGTGACTACACGCCTTTGTCCGGAGCATGAGTAGCAGCGATAGCAACAACGGCAGCAGCAAGCCCAAACGGAACCCTGCAGGCAGCACAGGCGAAAGCAGTCGACCCATCCCAGGACAAGCGCACGGGCAACAGGAGCAGAGGGCAGAGTGTGAACACAGCAGAGAGGCGACCGGCCTCGGCGGGAGCCAAAAGCTGCTGACAGGTGCGCAGGAGTGGCTTATAGAGGAAACCCCTTGGCTAGGGGCGGTCTTCCACAGCTCCGCCTACAACATAAGAAAAGAGGAAAACCCAGGACCTGCTCCTGAAGGAGTGGAACCATAACGCAATCCATTAGGCCACCACTGCCCATTATTAGTGTTACCGTGTTAAAGCTAAAAATTGTCTTCCTATGTATCCAAATTTATGTATAAGCAGGCCATATTCTAAATAAATGTCACACAATCCCCTCCTGAAAATTTAAAATCAGTATCTGTATTTACTCCTGATCCAATTGACCACAATGGAATGACATGTTCACAAAAGCCTAGAAAACCTTACAGAAACCTTCCTTTTTCATCATCACCAGTACCACTATTAGTAATTCTGGTTAGAAAGCCAAAAAAGGGCCCCCACTCCACAGGGCTGCTGTTAGACAGCATCTGTTAGGCACAGCTGAAGGGATTTATCTCCACCCTGCAGATTCAGAAAATCTCTCCTCACTGATTTAAGGCTGAAGTGGTACTCAAGGTAATTCCATGTGCATTCTTCTTACTGACAGTTCAGTGAAATGTTTATCACACAAACTGTTAGCTTTTTGGAAGTGTTTTAGGAGCGACAAATCAAGATGTGTTCCTGTTTGATGCATTATTAATAAAGTTTAATTGTTAATCTAATTAAGACGCTTGATCCTGTCAGCATTTGAGTTGTTTTGTAAACAAGAACACTGACATTTAATCATATGAAAGTTCAGAACAATCAGCTATTAAGTGACTAGTTAAGTTTAATTTAAATTGTGTTGAGTTGGTATTTGGTTGGGCAGTGCGGTGGTGGAGTGGTTAGCACTGTGGCAGCACAGCAACTCACCCTTGGCCAGGGGATCCTGGGTTCGATCCCAGCCCTCGACAGTGATCTGTGTGGTGTTTGCATGTTCTCCCCGTGTCTGTGTGGGTTTACTCCGGGATTTCTCTGGTTTCCTCCCACATGCCAAAAACATGCAAGTTAGGTTAACTGGCATCAAACTGGGGATTCTAAATTGTCCTTAGGTATGACTGTGAGAGTGAATGGTTGTCTGTCTCTCTGTGTTGGCCCTGCGATGGACTGGCGATCTGTCCAGGGTGTACCCTGCCTCTCACCCAAAGATGCTGCGATAGGCTCCCCCGACCCGAAAAGGATTAAGCGGAAGAAGATGGATGGATGGATGGTATTTGGTTATTTTACAGTTAAATTGTTTCTGCACGGCAAGTCAGAAACTCAGCTGTTTTCTTCAATAACAACAGACTATTAAAACAGTAAAACGGCACATTATGCACATGTTTTAATAACCTTTGGCCAATGCCCTACCCGTCCATCCACACACAGTAGAAAAAAGTTCATGTCAATAAATACTTAATCCTTTCTCTATCATTAAACCACATTTTTTGGTCATATGTACAAGTGTGTGGGCAATAAATTAATCATTCAACTTTTCAATAGTCCATCTTTGCAATTGTTTAAGTTATCCAGGAAAGATTAGAGCTGGATTCTTAAGTCTCACACACCTTTTAATACCTTTGAATATGTCTGTTTGTGACGCAGGTGGGATGAAGGTGAGATGCTGGTGAACAGAGGTGGTGATGCATAAATGTAAATATTCATTCCCATCAAATCCGAACTCGAGTTCATTTTCTCTGTTAGTTCAGTATGTTTTGTCTGGAGAGAACACGGTAATCACACTCAGGTGCGCACCAAACCAGCCGTACCAGGTGGTCTCGATTCAAATCAACTGGCACACTCTGGTGCAGTCCTGCAGGTGAGAAAGGGGCCGCACTAAAACAGGACCAGCGGAAAACGGTAAAACATTTTATGCCACTGTACATACCTGATGGATCTTCAAAGATATCTGTGGCTGAGCATGTCACAGTTCTGGAGGATTAATGAACGTTAACATATTGTTTTACTTCCATAGCTGCACTTCATTTTCAAACTGTACAATTTGCCGAATGTGGTATATGCACATAATGTAATAAACGACAACCAGGACGATGAAATCTCCTGTAGATTACACTACGATCTGCATTATTTTCTCCCCATACATACACAGTAGTCATCCTACTTCCTGTATTTACATTTCCTGTTCTTGGGGCAAAAAAATCTTACCAATAAGAACAGAGAGCGTTCTGACGTAACATTCTGAGGTAAGTCTCACAGGATTTCCTTAACCCCCACTGTGGTGCCCTTGAGCAAGGCCTTTAACCCCCACTGCTCCAGTGGGGCTGCTCAGTGGCCACAGATCAGTCTGTGGTTGTACTGGGTGGCTTCCTGGTGTGACTGTGAACAGGGCATCAAAAAAGAGAGGCTGCCTCTCAATGGAATACCCTGTATAAATAAAGGTTAAATAAATAATTTTTAAAAAAAATTAACGTGAGGGAATTTGGTCCACTTGAATTTTTGCCTATGTGAAAGGGAACCGAACCAAGGAGAAAATGATACAAAGTAGCAAACTTATCAACTGATTTGGACCAAAGTAAACACATTTAGGTGTGAAAGCACCCTACCTTTAATTATACAGCACCAAATCACAACAGCAGTCAAGGTGCTATAAACTGCGAGTATATTTAAATGTAGCACACGCAGACAAAGGTGGGATGAAAGTGTGGGACGGTGGAAAAATTTTTAAACTTTTAATTTTTTTCTACTTGCCCACACCTGCATACCACTTGGTCTGTGCATGCGCTTGCATGTACTTGCATTTAGGTCTGTGTCACTGCCTCGCTATGTTTTCATAGTGTCAGTACTACAAGTTTACATTTGGGAATGTCAAGTACAAATGTTTTAAGCCTTACATACAGTGCCTCTATGTTTCCAGACCCCTTCTATTTTTCCACATTTTGAAGCTGCCATCAGCTCACTGTTTGCCATTCAACAATAATGAATGAAAAACAGAGTTTTATATTTTTTAGTTCTTGAGGAGGTACCTACGGCCTTAAGTCTTCATGTGTAGGATGCATCAGCATTTACTCACTTGGATTTAGGTATTCTCCGATTCATTCTTACACATTGTTTCCAGTTCCTTTTAGATTAGAG
Source organism: Pholidichthys leucotaenia (assembly GCA_020510985.1). Lineage (NCBI taxonomy): Eukaryota > Metazoa > Chordata > Actinopteri > Cichliformes > Pholidichthyidae > Pholidichthys > Pholidichthys leucotaenia. The sequence continues at coordinate 181,620,607 of CM035837.1, read as the reverse complement.
AGGACCTGACGATGAACAGTCATTTTGAGTTCTTCTTCTCCTGGCTGCTCCCTTTAGGGGTCACCACAGTGGATCATCTGCAGGTATTTAAACTCCTCTACCTTCACTACCTCTACCCTTGCATCTTCACCATTGCACCTGCCTCCCTCTCATTCACACTCATGTATTCTGTCTTGCTTCTACTGACTTTCATTCCTCTTCTCTAAGAGCATACCGCCACCTCTCCAGGTTCCCTTCCACCTGCTCCTTACTCTCACTACAGATCACAATGTCATCTCCAAACATAATGGTCCACAGACACTCCTGTCTGACCACATCTGTCAACCTGTCCATCACCACGGCAAACAAGAAGGGGTTCCTAGCCGATCCCTGATGTAACCCCACCCCCACCTTAAATCCATCTGTCACTCCTACAGCACACCTCACCACCATCTTGCTGTGCTCATACATGTCCTGCATCACCCTCACATACTTCTCTGCCACACCTGACTTCCTCATACAGCAACACACTTCCTCTCTTGGCACTCTATCATATGCTTTCTCTAGATCCACAAAGACACAATGCAACTCCTTCTGACCTTCTCTATACTTCTCCATCAACACTCTTAGGGTAAACATTGCATCTGTAGTATTCTTTCTTGGCACGAAACTGTACTGCTGCTCACTGATTATCACCTCTCCTTTTAGCCTGGCTTCAACAACTCTTTCCCATATCTTCCCAGTGTGATCAACTTTATGCCTCTGTAGTTACTACAGCTCTGAGCATCACCTTTGTTATTGAAAACCACAAGACTTCACCACTCCTCGGGCATCCTCTTACTCTCTAAAATTGTGTTAAACAATCTGGTTAAAAAAATGAACTGTCATCTCTGCTAAACATCTCCGTGAGCTCCATCTATTGGACCTTCACTGACTTGTCCCAGAGCCATTCCTCTTTCCGTTGTTTGGCCTAGTTGGAGGTCCTTATCAGGTCTTCAAAAAGTATGTCTCTCTATTTTGCTGGATTCAGCTTCCCATCAGTGGTGACTAGAGTCCTAAGCCACTTTTCCACTAGCACCCACTCAGCTCGACTCGCCCCAACTCTACTCGGCCTGACATGGTTTAGATCATTTTCCATTACAACTGAGTACCACCTCAAGGTGAGTGGGCTCATTACAGGAAGGCGACCCGTTACCCCTTATGTTGTTGATATGCTGACGTTTTGCTGTCAGAAACAAATACTTATTACAGCAAGCGCAAAATACAAGCAAATCATGGAGTTACTCACCATCCTCCCCGTCAGCAGCCATCAGCTCAGAGACCTCCTGGTATGCTTTTTCATTTCGGGTCACTCCGCCAGCGACAGGGCTGAAAAGTTCATTGTGGTCAAATCTGACCAAATGTAGTTTATTTTTGAAGCGCAGGGAGCCAAGCACTGCAACACCGATGGAAGAAGTGTGTGGACCAAAGGGTAGACTGTTCAAAAATAACCATATTTGGTCAAAGTTGACCACTATATGAACTTTTCAGCCCCGGTGCCGGCGGAGCAACCCAAAATGGAAGTATACCAGGAGGTCTCCGAGCTGATGGCTGCTCATGGGGAAGATGGTGAGTGTTTTGTGATTGTGATCATTGATTATCACAGAAGTAATAAAAACTCACGACCGAATTCACAAATGGCAGTTTTGAATTTTGTGAAGACATCACTCTCATCCACTGATGTTACACCCTGGCCAATCAGTGGCCTGCATTCTGTTGGCGTCACATTTTCAGCTCGACTCAGCACAGTTGGAACCTCACTCGAGTAGGTACCAAAACAGACAGCCTAAGTCACACCCCCTCTACTTCTGTATAAGAGATCTTAAATCGAACAAATTCTATTGAAATAAATGGCAAGAGCAAAATTATCTTTTCATCCCGATCAAATATTGCTGAGAGCCTCGTTACATTGACTTTGTATGCATCTGTGCCGCCCATTTGCGTTTGGTCTGAAAGCACCTTTAGTCAGCTAAGACTTACCTCTGACCACTCTTTCACAGACCCCAGATTGGTGGAGTGTTGCACTGATGCTCGGTCTACCTGAAGGTTGTCCCAGCTCTCCACAGGATCTCTGGAGTTCACTCAGAGTGACCAGTGAGGTCTTCCTCACCTGTTGTACCAAAGCCCTTCTCACCCGATTTCCTTGCTGTTCGATACGTCTCCCACTTCAGAACTATGGACGCAGCTGTGCTCCTAGGAAGTGGTGTCCGCCCCACACCCGGGAGGCAGGGGTTCTTATCCTGGCTGGGTCATGCCGCAGACCATACAAAAGTGGAACTTCCTGCCGTCCAGCTTGGTGCTCAGCAATAATGGAATGGAGGAGGGAAATTTGTGGCGGCGCCTTGCATGGCAGCGGCCCTCTGATTCTGCACTTAGGGTGTGTGTGATTAACACAGTAGATAGGTAAAACACAATCTCGTTGTACTGTACATGATTGGTTGTACAGTTGAATGACAATAAGGGTGATTTAATTTAATTTAATTTAATATGGCAGACATTTCCTTGTGGCCTTGTCCAGCGTTATACCTTGATGCAATCTTTTCTTTGAGTTCTTCAGGCAGTTCCAGTTTTGCTCAGAATATGCATGTTAGCTATGAGACCTGGTATGCCTATCAAAATCATGTCCAATTCATTATATTTTCTCAAGGTCAAGTCCTACTCATCAATGGACACATCTCAGAGAGAATCGTAAGACATGGGATGCACCAAAGCAAACATTCAGGTGCCATACTGAAGGGTCTGAATACTTTGTTATTGTTGGTGGTTTGTTTATTTGTTTGTTTGAAAATTATCAAAATCACATGGAATTCTGCATTTATTTCAGCTGTGTTTAATATTATTTTTATGAGTTAGGGAAAATGAAAATGATAGAATATTCTTTTTTCCAATAACCACTGCAAACTGTGGAAAAAGTCAAGAGGTTCTGAAATTTTTCTGTAAAAACAGATATTGATTTGGACATTGACTACCACAGGAAATATCAGTGTTTTAAAAATCCCAACTATTCCACTCAGACTTAAGAACATTAAATGATGTTTTATACCACTAGCTTCCCATAGAAACACTGAGCAGAGGTCAGGGTGTTTTAACATTATTTGATAGACCTTCAAGCTGTAAGACACCGAGTTATGTATCTACTAACGGAAGGTTGAAGAATCTGATCACTTTACTGCACTTCTGTGGGGGTTTGGGGTGTAATAATACCTTTTTCTTCTTTTCCACTTGTCAATCCAGGACAGTGTTATGATATACGAACAAGTGCACACATACAGTATATGAGACACACACATACAGCTTTAATTTTTGATAAGGTAAATGTAACAGAGCAGCGTTCAAGTTCCTAGTGGCTATTTTACAGGTTCCCCTCTCCTTTGCAGCCCTTTCCTCTCTTTTCCACCTACCTAAGTAAATATTATTTTAACACCGTCTATTTATTCCTCAACACCATTAGTGGAAAAAGTATTCAAAGTTCTCAGAATTTATACCCCTGAAGTCTGCTCAGCAGCAGCAGCTGTAGATGACATTTCTCATTTGCTGAAGAGGTTTTTTTTTGTCTGTCCTTCTCTTGTGAATCATCCAAAAATTGTAATAACATCACTATAGCAACATTCTGTGGCACTGAGACCCCGGTGTAAGTGCCCTGCCAGTCTGCCCACAGCTCTTCAGCATCCCAACAAATTATGAAAGGCAGCCACTGCTGTTTAACCCATCCTGTAAGTCAGTTTGTGTCATATCTGGGCGGTGCGGTGGCGCAGTGGTTAGCACTGCGGCAGCACAGCAACTCACCCTTGGCCATGGGATCCCTGGTTCGATCCCAGTCCCTGACCAACAGTGATCTGTGTGGAGTTTGCATGTTCTCCCTGTGTCTGCGTGGGTTTACTCCGGGAGTTCTCCAGTTTCCTCCCACAGGCCAAAAACATGCAGGTGAGGTTAATTGGAGACTCTAAAGTGGCCCTAGGTGTGAATGTGTGTGTGAATGGTAAAGGGATAGTGCCGTACCGTGGCTGCTTCATCCATCCAGGTGGATGCCTTCAATTTCCCCTCTGGGGATCAATAAAGTATACAAAATCAAAATTTAAAAAAATCAAAATATCTATGTATAAATGCAACAAATCTCTGTGTGTTTCTGTGTGTGTGTGTGTTCCTCAGATATCTCCCAAATCATTTGTCAGACTGGCATCAGGTTTTATCAGTGCTTTGCTGAGGTTACGAGGGCGTGCATCCCCGAGTATGGGGTTGCTCAGTGAAAATATGTAATTTTTATCAATAAAAGTTCAGCCACCACTCTGTTTCCTCATGCTTTGGCTTCTAGAAGTGTGGGCAGGGTTTCGGATTGACTCCATGCTGATTGGATAATACGCGGCATCACGACCAGTCACCAGAGTTCTCCATAAACAAAACAAGGAAGTGAAAAGCCACAAATTTGATCAGAAAAGTCAAATACTTCAGATGTAATGCTTAAAAAAATTATACTATAATGTTGCTGTGATTGTGTAGCTCTAAAGGATAATTCAGCATATGCGGAGAACACAAGGTGCACGGGTGCGCTTGGGGTGGAGGTGGGGGGACAGCAGCCAAACTGCCTTACCGCAGTCCTTCGCAGGGAGCCAAGCCCAGCCTGCCCAGTTAACGGGAGTCTCAGCTGCTGCTTCACCCGTGTGCCACTGCTATCGCGTGGGACCACGGGTTCAACATGGCGATCCTCCCAGTGCTGGTGTGCTCACATGGCTATCTAAAAATTAAAAGTTAGTAATAATACCACCATGATTGTGGAGCGGAATGGACAGATATATTGCATATCATATGCGAACACATATAACATGGTTTGACTAAAGACAACCGTGACCAACACATAAAAACACCCAAATAATGAAATAAATCACTTTTTATTTACTGACAAATGGGCAACACTGATGCAACTGTTGCAGCCAAACGGGTCATTCTACTGTGTATAATAATGGTGGGTGTTTTGTACTTGTAATATTGCTAAAATATAAAAGGATGCACTACAGTGGGTCTCAAATATTTGTAAACGTGTTCTGTAATAGTACTGCATGAGTTTACTGACGATAGACTATAAACTACACATATAAACTAAAACAATTTTAATGGTGACTGAACAACTCTTATTCCCCAAAGTGCAAGATACAACACCTATGAATATAAGTCATAAAAGATCACACAAATAAGTCTGACAAACAAATAAACAAGGGTTCTTAAACAGTCATTAATACTGGATGTCCCACTCATTTTCAAAAATTCTGTAATTAATATTTACAAAATCAAATAAATCTTAGTGTTCAGTCCCTTTCATATTTGTCAAAGTCTAACGTGTGATTGCCTACATATAGGCTACACCTCTTTGTATTCCGCTTTCAAACACAACCTACATTTGGGCCTGTAAAGCCTAATTGGGATACCCATTTTCAGACAAGAATACTTGCTTTCTATGGGCATGCACTGGTATAAGGAAATACTGGGAGCACAGAACCACACGGACACATGGCTCAACTAAAGCTGTTGTCAGGTATACACAGCAGTAATGAACTTTTCTCTGCATTATCTGCAGAGCTGTATGTAACTCAAATACCTTCTCAGTCAGTTTGGATCTTAAACAACCTTTATCCTGCCAGCTTCCTAGAGCAAATCTAATTCATGTTCAATTTTGGAGATGTGAAAATGGAGCAGATAATCATCCAGTGAATTCACTGCAAGGTAGAAGGCACCATGTGCTGCGGAATGTGGCCTCACAGGAGTTGAGGTCTAAATCAACTGTTTTGCTTTGTTTCTTATCCAGAAGTGAACACCATCTAAAGGCTCTTTTCCACTAGCACCAACTCAGCTCGACTCGACTCGGTTTCAGTCATTTTCCATTACAATTGAGTACCACTTCAAAGTGGGTGGGGTCATGTTGTTGATATGCTGACTTTACGTTTTGCTCTCAGATGCGAATACTTAAGAGACAGCAAGCGCAAAACATAAGCAGAGCATGGCATTAGTGTTGATGGCTAACTAGCTAGCTCATTGTCTGCATACAGGAAACAACAGTGTTATCTAATAGCCTTGTTTGTTCAAAGTGAACTTGCCACCAATGGGATAAATAATGTAAAAGATGCTTAAAATCACAAAAGACTGACCATCCTCTATCATGGTTTTCAACGATGGCCGTGGCTGAGTCGAGGCTACTCTCCCTCCCGTTGCTCACCGGTCAGTGCCCGTAAATGGCAACCATTTGGTTGAAGCACTTCCAGTCTTTTCTGTTCGACCCACTTCGGCTGTTGCGGTCCTTGATGGTCCGACAATCACGTTTTAGTTTAAGCTCTTCCCGACATTGTTTTAATGTGCGGTGGTACCCGTGAGCAGCCATCAGCTCGGAGACCTCCTGGCATACATTTTCATTTCGGGTCGCTCTGTCTAGCTCCCCCTGGATTCTCTCCTCAGCCACCAAACACAGAAAAGTCTGAACCTTGTTGTTGGACCACAGTGTTGAGTTGTGTGTAGCCATTTATCTCGATGACTATCACAGAAATAATAAAAATTCATGATCGCTATTACAGAATTTTACAAATGGCAGTGTAGAAGCATGCTCAAATAATGAGGCTGAGTTTCAGTCATAAAACCAGCTTTATTTGACAGAACGCAGCTTCTAGCATTCTCAAAGCAGGAAAGAGAAAGAATCATACTTCAACCCCCTTTTATACATTTCCAGCATCAGAATTCAAGCCACATGGTGTCTTCAGTCAACATACAGTTACAAAGCATCCCTTTGAAGCTTCACCATTGTCTCTCATTTCTTGATGAACCGGAATACCCTCCGGGGCGTCTTCTGTGGGACAAAGAGACAAATCTCACACTTCCTTGTTACCTCCTGTAGATTCGAGTCCTTAGTCCTTGCAGACGTGACACTCCACAATACACATTCAGTCCTGTCTCTGTGGCAGCGTGAGCCCACAATGTGTGTCGGCCACACTACCCCCCCCACACGTCTAGTAAGGCAAAATCTAAATGGCATAACAAAAAGAAAAACACAAAGCACTCCATACATCGCTAATCAATCCACCAACTGCCTAGGTTTTAATCTTCTGCCGAATCTGCTGCAACCTGGCTTGGCTGCACCTGCAACATCTCTCTGCACCTGTGGATTAAAGCCGTTAGCACCTCTCTGTGAAGACTTTGGAGAATGTCCCCTCGGTGGCCTGCCCCGGCGGGGGGGCCTCGCGAGCTGCACCTCCTCGTCAGCCAGAACAAAAGCGGGTTTGAGTCTGTTAATGCAAATCAGCTCCCGTCTGCCCCCTAAATCTAGCAGAAAATGCTTCTGCCCGGTCTCCAGCACTCGAAACGGTCCGTCGTAAAACGGCCGCAAACTTGGACGCTGGGCGTCATGTTTAACAAAAACGAACTCTGCATTTTTTAAAGCTTTGGGCACAAAAACGTGTGGGAAACTGTGATGGATTGGGCCAGGAAGTGTGTTTGCTTCTGAGCCGCTCTGCCACGGCTGAGCGGGGGGGCCACTAGGTGCGGGATTATCAGGAAGAAATTCCCCGGGCAAACGAAGCGGTTGGGCGAAAACTAATTCAGCCGGGGAAGCGTGCAAATCTTCCTTAGGTGCAGAACGCAACCCTAATAACACCCATGGAAGTTTGTCTACCCAATTTGTATCCGTTAGCGACGCTCTGAGGGCTGCTTTCAATGACCTGTGAAAGCGTTCGCATAAACCATTAGCCTGGGGGTTATACGCGGTGGTGCGATGAATCTTCACCCCCAAGCTGCGGGCCGTCGATGACCACAGCTCGGAAATAAATTGGGGACCTCTGTCGGACGTTATGTCCGACGGTACACCAAAACGCGCAACCCATGCTGCTAAAAATGCTCGCGCAACTTCTTCCGCTGTGGTTGATGCCAGAGGAACCGCCTCTGGCCAGCGCGTGGTGCGGTCTACCATCGTCAAAAGGTGTGTGTGCCCGTGTGATAACGGAAGCGGCCCGACCAGCTCAATATGCACGTGATCAAAACGCTTAGCGGGGATGTGGAAAGGTTCTAACGGGGCCTTAGTGTGTCTGTGTATTTTAGCTCGCTGACACGCTACGCAGGCTGCTGCCCATTCCTTGACCTGTTTGCGCAACCCGGGCCAAACAAATTTCTCCCCCACCAACTTAATCGATGCGCGCACCCCCGGGTGCGCGAGAGAATGGACCAAGTCAAAAACACGGCGACGCCACGCGGTTGGCACCACAGGGCGGGGCCGTCCCGTGGAGACATCGCAGATTAGCGGGGGCATACCGTTTTGTTGCACCCTGTGCTCCAGCCTTAACCCTGTTGGTCCAGACTGGAGCGCGCGCACGTCCGCGTCGTTAACCTGCTCCGCAGCCATAGCTGCATAATCTAACCCAACACAGACTGGGGCTGCGCGCGCTCCCGCGTCGCTGCCCGGGCCCGCGGCCATGGCTACAGAGTCTGCCCCTATGGGGCTTGGCGGTGCTACTGCACGCGAGAGGCAGTCTGCCACAACATTGTGTTTACCCGCGACATGCTGAATATCAGTAGTGAACTCCGATATTGCGGCTAGTTGCCTTTGTTGCCGGCCTGACCAGGGTTCTGAAATTTTGGCCATCGCAAACGTTAGCGGTTTATGATCCACAAAAGCGGTGAAACGTCGCCCCTCTAACCAGAACTGAAAATGACGGATGGCCAAGTGTAGGGCCAAAAGCTCCCTGTCAAACGCGCTGTATTTCCGTTCACTATCGCGCAAGGTCCTGCTGAAAAACGCGAGGGGTTGCCAGGTACCTGCCACAAACTGTTCAACTACCGCCCCCACCGCTACATCGGAAGCGTCAGTGGTGAGCGCCATGCGGGCCGTTGGAACTGGGTGCGCTAACAAAACTGCGTTTGCCAGGGCTGATTTGACCTGGGCAAAAGCACGCTCCCGCTCCGGAGACCATTCAACTTTATTTGCGGGCTTTTGTTTTTTTAACGTGGTGTACAATGGCTGCATGAGTCGTGCTGCGCTTGGGAGGAAACGGTTGTAAAAATTAACCATCCCTAGAAACTCCTGAAGCGCCTTGACCGTTTGAGGTTGCGGAAAATCCGTTATGGCACGCACTTTATTTGGAAGGGGAACTGCTCCCTCTGCCGAAACGCGATGTCCCAAAAAATCAATCTGCGCCACCCCAAACTGACACTTCGCTGGGTTAACTATTAACCGGTGCTCTGCCAACCTCTGGAAGACTGCTGTGAGGTGTTTTTCATGTTCGCCTTCGGACGCGCTGGCTACCAAAATATCGTCCAAATAAACGAACACGAAAGGCAGGTCGCGTAAAACTGCATCCATCATGCGTTGGAAAGTCTGCGCGGCCCCCTTGAGGCCAAAAGGCATGCGCAAGAACTCAAAAAGGCCGAAAGGCGTTATGACCGCTGTTTTGGGTACATCCTGCGCGCGCACTGGCACCTGGTGATAGCCGCGCACCAAGTCTATTTTAGAAAAAATGCGCGCCCCCGCCAAATGGACAGAAAAATCCTGAATGTGCGGAATCGGGTAGCGGTCATGAGCTGAAACGTTGTTCAACCTGCGGAAATCACCGCAAGGTCGCCACGAGCCGTCAGCTTTTGGGACCATGTGTAACGGAGAAGCCCAAGAGCTCTTGGAACGTCTAACAATGCCCAGTTTTTCCAGATTAGTGAACTCCTCGCGCGCGATGGCCAGTTTAGCTGGGTCCAAGCGCCGAGCCTTTGCAAACACGGGAGGGCCTGTGGTCGTTATGAAATGTTCTACCCCATGTTTGGCCACCGTTGCTGAAAACGTGGGGACTGTGAGTGCTGGAAACTGAGCAAGCAGAGTGTGAAACTTACCACCCGCAGCTGAGACGCTGGCATGTGCAGTTGGCGGGGCCACCCGAGCTGTGCAGGGAATAGAATGAAAGGACAGTGCATTAATCAGACGTCTATTAGCAAGGTCAACCAATAAACCATGTGAGCACAAAAAATCAGCCCCTAACATGTTGAAACTGACTGCTGCTACAATAAATGTCCACTCAAATGAACGGCCCTGTAAGGACAGAAGCATGGTCCTCTCACCAAACGTTTTAATCGTGGAGCCGTTCGCTGCTGACACTGACACCCAGGGGGCTTTAGAAGGCGACAGCCGTTCCGCGTAGGTGGGTGTGACGAAACTCAGCTGAGAGCCCGTGTCCACGAGGAACTGTTTCCCCGAGCGTGCATCCGTCAGGTAAAGCAGCCTGTTCTCGTTGCCGAGGGTCGCAGCTGCTACCGGCCCTCGGTCTTGGCGTTTCCCTGGCGCTTAAAATTGCACGGTGGGACGCACCTGTGCGCTCTCTCTGCAAAACGGCGGTGGTAGAAGCACGAGCCGTTCTCCGCTCCGCGTCGTCTGGCTCCTGTCGCCGCCGTCGTTGGTGCGTCTGGCGCCGCGGCCGCTGGACCCGCACTGTCTCCGGACGCCGTTCCTGGACTGGCCGCCGCGGCCGAGACCGCGTTCCGCTTGTGGGCGTCGACCAACCTCTGCGCCTCCTTGCTCAACCCATGGTAGTCTCGCTTGGCCAATCGGGGTGACTCTGCCAGGGCCACTCTCACTGCTGGTGGTAGGGTTCGAAGGAAAAGGTGGGCGAAAATGAATTCGCCATCCTCAGAGGCTTTGAGCTGCAGCATCTTCACCATCAGGTCCGCAGGTCTATCGTTTTCGGCCTCCGTCAGCGCCAGGAGCCCCTCTGCTCGTTGTTGGACTGAGGGGGTGAAATGGCTGATCAGCACGTCCTTCAATGCGCTGTACTTGTCGCTGTCTGGTGGATGATTAACCAGATCTTCCACTCTCTGGACCGTGTTGCTGTCCAGCTTCGCTACCACGTGGTAGAATCTTGTGTCATCGTTGGAGATTCTCCGGAGGTTGAACTGCGCCTCGATTGCGCTAAACCATGAGCGCGGGCTGTGCTGCCAGAAATCGGGCAGCCGGATCGTGGAGGCGGCCATCAGGCTGGCTTCCACAGAGCCCCGCTCGGGAGAATTCTGTCTGCTCATTCTCCGTCGTAGGTCACCAGTGTAGAAGCATGCTCAAATAATGAGGCTGAGTTTCAGTCATAAAACCAGCTTTATTTGACAGAACGCAGCTTCTAGCATTCTCAAAGCAGGAAAGAGAAAGAATCATACTTCAACCCCCTTTTATACATTTCCAGCATCAGAATTCAAGCCACATGGTGTCTTCAGTCAACATACAGTTACAAAGCATCCCTTTGAAGCTTCACCATTGTCTCTCATTTCTTGATGAACCGGAATACCCTCCGGGGCGTCTTCTGTGGGACAAAGAGACAAATCTCACACTTCCTTGTTACCTCCTGTAGATTCGAGTCCTTAGTCCTTGCAGACGTGACACTCCACAATACACATTCAGTCCTGTCTCTGTGGCAGCGTGAGCCCACAATGTGTGTCGGCCACAGGCAGGTTTGATTCTTGTGAAGACGTTGCTCTCATGACCCATCCAGTGACATTATGCCCTGGCCAATCAGTGGCCTGCAGTCTGTTGATGTCACATTTTCAGCTCAACTCAGCTCACTTGGAACCCTAGCTGAGTACCAGGTAGTACTAGTACCAGGTACTAGATACTGATGGAAAACCCTAAAAACCGAGTCGAGATAAGTCAAGCTGAGTAGGTGCTAGTGAAAAAGGGGCACTAATCATACTCTTGTTTTTAAAAAGACCAGCTTAAGACACACTCTTTAGGTTTTAAGCTCCTTACATTGGCTGTACTTGATGTGTATAACCAGATTAAGTGACTGAATAGTCCAATAATATCCCTTTTTGCTTTTTGTCTGGCATCCAATCTGTAAAAAAGGAGTAGTGCACAGCATGATACCAGACAGATGCTCTTCTCACTCCACGGAATGTGTCACAAAACTTTTCTGGACTACACTCATGGTTAGACGAGAACCGGATGCTTTCATTGCACCCAGGAGAAGGGTGTTGTTTTGGACTGTGGGCACCTCAAGGCTTGTCCACAGCAAAACATGAAAAGAGGCCAAATGTAAGGCTAAAAGAAACTGCTGAGAGTGAAACTATTTTTTCTCCTGATGACAGCAGAACACATTGGCTCAGATCTGGGTAGACTTTTCACTGCACACTTAGTCTAAGTCAAGCACATATAGAACCATGTGGGACACAAATGGCAGAAGCGCAAAATGACTTGCAGGCACCAACACTAGGCTTGAGAAGGGAAATCCCTTTTACAGTGTGAAACTCATGAAACAGAATGTGGGGATTAAACCTAAAAGAAACATACAACCATAAGCTTTGCCACATTATTAACAGCACAGTTTGCTAGGACTGGGTTCAGACATGCCTGGCACCTAGCTTTGTTTGACTACCTAACAAAAGTAACAGCATCACTCCCACATAGACACTGTGCTTGTCTGTGCTTAAGTTCACATCAGTGCCTTGAGATGGCCTCCACAAGGAACTGCTGAAAAAAAGAATATGATGATAAAGGATGAAGTGAGAGAAGCAGATATGTATCGGTACGGCTCCAGGCCTCTTTATTTAGCATGCATGTGTGCTTTGCAGTTTATGCCTTGGAGAGAGATGAAATCCACAAGGACGAATAAGAGATGTTCTGATCAAAGACATCACGTGGAAAGGTACTCGGCTCTATCAGCTCACTTCCAATAACAGTCTTATTTGGTACATGTGTATGGCATCCGAATGCTTTTGTTGGTGCCTTCGGGGAAAAGGCTGAAAAAAGTTCCTCAGAGCAGACATTAATCCTCATTTAAACTCAACTCACAGAACTTGAAGAAAGCAGGTCAAAAGGTCTTTTGCTGGAAAAGCTGCAGCGCCTCAAACCACTTAAACCTCTGAGATGTGAGTCGGGGGAGAGAGAATCCTACGTAGCTCACCCGGCTGCCTGAGGTCCTGGATGATATTTTCGTCGCAAATAAGACGCAAGCAAACTAAGATAATTGAGGCAAAGCATATCTTTTTGGCAACACGATAAATGAATGTGACATATAAGATAAGAACAACAGTAGGACTGAGACGGGGCCGGAGGTAGACGAGCTGTACAGCAAGCAAACAAACAAGGATGTCCAGCGTGGCGAGGACAGGGAGCGTAGAGAAAGTGTCGGAGAACCAGCGCTCCTCTGGGTCATTAGGCTACAGACAGACACATGCAGTTGCCACCTCATCCTTCATTCTCTCACTCTCCTGGCCAACAGGCACCAGGGCATTGAGCCATGTTCACTGAACCTGACATGTGCTGCAGATTCTGTGGCAAATGAAGATACACTGCATGGCCCATGGACACTAATTGTCCTCCTCCTTTTTTCAGCAGTCTGTCACCATTGTCGGCACGTACAGTACAAGTGACTGGCATATTCAATACAAAATCTATAATGGCGAGAAAACTCCACAACATGGTGGCTGAGGAAGATTAAAATCAGGTTTCCTGTCTGTTTATACAACCATTTGGCTGCGTCCATCTCATATGTTGCATTCTGTATAGCTGTGATAAACAGTTAGCTGTGACATCTCAACCCAACTTCCATTATTAGAGCCTCTGCTGTCAGATAAAGCTGTGATAAGACAATACGGTGCTGCCTCGGCACAGCAGCTGCACAGATTCATCCAGACACATCAGACAAGACAAATAGACCTCAGCTAATGCTGACAGAGAACCCGGAGTGAAAAATTTAGGCACACTTTCAATCATTCCTTTGACAAGCGGGGACACGTTCAAGCAAGAGGATTTCTGTTTCCATAATTTTGAACCCCATAATCAATTTCTGTCCCCCGGTAGGGCTCAAATGAGTGATACACTGGACACAATTGAAAAACCATGTATGCCTGGCAACAGATCAGACACATATTCGTATGTGAATTTTAGTAACGTTACAAACACGAAAACTGTTTTGGAACACCAAAAAGACATATATGAAGTGGCTTTCATTAGGGATGTAATCATACAGTTTTTTTGTTAACCTTTCTGTTATGTTGCATGTCAAACTGACCCACTTGAGACTTAAAAATAATTAAAAAAAAGTTAAAAGCATTTTTGGTATGAAACTTTTAATGCTTGGCTTAATAAGTGTAATCAACATCTCCTCTGCGTATTTAGATACCATAGACACTCATTCATTCATTCATCTTCAACTGCTTAATCCTTTGCCGGGGGGGGGGGGGGGGGACTGGAGCCTATCCCAACATCTTTTGGGCAAGAGGCAGGGGCAAGATAGGCAGGCAGACAGACAGACCAACAAAAAAACCAACGCCAGCAAGAACATTACCTCCTTCCTCGGCAGAGGTAATAATAAAAACTAATATCTTGTAAAATTATTATATTTTATATGTAGATCTTTCTAATGTACATTAAAAAAAGGTTTTACTTACATTTTTAATAAAAAAAATTAGTGAATTATCCTGGGGCAGCGTGGTGGCGGAGTGGTTAGCACTGCGGCAGCACAGTAACTCACCCTTGGCCTGGGGATCCTGGGTTCGATCCCAGCCCCCGACCAACAGTGATCTGTGTGGAGTTTGCATGTTCTCCTCGTGTCTGCATGGGTTTACTCCGGGATTTCTCCGGTTTCCTCCCACATGCCAAAAACATGCAGGTTAGGTTAACTGGCATCAAAACTGGGGATTCTAAATTGTCCTTAGGTATGACTGTGAGAGTGAATGGTTGTCTGTCTCTCTGTGTTGGCCCTGCGATGGACTGGCAATCTGTCCAGGGTGTACACTGCCTCTCACCCAAAAGATGCTGGGATAGGCTCCAGCCCTCCCGCAACCCGAAAAGGATTAAGCGGAAGAAGATGGATGGATGGAGTGAATTATCCTGATTGAACCATCAACTGTGAGAGGTACTGAGCACCACTGCACTAAATATTGATTGAAATGGTTAATAATGGAGTTAATAATGAGATATAAATAATGTTTGTTGGGATTTTTTGGTTTCTGACCCTTTTGGATAGTTAAACATGCCCCGGGTCAAATTGACCAAGGAAAATTATTCCTGTTCATGAGAAACAAGCATAACAGGAGGGTTAATGCCCCATCTGATCCAGTATTTTTAAATTTGTGTGTCAGCTGATAAAATACAAAAGTGATTTACATTGTGAAACTTCACTTTTACAACTGCAATTTCAAGGTTTTTTTTATAGATACATTTTTTTTTCATTTTTCAAGCATACAAATTCACATTTATCTCTACTTCAATAATTTGATCATTAGAATATGTGCAGTATAGATAATATTAAATAATTGTTGTGATCCACTGCCGGGGAGGCAGCAAAGATGGACCCAAAAGCGGAGATGCAATTCAGTGGTTTTAATAGTAAACAAGGTGCAGCTCTGGGCTGGATGATCAGAAATTAAACACAAAGTACAAATAATGATAAAGGTACAGACCAGACAGGAATGGGGCAGGAATGATGGACATAGCACATGTTTATGACTCGGCAGGGAACTACAGGTTGAGAGGGATTATAGATACAAACAGTGATGAGGGGAAATAACAAACACCTGAGGAAGATTAACCTTTTAACTGTCCACATTTCATGGACGGGTCGCACACCCCCAGTGGCACAGTGCAGTAACTGCGCCTGTCAACTCTGGCTGTACTCTGACGTCCCCGGCTCTCCTGAAGATTTGTACTGAGCTGTACTGATCTGACAGTTCAGGAGGTGGCAGACAAGCGTCGGAGGAATCATGGCTAACATGGAATACAGCAAAGAAGAAGAAATCCTCATTATTATTCTTCCTTTTTCTGCCATGAGCTCACAAGACCAAGATGGCCGCCACTATGATCGTCTGGATCCTCATAGAAACTGCATCATACAGGAAAAATAGCCACGTAACACAAACGAAATTCACGTGGGATAATCATAAGAATTTGCAGGTGTGGTAGAGAGCGTAAATCACCGAACAAACGCAAAACAACAAGAGCCCCACCACCACCACCACCACCACCACCGGTAAGTGATTATTTGGTGTCTTTTTTTCACATTTTATTGATTTTCTGGTTCATATACTTTGAAGATAAGATAAAAACATACCGCTGCAGACAAAACGGTGTCAAAAAAACCCCAAACCATTCTTTGTGTAAATATGTCCGAAGTCCACTTTTGACTGAGTTATGTAATTTATATAGCTGCCGCAACATTATGCAAATTAGATGCGTAAATTTATTTCTCTCTGAAACTTTGGATCATATTCTACACCTTTCTAATTGACAATAAACCATTATCTCTTGCAACTTTCAAGTTTTAGCCTTGGAAATCTGAACTATTTTATTGACAAAAAATATTTACCACTCTTGACCACTACGGGTTATGTTTACCCCTTAACCGTCACAGTCACCATACAGCGACTGGGACAGTTAAAGGGTTAAAGGACAAAACATGAATAACAAATCATGACTGATGATGGAAAGGAGGACTACAACAATAAAACTATGCAGGAACAAAACCCCTGAAGAACTTCAAAATAAGAGCAAACCTAGAAACTCAGAATAGACAGGGGATACTCACAGAACACTACTAAATAACTGAGGCCATAAGAATATTAAAAAAAAAAAAAAGACAGTGAGGACGGAACAAGTCCAAAAACAGAAAGCACTGGCATGGGCACAAACCATGTCCAGATCATAGCACCTAATAAATATATATATTTTTTTAATCCATCACTAAATTACAGTGGACAATCTGAACAATCTGAATATATGCATGCAAAATTACCACTGCTTTTGGTTAGCTTCCCATTTTACAAGCTATACTGATGTCTATTGTCATTTTGGGTAATAAATTTACTAACCTCTATATCGGCGTATTCTTTGTCCAGATTCTAAAATCACACAGTGTCAAGAACTGATAACCAGATTATGAGACTGATCAAACATTGCTAGTTACATTATTAATTAATGCTTAACTTATTAACTGCCAAATTCCCAAGTTAAATTGGTTCTTAACAGAGTTCCCATGACTCTTAAAAACCTGTGGGTGGTGCCCCATCTGTGCTACAAACAAGGTAATGAAAGTTATTAATAATTACTAATTCCAGTTATTAATTATTAATAACCATATACATATTAATGGTGCCCCCACGACACTACATTTATTATAATAAAATAAGAATGTGTTCTTAATCTGTTTTGCCTGGTTAAATAAAGGTTAAATAAAAAACATTTCTATGACATCTAATTGTGATTGAGAAAATATCTATGAGGCGAAATGTCTGCTGTATTATACCTGAACACTAGCATAATTTTTAATTTTTTTTAGGATAAGTTAATAATGTCCCGAATAATTAACAGCTCATCTCACAATCACAACCATCAGACAGATGAAAACTTCCACTTAATATCTTTGTCTGGAATTATTTCAGAGTGTTTTAATCCTCCAGAAGACAAAGCTGAGTGCTATCATGAGCAAACCAACAACGATCTTCATTACAGCAAGAGCATTCCCACAATCTAGAAAGACTTTAGGAAGAGTTAAATATGCAGAACAGATAAAATCAGTTATCTATTTTTTATAAGTTTTCCACTACATTTATTATTTTTTAATAACATTTCTGTTTGCAATGATATATTTTATTTAGTTTTCATCTATTTGTTAATCCTAAAAAATGTAAAAAGGTTAACAACCATCTTTTTTCCCTGCCATTATATTTTTGACATGCAGTCTCTACTCACAGACCACAGCCTGTATCTCATAGTGAGAGATTTTTACAGAATGTTGGCAGTTTTAACGGCATTTATTGGTTTTAATGGATCAGTTTTTGTTTATTTATTGCTCCCTGGAATCCCTCCAGTCCTTTTGCCTGATTCAACCCTGATACTGATACTATACTGTATATTGGATGTGAACGTCTCTACTTTTCATATAGAGTAACAAAACCAAAGTCTCCAGTCAGCATTGTGTTTGTGTCCAGTGAAATAAGTTCTGGCTTGGTCCTCTCCACTAACTACAGGAAACATTGTGTTTTTTAGCCGCCTACTTCTCCACTCTATTCACAAGCTGGGAATAAAATGTGGTTGTTTATTTTATGCTGGCAGGAGTAGCATGAAGTGGCTAAACTGCTGCTAGCTAAAAAAAAAAAAAAAAGTACTACGAGAAGCCTGAGACTGCATTAATGCACTTGTTTGTTTTAAAGCAGAAATACAGACTTGAAACAATAAATATTTAACAGGCTAAATGTCAATAAAGAAACAAATTGATTTTTTCAGTCCAGGGGCAACAAAGTGTAATTTAGAGTTAATGTTTTTAAGCTGCATTTATTGCAATATATGTGGGGATAAAATATAGACTTCCAGACAAAACAACTGAACCTGTTCACTGTCTGATTATGAATCCTGAGTTGGGACTAAAATTTCAATGTCAAAAACATTGTACATTTCATATAACAACAAGTAAATTAGTCATGTAGCTACGGCAAACTTAATTTGACTGCCACTGGATAAATGAGATGGCTGGGCGTCGTGAGTCCTCTGCAAACAAAACACTGAATGAGTAACATTTGTCCCCTGCAGTGGTTTTAAATGATGCCACAGAGTAGCTCTTTTGCATCACAATTACCTGGCAACGAGTCTCTGTGCTCCATTAACATAAGCAAGCTATTTCACTTCAGTGAGATGCTACTGAAAGGCCCAAGGAGCCTGGAGGCAATAGAAAAGCTGTACATAGATATTGTATGAATAAAGATGACGGTGATATATGGTCCAGTCGATTTCTGTTTCGCATAAAATAGATGTGTTGTATGTAGCTGGACTAAAAACCTGGCAGAGTAGTAAAAATAGAGGACAAGAACACAAAGATGTGTGTCTCAATTTAGTGCTTGACATGAGCTCTTTAAAGGCACTTCAGTTTTAATACTCTCGGCGTAACTAAAAATAATGAGGGAATGAGTCACCTGCACATTCTGTGTAACATAGTTGTGTGACATCAGGAAACAACAGGATCTACTCTGCCGTCTAATCACTGAAGAATGGAAATAATGCATAATGCAAAGTACAGTTAAAGGGTTCATATTAAAAGCAGAGCAGAGGACATTAATTCTAATCACAAAGCAATACTGTCACAGGCTATTCCAAGTGTGTTTACCAATACCGAAGTACAGCAGTCACGGACTGTAAAATCAACCACTGGTTATCAGGTTCCTGTTGTGCAGTTTCAAGTTAAGCATTTCAGCTGTCACCATTCCCTTTCTTCCTTTTTAAAGACTAGTGTAGAGCCTGGTCACATTGTGGCTGACACACATTGTGGGCTCACGCTGCCACAGAGACAGGACTGAATGTGTATTGTGGGGTGTCACGTCTGCAAGGACTAAGGACTCGAATCTACAGGAGGTAACAAGGAAGTGTGAGATTTGTCTCTTTGTCCCACAGAAGACGCCCCGGAGGGTATTCCGGTTCATCAAGAAATGAGAGACAATGGTGAAGCTTCAAGGGGATGCTTTGTAACTGTATGTTGACTGAAGACACCATGTGACTTGAATTCTGATGCTGGAAATGTATAAAAGGGGGTTGAAGTATGATTCTTTCTCTTTCCTGCTTTGAGAATGCTAGAAGCTGTGTTCTGTCAAATAAAGCTGGTTTTATGACTGAAACTCAGCCTCATTATTTGAGCATGCTTCTACACTGGTGACCTACAACGGAGAATGAGCAGACAGAATTCTCCCGAGCGGGGCTCGGTGGAAGCCAGCCTGATGGCCGCCTCCACGATCCGGCTGCCCGATTTCTGGCAGCACAGCCCGCGCTCATGGTTTAGCGCAATCGAGGCGCAGTTCAACCTCCGGAGAATCTCCAACGATGACACAAGATTCTACCACGTGGTAGCGAAGCTGGACAGCGACACGGTCCAGAGAGTGGAAGATCTGGTTAATCATCCACCAGACAGCGACAAGTACAGCGCATTGAAGGACGCGCTGATCAGCCATTTCACCCCCTCAGTCCAACAACGAGCAGAGGGGCTCCTGGCGCTGACGGAGGCCGAAAACGATAGACCTGCGGACCTGATGGTGAAGATGCTGCAGCTCAAAGCCTCTGAGGATGGCGAATTCATTTTCGCCCACCTTTTCCTTCGAACCCTACCACCAGCAGTGAGAGTGGCCCTGGCAGAGTCACCCCGATTGGCCAGGCGAGACTACCATGGGTTGAGCAAGGAGGCGCAGAGGTTGGTCGACGCCCACAAGCGGAACGCGGTCTCGGCCGCGGCGGCCAGTCCAGGAACGGCGTCCGGACACAGTGTGGGTACAGCGGCCGCGGCGCCAGACGCACCAACGACGGCGGCGACAGGAGCCAGACGACGCGGAGCGGAGAACAGCTCGTGCTCCTACCACCGCCGTTTTGCAGAGAGAGCGCACAGGTGCGTCCCACCGTGCAATTTTAAGCGCCAGGGAAACGCCAAGACCGAGGGCCGGTAGCAGCTGCGACCCTCGGCAACGAGAACAGGCTGCTTTACCTGACGGATGCACGCTCGGGGAAACAGTTCCTCGTGGACACGGGCTCTCAGCTGAGCTTCGTCACACCCACCTACGCGGAACGGCTGTCACCTTCTAAAGCCCCCTGGGTGTCAGTGTCAGCAGCGAACGGCTCCACGATTAAAACGTTTGGTGAGAGGACCATGCTTCTGTCCTTACAGGGCCGTTCATTTGAGTGGACATTTATTGTAGCAGCAGTCAGTTTCAACATGTTAGGGGCTGATTTTTTGTGCTCACATGGTTTATTGGTTGACCTTGCTAATAGACGTCTGATTAATGCACTGTCCTTTCATTCTATTCCCTGCACAGCTCGGGTGGCCCCGCCAACTGCACATGCCAGCGTCTCAGCTGCGGGTGGTAAGTTTCACACTCTGCTTGCTCAGTTTCCAGCACTCACAGTCCCCACGTTTTCAGCAACGGTGGCCAAACATGGGGTAGAACATTTCATAACGACCACAGGCCCTCCCGTGTTTGCAAAGGCTCGGCGCTTGGACCCAGCTAAACTGGCCATCGCGCGCGAGGAGTTCACTAATCTGGAAAAACTGGGCATTGTTAGACGTTCCAAGAGCTCTTGGGCTTCTCCGTTACACATGGTCCCAAAAGCTGACGGCTCGTGGCGACCTTGCGGTGATTTCCGCAGGTTGAACAACGTTTCAGCTCATGACCGCTACCCGATTCCGCACATTCAGGATTTTTCTGTCCATTTGGCGGGGGCGCGCATTTTTTCTAAAATAGACTTGGTGCGCGGCTATCACCAGGTGCCAGTGCGCGCGCAGGATGTACCCAAAACAGCGGTCATAACGCCTTTCGGCCTTTTTGAGTTCTTGCGCATGCCTTTTGGCCTCAAGGGGGCCGCGCAGACTTTCCAACGCATGATGGATGCAGTTTTACGCGACCTGCCTTTTGTGTTCGTTTATTTGGACGATATTTTGGTAGCCAGCGCGTCCGAAGGCGAACATGAAAAACACCTCACAGCAGTCTTCCAGAGGTTGGCAGAGCACGGGTTAATAGTTAACCCAGCGAAGTGTCAGTTTGGGGTGGCGCAGATTGATTTTTTGGGACATCGCGTTTCGGCAGAGGGAGCAGTTCCCCTTCCAAATAAAGTGCGTGCCATAACGGATTTTCCGCAACCTCAAACGGTCAAGGCGCTTCAGGAGTTTCTAGGGATGGTTAATTTTTACAACCGTTTCCTCCCAAGCGCTGCACGACTCATGCAGCCATTGTACACCGCGTTAAAAAAACAAAAGCCCGCAAATAAAGTTGAATGGTCTCCGGAGCGGGAGCGCGCTTTTGCCCAGGTCAAATCAGCCCTGGCAAACGCAGTTTTGTTAGCGCACCCAGTTCCAACGGCCCGCATGGCGCTCACCACTGACGCTTCCGATGTAGCGGTGGGGGCGGTAGTTGAACAGTTTGTGGCAGGTACCTGGCAACCCCTCGCGTTTTTCAGCAGGACCTTGCGCGATAGTGAACGGAAATACAGCGCGTTTGACAGGGAGCTTTTGGCCCTACACTTGACCATCCGTCATTTTCAGTTCTGGTTAGAGGGGCGACGTTTCACCGCTTTTGTGGATCATAAACCGCTAACGTTTGCGATGGCCAAAATTTCAGAACCCTGGTCAGGCCGGCAACAAAGGCAACTAGCTGCCATATCGGAGTTCACTACTGATATTCAGCATGTTGCGGGTAAACACAATGTTGTAGCAGACTGCCTCTCGCGTGCAGTAGCACCGCCAAGCCCCATAGGGGCAGACTCTGTAGCCATGGCTGCGGGCCCGGGCAGCGACGCGGGAGCGCGCGCAGCCCCGGTCTGTGTTGGGTTAGATTATGCAGCTATGGCTGCGGAGCAGGTTAACGACGCGGACGTGCGCGCGCTCCAGTCTGGACCAACAGGGTTAAGGCTGGAGCACAGGGTGCAACAAAACGGTATGCCCCCGCTAATCTGCGATGTCTCCACGGGACGGCCCCGCCCTGTGGTGCCAACCGCGTGGCGTCGCCGTGTTTTTGACTTGGTCCATTCTCTCGCGCACCCGGGGGTGCGCGCATCGATTAAGTTGGTGGGGGAGAAATTTGTTTGGCCCGGGTTGCGCAAACAGGTCAAGGAATGGGCAGCAGCCTGCGTAGCGTGTCAGCGAGCTAAAATACACAGACACACTAAGGCCCCGTTAGAACCTTTCCACATCCCCGCTAAGCGTTTTGATCATGTGCATATTGACCTGGTCGGCCCGCTTCTGTTATCACACGGGCACACACACCTTTTGACGATGGTAGACCGCACCACGCGCTGGCCAGAGGCGGTTCCTCTGGCATCAACCACAGCGGAAGAAGTTGCGCGAGCATTTTTAGCAGCATGGGTTGCGCGTTTTGGTGTACCGTCGGACATAACGTCCGACAGGGGTCTCCAATTTATTTCCGAGCTGTGGTCATCGACGGCCCGCAGCTTAGGGGTGAAGATTCATCGCACCACCGCGTATAACCCCCAGGCTAATGGTTTATGCGAACGCTTTCACAGGTCATTGAAAGCAGCCCTCAGAGCGTCGCTAACGGATACAAATTGGGTAGACAAACTTCCATGGGTTTTATTAGGGTTGCGTTCTGCACCTAAGGAAGATTTGCACGCTTCCCCGGCTGAATTAGTTTTCGCCCAACCGCTTCGTTTGCCCGGGGAATTTCTTCCTGATAATCCCGCACCTAGTGGCCCCCCCGCTCAGCCGTGGCAGAGCGGCTCAGGAGCAAACACACTTCCTGGCCCAATCCATCACAGTTTCCCACACGTTTTTGTGCCCAAAGCTTTAAAAAATGCAGAGTTTGTTTTTGTTAAACATGACGCCCAGCGTCCAAGTTTGCGGCCGTTTTACGACGGACCCTTTCGAGTGCTGGAGACCGGGCAGAAGCATTTTCTGCTAGATTTAGGGGGCAGACGGGAGCTGATTTGCATTAACAGACTCAAACCCGCTTTTGTTCTGGCTGACGAGGAGGTGCAGCTCGCGAGGCCCCCCCGCCGGGGCAGGCCACCGAGGGGACATTCTCCAAAGTCTTCACAGAGAGGTGCTAACGGCTTTAATCCACAGGTGCAGAGAGATGTTGCAGGTGCAGCCAAGCCAGGTTGCAGCAGATTCGGCAGAAGATTAAAACCTAGGCAGTTGGTGGATTGATTAGCGATGTATGGAGTGCTTTGTGTTTTTCTTTTTGTTATGCCATTTAGATTTTGCCTTACTAGACGTGTGTGGGGGGGGGTAGTGTGGCCGACACACATTGTGGGCTCACGCTGCCACAGAGACAGGACTGAATGTGTATTGTGGGGTGTCACGTCTGCAAGGACTAAGGACTCGAATCTACAGGAGGTAACAAGGAAGTGTGAGATTTGTCTCTTTGTCCCACAGAAGACGCCCCGGAGGGTATTCCGGTTCATCAAGAAATGAGAGACAATGGTGAAGCTTCAAGGGGATGCTTTGTAACTGTATGTTGACTGAAGACACCATGTGACTTGAATTCTGATGCTGGAAATGTATAAAAGGGGGTTGAAGTATGATTCTTTCTCTTTCCTGCTTTGAGAATGCTAGAAGCTGCGTTCTGTCAAATAAAGCTGGTTTTATGACTGAAACTCAGCCTCATTATTTGAGCATGCTTCTACAACATGACTATATAAGGTGTTGTTCACTTCCTGCTGAACTGAGCAACACCTTATAAGGACTTGTTCAGAACTCCTTCCAAGAACTCCTTATAAGGAGTCTGAGGTCAGGAGTTCTGAATAACTCCTTATAAGGTCTTCTAAGGAAGACCCGGTTCCAGAGCTCAGATTGGGCCTATCATTTATCATTTTATCCCACCATCCTTCAGAAACTGTGAATTCCAGCCGTCAAATCCCAACGGTTATAACTTTTCCACCTCTGTGTTCATTTAATAGCTCCCCTAAGGACGTTCATTAAAGATATCCGCTCCTAAACTTCCACATGTCTGGGGAGGCTGAAATTTGAGGGTGCATAATCTCGTAACCTCAGCAAAGCACTTATAAAATCTGAGGTCAGTCACGTTGAGAGATATGCGAGGAACAGACAGACACACAGACAGATTCCTTGCATTTATAGATAGATGTGTGAACAGTAAACTGTGGTCTTCTTTTCCATACCGACTTGTCATCACAGCTTTTTACTTGATATTTTCACTGTTTTTGACAGCAGCAAGGAAAATCACTTAGAAACATTCATTTTATATTAACTATGGATGGAGACTGTTTGTTTTGAGACCATAAACTACTTAATGAAAAGCGTTCTCAAGTCATAAATTTAGTGAGACACAGGATAATTTTCCTCATATGGTGAATCTCAAATTGCACACTTTTGTCACCACACTTCCACGAACGTAGTACCACCTGGACACTAAATACTTACTTTTATAGTATATGAAATTTAATAATTTAGTGTCTAAAATCAAAAATAATATTGCACACTTACCAGAAATTACATTAATAAACACCTGTTGTTTTTTTTTACTCGTTACATGCTTATGCCCACTATTTCTAATCAAAGAGTAAATTAGATGAAATGCTACGTGAGCTGAACCAAGTGAGCTTGCAGGTCAGGCTCAGCATGAACCTCAAGAAATGATGTGCAATAACTATGCTGAAGATCAACAACATGTTTGAAAAAGTCAATCATTGCATCTGCCTCAGTCAGCGCATTTCCATGGACTCTGCCTCAAAGGAACAGGAGATCAAAAGACACATAACCTGAGGCTGGCAAGCCTTTGGCAGGAAAAGTACAGTTTTCAAGGACAAAGACATGCCCATGATACTGAAATGTCAAGTTTATAACCAATGCATTTTTTTCCAACAATTATGTGCAGCGCAAAAACATGGATGGAACCTTACAAAACAACAGTCTTTGAAACTCCACACAATGCAACAAGCTCCTGAAAGGATCATCCCAAACATCACTGAGACATTTTAGCTCTGGCGTAGGGACAGAGACACATGCACATTCATGCCTTATAAACATGCTGCTGAAATAGTGGTTGAAAATATGCCCCAGACTTTAGATCTGTTTTTTGCAAATCAAAAGTCCATTCTACGAAAATGCACCATAATACCAATACACTGAGCACTGCTCTGAGCCTCACCCACTTTAAATCAGTCCCCTCCTATAAGTGCAAGTCACTGCTAATTAGGTTGCAAGGGCACACAACAGAAAAGCAGACAATGCACTGACAGAAAAATCAAAAGCCCTGGCGCAATTGCAAAGCATGCCACATATGCAGGCGGTGTGGTAGCGCAGTGGTTAGCACTGTGGCAGCACAGCAACTCACCCTTAGCCATGGGATCCCTGGTTCGATCCCACCCCCTGACCAACGGTGATCTGTGTGGAGTTTGCATGTTCTCCCCGTGTCTGCGTGGGTTTACTCTGGGATTTCTCTGGTTTCCTCCCACAGGCCAAAAACATGCAAGTTAGGTTAATTGGAGGATCTAAAGTGGCCCTAGGTGTGTATGTGAATGGTGCGCCATACTGTGGCTGGTTCATCCATCCAGGATCCAGGTGGATGCCCTGAATTTCCCCTCTAGGGATCAATAAAGTACATTTAGATTGTCATAACAGGGCCTACAGTCCTTATGAATGTTGGAAGTGTTGTGTTATGTTGTTTGGTTAGCCTTAAACAGTAAACCTTCATGGCTAGGATTAGCGCTAACCCAAAGGTGTATATAAAGACTAGATACAGCTCTGAAAAAATTAAGAGAGCACTCCAAATCTTTCTTGAATCAGCAACTTTGCATGTATGGTTTCAATAGGAGTATCTTTTGAATTCCTATACAAGCACACCCCAATCTACTTAACAAGGTAGTGATAAGGTCATCACCTGAGCATGCCAAGACACATAACTATGATTAAAAATCAGGGTTATTCCAAAAAATACTGATTTCTGAGCTTTTCTAATGTTAAAACAGTATAGTTGAGTTGAAAAATGAATATAAACCTATTTTCTTTGCATCATCTGAGGTTTGAAACACATTTTCTGCAAATAAATGCTCTATAATTACATTTCTCAATTGAATTTGGGTGAATTGTTTTCAGGAGGTTATAGAATAAAACAAAATGATGAATTTTAATCAAACATATACCTACACATAGCATTACCATAAACTGATAATTTTGTAGCAGTCTTTTACATTATTCCAGAAGTGTAAACACAGCTGACTGTAAAAGTTGAACAGGAAGAGTAAACATTTCTCACTGATGCTTACGTGTTTCAGTGAGATCAGGTTGGCTGTGAACACGCTGGCACTCAGTGAATGGTTAATTAAATGTTGACAGATGCAGGAAGTGCTGAATTAAGAAAGGACACACTGGCTGTCATCTACTCTAATCGCGTAGACATATCAGTGGTGCTCACCTCGAAGTAAATATCTGATTATGTGTGGAGGAAGAAGTAAAGAAATGGTACACAGGGCCTGGAAAGTGCCAATCCAACCTCCAGTTCTTTCTCCCCTCTTGTTGGCCATAAAGCGCAGTGTAATAGGATTCCTAAGCTTTTCCAGTGACTGCTTCCACTATCACACAGACATTTAAGTGCACTAATCCATGACAAATTGTCTCATCTGATCCATGACAAATCGTCTGAGGGGCCGAGAGAGACAAGGAGATGAAGGAGGGGAGGGGGGTTCTGTGGGGAGGCAAGAGGATGAAGAACTGAGGGGAGCGGCCTGGTGTGAAAAGAGTGTTGCCCGGCACATGAATCAGACAGATCATCCAGTTATTGCCTACTTTTAAGAAAGGTTGCTTTCATTACCTTGAAGGGCATGCTGCGTGATAAAAGAGAGAGATCACGTAGCACTGATGAGCTCTACACCAAAGCACAACATTTTTAAGGCAATTATAATCCCATGTGGGGCTAGATGATAAGATTTTATTTCTTTTGTTGGCAGAAGGCCGGATGTGCAGATGTCATGTTCACACGTTCAAAAAACTAAGGTTCCTAATTGAATTTGTGATTTTTCTTTAATAACACTGAAATGTAATTTAGATCTTGAGAAGGTGGTTTCATGTGATAAACAGGCATAAATAGCCAACCTCAAAGGTGCCATCCCATAGTGTGGCATATTAGTGATTTAACTGCGTATGTATGCGTAAACATGGGCGCCAGGCTTACGTTGTATCCTAATGTAAGCCCATGCTACTAATCAGATCAAACAATGCCTTTTCATCCACTTCACAAAAATACGATTAAGGCCTCCATTGAAGTGACTGTAATTTAATGGAATTTTCTTTCACCATCAATTCTCACACTAATTAGTCCCAGCAGTTTAATCGAAATGTAAATAAGGCTGAATAAGTGCTAAAAAAAACAAAAAAACTAAAGCTATGAAAGACAAGACGGCCCCATGTGCATGTATATGTGGACATGTTGTTCACTCAGTATCGTCTTTGTAGAAGAAATACAGTGGCACGATTAATACTTTGAAGATGATTTTGTGTGTGTGTGTGTGTCCGCGCGTGGTGGTGGTGGTGGGGAGGGTAGCAAGAGAGCAAACTGAGCTGTTGTCAGTATGGAGTTTGATGACTACTGAAATTAGCCGCAAGTTCAAAACTGTTTGGAAATATAAAGAAATTGACTCGACTGGCACAAACACTGAATACAAACTGCCAGAATGATCACAAATTCTGTGATCATTCTGCCGGATCATTCTGCCGGACCGGCGGCGCCACACGAGTCGGCTGCCTGTTGCAACAGCCTCTTTTTTTTTATCTTCCTTCTTCTTTCTACACCTTTCACTCTGTATATATATCATGGACGCACGGATCGCCCCGGGGGTCTCCCGGGTCGGCGGACGGAGCCACGGTTTGCAGCGGGAGACGTTACAGCGGGGAGGAGCTAGTGCTAGCTAGCACTTGGCCGCCGCCCAGTGCTAATGGGAAACTCGACATACCGGGAGCTGTAGCGAAAACGAAGCGGGTGCCGGGCTGGAGTTTAGGCGGCGTGAAAGAAATATAAGACAGAATAATAAAGAGCGATGGCAAGAACCAAGCAGACCGCCCGTAAAATCTACTGGAGGAAGAAGCCCCCCAGGAGACAGCTAGCCACCAGGGCTGCTCGGAGAGGCGCTCTGGCCACCGGCAGAGTGAAGAGGCCTCGCCGTCACAGGTCCGTGGCTCTGAGAGAGATCCGTCGCTACCAGAAATCCACGGAGCTGCTCATCCGTAAGCTGCCCGTCCAGCGCCTGGTGAGGGAGATCGCTCAGGACTTCAAGACCGTCCTGCGTTTCCTGAGTTTCGCCGTCATGGCTCTGCAGGAGACCAGCGAGACCCACCTGGTGGTCTCTTCTTCGCTAAGGGGGTCACCATCATGCCCAAAGACTTCCAGCTGGCCCGCTGCATCCGCGGAGAGAGAGCTTAGACTTTCTGCTGCACATCCACCAGCCATAATGCTCTGCACTGTGTGTCTATATATATACATTTATAGTAATATGGACATATGTTTGCTAGATGTTGTTTTTTCTTGCCTTCTGATTGTTGCTCTGAGTGTTGCTGTCCCTGTGCTGTTGCAATCCTGGAATTTCCCCATTGTGGGACTAATAAAGGCTTATCTTATCTTATCTTATCTTATCTTAAATCTTTTTATGCCTTGGTGCAACAAAGGCATAAGGTAATCACTCAGTGTGTGTGTGGGGTGTGTGTGTGTGTGTGTGTGTGTATGTGTGTGTATCTGTTTGTCTCTTACCAGCTTTTCATCTCGCCCTCTTAAAATTAAGTGCAACTAAAGGCTTGTGTCACTCTATCGGCATATTTTTTTGACTTTTAATTTGCCAGAATTTTGACATATGGCTTTGTTTTCAAAATAAACACAAATTTAACTCACCACTGCTGTCAGCAATGGAGCCGTGAAAAAAGGGTATTGTAATAACTATGCCGGGCCACTAGAGGCGGCAGTGCAACTTTTTTACAGTCCACGGACGACTTCCTGTCACAGTCGATCTCTTGCTGAGCTTTTTAAAATAGCGGTTGTTACTTGAAACCAAACATGTATTCAGCAGCTACACCCTTTACTCATCACATCGATTGTTTTCAGACTCCTTTCGTTGTTTAGTTTTGCAGAGGAATGACGAGCTAGTTTCTTCCTCTAGTTTTCAGTTCATTGGTAAAATCTACAAGTCCCACATTCCTCGCCTCTATAACATGGCAGACCAAAGCGGACAACTGAGCGAAGGAAAAAACCCTTTCAAAGTAAGTTTTGAGCTTAAATTACGCAGCAATTTCAATATTAAAACACTAATAACTCATACAACTGCAACATTTGATTCTTACAGCTTATGTTATGTCACATTATTTTTCTTCCAATGTCCAATTTTTCTTCCATACTGGGGGCTGCTTGGTTACATTAATTATGCCTCAGTGCAAAGCAACATAGGCATTAGGGATGTTAATGATTAATTTACTTTCGATTAATTGTCGATAAGAATTTAGTTGACTAATTTAAATTAGTTGTCATTTAATTAAAAGTAGTGCCATTCTTTTCAACAGTTTATTTTCATTAAATGTAGTGGCATCACCAGTCCTGGCGAGGGCACTATAGCCTAATCTCTACCACACCTGACGTACTTCACTTGAGAAAATGAAGCAGTCGTAAAGGAGTGCTGTATGGGATCATTTTAAACTGGTAAACGCTAACAACGAAGTTAAATGTCTACTTTATATGGTACTACATTGAAATACAACAGCTCAACCAGTGTACTATGTTACCACCTAAAGAACTCACATTCAGCCATGCTGCAAGGAGCGACTAGCTCGGCTTCATCACGACCGACAGTTACCACAGTCTTGGGGAGGCAGGCATGTGATGGGAGGAAGACGGAGAGCATTACTCAGAGGATTTGCAAGATGACTGAAAAAGACATGATGCCAATAAGTACTGTTGAAGGAGAGGGCTTTTGGGAGCTGATAAACTTTATGGAGCCAGGGTATAATATTCCGTCTAGATGAACAGTAACTACCCGCTTGGAAGCACGCTACAAGAAGAAAAAAGCTGACCTGAAAACACAGCTAGCCACTAAAAATGTGGTGCTGACAACAGATTGTTGGACTGTGCTAACTACAGAAAGCTACATTACGGTCATTTGCCATTACATTGATAATGACTGGCAGGTAAAATCATCAGTTCTTCTCACAGAGAGCATGTCCTATTTTATGTAGTTTTTAATATTATGTGGACTAAGTCTAAATATTTTTTTATTCAGCATTTATGTTGCTGAAGTTTAATATCAGCCAGTGCACACACTTTCATGTTATAATAGTCTTAATATTTATTTTTCTGAGTTTATTTTGTTAACATTTAACATGCAACGGATTACGTAAATAAATCAAATCTTTGAGGAACGTGGCTTGCATTTTGTATTCAGTATATCAAACAATAATTGTCTTTTTATGTTATAAATGGTAAATGGTGTTCATTTATACAGCATTTTTTTCTCATCTCTAGATGACCAAAGCACTTTACAGATCCTGCTATCCACCCATTCACACACACATTCACACACTGATGGCGGCAGAGCCGCCATGCACCGGAGCTGGCCTGACTCACCAGGAGACCATAATGTACCAAGGGAAATTCAAATTCTCAGGAAAAACGCCGCTTGTCAATTAATCGTTTATCAATTGATAAGGTGACTCAATTATCAATTAATGAATTAATTGATAACTTGCACCCCTAATAGGCATACGATTATCACTGTCTGTTACCAGCTTTTCAGCTTGCCCGGTCAAAATCAAGTGGAACTAAAGGCTTGTATCACTGTATCGCCATATTTTATTGACGTTTTATTTGGCAAAATTTTCAAATACGACTATGTGTTCAAAACAAACACTAATTTAACTCGACTTTACCCTCAATGGAACTGGGAAAAAAGGCATTGCAATAACTATGCCGGGCCAGTAGAGGTGGCAGTGCGCCTTTGTTACAGCCCCATCCCCATGTCTCCCTGCCACAGGCACCGAGGCATCAGCACCTTGGTGCTTTCATTGAACCAGCTTTCTGCTCAGCAATAAAAAGACAAAAAATAAATAAAATCACACTGTGAATATGTATGTCGACCAGATGTCAACCCTACGTTCATTTACCAGAAAAGACAGCTCCCCTAAATCAAACTCAAAGTTTGGTTTAACTCCCTAATTTCATCACGCTCCTCATAGGGCTTCAGCGGTTTTAATTCTGTTCAATCATTCAAAACTCAAGATTCATTATTTTGAGAGAACACATTTGCTTACAACCCTGCTGCTGCTTTTATTTGACCATATGATGCGTCCTGACTAATCAAAGTAATTACATGTTTTTCTCCACCTCCCTGAGACTCGCAGCGACGAAGCATTACGCCACATTAACCGGGGAGTTCATTAATATTTTCTCCAACCAACAGGGATTAGACTTTACAGGCCATTTCAAATTGATGGATAAAAACACAACAGCAGCTCCAATGCATTATTTATCAACCTTCACAACATATTGTTTGTCATTTTTTTTATAGTCCTGTATGATGTTTTGTGTACACACATGCAAACTCGGCACGTCTTCCCCTGCCATTCAGAGCTGATTTACATTACAGTACATTTTAGCTTTTGATTATGGTATTTTCTTAAATAAATAGCCAGCAGCTTATACAGTTGAGCGACTGGGGAAGGGGAAGGGGAAGGGGGGGATAGTCGAACAAAACATCAGCATCAGAATACTATCAAAGCTTAACAGTTTAGACTGAGTTTTACAGCTACACCTGCTCTATTAGATCTGAATCTCCCTTAAACAGCCCTGTCAGAGTCGTTATAAAACAAAGTAGCAGCTAAAGTGTTGGTAAACTCAGACTGGCCCACTGGGTATTGATATATAATGAACTGTGTGCTTACTTCACACTCACACACAGCAAAGGTAAATAAATACGGTGCCTGCTAGTTAGGGTGCTTTCACACCTACAGGCTTCAATCAAACTCAAGTTCGTTTTCTCCGTTAGTGTGGTTCATTTTGTCTGGTGAGAACACGGTTATCACACTCAGGTGCGACCAAAGCAACTGTACCGAGACCGCCTGAAAGTGGTGGTCTCGATTCAAATCAACTGGGGAACTCTGGTGCGGTCCTGCATAGCGCTGTGCGATATAACCATATATATCGGTGACACGATAAAAAACGTCTACCTTTTCATAAAAATCTCTATTGTTTATATGGGGATTAAATCCTTAAGCTGTGTGATTTCGTCTGCCCCTAGTGGCAGAGCATGGCGCTGCGCCTGTCAACTGATCACATGCCAAACACTCCCCATCTGGTCTGAGGATTTGTACTGATCATGCCAGTTCACAAGGTGGCAGGCACGTGTTGGAGGACTCATGGATGACACTTAATACACCAAAGAGGAAGAAATCCTTCTTCTTCTTCTTCTTCTTCTTCTTTGTCTTTGAGATTACAAAACAAAATGGAGGGCACCCATCATTGTGGACATATGCAATCGCAGACGGACGAGCAAATTCGGAGGATATGGTCCCTAATTTGCCAACTATGATTCTAAAAAGAGATTATTTAGCTTATGAAGGTAGATGTTTACATGTTCTTATAACACAAGGAGCGCAAACCTCATTGATTTCACCTGCTGGCGCCCGGAGCGCCATGCGACTGTAAAGCAATCGCCAGTTGCATGTTGTCATATAAGGTAAATTGCCATGGAATAAAAGCAAAATTAAGGTGGAATAATCAATAACAGTTTTTGGATGTAGGAGAGAAAGCTAAAATGACCGAGAGAGGACAAAATAATGGCCAGAATGCTGCAAAAAGGACGCCGCCTTGCCAGCGGTAAGTGACAAATGTCTTTGTTTGTTTGTATGCAAACTAGATGTGTAAATTTACTCCTATCTGAAACGATGGATCATATTCTACATCTTTCTAATTGACAGTAAGCCATTATCTCTTACCACTTTCAAGTTACAGCCTTGGAAAGTTCTGACATCTGATCTGAATATTTTCTTGAAAAAAATCTTTACCACTCTTGACCACTAGGGGTTATGTCGCAATTTGGCGACATACACAGTTGAAGCGTTAAAAGACACGTGTTTCTACTTGTCACCGCCTCACCTCTTCCCTGCAGTGTACCAGGTATGTGCAATAGCGGGTTCTGGTGGTTAGCAGCTAACTGTAAGCTAATGGTTTGGTCATACAGCCACTACTTCTGTTTGACAGGGATCCATCCATCTTCTACCGTTTTTCCGGAGGTCCGGGTCACGGAGGCAGCAGTTCAAGCACAGAAGCCCAGACTTCCCTCTCCCCAGCCACCTGCTCCAGCAAATCAGAGAGGATACCAAGGCGTTCCCAGATCAGCTGGGAGACATAGTCTCTCTAGCGAGTCCTGTGTCTGCCTTGGAGTCTTTTCCCAGTGGGACATGCCCAAAACACCTCAAGTGGGAGGCATCCAGGAGGCATCCTGATCAGATGCCTATACCACCTCAACTGGCTCCTTTCAATGTAGAGGAGCAGCAGCTCTACTCTGAGCGTCTCCTGGATGACTGAGCTCCTCACCCTATCTCTTAAGGTGCATTCACACCAAACGTGAATGGGCGGCGCGAATCCAAACAAAGTGAATAGGAAGATGCGAGTACGCGCGAATTTGCACAGTCGCGTGTTCGCGTCCCAGGCTAGCTAGCTAACTAGCTGCTAGCATTGCGATTCTGTCATCACCGGAGTAAAGGTAACACCATTGCAGAGTAAACTAGTTTGAAAATTTGACTCACTCACCTGGAGACTCAGGAGGACCAGGAGCCCTTCAGCTGAATCGGGATGTCGTTATTATTTACCTATGGTTTCCTGTCACAGACAAGCTAGCAAGCTAGCAAAGTAAAGACCCCTCATCTTGTGAACTTTTGGAGGCTTGAGACAACATTTTCAGGTGAGCCCCCGGTTGGATAATGTAAACATAAGCATGACGTTATTTTGGGAATTTCCACAGGAGGTTGAACACAGCTGCAGAAGTTCTAAAGGCAACTTTGCCTGTCTGCATCTCACTCAGAAGGGGGATTCATGTCTGTTCACATGTTTACATTGAGTTATAATGTAATTGTGCCGCGCGAAAAATTTGCCCGTTCGCTTTTAGTGTGAACGCATCTCAAGGGTGAGTCCAGCAATCCTACAAAGGATTGGCAGGGATGTGGGACTTTTTCCCACCGTGCCAAGTCAGAGAGGATAGTCCTCTAACCTTGTTTTAATTGGAGGTAAGTAACCTTAACACCATCTCTAATTATAAAATAGCAAATGCTAAATGACAATGCTGACTTCTTGCTAATAGGAAACATTATAGTGTATCAGACCGTTGTTTCTTTTGTTGAAATTACTGTTGAGTTGCTTAATTTTGTCTAAAAAAATATTACTAAAATTGCAAAAGTGCATGACAACAGCCACATACACACTAAATAAATAATAAATAAATTAAAACCTGTCGAAGGAACAAACTGGCTTTCAATGTAACTTGATTTCTAGTCATTTTTAATTGGTCAAGTAGTGATAATTAATAGCTGAAGTCATCTGAAATAAAAAAAAACAATTTTATAACAACACTGCAAAATTAAGAGGGGAAAAAGGCTGCATAAAATCAGTGACATGAATTTGTACAATTGATTTTTTTCACTATGTAATGTAGAATGTAATGTAATGCAATGTAGAAAAACAGATTGTCTTTTTTATTGGTTATTATATATAAAATACAGAATTTACAGAAAATGTATATCATGATATATATCATTATCATCAAATAAGATTACTTATATCATGATATGAAATTTTGGTCATATGGCACAGCCTTTGTCCTGCAGGTGAGGAAGGGACTGTACTAAAACAGGACCAGCGGCAAATGGCAAAACATTTTATGCCACTATACATACCTGATGGATCTTTGAAAATATCTGTGGTTGAGCATGTCATGGTTCTGGAGGATTAATGAACATTAACATTTTATTTTACTTCTGTAGCTGTGCTTGATTTTCAAACTGTACGATTTGCCAAAAGTGGTATATGCACATGATGTAATAAACGATAACCAGGGCGATGAAACCCCCTGCAGATCACGTTACGATTCATATTTTTTACCCAAAAGTGCATAAATGCACAGTCACCATCTTACTTCCTGTATTTACTTTTCCTGTTATCGCGGTAAAAAAATTTGGCCAAAAAGAACAGAGAACGTTCTGACGCAAGTCTCATGGGATTTAATGTAACACAATTTGGTCCACTTGAATTTTTGCCTGTGTGAAAGGGAACCAAACCAAGGAGAAAATGACACAAAGTAACAAACTTATCAACTGATTCGGACCAAAGCAAACAAATTTAAGTGTGAAAGGATCCACCACACGACACATTACGGAGCAGCAGGAATCACAAACCTTCCGGCAAAGTTATTCCGCCAGGCAACCAAGAAGGTAAACTGGATCCACTTTTACTGACTTGTGATGGAACGCAGCGCTGCGTGTGTCAGGAGTGGCCTGGTTTGTTGGCAGCGAACACTTCTGCTCACCGCGTTGGCAGGTGTGGAGAGTGCACAGCTAGGCCTCTGTGTGTGTGTGTGTGTGTGTGTGTGTCATGTTGCATTCAGCTCATCTGTCAATGTAGTGGATTATTTCTTGAGAGACCAGAATTGGCTGCCCAGAATCAGGGCGCCATCAATCTTCAGCCACACGAGCAGGACGCAGGGGAGGCTGTTTGTAAAGCGGAGACTCACGGTGGGGGTGGGGTGGGGGGACAGTACCGCCGCTTCCTGAGCAGGTGACGAAGCAGTCACGCAACTCGTTACTCAATTTGCGCCTCGCCAGTGACTTTGCCGATATGTCTTGGAAACATTAGGAAAAAATAAATAAGCACAATCTTGAAACTTTACCGTCATAGTTGTCTTTTACTCCCCCCCTTCTTTTCCCTTTAGCATGCACTGTCAGCTTACTGTGGTGGGAGGCGGAGGAACTGATTTCTCCAACACTGTTTAGTTGCTTCAACAGGCTGGAGGATAACATGACCTTCACTTCCCATCCTCAGATATCGTTCCCACACAGCCGCATCCTTGTGTATTTTTGTCTATCGTTGTAAGTTTTGTACCACTCAGCTTCTCAGACAGTCTTGGAACATTCTGAGTACCTCAAAAAATATTTCAGGACACAGTTTCTTACTACACTGACTTGGATTCACAATAAAATACCCAGAAAACAATAGGAAATCAGTTTCACCTGTCATCATTTCAGCTGAAAGATTATGAATAAAAACTCCACTTCTTTAAATGCTACAGCATGTCCATTTGGGCCCCACCAACGGTTAAAGCTGCACAGTTTTATGGGTCCCATGTGGGTTTGTCCGTGGATTCCATGTTGGCCCCATCTGTGTTTGCCCACATGGACTTTACCTGTTTACCTATTTTCAACTTATTTTCTCATACATTTCAATGATTCAAGGATTCAAAGGCTTTATTATCATGTGCACAGTTAAGAAATGCAACATTTCCTGAGCAATGAAATTCTTACTCTGCTGTCCGTGACGAATGCCAAGGTAATAAATACACATCAATACTAATACCAATAAAGGTAATAAACATGCCTTAATACTAATACTAATAAATACTAATAAATTTTCTTGTAAATTTGTGATTTTTTTCCCCTAGTTTGATCATTTTTTCTTGACAATTTGCAACTTTTTCTGATAAATTAGATTTTTTCTTGTTAATTTGCAACTTTTTTCTCATAAATTTGTAATTTTTCTTGTAAAATTGTGACTTTTGTCTTGCAAATTTGCTAACTTTTTCTTGTAAGTTTGGAACTGGTGGTGCAGTGGTTAGCACTGTGGCAGCTCAGCAACTCACCCTTGGCCATGGGATCCCTGGTTCAATCCCAGCCCCTGACCAACAGTGATCTGTGTGGAGTTTGCTTGTTCTTCCCGTGTCTGCGTGGGTTTACTCCAGGATTTCTCCGGTTTCCTCCCACAGGCCAAAAACATGCAGGTTAGGTTAAATGGAGACTCTAAAGTGACCCTAGGTGTGAATGTGTGTGTGAATGGTGAAGGGATAGCACCGTACCGTGGCTGCTTCATCCATCCAGGTGGATGCCCCGAATTTCCCCTCTGGGGATCAATAAAGTACACAAAATCAAAAAAATTAAAAATAAATTTGCCACTTTTTTACTATAATCTTGCAACTTTTTATCATAAATTTGTTATGTTTTTCCATGTAAATTTGCTATTTTCTTGTAAATTTGTGAATTTTTCCCATAAATTGGCAACATTTTTCTTGTAAATTTGGAACTTTCACAAAAAATTTCAACTTTTTTTTTTTACTGTAAGCTTACAAATTTTCCTCATAAATTTGGGCCTTTTTCTCATAAATTTTCAATTTATTTACTCATATATTTACTACTTTTTTGTTAATTTGCAACTTTTTTGAATTTTTTCCTCATAAATTTGTGATGTTGTAAATTTGACACAATTTTTTTTTTGTAAATGTTACTTTTTTATGAGGAAAAATGTGAAAATTCGTGACCATTTTTTGTAATTTTGCCTATAGCACCAGTTTAGCTGAAACCTACTCACCCATATTAAACCCACTGTCATGATCTGAGCATGGAGGTTTCTACTGTGTTCAGTCTCATGGTCTTTTTCCATATTTGTATAGTTGTTGTATTTTTGGGTTCCTAGGTTCCTGTCATTTTATCCTTGGTTGGTTTGTATTATTTCTTAGTTCTACTCATTCCCCTGTTTACGTTATCACAGTCTTGTTATTTATATAATTGGTATTATCTGTATTTATCCTTCAGTTTATTATTTGCCCTGATTGTATTTTCGCATTATATTTATATTGTTGCCAGCACCCTTTTGATCCTGTGTTCTTTCTCTCTCTGTCTCTGTCTCACCGGGGCTGCAGCTGTCAGGGGCACTTCCGGGTTTTGCTGTGGTAGTGGGCGGTGCTCCTGTCAAGCTGTCAGTCCCGTTTCCTCCCCTGTCATGACTCACAGCTGATCTGTATTGTGTAATCACTGTCACCTCCTGCCCGCTCATGTGATTCATACCTGGTATCATTTGTTGTACTGATTTCCTGCCTTATTTAAGAATGGATTTTGCATTCACTCATTGTCAGAGCCTCATCTAGCATCTTCCTCATCCTGGGTGTTCCGTCCCAGCCCAGAACCTCCGAGGGTGCTGCTCCCCCTTCAGCCGAGGTCATCGCGGGTGCTCTGTTCCAGCTCAGGACCTCTGTGGGTGCTGCTCCCCCTTCTGCTGTGGTCTTTGCGGGTGCTCCGTCCCAGCCTGGGACCTCCGTGGGTGCCACTCCCCCTCTAGCTGAGGTCTTTGTGGGTGCTCCGTCCCAGCCTGGGACCTCCGTGGGTGCAGCTCCTCCTCAGTCCGGTTCTCCATGGGTGCTGTGTCCCAGTCGGGGGCCTCATGGGTGCTGCGTCCCAGCCTCAGACCTACGTGGGTGCTGCGCCCCAGCTTGGGTCCATCGTAGGTGTCATGCTTCAGCCCGGGGTCCACCGTGGGTGCAGCTCTGTCCCAGTCTGGGACCACCGTGGATGCAGCTACGCTCCCGTCTGGGGTTTCCACGGGTGCCGCTATGCTCCTGTCTGGCACCACTGCCGGTGCTGCTATGCCCCAGTCTGGGGCCACTGAGGGTGCTACAGGCCAGTCCAGAGTCGCTGTGGTCCCTCAGTCTTCACCCAACTCCGTTGTGGTCCCCTCTCCTCTGCCAGACGTTGTCGTGGTTCCCTCTCCTCTGCCTGACGCCGTTGAGGGCTCTCTCCTCTGCCTGATGCCGTCGGGTTCCCCTCTCCTCTGCCCGATGCTGTCGGGGTTCCCTCTCCTCTGCCTGATGCCGTCGGGGTCCCCTCTCCTCTGCCCAACACCGTCATGGGCTCCTCTCCTTTCCCTGGCCACTGGGGATCCCGTTCCTTTCCCTGTGGTTCCTGCTGGTCGGCCATCACCTCAATTCTGTTTCCCTACACCTCTGCCCTTCTCAGCACCAGTTTTTCCCGTGGGGCAGCCGCCCTCTGGACTATCCCATCTGGCCGGCTGGTTAAAAGACTCTGGTAGACCACCCGACAGACTGTCCCACTGTGCTGGGTGGTCCACATTCTCCGGTAGACCACCCGACTCCTTTCATCTTGCCATCCGCTGGGCCTGGAACTCTGGCCGCCTGCCTGAACTGTCCAGCGTTCCAGTCCAGGGGATTTAGGTGGTTTGGTTTTTGCCTGGTATAGGTCCTGAGGGGGTTTCTTTGTTTCTTTTTTTTCCCCTCCTAGCCTGTTCCCCCACCGCCCACCTGGGGGGAGTGGTCCTTTTTCTGTTTTTATGTTACCCTGGGTGTCTGGAATCCACTTCTTGAGAGGGGGCTCTGTCATGATCTGAGCAAGGGGGTTTCCACCGTGCTCAGTCTCATGGTCTTTTTCCATATTTGTATAGTTGTTGTATTTTTGGGTTCCTAGGTTCCTGTCATTTTATCCTTGGTTGGTTTGTATTATTTCTTAGTTCTACTCATTCCCCTGTTTACGTTATCACAGTCTTGTTATTTATATAATTGGTATTATCTGTATTTATCCTTCAGTTTATTATTTGCCCTGATTGTATTTTCGCATTATATTTATATTGTTGCCAGCACCCTGTTGATCCTGTGTTTTTTCTCTCTCTGTCTCTCTCTCGCCAGGGCTGCAGCTGTCAGGGGCACTTCCAGGTTTTGCTCTGGTAGTGGGTGGGGTTCCTGTCAAGCTGTCAGTCCCGTTTCCTCCCCTGTCATGACTCACAGCTGATCTGTATTGTGTAATCACTGTCATCTCCTGCCCGCTCATGTGATTCACACCTGGTATCATTTGTTGTACTGATTTCCTGCCTTATTTAAGAATGGGTTTTGCATTCACTCATTGTCAGAGGCTCATCTAGCATCTTCCTCATCCTGTACCAACCTACTCCCATCAGGACCCTCTTTTGTCCTGAAATTTATTCCTGCACTTATTCCCCTGTCAACTTGTTGTAAGTTTATTTTTGTACACTTTATGGATTTTGTGTTCCCTTTAATAAATCCCACAAACTGCAGTTCAGTGCCTGGGTTTTTCTCTCTGCCCTGAAGGGGCGAATCATGACACCCATGGAGGCCCAGTTGGGCTCAATGTGGGTAAACAGATTACTTGCTCACCTGCACCTCAGGTAAAGTACAATGGACAAACACAGATAGGGCCAACATGGAACCCGTGAACAAACCCACATGGGACCCATAAGACAGCCCAGCTTAAACTTATCGTGGGGCCCACATGGGCATGCTGGCTGGGTATATGCTGTAGTACAAAGTATACTAGCAAGCTCTTCCAGAACCTTATCCATACTCAGCCGGGCAGTATATGATATCAGCTATATAAACACAGA
Source organism: Pholidichthys leucotaenia (assembly GCA_020510985.1). Taxonomy (NCBI): domain Eukaryota; kingdom Metazoa; phylum Chordata; class Actinopteri; order Cichliformes; family Pholidichthyidae; genus Pholidichthys; species Pholidichthys leucotaenia. The sequence goes on along the minus strand of CM035837.1, from coordinate 181,579,744 downwards.
CACACTATTTGATTATGGAATATGGCAAAGCATACAAGCCAGCAGATTTCTCAAAACAAGACGTTGCTTTCTTGCCATGTCCTACATAGCCTTGTCTATTTATATCTGAGGGCTCAGGCCTCAGAGAAACCAGAGAGCTTCTCAAATTATAAAATCAATTCTAATTCAAATATTCATTATAGCATTTCAGTTGGAGAGAGCAGTTCTGGTTAGATTGGTTAATGTCACTTCATGGCTGAGTAAGATTGATGTCAGCTTAATCCGCTTATAAAAACATGATATACAGTAAACTGTACAGTTGCAGCGAAGCTGAAGTAAAAAAAAAAAGTTCTCAGTTATATGCTATTTCCTCAGGGATGCCAGCTGAGAAGAGTTGTAAATACTGCATATTATATATATGTATGTATACAGTATATGTATGTATCATCATCATCATCATAGCAGTCTGTCATGGGCGACAATGACTGTTTCATTTAGGTCTGATCAGATTCCTCCACACAGCTCTGTCCTTAGCCTCCCGCTGCCAGAACTCCTGTCTATATCCAACTTCTTATATATGATTGTATATGTACTGTTTGCATTTTTTGCCCATTTCTGATCTTGAATGGTAAATCGCATGATCATTTTGATTTTTTTTTTTATCTTTTCTAGAGTGATCAGTAGTGTTGTAGTCAAGACCAGAGTCTCCCAAGACCGAGGCCAAGACCACTGTGTGCCCATTTTCACTACCAGAAACCAGGAACCAATTTTGCAGGAACTTCTCCCATGTGTGTGTCTTCCTTACAGGAACCTCCCTGTAAGGCGGAGACTTCAGGAACCTTTACTAGCTGAAAGATGGCCCTGGTCAGGAGTAGATACTTCAAAAACAGGTGGGTGGGGTTTAGGGTTGACTCGGTGTTGACTGGATAACACTCAGCCACAGTGCTCCGTGCAACACTGACTTTGTGAACAAAATGCACGGAAATGAAAAAGATAGTTGTGAAGATCTAACGCTTAAAAAATTATAATATAATGCTGCTGTGATTGTGGAGGGTCTAAATGACTATTTGGTATATGTGGAGAACACAAGCATTACAGGTGGGGTGGTACGACGCGTACCACTGTCCTTTCCCAGGATGTGAGCCCATAGAGCCGATTAGCAGCAGACCGCGAGTCCCCGCTGGTGCTCCTCCCGGTGTTCTCGCACCTGTAATATCTAAAAATGTAAGTTAATGCCACTGTGAGTGTGGAGTGGAACGGCCAGTTCAGGTGTATAACATGAGTTCACATGTGCGCCGGGGTAGCACAAACAGCAGAGAGGCAAGGCACGGGGATGGTGGCTGGTTCTGCCCATGCGGCTCCGGTTCTCTCCCCAATAAGCAACGGCAAGTTGGTTCCATACACTCCACTTCACATTCGTTCCAAGCATAATCATTTCTGTATGATTTTACTGCATTTTAAAATGATACTCCATCAAAAATCCAGGTTTTTTTTTTTTTCTTGTTAACAAGTTTGTAACACGTTTTTTTATAACTTGCAAGACATATCAAGAGTAAAATCACTGAAATGTCTCATGTCTCTGGTTTTTTTTTTTGCTTTAAAGTTTCATTTAAGCCCCGCCCCCTGAAAAAGGCAAGTTTAGACGAAGCATTTTTCATTCTGTAGCTATATACAGCGCTGGCACATCTGTAGTGTTGAGCCAATCAGGACCCTCTGGCCTAACTGAAGTTAGCCTCCAGGCCAGTTAGTACTTTTGGACGGCTAAACTTGACCCAAATTAAGGTGGGCTTGACCATTAAACTGCTTTGAAGGACCAATGCAGTTTCAGTCATTATCCTGGGCCACCGTGCATACAACTGGGCATGTCCTTCAACCAGTAAGTCTTTTTATCACAGGATTTATTCTGATAATGTAGCGTTAGCCACTATTAGCCTTGTGGTATGTGGGTTGGGTCTAGTAATCACCAATTGTGGCGTTTTGGAGAGAGTGGAGTGAAAAGATGTTGACATGAACCTGTAAGACAATGAAAGGGGTTTTTGTAGAAAAAAGGGCATAAGATACCATTTTGGACAATGTAGATTTGTTTTTATAGGGGATTTATAGCCACCAGAATGCATCTTTAAGAAGCTACCGGCCCCCTCAATTGGTTGCTGGTTCCTGCTAGTGGAAATGGGGCTTATGTAGGTCTTGGTGTTGGTCTCAATCTCGGTCTCGGTCTTGGGATACTCTGGTCTTGATGAGGTCTCAACTACTCTGAAAATGTAAAAGGTTATCAAGTAAACGTTAACCTATTTAAAACGTAATAGTAGGGTAACTGTTTAATTAATTCATTAAAGCATTGTAACTCATTATATGCACTTTCTGAATATTTTTCCAAATTCCTAATTAAAGTTTTCAACTGTTAACCATTTCCAAACATTTAAACGTGGCCGCACGTATGGTTGGAAATGACAAAGGAAAGCATTAGCACATGAACAAGCAAAGCAACAACATGAATATTATTCAACACATAAAAAAATATTTAGGTATAACCCCATTTGTAATCATTGTTTTAAACCCCCCCACCACCACCGCCCCCACGGATCGTCACCTCATTGTGGAGGAGTCTGCGTGTCCTAATGATCCCAGGAGCTACAGCATGCTGTTGGGTTAGACAGTGATTCTCTTTCATGTTTTGTTTCTCCATGAAGGACCTTGAATTGCTTTTCTTTGTGTATACTACGTGCCACACAAATAAAACTGCAATGCCCTACGCAGAGTTACTCCAAACTGAGAACCAAACCTAAATTATCCACAAATTTTAAAAGCTGGATGGACTGCGGGCATGCTGATGATACAGCTGTGCAGGTGGAAACCATTTCAGACCTGAGCACAGCTCCAGAATCCCAGACGGACCCGCGATAATGCCACAGTATGATGGGTCTCGGTGAGAAAATGGGGTATGAATGTGTTAAGGTGCAACTCTGGACTCTTCTTGTGCAGTTTGCAGTGAGTGCGCGAGTCAGTCTGGGTGACAGAAAGGAACCCTTAGCCATTGCGTTATTTTGGTTGAGCGACTCTTCTAGATATACAGGAGGGGCATGGAGGCCAGCAACAATCACCCCCCCCCCCCCATCCCCTTTTGGAAGTACTGCATTATTCAAAAAAGACATTTACTCAGCCTTGCACTTCCTTGTACATCTTTGGCACCAAGCTTGACTTGCCAACCAGTCAAAGCAGAAAAAAAAGAAAAAGAAGACAGCCTTTAAAAATTCATTGTGAGCCCTCTGTTGCTCATCCCTTGCCGTCTTGTTCCAATTAATGGAGCCGGGGATAGTTGAGAACTTTCTATCTATCATAGCTGGGTTTTTCATGTGTCAGCTATTCCACGTTAAAAGTAAGCCAATTCTCTGACACGCTACTTAAAGTCACCAATGCTCAACACAAGCATAAAGAATTCAATGCTGGATTCCCCCCCCCCCCTCCTCCTCTTGCTATGCTTCAATTACTGTCTTTTTGCTTGGCAATGCAACACACACAAAGGGAAACAGGCAGAAGATAGCATCAATGTTTAACAGCCGCTCGGCATCCAGAGAAAGCCCCACGCTGCACAAGAGTTCAGCACAGAAGTCATATGAAGCTTAAGGAAGGCTTTTGATTTTCTCAAGGAAAAAAAAATCCTTTGCCTCCCATGTAACACTTCCTCCATACACCATAAGCAGTTCTGAGGAGCGTTTTCCATAATCAGAGAATTAGATCCGCCTCTGAGTCTAAACTCCCCTTTTGCCCTGGCGGTGCAGAAGGCGTTTGCCTTAATTGCCAAATGTTTCCAGCGCAAAAGAGGGAAACATAATTGTCATTTTCTACCTAAGCCACAGTGATCAAAGCTCTCCCGGGCTACCAGAACAGTAATAGGGATTTTTCTTTACAGCTTGTCCTAGATGTAACAGTCTGCCAGCAAGATTCAGGGTGCAGTTGTTGAGGATTTCTTTCCAGATATGTGAATCATCTCAGTAGTTAAGATGTTCTAACTGGGCTTCAATATAGAGATCCAAACAGAAGGATAAATCTCAGCCCAAAAACAAAAGCACCACAGCTGCACACAAGATGGACATGAGGTGTAACTGCCTTACAGTGCCAAACCTGCAATTACAGCTCTAATTAGCAGTTTTCACCTTCATTTGTGTTGTATGACTGCAAGCACAGTGAATCATCACGTCCAACACCAAGGCAAATCACTCTGACAGCGTACAGCAGTCTACTGCTGTTGTTTTTTTGCTTTTTTTTATAACAGCTGGAAGTGACAACTGCTGCCCCACGGAGAGGACAGCACCTCAGATTGTAATGCCGCGCCGAGGCGGAGCCCTGACAGAGAGGCGGACGTACCCAGGGTTAGGATGTCAGTGCGGCCGGGCCGGGCCACGTGGTGCTGCTGGATGGTCTGGTAGAGCGTCGCCTGGCACAGCAGCAGGAAGCCGAGGCTAATCCACGTGGCCAACAACCAGGACATGGTAAGGCCAACTCTGCAGGGCGGCACATGTGGCGGGGGAGAGAAACAACAAGGGATCAGGGACAGAGCTGCAGTAAAGCATGTCTGCATGTTTGTGTATATATTTACAGCACAAACTGTGTTGGTTTGATGTACTGTAGAGAGAAACAATACCGATAATACGGCCATAGGAAAGACCACAGCTGCTGTATGCACTCGGGTTTTATATTTTGGCTCATAATAACATACCAAATGAACATAAAAGAGGACATAAGAGACTTCAGCTAAAACTCCCTGTGGACAAAAGAATCAAATACAGATCTCATCATGCCAATATGTGCCTTGTGCAAGAATCCAGTCATCAAAAGGGACGCTTTTTTGTGTGGTTTTTTTTGTCGATGTCCTTGTTTCAAGCGTGGGCAGATTTGCAGATTTGTTCAGTGACTACCTAATGGGTGCTGAGGGGCAGCATATGGAGTCACGCCTTGGCCCTTATTGAATAATGAGGCTCTCCTCCTTTCCAGGTGCTGTTAGCCCTGCTCTACACAGCATCAGCCCACCTCCCCAGACACCAAAATAACTGTGTGATGTTATAGCTTTCACTCAGTTCAGATGTGATTTTATACTACAAAGGGTGATGACAGGGAGTGTTTCCACAGATCAAGAGAATCTTGAGGCTTCAAATATCTGGAACAAATGACACAAAACCGGCAGCGATCCAACCCTATTTCCCCAAAGTCCAAAAGCCACTGACTTCCGTTTATTTTTTCTTTTATTGTGTATCAGAGATTAAAGCCATTAGGCTACTAAACGTTGCCCATGTGTTCAGTAGTCCCCAGTGACATTCGGGCTGCTTAATATTCAGTTAAAATTAAGCATATAATTATTAACAGCACATTGTAAATCCCCACCCCTGCACTAAATCCCCCATAATCCGTGGGCTTGTGGAAATGCGAACTGGTCCTGTGGGGTTGTTTTCCTCTAACATTTGTTTTCCCTTTTTTTCCCCCGCATTTATTTATTTCAGCCTGACAGCATGCAGAGCTGTTTCCATTCAAGGAGCCATGGTATAGTTTTCCTGCACATGATCAGAGCGGGAAGAGTCAGCGCTCATCCGATGGCGTTTCCACCCCATAATGAAGTTTAAGCGTTTAATTGTAAGAGGTGGTTTTTAAGTAAACGGAACAGGCCCGAGCATCATTCTGAAGGAAGAAACAGTCTCCAGGATTCAGTTTCATACTTGTGTCTTGTTTTCTACATGAGGATCATAAAAAGAAAAGCTGTTCACATATTGAACTGATTTAAAGTCCCGGGGAGGGACGGTAAACGCGGGCGCGCCAGTGGGCTGCGCGCCCGTAGGTGTGCGCCCACCTGCGGGCGCGCAGCCTCCTCACGCACCTGCGTCAAACCCGCATTTAACAATGTTAGAGGGTTGGAAGACTGCGCGTCTTTTGCTGTGCCCCCCCCCCCCCCCGAGACATTCAGCGCACATTACTGCACCACTTCCTCTGTCATAAATATACAGGATGGCGTTCACACTTTTTTTTTTTTTGGGCCAACGAGGACTTTACCTTTGCTGGATCCAAACAGAAACAGGTGGCGGTGTGTGTGTGTGTGTGTGTCGTACTGCTGAAATCCCCCCCCCCCAACCCAACCCAAAAGCTTGAGGTATTCCTCGAAAGTCCCACACCCTTACCTGAGCAGCGCGTTCACAAGCAAAGGAGTTCAGCCACAGTCGCTGTGTGTCCTGCAGACTCACTCCTCTGTCTTACATCCATCCATACTCAGAAGCCTCGGTGGTGGTGGTGTGCGTGTGCGTGTGTGTGTGTGTGGGGGGGGGGGGGGTCCAACCTGAAATTCCTCTTGCAGATAAGCCAAAACAGTGCACAAAAACCCAGGGGATCAGACGCTCTTCCTTCCACCCCTCAGCGTCGCCTTATTTGGACCCCCTGCGGTCAGGTCCCTCTCTGGAATCCTTGGAGTCACCAAAGGCGCAGCGCACCGGGGTCCGTGTCACATCTGAGGCACGGCGCGCTGATCACATCACCGCCGCATCAGCCACGCTGGCGTGGATCTGCCCTCCTTCCTCCAGCCTCTCTTCCCCGTCAGTTGAAACTCCGGTGGTGAGATGACGGGGGGTGGGGGTGGGGGTGGGGGGTGCTAATTTACCCTGCTGTCTCTCAGTGTCTCACGCGCGCGGCGGGAGGCTCCAGTGGAGTGACTGCGCTGTCCGCTCCTGGCTGCTTCCCCCCCATTCAGAAGCCGCGCTCAAAGTGCGAGCTTCAAGTCCTCTCACCGACGCTCGGAGTCTGTGTCAGGCAGCCAGAGAGCGTGCGCGCGTGTGTGTGTGTGTGTGTGTGTGAGTGTGTGTGCGTGTTCCAGTGTAGACCAGCTGGAGAGAGAGAGAGAGAGAGAGAGAGAGAGAGAGAGAGAGAGAGGCATTGCACGTCTTAAAGCAAGACTACCCACTTCTGCATCAGGACTTCATCATCAGCAAATGAGGCATGCTTTATTAACCCTCCCCTCGCGCTGCCTCCCAGCCTCCCGTGCGCGTCAGGCGGAGACACGCCAGTTTAGCGCTTTCAGCTCACTTTGAATGTGCCTGCAGCCGCGCGCACATGTGCGAGTGTGAGTTGGAGAGGGCGCGTCTGTTTCAGTCACCCCTCCCCCTTCCCCCAGCAGTTTAGGGGTGAAAGTTAAGCCTTATTCACGGTGCATTTGCCCTCTGGTCCGTTTTGGTCTGCGTGCGCCTTGGACGAGGAGCCGGCGTGCACCGGCGTTGTACGTGCTCACTTTTTTTCCATCTACCAGGCCAAGCAGTTACTGTTGTTTGTAGTTTTACCCCAGCCCTATGGGTATCGCAAATGCGCTAACACGCCAGTTTGTTCACCGGCTATATACACGAGAATGATGCACATTTTTTTTTTGTAGCAACAACAATGACGTCGTTTCAAGGAAATGGAGGTACTGCTGCAAAAGGATTCATGTACGCTTATTCTCATCTTCCACGCCCTCGTTGTCTTTCTCGTCTACTTTGTCTTGTATGCTGTGTTGATAGCGCCACCTCGTGAATGGGATGTTCAGTCTTGCGCATGCTCTGTCAAAGCATTCAGGTTGTGGGCAGGCCGCGCGGTCATAAAATCTGGGCGCTCGTCCGCAGAAGAGCCCTGCGGACACTAGCAGACTGGAGACGATGACGTAAATTTCATCACGCAAGGTTTCCAGTTGCATGTACGCGAACGGCGAAGGTGCAGCATGGATCCAGCTCGAGTTGGAGAGGGTGTGTCTGTTTTAGTCACTCCCCCACCCCTCCAGCAGTTCAGGGGTGAAAGTTAAACGCTCCAAGCATTGCACTTTTAATAGAAGGCAGAGTGCCTCATCAGAGCTCTGCAACCGCCACATTAGATATCACCAGCCCCCTTTGCTGCTTCCCACCTTTCTTTCCATCTTTGGAAGTTATCAGTAAGGATTTTAATGGTCCCCTGGAGAATATTCCCCACCATCTAAACACCCTTGCATCTCGAAGCTTGAAAGAGCCTGTGAGCAGACGACTGCCACAAGCTCAAAACCCAGATCTTCAGCCTGTAAAGCAAAGTCATCCACCACTTCTGTTTGTGTAGGTGTGGGCATGTATGTAGCAGGTGAAGACAATGACGGAGAGGCTCCTGTTTAACATCTTACTCCATAAACCAGAGCTTCTCAGTGCACGCCAGGCCCACGCACCTGCCATCGGTGACTCACTCAGTCTGACATTTCACAGAGAGATGACAATACACAGATGAGGGGCTAAATAAACTGGCAGACATTAAGGATTGCATTAGTACTGTGGGGGCGTAAATACAGGTGAACTTAATGATGAATAGGTGTACAACTTTATTCTGAGAGCACTTCCTACCACCTTCTTTTCTTTGAATGGCGTGAATAAATGTGTCCCAGTATAAGAAACAGCAGACTGTGGTTATCTAAACAGGCTGACTGGTATTGTTCGCTTGACCAATTATGTTTGAGCAGGCTTCACTTGCAAGTAGTTGGGGAGAAAAAAAGGAAATGATTAGGAGTTGTCTGACATTGATTAAGATTTTTATTCACTTTTAAGACATGCCTACTTCTAAAAACAATGACAGGAAAACAGAACAGTAAATCTTGGTCAAAGTGTAAGATAGTTGCACCAAAGGCCTCTATAAATCACAAGTCACACTCTGGTTCTGTTTTGACTAGAAAATGAAGTTGAAAGGAAAAAAAAAGTCTAACCTCAGCCTGTATTTCTACATAAATGTGACCTTAAATCTACAATTTCCACATTTTGCAAGTAGAGGAGGAGACTGTCATTCTTTCCCCACATGTGAATAAGACTCCGAGATACGTTTAAGGTAGGAGCTCATCCCCACACTTTTGCAGCCGAGGACCAGCTGAGGACCACGGACTCACAGCTGAAGGTGCTGAATGTCATCCTGGCTGCTTCACACTCAGCAGCAAACTGTCTCAGGAAGACCTGTAGGTAAAGCTAACTAGGACCACATCATCTGCCAGGAGCCGAGACCCATCACTGCTGAACATGACACCCTGTGTTCTCTGGCTACGCTTAGAAATCCATCCATCCATCCATCTTTAACTACTTATCCAGGGGTCCGGGTCACAGGGGCAGCAGTCTGAGCAGAGTAGACCAGACTGCCACATTGCACCATGACCCCCATGACCCCTCCTGCAGGTGGTGAGCCCACTGTAAGGCGGACCCATGTGGCTCCTGTGAATACACTGGGTCCTTGATGTAACTTTTTTCATTGTGCTCTAGTGGACTGCTCTTAGTGTGACCCTTCACCCGGGACCAATTTGTCTTGGGCAACCCTACCAGGGGTAAGTTGCCCTTGACAACAAGCTCCTGGGATCATTAGGGCAAGCAGACCCCTCAGTGGTGATGATCCACAGTGGGGCCTAGAAATCCTGTACATAAAAAATGGTGAAAAAGGGCAGCCCAAGCGGAGTTCAGCTCTCACTGGGAATGAGTTCAACCGATGAGTTCACACTGTTTCATATTTAGAGGGACACAAGAATGTACTGTACATTATAGGCTTTAAATGTCGTCAATAAAATTGGCTCAACAGGCAGTGCTGATCAAATGATGCTAAAAACATTTCATTGCAATAGAGAGCCTAAAGGTGCCTTCGCACCAAACACGAATGGGCAATTTTTTTGCGCAGCATGATTACATTATAACTCAATGTAAACACACAAATAGACATCAACTCACCGTCTGGGTGAGATACAGACAGGCGAAGTTGCCTTTATAACTTCTCCAGCTGTGTTCAACCTACTGTGGAAATCCCCAAAATAGCGTTATGCTTCAGTACACATTATCCAACAGGGGGCTCACCTGAAAAAGTTGTCCGTCTCCCAACACTTTACAAGATGATGGATGTTTAGGGCATGGTTCTGCTGGAGGTTTCTTCCTGTTAAAAGGGAGTTTTTCCTCTCCACCGTCGCCAAGTGCTTGCTCACAGGGGATCGTCTGATTGCTGGGGTCTTTCTGCAACTGTGGGGGTTCCCCCTACAGTTGATAGTGCTATGAGATTTTTTTTTTTTTTGTTACTTATTTGTACCCGTAGGTAGATTTGGTTAGCAGTCTGGTGACAAGCCACCGGCTGCTGGTCGCTGCGTGCGCGAGCGCCCTAAACCTACGTGTTTTTTTTTTGGTGTGCGGGAGGAAACCGGAGAAATCCCGGAGTAAACCCGCGCAACACGGGGAGAACATGCAAACTCCACACAGCTCACTGTTGGTCGGGGGTTGGGATCGAACCCATGATCTCATGATCCCCGCAATCCCCCGGCCGAGGGTAAAACTGTGCTGTCACAGTGCTAAACCACTGCGCCACCGTGCAGCTAGATGACTGTTGTTGTGAAATGGCGCTATATAAATAAAGTTGAATTGAATTGAATATTTCCGTTGCTAGCTTGCTAGCCTTGTTGGCACGTCCGTGGCAGGAATCCGTGGGTAAATAACTGCGACATCCTGATTCAAATGAAGAGCTCCCAGTCCTTCTGTCTCCAAGTGAGTGTCAGTCTCATTTTCAAACTAGTTTACTCTCCAATGTTGATACTTTTACTCCGATGATGGCAAAATCTCAAAGCTAGCGCTACCCCTCGGACATGAACATGTAAATGAGCGATTTCACGTGGGCTCGTTTCTTTCCATTGACTTTGCATGCATTCGCGCCGCCCGTTCACGTTTGGTGTGAAGGCACCTTAAGTCACGTCCCCTCTACTTCCACACATGGGACGTCAAATCAGAAAAAAAAATCTCCATTGAAATGAATGGCAAGAGTGAAATTATCTTTTGATTCCGATCAAATTTTTCCACGAGTTACACATATGATGTTTGTCAATTTAAAAGATAATATTCCATGTAAATAATGGTGTAGGTTGTTGTCTGACTGTTAAGGTATAAGGTTATGGAAATATGTCAATTAAAAGACGACAAACACAGATGTACCTGGTGTCACATGTTCAAAGAGTACCCAGGACTAACAGTCCTCTGGATCAGCTGCAGCTCTCACAATACCAAACAATACCTTTGTGTTGTTTTTCTCTTCTTTGGGTCCTGCTTTCATCAGTCAGGAAACAGGAGGTGAGGTTGCGGTAATCTCCTGCCATGATCACGTTTGGTGATGTGGGATGATGGGAGATGTTGTCCGCTAATTGTTCTCACAAAAATTAAATATTACTCTGTTATTATATGACAGCCTGCAACTTTAATTATGTGGAAAATTATCTTTTAAACTGACAAACATCATATGTGTAACTTGTGGAAAAGTTTGATCAGGGTCAAAAGATAATTTTGCTCTTGCCATTCATTTCAATTGAGATTTTTTTTTTTTTCCGATTTAAGATAAGATAAGATAAGATAAGATAAGCCTTTATTAGTCCCACAACGGGGAAATTCCAGGATTGCAACAGCACAGGGATAGCAACACTCAGAGCAACAATCAGAAGGCAAGAAAAAAAAAAAAAAAAAAACAAGCAAGCAAGAGCAGCCAATATACATATGTACGTATTACTATAAAATATATATATATACACACACACACAGACACACAGTGCAGAGCATTGTAGCTGGATGGAATAAATATATGAATATATGAACACACAGTGCAGAGCATTGTAGCTAGATGGAATAAATATGTAAATATATAAACACCCACAGTACGGAGCATTGCAGCTAGGTGGAATAAATATGCAAGTATATAAACACACACAGTGCGGAGCAATGTAGCTAGATGGAATAATATGTAGATATATAAATATATAAACACACCCAGTGCTGAGCATTGTAGCTAGATGGAATAAATATGTAAATATATAAACACACACAGTGCAGAGCATTGTTGCTAGATGGAATGAAACAGCATAACCGTCTACTTAGTTATCCTACATGGTATGATTATGTGCCCATACATATTCTCACCCTCCATAGCGACCGGTAAGTTCCTAGTTGTATGCCGGAGGGGACCATTGTGTAAGTCTATTGCATCTTTTGCATTCAAAAAACTATTAGTTTGTTACGTCTTTTTGCTATCTCTGCGAGCAGCCCTGCTTAGGTTGTACAGTCTGACAGCCGTTGGTAGGAAGGACCTACGAAACCTCTCGGTTGTGCACCTGGGATGATGTAGTCTGCTGCTAAATGAGCTCCTCAGTGCATTCAGTATGTCCTGCATAGGGTGGAACTCGGACTCCAGCAGAGATGACAGTTTAGCCACCGTCCTTCTCTCTCCTATCTCCTCCATCGGATCAAGGCGCTGCCCCAGGACAGAGCTAGCTTTCTTAATCAGTTTGTTCAGTCTCTTCCTATCGGCTGCAGTAATGCCACTGCCCCAGCAGACCACTCCAAAAGTGATGGCTGATGCCACCACCGTGTCATAGAATGACTTCAGCAGCGCCCCTTGTACACCAAAAGACCTGAGTCTCCTCAGCAGGAACAGCCTGCGCTGTCCCTTCTTGTAGAGTGCATCAGTATTGTGTGACCAGTCTAGTTTATTGTTCAGATGAATACCCAGGTACTTATAGGATGTCACCATCTCGATGTCTGTTCCCTGTATATTTACTGGTACTGTGAGGGGCTGCCCATGCCTGCGGCAGTCCACCACCAGCTCCTTAGTTTTCCTCGCGTTGATCTGGAGGCAGTTCCGATGGCACCAGTCCACGAAGTCCTGGATAAGCCCTCTGTACTCAGCTTCATCTCCATTGGAGATGAGGCCAACGATCGCAGAGTCATCAGAGAACTTCTGTAGATGGCAGTGTGTTGTGTTGTGTGAGAAGTCCGCAGTATAAAGAGTGAACAGGAAGGGAGCCAGCACCGTTCCCTGGGGGGCCCCCGTGCTACTGATGATCGTGTCGGACACACAGTCCCGGGTTCTCACAAACTGAGGCCGGTTCGTGAGGTAGTCCAGGATCCATGATGACAGGTGCTGGTCCACCCCTGCGCGCAGCAGCTTGTCCTTCAGGATCATCGGTTGGATGGTGTTGAAAGCACTGGAGAAGTCAAAGAACATGATCCTCACCATATTCCCGGGCTTCTCCAGGTGGGACAGAGAACGGTGAAGGAGGAAGATCACCGCATCCTCCACCCCAATGCCATGCTGGTAGGCGAACTGGAGTGGATCCATCGCTGGTTCCACCAGGGGGCGGAGGTGAGCAAGGAGCAGTCTCTCCAGGGTCTTCATCAAGTGGGACGTCAAGGCCACCGGTCTGTAGCTGTTCAGGTCTTTGGGGTGGGAAGTTTTTGGTACAGGTACCACACAAGATGTTTTCCACAGCTGTGGTACCCTCCCCAGTTTCAGGCTCATGTTGAAGATATACGTCACAATCCCACACAGCTGGTCTGCACAGGACTTGAGGAGCTTTGCGCTGATGCCGTCCGGTCCCGGCGCCTTCCTCGCCTTGATCTTCCTCAGCTCCGTCCTCACCTGGGTCCTGGTCAGGGTCAGGATGGGGGGCTGTGTGTTGGGAGTGGGGGGGTGTTGGTGGAGTGGGGAGTGGGCAGCAGGACTTGATTTCTTTAGAGGCAGCAGTGGTTGTTGTGCAGTCAGGGGGGAGGGCGGTTGGTCAAATCTATTGAAAAACAGATTCAGGTTGTTCGCCCACTCCCTGCCCCCTGTGGCCTGGGGGGAGGTATTCTGGAGCCCCGAGATGGTTTTGAGGTTTCTCCAGACCCCGCTGATGTCGCTCTGTTGCAGCTTGTCCTCCATCTTCTTCCTGAAGCTGTCCTTGCCTTCTCTGATCTTTCTCCTCAGCTCCCTCTGTACGGACTTCAGCATCTCCCTGTTCCCTGACCTGAAGATCCTCTTCTTCTCTCTCAGAAGTGTTTTTATCTCAGGGTTGATCCAGGGTTTGTTGTTTGAGTGACGCCGTATGGTCTTGGTGGGAACGGATTTGTCCACACAGAAGCTGAGGTAGCCCGTGAAGGTGTGAATGAGGCCATCGATGTCCTCACCATGTGGATCGCAGAGCTGCTTCCAGGCGGTGGCTTCAAAACAGCCCTTTAGGGTGTCCATTGTCTCCTCAGACCATAACTCCACAGTGTGCATGGCCGGAGGTTGTCTGTGCACTAGGGGTTTGTACACCGGCCGGAGATGAACCAAGTTGTGATCCGATCTCCCGAGTGGGGGGAGTTGTGATGAGGTGTACGCCTCCTTAGTGTTTGCGTAGAATAAATCCAGTGTTTTATTGTCTCTAGTGTGGCATGTGACATACTGGGTGAACGTGGGTAGAATGGGAGACAGTGAAACATGGTTGAAATCGCCTGAGATGAGGAGAAGAGCATCTGGGTGTTCTGTCTGCAGCCTGCTGGTTACTGAATGGATGACGTCACGTGCTGTCCCAGCGTTCGCCGTCGGATTTGCATAAACAACAATGCAGATCACGTGTGAGTGTTCTCTCGGGAGATATGTAGGCCTCATGCTAACAGCTAGCAACTCAATGTCTTTGCTGCAGTGTCGTTGTTTAACAGTGATATGTCCCGGTCTGCACCAGTTGTTGTTAACATACATTATCACTCCACCGCCCCTAGCCTTGCCACTGTCTGGTGTTCGGTCAGCTCGTATCATGTGAAAACCCTCCAGCTCAATGTTAGCATCTGCTGCTAGTTCAGTTAGCCACGTCTCAGTAAACAAAAGGAGAGAGCACTCCCGGTATGTGCTATCATAACGGGAGATAGCCGCTAGCTCATCTAACTTTCCCAGTATCGACCGTACATTTCCCATGACAACAGATGGAAGGGAGGGTCTGTACCTTATATTTTTTGTCCTCCGCCTTACTCCAGCCCGGCAGCCGCGGCGTTTTCGCCTCAGTTCTCTCGGTATGTCGAGTTTTTCCAATGGGACCGGGTGGCGGTTGAATGCTAGCAGCTGTTCTCTGCTGTATCGTATCCTGCTATAAACAGTGGCTCCGTCCACCGGCTCAGGAGACATTTAGGACGATCTGTGTGTCCGTGATATAAGTGGGGTGAAAAAAAAAGACGGATCAAAAGAGAGAGGAAGGGAAAAAGACTCGGAATCGAGCCGCTGTTGCAAAAGGCAGCCGACTGGTGTGGCGCCGAGGCGCCGAGGTCCCATATGCGGAAGTAGAGGGGGTGTGATCACACCAGCTACTGAAAACAACGGTGCATTTACGTTTTTCTTGTCTGCTTCACAACTTCTGCTCAAATTATGTATTTTTTTATTACATTTAAGAACAAATGTTGAAGATGGCAAAGGGTTCTATTAAGAGTTTCCCTGCCTTCCCCTGTAGTTCATAACCCTTTTAACAACTGCTGCTCTCACCTCTGCTTGTTCTTCACAGGCCAGAGTGTGATGTGACAACCAGATGTGCACAGCCCCTCGGAGTCATCATCTGTTGTGCAGAGAGGGGCTGAATGTCGGAAAAACACAGTGTGACAAAATGGATGAAGTGTGTGCGAGCGCGTTGGAGTGGAGGAAGAGTTATTATTTCTGCATGCAACGGCTGATGTGAATATGTGAGTGGGTGAAATGGTAGCTGGTAGCAGACCTTGTTTTTTTTTTTTTTGCTGGGAACTTGCCAGAATATAAGAGTTGTGTGCTCGGTGTACTTTAAGCCACGTGTTTACTTGTTTTGCATTGTGCCGTTGGTGTTTGTGTACTGCTGTAGTGAGCCAGTGGTGAAGCATTGATGAATAGTGACGCTGCCATCTGGATCTCTGCTGGGTAAAGCACACCACGTGTTAAGTGACCAGATTAACATTAGGCAGAAACTGCAGAGTTATTACCACATTGGTTTGAGATTTAGAATTGTAAAAGATGCATTTGCACACATGGCTTGACTACCACTAAAGTGGCTTGTGGTTCTATCAGTTTATTAGTGAGGATTTTTTAAGTGTTTAAATTTGTCTTCAGCATTTAACGTCTTTATGAGCTGTCCCCTCGGACTAAGCTGGAGACGTGAAATGAAACAAGTCTACAAACAAGCCGCAGAGGAGAACTTAAACCTGAAGGCGTACAATTACTTCAGTGATGTGCGGCACCAGTATGTCTTCTTCATTTTTTAATTTTTTTGCAGTTGATTTGTTGCTGTCTCCTTTTTCTCATTCCGCCTCGGTCTGGGCTGTGCTGGGAGGGTGGACTGAGACAACAGAATTTCAGAGTAAGTCTGGATTGTTGTTGCGGTCTCGCTCTCCCCCCGTCTCCCTTCTCAGGGGTTTTCATCGTTTCCAAACAGCTGTCACTGCAGCCCATGCCAAGACCTAACCACAACCGACCAATCACTGGCCAAGTCAGTGTTTGGATCTGGGCAGCCCTGTTGAACACCAACGATTGCCAATGTTTCCCTCTCACCCGGCTTTCTCATTCTGTCATTCTCTTTCTCGTCTTTGTTTCTCCCTCTGGCTAATAAAATTCTTCCTTCTGGTGCAGCCAACAAGCTTCAATATGTAGCCTCTAGCAGGAAAAAAAAAAAAGCCAACTCATTTTTTTTTTAAATAAAATGAGCCCTTTATACACCTGCATGCCTTTCAGCCTATCTAACTGGAACAAAAGCAGAATTTCTTGATCTCATCTGAGCAGTCGTGTGTGTAAGCCTCTTTTCCAAAGTTATCCTCAGGTACCACTGGGAGATCAAGAGAGGGAGAAACAGACAAATAAAAAAGAGCCAAAAAAGTGAAAATATCAAGGCAAGGAGGGGAAAACTCATTTGGATGAAATATGCAGCGGAACTGACGCTCACTGATGGGAGATAATGGTGATGGGGAAAAAAGATCATTCATCAAAAGAACTACCCTTTTCTCCTGTAATAATGCACTTTACATTAACACAACATCCTCTTTATCGGCTTTTATTTGCAGGCGTTCCCGACTGTAACTTTGTGCAGCATTTTCATCAACTGGATATACAGTGTATATTTTGAAAGAAATAAAGCTTTGAGGCTTCTGCTTTAGCTTTTTTTTCTTGTGTCAGCATAAAAAAGTTTGAACTCTCATATGGAGTGATACACAACTGCACAAAAGCAAATTTTGTAGCGTGGCTAAAAGCAAGATTTCCTGATCCATCGACCTGAGGGTTGTGGTGCCAAAACATGGCCATTTGTTTTCCTCCTACATACCAACAGTGTTGGGCAAGTTACTAAAAAACAGTAACTAGTTACAGTTACTAGTTACTTCTTTTCAGAAGTAACTGAATTACTTTTGAGTTACTGCATGATTAATGTAACTAGTTACTTGGAAAAGTAACTTTCACGTTACTTTTAAATGCATATTTAAATCATTTTGCACACACAGCAAGAGCAAGGGCCCTTATGTTCTCATCAAAAAAAAAAGAAGAAAAAGAAAACTGATGAGGAAAAAAGTCTCATCTTACAGAGAAAAAAATGTCTCAGATTTACACAAACCATTATAATCAGTAGAAAGTCAGAAATTTACTAGAAATAAAGCTGTGAATTCACAGAGAAAATTTTGGACCCCCCATATGTTTGACACCCCTGGACCAGCTCATTAAAAATGCATATTTAGAGGATTTAATTCCATGAAATAGTTGCATATCACAACAGCATGTAAATGAATGAGATAAAATAAAACAGAAAGCACAGATAAATGAAAGGTCACTGCTTAGAAGAAGCTTTACTGCAACAAATCACAGTCACTTTTTCTCTGTGCCTAAGAAAACATTAAATGCATTTAATGCGGACATTAAATGTGAGCTTCTTGCTCAAAGCATACTCATGTTTAACCACAGAGGTAGGAGCTGTTAGGGGCTACTTACGGCTCGGACAACAGGTGATCAGGGCTCGATATGAGAAGTCGCCACTGCCACGGCATTTCTTCCCACAGGGTTGTGATGTGAACTGTGGCAGGACAGGAAACGGACCCGTGGAGGAGACTGTGTGACGGCTGCATCAGTTACGGTAGGGTCAGTTTATATTTATTTGCTTGCCTTTGCCATTGCCTTTGGCATGACAACCTGCAGTGGATTGAGGCCACTGGTGGTGCTGGGGATAGCAGTCCCGCTCATAGCCACCGAAACTGTGTATTCATCCCCAGTTGGCAGCTGATGAGGAGGGTGTCTAGCAACTGCAAGTTGTATGATCGTCTGTTAGCACTAAAATATCTATCCACATTAATAAAACAAGTAATGCAAGTAACACATCTGATCAAATGTCAGTAACTGTAATGCATTACTGAATTTTTAAACAGTAATTTCGTTACACAGCACATTACTGCAAAAGTAGTGGCGTTACAGTAACGCGTTACTTTCTAATGCATTACTCCCAACACTGCCTACCAATGATGGTGGGCACATTCTTATGGGACTGCAGTATCAAGATTAAGGCATTAAAAAGGTTTCTTTTCCCTAACAGAATAGTTGCATCTTCCTCAGCTTCAAAGAACAGTCAGTGGTCTCACAGGCCCCCTTATGAAACCATGGGCCTCATGGACGAACCATTAGTACTAACAGATTTGTTCATAGTTGTGACATAAGATCAAGTTACATGGACTTGTGATATTCACCGATCTGTTAGTATCTCCAAATTTAGTACACTAACAAAATTTATGAGTGGTCCAGACCAGTTGGAAGAGTTTTGTGTAAATAGTTTGCTGTTTTTCTAACCTTAGTTCTTGCTAAATGGCCGGAGTGGTTGCCTAGTTGATAGAGCATCTGCCCCACAATCAGGAGGCCGTGGGTTCAAGCCCTGGCTGGGTCATGCCAAAGACCATATAAAAATGGTACTTCCCACCTTCTAGCTTGGTGCTCAGCATGATAGAATGGGGGAGAGAGAAGTTGTTTGTGGCGGCACCTTGCATGGCAGCAACCTCTCTGATTCTAGATGTGATTAACATTGTAGATAGGAGAAATGTAATTTCGTTCTACTGTACATGATTGGCTGTATGGATTGAATGACTAAAGTTAGCTTCTTTTATATTTTCTTTGTCTGACTCAAGTATGAGAGCGTTAAGCCTATAAACTTAATAATTAGTGGAAAGGTTTTATACTTTGATTCAAGTTGTAAGTAAAATTAAAATAACAGAAAATAAAACAAGTATCATTCTACCAATGTCCTCATCATATCAGAGGCAAAATATCAGATTCTAAATGCTGTTTCCAGGTGGCCAGAAAGAGCGACAACCTCGATATACTGCAGAACAGTGCAGTGGGGAAGTGTCTGGCATGATGGTGATAGCTGGATGATCAGTATGTGACTTCCGGGGGGGACTGAAAAGTTCATAGGCTGACTAAGAAGGAGTTATGTCTTTGAGGATCAAGAAGAGAGCTTCAATACCACAGGGATCCAAGTGCTGCAACACTGATGTTGAAATGTTGAAAAATATGTTGAAAAAT
The DNA here is from genome assembly GCA_020510985.1 of Pholidichthys leucotaenia. Taxonomy (NCBI): domain Eukaryota; kingdom Metazoa; phylum Chordata; class Actinopteri; order Cichliformes; family Pholidichthyidae; genus Pholidichthys; species Pholidichthys leucotaenia. Next base: position 181,560,463 of record CM035837.1, on the reverse strand, counting down.
AAATCACATTTGGTCAAATTTGACCACTGCAACATGGTCAGCCTATGGACTTTTCAGCCTCCCCCCAGTACAAATATCACACTGCAAACCACAGGACCAGATGGAAATAATTCGGATTTCACAGGAGGTGTGGGCTTTGCCTCTGGGTTAGGGTGCAGAGCAGGGGAAAAGGGAAAGTAGGCCGTATTTTCATATAAATTAACATTATACTTTGAAATTTAACAAAAGTCAAATTTTTACCATTTTTTACGCTCACATTTTAAGCACAAATTCTTGCAATGTGTCATACTGCTCAGTCTCCAGTGTGCATGGGTGACCATGTGCTGCGCTGGGCTGTCTTCCTGTTGGTGGCTGTCAGGAGGAACGTCTTCTGAAGCAGACACACTGAAATATCACCTACAATCTGACAGATTCTTTCATGTTTGAGTCTGCTGCTGACCCTACTATATTTTTTTTATTTATTGGTTCGCAGGAGAATTTCAATTTCCATCAAGAACCTTTTTTTTTTTCTTAGACTTTGAAGCCATTTTTTGAGCATGAAACTTCTGATCAGACTATGGAAGCATGACCTTATATGGTAGTTTTAAGGTGTCAGTTATGTAAATCTTCAACACTGGTAAGCGCATGCTGAGGACTTAACAACATTTGTTGAATCCGGAGAGGCTCGTTTCTACGAACACGACTTACTAACAAAATACACACAATTTATGCATATGGCATGTTCTTGCATGAGGCCCACTGTGTAACATTTAGTCAGTCAAATATACAGTATACTGTACTTTGAAGAAAATAAAGATTTAAAGCTTCTGTTTTGACTTTTTTTCTTGTGTCGGCATAAAACTAACAGTTTGAGCTCTGATATGGAGAGATACACAACTGCACAAAAATAAATTATTTAACATGGCTACACACTAAATTTATGGTGCTTTGACCCTAGTGTTTCAAGGGGTGTTGAAATTTGGCCATTCATTCTCCCCTTACTGTAATGTTCTCCTGGAACATGTAATGACGAGGCGCACACACCGAGTGTCAGTTAGGACTTTTTACTTGTCACTTCAACTGCAACTAACAACTAACCACACAGTGGCACATGTACATCTCCTTTTATAGTCAGGTCATGGCCGGGGTCATACTGCCCTCTAGTGGTGACTCCATATGAACTTCACATATCAATACATCTCCCTTTTTTTCTAGTAAAGGTCATGTCCAACTATAAACTTTTTCTCAAATTTCTATATACAAAATAAACTCCATTTCTATTTACATTTTTTTTTAACCTTGTACACTGAATCACAAGTTCAATTTTTTCTCTGTTTACAATTCAACATCAACACATTTTTTTCCTCTGTTTACAATTCAATATCAACACATTTTTTTTTTTTTTTTCATTCATCTCAGTACTCCTTACATTTCCTCAATCAATCTTTTCGGTTTCACAATTTGCCTTTGTGAGCATCTCCTTTGTGTCACCTCAGTCTGTTCGTTAGTGTCTGTCTCTATGTTCTGGTTCTCAGCCATTTCTGGTTGTTCGGTTTGGCTGGAAATTAGCATGTCGCTTGTTTCACTGTCTGTGACTCTCATTTTTGTCTGAGGCACTTTCAGTAAGTGACGTCGGTTTCGCCTCATTGTTTTCCCATGCTCTGTGATGACTTCATATGATCTGGGAGTTGTTTCTTTAACCACTTTTGCCAGCGGTCCCCATTCTCCATCACATCTCACTCGCACAATGTCCTCATGTGCAAGTGGTCTCAGAGGTCGTGCTGTTGTGTTGTACAGTTCAGTTTGCCTCTCATCACGCCTCACATCTCTCTTTTCCATCACCTGAGATGCTGATGGAAGTCGCGTTCTGAGTTTTCTGTTCATGAGCATTTCTGCTGGGGACAGTCCATTCTCCAGTGGTGATGCTCGGTAATTCAGGATCGCCAGATGTGGGTCTTCTGCATTGTCTGCAGCCTTTTTCAGTATGCGCTTCACTATTTGCACCCCTTTCTCTGCTAACCCATTCGACTGTGGGTACAGAGGGCTTGAGGTCACGTGCTTGAACCCATATGTGTCTGCAAAGTCTTTGAAGCACTGACTCGTGAATTGTGGTCCGTTATCACTTACAACAGTCATTGGAATTCCATGGCGTGCGAACATTGTCTTTGTATGTGCAATCACCTTTTCTGCTGTTGTGTCACTCAACCCTGCAAACTCTGGGTAGGTGGAATGATAGTCCATGACTAACAGATAGTCCTTGCCCTTAAGCTGAAATAGATCCATGCCCACTTTTCTCCATGGCCCTTGAGGCTTCTCATGGGGCCTCATAGGCTCCTTTGGCTGTTGATACCTGTGGCGCTGGCAAGTCTCGCAGCGCTGCACATATGCCTCAATGTCCTTGTGCATTTTGGGCCAATACAAAACATCACGTGCACGTCTTTTGCACTTTTCAATACCCAAATGCCCCTCATGCACTAATTTAACCATTTCTGATCTCATGGAGGTAGGTATGACTATCCTTATACCTTTTAACAGAACCCCATCTAACACAGACAGTTCACCTTTAAAGTGTTGGTAAGGCTTGTCAATCATAACCTGTCCTGGCTGATGTATCTGTTCCATTACTCTTTTTAGTTTCTCATCTTTTTGTGTTTCTTTCACTATCTTCGTCCATTTTGCATCTGACACTGGCATGTGTGCCTTAATAGAGTCTACATGTATTTGCACAGCTTCCTCTGTTGTGCTGCTGGCGTTGCTCAAGCTAGCCCTACTCAGCGCATCGGCTACAATTAGTTGCTTGCCTGGTGTAAACTCAAATTTCAAGTCATATTTCTGTAATCTTAACATTAGACGCTGGATGCGCGGTGGTGCGTCACCCAGTGGCTTCTGTGAGATAGCAGTCAGTGGTTTGTGGTCTGTTTCTAGTATTACTGACCTTCCATACACATATTCATGAAACTTCTCACATCCAAACACTGCACCTAGAGTATCTTTCTCTATTTGCGCGTAATTTTTTTCTGCGCTTGTCATGGTGCGCGATGCGTATGCGACTGGATACCACTCTGTGTCATGTTTTTGCAATAGCACAGCTCCTAGGCCGGCTTTGGACGCATCTGTGGACACTTTTAGCAGTTTGTCCTGATCATAGAATTTTAACACTGGCTCCTTTATTAGACTGCTTTTGAGCCACTCCCATTCTCTGGCATGCTCTGCCATCCACTTCCACATTGTATTGGTCTCTAACAAGCTTCTAAGAGCTATTGTGTTAGCTGATAAATTTGGGATAAATTTCCCCATGTAATTGACTAGCCCTAGGGCTCTTTGCAAGTCATTTTTGTTCTGCGGTACTGGCAGCTCTGCTATGGCCCGCACTTTTTCCGGATCTGGTTGCACGCCTGCCCCAGATAATTTCTCTCCCAGGTATGTAATCTCCCGTACCCCGAATTGGCACTTACTCTTATTCAGTTTCATACCTGACTTTTGCGCCTGTGTGAGAACTCTTGCCAACCTTTCGTCGTGCTCCTCTTTTGTTTTTCCCCAGACTACCACGTCATCAAGAAAAACTCCCACCCCTTCTATTCCGTCAAACAATTGCTGCACAGTTCTATGGAAAATTTCAGGGGCTGAGCTAATCCCGAACGGCATTCGTAGAAAGCAATGCCTTCCGAATGGCGTATTAAATGTGCACAATTTAGCACTTTCCTCGTCGAGCACTATTTGGTAAAACCCAGATTTGGCATCTAATTTTGTGAAGTAATTTGCTCCACTCATTGTGCTGGTTATGTCCGATTTTGTTGGTAGCCTGTAATGCTCCCGCTGTATTACTTTATTTAGATCTTTTGGATCTATGCACAATCTCAAATCTCCATTTGGCTTCTCCACTATAACTAGTGAGTTAACCCATTCAGTTGGTTCCTCTATTTTTCTGACCACTCCGTCTGCTATCAGTGAGTCTAGTGTTTCTCTCAGCCTCTTTTTAAGAGCTATTGGCACTTTTCTTGCTGCATGTATGACTGGTTCTGCATTCTCTTTCAGCCTAATTTTTTGTTTGCCTGGTAGGCGGCCTATTCCTTTGAACACCTCTTTGTATTCTTTCACCCAGTCAGTGTGTTTGTGCTTACTTGTTGTAGCCTCTGTATTTTCTCGTGTTGTCACCTTGTCTGTATCAATGACATTCACTCTTTTGATCAGACCTAGCTGATCGCATGTTTTTAAACCCAAAATTGCTTGTCTATTTCCATCAACAAGTACAAACAATGCATTCACTGTTTTACCTTTGTTTGACAGTGTAACCCTGCACATTCCCTTAGTGGGTATTGGCTTATCGTCATATGTTCTCAGATTAATCTTTTTATCTCTTATTTTCGGTTTGTTTTTCAGTTTTTTAAAATCTTTCATTGGCAGGATGTTTACCTGCGCACCTGTGTCGAGCTTCAGTGACATGTCCGTGCCATTCATCTCCAGGCACACTATCCATTCGTCAGCGCTCGTCTCTCCCTCGATGGCGTCCACGTAATACTGATCCGCTTCGCTGTCGCTCTTTTTCTCCACGAGTTGCACTCTCTTCTTCGAGAAGCAGGTCTTTGCGAAGTGATTTTTTCCGCCACACTTGCGACATTCCTTCCCGAATGCTGGACACTGCTTCGGCGCATGTTGCCTTCCACACCGCTCACAGTTCCCGCGCGCGCGCTCTGGGTTTGCCTCCCTTTTTCTTGCCTGCAACGTTCCTTTCGGCTTCGCGCGCTGCACTGCATCGACCTCAGCAGTCTCTTTTTCCTTGCTGCTAAAAGTCTTTAATTGTGCCTTTATACTCTCAGACGCTTGGCAAATCTGTATCGCTTTCTCCAGCGTTAAGTTAGTCTCTTTCAGTAATTGCATCCGCAATTTGTTGTCTTGGACCCCTATTACAATTTGGTCCCGTATCACTGACTCACTCAATGTTCCAAAGTTGCATGACTGACATTTCAACCGTAGGTCTGTGACATACAGCTCGATGGACTCTGACTCTTTCTGAAGTCTTTTTCTGAACACATACCTCTCGTACGTTTCATTCTTTCTCGGAGTGCAATAATCGTCAAATTTCTTCATCACGGCGTCGAAGTTGCCTTTTTCTTCTTCCGTGAAGACGAATGTGTTAAACACATTTAGCGCCGCTCGCCCTGCTACTGTTAGCAGTAATGCTATTTTCCTCTCCTCGTCACGGAGACCGATAGCAAGCGAATAAAGTTCAAAACTTTGTTTGAATGCTTTCCAGTTCTCGTTGACGTTACCGGTCAACTTTAACTCGTCCGGCTGTCGAAGAGCGTTCATCTTCGCCGTCGGTTCGTAGTTTTATCTTGGTACCATGTAATTTACTCCTGGTACCATGTAATGTTCTCCTGGAACCTTGTAATGTTCTCCTGGAACATGTAATGACGAGGCGCACACACCGGGTGTCAGTTAGGACTTTTTACTTGTCACTTCAACTGCAACTAACAACTAACCACACAGTGGCACATGTACATCTCCTTTTATAGTCAGGTCATGGCTGGGGTCATACTGCCCTCTAGTGGTGACTCCATATGAACTTCACATATCAATACACTTACCTTCCAGTGATTAGAACATACTTATAGAACTGTAGCATCAAGATAAGGCATTAAAAAAAGTGAATTCTTTTCACTAACGCGATCTCTGCAGTAGGTGGTGCTTCCTCAACTTCAAACAACAGTCAGTGGCCCTTATTTATCAAATTGGTGTAAAACCTTGCACGCCACCAGGTGCAGAAAGGACCTGGGCAAATTCTACATGGTATTTATGAAAATGTGCCAATCGATCAAAACTTTATTTATATAGCACTATTCATACAAAAGTTGGAGCACAAAGTGCTTTACAAATTAAAAATATGTCACAATTACACTTCCCCTCCCACCCCACCCATTTGCCCCCCCCCCAAACACCCCCCCACACACACACACACAACCATGTGAGACATGGCCAAGCACCAAGGGTTCAGGTGTAGAAGCACCATCCAAGGGAGTCATCAACACAAGGTATGCGCCAAGTCCGCAATTACAGGGACACCACCTCTGTGACCACCCAAGACCAGTCACTGGGTGGGCCAGGGCAGTCACAGGCTAGTGCCCTGCAGCCAGAACCAGGCAACTGCCTGTAGGAGGTCCCCCTATGAGGAAACACTGGTGTTAGGACAGGATAATAAGATGAATAAAACTGTCAGTAATACATAATAATAATAATAATAATAATAATAACACAGGATTACAAAAATATTTTTTTTTGTAAGTTGTCTGTGTTTTTTCAACTGATTTAAGACAATTTTGCACCACTGAATCCGAAAATGACATCCGTGTGTCTCAATCAGGTGCTAAGTAAAAACCTGTACTTACTTAGTACTGTGCATGTATTTACCTTAATATATAGGTAAGTTCAGGTTCAGGTTCAGGTTACTTTATTTGTACCCATAGGTAGATTTGTTTTGCAGTCAGGTGACATCCATATTTACAAACCACAATTACATTCAACATGAACACAAACACAGGCACACATGAAGCTGACTATAAACATGATAAAAGTACTCAAGGCTCCACCAATCAGGACATAGGACAAAGAGATAAGAGGACAAACAAAGAGATAAGAGAGAAGGGTCATATTAAAAAGTTAAAGACTAGTCAAAGAGGTTAAAAACTCAAAAGTCTAAAACCCAATAAAAGATTTAGAACCCAAATAAAAAAACCTACAAAAATAAGTAAATATAAAATCAAATTAATAAATAGGTAACTGAATTATGTGCAATATATTGTTACATCTTGTTCAACTCTTTAACAGCAGCAGGAACAAAGCTGTTTTTGTAGCGCTGGGTTTTACTTTTTGAGACAGCAAACCTCCGTCTGGAGGGGAAGAAGCTGAAAGTGGTAGTGCAAAGGGTGGGAGTCATCATTTAAAATGGAGGTAGCAATCCTCTGTACCTGTCTGGTATACAGGGATGTCAGGTTCAGCTGTGACTCACCAAGCAAGCGACTGGACAATCTAACAACCTGATCCAAGGATTTCCTCTGTTTCAGTTTTATCTGACCAAACCATGACACTAAAGAAAAGGATAAAACAGATTCAATAAAAGCCCAATAAAACATTGTCATTATGGTTCGGTCAATTTGGAAGCGTGCAAGTTTCCTTAAGCAATGCAAATGTTGCTGACCCTTTTTGCACACCCTTTAAATTACTATCAATAATCCTCCCAAGATATTTGTAGGATTGTACACATTCAATGGTCTGGCCTTTTAGTACAGTGACTTCGTGCCTGGGAGTTTTCCTCCTAAAGTCAATAATCATATCTTTAGTTTTTGTCGTATTCAGCTGCAGGTAGGAATCCTCACACCAGTGAACAAAATCATCAACTACTGGGCCGTGGCCACTCTCACCATCCTGGAGGAGCCTGACAATAACTGAATCATCAGCATACTTTATAATGTGTCTGTTGTCATGTCTGCTCCGACACATGTTTGTGTACAGGATGAAGAGTAGTGGTGACAACACACACCCCTGCGGAGAGCCAGTAGAAGAACACTTTTGGTCAGACAATGTACCATGTGGGCACATATGTTGGTTACATATGCTCCACAAGTATATTGCTGTGTGTTTATTGTGTGCTGCACGTCTCAGGGAACAAAGGGACTGAGCCTCCTAGTGGTAACGGGGGAGTGTGAGATTTGGCCTTTGTTTCAAGGAGATGACCTGGAGAGATTTCCGGGCCATCGGAGACTAAAGGACGATGGTGTGAAGATCAGAGGAGTTACATTGTGACTGGGATTAAGTACCATGTGACTGTATGTTTGATTAAACACCATGTGACTGCAGTTTTGATGTCCGGGGTATAAAAGACAGATGTGAGATGATTCATCCTCTTTTTCCTGCTTTGAAATTGTTGGAGTATGTGATTGTGAATAAAGCTGAACCTGAGGAATAAACTCAGTCTCATCCTTCCACACATTCTCCACACTAGTGACCTTACGACGAAGCATGAGCAGAGATAATTCTCCCGAGCGGGGCTCGGCAGAAGCCAGCCTGATGAATGCCGCCACGTTCCAGCTGCCGGACTTCTGGCAGCATAGTCCGCGCTCCTGGTTTAGCGCGGTCGAGGCGCAGTTCAACCTCCGGAGAATCTCGAGAGACGACACAAAATCCTACCATGTGGTGGCGAAGCTGGACAGCCACACAGTCCAGAGGGTGGAGAATCTGGTCAATCACCCACCGGACAGCGACAAATACAGCGCATTGAAGGCTGCGCTTATCAGCCACTTCACCCCCTCGGTGCAACAGCGAGCAGAGGGGCTCCTAGCATTGACGAAGTCTGAGAACGACAGACCCGTAGACCTGATGGTGAAAATGGTGAGGCTGAGAGACTCCGAGGATGACAACTTTATCTTCGCCCACCTTTTCCTCAGGACCCTGCCGCCAGCGGTGAGAGTGACCCTGGCAGGCTCACCTCTGTTGGCCCGGCGAGACTACATGAGCTGAGCCAGGAGGCGCAACGACTCGTCGATGCCCACAAACGGAGCGCGGTTTCGGCTGCGGCAGCAGAGCTAGGCGCAACATCCGGAGACGGCATGGGGCCAGTGGTTGCAGCACCAGACTCACCGACGACGGCAGCAGCAAGGGCCAGGCGACACGGAGCGGACGACGTCCTTTGCTTCTACCATCGCCGCTTTGCAGAGAGGGCACACAAGTGCCTCCCACCGTGCCACTTCAAGCGCTCGGGAAACGCCAAGACTGGGGGTCGGTAGCGGCTGCGGCCCTCGGGGAGGAGAACAAGCTGCTCTACCTGACGGATGCACGCTCGGGGAGGCATTTCCTCGTGGACACAGGCTCCCAGCTGAGCTTCATCACGCCTTCCTACACGGACCGGCTGACGCTGTCTAAGGGTCCCTGGGTGTCAGTAGCGAACGGCTCAGCGATTAAGACCTTCGGTGAGAGGACTCTGCTTCTGTCTTTGCAGGGCCGTGCATTTGAGTGGACTTTTGTTGTAGCGGCAGTCAATTTCAACATGTTAGGGGCTGATTTTTTGTGCTCACATGGTTTATTGGTTGATCTTACTAACAGACGTCTGGTTAATGCACTCTCCTTTCACTCTATTCCCTGCACAGCTCGAGTGGCGCCGCCAACTGCACAAGCCAATGTCACAGCTGCGGGTGGTAAGTTCCACGCACTCCTCACTCAGTTCCCAGCACTCACAGTCCCAACGTTTTAGGCGACAGTGGCTAAACATGGGGTGGAACATTTTATCACTACCACCGGCCCGCCCGTTTTTGCAAAAGCTCGGCGCCTGGACTCAGCTAAACTGACCATAGCGCGCAAGGAGTTCGCCAACCTGGAAAAACTGGGCATCATCAGATGTTCGAAAAGCCCCTGGGCTTCACCACTGCACATGGTCCCAAAGGCTGATGGCTCGTGGCGACCTTGCGGTGATTTCCGCAGGTTGAATAACGCCACAGCACACGACCGCTACCCAATTCCGCATATCCAAGATTTTTCGGTTTATTTTGGTGGGGGCGCACATTTTTTCTAAAATAGATTTAGTACGCGGTTACCATCAGGTTCCAGTGCGCGCTCAGGACATACCCAAAACAGCGGTAATAACACCTTTCGGGCTTTTTGAGTTTTTGCACATGCCTTTTGGGCTCAAGGGAGCGGCGCAGACGTTCCAACGCATGATGGATGCGGTCCTACGCGACCTCCCTTTTGTGTTCGTCTATTTGGACGACATTTTGGTAGCCAGCATGTCCGAAGACAAACACGAAAGCCACCTCACAGCAGTTTTCAGGAGGTTGGCAGAGCACAGGTTAATAATTAACCCAGCGAAGTGTCAGTTTGGGGTGGCGCAGATTGATTTTTTGGGGCATCGCGTTTCGCCAGAAGGAGCGGTCCCTCTGCCTGATAAAGTGCGCGCAATAACAAATTTTCCCCAACCTCAAACGGTCAAAGCGTTACAGGAGTTTTTGGGAATGATTAATTTTTATAACCGTTTCCTCCCCAGTGCAGCGCAGCTCATGCAACCATTGTACGCTGCACTAAAAAAACAAAAACCCACGAATAAAATCGAATGGTCTCCTGAGCGGGAGCGCGCATTCTCTTAAGTCAAATCAGCCCTGGCAAACGCTGCGTTGTTGGCACACCCAGTTCCAACGGCCCGCATGACGCTCACCACTGACGCATCCGATGTAGCCATAGGGGCGGTCGTTGAACAGTATGTAGCTGGGGCCTGGAACCGCTCGCGTTTTTCAGCAAAACCTTGCGCGATAGCAAGCGAAAATACAGCGTGTTCGACAGGGAGTTGTTGGCTCTACACTTGGCCATCCGCCACTTCCAGTTCTGGCTGGAAGGGCGCCGTTTCACCGCGTTCATGGACCACAAACCGCTGACTTTCGTGATGGCCAAGATTTCGGAACCTTGGTCAGGCTGGCAGCAGAGACAGCTGGCCGCAATATCGGAGTTTACCACTGATATCCAGCATGTGGCAGGTAAATATAATGTAGTGGCAGACTGCCTCTCACGTGCTGTGGTGACTCCAGGCCCCGTGGGGGCAGACTCTGCAGCCATGGCCACGGGCCAGGGTAGCGACACGGAAGCGTGCGCAGCCCCGGTCCGCGTAGGGTTAGATTATGCAGCCATGGCCGCGGAGCAGGTTAGCGATGCGGACGTGCGCGCGCTCCAGTCTGGACCAACAGGGTTAAGGCTGGAGGACAGGGTGCTGCAAGATGGTATGCCCCCCCTAATCTGCGATATCTCCACTGGACGGCCGCGTCCGGTGGTACCAGCCGCGTGGCGCCGCCGCGTTTTTGACTCGATCCATTCTCTGGCGCACCCAGGGGTGTGCGCATTGGTCAAAATGATAGGAGAGAAATTTGTATGGCCGGGGTTGCGCAAACAGGTCAAGGAATGGGCGACAGCCTACGTAGCTTGTCAGCGAGCCAAAATACACAAACACACTAGAGCTCCTTTGGAGCCTTTTCACATCCCGGCTAAGTGCTTTGATCATGTGCATGTCGACCTGGTAGGCCCCCTTCCGTCGTCACAGGGGTGCACACACCTTTTGACAATGGTGGACCGCACCACGCGTTGGCCGGAAGTGGCCCCTCTGGCATCAACCACAGCCGAGGAGGTGGCGCGCGTGTTTTTAACAGCTTGGGTAGCACACTTTGGAGTTCTGTCGGACATAACGTCTGACAGAGGTCCTCAATTTGTGTCCGAGCTCTGGTCAGCGATGGCCCGCAGCCTGGGGGTAACGATCCACTGCACTACCGCGTACAACCCCCAGGCTAATGGTTTATGCGAACGTTTCCATAGGTCATTGAAAGCAGCCGTCAGAGCGTCGCTTACGGATACAAATTGGGTAGACAGGCTACCATGGGCTTTATTGGGGTTGCGTTCTGCACCTAAGGAGGATTTACAAGCCTCCCCAGCTGAGTTAGTTTTTGCACAGCCTCTCCGGCTGCCCGGGGAGTTTCTCCCGGATAATCCTGCGCCAAATTGCCCCCCCGCTCAGCGGTTGCAGAGCGACATGGGATCAAACACGCTTCCTGGCCCGGTTCATCACAGCTTTCCACGCGTTTTTGTGCCGAAAGCTTTAAAAAATGCAGAGTTTGTTTTTGTCAGACATGATGCCCATCGCCCAAACTTGCGGCTGCCGTATGATGGACTGTTTAGGGTGCTGGAAACAGGAGAGAAGCATTTTTTGCTAGATTTGGGAGACAGAAAGGAGGTAATTGGTATAAACAGGCTCAAACCCGCTTTTGTTTTGGCGGATGAAGCTGTGCAGTTGGCGAGGGCCCCCCGTCGCGGCAGACCCCCTAGAAGGCATTCTCCAGAACACCCACAGAGATTGACTAACAATTCTGATCCACAGGCAACAGTCCCACAGCAGGAGGACACTGCAGAGGCAGTAAAGCTGGCTTACAGCAAATACGGCAGAAGACTTAGGCCTAGGCAACAGGTGGATTGATATGTAGTAATGTTATTATGTCATGCATCTCTAGTTATGATTGTTCCATCTTAGACATTTGGGGGGGGGGTCATGTGGGCACATATGTTGGTTACATATGCTCCACAAATATATTGCTGTGTGTTTATTGTGTGCTGCACATCTCAGGGAACAAAGGGACTGAGCCTTCTAGAGGTAACGGGAGAGTGTGAGATTTGGCCTTTGTTTCAAGGAGATGACCTGGAGAGATTTCCGGACCACCGGAGACTAAAGGACGATGGTGTGAAGATCAGAGGAGTTACTTTGTGACTGGGATTAAGTACCATGTGACTGTATGTTTGATTAAACACCATGTGACTGCAGTTTTGATGTCCGGGGTATAAAAGACAGATGTGAGATGATTCATCCTCTTTTTCCTGCTTTGAAATTGTTGGAGTATGTGACTGTGAATAAAGCTGAACCTGAGGAATAAACTCAGTCTCATCCTTCCACACATTCTCCACACATTGACCCTTACTCGCTGTGTCCTGTTGGTTAAAAAATCCACAATCCAACCCACCAGATTATCAATTTATAAATTGTTGCAGGAGCCTTTCAACTAAAATATGAGGTTGGATTGTATTAAAGGCAGAAGAAAAGTCCACAAATAAAAGCCTGGCGTGTGTCCCATTAAAATCCAGATGTTTAAAAAGCATGTTAAACAGAGTGACAGTGGCATCCTCCACTCCTCTGTGAGGCCTATAGGCAAACTGCAAAGGATCCAATGCATGCTCAGTCTGCTTTAGGACCTCAAATCTGACCAGTTTTTCAAAAATTTTCATTCAGATTGAAGTCAAAGCAACTGGTCTAAAATCATTTACCGTTTTAGGACAGCTGGATTTTGGAACGGGGACAACCACAGCATCTTTCCAGATCTTAGGCACTTGTGTCTGTAAGGACTTATTGAAAATGTAGTGAAATACAGGACTCAGTTCATGTGCACAGGACTTTACCAAGCGCCCACATACTGTATATTATCAGGGCCCTGACTTTTGTTCACTTTTACAGCACAGAACGCGCTTTTAACATCCTGCACCTCAATATTAAAGTGCAGATTGTCTTTGAGTTTCTGTTTCAAATCTTGGGTTTCTGTGAAAAATCAAAGGAATCAAAACAACCATAAAAACAATTAAGAGCATTAGCTAGCTCTGTGTCTGAACTAAAACCATCTAAAAACACATGATTACTGCGCTCTGTGCTCTGAAGGCCTGCAATAGTTTTCATACTGGCCCAGGCTGAACCATGCTTCTTTGTCGCCATCTTGCTTTCCAACTCTGATTTATAATTCTGTTTTGCTCTTAAAATTTCGGCCTTCAGCTCTTTTGTGGCAGCCTGCAGCTCAGAAACAACCTCCTGTTTAAAGGCAAGTGCTTTCCTCTGTAAGCAGGATTTAACTGATTTTGTAACCCATGGCTTGTTGTTGGGATATATTTTGACACGTTTACGTGGAACGATCATGTCTCTGCAGAAAGCCATGTATGAGCATTTCACACCCACTAAAGAGTCCAAATCTTCTCCACAGGCGAGCGTGAACACCTTCCAGTCCGTACAGTTAAAGCATTCCTGGAGGCAGTGCACTGAATCCTCTGTCCACACGTCTATGTCTCTGGTCTCCACCTTGCCTCTTCTGAGAGCAGTTTTATATGGGGGCAGCAAATGCACACAGTTGTGATCTGAGGATCCTAAAGGAGGAAGGGGAAGAGATTTAAAGGCCCTCTCTATGGATCCGTAGCACAGGACCAAGTCTTTTTTCGCCTGTTTGGGCAGGAGACATACCAATAAAAGTTTTTAAGTGTCTTATTTAGAGACACGTGGTTAAAATCTCCAAGGATAAAATTTGGAGCCTCTGGGGAAATCGACTGCAACCGCTGTACCACATCAAAGACGGTGCTGGAGGCGGAGGCAGCATCCACTCTCGGGTTAATGTACACAGTTGTTATGAAAAGTTGGGGGAACTCGCAGTGCAGATAAAAGGGGGATAGTGACACGGACAGAAGCTCCACATCTGGTATAGAGATGCGCTCTCTGACCATGACAGATGTACAGTACTGTTCATTAATATATAAACATACGCCGCCCCCCTGACGTTTCCCCATTACCTCTTCCCTCCGATCCTAGCGAAGTGGGGCTCCAAAGCCGGCAATCCACAGGTTCGGGTCCCGGTCATGCGCCGTAAGCCACGTCTCCATGTAAGCCATGACGCAGCAGTTCTTGAAATCCTTCTGATATCGTACATTTCCTTGAATTTCATCCACTTTATTTCTCAGGGATTTACGTTCCCCATAATAATGGAAGGAAGAGGAATGCTGTTAAGCTGGTGCCCCATCAGGTTTAATCTTACGCCTCCACGTTTTCCGCGTTTCCTCCCCTTGTCTCTCTTTTCATCGCTGTGTCCATGAAAATCTCTTAAAATAAAGTCCGGCAGTTGCAGCACAGACTCAAACACAGATGCTGCATTATCCATGTTTAAATGCAGTAACATTTCTCTGGAATATTGCGTTCTTCCCGGCGTGATCGCGATCGCGCTTACCTCCAAGGCAAATAGGCGGTAAGAAAGAAACAACAATGCAAAAACAAGAAGGAAATCCGTACTGATGGAACCAGGGAGCTCTTTGTTATATAGTCCACAAACATTCAAGGACAAAAACGGCACAGAGAATTATGTTAAAACACATTAAAGTGCATAAAAACAGAGACACAGACGTCAAACTTTTTTCACCCGCTGCCAGTCGCTGCATGTGCATGCACCCCTAAGTACATGTAAATTGAATGTTATGTCATCATTGTTCAAAATTCTGAGAATTTCAAGACATAAAGAATTTTGCATCATTTAAAGCAAAAATACCCATACATGTAAACAAAAACATATAAAACAACATGTGACCATAATTCAAAAAGTTGACCTGATTGAGCAAAACCAATGTGATTTTTGGATTCAGAACATCAAAATTGTCCTAAATCAGCTAAAAAAAACTTAGACGATAAATTTGGTGTTGACCAGTGTAATAAGATACATAATTTGTTAAAAGATAATCATACCCCCCCATTTAAACTCAAACAGTTTAAAATATAGTATTTAATAACAAAGTGACCAATTATAGCAAGAACAACACAAAATAAGTTTAAAATCAGAAATTAAGAAAATTAAAATAGGAAACTAATCAAAAGTAAGGTTAAAATAGTAGGTGTCAAGCCTGCTTTTAAAAACATGAACATTTTTGGAAGCCCTGATGTTCTCCAGCAGGCTTTTCCACAGATGTGGGCCATAGTAACTAAAAGTTGCTTCATTGTAGGTGTATGTTCTGACAGTAGGGATAATTAAAACGCCAGTGCCAGAGGACCTAAGGGGCCATGGGGTCTCATACATTAAAAGCACTTCTGATAAATAAGAAGGCGCAAGACCATGCAGACATTTATAAATCAGTAAAACAAACCTAATCTAGTGAACCTCATTGTATGATCAGTCTTTGATAAATCTGGCAGCTGGAAATGATTGTCATTTAAACACAGCACCCCTGCCTAACCCAAATGTTTAAGACACAGTGGAACATATGACAGCAGAAAGAAAAACTTTTCCAAAGTAGAAACTGACATTACTGCCATGTGGATTTTGTACCTTCACCTTAATGAATATGCAAAGTGTTAGGGTTTGAGCATGGGTTGGGGACCATGGTCCCTCTTTAAGTTTGTTTTTTCCATTCTGTGTTTTCCCTGCCTCAGTTCAGTTGTTTTTTGTTTTAATTTTCTGTATTTATTCATTATCAGTCATGTTATGTTCTTTATTCTGGTCTGGGGTTTGAGTTTAATGTTTTGATTCTGTTTAGTATTTTCATTTGTCATGGTTGTGTATTCCCTGGTCGTGTGTTCATGTTTTGGTTTGCCTTTTGTCTCTGCCCTCATGTTTCTGTGTCTGTAGCCACTCCCCGCTGTCTCTGATTTCCCTGATCGCGCCCATCTGTCTCATGTTGTCTTGATTGCTCCCCTGTCCCTATATATACACACACTAGTGTTCAGTCCATGTCAGTTGTGGCGTACTTATTTATTGTTTCATATTGGCGTGTTCCCCACGCTTTGGTCCAGTTTTTTTCTGTCCTGTTATGAATTATCCTGCCTGTATGTAAGTCTGCCTAGTGTGCTGGTCTTCAGCCCATGTGCTGCTTTATTTTCTGTTTTTTGTTATTTAATAAATCATGGTCTATCAAATCCGTCTCGCATTTGGGTCCTCTTCTTTGCCCCGGACGTGCTATCCTAACACAAAGTGGAGCGTTTTCGCTGCTGCCCACAAAAATACTTGGTGGAGACAATACAAATACACACAAAAAACTGATGTATTAATGGAGCAAGCAACTGCATGTGCTGTTTTTGAATCTAAATTTGATAGCTTTCAGAAACAGATGCAAACTGCCTTGCACAAAAGTTATTTTGTTATTCTGGTGTGGAGGAGTGCATAGGAGAAATCACTATGGCTCATAAAGTCATCACTGGTGTGAAAAGAACTATCTGTAAGCAAAAATTAGTAATAAACATTAAAAAGTATCCATGAGGTCGAACCAGATTAATTAAACATTTAATCTGAAAAATACATTTTTCTAGCAACAATGTTACAGCACTGACATTTTTATTTGCAGAGTTCAAAGTTTTTGTTTTGAGTTGGCTAGACTACTTCCTAGAACCAGAGCCAGTCACGTTCTGACCCTCTGAGATGCCAAATAAGAGATGGGCAAATTTATATTAGAGAAAACAAGGTGTGCTACAGTCATGGAGACAAGCAAGAGAACGGGACCTGATATCATTTCTACTCCACCTAAAAACAGCTTACTGTACAGGAGTGACGGTACCTTTCCAGAGTGTCACTACGGCAAGGAGAGGAGGGGCCAAGTCTCAGTTCTTTATAAATTGGACTGCAGTACAGTTTTAAAATGCTACTTGTCAGCATTGCATCATGTTCCTTTAATACATTTGGAATGACAGTGTTATGTCTGGAAAAGTGTGGAATGACCAATGGAGAGTGGAGTTTGCTGGGAACACAAACTTTATTACAGAAAACTTAATGGTGGTACAGGTCATATGCTGGGAGGTGGAATGCGAAAAGACCCCGCGTTCTGGACGTCCCTGGCTTTTAAGTTGGCATGATGATGTCACTGGCTGGTCGTGTCATTATGCCGGTGCTGAACCACAAGTGTGGGTTTTTCAACACCTCCCCCCCTTTGGAAAAGCAGAACAACACATATAGTCAAATCGACCCTCCCCAATTTGGTTCAGTGAAACCCCCAAACTAGCGAGGGCCAGTGTGTAGACTGCCTCATGGCCCAGTGTGGCTGAGTGGTTTATTGCGCCAATCTGGCTGGCAGCCATGCTCCTAGCTAAGCAGTCCTCTCGAGGGAGGCCGTTTAGTTGGAGGGGCCTTGTGGCGAGCCCATAGTGGACAAGCCCCTGGAGGTGCGAAGGCCCGTGGACCAGGATCGTCTTCCTCAAAAGCCAGTCTGGGTCCCACACCATGCGAGTCGACTCCCGCGTTGCTGTGTCATCCGGGGCAGCTGCTCAAACTCGGCGAAGACAGTTGGCGTGCCACACTGAATCATCTGCCAGCTGGAAGGTCGCTGGCCCCATCTGTGCCGTGATCTTGATGGGTCCTGGTAGTGGTGAACATGGTGTTGAGGCCGACTGCAGGTAAAGTAGTTCAGTTCTGCGGACCCGGACCCAGTCCATCATTGCGAGTGGCGTTCTGTTCGGCTGCGCTCAGCGTCACAGTTGTGATAGTGTGGCTCTCACGTTTCCTGTGGGGCATCCACCAGGTTGTGGTAATTCTTCTGCGTGCTGGTGGGTCATGGACTCTTCATCCTGCAGCTCAGCGGTAGCTCCTGGAGGCTGATGCCAGGTGCGGATTTGAAAGGATTCCGGTGACTCCACTGCGTTTCGTTGAATCACGGACCCTTCATCCTGCAGTTCAGCCGTGGATCCTGGAGGCTGATGCTGGGCATGGATTTGGAAGGCGTCCGGTGGTTCTGCTGCATTTTGTTGGGTCAGGGACTGTTCATCCTGCAGCTCAGCGGTGGCTCCTGGAGGTTGGTGCCAAGCGTGAATTCGGAAGGAGTCCGGCCTCTTCTCCCCCTCTCCTGGGAAGTCTGGTAGTAGCGATGTGTTGCTGTCGCCGTTGATAGAACCTGCCTCGGGTTGTTGTGTCCTGGGGTTCCCAATAGATGTGGGCTCCCTGTCCTGCAGCTCTGCAGCAGCTTCCTGAGGCTTATGCTGGGCGAGGATCTGAGGCAAGTCCGGTCTCTGCCCCCTCTCCGGGCGGTTCTCCTGCTGTGAGCACGAGATGGCTGTACTCTTGTTGTTGTCATCTGGGTGTGTTGCGTCCCACTCGTCGGTCAAACAGAGTCCGTTACTGTCGCGGATGGTGAAGCCCACCTGATAGAACAGGTCACATCCTAGTATGTTGTCTCCATGCGTAGTCACCTGGAAAATGTAGTCAGGAATGACTCTTGACATGTAGCCGACCGTTAGTGTGATGGTTCCTACATTGCTGATGTGTTACTATACCTGTACAGTTCCACTGTTTTTTCTCCCGATTGGGTGGTTGGGGGAGAACTTCTTCACAGTGACCCAGTTCAACATCAAGCTCACTGTGGTGGTGTCGAGAAGGAGCGGTAAGCTGGCGTCATCCGGCCTTACCTTGCAGAATGTGTACGCCGTGCCTCCAGAGCTCATCGTGTGGATGCTAGTTGCGGGTGAGTGACTTGAACTGACCAGCGGGTTCGGTGATGGTGCTGACCGGCAAACCTTGGCGAAGTGGTTGAGTTTTCCACATCGCTAGACATCGCTGCCCCCTTGCCAAGCAGGAATGTGATCTCTCTTGGTGCGTCGGGGAGCCACAGATGCCACCTGGGAAGCACTTCGTGGTGTTCCTCTGATCCATCGTATTTACCTCGGCCTCTTCCGCTGTGTCACCGGGCCCTTCTGTGGTTACCACGTGTGTTAGCGGTGTCTGGCTTGACTGTTGTTGCACACTTAGCTCCGATAGTAACTTGTCAGCGGCTTCTAGCTGGAATGCTAGCTCGATGGTCTTGCCTAGCATTGTGTCATCTGGCGCCATTAGCATCTTTGCTTGTAGCTGCGGATTGTTAGTGTTCAGCCAACTGGTCCTGCACCATTTTGTCCTCCAGCAACCCAAATTTGCACATGCTAGCTAGATAGTGGAGGACCGCAACAAACTGTTGTGTTGTCTCTCCGGTCTTCTGAAGCCGTTGGCGAAATCTAATGCATCATGCCAACACGTTGTCCCGTGTTGCTAAGTAGCTAGCTTGCAACTGAACTGCCTCAAATGTTTCTGTTGGTCCCAGCGTGTAGAACAGATGTTGGCACTCTATGCCCAGATTGTGAACAAGTAGAGCTTGCTTCTGTTCCTTGTCTAGTTTGCCCAGGTCCAACACTGATATGTAGGTGGTGAAGGAACTGTGCCAGTGCGGCCACAGTATGAGCGGCTCATCGGGGGCCTCCAGAAAAGGCTGAAGTGGCCTCAGACATGCCTCCATGGTTGATTATTGTCACCAATTGTTATGTCTGGAAAAATGTAGAATGACCAACGGAGAGTGGAGTTTTCTGGGAACACAAACTTTATTACAAAAAACTTAATGGTGGTACAGGTCATATGCTGGGAGGTGGAGCACGCACGAAAAGACCCTGCGCTCTTGCCATCCTTGGCTTTTATAAGTCGGTGTGATGACATCATCGGCTGGCTGCGTCATCATGCTGACGCTGAACCACAAGTGTGGGTTTTTGAACATCACAGGCAGAAGAAAAAATACAGTTTTTAATATTTAGCTGACTGCATTTCCTTTGTTTGCTTGTAAGCCTGTCTCCAAACTCTTTGTAGGGACATCAAGAAACAAGAAATACTCATTTAAATACGCCCGCCTCCACCTGTTTGCACCCATTATCAAACATGCATTATTTTCTTAGTAAATCACAGACAAAGCAACCAATAAGGTAAAATATAATTTTCTATGCTCTGTGCACAATTTAGTAGTATATGGAAAAAAATAATAAACTTGATCTGTACAGTCTGTCTTCTACACTGGGATATTGAGGATGAAACCCTCATTCATAAGATAAGATTCACCTTTATTAGTCCCACAATGGGGAAATTCCAGAATAAATCCTTCAGCATCAGACATGAGCATCGTGTGAAACTTATGTCACCTTCTGGATCTTGAAACCACCCTGACCTGTTGAGCAGCATGAATACTCTGTGGAGTGGGCAAATAAAGCATGTCTGTAATCCACCTTTAAAGCCATCACTTATCAATGCCCACCACTGACATGAAGCCACCAGCTCCTTTTATTTGACCACTTTCCTTTCCGATCAGGGCCTCCTCAGTTTAATCTTTCCGAGGCAGACTCAGCTAAAACACAAATCCCTGTTTATAGACATCTCACAGCAGGACGCCGGGGCTCACTGATGTTGATGTAAAAGTGCCAGAAGACTTGCTGCCTGCTTAGGTTTACAAACAGCTGCTTGTCAGTTGGTCTGTTGAGTACCTGAGGGGTGTACTAACAATTTGGAAGCAAAAATGTCATTTACCACCATATTTTTACATATTCAATATTGAATTGTCCACGTGACCACTGACATTGAGCACATAAAAACTGGAAAGAGTCTCACTTGACAAACAAAGATGATAACTACTTTATGACACCAGTTATCGCTGATGTAATTTTTAAGGTTGTGACGGTTAGGTCAGACAGATTGCCGGTGATGGTGTAGATCTAAAGTTGAAATGACACATACTGGTTAAATATCTTATGATATTTAACCTTGAGCAGAACTATATGAGGATCACTGTGTGTGAGTTTGGTGAGCATCCAGGCAATTGCCTTGGAGGAGTAGAGCTAGCCATGAATTCTGCACAGATGGATGGACAGACAGATGGACAACAGATGCAGCACCGTGGCAGTAGATCATTTCACCTTCACTGTGAATGCAGATGAAGGTTTTTTTTTTAGATTAATTCTTCAGATGAGTCCAACATTTAGTTTAACCAATTTCGTCCAAGGCCTTTCAACAGCCGCTATCAGTGTGACTTGGATTTTCACAACCTTGTTGTAAATGGACACTTTGAGGCATAAATTTTGCATCAGGCTTGATAACTGGATGTAGAAACATAATGCATAGTCACACTGCACTGCTGCTTTACATTGCCCATCCTGGCGGTCCTTGTCAGGCCCTGTGTAGTGTCTTAGGTTTGTGCACATTTTTTTCCTGCTGCCCAGCCAGCATGTCCATGTGGGCCCCACGATAGGTTAAAGCTGGGCTGTCTTATGGGCCCCATGTGGGTTTGTCCGCAGGTTCCATGTTAGCCTCATCTGTGTTTGCATACATGGATTTTAAATGTGGTGCAGGTAAGAAGGTAATGTGTTTACCTGCTTTAAACCCAACTCGGTCCCACATGGGTCTAACCCTTTCAGGCATAGTGGTCACTACAGTGGACAGCTATTCAAAAGCTGTTTTTTTCTATATACATGAGTCTTGACGTCAAAGTTGCACATTAAGCCTGTTACATATGAGAATTGTACTTTGGGGTTTGCCGTAGCTCAGCCGGGGTTGGGAGTGAGTGATATCAGGCGGGCTACGGCTGGGAGTATATATTGAGCTGTAGAGCCAAATAAAATATATTCATTGAACAGCAGAACAAGCTCTCCGCTCTCCATTATTCAAACATCACATTTGGCGAAGAGGAAAACTGGGTGCGTGCGTCAGGGAGCCACCTCCGTTCTTGCAGTGTCAGGGCATGCCAGTGATACCGTGGGCTCGCTGGAAGACCATGTTCAAGATGTAAGTGACGGCGGCCGGACTCTGCGATAGCAGCGAGGAGAGGCGGAGGAGCCTGCTAATACATTACCTTGGCACCAAAGGGCAGCATATCTTCTTTGGGCTGTGTGGCAGTGGTTCGCTGGAAGACAGGTTAGCATTGATGGACAGTACTTTCAATGACCATTCCACTATCACCGGAAGGAGGTACGAATTTTCGACCGTTAACAGCAAGTGAGTGAGTCCTCGCAGGGTTTTGTCATGGAGCTACGTGGCCTGGCGAGGGAGTGCGCCTTTGGGCCCATTGAAGAGGAGTTTGTGAGGGATAAGTTAGCTCACAGCACCAACAATACATGGCTAGGAAACATGCCAAGGTTTACCTGGGAAACTTTGTCGCTGGGAGGCGTGCTAGACTTGATTAAACAAAGGGAGTCCTCAACCCTGTGGGGGCTAATAGCACCAGTTAGCGGGGAGCAGACTGTGGACAGTTTCCCGCCAAGTGTGGAGGTTAGCATGCTAACTAGGCCCCGAAGACGAGCTAAGAGGAAGAAAAGGCGGGCGAGAGCGTGAAACAGGGCTGACGTGCTACCTCCTAGCCTGATAACAGCAGTGCCCAGAGACACCGGACAGGTGTGTGTAGCACGCTTGGGGAAAGCGACCACTGAAGTGGTACATGCACCAACTTAATGGAGTTGATGTGCCTCTTATGGTGGACTCAGGGGCTGGGAGATCCATCTTGTGCCTGACCACTCTAAGGAGGCTGTTCACCACGAAGACTATTAAGCAGGGAGCAGTGAAGATGTTTGGGTATGGACATGTGGAGATTGAGATGGTGGGCATAGCGGAATTCTCAGTAACATGTGGGTCGAAGATGGTGTCCAGATTCATCTTCCAGGTGGTGCACCAGAGGGCGGACCTTTTGGGAATCGACCTGTTTGGGGAGCTAGGGTTCTCTATAAGGGACCCAGAGGGCTCTACCATGTTAACGGTGTGTCCCGATTGGCACCTCCGCTGGCCAGCATTGTTGAAGGGCCTGGGCCAAATTGGGGCTTTTCACCATCGCCCTCTTATCAACAAGAATGTGTTACCAAAGATTCAACCACTGCGAAGGCTTCCCCTTGCGCTGCGGGATGAGGTCTCAGTGGAGCTATCCAAGCTGTTGGAGGCCGGCATCATAGAAAAGGTGGACGCCTCGCCGTGGATTTCCAACCTGGTGGTGGCCTAGAAAAAAGGGGGGGGGACATCAGA
The DNA here is from genome assembly GCA_020510985.1 of Pholidichthys leucotaenia. Taxonomy (NCBI): domain Eukaryota; kingdom Metazoa; phylum Chordata; class Actinopteri; order Cichliformes; family Pholidichthyidae; genus Pholidichthys; species Pholidichthys leucotaenia. The sequence continues at coordinate 181,537,412 of CM035837.1, read as the reverse complement.
CCTTGTATAGACCTCCGGATGGTGACCAAAGCCGTCATTCCAGACAAATATCCCCTCCCGACCATGGAGTTGCTCACGGGGACGTTCAGTGGGTCTCAGGTGTTCACGAAGCTGGACCTCCACCAGGGCAACCTGCAGGTGCCGATACACCCGGACTGCAGGAACCTGATAGCTTTTGTGACTCACATGGGGAAGTTTCGATACACTCTGATGCCATTCGTCCTGAGCTACGCACCAAGCTGCTTTCAGAAGGTAACGTCAACTATGCTAGCCAGTCTCAGGGGCGTGGTAGCTTACTTGGATGACATCGTGGTACATGGGGCGTTGCGGGAGGAACATGACGCGAGGCTAGAGAGAGTCCTGAGCACACTTCAAGAGCACGGGGTCACCCTGAATGGCGAAAAATGTATCTTCACAGCGGACGCCATAGAGTTTGTGGGATTCTGGCTGAATGGAAGAGGTCTCCAACCGCTGCTCTCAAACATAGAGGTGGTTTTACGTATCCCAGATCCCTCCATGCCCGCTCAGATCTCATTGTTTCTGGGCATGGTCAACTTCTATGGATGGTTCATTCCTTGCTATTTGGAAACGATTGAACCCGTCCGGGCTCTGTTGAAGCAGGACACGCTGTGGGAGTGGACTCCAGCTTGCTCGGTGGCGATTCAATTCAATTCAATTCAACTTTATTTATATAGTGCCATTTCACAACAACAGTCATCTCATAGCACTTTCAACTGTAGGGGGAACCCCCACAGTTGCAGAAAGACCCCAGCAATCAGGCGATCCCCTGTGAGCAAGCACTTGGCAAGGGCGGAGAGGAAAAACTCCCTTTTAGCAGGAAGAAACCTCCAGCAGAACCAGGCTCAGGGAGGGGCAGTCATCTGCTGCGACTGGCTGGGGGGTGAGGGGACAGAGAAGATGAAAAGAACAGACATGTAGAGAGCAAACAGCATGATGGGGACTCAATCTATGGGAGAGAACAAACAGATGTTAATGACCAGCAAAAAAAAAAATATTTCATTGAGAGTGAAGAAAGGAGTGAGGCCCAGTGCATTATTGGAGGTCCCCCAGCTGACTAAACCTATTAGCAGCATAACTAAGGGAGGGTTCAGAAACACATGATCCCTCCCTAATTGTAGGCTATATCAAAAAGGAAGGTTTTAACCCTATTCTTAAAAACAGAGATCGAGTCTGACTCCCAAATCCAGATTGGCAGCTGGTTCCACAGGAGAGGAGCTTGATAACTGAAGGCTCTGCCTCCCGTTGTACTTTTGGAGATTCTAGGTATTACAAGTAATCCTGCATTTTGGGAGCGTAGTACTCTGTTAGGATAATACGGTAGTATCAGATCTTTTAAATAAAAAGGGGCCTGATTGTTTAGAGCTTTGTAAGTAAGAAGAAGGATTTTAAACTTAATTCTAAACTCTATGGGAAGCCAATGAAGGGAGGCCAAAACCGGAGAGATATGATCTCTCTTTCTAGTACCTGTTAAAACTCTTGCTGCAGCATTTTGGATCAGCTGAAGACTTTTTAAAAGATGTTTTAGGACAACCTGATAATAAAGAATTACAATAATCTAATCTTGAGCTAACAAAAGCGTGGTTCAGTTTCTCAGCATCACTCTGAGACAAGATGCTCCTAATCTTGGCAATATTATGCAAATGATAGAAGGCAGTCTTAGAAACAAATTTAATATGTGAATTGAAAGACAGATCTTGATCAAAAATAATTCCAAGGTTCCTCACAGAGCTATTAAGAGAAAGAGTAACCTCATCCAAACTGAAAGTTTGATTTGGAAAGGAATTTCTAAGGTTTTTTTGGACCAACAAGAATGACTTCAGTCTTATCTGAATTTAATAGCAGGAAATTACAAGTCATCCAAGCTTTGATTTCCTTAAGACAGGCTTCCAACTTGTCTAATTGATTACTATCATCTGGCTTCATTGACAGGTATAATTGTGTGTCATCTGCATAACAATGAAAATGTATACAGTGCTTTCTAATAATGTTGCCTAACGGAAGAATATATAAACTATAAAAAGTAGGGCCTAGCACAGATCGCTGTGGAACTCCATGACTGAGCTTTGAGTTGAAAGAAAATGTATTATTGACATGAACAAACTGGAACCTATCAGATAAATAAGATCTAAACCACTGCAACGAAGTTCCATTAAGTCCAACATAGTGTTCTAATCTATCAAGTAGAATATTATGATCGATAGTATCAAAAGCTGCACTAAGGTCTAAAAGGATAAGTACAGAAACAAGTCCATTATCAGATGCGATGAAGAGGTCGTTAGTGACCTTCGCTAAGGCTGTTTCAGTACTATGATGGATTCTAAACCCAGATTGAAACTCTTCAAGTAAACCATTTCCCTGCAGGTGGTCACATAATTGCATAGCAACAACTCTAAGATTTTTGAAATGAAAGGGAGATTAGAGATTAGTCTATAGTTAGCTAAAGCTCCTGGATCTAGCATTGGCTTTTTGAGTAAGGGTTTAATTACAGCCGTTTTAAAAGCCTGCAGTACATGGCCTAAAGTTAATGAAGAATTGATTATATGAAGAATAAAGCTACCAATAAGTGGGAAGACTTCTTTAAATCGTCGGCCTCCGTCGGTCTATGATGACCATGGAAGAGAATCCTAAACATCTACTCTGCTGGAACAGCACCGCCTGTGGCTGAACAGGCCGATGCGCACCGGTGTTCTACCTTCCAACGTTGGGCGTTGGTAGGATTCAAGCCCGGGCAGGAAGATATGGAGGACAAGATGTTACCCATGCAGCATGTCCCCCCTCTCCACGTCACTGATAAATCCAAAGGAACAGCAGGGCTGCTATAGTTTGGCACCAGCGCCGTCGCAGGAGCTGCCAGAATGATGTTGAGCACAACAGAGAACTGCCTTAGGGGCTCCGACTCCAGATTTTTCCTCAGGGTTGACTCCCGAAGCCTTTCCCGTGACCGGGTGTGCCGCAAGGCAGCGGAGGTTTGAAATCAGGGTTTACCTTCCCCTAGATGGGCTACCTTCCCAGGTTGACGAGCCACCATCTACCCGAAGAATCTGGTTTTAAGGCACCAGAGATCCGCCCTCGCCCCTTCTCCTATTAGTAAAAGCAGTTCCGCCGGGCTTAGAGACTAAACCACACGGGCAGGCTAGGAGTTGGACTTGATTGTCAGAGGCTTTTCGAGACGCAGGCCGTAAGGAGCATTTTATGAGCACTGGGAGCTTAACCCCAGTACCGCTCCTGGCTATGACAACCTTGGAGCCATCCTTTAAATAACCTGGTAGGAATAGGGTCTAAAAGACAAGTTGAAGGCTTGGATGAGGAAACTATTTTGTCTAACTCTAAAAGGTCAATTGGAGTAAACTCATCAAGACAGATATCAGTTGAAGGAGTTGTAGTAGTTACTGTATTTAAGTTAACGGTGGGAAGAATCTGATTGATTTTATCTCTGATGGATGAAATTTTATTATTGAAAAAGTTCATAAAGTCCTGACTAGTAAGCTCTAAGGGAATGCTAGGATTGACAGAGTCCTGACTCTTTGTCAACCTGGCTACAGTACTGAAAAGAAACCTGGGATTATTCTTGTTCTCTTCTATTAATGCAGAATAATAACTCGTTCTAGCTTTTCTAAGAGATTTTTTTATAAATTAAAAGATGATTTCTCCAAGCTAAATAGATTTCATCTAAATTAGTGGAGCGCCATTTTCTTTCTAATTGATGAGTCTTCTGTTTTAAGCTACGAGTTTCTGTGTTGAACCAAGGAGTTAGAAATCTCTGATTAGACTTTTTCTTTTTTAAGGGGGCCACCAAGTCTAGAGTCTGATGCAGAGAAGCTGTAACACTATCTACCATGCTATCAATTACAGAAGTAGCAAGCTGTCTATAGCTTATTTCTGTTGTGTTGACACATGGCATAGAGGAAACAATCTGGCTAAATTTGGTAACAGCATAATCTGAGAGGCATCTACTGTAATAATATTTTTCTTTAGGAGCCAAATAGTCAGAAATAGTAAAATCAAAGGTTAACAGACAATGGTCTGACAGTACAGGGTTATGAGGAGCCACTACCAGATTTTCTATTTCTATGCCATATGTCAGAACAAGGTCCAACGTATGGTGGAGATAATGAGTAGAATGTCCTACTTTCTGAGAAAACCCAATCAAGTCTAATATTGAATTAAATGCCACATTAAGGCAGTCACTATCTACATCTACATGTATATTAAAGTCCACTACTATAATTATTCTATCTGATTTCAGCACTAAATCAGCTAAGAATTCAGCAAATTCGGATAAAAATTGAGTAGGTTGATGGAGGAAGATAAACTATGGCAAATAAAATTGGGTTTAGCCTAAAATTGCTAAAGTGCCCAATATTGAGGACCAGGCCGTCAAAGGAATTATAAGATGTTTTTTGCTTTACATTAACTAGTAATTTGGAATGGTAAATTGTTGCTACGCCTCCACGACCAGAACTTCTGGGATTTTGACAGTTTAAATAACCAGAGGGAGTTGATTCATTTAAACCAACATAATCCTCTTGCCCTAACGAAGTCTCTGTAAGGGATATTAAATCAATCTGATGATCAATTAACAGTTCATGGACTAGCAGAGACTTAGGAGTTAGAGACCTAATATTTAACAAACCGCATTTAATTTTTAAATTATGAGGAGGAACAGAGGCCAAATCATTCAATTTAGAGGCTTCATGTTTAATTTGAGTTTTACCAACTTTTTGTTTAATCACTTTGGGATGCTTATACATTATATTTTTATTTGCTTTGGAGGGAGCAGACAATGATCCTCTGATGGGGAAGACAGGGGCTAAGCTGAGGGGTGGCGGATGAAGAGGAGCTGCAGAGAGGCGTGTAAGACTGCAACTCTTCTTCCTGGTCCCAACTCTGAGTTGTCAAGATTTTGGAAATTTGGATAAAAATTACATGAGGTCTGACCCAGGGAACACGCACACAGGCTCGAGTGTGATTCAGTAATTTTATTGTGGAGACAGCAGGTGTGTGGGTGCATGTTTGTGGGGTGAAATGTGTTGCGGGTGAACAGGGTGCGTCCAGGGCGAAGCAGAGCGCCGTACAGCCAGGCAACCCTAAGGGCAGAGCAGAACAGAGGTTAGCTGCCGGTGCACACCCAGCGGAATTAACGCAGTCTTATGCTTACTTGCAGATGGTACAGTGGTTGGCGTTGGCTTGAGCTGCAGGTCTCCCGCCTGGAAGACAGTGTCCTTGGAGTGCGCTCAGCGCGATGAGGAGAAAGACGGCGAGGATGAGGGAGGAAATCCGCCGCCAGGGAATCCACCTGTGCACAGGGGAGAGACTGAAAATAAGGTGAGAGGATGATGAGCTTACGTGATATCGGGGAGCTATCCAAAGAGCACCGGTAATCAGGGAGTTGGCGTGCGAAGAGTATTGAGTAGCTGAAGCCCAGGCCGAGGCTCCAGGCGGAGCAGGCTATATAGCCCGAGACTGATGAGGCACAGGTGTGCACGCAGCTGAAGCGGGAGACAGGCGAGAGCGAGTCGTAACAACAAAAGATGCCAGATTGTTAGATAAATGAGCCGCACCATCCAAAGTGGGATGGACGCTGTCTCGTCTCATAAGACCAGGTTTTCCCCAAAATGAGCTCCACTTGTCAATGTAGCCCACGTTGTTTGCAGGACCCCACACAGACAGCCAGCGGTTGAAGGATGATGAGCCGCTAAACATGTCATCACTGGTCAGATTGGGGAGGGGTCCAGAGAATACTAGAGAGGCAGACATTGTTTTGGCAAAGTCACACACCGATTCTACATTAAGTTTCGTGACTTCCGACTGCCGGAGATGAATGTCATTAATGCCAGCGTGAATAACAATTGTGGAGTATTTACAGTTACTTTTAGCCAGCATTTTCAAATTTGACTCGATGTCGCCTGCTCTGGCCCCAGGAATGCATTTGACTATGGCCACTGGAGTCTCTAGGTTCACGTTTCTGACTACAGAGTCGCCAATGATCAGAGTTTTTTCCTCAGCGGGTGTGTCGCTGAGTGGGGAAAAACGATTAGAAACGTGAACAGGTTGGTGGTGAACCGGTGCTTTGTGGCTAGGTTTCCTTCTCACCGTCACCCACCCAGTCTCCTCGCTGCTGAGGAGGACTGGAGGACCGCTAATGGGGCCTATGCTAGCGAGCGCCGCTGCAGCTAGGGGACGTCCATCAAGAGAGACGGTGTTTCAATGCAGCGGAGCCGGGATTCCAAATCAGACAACCTCGCCTCAAGCGCCTCAAAAAAACATTTATTACATTTACCGTTATCACTAAAAGAGGCAGAGGTGTAGCTAAACATCTGACAGAGAGAGCACACCAGAGGAGGAGAGGAAAGAGAGCTAGTAGCCATAGCTAATGGCTAACCCGAAGCTAACAAAAACACCGATGAAAGGTGTACAGAAGGCTAAAGAGGGTGATTAGGTGACACTGAGTGCGCACACAGGTGCAAGAGGCTTGATAAACAGAAATGAGAACTAACGGTAGATGGAAAAAAGTGGTTAAAATACAATTAAAAGCAAAATCCTCAGGAGAGTGAGGAGAGCTAACCACACAGACAGACAGCAATACAGGAAGTGATGATACGTTACCACAAGTGACGTTCACCAAACGTCATGAATCATGCGATCATGATCAGTGATCATGAAGTTAAAGCAACAGCTCACCTCCCCGCCGGTGTTGGCCCATTTTGACCCCAATCAGCCGACCATCGTGACCTGTGATGCATCCGGCTCGGTGCTTGGAGCAGTCATGTCCCAAGTGCAGGATGGCACGGAGCGCCCAGTGGTGCTCGCATCAAAGGCTCTCGGCGGTGGAACAAAAATATGCTGTGGGTGAGAGGGAGGCACTAGCCTGTGTCTGGGCGTGCGAGAGGTGGCACATCTACCTCTATGGCCGACGTTTCCCCCTGAGGACAGACCACCGGGTGCACACAACATTGTTGGAGATGTCAGGGTCGGGACACAGGCCACTGAGGATCCACAGAGGGTTCGAGACACTGAGGGCCTATAACTTCACAACCAAGATCACCCCAGGTGAAGACAACATTGTGGCGGACCTTTTGTCTCACGTCACAGTGAAATCCTCTGTACCAGGCGACAGCGACGATGACCCAGCTGAGGTGGAGCTGATCCATGTGCTACACGGAACACTGCAAAAGATAGTGTCTCCTCAGGAGCTCAGGGAGGAGTCAGAACGTGATCCACTGCTGGCAAAACTACGGTTGGCGATCACAGGAGGTTGGCCAACAGGGTTGTAGGGCAAGCTGGCGCCCTATCACTGGGTCAAGGACGAATTGAGCTGCTGGGTGTGTGTAGCCAGAGGACATTGTGCCCTGATCCCACCATCACTGAGGGCACGTGGTCTGTCAATGCTGCATGAGGGACATCTGGGGGTGGTTAAAGTGAAGCAGCATAGTAGGGACTCTGTCTGGTGGCCGGAAAGACCGGCGAACCACCTCCCCCATCTCTGCAACCGGTGCCATACCCGGATGGACCCTGGCGGCATATCGAGCTGGATATCTGTGGTGAGCTGCATGCGGCGCCTTCAAATAGCCAGTTTCTCCTAGTGGCATACGATGCTCCCAACCAACTGTCACAACGGAAGTGGTCACGGGGTTCCTAGCGTCCCTGTTTGCTAGGTGGGGGACCCCAAGCACGATCACCACGGACAACGGGCCACAGTTCATCTCTGCAGCTTTTGAGGAGTCCTTGAACGACAGAGGAGTGGAGCACGTTAAGATGGTGTACTATGACCCGCAGGCTAACGGAGGGGTTGAGCGCTTTAATAAGACATTGAAACATGGACTGAGAGCTCACCTGACAGATGGTTTTTCATTCACCGATACTCTACATAACACACTGTTGCACTATAGAGCGTCTGTCCATACCATGATGGGCAGTTCCCCATCGGCCCTCATGCTGGGGCGTGAGCTGCCTCTGCCAGTGTGTCGGCTGAGAATGGTGAAAACATACAAGAGACAAAAACACTTACAATGGGCATTCCTGGGCCAGCATCGCCCAGCGAACACATGAGGGGAAGTGACTAACCACCGAAGCGCCCCAGAGCCGACATCGCTCGAAGGGCGTAGAGAACCACGGCTGCAGTGGAGGTGGCTAATCCTTCGTGACACATAGTTTCCACACGACTATGTGCTTCAGTTGACAGTTCATACAATGATCCAGCAGTGCGTGACTGGCGACAGGCACTAAAGTACACGCACTGCTGGTGATGAAGTAATTAGGAGCACCTGGTTGAGGACTGGGAAAGATGATCAACGGGGCTGGGAACAGCTGATGGTAATAAGTGAGGGGGCATGGTCGGACCGGCAGACTGTCAGCAGTGCACACAGCCGCCGGCCCCAGAGCAGTGGCTATGGATACGGTAACATACTGGAAATACATACTATACATGCATACACAATGGCACCAAGACCCACAGAGATATCAGGACCAAGCCGGGGGAAACCAAGCCGGTTCGGCTCCTGACAAAAATTGTACAATTACTTGAAGAGTTACAAGCTTAAAAGAAAAATTTAGCAAATTTATGAGAAAAAAGTCACAAATTTTGAGGAAAAAAATTAGAAAAAGTTGCAAATTTAACAAAAAAAGTGACAAATCTATGAGTAAATAAATTGAAATGTGAGGAAAAAGTCCCACATTTATGAGGAAAAGCTGCAAGTTTACAGTAAAAAAAAAAAAAAGTTGAAAATTTTTGAGAAAGTTCCAAATTTACAAGAAAATTGTTGCAAATTTGTGGGAAAAACTAACAAATTTACAAGGAAAAAAGTAACAAATTTATGAGAAAAAGTTACAAGATTACACTCAAAAGTGGGAAATTTATGAGAAAGTTTTGAAATTTCAAGAGAAAGTTAGCAACTTTACAAAAAAATCACAATTTTACAAGAAAAACTAACAAATTTATGAGAAAAAAGTTGCAAATTTACAAGAAAAAAAATAAAAATTTATGAAAAAAAGTTGAAAGTTTACAGTTTAAAAAATGGCAAATTTATGGGAAAGTTGCAAATTTTCAAGAAAAATTTATCAAATTAGGGGGAAAAGTCACAAATTTCCAAGAAAATAGTAAATTTATGAGAAAATAAGTTGAAAATAGGTAAACAGGTTAAGTCCATGTGGGCAAACACAGATGGAGCCAACAATGAGCCTGTGGACAAACCCACATAGGACCAATAAGAAAGCCCAGATTTAACCTTTGATGGGGCCCTCATGGGCATGCTGGCTGGGTGATTACCTTATTCTGTCCAGCTGCTGTTACTCACCACCTGTCTCCCATCAGCTGCAGCCTATAGGGGGACAGTTCCCGTGTCTCGGCACAGGAATGTTTAACTCACATGCCAGCAGCTTGGCTTATTCTCATCTCCTGTGTGCCTACCTGAAGAGCTCCCGTGCCTTCCTCTTCAACTGTCTCCTGATGCTGAAAACTGTAAGAATCTAAATCCTAAACTCTCACCAATCCTCTAACTACTCCCCTAGGGTTCCTCATTACCATTTCTTCTTGTGGACTGGGCTTCCTAGTGTATTTGCCAGTGTGACATAATATCATCACCTGACATGTTAATATAAAGACAGATGCTTAAAAGTGAGATATAACTGTAAAAACTGATATATATGTCTTTGTAACCGTAGCTCTTGACTTTCTTTCATTTTGACCAAGCTCATCTAGTAAGTATGCTCATACAAGAAAAATGAGAGAAAATACCTGTTTTAATTCCTTTTTCACAATATGCCCCTTTTGCAGCCCTGAGCAACTGTTCTTTTTTAGATTTCTAAAATATCTGTTCTAACTTGGATGTGCTCAACTATTATGATCTGTAACTGCCGACATCTATGCTAAACTAGCCCAACTTTCATGCTCAAAATTAGTGGATCTCCTGTTACTCGAACTCAGAACAAATTGCAGTTTTCAGAAAGAGTCCAGCATATTTGGTCACTGTAACTTGAAGTCCTCAAAATAAATGGAGTGAGTGGAGCTGCGGTTCACTATGGGACCAATACCTACCACTAAAACTTGCAATAATCAACATGCTCTCACTCTGGGTGTGTAATACAGTATATTACTGCTTGGTCACAGACATACAGCACAGGGAGGTTGCTTGTCAGTGTAGGACTGCAAAGTTTGGGTGATGTTTAATGCCCTCCAATGAAAACCCACTGCATCGACATTTGAAACTGAGGAACAATGAGGGGTAAGATTTGATTTTAAAAGAGGGCTCCTTGAGCCTAGGGGTGGCACTAAAGATTGATTCAGTGATGGACCGTGATACTTGATACTACCGACGATGCACCAATCCCTAAACGCATGGATTGGTGTTTTATTAATTATATATATTCATGTAAACATTGCATATTCTCTTGGGTAATCAACCAGTTGCGTTTTCAGTCCACTTGATTGTGCCAAGCATGCACCCAGTCAAGTGAAGTCATAGCTTTTCTTGCGAGATTTGCGCCCAGCTTAGAAAGCTAGGAAGCAGTTAGCTCAAAGTTGGCTCAAATGTCGGGCCTTTTTTGGATTTTATAGCAAAGATGGAAGGAAAGACTTGTCATGACACAACCAGCAAGAAGCACTGCACGGAAACCCCCCCCACTGGGAACACACAGGCCAGCACATGTCTTGGAGCAGCATTAGTAACGGCTAAACTAAAGAGACACTGGCATGGAGGTTGCTTTTTATCCGAACACCGAGTAAGTGGCGGAGGACACTAAAGGAGAAGTGGAGGACACTAAACAAACTGCGATCAGTCATGGATAATCCTGATAACCCCCTCCATCACACACTGGGCAGACAGCGGAGCACTTTCTCCAGCAGACTGCTACAACTTCACTGCCAAACACAGTACAGGAAATCTTTCCTGCCACACATGTCGTCCCCTGTTGGCTTGTATCATCATCATTGTGGTCTTGTATGTATATTTGTCTACCTATTGTCTCCAGATTCCCTCATGCGTAACTGTTCAGCCCTGATTGTCTCCCAGCTGCTAGCAGTTTATGCATTAATGGCTGCGTGTTGAGTTATTTTGAAGGGACAGTAAATTTACTATACAAGCTGTACACTGACTACTTTACTTTGTATCAAAGTGTCATATCTTCAGTGTTGTCCCATGAAATGATATAATAAAATATTTACAAAAATGTGAGGGGTGTACTCACTTTTGTGAGATACTGTATATGAGTCTTTGGTTTCAGTTCATTGTGAGGTCATTGTCGTTTTCTCCTGCCATACTCCCTGTGTGTCTGTATTCCCTGAGCGTTTACTCGTGTGTCCCGAGTTATTTTCCAGCCCTCATGCTGCACATTTGTTTCTCTCTGATTTTTTTGTTAAACAAATCATTATCTTGCACCAAATCCTGCTTGCACCTTGGTCCTTCCAACAACCCTCATCTGCATGGAAGGCAGACTTTATGACACCTTTCCTGAAAATTTCATCAAAATCCATTCATAACTTTGGGAGTAATGTTGCTAACAGTCAGACAGACAAACAAACCAACCAACCAACGCTGGCAAAAACATCACCTCCTCCCTTGGTGGAGGTAGATATCAGATTTACCATTAAAAAGCAGTGGAACTGAAACTCAACAGAAACCCTCATTAAACAAAAAAGTTTTCAGCTGCTTTTTAAGAGTCCACAGAGTCAGATAAACGTATCTGGAGTGGCAGTCTAATTCAAACTGTAAAACCTTATTCATGCTGCATTTTCCCTCTGGTCCACTTTGGTTTGCATGCGCTTTGGACAAGCCCGGTGTGCATGCGACATTGTACATGCTCACTTTTTTCATCTATCAGGCCAAGCAGTTGACACGTTGACGCATGCGCACAACTGTTATTTGTAGTTTTGCCCCAGCCCTATGGGTAGCACAAATGCACTAACACACCAGTTTGTTCACCCGCTATGAACACGAGAGCGACACACATTTTTTTTAATAGCAACAACAGTGGCATTGTTTCAAGGAAAAGGACGAATTACCGTTTTCCAGTGCTCTTCTCCGCTCAAGCTGCTGCTGCTGCTGCTGCAAAAGGATTCATGTATGCTTATTCTTGTCTTCCGTGTCCTCATTGTTTTCCTCATCTACTTTGTCTTAGTATGCTGTGTTGGTAGCGCCGCTGTCTCCCCTCCGGGCAGCGTTTCTCTTGCGCATACGGGACAGTTGTATTCTGGTTGTCATTGTTCCCGAGAGATGCGGGCTCCCTCTCCTGCAACTTGGCAGCGGCTCCCGTGGGCTCATGCTGGCCGAGGATCTGGGGCAAGTCCGGCAAGTCCGGCCGCTGCTCTCCCTCCATGCAGTGTTCGCTCTCTGCGCTGAGCTCACTCTCTGTGCTGTGTTCACTGGCTAGCTTGTCATGGATTAGCTCGTCTTTTAAGGGCCTGTTATGCCATAGCATAACTTTGAGTTGATTCACCCGCATGTTGTTTGCAGCGGAAAAAGGCAATTCTTCGGGCTGTAACATTTCTCATGTAGCTGGGTTGTTGCTCCGTGGTGCCCTGCTGTCCCATGGTCTCTGCCTTGGCCTCTTCTGCCGTGTCAATGGGCCCATCTGAGGCTACTGCGTATGCTAGCGACATGTAGCCCAGTTGTTATAGCCGGTGCTGCACCGTGTACTCCAACTAACTGAATTTGCATTTGCTAGCTAAGTGGCAAAGGTCCGTGACAAATTGTTGTCATCTCTCCGGGCCTCTGTCATCATTGGCGAAACCTAGTGTCCCACGCCAATATGCTGTTGTATCTAGCGAAGTAGCTAGCAGCTCAACTGACTCAGCGAATGAGTCCATTGGTCCTAGCATGTGGAAAGGAAGAAGAAGAAGAAGCCATCTCTGTTGTCATTCAGTCCATACAGCCAATTGTGTACAGCAGAGCAAAATTACGTTTCTCCTATCTCCTATCTACAACGTTTATCACATGTAGAATCAGAGGGGTCGCTGCCATGCAAGGCGCCGGCACAGACAACTTCTCCAGACTGATAACGTACACGTTTGCATGCTACTCAGGGACAAATTTGATTGGCAAGATTGGCCGAAGTTGACAACAACTGGCCAACATTGTGGGAAAGTTGTGGTGGTTGGAAAAAAATTCAAATTATGCAGGACCTCCTGAATTCGCGGGAATTGGTACAATCGCAACATCACAAAATCCTGGAGTGACTGCTTGATATCGCGATAATCATTGAATCGTGATTGGATCTTATCGTGACCCAAGTATTGCGATCTGAATTGAATCACGAGCTCTCTCTCGATTCCCACCCCTACTATAGCTCTCCCTGACTGCTAAACAGTCTAATTGATCTCTCAGTGATCTTTCAATGAACACCCAATTTTTCCATGCCGTAGGTAGAGATGGCTGAGAGATCAGTGAGGGATCATTGAGCACTCAATGAAAGACCAATAGAGTTCATTGAAAGACGTGACATTGTCAGATTGAGGAGATTGTTGTGTGCTCCTTGATAGTTCATTAAGAGTTTGTTGAGATATCACTTTCCTTTGGAGATCATGGAGATGAGTGTTGGACTGAGTCAAAACTGTGGCCACTGTGGAGATCACTGGGAGATTTTGGTAATCACTGGTCTTCCAATGATCTCTCAAGGATCTTTCAAAGATCTCTACAGCTCGCCATGAAAATTGCACAATGATCTTCCAAACATTTAAACAGAAACTGATTTTTTTTTTTTTTTTTTTTTAGCCTTTAGGAGATCACTGAGAGATCGGGTCAATTTTTGATCTCTCAATAATCACCCAACATTCTCCATCTGTGCAAAGTGGCCCCAATAGCAAAACCTTTTCATAAAATTGTCAGAAGTGCTTATAAATAGTTGAATTTGTGCTTCTGCTTCTGTTGATGCTTATACAATGATTCTGAACCTTTTAATCCTGCTTAACTTGAGTATGATGCCAGCTGCATGATATATTACAGACAGAAGTCCCACTTCCAGCAACTGACTGAATAAATCTGATCAGGAACAATTCTTTGAACATGTTAACAGTTTTTTTTTCCCTGGGTTGGTGTTAACAAACCTGTTTACAGTAGGAACCTGCTTGTTGCTGTGTGATGCCTGTGGAGTGTAATAGTATTGCCACAGTCCAGTGTGTCACTGTGTGAATCTACAGGACATGGCAGCGTAACCAGAAACTACATGCAAAGTAAGACTTGGCTGAATTCCTACCATGTCTGAAACATAAAAAGTCAACTGCACATAGCAGAATAATACAATTTTCAGATGGGTTAAATATTATTTCTTTCCTCACTAAGCACAAGTTATTTGCAAATGGAAGTCAATACTATATTTAAGGTCAGAGTGAGATCATTACCCCTCACTCAGTCATTCATTTATGTATTTGTTCATTTGAAGAATCGCTGCTGTTACCGCAGCACCAAAACCTCAGGGGAAATTTGCTCCCTCATATGCTACAGTAAATGATATACTGTGAGTAGCAGTGAAAATACGTGTCTGAAGTAGGTCAGAAATTGTGTGCCAGTAATGCAGTGGGACTCGCCGCGCCTCAGCAGGGTACAGTTTCCCCTCTGACGCGCCTGGGATGGAGGAGTAATTGAGCACTAGTTGCTTTTACTCCTGCAGATGATGGCAGCCATGGAAATGCCCCCTCGCAGACCAATAAAAATGTCCTCTCCCTCTTGCTGTAATTGGACCGGGGATTGTGGGCTTTGGCCCAAGGAGACCACCTGTTGAAATGCTTTGCTCAGTACACGTCTATTAAACTGATGAGACAAGAGACAGACTGAGAGGGGGGGAAAGTACATAAAAAATAAATATCCTGATGAAAAAGGCAAACAGCTGCAATCACATTGGAACTATTTAACATGATTAAACAGATATCAAAATAAATCATGGAGTCAGGCTGAGAGGAATAAGATATTCATTTAGTTAGTCGCACATATTGAGCTTTTGTCTTTTGTAATGAATAAACAGTTTGTTACACCCAAACTTGGAAAATGAAGGGAAATAATAAAATGCATGAAAATTAAGATGACCGCTTTATTAATAACATCTTACATAACAATATGCATTTGACCACATTACTTTTGGCTCCTCCGGGGTCCTTGCAAAGCTATAATTAATATACAGATATTAAATTCTCATCAAGTCAGTAGCTTAGACATGGAGCAGCGTCACTGTTCTTGAAGTCAGTTTTTACTTTTGCAGCTTCTGACAACTTTTGAGGCCAAAAAAAAAATGCTTGGTTCATTAGAAGCTAAATGGTCCACTGTCCTCCAGCTGGTTGCTAAACCCTCTATGATTTTTTTGGTACCTGCAGGTAGTGTAGAGTAGGAGTTGCTTTTTTTTTTCAGGGGTAATAATTATCTGCTGTTCTCCCTTTTTGTTCCAATTTCCCCTTGTTTTCTTCTTCACCATACTGTGTTAGATTAGTCACAGCTGAACAACACAGCAGAGTAAACGTTGCAACTGACTGTATAAGATGTCAAAGTTTAGCAGTGATTAAAATGATTAAAAAATAACAACTTTGTATTAAATGATGACTCTACACTAGTCTATCTTTTTGTTAATACCTAGACACATATTCAAGTCTGTCTTTTTGTTTTAACCGTCAGTCAGTGATGATTCCTGAACTGAAATCAACCATCAGGCTGAGAAGGTCAGCACAGTTCAAAATCATTAGTTTATGGTTACACCATTTCTACTATTCATTCACGAAGATATATTCATTTCTACTTTATAGTTTTACAGAATATTTGATGAAGTAATGCAGCACACAATGAAGCATATTCTGAAAACTCCTTTCATTGCCTGAGCACACTTTGCAACGTTTGATCTTGAACTCAATTCTCCACATTTTGAAAAGCCTGAACAGAAAATTATTCAATATTTTCCTTATTTATTATTTACTTTAAGGCTGATGTTGGCATTTATTCAGCTGGTTTTTATAGGTTATCAAGTTTTTAAAATTGTAGGCATGAAATCAAGGTACTGTGGGTTTTAAACAATGGATGGCTGCATATGAATGTGGATAAAGCCAAAAAACTGATATATGCTGGCAGAATCCAAAAATCTTGACACTTTGTGCTAAATAAACATCAGACTACATCCAAATGCAGGAGCTGGGGTTAGAAGTCATTCTTGAAGCTCCAGTATTGCTGGAATAGAATATGTTGGTATATTTTTGTGAGTAAATAATTTCTTTGAACTTGCTTATGGGTAGTGTTTTGGAGGCTTACATTTATTTATAATTGTGCTATCTTTTACTATATATATATATATATATATATATATATATATATTGTGGTGCACATATGTGGGTTTCATATGCTTCACATGTATATTACTGTGTGCTTATTGTATGCTTCATGTCTCAGAGGAACAAAAAGACTGAACCTCCTAGGGGTAACAGGAGGATGTGAAATCTGGCCTTTTGTATGCAAAGAGATGGCCTTGAGGGATTTCCTGACCACCAGGACTTTAGGTGGAGGCAAGAAGACCTGGAGGGGGATGCATTGTGATTTGGGATTAAAAGACAATGTGACTGTGTGCTTTGATGTCCTGGGGTATAAAAGGGACAGATGTTGGGGGATTCACTCTCTTTCTGTTTTTGGATGTTGGAGAATGTGAATGTGAATAAAACTGGACTTGAGAAATAAACTCAGCCTCGTCCTTCCACACTTCTCCACACTGCTGACCCTATGACGTATCATGAGCGGAGGCGATTCTCGCGAGCCAGACTCGTCAGGAGCCAGCCAAACAAATGCAGCCACAGTTCAGCTACCGGACTTCTGGCAGAGCAATCCGCGCTCCTGATTTAACGCAGTCGAGGCACAGTTCCACCTCCGGAGGATTTCGGTAGACGCCACAAAGTTCTGCCATGTGGTTGCAAAGCTGGACAACCACACAGCCCAGCGAGTGGAGAGCCTGATCAACCACCCGCCGGACAGCGACAAGTACAGCACGTTGAAGGGTGCACTCATCCGTTACTTCACCCCCTCGGTGGAGGGAGCAGAGAGGCTCCTGGCGCTGACTGAATTTGAGAGCGACAGACCTGCAGACCTGATGGGGAAGATGTTGAGTTTGAGAGACTCCGAAGATGATAACTTCATCTTCACCCACCTTTTCCTCAGGACCCTACCGTCAGCGGTGAGAGTGACCCTGGCCAGTTCACCACTGTTGGCCCGACGAGACTACCACGAGCTAGGCCAGGAGGCGCAACGACTCGTCAACGCCAATATACGGCACGCGGCTACGGCTGCGGCAGCGGAGCTAGGCGCAACGTCCGGAGATGGCATGGGGCCAGAGGCTGCAGCACCAGACTCACCAACGACAGCGGCGACAGGGGCCAGGAAACACAGAGCAGACAAGGTCCTTTGCTTCTACCATCGCCGCTTCGCAGAGAGGGCACGCAAATGCATTTCACCGTGCCATTTCAAGCGCTCGGGAAATGCCAAGACCGGGGGTCGGTAGCAGCTGCGGCCCTCGGAGAGGAGAACAAGCTGCTCTACTTGAGGGATGCGCGCTTGGGGAGGCATTTCCTCGTGGACACAGGCTCCCAGCTGAGTTTCATCACTCCTTCCGACGCTGACCGGCTGGCGCCTTCCAATGGTCCCGGGGTGTCAGCAGCGAACGGCTCGGCGATTAAGACCTTCGGTGAGAGGACTCTGCTTCTGTCTTTACACGGCCGTACATTTGAGTGGACTTTCGTCATAGCGGCAGTCAATTTCAACATGTTAGGGGCTGATTTTTTGTGCTCACATGGTTTGTTGGTCGATCTTGCTAACAGACGCCTGGTTAATGCACTCTCTTTTTATTCTATTCCCTGTACAGCTCGAGTGGCCCCGCCAGCAGCACAAGCCAATGTCACAGCTGCAGGTGGTAAGTTCCACACACTCCTCACTCAGTTCCCAGCACTCACGGTCCCAACATTTTCGGCGACCGTGGCTAAACACGGGGTGGAACATTTTGTTAGTACCACCGGACTGCCTGTTTTTGCAAAAGCTCGGCGCTTGGATTCAGCTAAACTGACCATAGCGCGCAAGGAGTTCGCCAACCTGGAAAGGTTGGGCATCATCAGGCATTCGAAGAGCCCATGGGCTTCATCGCTTCACATGGTCCCGAAAGCTGATGGCTCGTGGCGACCTTGCGGGGATTTCCGCAGGTTGAACAACGCTACAGCGCACGACCGCTACCCGATCCCACACATCCAAGATTTTCCAGTTCATCTAGCGAGAGCGCGCGTTTTTTCTAAAATAGACTTGGTACGCGGTTACCACCAGGTCCCAGTGCGCGCTGAAGACATACCCAAAACAGCGGTAATAACTCCTTTTGGGCTTTTCGAGTTTTTGCGCATGCTGTTTGGGCTTAAAGGCGCGGCGCAGACGTTCCAACGCATGATGGACGTGGTTTTGCGCGATCTCTCTTTCGTGTTCGTCTACCTGGACGACATATTGGTAGCCAGCGCGTCCGAAGACGAACACGAAAACCACCTCACGGCAGTTTTCCGGAGGTTGGCAGAGCACGGGTTAATAATCAACCCAGCGAAGTGTCAGTTCGGGGTGACGCAGAATGATTTTTTGGGGCATCGCGTCTCCCCAGAAGGAGCGGTTCCTCTGCCTGACAAAGTGCGCGCAGTAACAAATTTTCCCCAACCACAAACGGTCAAAGCGTTACAGGAGTTTTTGGGAATGGTGAATTTTTATAACCGTTTCCTCCCCTGCGCAGCGCAGCTCATGCAACCATTGTATGCTGCACTAAAAAAACAAAAACCCACAAATAAAGTCGAATGGTCTCCGGAGCGAGAGCGTGCATTCTCTGAAGTCAAAACAGCCCTGGCAAATGCTGCGTTGTTGGCACATCCAGTCCCAGCGGCCCGCATGGCGCTCACTACTGACGCGTCAGATGTGGCCATAGGGGCGGTCGTGGAACAGTATGTAGCCGGAGCCTGGCAAACCGCTTGCCTTTTTCAGCAAGACCCTGCGCGACAGCCAACGAAAATACAGCGCATTCGACAGGGAGTTGTTAGCTCTCCACTTGGCCATTCGCCACTTCCAGTTCTGGCTGGAAGGACGCCATTTCACCGCGTTCGTTGACCACAAGCCGCTGACTTTCGTGATGGCCAAGATTTCAGAACCTTGGTCGAGCCGGCAGCAGAGACAGCTGGCCGCGATATCGGAGTTTACTACCGATATCCAGCATGTAGCGGGTAAACTTAATATAGTGGCGGACTGCCTCTCGCACGCCGTGGCGGTTCCAGCCCGCGTAGAGGTAGATTCTGCAGCCATGGCCGCGGAGCAGGTTAGTGACGCGGAAGTGCGCGCGGCCCCGGTCCGCGTGGAGATAGATTATGCAGCCATGGCCGCGGAGCAGGTTAGCGACACGGATGTGCGCGCACTCCAGTCTGGACCAACAGGGTTAAGGCTGGAGAACAGGGTGCTGCAAGACGGTATGCCCCCCCTAATCTGCGATGTCTCCACTGGGCGGCCGCGTCCTGTGGTTCCAGCCGCGTGGCGCCGCCGCGTTTTTGACTCGATCCATTCTCTGGCGCACCCGGGGGTGCGCGCGTCGGTCAAAATGGTAGGAGAGAAATTTGTATGGCCGAGCCTGCACAAACAAGTTAGAGAGTGGGCAGCAGCCTGTGTGGCTTGGCAGTGGGCCAAGGTTCATAGGCACATGAGAGCTCCCTTGGAGCCATTTCACATTCCAGCTAAAAGGTTTGATCATGTCCACGTGGACCTCGTAGGCCCCCTCCCGCCCTCACAAGGGTGCACACATCTTCTGACAATGGTTGACTGCACCACGCACTGGCCGGAAGTGGTTCCGCTGTCGTCAACCACAGCCGAGGAGGTGGCGCGCGCATTTTTAACGGCATGGGTAGCGCGTTTTGGAGTCCCGTCGGACATTACGTCCGACAGAAGCCCGCAATTTGTTTCCGAACTTTGGTCAGCGATGGCCCGCAGCCTGGGGGCAATGATCCACCGCACGACCGCGTAAAACCCGCAGGCTAACGGGTTATGTGAACGTTTTCACAGGTCACTGAAGGCGTCTCTCAGAGCGTCACTTACGGATGCAAATTGGGTGGACAAGCTACCATGGGTTTTATTGGGGTTGCGTTCTGCACCTAAAGAGGATTTAGAAGCCTCCCCAGCTGAGCTAGTTTTCGCACAGCCGCTTCGGCTGCCCGGGGAATTTCTCCCAGATAATCCAGCGCCAGAGTGCTCCCCGGCTCAGCGGTTACAGAATAGCACGGGCCCGAACACGCTACCTGGCCCCATTCACCACAGTTTTCCGTGTGTTTTTGTGCCTAAGGCTTTAAAAAATGCGGAGTTTGTTTTTGTCAGACATGATGCCCATCGTCCACCTTTACGCCCACCTTATGATGGACCATATAGAGTGCTGGAAACAGGGGATAAGCATTTTTTGCTAGATTTGGGGGCAGAAAAGAAATGATTGGCATAAACAAGCTCAAACCCGCTTTTGTGGTGGCTGACGAAGTTGTGCAGTTGGCTAAGGCTCCTCGGCGCGGCAGACCCCCTAGAGAGCATTCCCCAGAACACCCACATAGGTTGACTAACAGTTCTCATCCTCAGGCAGCAGCTCCACAGCAGGAAGACGCCGTGGAGGTGGTAAAGCCTGCTTACAGCAAATACGGGAGAAGGCTGAGGCCCAAGCGGCACGTGGACTGATATGTAATGATTTTATTATGACATGCAATCTGTGGTTATGTTGTTCCATCTTAGATGTTTGGGGGGGGGGGTCATGTGGTGCACATATGTGGGTTTCATATGCTTCACATGTATATTACTGTATGCTTATTGTATGCTTCACGTCTCAGAGGAACAAAAGGACTGAACCTCCTAGGGGTAACAGGAGGATGTGAAATCTGGCCTTTTGTATGCAAAGAGATGGCCTTGAGGGATTTCCTGACCACCAGGACTTTAGGTGGAGGCGAGAAGACCTGGAGGGGGATGCATTGTGATTTGGGATTAAAAGACAATGTGACTGTGTGCTATGATTGACATAACGCACGGCTCAGGAGACGCACACACACAGGCTTAGAGTAGTTCAAAGAGTTTATTAACAACAGGAGTGAATGAGTGCGTGTCTGCGGGATGTAAATGTGTTGGTGATGGTGTCTGCTCCAGGCACAGAGGCAGGTGACCGTACAGCCGAGCAACCCTATGGAGAGAGCACAGGGAGAGGGTGACGGGCATACACCAACACAGGAGGAATTTATGGCGAGAGAAGGACTTACTTGGTGGGTCAGGACAGCTGGCACAACAAGGGGGTGAAGCCCGGAAGACAGCCACCTGGAGAGCTCCGTGCAGCAGCGAGGATTGGGCGATGGAGAGGAGATGTCCGCCGCTGGGAAATCCACCTGTGCACAGGGGAGAAGACTGAAGAGAAAAGGTAAGCGATCTTCTTACCAAAATGGTTACGCTGAAGGGAAGTATGCTCACAACGGTGAGGGACGAAGTCTGACGGCTTCAGGCCGAGCCTCCGGGCGAGACGGCCTTTATCCCTCGCCGCTGATGATTGGCAGGTGCGTGAGCAGGTGGCGCCGCTGATGAATGGCGCGGCGTGACAGTACTCCCCCCTCTAGCAGCGCCTCCTGGCGATGGCTTATCCGGGTGCGCTCGGTGGAAGTCCGCGATGAGCGATGGGTCCAACACAAACGACGGGGGCACCCATTGCCGATGCTCGGGCCCATAGCCCTCCCAGTCCACCAGGTATTGCAACCCACGGCCTCGGCGCCGGGAGTCCAGGATGGAGGAGACGGACCAGGCCGGATGGCCACCAACCATCCGGGGCGCGGGTTGCGCTGCAG
The DNA here is from genome assembly GCA_020510985.1 of Pholidichthys leucotaenia. NCBI lineage: Eukaryota > Metazoa > Chordata > Actinopteri > Cichliformes > Pholidichthyidae > Pholidichthys > Pholidichthys leucotaenia. The sequence goes on along the minus strand of CM035837.1, from coordinate 181,515,586 downwards.
GAGGAGGGCAAAGGGGGTCAGTGACTGCCAGTTTCACCCTCGACACATGGAAAGTGGGATGGATGAAGAGGGAGGGGGGGATAGCCACGCGCACAGCCACCGGGTTGATGATCCGGGTGACGGGAAAGGGACCCATGAATCGCTGTGCCAGCTTCCTCCTCTCGCCTTTTAATGTGACGTCCTGGGTAGACACATACACGAGTTGCCCAACTCTGTACGCCGGGGCAGGTCTTCTGTGCCGGTCCGCCACGGTCCTGTTGCGCTCCGCTGTGCGTAAAAGCGCATGACGCGCGGCAGCCCAGGTGGAGCGGAACTGCCTAAGGTGCGCCCTAACGGAGGGGACAGTCACCTCGTTCTCCTGCGCTGGAAACAGCGGGGGGTCGTAACCCAGGGACGCCTTGAAGGGGGACATCCCCGTTGCAGAAGAGCGGGCGGTGTTGTGGGCATACTCCACCCAGGCGAGATGGTTGCTCCAGGACGTCGGCTTGGATCTGGTAACACAGCGGAGCGCAGCCTCCAGCTCCTGATTGGTCCTCTCACACTGCCCGTTAGACTGGGGGTGATGGCCGGAGGAGAGGCTCACCTTGGCTCCGATGGCGTTACAGAAGGATCTCCAAACCTCGGACGAAAATTGGGGGCCCCGGTCCGAGACCACGTCCACCGGAATCCCGTGCAGCCTGACCACGTGTTGGACGAGGAGGCCCGCCGTCTCCAGGGCAGTAGGGAGACCCCGCAGGGGAATGAAGTGCGCCGCCTTGGAGAAACGGTCCACAATGGTCAGGACGGTGTCAAAGGAGTTGGAAACGGGGAGTCCGGTGACGAAGTCCAGTGCGATGTGCGACCAGGGCCTGCCGGGGACGGGCAGAGGCTGGAGCAGACCCGCTGGGGGGGCATTTCCCGACTTGCTGGTGGCACAGATTGGGCAAGCCCGGGCGTAGCGGGCTGCATCCCTCCGCAGGCCTGGCCACCAAAAGGACCGCTGGAGGAGGCTGATCATCCGAGAGGTGCCGGGATGACAGGTGAGCCGGGAGGTGTGGAGCCAGTGGATGACCTCTCCTCGGACCGCAGATGGGACGAACAGTCTTCCCTCCGGTCCGCCGCCAGGATCAGGTTCCACCTCCTGCGCCTTCCGGATCTTGTCTTCAATGTCCCAAGAGATGGCACCGAGGACGCACGACCTGGGCAGGATAGTGTGGGGCGTCTCCTCAGCCTCCACGGGGGTGAACTGCCTAGAGAGGGCGTCAGGCAGGCCGTTTTTGGAGCCCGGCCTGAAGGTGATCGAGAAGCGGAACCTGGCAAAGAACAAAGACCAGCGCGCCTGGCGGGCATTCAGGCGCTTGGCAGATCGTAAATACTCTAAGTTCTTGTGGTCCGTCAGGACCACAAACGGCAGGTCCGCCCCCTCTAGCCAGTGGCGCCACTCCTGTAAGGCGAGTTTAATGGCCAGGAGCTCTCTGTCCCCCACATCGTAGTTCCTCTCCGCCGGGGACAGGCGCCGGGAGAAGAAGGCGCACGGCCGCTTGGCGCCATCGTCAGGTGACCGCTGGGATAACACTGCTCCCACTCCCGTGTCCGATGCGTCCACCTCCACAATGCACTGCAGCGCGGGGTCGACCTGGCGAAGGACCCGGGAGGAGGAGAACTCCGCCTTCAGCGCCCTAAAGGCAGCAGCGACCTCTTCAGTCCACCGGAACGGGACCTTCGGGGACGTGAGGCGGGTCAGCGGTCCGACGATCGAGCTGAAATTTGGGACAAAGCGGCGGTAAAAATTGGCGAAGCCAACAAACTGTTGCACCTGCTTCCGGGATGCGGGAGTAGGCCACTCCACCACCGCCTTCACCTTCTCTGGGTCTGGGAGCACCTGATCTTGAGCGATGATGAATCCCAGGAAGGATGTGGTCCTAGCGTAGAATTCGCATTTCTCAGCCTTCACGTACAGACGATTCTCCAGCAGTCTTTGGAGGACCCGCCTCACATGGACCTGGTGCTCGTCCCTGGACCTGGAGAAGATAAGGATGTCATCCAGGTAGACGAACACAAAAAGGCCGATGAAATCCCGGAGGACGTCATTAATGAGGCGCTGAAAGACGGCAGGAGCGTTGGTCAGCCCGAACGGCATGACGAGATACTCAAAGTGGCCGTTCGGGGTACGGAAGGCTGTCTTCCATTCATCTCCCTCCCGGATCCGGACGAGGTGGTAAGCGCTGCGTAAATCCAGCTTGGTAAACCAGGTCGCCCCCTGGAGGGAGTGAAAGGCAGTGTCCATGAGGGGCAGGGTGTAACGGTCCCTCTCAGTGATGTCATTCAGCGCTCGGTAGTCTATGCAGGGGCGGAGGGATCCGTCCTTTTTCCCGACAAAGAAAAACCCTGCCCCCACGGGTGACGACGATGGGCGAATAATCCCAGCGCTCAGAGATTCCTTTAGGTATGTATTCATGGTCTCCTTCTCCGGCGCCGACAGGCTGTAGAGCCGACCAGATGGCAGGGGAGCCCCCTGGCGGAGGTTGATGGCACAGTCATATGGTCGATGCGGGGGAAGAGACATAGCTTTCGATTTGCTAAATACCATACCCAGGTCGTGAAATTCTGGAGGCACCAGTGACAGGTCCGGAGGTGCTGTATCCGCCACAGGGGGAGCCGCGGATGGGGAGCAGGCAGCGGACTGAAGGCAGGTGCCCATACAGAAGGTACTCCATGCCGATACCCCAGCGGACCTCCAGTCCAGGACAGGGTTGTGGAGGCGTAGCCAGGGATACCCCAGGATGACGGGCGACACAGAGTTGGGCAGGACGTAAAATACCATCTCCTCCCGGTGGTTCCCTGAGATGATGACTGGGACAGGCATGGTCTGGTGAGAAACTCTCCCAAGGGAGGCACGGGAGAGATGGACCAGGGAGATGGGGTGTTTTAATGCCTGACAGCGGATGCCCAATCGGGTTGCCAGGCCTTGTGAAATGAAGCTGCCCTCTGCGCCCGAATCCACCAGTGCGTGGGTGAGGTGCCCAGTGGGATTGTGGCAAAAACGGATGGGCAGCTTTAATTGGGTGAGAGAGTCTAACCGGTTGGGATCCGCGAGGCTCCCTACAGCGATTCGCGGACCCCGCCAACTGGCTTTCCGCGGGCAACGCTCCACAGTGTGTTGGTCACCTCCGCAATACATGCAGAGGCCCAACTCACGGCGGCGTTGTTTCTCCGCAGGGGAAAGCTTGGTCCAGCCCGTCACCATCGGCTCCGACTCCTCGGGGCACAATGCTGGCGGCGCCGCCAGGGGGCGAGCTTGGAACAGGTGCGGCGAGACTCCACGAGGGCGAGAAGAAGAAGACTTCCGCCCCGAGGAGCGCTCGCGCAGCCTGTTATCCAAACTTATCGCTAAGGATGTCAGCTCCGCTAGCGTCCCAGGGATATCCCGTCCAGCCAGTTCATCCCTCAGATCACTATTGAGGCTGCGGAGGAACAGGCCACAGAGGGAGCGATCCTCCCAGCCCAATTCCTCCGCCGCTACCCGGAAGTCGACCGAGTAGTCCGCTGCCGACCGGCCTCCCTGCTGGAGAGCGAGGAGCCGATCGACCTGGACCGTCTCGGTTTGAGAATGGTCAAAGACCTCCAGGAAGCGCCTCACGAACTGGTCATAGGTGAGGGTGGCATAACTGGGCCTCGCCATTACGGCGTAGGTCCAAGTTAACGCACGCCCCTCCAGAAGATTCCCTATGTAACCAATCCGACTGTGATCCGAGGGAAAATCTCCGGGCACACGGTGGAACACGGACTCACACTGCATAATGAACCCCCGCGCTCCGCCGAGCTTACCGCTAAAGCGGGCGGGGGTCGGAATCGGTGTGAGCCGAACCGGTGCCACTGGAGCCGGCTGGACGGCCGCTGGAACAGCAGGAGCCGCGCCACCCTGGCGAGCCGGGGGGAACGGCTGTTGAGGATCCAAGCGGCCCAACCGGTTAGTTAAATTCAATAATTGATTAAAGATCACCTGTTGTTGATAAGCTATTTGATCCACTCTAGCCTCGAGAGTGGAAAACCGGTGTGCGAGCCCGCCGTCCGCCGAGCCGCTCTGCTGAAGCCGTACTGACATAACGCACGGCTCAGGAGACGCACACACACAGGCTTAGAGTAGTTCAAAGAGTTTATTAACAACAGGAGTGAATGAGTGCGTGTCTGCGGGATGTAAATGTGTTGGTGATGGTGTCTGCTCCAGGCACAGAGGCAGGTGACCGTACAGCCGAGCAACCCTATGGAGAGAGCACAGGGAGAGGGTGACGGGCATACACCAACACAGGAGGAATTTATGGCGAGAGAAGGACTTACTTGGTGGGTCAGGACAGCTGGCACAACAAGGGGGTGAAGCCCGGAAGACAGCCACCTGGAGAGCTCCGTGCAGCAGCGAGGATTGGGCGATGGAGAGGAGATGTCCGCCGCTGGGAAATCCACCTGTGCACAGGGGAGAAGACTGAAGAGAAAAGGTAAGCGATCTTCTTACCAAAATGGTTACGCTGAAGGGAAGTATGCTCACAACGGTGAGGGACGAAGTCTGACGGCTTCAGGCCGAGCCTCCGGGCGAGACGGCCTTTATCCCTCGCCGCTGATGATTGGCAGGTGCGTGAGCAGGTGGCGCCGCTGATGAATGGCGCGGCGTGACAATGATGTCCTGGGGTATAAAAGGGACAGATGTTGGGGGATTCACTCTCTTTCTATTTTTGGATGTTGGAGAATGTGAATGTGAATAAAACTGGACTTGAGAAATAAACTCAGCCTCGTCCTTCCACACTTCTCCACAATATATATATATTAGTGGTCTCAGTGTTATCACGTTAATCACCCATTGACGCTTTGCCCCCATTAACGGCGACAAATTTTGTGATCGCGATTAACCACAGTTAACAGCAGAAAGCTCAAACAGTACTTTTTGTCCTAGCTGCACTCCGTACTGAAGCCACTCTGCACCATACAGACACTGTGAAGTCAAACAAGCTGGATTACAGCCATGGAAATCCCCAAAACACTGTCAAGTTTAAATTTACAACATTATCTTATCATTATCCATTAACTCCCACCCTTTGCACTGCAACTTTCAGCTTCTTCCCTCCAGACGGAGGTTTGCTGTCCCAAAAAGCAAAACCCAGCGCTACAAAAACAGCTTTGTCCCTGCTGCTGTCAAAGAGTTGAACAAGCTATAAAAATTATATTGTACATATTTTATATTTACCTATTTTGTAAGATGTGTGCCTGTGTTTGTGTCTATGTTGAATGTAATTAGTGGCTTGTAAATATGGATGTCACCAGACTGCAAAACAAATCTACCTACGGGTACAAATAAAGTAACCTGAACCTGAACCTGAACCTTATCTGTTGCAGCTCTCACCTGGATAATTGTCATAGCCTCACCAAAACTTCACCTGGATGTCTGTTGTTCTTCTTCTTTGGAAGTTGGCTAGCTGGCTAGCAGTTTAGACAGCTATGTGTTACGGATGTATGGCCAGACAGTCCGCCTGTTTCATCATCATAGCTTCAGGTCCATCTGTCTGCAGGTGAGTAGCAGTCTCAAATTCTTTAATTCTCAAGCTGTGTTAGTAATGTCCGCTCATTCCCACGCCCTGTTTTTGTGGCGCAGCTGCTGACATTATTGTGGTGAGACAGTTGTTTGTTTATGTTAACAATTTTTCTACTAAAAGGGAAATTGTGTTGTGACACACGAGGTCCATTGTTTTGTGTTTAGCTGCTTGAAAAAGGTGGATGTTTACTATGGGAGTGGAGTTGGATGCTGGGTTGTGTCAGTATTGTCAGTAATGTTGCAGTGACGTTATTGAGCCCTGGCATTCTGTTGTTTGCACACGCATTAGCACTTTTGAGGATTTTCAGGAGAATATTCTGGATTGTTTTTGTCATTTTGGATATCTTGAGAGTTTTAATAAACCTGCAGGTGGAGAATGAAAGCATATTTGTCCACTCTCATGTTTATAACAGCATGAGAAACTTGAAAAATTACCAACTTAAGGTACACTGTATTTGAATGGAAAAACATTCAATTAATCACATTATTAATCGTGATTAACTCATCACTTCAAACAATCACGATTAAAATTTTGGATCGCCCACCACTCGAATATATATCAAAGCCCTGCACCATAAGTGAGGGTACCTGTAAGTTATGTTTTTCAAATATGAATTTAGGTGCCAATCATCTGAGGCCGTGTTGTGTATTGCACACAATTAATACAGGTGAAATTCAGATTACTCCTTAGATTGGGTTGATATTAGGGTTGCACAGATATATGGGCTGACCATTGGTATCAACTGATACTCACATGGTTGACTGCCATCGGCCTATGAGTAAAATAAATTAATATTTACCAGTGGTACTGGTCTATGGTAACAACTGTTGTGATATTAACTTTTTTCTCTGCACTCTAAAAGTGCCAGTTCACAAAATATCCAGTCGATAGCAGACTACATTAAGTTCCCAGCAGAAAGCTCTATTGTGACAATAAGGCTGTGATCGGGAGACTGTACAGGATCCAAGATGGCAACTCATCAACAAAGTTTTCACAGGTAGTTTTTTCATTAATTTAATTATTGAAAAGCTGTTTTTTTTGTGTGTGTCGAATTTTATTTCAGCACCCACCTGACTGAGTTGGAAGCCTTAGAGGACTTTATCGATGTGTTTTACCACTGCTTCTGTGTCATGGAAGATAACATAGGACCCCCCCCCCCCCCCCATGGTAAGGTTGCCTCTTCTTCCACTAAGAGAGCTGGTAATGTTATAATGGGATTAAAAAGTTTTTAAATTTATTTTTCAGTATGGGAGTAATTTCAGTGTAACAGATTTGCTTGATAGTAGCTCTTCTTTTAATTTATTCAGTTTCATCAGTCTGCTTTGTCATTTTAATTTTTAATTCAGCCATCATCATGGCCATCCATCCATCCATCCATCCATCTTCTATGGCTTATCCGGAGGTCCAGTTCGTATAGGGCTGCACGGTGGCGCAGTGGTTAGCACTGCGGCAGCACAGTTTACCCTTGGCCGGGGGATTGTGGGGATCGTGGGATCGTGGGTTCGATCCCAGCCCCCGACCAACAGTGATCTGTGTGGAGTTTGCATGTTCTCCCCGTGTTGCGTGGGTTTACTCCGGGATTTCTCCGGTTTCCTCCCACATGCCAAAAACATGCATGTTAGGTTAATTGGCTGTTCTAAATTGTCCCTAGATATCTGTTTCCTATAGGCCCTTAGAATAGAGGGTTAGTATTAATGAAAGCGCTTTGAGTGGTCTTTGTGACTAGAAAAGCGCTATATAAGTGCAGGTTAGTTAGTATAGGCAGTAATCCAAGCAGCCCAAACTGCCACCCAGGTCACATACAGTAGTGTGAAAAAGTGTTTGCCCCCTTCCTGATTTCTCATTTTTTTGTATGTTTGTCACACTTAAATGTTTCAGACCATCAAACAAATTTAAATGCTAGACAAAGATAACACAAGTAAACACAAAATACAGTTTTTAAATGAAGGTGTTTAATATTAAGGGTAAAAAAAAAAATCCAAACCTACAGACGAGGACAAAATTGTTGGTACCCCTCTGTTAATGAAAGAAAAACCCACAATGGTCACAGAAATAACTTGAATCTGACAAAAGTGGTAATAAATAAAAATTCTATGAAAAATAAAAAGTGAAAATCAGACAATGCTTTTGAATTGTGGTTCAACAGAATTATTTTAAAAAACAAACTCATGAAACAGGCCTGGACAAAAATGATGGTACCCTTAACTTAATATTTTGTTGCACAACCTTTTGAGGCAATCACTGCAATCAAACGATTTCTGTAGCTGTCAATTATTATTTAGCGAATGCAAAGTCCTTAAGCCAAGCAGTTGCCTCCTGGTTTGCTGTATGGAGGGTGTGTAATCCTCCTTCCAGTCTTTGGAGCTTTGTAGCTGTCAATGAGACTTCTGCACTTCTCAGCAGGTGTTTTGGCCCACTCCTCATGAGCAAACTGCTCCAGTTGTCTCAGGTTTGAAGGGTTCCTTCTCCACACGGCATGTTTCAGCTCCTTCCACAGATGTTCAATAGGATTTAGATCAGGGCTCATAGAAGGCCACTTTAGAATAGTCCAATGTTTTGCTCTTAGCCATTCTTGGGTGTTTTTAGCTGTGTGTTTTGGGTCATTATCCTGTTGCAAGACACATGACCTGCGACTGAGACCAAGCTGTCTGACACTGGGCGGCACATTTCTCTCTAGAATACCTTGATAGTCTTGAGATTTCATTGTACCCTGCACAGATTCAAGACACCCTGTGCCAGATGCAGCAAAGCAGCCCCAGAACATAACAGAACCTCCTCCATGTTTCACAGTAGGGACAGTGTTCTTTTCTTGGTAAAGAAAAGAACACTCTCACAACTGTCTCACAACACTGTAGCACCATGGTCCCCATGGTCTTCTTGCAGGTGGTGAGCAAACTGGAGGGCGGACCCATGTGGCTCCTTTGGGTACACTGGGTGCTTGATGTAACTTTTTCATCAGGATCCACAGGACCACTCTTGGTCTGGCCCTTCACCCAGGACCAGTTTGTCTTGGGAGACCCTACCAGTGTCATGAATCTGTGCCCATGCTTTGTTTATTTTTGTTCCCCCTGTGATTAGTTATGATTATTATTTGCATTATGTGTCTCCTGAGTTTACTCTGGTCTGCTGTATTCATTCCCTGTTTGTCTTTGTTGCCATGTTGGTGGTCTTGTGTGTATATTTTTCTCCCTGTTGTCCCCAGCTCCTCTGTGTTTCCCTACCTCAGCCTGAGGTTAGTCATTGTATTTATTTGTATCATCATGTCCCATAGTCTTTGTTTCTGCTCTGCTCCTGCTGTGCTGTGATTATCATTTGTATTTTGGTCCCAGTGTGCTCTGTCTGTTCAGCCCCACCCATCCTGTTCTCCTCACCTGTAGCCACTTCCCTGCTGCCCTTGATTGTTCCCACCTGCCCTGTGTTCTGTGATTACTTCCCTGTCTATATATGTCGGTGTTCTGTGTCAGTCTGGTGTGGCATCATTAGTTGTTAACATTATATTCCGTCTCCCTGCCGGTGAACCTGTTCCTGTAATTCCTGTAAGTTTATTATCTAGCTACGCTGCAGTTCAGCCTGTGCATCAGAGTCCATTTCTTACCTGCCTGACAGAGGGAACTATGACAGAATAACACCACCAGACAAGGACTCTGTAGGTACAGACTACAGCATTTTTGGTTTGGATGAGGAGGAGTGCTGGGTAGCTCAGCTTATTGAGGGTCTGATCTCAGATGCCTGGACTAGTCGCACACTGGAGATAGCTATGGGGTTCCTGGACATGGTGGCTGGAGTGATCGAGGATAACTCCAATCTACAGAGCTATCCTGGCCTGGTCAGACTGCTTATTTCTGTACTGAATTTGCAAGATTCACTCCATGGACTGGTGAGGAGCCTGATACCTGCACCGACACTGAAGCGTCCCCGGGTTCAGACATCCTCAGTTCATCGCCGCTCCCCAGTTCCAACGCCTATCTCCCCAGCTCCACAGCCATATCACGGATGGGAGGAGAGCTCTCCATATACATGGAAGCCTGAGCCAACGGTGAAATGTCCGCTGGCTTCCTCAAACCACGCTACCTCTCCTGGCCATTCGTATGCTCCAGTCCCAGGTCTCCAGCTCCAGTAACCATCATCTAATCCTCACAGCCAGTTTTTCCCAACCGGCCATCAGCTGCCTGTTCATCTGTTGTGGTGGAATACAGAGGGACTTGCTGGACATGCAGCGGTCCAGGATGGAAAGAGGGCTCCCGGAGACACTACTCTTCCCGGTGTTCCGTCAACACTCCTCCCGCGGAGCCTCCAGCGTCACGAGCTCCTGTCTGCCTGTCCCCAGCTCTGCAGCCAACTCATGGCTGGAGGAGAGCTCACCATCTGCCCCGCAGACTGCACTGATGATGAAGCGTCCTCAGGCTATGGTATATGCTAATATGCTAATATTATGCTATATTTATCATGTTTATAGTCAGCTTCATGTGTGCCTGTGTTTGTGTCTATGTTGAATGTAATTTGTGGCTTGTAAATATGGATGTCACCAGACTGCAAAACAAATCTACCTAAGGGTACAAATAAAGTAACCTGAACCTGAAACTGAATTCCTGTAAGTTTATCTACCGTGCCCTTAGTGTTTTCAGCCCTCGAGCTGTTATTTTGTTTCTATTTGTTTTCTGTTTAATAAACCATGTTACGCTGCATTTTTGCCTGCACATCAGGGTACATTTCTTACCTGCCCGCCAGAGGGGACTATGACAACCAGGGGAAAGTTGCCCCCAACAACATACTGTAGCTCCTAGGATCAATAGGGCACACAAACCCCTCCACCACGATAAGGTGATGATCCATAGACAATGAAAAATTCTGAACAGTTTTTGTATATTTTAAAGCAGTGTGTGGTATATATTACTCATATATTCCATACCTACATATGTTAGAGCATGTGGAAATGTTTGGTGACAGCATATGTAAGGAACTTCACACCTCAGAAAGGACAAAGAAATCTCACCCGCCGTGTGAAGATCAAAGACGTCCCAGGACGCGGCGGCGGAGACGGACTAGACACCTTCGCCCCCCAAGGCGAGGAGAGGAATTCCCATCACCTCCCAAGACAAAGAGAGGAGATAACAGAACAATGGGGGGATTAAGATAACGGGGGATGTCAGCTTGTGTAATGCATGTCTTTGATGTGTGCCTGTATTTAACCAGCGAGCTGGGCAGAAATCTCTCTCTTTGCCTTCTGCCAAGCTCTGCACCAGATGAGACAAGATAGAAGAGCTGTTCATTAAAGACTCTGTTTTTAATACAAAATCGCCTCATCATTTCCAGCTCCTCTACACTGGTGACCTTGACGCGAGTATGGACCGGAGGCGTTCTTCAAGCGACTCATCCGTGGCGACTCTGGCATACGCCAGCGACGACGCAGATGAGGGAACAAGCGGACAGCTGTTTCCCCCGGCAGAAGGTACCGAGAGAGCTCAACCGAGCTCCAGCACCGCCGTGAGAGCCGAGGCAAGGCACTCTCACCCGGCGGGCACAACAGTGATGATGTGCACGAACGCCGTCGCTGTCAAACTGCCAGATTTCTGGCGAGAAGACCCGGCCTCTTGGTTTCAACAAGCTGAAGCCCAGTTCATACTGGCGGGCATCACGGCAGATGATACTAAATTCTACCATATCGTCTCCAAACTCGACTCCGCCACTTCGAGGTGTGTGCGGAGCTTGATCCAGCGACCACCGGCCCGGGACAAGTATGAGACACTCAAGGCGACCATCGTGGCGAATTACGTCCCGTCAGCGGAGGAAAGAGCCGAGAAGATCCTGGCGGTCTACGGCCACAGAGGGGGCAATCCAAAGACCCTCATGGAGGATTTGCTGCAGCTCAAGGAGGAGGACAATGATAATTTCCTCTTCCAATTTATTTTCCTCAGCACGCTACCACCACACATGAGAGGGACACTCGCCAGTATGAAGTGCAACAATCATCAGGACTTCCGCACACTGGCCAACGAGGCTTATCGGCTCGTCAACGCCTGCAGGGAACTGACACCCACAGCGGCATCCGCAGACCTCAAAACTGACGCCCCGAGCCTTGGAGAGCCACAACCCATGGAGCAGACTCAACCCACGGTGACAGCGACGCGGCCCAAGCGCAACAAACAGAATGACGTCTGTTATTATCACCACCGCTTCGCCGAGAAAGCCCGAAAATGTGTTCCCCCCCCCTGCAAGTTTACGATGTCGGGAAACGCCAAAGCCGAGGGCCGTTAACAGCAGCGGTTCTCGGCGAGAAAAATAAGCTGTTATATGTGACGGATGGACACACAGACAAGCAGTTCCTCATCGACACGGGAGCTCAGCTGAGTTTCGTCATGCCCTCCCACGCAGATCGAGCCATGGGCACCCGGGGCAACGGAGCAGTGGCAGCCAACGGCTCTGACATCGACACGTTCGGGGAAAAGAGCCTGCACCTCCTCATTCACGGCCGCAGCTACAGATGGACATTTGTTGTAGCGGCGGTGAGTTTTAACTTGTTAGGTGCAGATTTTCTGTGTGCACACGGGTTATTAGTGGATCTAGCAAATAGGCGCCTGGTTAATGCACTCTCTTTTGCTTCTATTCCATGCTCAGCTCGAGTCTCTCCACCACCTGTGCAGGCCAACGTCACCACGGCAGGAGGTAAGTTTGAGCAACTCCTCACCCAATTTCCAGCATTCACAACCCCCAAATTCTCAGCCACTGTAGCCAAACACGGGGTTAAACACTTCATTCCAACAACGGGACCTCCCGTTTTTGCCAAAGCTCGCCGCTTAGACGCGGCCAAGCTCAACATAGCAAGGGACGAGTTTGCAGCTCTCGAAAAATTGGGCATTGTTAGACGCTCGAAGAGCCCTTGGGCTTCACCACTTCACATGGTTCCGAAATCCGACGGTTCTTGGAGACCGTGCGGAGATTACCGCAGATTAAACAACGCTACAGCGCATGACCGCTACCCCATCCCTCACATACAGGACTTTTCACTGCATTTAGCGGGTGCGCGCATTTTTTCAAAGATAGACTTAGTCCGCGGTTATCACCAAGTCCCAGTCCGAGCTGAAGACATTCCTAAAACAGCGGTTATAACCCCTTTTGGCCTTTTTGAATTCCGGCGAATGCCGTTCGGCCTCAAAGGCGCTGCTCAAACTTTTCAACGTATGATGGACGCAGTCCTACGCGACCTCCCCTTTGTTTTCGTCTACCTCGACGACATGCTGGTAGCCAGCTCATCCGAGGAAGAGCACGAGCAGCACCTCACTACCGTTTTTCAGAGGCTAGAAGAGCACGGACTAATAATTAATCCAGCCAAATGCAAATTCGGCGTATCGCAAATTGATTTTTTGGGACATTCTCCCCGAAAGGGGCAGTTCCGCTTCCAGACAAAGTTCATGCGATAGAAGGTTTTCCACGGCCCCAAACGGTCAAATCGCTACAGGAATTTTTGGGGATGGTTAATTTTTACAACCGTTTCCACCCCCATGCAGCTCAGCTCATGCAGCCCCTGTATGACGCGCTCAGAAAAAAGAAAGCTTCCAACGCGGTTGAATGGACCCCGGAGCGCGAACGCGCTTTTGCGGAAGTAAAAAACGCCCTAGCTAACGTCACAATGTTAGTCCACCCAGATCCCTCGGCCCGCATTGCTCTAACCACAGATGCTTCAGACCTGGCCATAGGGGCAGTTGTAGAACAACTTGTCAGCGGGGTCTGGCAACCTTTAGCATTCTTTAGCAAATCGCTAAACCCGACGGAACGCAAATACAGCACTTTTGACAGGGAGCTGCTGGCGCTCCATTTGTCCATCCGCCACTTCCAGTTTTGGTTAGAAGGGCGGAGTTTCACGGCTTTTGTGGACCATAAACCGCTCACTTTTGCTATGGCTAAAATTTCAGAACCATGGTCGGGCAGACAACAAAGACAGCTAGCTGCGATTTCAGAGTTCACCACAGACATTCGACATGTAGCGGGCAAACTTAACGTAGTAGCGGACTGTCTCTCTCGCGCTGTGGCACCACCAGAGCACGAGGAGACAGATTACACTGCCTCAGCAGAGGAACTCTTCACTAACGCAGACACATACGCAGCACCTATCCATGAAGGGATAGATTATGCAGCCATGGCGGAAGAACAAGGCAGTGATGCGGACGTGCGCGCGCTCCTGTCTGGACCAACAGGGTTAAGGCTGGAGAAAAAAGGGTTGCGCGACGGCGTGCCCCCCCTAATATGCGATGTTTCAACCGGCCGACCTCGCCCGTTAGTACCAGCTGCTTGGTGCCGCCGCATTTTCGACGCAATTCACTCCCTCGCGCACCCAGGTGTGCGCGCCTCGGTTAAAATGGTCGCCGAAAAGTTTGTGTGGCCAGGCCTGCGCAAAAACGTAAAAGAATGGGCAAAAACTTGCATTCCTTGTCAACGCGCCAAAATACACAGACACACAAAAGCCCCTCTGGACCCTTTTCCAATCCCTGCTAGAAGGTTCGACCACATTCATGTCAACCTCGTGGGGCCACTACCTTCCTCCCAAGGTTTCACACACCTGCTAACAATGATAGACCGCACCACGCGCTGGCCAGAGGCAGTCCCTCTAGCGGCAACTACAGCGGAGGAAGTCGCTCGCGTTTTTCTAACAAATTGGGTGGCACGTTTCGGCGTCCCATCAGACATCACGTCAGATAGGGGGCCTCAATTTGTCTCAGAGCTCTGGTCAGCCATGTCCAACAGTTTAGGGGCAACAATTCATCGCACCACCGCTTATCACCCTCAGGCTAATGGGTTATGCGAGCGTTTTCACAGGTCCTTAAAGGCCGCCCTCAGAGCCTCATTAACGGACACAAATTGGGTAAATAAACTTCCCTGGGTTTTATTGGGGTTGCGTGCGGCACCTAAAGAGGATTTAGACGCTTCCCCTGCAGAATTAGTCTTTGCTCAGCCTATCAGACTCCCAGGTGAATTTTTACCGGAGAACCCGGAACCAGGGCACCTCCCAGTCCCAAGGTTTTTAGGCAGTAACGGACCGGACTCTCTCCACGGTCCAGCTCATCACCCCTTTCCACGAGTTTTTGTTCCTCAAACTTTAAAAAACGCCGAGTTTGTTTTTGTTAAGCATGAAGCTCTAAAACCAACGTTACGCCCAGTATACGATGGCCCGTACAGAGTGCTGGAAAATGGTGACAAACACTTTGTGCTTGATTATGGGGATAGAAATGAAACGGTCAGCATTGACAGACTCAAACCTGCCTTCTTGTTGAGAGACGAACCTGCACAGTTGGCACGAGCACCTCGACGAGGTAGACCCCCCCAGGGAAAAGTCTCAGCCCCCAGGCAGGGAACAAATAATCTCTCTTCTTCCCACACTGCAGATTCCTCACAAGAAGGTCCCAGCAGGACGCCTAAACCAACCTACAGCAGTTTTTGGAGAAGATTAAAACCCAGACAGCACAGGGACTGATACCAACCACTCCGCAATTATTCACTAATTGTGCTGCAACAGTTTAGGACTGACTTATGATTGTACTATGCTGTTATGTTTACCACTGAACTCTCTTAGGAGCATGGCTGCTTGAAAGTTTCTTCTGTGGCAACAGCTGTAACACGTAGTATGTCGTAGTAATTACCCTAGACTGTGAATCTTTCTGTGTCCTTTCCTAGTTGTTTGGGGGGCTTGTGGTATATATTACTCATATATTCCATACCTACATATGTTAGAGCATGTGGAAATGTTTGGTGACAGCATATGTAAGGAACTTCACACCTCGGAAAGGACAAAGGAATCTCACCCGCCGTGTGAAGATCAAAGACGTCCCAGGACGCGGCGGCGGAGACGGACTAGACACCTTCGCCCCCCAAGGCGAGGAGAGGAATTCCCATCACCTCCCAAGATGAAGAGAGGAGATAACAGAACAATGGGGGGATTAAGATAACGGGGGATGTCAGCTTGTGTAATGCATGTCTTTGATGTGTGCCTGTATTTAACCAGCGAGCTAGGCAGAAATCTCTCTCTTTGCCTTCTGCCAAGCTCTGCACCAGATGAGACAAGATAGAAGAGCTGTTCATTAAAGACTCTGTTTTTAATACAAAATCGCCTCATCATTTCCAGCTCCTCTACACTAGTGGACCAAGTAAGTTCATTTAGTCTTTTTTTTTTTTCCCAGTTTTTATTTGCCAATGGAATACACAAAGGAAACAAGGATGACTCAGAAGAACACAAAAAGAAAAGGCAGAACAAGAAACCCTCAAACCAGCAATATATAGATAAGAAATAAGATAAGCCTTTATTAGTCCCACAATGGGGAAATTCCAGGATTACAGCAGCACAGAGATAGCAGCACTCAGAGCAATAAGTAATAAGATAAGATTATAAGAACAAATGAATATACATATGTACACAGATATATACACAGTGCGGGAGCATTGCAGCTAGATGGTATAGACAGCATTACGGTCTGTTAAGTTACCCCACAGAATATGAATATATATATTGGATTATTACAAGAGGAACAATCACATCATGGACTCGGACAATGCAAAAAATCAGAAAATAACAGACACAAACGCTGGATTAAGGAGTCTATAGAAATCAGGAAGTGGGAAAAGGACACCATAAACCAGAATGAGGGAAAATTCATGCTCTCTCAAACCTGAGATTCCATCCTCCAGACACCATCTGAGGCAGGGGGGCGTGGCCAGTCTGGTGGATCTGTTAGGTCTGCCAGGGTGGCCATAGCTGTGACAAAACCGCTTCACCGTGGTCAGTCAAAACATGTCAAGGTAATGTGCAGCACAGTGATTCAATGGATAGCACTGTTGCCTCACGAAGCTCTTTTACAGCTAGAAGGTTCCAGGTTTGAATCCCCAGGCTGGCCGGGGTGGGAACTGGTTCCTCCCACAATCCAAAGACATACAGCAGGGAAAATAAGTATTAAACACATCAACATTTTTCTCACTAAACATATTTCTGATAGAACCATTGACCTGAGATTTTCACCAGATATCAGTAACAACCTAAATAATTCATACATACAAAGAAATTAAGGCAACTGTGTTCACAGAACGAGTTTTATTTTATTAAGTGTAATGACACAGGGTATAAGTGTTGAACACGCTTGGGGAAATTCATTTAATATTTAGTAGAAAAGCCTTTGTTGGTAATAACAGCTTCCAGACGCCTTCTGTATGGAGAAACTAGGCATAGGCATTGCTTAGGAGTGATTTTAGCCCATTCTTCCACACAAACTGTCTTCAAATCTTGAAGGTTCCATGGGTGTCTTCAATGAACTCTGATCTTCAGTTTGTTCCATAGATTTTCAATTTGATTCAGGTCAGGTGACTGACTGGGGCATTCTAGCAGCTTTATTTTCCTTCTCTGGAGCCAGTTGAGAGTTTCCTTGGCTGTGTGTTTGAGATCATCATTTTTCTGAAATGTCCACCCTCATTTCATCTTCAGCATCTTGGTAGATGGCAACAGGTTCTTATCAAAGATGTCTCTGTACATTTGTCCATCCATCTTTCCTTCAGTTATATGAAGTTTGCCTGTACCATGTGCTGAAAAAACATTCCCACACCATGAAGGGATGTGCAGTGCCATTTCTCCTCCAAACATGCTGTGTGACATCCAAAAAGTTCAATTTGGTCTCATCTGACCAGACTATGTTCTCCCATATTTTACTGGCTTGCCCAAATGTTGTGCAGCAAACCTTAAATGACCTTCAACATGCTTTTTCTTCAGTAATGGAGTCTTGTGATGTGAGCGGGCATAGAGCCCATGTTGGTTGAGTGCATTACTTATTGCTTTCTTTGAAACAGCAGTACCTGCTAACTCCAGGTCTTTCTGGAGCTCTCCACAAATGGTCTTTGGCTCTTGGATAACTCTTCTGATAATTCTTCTGACTCCTCTGTCAGAAATCTTGCAAGGAGCTCCTGGTCATGGCCAGTTTATGGTAAAATGATGTTCTTTCCACTTCCGAATAATAACTCCAACAGTACTCACTGGAATATTCAGCAGTTTAGAAATGGGCCTGTATTTACTGCCATCATTGTTGTAACGTTGGGGCTGTGATAAGCGGTGGGGGAATTCTCCCAGCATGCTTTGTGCTGTGAGATATTCAAAGACTGTTATTATTCTTGTGTTCTGAGCGTTATTGTTGTACTGTTATAATTGTGTTATAAGTCTGGTTGTGCTAGTGTTGTTTTCCCTGTGTCTGAGAGATTACGTGTCTGTGTCACCCTGAGTGAAGTGAGTGTGTGTGAATGACCTCCCTTCTGTTCTGTGTAATTTGTCAGTGAAGAAATAAATGCCTGTTCATTCCAAATTCTCTCTCATTATTGTGTGAACTCTTGAAACGTCACATTATGTTTTGCAACAATAAGAGTTTAACGTCTGGAAGCATCGTGAACAGACTGGAACAGCCCACCCACCAGGAGTCACAGCGACCAATAATGTGCAGGCTGTGCAGGTTGTGGAGAGCAGAGTGGGTGGGGGTAGACAGAAAAACCTGCTCAGACTGCACTTTTGTAGTCGAAAATACTGCTTGAAAACCGACCAAAGTTCTCTGACCAAACAGTGACACTCTCAGAGCAGTTTGTGGCGACGCAGTATTGGACTCATGACTGTTGCCTGGTTATGCCCCTTTCACGCTCCTGACTGTGACAGATCCCGATGTGGAGGAGGCATGGGGAGCTTCCATCAACAGATGCCTAGGTGGACATGTAGCTTAACAATTTATGTGTCGCTTAGTGCTAATTAGCAGTTATTTGTATTTCTAAGCACTCCTGTTGCTCTAAATGTAGGTTGTGCAGCAAAAGTACATGCAAATGCAGATCCTTCTTCTTCTTCTTTTAGATTTGATTGGCGGTTGGCAACCAGCTTACAGGTGCAAACTAATGGATGACATAGTTTCACCTTTTTGGATAAAATTGTAAATAGGGAATAGGAAATATTAAAACAAGAGGCCATAGATTTAGTCTTAATCATTTTATGTCTATTTTAGGAAAAAAAAAAAGGGTTAATGTTCTTTGCAGAAGCAAGCAAAAATTTCACACAAAAATAACTGGGATAATTCAGCATCACTGGAGTTTTTTTTACAGATGCCTTTTATCCAACCTCACTCAGGTCATTTTAAAAACATGCCGATCACAGGCAGGAGATGGATTCAGCTTTGGCAACTGTGTAGAACAGATCGAGATGAAAGTAACAGAAAAATAAACAAGAGATGGAGGATAAACAGGAGCTGAAAGTAGGGTGGGAAAATGGCATTCACACTCAAAACCCATTTAAACATTCATCTGGCTTCACTCTTCCGCTGCATTCATGTTGTTCAGCCAATTCTATGGCGATAAGCCAGCTGTGTGCTGCTCAAGGTGAGAGAGTGAATAGAGCAGTGCAATCTATGGCTGATGCCGAGGAGCAACAGAGCCTACACTCTGACCTTCCATGCACCAGTTTTTACTTCAGCAGTAGAGAAAGGTTTCATAAACGGATTATTCCACTCAGCCACCTTTGACCCGTCTGGCCACCTTCTATACCGGCTCAAGCTTCCTGTCCATCACTCAAAGAGAAGCAGAAAGAAGGGGAGATAAGAGAGGAGATGGTTTCAACCTGTAAGGAGAGGGATTAAACCCTCTGTTGCTTTGCTGTGGAGAAAAGGGGAAGAAATGGGGTGGAATGCACATCTGAGCTGTCAGAAAGTGGAGCTGCCACCGTCTGTGCCGGTGACTCAGTAGGTCAGGGTTATAGGGAGGAACTGATGTGCCCTTTTTCATCAACCATGAGACAAGGCTGTTCAACATTTTCCCTCTGCTGACAATTATGATCTGTCAAAAGTGGCGGAGAAGCCCCGAGGAAAGCCACTGAATGCCAAACACCCAGAGTTCCACCCACAAAGGATTACGGGACCCGATGAGATTCAGTGGAGTTGGAGAGGAACTTGCAAGTCACATTTGGCATGACTCGTCTAATCTAGACAGCAAGACAATTTTAATGTAAAGAGTTTTCTTATGACTAGTAGTTACTCCATATCCTCTGGATAAGCCTAAGTCTCGAAATAATGTACCCTGTCATGGGAGGCAACAACAGGATGGGGTGCTAAGCACTGCTGCCTTACTTCTAGGAGGCTCCTAGTCTGAGTGTACTAGTCAAAGGGGGCTTCATGTGTAGAGCTTCAATACCTGCATAGATTTAGTCCGGGTATTATGGTGTACTGTAGTATATCAACGTGCAACCATGAATTAGTGAACTGGTTCATAAAATGATTAAACTTCTGTCATTGCCTTAATCAAGGAGTGTCACTGTGTTAGATTTTTACTAAAAAAAACTGTCACTACAGGACAGTATCCGTCACCATGTTTTTGCACTATCTATAGAAAATGTGACCATTTTTTAAGCTATCCTTCCAGTCAAATTGATGTTTAACACATCAATTTGACTGACAGGATTGCTTAAAAAAAAAGTGGGCTCACCACCTGCAGGAGGGACAATGAAGGTCCGGTGCTATGTGGATCAGGTGTGGTGCTATGTGGATCAGGTGGCGGTTAAAGGCGGAGACCTTGGCAGTCTGATCCCAAGCTTCCTAAACTGGCTTTTGGGATGTGGAATGTCACCTCTCTGGTAGGGAAGGAGCCTGAGCTGGTGCATGAGGTTGAGAGAAACCAGCTAGATATAGTCGGCCTCACCTCAACACACAGCTCCAGTTCCAGAATCAGTCTCCTGGACAGGGGCTGGAGCTTGACCTACTTTGGAGTTGCCCCGGGCGAGAGGCGACGAGCATGGGTGGGAATTCTTGTATCCCCCCACCTTGCTGCCTTGATATTGGAGTCTTCCCCGGTGGACGAAAGGGTTGTTTCCCTGGGCCTGCGGGTTGGGAGACGGGTCCTGACCATCATTTTTGCCTATGCACCAAGTGATGGATCAGAGTACCCACCCTTTTTGGAGTCTCTGACTGGGGTGCTGGAGAGTGCTCCTCTTGGAGACTCCATTGTCCTACTGGGGGACTTCAATGTGCACGTGGGCAACGACAGTGAAACCTGGAGAGGAGTGATTGGGAGGGACGGCCTGCCTGATCTGAACCTGAGTGGTGTTCAGTTATTGGACTTCTGTGCTAACCACACCTTGTCTATAACGAACACTATGTTCAAACATAAGGGTGTCCATATGTGCACCTGGCACCAGGACACCCTAGGTCGCAGGTCGATGATCGATTTTGTTATCGTGTCATCAGACCTGCTACCGTATGTCTTGGACACTCGGGTAAAGAGAGGTGCAGAGCTGTCAATTGATCACCACCTGGTGGTGAGTTGGATCCGATGGCAGGGGAGGATGCCATTCAGATCTGGTAGACCCAAATGTATAGTGAAGGTGTGCTGGGAACGTCTGGCTGAGGCCCCTCTCCAGGAGGTCTTCAACTCCCACCTCTGGAAGAACTTCAACCACATTCCGAGGGAGTCTGGAGACATGGAGTCTGAATGGGCCATGTTCTCCACCTCCATTGTTGAAGCGGCTGCCCAGAGCTGTGGCCCCACGGTCGTTGGGGCATCTCGTGGTGGCAACTCCCGAACCAAGTGGTGGACACCAATGGTGAGGGGGGCCATTAAGCTGAAGGAGTCCTATCAAGCTTGGTTGGCTTGTGGGACTCCTGAAGCAGCTGAGGTGTACCGGCAGGCTGAGCGGAGTGCGGCTCGGGTGGTTGCTGAAGCAAAAACTCGGGTATGGGAGAAGTTTGGTAAGGCCATGGAACAAGATTTTCGGTTGTCCTCGAAGAGATTCTGGCAAACTGTCCGGAGGCTCAGGAGGGGGAAGCAGCTCCCCGTCCACACTGTGTATGGTGCGGATGGGGCACTGCTGACTTCGACTGGGGATATCATTGAGCGGTGGAAGGAATACTTCAAGGATCTCCTCAATCCCAATGACACATCTTCCTCAGAGGAAGCAGGGCTTGTGGACAAGGGGGACGACTCGCCTATCACAGGAGCTGAGGTTGCCAAGGTGGTTCAAAATCTCTTTGGTTGCTGGGCCCCGGGAGTGGACGAGATTCGCCATGAGTACCTCAAGGCCCTGGATGTTGTAGGGCTGTCATGGTTGACAAGCCTCTGCAACATTGTGTGGAGGTCAGGGGCAGTGCCTTTGGCATGGCAAACCAGGGTGGTAGTTCCTCTCTTCAAAAAAGGGGACTGGAGGGTGTGCTCCAACTTTAGAGGGATTACACTCCTCACCTTCCCTGGCAAGGTCTATGCCAAGGTACTGAAGAGGAGAGTCCGGCCACTGGTCGAACCTCGGATTCAGGAGGAACAATGTGGTTTTTGCCCTGGCGGTGGCACATCGGACCAGCTCTTTACCCCCTGGAGGATCCTCGAGGGTTTGTGGGAGTTTGCTCAACCAGTTTACATGTGTTTTGTGGACTTGGAGAAGGCATTCGACCGCATCCCTCATGGTTTTTTGTGGGGGGTGCTTCAGGAGTATGGGGTATCAGGCTTGTTGTTACAAGCTGTTCTGTCTCTGTACGATCGTTGTGAGAGTTTGGTTCGTATTGCCAACACTCGGTCGAACTCATTCCCATTGAGAGTTGGACTCCACCAGGGCTGCCCTTTGTCACCGATCCTGTTCATAATTTTTATGGACAGGATTTCTAGGCACAGCCAGGGAATGGAGGGTGTCATGCTTGGTGACACAGGATCTCATCTCTGTTGTTTGCAGATGATGTTGTCCTGCTGGCTTCATCCAGCAATGACATACAGGTCTTACAGGGACGGATTACTGCTGAGTGTGAAGTGGCTGGGATGAGAATCAGTACCTCCAAGTCCAAGTCCATGGTTCTCAGCCAGAAAAAGGTGGATTGTCCTCTCCGAGTTGGGGACAAGCTCCTGCCCCAAGTGGAGGAGTTTAAGTATCTTTGGGTCTTATTCTTGAGTGAGGGGAGAATGGAGCGAGAGATTGACAGACGGATCGGAGCAGCATCTGTAGTGATGCGGCCATTGTACCAGTCTATTGTGGTGAAGAGGGAGCTAAGCTCTAAGGCAAAGCTGTCGATTTACCAGTCAATCTACGTTCCTACCCTCACCTATGGTCATGGGCTTTGGGCAATGACCGAAAGAATGAGATTGCGGATACAAGCGGCTGAAATGAGCTTTCTTTGTAGGATTGCTGGACTCACCCTCAGAGATAGGGTGAGGAGCTCAGAGTAGAAGCATTGCTCCTCCACATTGAAAGGAGCCAGTTTAGATGGTATGGGCATCTGATCAGGATGCCTCCTGGACACCTCCCACTTGAAGTATTTCAGGTACGTCCCTCTGGGAGGAAACCCCAGGGGCAGACCCAGGACTCGCTGGAGAAACTATGTCTCCCAGCTGGTCTGGGAATGCCTTGGTATCCTCTCTGAACAGCTGTAGTAGGTGGCTGGGAGAGGGAAGTCTGGGCTTCTCTGCTTGAACTGCTGCCTCCGTGACCCGGGCCTCCGGAAAAGCGGTAGAAGATGGATGATGGATGGATAGAAGTTTTGGGGTAAACAGTGCATGTGTAACTCAGAGGCTGTGTTAACTGAAAATTGTCCTTCAACGACAGATTTTTTTCAGCATTGACAGAAAAATCTGAAAGTTGTCTATCATTTTGACAGCTTACACTGATCGTGATCAAATTAAAATAAATTAAAATGACAGCTAATCATATACTATGACAGAATTTTTACAACCCTGTCTTTCAAAATGATAGATAACAATAAATTCTAGCACAACCTCTACTGTAACTGTACAAAATTGCACAAAAACAACAATTCCTGCAGTCAACATAAAGTTTGTGTATGAGACATGTAATTGATGTAACAGCAGGTATAGAAAACAGCTACTTACTCTGTAGAAGGATGGATGTGAATGCTGGTGACCAGGTTGAACTGTTGCTCCACATTTTATGCAAACTGGGGCCTCTAGCATTAATCTCCCATCAGTTTCTCAGAAAAAACCACCACTCGTGATGTAAGTTTTTAGGGGTGCAGGTGAAGTTTGTCTTTCTCTTCTGCCTCCTCTGGCATGATTTTGCTCATCTTCTTCTTTTGTTCATTACCACACATCATCCAGCACTAATGCATAGTACAGCCACTTTGTGAAAAAGCAAGAACATTGAAACAGAAATACCATAAGATGTGCTAGAGAAGTGGTGGTTATTATGCTGTTGTCATAAGTCATATAGCTTTTTTTTATATTATCATGTTCATTACTCGTGCTGGGCAATGATTAACCCTGGCAATGATTAATCGGGCAATGATTAATCTTAACCGTGGTTTGTCGTGGTTAAGCTGTCCCATTTAAACAGAGCATTGCATCACACATGTGTTAATTCGCCCAGCACTAATTATACTACTATGAGTAGTGCCTATTATTATAGAACAGTTCCAACCGAACAGTTTGATTGGACAATAGGGATTCCAGGAGTTACTATGTTCCGCGATAATTGCACTCTGACCTTTCACTGGATATGCATCACTCCGCTTCAGAGATGTTCTAGTAACCACTAATTATTACAAACAGTAATTTTCTGTCAAGTCTGTGGATTCTTTCAGATGAGAACTGTAATACTGTGCTGGATATCTTAATTTCGACAGTGAGGTGCTGTTTGAAAAGAAATCTCCGGGTCTCTGTGACCCAGAAGTCGTACCCTTTTTCCAAAAACTTTCTTTAAATTACAAAGCCCAACCCCTGTAACAACAAGATATTTCACATCTGTTTTTTGTTTTAAATAGGCAAGCTAGAGTTGGATTTATTGTCTTGATTAACAAACCACAATACCTTTGTAGTGATGGACTCGTTATTTCATCTGAAAATGCCAAGAAACGGTGAGCGAAGTGTGCTGAAGCCAAATCGCTAACATGCTAACTAGCCACCTGTGCATCTGACAATGACTGCAAACCTTTCTCAAGGAGTGACTGGTATGTATTATAAACGCTGACTTTTGCACCGGCCAGTATTTAATTTGTTTACATGTGTGTGAAATGACAGTAGACCTATTCCTTTCTATATGATGTTGATTGAAGTACTTAGCAACAGTTAACTGAATAAATTTAGAAGGGACTTTTTCCTCGGCGTAGCAAAATAACTGGTTAAAACAACAATTTTGTCCTCTATTGCTGTCATTTAATAAATTGTGCTTATGGAATTGTTGTATAAAAGCAATATTTCACGAGAGGGAGTGCGGTATCAACGAATATAGTAACTGCGGTGATTTGTCATGGGCCCGACATGAAGTGGAGGGCTGAAGGCATGAGTGCAATATTGATTAATTATTATACAACATCATTAAAAAATATATAGAAAATATACTGCACAAAGCCACATAATGTCACAGCCATATGTAATACAGTAAATGGTGAAAGAAGTATTGTTGCTGGCCTGAACACTGAATTCTGAAGGACCATAGCCGGACATGACTGACAGTTGATGTTTTGGATGACGTTGAAGCCAGTGAGCTGTAACAACTCACTCCAGCAAAACAAAATCTCCGACAAGTCTCAAAGGAAAGCTCTTTGGAGGGAGGCATCCAATTCCACCTTCCTTTCAGCAATCATCCAGCAGGCACGCAGGGGCTGAAAGAAGCAGGATTGAGAGGGCAAGAAAGCAAAGGAGATTGAGATGTAGAAGAGAGATGGGGGCTGCAAGAAGGGAGCCGGCTACAATGAATGCATGAAGTATTGTAAGCAGGAAGCAAAAAGAAAAAAGAAAGGTTGTGGGCGCAAAGGGGATTTTCTCCTCTCTACTCTCTCTATTTCTCCCCCTGGCAATGTAGTGGTTATTTACTGCAGCCTCTCCTCTCTTCGTGGAATGGAAGGGAAATGGGCTCTTAACTGGGTTGCCATATATCACCTCCTGACACTGATGCTTGTAATTTTGGAATGCCTACATCAGATGTTTCTTTTCAGAATCAATTATTTACAGAGTATCTAAAGAGTCTCACAATTCATCACAACTAATTGTGGGGCATTGCTCCTGTCATAGATCACGTCAGCCCCATTTTGTTCAATTTCAACTTTCTTTCAAATGGCACAATAGAAGGGAATGTTTCTGACAATGGCTAAATGGTATAAAGTAAGCAGAGCAATTTAGCTTTCACCCACCCATTTGCCATGAAAACAGAAAGACTGTCAAACTCCAATTTAGCACAAACGCTGTATTTTTGGTTTCATACCATTTATTTAATTGGGGATTTGTGCCACAAGTTAAGATATGTTATGTCAAAAAAAGAAACCCTAACAGTAATTGAACTGACTTAAAATAAAAAATATACTTAATTTTATTGGGCCCCATTATATCTTACAATATTATTACACCTGTAACCCAGCAGATGAATGCACTGTAGTCTGTAAAGGATCAAGGCTCCGGTTTGCTTTTATTTTATTTTTACATTTTTATTCATTTATTTTATGTTTGCCTCAAACTTGTTCAGAGGAAGTGACAAGATGAGAGTCCAGACAAAAGGGTTATTAGAGTGAAGAGGAATTGTCTTAAACCCAGACAACTGTTAGCATGCCAGCTAACTGGCATTGACAGTTGGCCTGGAGCAGCTACAGACATGAGTCAGGCATAAGATAAGATAAGATAAGATAAGCCTTTATTAGTCCCACAACGGGGAAATTCCAGGATTGCAACAGCACAGGGATAGCAACACTCAGAGCAACAATCAGAAGGCAAGAAAAAAAAGCAATAGCAGCTAATATCAGGGATGGCAATTTTCCGCCGATCCGCGGATTTCCGCCGATTTTATCATCATCTATGTCATAATTTTGTACCTTTACCTTGTTCTCAATAAAGTTTGGAAAAAAAAAAAAATACGCGCTCGGCGCTTCCCCGAAGTCTCGCGATAACCCGGATGTACTCAAGCTACTGCTGTATTGTAAACAGCCCTGTGATTGGATAGTTGCAAACGATTGGACCGATCAAATGGCTCGTATGTTTGTCAAAAATTCATTTCGGCTTGTTCTCAGGGATGTGATTTTTCCGGTAATTCACCGAATTCCGCTTTATTTGTATATTATATGTACGTTAAGTACGTTAGCGGCTTATGGTCCACGACGCAGTGAAAGTGTGCCCTTTCAGCCAGAACCGGAAGTGGCGTACGCCAGGTAGAGAGCCATTAACTCTTTGTCGAACATGCTGTATTTACGCTCACTGTCGTGCAAAGACCTGCTTAAAAAAAAAGGTGAGCGGCTGCCAAGAACCGGCAACGCATTGCTCCACGACGGCCGCTATGCCCATGTCCGAGACGTGGGTAATGAGCGCTGTTTTAACCTCAGAACGCCTGCTCCCGTTCAGGAGTCCAGTCGACTCTGTCCGCCGGTTTCCGTTTGAGTGCAGCGTACAGCGGCTGTTTGAGCTGAGCTGCGCGGGGGAGGAAAATGAGCTGCTCAAGACTCAATGGAGATTGAAACTGGTGATCTGAAATGAATGCTGAAATTATAAAAAGTAATGGTATGTTGGAATTTTATTTCTATTATGGAATAGATAAAATTAACTGATTTTGATTTGATCAAGTGTTAAAGCATGTGATGGATAATGCTTGTTGGAATATTTACCTCCGCCAAGGAGGTTATGTTTTCATCGGCGTTGGTCTGTCTGTCTGTTTGTTAGCAAGGAAAAGTTATGGACGGATTTTCATGAAATTTTCAGGAAAGGTGTGCAATGGCACGGGGAACAGATGATTAGATTTTGGTGATGATCTGAGAGTGCATACCTCCATCAAGGGCTTTTTTTGTATTTGTGCAGCAGGATTACACAAAAACTACTGGATGGATTTGGATAAAATTTTCACCAGAGGTGGTTCTTGGGCTAGAGAGGAACCCATTATATTTTGGTGATGATCTGAGAATGCATACCTCAGCCAAGGCGCTTATCTTCTCACATTGTGTTAGCAACAATACTCCAAAACTGATGGACAGACTTTGATGCAATTTTCACCACAAGTGGCTATAGGCCTACACACAAAACCATTACATTTTGGAGTTGATCCATGACAAACGGAAGGAGCCTTGGCGGAGGGATGCGCTCTGAGTGCTTTTCTAGTTTAGGAATGCTATCTTCTTGGAACATAAGTCAATATTATACAGTAATAAGTGGCATTCAGCTGTTTGTTTTATGTCATGTAAGCACAGTTCTGGTACTTAAAAATCATAAAACCCCAGGAGCTTCGGGGAGCGAAGTGACAGTAAAGGTGAAAATTGGCTCAAAGTTCAATGAGGTAACAGAAACACTTGGACAGTTTCTGAAGAAACCAGAAAAGGAGATGAAGTTCAAAGTTCAGAGACTGACACAGCTTGCTGCCAAAAGGAAGAAAGTTTCACATTAGAAGTGACTTGGTGACCAGTGTAAATAGTGTAAAAAACTCTAATAGAACTGTTAAATATGTTGGACTAAAGACAGTGAGACAACATTGAAGAAAAAGTAAGTTAACTTTTCATTAAATTTAATGATTTATCTAAGTCTAGTATTTCATTTTTTTAATCATTTTTTTCAGTCTAAATTACTTGTATTTTATTGAAAACCTCCCAGCTTCAGGGGGGCTGCGCCCCCCGGCCCCCCCGTAAGTCAATCGACCAAATTAGATTTCAGCTGAAATCAGAATTTCCTGTTGCCATCCCTGTAATATACATATATACATATTACTATAAATATATATATATATATATATATATACACACAGACGCACAGTGCAGAGCATTGTAGCTGGATGGAATAAATATATGAGTATATAAACACACAGTGTGGAGCATTGTAGCTAGATGGAATAAATATGTAGATATACTGTATAAACACCCACAGTATGGAGCATTGCAGCTAGGTGAAATAAATATGTAAATATATAAACACACACAGTGCGGAGCAATGTAGCTAGATGGAATAATATGTAGATATATAAACACACAGTATGGAGCATTGTAGCTAGATGGAATAAATATATAGATATACACTACCGTTCAAAAGTTCGGGGTCACTTAGAAATTTCCTTATTTTTGAAAGAAAAGCACTTTTTTCAATGAAGATAACTTTAAACTAATCAGAAATACACTCTATACATTGCTAATGTGGTAAATGACTATTCTAGCTGCAAATGTCTGGTTTTTGGTGCAATATCTACAAAGGTGTATAGAGGCCCATTTCCAGCAACTATCACTCCAGTGTTCTAATGGTACAATGTGTTTGCTCATTGCATCAGAAGGCTAATGGATGATTAGAAAACCCTTGTGCAATCATGTTAGGTCTGCAATGCTGTAATTGCTGTAAATGGAGGATTCTTTGACAAAAGCAAAGTTTGAAGGAAAAAATTATTATTTCAAATACAAATCATTATTTCTAACCTTGTCAATGTCTTGACTATATTTTCTATTCATTTTACAACTCATGGTGGTAAATAAGTGTGACTTTTCATGGAAAACACAAAATAATTGTCTGGGTGACCCCAAACTTTTGAACGGTAGTGTATAAATATAAACACACCCAGTGCGGAGCATTGTAGCTAGATGGAATAAATATGTAAATATATAAACACACACAGTGCAGAGCATTGTTGCTAGATGGGATGAAACAGCACAACCGTCTACTTAGTTATCCTACATGGTATGATTATGTGCCCATACATATTCTCACCCTCTA
Organism: Pholidichthys leucotaenia; assembly: GCA_020510985.1. NCBI lineage: Eukaryota > Metazoa > Chordata > Actinopteri > Cichliformes > Pholidichthyidae > Pholidichthys > Pholidichthys leucotaenia. The sequence continues at coordinate 181,486,391 of CM035837.1, read as the reverse complement.
TAGCGACCGGTATTTTCCTAGTTGTATGCCAGAGGGGACCATTGTGTAAGTCTATTGCATCTTTTGCACTCAAAAAACTATTAGGTTGTTACGTCTTTTTTGCTATCTCTGCGAGCAGCCCTGCTTAGGTTGTACAGTCTGACAGCCGTTGGTAGGAAGGACCTGCGAAACCTCTCGGTTGTGCACCTGGGATGATGTAGTCTGCTGCTAAATGAGCTCCTCAGTGCATTCAGTATGTCCTGCATAGGGTGGAACTCGGACTTCAGCAGAGATGGCAGTTTAGCCACCGTCCTTCTCTCTCCTATCTCCTCCACTGGGTCAAGGCGCTGCCCCAGGACAGAGCTAGCTCTCTTGATCAGTTTGTTCAGTCTCTTCCTCTCGGCTGCAGTAATGCCACTGCCCCAGCAGACCACTCCAAAAGTGATGGCTGATGCCACCACCGTGTCATAGAATGCCTTCAGCAGCGCCCCTTGTACACCAAAAGACCTGAGTCTCCTCAGTAGGAACAGCCTGCACTGTCCCTTCTTGTAGAGTGCGTCGGTATTGTGTGACCAGTCTAGTTTATTGTTCAGATGAACACCCAGGTACTTGTAGGATGTCACCATCTCAATGTCTGTTCCCTGGATGTTTACTGGTGCTGTGAGGGATTGTCCTTGCCTGCGGCAGTCCACCACCAGCTCCTTAGTTTTCCTCGCGTTGATCTGGAGGCAGTTCCGATGGCACCAGTCCACAAAGTCCTGGATAAGCCCTCTGTACTCAGCTTCATCTCCATTAGAGATGAGGCCAACGATCGCAGAGTCATCAGAGAACTTCTGTAGATGGCAGTGTGTTGTGTTGTGCGAGAAGTCCGCAGTATAAAGAGTGAACAGGAAGGGAGCCAACACCGTTCCCTGGGGGGCCCCCGTGCTACCAATGATCGTGTCGGACACACAGTCCCGGGTACTTACAAACTGAGGCCGGTTCGTGAGGTAGTCCAGGATCCATGATGACAGGTGCTGGTCCACCCCTGCACGCAGCAGCTTGTCCTTCAGGATCATCGGTTGGATGGTGTTGAAAGCACTGGAGAAGTCAAAGAACATGATCCTCACTACATTCCCGGGCTTCTCCAGGTGGGACAGAGAACGGTGAAGGAGGAAGATCACCGCATCCTCCACCCCAATGCCATGCTGGTAGGCGAACTGGAGTGGATCCATCGCTGGTTCCACCAGGGGGTGGAGGTGAGCAAGGAGCAGTCTCTCCAGGGTCTTCATCAAGTGGGACGTCAAGGCCACCGGTCTGTAGCTGTTCAGGTCTTTGGAGTGGGAAGTTTTTGGTGCAGGTACCACACAAGATGTTTTCCACAGCTGTGGTACCCTCCCCAGCTTCAGGCTCAGGTTGAAGATATACGCCACAATCCCACACAGCTGGTCTGCACAGGACTTGAGGAGCTTTGCGCTGATGCCGTCTGGTCCCATCGCCTTCCTCGCCTTGATCTTCCTCAGCTCCGTCCTCACCTGGGTCCTGGTCAGGGTCAGGATGGGGGGCTGTGTGTTGGAAGTGGGGGGGGGGGGATGTTGGTGGAGTGGGGAGTGGGCAGCAGGACTTGATGTCTTTAGAGGCAGCAGTGGTTGTTGTGCAGTCTGGGGGAGGGCGGTTGGTCAAACCTATTGAAAAACAGATTCAGATTGTTCGCCCACTCCCTGCCCCCCGTGGCCTGGGGGGAGGTATTCTGGAGCCCAGAGATGGTTTTGAGGTTTCTCCAGACCCCGCTGATGTCCCTCTGTTGCAGCTTGTCCTCCATCTTCTTCCTGAAGCTGTCCTTGCCTTCTCTGATCTTTCTCCTCAGCTCCCTCTGTACGGACTTCAGCATCTCCCTATTCCCCGACCTGAAGATCCTCTTCTTCTCTCTCAGGAGTGTTTTTATCTCAGGGTTGATCCAGGGTTTGTTGTTTGAGTAACACCGTATGGTCTTGGTGGGAACGGATTTGTCCACACAGAAGCTGAGGTAGCCCGTGAAGGTGTGAGTGAGGCCATCGATGTCCTCACCATGTGGATCGCAGAGCTGCTTCCAGGCGGTGGCTTCAAAACAGCCCTTTAGAGTGTCCATTGCCTCCTCAGACCATAACTTCACTGTGCGCATGGCCGGAGGTTGTCTGTGCAGTAGGGGTTTGTACACCGGCCGGAGGTGAACCAAGTTGTGATCCGATCTCCCGAGTGGGGGGAGTTGTGATGAGGTATACGCCTCCTTAGTGTTTGCGTAGAATAAATCCAGTGTTTTATTGTCTCTAGTGTGGCATGTGACATACTGGGTAAACGTGGGTAGAATGGGAGATAGCGAAACATGGTTGAAATCGCCTGAGATGAGGAGAAGAGCATCTGGGTGTTCTGTCTGCAGCCTGCTGGTTACTGAATGGATGACGTCACGCGCTGTCCCAGCGTTCGCCGTCGGATTTGCATAAACAACAATGCAGATCACGTGTGAGTATTCTCTCGGGAGATATGTAGGCCGCATGCTAACAGCTAGCAACTCAATGTCTTTGCTGCAGTGACGTTGTTTAACAGTGATATGTCCCGGTCTGCACCAGTTGTTGTTAACATACATTATCACTCCACCGCCCCTTGCTTTGCCACTGTCTGGTGTTCGGTCTGCCCGTATCATGTGGAAACCCTCCAGCTCAATGTTAGCATCTGCTGCTAGTTCAGTTAGCCACGTCTCAGAAAACAAAAGGAGAGAGCACTCCCGGTATGTGCTATCGTAGCGGCAGATAGCCGCTAGCTCATCTACCTTTCCCAGTAACAACCGTAAATTTCCCATGACAATAGATGGAAGCGAGGGTCTGTACCTTATATTTTTTGTCCTCCGCCTTACTCCAGCCCGGCAGCCGCGGCATTTTCGCCTCAGTTCTCTCGGTATGTCGAGTTTTTCCAATAGCACCGGGTGGCGGTAGAATGCTAGCAGCTCTTCCCTGCTGTACCGTCTCCTGCTATAAACAGTGGCTCCGTCCACTGGCTCAGGAGACATTTGGGACGATCTGTGTGTCCGTGATATAAATGGAGTGAAAAAAAATGGATCAAAAGAGAGAGGGAGGAAAAAAGACTCGGAATCGAGCCGCTGTTGCAAAAGGCGGCGGACTCGTGTGGCGCCGGAAGTGAAGACCATCATGTACTTTGTTCAATGTAAGCTAAAAGAAGATGGGTTTAAATGATATAACTTAGTATTTCAAACACGTTGTTATGTCCATGTCTTGGTAGAACAAGGAGGAGGCTCAGTGTGCAGTTGAACGTACTTTATTAATAACAGAACCACAATACCATGGATACTCCATACAGGCCACGGGGACAACGACGAAGAGACAGAGTCTCTTCTGCCCTTGCCCTTTCTACCCCTGGTGACGCCGCCACCGGAAAGATGGGTCATCACCTCCCACTACACCCAGGATGCCACGGCCGCCATCTTGCTACACTACACACGTGCTCCATGTACACGTCACTGGAGCACCCTACACCCTGAATTACTGAAAAATAGTAACTAATTACAGTTACTCAATACTTCTTTAAGTAACTAAAGTAAGTAAAAATAACTAAGTTACTTTAGTATTTACTGCAGGATTGAAGGTAGTTACTTGGAAATGTAACTTAAATGTTACTTTAAAGGGGCCGTTGACTGAAAATGGTGTGTTTGTAGGTTTTAACTGTCTGAAATGAGTCTACTGGTCACCTAATGATCTAAAAATTTTCAAAACAGTCGATTCTAACTAACTAACTAACTAACTAACCTGCACTTATATAGCGCTTTTCTAGTCACAAAGACCACTCAAAGCGCTTTCACTAGTACTAACCCTCTATTCTAAGGGCCTATAGGAAACAGATATCTAGGGACAATTTAGAACAACCAATTAACCTAACATGCATGTCTTTGGATTGTGGGAGGAAACCGGAGTCCCCGGAGTAAACCCACGCAGCATAGGGAGAACATGCAAACTCCACACAGAAAGGTTCCAAGCACACAGTCTTTATCTTGTTTTTTCTCTCCTAGAAATGCCAGAAATGTTTTTGACTCTTTGTGTAGATTTCTTATACATCATGATTTGTGACCTGTGCTGGCAAAATGAGTCGGAATGCACACCGCGTTATTACGAGCTACAGGCAGGAGAAGTCATAAATCATGACTCTTTGTTTGCTAGCGGCAAGTCCCGGGAAACCCCCCATGAGTGCCTGGTATCATTGTAAAGCTTAGAAATCGTACTTAATAAAAATACATATGTTTTAGCGGAAGACATAACTTCTGACCGATCAAACGCGAGTTTTAAACCTAGCCAAAATATAAACAAATCGGCTTTTTCCGAGTCACTTCCTACAAATTAAATATCATTTTGAAGGTCTTTCAATACAGAATATGGAAAAAAACGTTACCTCAGTTTTGATAATTTCCTCAAAGTGACTCATTTTGCCAGCACGGGTCACATTTGACAAAGCCAACCCATCGCAGTCCTTGAGACCACCCCACTGCTCTATTATTGAGCCGCCTAGCTGTCTGTCATGTAGATGGAAGTGGTGCTAAAGGTAGCCTATTAGCCCCAGACCTAACACTGGTAACAGGAAGCTTGAACCGAGCGTGGCTTATAATGTTATTTTCTTCAGATCTTAATTACCCTAATAACCATCCTTGTTACCACCTGGTTCACCGGTCTGTGGTCCACAATATGCCTTGCGTCACACCGGCCCATCTCCTAGTGATTTCGCTGCGGTTATGCGGCGGGTCTCCGGTCACAGCATCCCCAGGTTTTGGCAACTGCCTGTGCCGGCACCTGGGGCATGGTGCAAGCAGTTGCTGCGACCCGGGGATGCTGCCTGGAGCTGCTGGTTCAGCTCCCCCTCCATGCTCTTGGCATACTCTCACGGGTACCGTGGGGGAGCCGTTTCATGATGGGTCATCCCCTGGCTGTCCATGGGAGAGGAGCGGAGTACCATGGAGCAGGTCATTGCCCTTTGAGATCCCGTGGCTCAGGATCGGTGTATCGCCCGGTGCTGGCAATTTGTTATTGTGTCTTGGCGGGGTTGTTGGGGGGTGGGCCGGGATGACGTGAGATGTACATACGACTGAGGATCAGTGAACCAGCGCTGCTCATCCAAGCTAGAAAAAGGCTAGAAGCTACTCAGCTAATGGCTGACAAAAGAGTGAGGGTGGAGTTGAACAGCTGAAGGATGCTTCTTAAAGTGACAGGCTTTAATTCAGAGCGTTTCAAGAAAGCCAAGAAAAACAAAACAAAAAAAATTACTTCAATAATTAAAAATTAAAGAAAAGGTGAACAAAATATGTCACAAACACTTCATTAAGACATGGGTGAGTTGTTAAAATGTGGAAAAAGTGCAGTCAATGGCCCCTTTAAATACTCACTGCCAATGAAAACGCAACACAATTTTGTATAAATATTTTTGGGTCCATCCCGTCTGAGCTTGAGTAATAGTCTTTGTATGACTCAAAATACATCTAGAACTCATTTTCAGTGGATGTACTCACTGTAACAACTCAATGCCTTTGAGCTCTGGCTCTATAGTCTTTTTGAGCTCATTGTTTTGGGTACTCAGAAGCCAAAAATGGGTGATTTTCAGGAGTGGTCATCTTCCCTATATAAAGCTGAACAAAAATGCATAGAACTATGTTGTGAAATCTCCACGATTCCACGTGGCTGTGTTCCAGCAGGACAACGCTCGTCCTCATGCCGCCCAAGTCACCAAGGAGTATCTGCAGCAACAGAACTTTGATGTTCCTCCTTGGCCTTCTTATTCTCTGGCTTTATCCCCCATTAAGCACTTGTGGGATCAACTTGGACAACGCGTTTCAGCCAGAGTACCGGCGCTGCAGAACAGACAGGAGCTGGTTGTGGCATTGCAGGAAGAGTGGCTAAATGTCCCCCAGGACAACATTAGATGGCTTGTGAGGTCCATGCAGAGGCGTATTACTAACTGCATTGATGCAAATAGAGGACATATTCCATATTGAACCTTGTTGTGAAGACAGACGTTTTGTTGTGATTTTCACTTGTTGAGCTGTGATATTATTCTGAAGACGCTTGAAAATAATCTGCATCCTTTAACTGACCATTTACATAAAAATTTGTGAAAATATCAAACTTTTCAAGTAAGGGGTCTCTGCAGAATGCAGGCGCTGCACGTAGAGACGTGATTGGCTGCTCCTAAAAGAGGGCGTGGAGCAGGTAGAAATGTGATTGGCTGTTCATACAAAAGGGGGTGTGGGAAAGCTAGAGACCTGGCTGGCTTAAATAACCACTTCTGTGAGATTTGGACAAGTAGAGGCTTTGATACTATTCAAAACAATTACTTATCCACCTTATTCCTGGGGGTGCCGCTGTAGGAACGATTATGGACGGAGCTTCCGGTTTCGGCTGAAGTGGTGTTAAATCAGTAAGAGTGGAGGAGCAGGGATATTTAAAATAGTGTTTTTAAAGGTTTTTCAAATTTATTTTAATGTATAGTCCACATACGTGTTTTGCACTCAAGTGGCAGCTAATTTCAGCTCTTCTAGTTTTTGTATTTTTTGAATGTTTTGGCGTAGTTCTGGTACTTGTTGCTGGTGTTTGTAACTGTGCCATAGACTAGATAAATGGAAGCTTCTTACCACACGGTGACAGACGACATCCAAGAACGGTGTTGTGGCATACGTCTGCTCTAAGGTAAATCTGATTATGTCCAACATATTTTAACAAAGTGCAGCCGACTTTATTGCGGTGGAGACGTGCTGGCAAAATTCGGAATGCGCACCTCGTCATTACGAGCCACAGGCAACGAGAAGTCATAAGTCATGACTCTTTCTTTGTTTGTTGGCGGCAAGTCCCAGGAAAACCCCATGAATGCCTGGTATCATTTGAAAGCTTAGAAATCATATTTTCTAAAAATGCCTATGTTTTTGCAGAAGACGTAACTCCCCACCGATCGAATGTGAGTTTTCAATCTAGCCAAAATGCTTTTCCAGGTCAGTTTTTGCACACTTCCTTCAAATTAAATATCATTTTGAAGGTCTTTCAACACAGAATATGGAAATAACGTTACATCAGTTTTGAAAATGTCCTCAAAGTGACTAATTTTGCCAGCACGGGTCATTTGTTTAAGGAGTTAGCATCTTAGCAGCGGCGCTAACTAACAGCACTACTGTGTACGTGGCCACTTTTTAAGGTCATCTTCCTATCCCTCCATAGTCGTGGGAAGTGGAATGATTATATTACTGTTTTGAGGTGCAAGAGGCCGTGTTCCCGCATTTCTGATGCCGAAGTCATTGTTTTTTAAAAAGGCGAAGTGTCCCGTTTCAGTGACAACCATATATTCTAAACTAGTACTGGAAGTTGCTGCCATAATTCACGCAAGGCATCATGGGGCCTGTGACGATGGAGTGTCACCACTGTCATGATTTATTATATGTGTGTTTATATTATTTGTAATGTGGTAAATGTTATTGTAATTATTTGTGAAAGTGCACACAGTATTTTGGGATCTGTCTTTTGTTTAATTTGAGTGCCTTGGGAGATAATGGTTATGATTAAGTATTTGGTAAATAATTGATAATAATTTATTGCACATACCTTTGCCAACATGCTTCCTGTGGGTGTCTGGGCAAAAGACTCCGTTAGGGGTTGAGGGCCTTATACTGTATAGGACACCAGCAGGAAGCAAACATGTATGGTAAGTTAGAGGGGTGGTTTAATATTTGTAAATAGGGGATTGAGATATTTACTGAATTATTTATATTGTGATTGTTGTTATTGATTGTTATTTATTATGTTATTTATATTGTATAGTTGGGAAGTATTTATGTATTTTAGAGATCAGTGGGTATGTGGAAAATAATGGAATGTTGATTGTTTTACCTGGGATTATGGTAGGGGCTAATTAGCCCTAATTATCTCCTGTTGTATAAAACAGGTGTGTTGATTGATAGTATAGAGTTCGAGAGAGTTCGATTGAGTTCGATTGTGGATTGGTGAGAATTGTGTTGGATGTTCATTGGAACTTCCAATTACTTGTAAGTTGAAATAAAAAAAGGACTAATTGATATAGTGCCTCGCCTTCTTGCCATCATATTTCACATTTGGTGGCAGCGGTGGGATTCGAACCCACGCCTCCTGAGAGACTGGAGCCTCAATCCAGTGCCTTGGACCGCTCGGACACACTCTATCTTTAAAAGACATTATGGAAAATTGAAATCTGCCTCACCCCGCTGTCATTTGTCACATTTGGTGGCAGCGGTGGTCCGTTACCAGGACGTCGTAGCGTTTGGTGGACGGAAGGACCCATGGCGAGAAGGAAAGCGAGGCAGGAGAAGCAGTCTGACCTGGACACAGGTATGGCGGCTGAGGACCCGGGAGTCAGCGGACTGGGCGAGCTCGAGGAGCTAACGTGCCTGGTGAAATCTTTGGTGCGTTCGCTGACTCTCAGAGATCGCCAGCTGGAGGAAGAAGCCGCTCGTCAGGAGCAAAAGTGGCAGACTGTGGAGAGTCATATTTGTCGGATGGAGTCGCAGGTTGCGGAGCTGAGAGAGGAGTACGGGAGCCGGGCGGAGCATAGTGGTGACGACGGCGCTTCGAGGGAGGACCCCAGGGTGACGGCCAGTTGGGTCAGCCCGCAGGAGGAAGATTTGCCGTTGCAGGTGCAGCCGAGGAGGACACCAGTGCACCACGAGCCCAGGCTGAATCCTCTCTCACCCGAGGATGACATAGAGCACTACCTGACGACGTTTGAGAGGATCGCTACAGTCTGCCGCAGGAGGGAAGAAGAGTGGGCTATCCATCTTGCTCCTCTACTTACAGGTAAAGCGCGGAGCGCATATGTTTTGATGGACATCGCAGACACGGCCGATTATGGAAAATTAAAAGAAGCTATTTTGAGTAAATATGAAATAACATCCGATACGTATAGGAGGAGGTTTCGGTCCCTGGACATACATCAGGACGAAACCCCTCGGGAACTTTATGTTCGATTAAAGGACCTGTTTTGCAAATGGATTAAACCAGAGACCCTAACTATAAAAGACATTTCTGAATTGTTGATTTTGGAACAGTTTTTGTGGATGGTGAATCTGGAACTGGGAGTCTGGGTACAAGAGCGGGACCCGAAGACTGCAGAGGACGCTGCTTGTCTGGCGGAGGTTTTTCTGTCAGCCAGGTCTGGGAGTAGGAGAGCTACTCTTGGCCATGACAGATCTTTCACCACACGGAGTGAGTTTATTGAGGGTGAAAGGGGTGGTCCAGCTCGAAATGGGCTGTATTCCAGGCCCAGTCAGATCACAAACAGCAGACATGATAATAGCAAAAAGTCACGAGTTGTTGCAAATAAGGATATACACTGTTATCAGTGTAATAAAATCGGTCACACCCAGTATTCATGTCCTGCCACAAAACATCAGAAACTGTCACTATTATGTTCAGTTCCTAGACCCACTTGTTCAGCCTCAGTGCATAGTGGAGTATATAAAACAAAGGTGTTGCTTAATGGTCAGTGTGAAGAGGCCCTGTTAGACTCAGGCTGTTTTCAAACAGTTGTGCTACCTAGTTTGGTCCCTAGAGATGTGTGGAATGAGTCAGAAATAAATATCAGTTGTGTCCATGGGGATAAGAAACTGTACCCGACTGCTGAGGTTTATTTAACAGTAGGGGGTCAAACTTATCTCCTTCCTGTAGCTCTTGTGCCTGATTTGCCTTATCCTGTTATTCTTGGCAATCATGTTTCAACTCTGTTGGACATCATACAACAGGTTAGAGAGGAACAAACGGAGGAGAGACAGGCAGGTGGCGCTGTTGAGCAGAGACCAAATACACCTGTGGTGAAAAATTGTAATATGGTGACAACTAGGGCACAGAGGGCACAGAGGGCTGCCAGTGCTCTTCAGGAATTACCATTTTATGATTCTGAGATAGAGGCAGGCCCTATTAAGCAACCCAAATCCAAGGCTCAGAAGAGAAGAGATAAGTTGTTAGCGTCAGCACAGAACTTGGGCGAAGAAACACCACAGCTAAATCAGTCAGTAGAGTTTGACATCCCTCCTGACATAGCCGTATTGCAGAAAGCTGACCCAACACTTAAACCATGGTTTGATAAAGTCTCGGAGATTGAGGGTGTGAAACCGGGTAAAACTGATTGTTTGGCTGAGGCCTTGTATGTCATTAAAAAGGACATTTTATATCAACAGCACGGTGAAGTTATGGCCATAGCTTTGCCACAGGACCTCATACCAAAAGTTATGGAACTGGGACATGTTATCCCTTGGGCAGGTCATCTAGCTTTTCAGAAAACTTTGCAGAGAATTGCTAGAAGGTTTGTGTGGCTGGGAATGTATATCCAGATAAAGGACTTCTGCACAACATGTCCAATATGTCAGATTACATCACCTAGGGGAGTATCCCGTGCCCAACTACATCCACTACCAATTATTAGAACACCATTCGACAGAATAGGGATGGATATAGTTGGCCCCCTAGAGAGAAGTTCTGCTGGTAATAGATACATGTTGGTAATATGTGACTATGCGACTCGGTACCCAGAAGCCTTTCCCCTGAAATCTATCAAGGCTAGGCAGGTTGCCAACTGCTTTATCCAGTTGTTTTCAAGGGTAGGCATACCCAGAGAAGTTCTGACAGACTGTGAAACAAATTTCTTGTCTAAATTGTTGCAGCAGGTATATAAGCTGTTGGGGATTAAGGGTATTAAGACCACCCCATATCACCCTCAGACTGATGGACTAGTGGAGCGATTTAATCAGACTCTTAAAAATATGCTGTGGAAATTTGTTTCTGAAACGGGCTCAGATTGGGACCAATAGGTACCTTATTTACTGTTTGCTTAGCGGGAGGTGCCCCAGGCTTCAACAGGGTTCTCACCTTTTGAACTGCTGTATGGTCGTCAGGTGAGGGGCCCACTGGACTTATTAAAGGAGCACTGGGAGAGTCCACTGAGTGATCAGGACAATGTGGTCTCTTATGTTATTAAGATGAGAGAGAAACTGGATCGAATGACTGCTTTGGCTCAGGAGCACATGAGGACGGCGCAGGCCAAACAAAAAACTTGGTATGACAAGAAGGCCAGAAAAAGGGTTTTTCACCCAGGACAACAGGTTTTGTTATTGCTGCCCTCGTGTGACAGTAAGCTGTTGGCTCGATGGCAGGGGCCATATGAAATTTCTAAAAAACTAAGTTCAGTGACATATGAACTATATATGCCTGACAGGAAGGTAAAATATCAGACCTTCCATATTAACTTATTGAAAGAGTTTCAACAGCCTGGTCATCAGCAGCAGCAACCTGTTCTTCAGGAGACACATCAGCTCTTGATTTGTGCGACGGAAGTGGATGAGGAGAAAGAACAGTCCTCTCCCACAAATGTGTCAGAGCCTTATTTATTTGAAGTGTCTCATTTGCAGGTGGATCAGCAAAGAGAGTTAGAGGCACTATTGGATCCAGAATTGTTTCAGGAGAGACCTGGTTTCACCACATTGGTATGTCATAAGGTTTATTTGAAAGAGGAAAGTGTTCCACGTAGAAAATCATATAGGATCCCGGAACGATTGGTACCAAAAATGAAGCATGAAATTGATTTGATGTTGCAGCTGGGAGTGATTGAGGAGTCAGCCAGTGAGTGGTGTAGCCCGATTGTGCTGGTCCCCAAAAAGGACGGCTCATTAAGATTCTGCATTGACTTCAGATACCTTAACTCAGTATCTAAATTTGAGTCATGCCCCATGCCCCGGATTGACGAATTATTAGAGAAAGTGGGCAAGGCTAGATTTATTTCTACTTTGGACCTATGTAAGGGGTATTGGCAGGTGGCATTGGCACCAGAAATAAAGGAACTTACAGCCTTTAAAACACCTTATGGCAGTTTTCAGTTCAGGGTCATGCCATTTGGCCTTCAAGGGGCACCTGCAACTTTTCAGCGGCTGATGGACCAAGTGTTAAGGAGAGTATTGAACTTTGCGGCTGCCTATCTGGATGACGTGGTCATTTATAGTCAGACCTGGGAAGAACATTTGATACACCTTAGGCAGGTCCTTCAGTTAATTAAGAGGGCTGGACTGACAATCAACCCACGCAAATGTGCGTTCAGACAGCAGCAGGTGGAGTACCTGGGACATGTGGTTGGTCAGGGGGTTATTAGACCACGAGTAGGTAAAGTGGATGCCATTCGGACCTACCCTGTACCCACCACTAAAAAGAAAGTACAATCATTCATGGGAATGGTAGGATGATACTGTAAGTTCATCCCCCACTTTGCTGAAAGAGCAGCAGTGTTGACTGACCTCACTAAGGCTTCAACACCAAATAAGGTAAAATGGACAGAGGAGTGTGACAGAGCGTTTGAGGATCTGAAGAGGGCTATTTCTTGGGAGAAGGTTCTCTACAGTCCAGTCTTTACTCGCCCGTTCATTTTACAGACAGATGCTTCAGGAGTTGGCATTGGAGCAGTACTTCTCCAGGAGGAGAGGGGAGAGAGACACCCAGTACTGTTCTTGAGCCGTAAATTGTTGGACCGGGAGACAAGATACTCTACGGTTGAAAAAGAATGTCTGGCCATGAAATGGGCAATAGGGTCTCTAAAATATTATTTATTAGGGTGTCATTTTTTGTTGGAGACAGATCATCGGGCTTTACAGTGGTTAGACAGGATGAAGGATATGAACAGTCGTCTCACAGGGTGGTATGTGTCCCTTCAGCCATATAATTTTACTGTTCGGTATGTGGCAGGGAAAACCAACCTTGTAGCAGATAGCCTTTCTAGAGTACATGACTCGTAGAGTACTGTACTCTCGGGAAAGGGGGGAGGAAATGTGACGATGGAGTGTCACCACTGTCGTGATTTATTTATTATATGTGTGTTTATATTATTTGTAATGTGGTAAATGTTATTGTAATTATTTGTAAAAGTGCACACAGTATTTTGGGATCTGTCTTTTGTTTAATTTGAGTGCCTTGGGAGATAATGGTTATGATTAAGTATTTGGTAAATAATTGATAATAATTTATTGCACATACCTTTGCCAACATGCTTCCTGTGGGTGTCCGGGCAAAAGACTCCGTTAGGGGTTGAGGGCCTTATATAGGACACCAGCAGGAAGCAAACATGTATGGTAAGTTAAAGGGGTGGTTTAATATTTGTAAATAGGGGATTGAGATATTTATTGAATTATTTATATTGTGATTGTTGTTATTGATTGTTATTTATTATGTTATTTATATTGTATAGTTGGGAAGTATTTATGTATTTTAGAGATCAGTGGGTATGTGGAAAATAATGGAATGTTGATTGTTTTACCTGGGATTATGGTAGGGGCTAATTAGCCCTAATTATCTCCGGTTGTGTAAAACAGGTGTGTTGATTGATAGTATAGAGTTCGATTGAGTTCGATTGTGGATTGGTGAGAATCGTGTCGGATGTTCATTGGAACTTCTAATTACTTGTAAGTTGAAATAAAAAAAGGACTAATTGATAAATTGAAATAGTGCCTCGCCTTCTTGCCATCATATTTCACAGGGCCTAGAAGTAAGGTGGATAGTTGTAATATTCTGTCACAACTGGTAACAAGCAACTGATGGTTTAAAACCCAACACTTCCCAAATAAACTGGTGTTTACAAGGGTACATCTTTTGGTGATTGTGATATAATTGCAACTTGTTTTATATTTTAGCCAGTACTTGTCGCCCACAAAGAATTCCTTAATTCATTGCATTAAAAAAAATGATGAGCTGCTTCATTCAAGGACTCTCACAATTAATTTCTGTCTCATGAATTACTGCTTCAGATCTGTTTAGCTGATTAGTCATTTCATTGAGTTGGTGAACACGTTCCAGTTTGGTCGTTTGTCAGAACATAATGCTGTGGTGCACAAATAGGTTACCTGACTTCAACGCACATGGTTGTGATTTCAGATCTTGCAATGGTCACCAATTAGACCAGACCAAATTTGTCTTCACTGTGCAAACTCTATTTTTTTTTTTTTTTTTGCCAACTACTTCAGTTATGGACCATGTGTTGAGCTAATGGTGAAAAAGCCCCATGGCCATTTTAACAACAGGAAAAAAAAAAAAAAAAACCCTTAATGAAGCTTATTCAACTTGAAATTTAATGACTGCCTAAAATGGCCCCAACATTAGATAAAAAAAAAAAAGTAAACGTTGCCTGCTCACGAAGGTTCCTGTTCCTGTATTAAGCCTACACATGGGGCACAAAGATCACATTAGGGGTCAATTTAGACTCTACAGCCTCAAAACCATTTAAATGCCACAAAAGCTACAGACACACACTGCAATACATGCACACAACAGTTTTATTAATAATCTAAAACAAACAAACAAAAAACCTACCTGTGCAGGTACCTTTAGTAGTAAACATAATTCACATCTGCTTTCATCAAATACTGCACTGTGAAGAGGGAAAACCTTGACATTCACAAAATTTATGCTGAATGATGAGGTCATTTCTACATGCAAAATAACTGTAACTGTCTTATTTTTATTTACTAAAGGCGGGTCATTTATGACCTTAAGTGGTGTCTACCAAATTCTAATACTACACAACCTTAAGTCATTACTTTTGTCAACTACTGCTAAACTAATAGGAGCAATAATCTTTATCTGGAAATTTGTTAAATTAATTCATATGAATTGTAACTTTTTTTCCTTTATTCAATATGATTTTTTGTGACCCTCTGCCAAAAATTGAGTTTTATTTTTCTTGTTAACATGCCTATAACATGTTTTTTTTATGATGTACAAGACATATCAAGAGTGAAATCACTCAAATGTCTCATCTGTTTTTTTGTTGTAAAGTTTCATTTCAGCCCCGCCCCCTGCAAAAAGGTGAGTTGAGATGGAACACTTTTGCTGATGTAACTATTCATTGTGCTGACATGTGGGTAGTGTTGAGCCAATCAGGACACTCTGGCCTAACTGACGCTATCCTCCAGGCTAGTTAGCATTTTTTAACAAACTGCTTTGAAAACTTGACCCAAATTGAGATGGGTTTTACCATTAAGCTGTTTTTAAGGACCAGTGCAGTTTCAGTCATTGTCCTGAGCCACCATGCATACAACTGGGCATGTCCTTCAACCAGTAAGTCTATTTATCACAGGATTTATTCTGACACTGTAGTGCTAGCCACTATTAGCCTTGTGGTATGTGGTTGGGCCTAGTAATCATTCTGGCGTTAGAAGTGTGTGTCGGGGGTATTTTGACATGAAACTAAGACAATGAAAGTTTTTTTGTAGAAAAAAGAGCATAAGATACCATTTTAGATGGAAGTGCATCGGAGTGCATCTTTAAAATTGTCATCAAAACTACTAAAATGATTTTCAAATCTAAAGAATAACACACATTTTGGAATGCAGTTTTATGGATATAAAATCCAGACAAGTATTGACTCTACAAACCCTTAAATGCCTTTGTTTTCCCCAAAATTCTCATCTTCCCAATTGCATGTCAGTGTTATGCCCAATTCAAATCTAACATTATTGCAATACTACATAAAAAACATCTCTAGCGACAAACCGTAAAGGACAGAAAGGTGACAGTAACTCATAGCTTATCATTACAACCGAGGTATACAGAAGAGCATCTCTAAAGATACAACACACTGACTCTTTTTGATTTAATATCACATTACAGTGAGGGCACTGGACACAGATTTGCAGAGATAAAGCTTGTAAGCAGAGGGAAGTATGAAGTGCTCTAAAAATTTCCTATTAGACGGCTGAACTGACTTTGCACTTGATAAAACACGGTGGACCAACACCAGCAGAAGACATGGCTCCCTAAATCATCATTGACTGTGGAAATTTCCCACTGGACCTCAAGCGACTCTGTGCCTCTCCATTCTTCCTCCAGACTCTGGCACCTTGATTTTCAAATGACAGGACTTGGCACCTGATTTGGGGAGACATTTTGGGTGTTCATTCATTAGCTGGAAGCCATAATCATCAAAATTAAAAGAGCATCCATCCATCCATCCAAAATCCAAATGCTTGAAATATATCGCCCTGTGTGCAATGCATCTGTATTATAATTTCACTTTTTGAGTTGAATTACTGAAAAAAATCAACTTTTTGATGATATTCTGATTTATTGAGAAGCACCTGTATTCTTTAGGGAGAAAAAGAAAAAAGTGAATAAGTTAATGAAAGCAACAAGGTACTGATGCCCTGGTGCCTGTGGCGTGGGGGGCTGTAAAAGCGTCATACTGCCACTTCTAGTGGAAGGGCATAGTTATTACAATACCTTTTTTCGCAGCTGCATTGATGGTAAAGGTGAGTTAAATTTGTGTTTATTTTGAAAAAAAAAAGCCTTATCTGGAAATATGGCAATACAATGATACAGGCCTTTAGATCCAGTTGATTTTGAATGGATGAGCTGAAAAGCTGGTAACAGACACACAGACAGACAGACACATGGAGTGATTACCGTATGCCTACGTTTATCATGATCAGGCAAGCGTGCCTCCCCCCTCCCTTCCTGTCTCTATTTTCCCAGCTCCGAAGCTCATCAAGCACACCTGCGTGATTACACACTTGCTGCCTCCTGATTCTCCAGCGTATTTAAGGGCCAGTGTGTGAAGGGCTCTTCGCTGGATTGTTGGATTTGTGCTGCCTCTCAGCTAATGTCGTGGTTGCTAGGCAAAATCATTATCTCCTCCAGTTGTCTTACCTTTTTGTCCTCCTCTCAGGTTTGCTGCTGCCTCCAGCGGTGCGTCTCTGGAGCTGTGTTTGCTCGCTCGCCTGGACCATCTCCCTCTAGGACAATGGCTTCTCCACCCAGGTCCTCCAGTCACTCCTCCTCATTCCTTGCCATCATCAATGCACCGTCTCTTCCCCCATGCTGAAGTCACTGCCGGGCTCTCTGCTTGTACTGTAAGATCCATATCCTCAGCAGTTATTTCCCAGTGTGCCATATTCATTATTAACCCTTCCTCTCTTCTGTTATGTCCATAATCTGTATTTCAATAACGAGGCTGGAGGTGCAATAGAACTCGACTTTATTATGTGACTCACAGACACTAGGCACTCCTGTACAGGCAGAGGCGAAGGTCAAAAGACACCGTGCCTCTTCCGCATCAGTCCTTTATACCCAGAGTAGCCGCGGAACAGGAAAGGTGGAGCCACCCCCGTCATCACACAATAATACATCATATTAATATAACACCCCCCCTTTAGAAAAGTCCAAAACATATGCACACTAATTAGGCCCTCCCAAATTTAGTACCCGAGTCACACTCTAATAACAAACAAAAAAAAGTAGGCCTATCCATGCATACAAACAACTAAAACTAGAGGGGGACAGGTGGACTACCTTCCCACCTCCACACGGTCGGACGGATTATTCTCTCGTCTCTGATAATAAAAGTCCATAAAATAAAATATTGCCGTGCTCCTATTATAATACAAAATAACCCCATAAACTTGTATACATACAGATGAAAATTCAATTAAACAAGCAAACAACCAATCAATTAACAGGCACATTCATGCACTGTTATAACATTCTCAATTATACCACCCCAACTCGGGCAAACCCCACAGTAATATACATCCTAAACATGGTGACAGACACATTACATGTTTTGTTCTGGTTTTTTTTCCCACATGGGCACCTGTTATAGCAGTCTATCATGAGAAACATATTAACTACGTAGCCCGGGCAATTCACATTTAACCCAACGCATTGCCCCTTGCTACCGTACAGCCTCGATGGCGAAGCCACCCCCTGGGGGACTTGTCTGGTGGGTCCCGCCCAGAGCTCCTTCGTCTCTTTGTCCCTGGAGATGAGCCGCGTTGGGCCCCCAACACCTCCTTCTCCTTGATAGTGTGCCACAGTTCACTGGGGTGTCTCCATGAGTCATCTGACAGCCGAAGGTACCCACCTTCCTGAACAGCCACCACCTTCAGTCGCCGCTGGTCCTCCAGTCACTTCCTCTTCCCATGGACACCTCTCAGCTGAGCCTCCTCTCTGGGTCGAACCACGTCACCGACTTCCAAAGGAGCTCGACTCAATTTCCTATGTCCACGATGTCTCAACTGGGCCTCCACACCAGCGACCCTCCGTAAAGCCTGACTTAGCCTGCAGTGTTCCTGTGTGGCACGTCTGTTTCCCGTGCCAGACGGTCCTGCCCTGCTGTCTTTCATTTTGAATGTTGGCGTAGCCGTTGCAGCCCCATGCTTCTTGCTATCTCCAGGCCAAACCCCGGAAGCAGAGGGAGCCGTCCTCACAGCGTCACCTGCCATTACGGGCGTTCAACCAGGCCGCCCAGTCACCTCACCTAGGGCAACGTAGGCCCTGACACCGGAACCCTGCCCTGATGGCCCTGGGTGGTAATTGTCCTGTCCATCTCCCAGAATACTAGACCATGTATCGTCTCAAACCTCATAGTCAACTACTTGCGGAACCAGCCGGTCCCACAGACCACAGCCTGACCATTCCTCTCCGCTGCTGCTGGTAATTGAGAAGCCTCACATTCGACCCACTCGCAGTCACCACGAACTGCAGGTTGGACACCACTGCTGTCTTGTACCTCGCCGTCAGCTCCAGCGAACCCACAATGGACAGACTATTACCACCATACCCACATAATGGTGTCGACAGACCTCTCACACGATGGTCGGGGAAAAACTCCTCACAGTAGGCCAGTTCAACACAGACCACACCACGCCCGTGTCCACCAGCAACGGCATGTCCTCGCCGTCCAAAGTAACTGTTAAATATGTACAGCCTTCTGTGCTCAGGGAGACGGTGTGAATAACCGTAGGAGTCGTGGCGGGGGAATCCACTTCACTTCGTCGTTCCTCTCGCTCAAATGTTTTATAGACCCTGGCAAAATGATTTAGGAGTCCACACTTGCCACAGCATTTGCCTTTTGCTGGACACTCTCTCGCCTTGTACCGGTGCTTGGTAGACCCGCAGCCAAGACGCTTTGGT
This sequence comes from Pholidichthys leucotaenia, assembly GCA_020510985.1. NCBI lineage: Eukaryota > Metazoa > Chordata > Actinopteri > Cichliformes > Pholidichthyidae > Pholidichthys > Pholidichthys leucotaenia. The sequence continues at coordinate 181,467,447 of CM035837.1, read as the reverse complement.
GATCCCAGGGCGGACCTAATTTTTATAGCAGTAACGTATTCTTCTCTGTCTTCCACGCTGTCATTGCTGTCCAGGTCTACAGCCTGCGCCGCTGATTGTGAGTCGGGTTGCCCCAATGCTGTTCTCTTACCAAGGTCCCGTGACAGTTTATCCGCTGCTTCAAACTGCTGGGCTATCTCCACTGCTTAGGCCACCGTCAGTTCACCGGAATGGGTAAGGAGTCTTGACCGTGCTGCTGTGCACAATGTGTGCTCCGCCAACTGATCGCGGACCATTTCTTCCTCTAAAGTCCCAAACTGGCAACACCTAGCCAGTTGGCGCAGGTCAGCATCATATTGCTGCGACGACTCTCCAGCCTGCTGCCGGCGCTGTCAGAACTGGATGCTCCGGACTATGACGTTCTCAGGGGCGCGATAGTAGCACACCATTAATCCAACCACGTCCTCAAAACTGACACTCACTCCCAATGTGCTAAGAATGTGCTGTCCCTCCATGCCAAGATTATGGACCAATATTGCCCGTGCATGCAATTTCTCCAACTCACCGAGGTTCAGTGCCACCAAATAATTCTCAAATGCGACAAACCACCTCTTCCATGGCACCGGCGGCTCACCAGGAAGTTCCAGAAATGGCCGAATGGCCGAAATACCTTATCCATACTTTTCTCCTCGTCGCCAAATGTTATGTCCATAATCTGTATTTCAATAACGAGGCCGGAGGTGCAATAGAATTCAACTTTATTATGTGACTCACAGACACAGGCAGAGGCGAAGGTCAAAAGAGACTGTGCCTCTTCCGCATCAGTCCTTTATACCCACGGTGGTGGCAGAACTGGAAAGGTGGAGCCACCTTCCTCATCACACAATAATACATCATATTAATATATAACATCTTCCCTTTCCCTTCTAGGTTGCATGTGGCTCCAGCATGCAATTATTTTCCTGTATATAGTTTGGCTTCTTGGTTGCGGGTTTCATTAATTGTGGTGTGTGTATATATTCATTAAGTTAGCGTGCTTTTTATAGGGTTTGGGTTTTCATTAAAATGGTGTAAACTTTTCATCTACGTCTGAGTGTTCTTCTGAAGTGGTTGCCTTGCACTTAACCTTTTGAGTGTGAGAATTTTGCGTGCCCCTAGTGGCAGAGCACGGCACTACGCCTGTCGTGTCACTCTCACATGATCGCCTGCATTGGGGCCTGCATTGGAGATTTGTACTGAATTGCACTGATTTGCCAGTTTCAAAAGGTGACAGACATCCGTTGGAGGACTCAGTGGACGACACGTAATACACCAAAGAAGGTTCAGGTTCAGGTTCAGGTTACTTTATTTGTACCCGTAGGTAGATTTGTTTTGCAGTCTGGTGACATCCATATTTACAAGCCACAATTACATTCAACATAAATACAAACACAGGCACACATGAAGCTGACTATAGAAGACTTATAGAAGAAGAAGAACTCCTCATTTCCTTTTCCTGTTTGTAGCATTTAGCCCAGAAAGCTAATATGGTCACGATCGGTCACCATCACTTTTTCGGCTTTGTACACGGAAAATAGCCGTGGGATACAAGCGAAATTTATGTGGGATAATCATAAGACTTTGTAGATGTGGTACAGACTTTAAATGACCGACAGAATGCAAAATATGGACCATGATTGGTGAAAACGCAGCGACCACACCAGCCAGCCAGCCAGCCCCCCTTTGTCAAAAGTAAGTGAGAATTTTCTTGTCCATATACTTTGAAGATTAGATGATGAGGTACCTCTGTGCAAAAAAACAGTGTCAAAAGACTGAACCATTCTTTGTTTAAATACATCCAAAGTCCAGTTTTGACTGAGTTATGGAATTTAAAGAGGTGCCGCGACATTATGCAAATTAGATGTGTAAATTTATTCCTATCTGAAACTTTGGATCATATTTTACATCTTTCTAATTGACAGTAAGCCATTATCTCTTACCACTTTCAAGTTATAGCCTTGTAAATCTGAACTATTTTATTGGCAAAAAATATTTACCACTCTTGACCACTAGGGGTTATGTTGCAATTCGGTGACAGACACAATCAAAAGGTTAAGCCTCCTCAAAATCCTAAATCATGACAGAATGATCCAGCCAGGATTGAGGTTTAGCGGGTGCTGCATCAGGAGAACAGTCGGCACTCTCACGCTTGGAAGCCACGGAGTGCCAGGTCACGTTTTTGTAGGAGCAGCTCCAAACTATTACTCAACAGTTGACCACGGTTACGGATCGTTTGTGTCGGCTTCCTGGTGCGGCCACTCCCTTTCCCACACCTGCTGTCCCGGCAGCCCTTGTTTTCCACAGAACCAACTTCGTCCCCGCACCTGCCCCCTATGGGGGGGGGTGGGAGGATGTAAGGGATGTAAGTCCTGTTACACTTCCGGATGTATTTTCAGCAGGTAGAGGGAGAATACAGGGATGATTCGGTGAAAATACAGTTCCTGACCCTACTACTCCACGACCGGGCACTCAAGTGGGCTCAGTCTGTCTTGGTTGGCTGGGAGGGGTCCCAATATTCTTTTGAATGCTTCGTTCAGGAATTTTCCCAGGCATTTGATCACACGGAGAGTAAGGGTAACATCGGTTGTCAGTTGCTGGGGCTCCAGCAGGAAAGTCTGTCAGTTGCCGACTACTCTGTCGAGTTTTGGGTTGCTGGCACACTCCGAGTGGAATGATGCCGCACTACTTAACATCTTCCTCTGGAGTTTGAACACCAACCTCCGCGATGAACTTTCTATTCGGGTGAACCCCTCCTCTTTGGATGAATTGATCTCCCAGGCAGTGGCCCTAGACAACCGGTTCCAGGAGCATGCTAGGGAGCAGAGGACCGCTGCTTCCTCGCCTGCCCTGCGGCCGGTTCTGCAAGCTGTATCCACGGTGCCACCTCCGGAGCCGATGGTCCTGGCCAGGGCTCATCTGACTCCAGAGGAGCGCCGGCGCTGGGAAAAGGCGGGGGCGTGTATGTACTGTGGGGCTACTGATCATGTCATCCTTAAATTCCCAATTCGGCCAAAAAGAACCAGTCCATCAGCAACCGTCGGGGGTCTGGCTGGAGGTTCTTCTCGAAATCCCCTCAGCTGTTTTACACTCCCGGCTCTTATCCAATTACTGGGAGCCGAGTGTAAAACCTCCACTCTGGTGGATTCCGGAGTGGAGCAAAACTTCATTCATCAGGAATTGATTCAGAAATTTCAGATTCCCACCAGGAACCTCCCAACACCTGTTAATGTCTCCGCCCTATCTGGTAGCAATCTCGCAGCGGTGACCCGACAAACTGAGCCCATTTCAGTCATTTTGTCGGGTAACCACCATGAGACAATTCAGTTTTTTGTGCTGCCACAATCATTCACCTCCATGATTTTGGGGTATCTGTGGCTTCACAAACATAATCCCATAATCAACTGGGCCCAGGGCTCAATTTCTTCCTGGAGCTCATTTTGTTTGTCATTGTGTCTCCAATCTGCTGCTTGTTCACCCTCTCTCCTTCTCTCCTCCCCTTCAGCTGAGCCGACGGATCTCAGCCGCGTGCTCAATCTCTACCATGACTTAGGGGAGGTCTTTAGGAAGTCAAGGGCCCTATCGTTGCCACCTCATTGGTCCTATGACTGCGCTATCGACCTCCTTCCGGATGCACAGCTGCCATCCAGTCGGCTCTTCAGTTTATCTGTGCCAGAGAGGGAAGCGATGGAGAGCTACATTAAAGACTCCCTTAGCGCTGGCCTTATTCTCCCATCGTCTGCTCCTCTCGGCACGGGGTTCTTTTTTGTAGGTGAAAAGGATGGCACTCTGCGGCCATGCACTGATTATTGCTAGCTGAATTCCATCACCATCAAGGATAAATACCCATTGCCACTTATTAATTCGGCCTTTGAACTTCTCCAACAGGCACATGTATACACTAAGCACGATCTCCGGAATGCATGTCATTTGATACAAATCAAATGCATTTAAAACACATTTGGGTCATTTTGAATATCTAGTCATGCCCTTCGGGTGGGTGAGCCAGTCTGCCAGTTCATTGCCAGCCTGAGGCAGCTGGCTAGCGAGTGTTGTTTTGGGCCATTGGAGTAAGAAATGGTACGTGACCAGCTGGAGGTGCACACAACCAGCGCTGCTTTACGAGCTAGGCTACTCACAGCACCATGTGACTTAACGTTAGCGAGGGCTGTCGAGCTAGCTTTCCAGATGGAGACCACGGACAAGCTAACCTAGGAGCTAAATTGGCGCCAGTCACAACGGCAGCCGGAGCCTTCTGCCAGAGCATTAGTAGCAGACCCAGATAGCGAGGATAGCATGAATAACGATGCGATAGAAGCCAGTGCTACCAGCCGAAGGTCTGCCCCGGGAAAACCCCTCTGCATGGGTTGCGGGTCCTCGAAGCACCAATATAAGGCTTGGGACTGCCCCTCTAGAGGGAAGTGTTGTGGCAAGTGTGGACCCTTGAACCATTATGCCAAAGTGTGCTGTGTGTCTGAGCCAGAGAGCCCATGGAAGAAATCACTCCACCTGCCACTGACAACTATCCACACGGTGTCCCCGAGTACCAATGGGTACATGTTTTGCAGAGTAACACTGGACGACATGGAGGTGCCACTGCTGCTTGACATGGGGGCAGAGGATTGCTGCTGAATTGACCCATGGTGAGGAAGTTTTTTCCCCACTACAGGATAAGAGGTAACCCAGCACCGCTTTACGGTTATGGAGGTGGCAGGCTGCACACGGTCGGAACGTTGGAGTTAACAGTTCGGTACAAGTTGGCAGTGATGGCTGATTTCATGTTCCACATCACGTCTCGAAGCGACAACATCATGGGCTGTGACCTGTTTTACGGACTGGGTTTCGCCATCAAAGACTACGCTGGGGAAGAATGGTCTGGTTGTGGCCAGTGGAACCGTCCGGTTCCGGTGGTGGAGGACGACGCTGTGTGGGACGAAGACCCAACGGACACCATGGTGGTCAAGCAGGACCAGCCTCACTCAGGTTCGACGCAGGAGGGTCTCAGTGCCTGCGCTTGGGGAATGGTAGGAGAGGGCACCGAGCGAGGTGGCGAAGCGCCTGCGTCGGCGAGTGACGCCAATGTGCTAGCCCCAGATTCCTCCGGAGCTTGGCTGCAGAGGGCTGGAGGATCGGCAGCTACCATGGCGACCACCACAACAGCTTTAGAAGAGGTCAGGTCCAGACCAGCAGGCACGGAAAGACCGTATACCGCATAGTGCCGTTGTAGGCCGAGCAGAGCCCCTCTTAGAGTTATGGACTTGTTCCGGGCTCGAGGAGAGGAACATCCACGGTGGGTATGAGCCAAGAGACAGCCAGCGGAATACCAAGGACACCTGCACATCGTGGCTAAGTGGGGCACAGCTTACTTCGAGCTGTCGAACGACTCGAGGAGGCACGCCAACGAGCTACGGTGTGTCCGGGAGGAGACTTCTGGTGGCGGGTCCGGATGAGAGAGGCGGTCGGTGGCAATGACGAGGACGAAAGTGTATTTAAGTTGTAAATGGACTTTGGGGTTTAGGCCAACAGATGTCAGAATAATCCACCTTGCCGTGTGGGGCAGGACAGTAGTCCACCTGTCCTCCCTAGTTTAGGTTTTGCTGTGTGAATGTGGTAGGCCATTTGGTAGTTTCAGTTTAGTTTTCTTAGTGCGTGATTTGGGTCCTAAATTTGGGTCCTAAATTGGGGGGGGGGGATCTTGATTGTCTGTGTGTTTTGGATTTTCTACAAGGGGGTGGAATGTGATGTTGAGTTTGGGTGCCTTTATTGTGAAGTGCGGTGTAGTGGCGGCCACTTCCTCTTCCACCACTGCACTGCCCTATAAATACCAGGGGGCATCCATTTTAGGGCCTCTTTGCTGATGCCCCTGCCTGGTGGCTGTTTTGTGTGTCCAGTCTAATAAAGCTGAGTTTGACCATTCGCCTGGCCTCATCCTTGTACCAAGGTATTTAGAGACATAACACTTACCATCATTTATCCCAGCAGGACAGCAGGAGAACACGGCATCTCTAAATGCTCCACGTGATGATGTTTGAGCCAATCACATCTCTAGGTGCAGCGTCTATGTTCTGCAGAGACCCCAACTTGAATTTTTCTGGTGTTGCGTTTTCATTGACAGTGAGTATACTTAAATTATCTTGTACATATACTACATTGTTTGACGTTGTTGAGCATGTCAGTGTGTGACATGAAAACGGTCCATGTTTATCTTTCCTCCATGATATGGTTTAATCCAATGTGCAATGATCATGTGCATAAGAAAACTTATGCCCAGTCCAAAAAAAGTTAGTGTAATGACGCTGTAATCGCGAGGCGTTTCGAGACTGTTGTGCAACAGTCCAAGACTGTGATGATCAGGTGAGCGTGCTCCCCTCTCCCCCTGTTCCTCGTTTCCTGCTCTGGAAGACTGGACACAGCTGTGCGAGTACACACCTGCTGCATCTGATGAGCCAGCGTATTTAAGATCCAGCATGTGGAGAGCTCATTGCTGGATCGTCTGGGTTTGCAGCCACGCTTTAAGTCAAGCTTTTATCTCATTGTTATAGAGTAACCTGTGCACTCATCTTGTGTTTTTTGCCCTTCAGGTTGCTGCTACCCGCAGGTGTGTCTCCGGAGCTGATCACGCTTGCATTTGAAGATGGCAGCGCGCATGGACGCTGCGGCCCCTCTTGGCATCAGCGAGTGTGAAAGTTTTGAATGTTTTCCCAGACTTACATTCTGTAGAACTTACAACTGTGAGATGTTATTAAACATCAAGGTACTGCACGCTGCAAGAATCGCGGCGCTCGGTTGTGATTTGGACATTCAGTCCCCGCTGGAAGCAACCCGAGAGAGGAGGAAGCGCAGACGGTGTGAACGCAAGCAAAAGCGTGGAAAAAGGGCCGGGATCCATGCTAGGCTAAAGGCTAACCCCTCCAGACCAGCAGTACCGTCGCTCCTTCTCTCTAACGTCCGCTCCCTCGACACCAAGCTGGACGAGCTGCATCTGCTGAGAGAAACCCGGAGAGAGTGGAGGGACTGCTGTGTGCTTGTGTTCACGGAGACATGGCTCCACCACAACATCCCTGACGAGGCCATTCAACTGGAAGGTACGATGATGTTCCGGGCAGACAGAGAAACAGCGAGCTCCAGTAAGAGCCGTGGGGGGGGGGGCTATGCATCTATGTTAACGCCACGTTAGTGTCTAAACCAGGGGTGGGCAATCATGTGCCATGGAGGGCCATTCTACTGCAGGTTTTCTGTTCCACCCAGTCTCTTCAGCAGGTGTTTTCAATGATTAGCAACCCTTGAAGCTGATCAGAGCACACACCTGCTGAAGAGACTGGGTGGAACAAAAAACCTGCAGTGGAATGGCCCTCACTGCCCATCCCTGGTCTAAACACTGCTCTCCGTTGGCGGAGTTCCTTATTGTAAATTGTTGGCCATATTATTTGCCAAGGGAATTCAGCAACGTGTTTGTAGCGGCTGTTTACATAGCGCCAAGCGCTAATGCTAACGCTAATGCTAAGAAGGCACTCGGGGAACTGCACGATGCTATTAGCTTAATCCAAACTTCACATCCGGACAGTTTTGTGGTGGTTGCGGGGGATTTTAACCACACCAGCTTAAAGACTGTGCTCCCCAAGTTTAAACAATGTGTAGACTTTAAGGACCAGAGGAGAGAATATGTTGGACTTAGTGTACACAAACACAGACGCATATAAGGCGATACCCCGCCCCCACCTCGGCCTTTCTGACCACATATCCGTGATGCTGGTGCCTGCCTACAAACCTCTACTGAAGCGCAGCAGGCCAGCAGTGAAACAAAAAAGGATTTGGCCAGAGAGTGCAACCTCTGCACTGAAAGACTGTTTTCTGCACACAGACTGGGAGGGCTTCAAAATAGCAGCCTCTCAGGAGGACAAGACAGATGTGGAGGAGTATGCTGAAATGGTCACCAGCTACATCGCGAAGTGCACAGAGGATGTCATTACAGTGAAGACCATCACTATGCAGGGTAACCATAAGCCCTGGATGACTGCAGAGGTGCGCTCGCTGCTTACAGCCAGAGATGCAGCCTTCAGAGCGAAGGACAGGATTGCCCTCCGCTCAGCCAGGTCTGCGCTCTCAAAGGGAATTAAGGCGGCGAAGCGCGCCTATGCAGAGAAAATCCAGGGACACCTCTGTGACACAAGGAACACCAAGCAGATGTGGCACGGAGTTCGGACACTGACGGGGTATAAGACTAGGCAGGGGGTCGATGATGACGACGCTTCGCTTCCAGACAGGCTTAACGACTTCTTTGCACGTTTTGAAACATCAAACCCGACAACCAGAGGGAGGGCTGGCCCACCCCTACCATCAGTCGGACCAACTTTTACCATCAACACAGCGGACACACGGAGGACCCTAACCAGAGTCAACCCACGTAAAGCTGCAGGTCCGGACAACATCCCGGGACGTGTGCTCCGAGACTGCGCGAGCAAGTTGGCGGATGTCCTGACTGACATTTATAACATCTCCCTGAGTCAGGCCATCGTTCCCAGATGCTTCAAGACCTCTATCATTGTACCGGTGGCAAAGAAACCGGTTGTGTCCTGTTTGAATGACTATCGTCCTGTTGCACTGACACCAATTGTGATGAAGTGTTTTGAACGGCTTGTCAAACCACACATTACAGCCTGCCTCCCTGCATCACACGACCCGCTCCAGTTTGCGTATCGTTCAAACCGCTCCACGAAGGATGCTATAGTCACCACCCTACACTCTGTCATCACCCACCTGGACCAGAAAGACACCTACGCCAGACTCCTGTACATTGATTTCAGTTCAGCATTCAACACCATTATTCCCCAGAGACTGATGGAGAAATTACTCCTTCTTGGTCTGAACACCGCCACATGTCTCTGGATCCTGGATTTCCTGACTGAGAGACCTCAGTCTGTCCGGGTTGGAAACAACATCTCCAACTCTGTCACGCTGAGCACCGGATCCCCTCAAGGCTGCGTACTCAGTCCACTGTTGTTTATACTTCTAACACATGACTGTGTATCCAGACACGAGGGGAACCAGATTATTAAGTTTGCACACGACACCACGGTGGTGGGACTTATTCAGAGGGATGAGGAATCAATGTATAGGGAAGAAGTTAGAGACCTGGAGGGCTGGTGCAGGGAGAACAATCTGGTGCTCAGTGTGAACAAAACAAAGGAGATGATTATCGACTTCCTGCGGTCACAGCCTGAACACGTCCCCCTCAGCATCGGCGGCCGTTTAGTGGAGAGAGTGGAGAACATCAAGTTCCTCGGAGTGCAGATCTCGCAGGACCTGACCTGGAAAAAGAATTCCTTGGGGATCAGGAAGCGGGCTCAGCAGAGACTGCACTTCTTGAGGAAACTCAAACAGGCCTCTCTCCCCATCTGCATCCTCAGGACTTCTACAGAGGTGTGGTGGAGAGTGTTCTGACGTACTGCATTGCTACATGGTACTCCAGCTGCAGTATGTCAGACAAAAAAGCCCTGTAGAGCATAGTCAAGGGAGCTGAGAGGGTAATTGGAGTCTCCCTCCCCTCTGTCCAAGGACTTTTTCAGAACCGTTGTAGGAGCAGGGCACTGAACATTGTCAAGGACCGTTCTCATCCTCTGCATAAACACTTTGAACTTCTGCCATCTGGTAAACGATTCTGGAGCATCAGAGGCAGGACCACCAGACTGATCAACAGCTTCCTTCCACAAGCTGTCAGGATGCTGAACAGTTGACCCAGAATCCCTCATACACACTACTGCACCTACGGACATTATGTATATTATTTGTATATTATAGTTAGTTAGTTTTTCCAAGTATGTCTAAGGGATGTGTGAATAGATGGGGGGGGGGGGTGTAGATATGTGTGAGTGTGTCTTAAATCATGCTGCTTTTATTTACATGGATGCCGAGAGAAACGCAATTTCATCTTACCTGCACTACAGTTGTATGCACAGCAATATGACAATAAAGTTTGATTTGATTTTGATTTGCCTGACCAGGAAGATCCATGACGTCCACCCAGGCCTCTGCCTTCCCCCTGTCCCATGGTCCTTGCAGGAGTTCCCTGCTGGACTCCGCTGCTCTAATAGCTATGTGCACTCCAGGGGGCACCTATCTTGTTGGAAATTTAGGTTGCCGTTTTTGTGTTTTGTTTTCTTTAGTTTATGCACTTTTATTTTCTATTGTGTTTTCAATAAACTTGTGAAACTTTTTATCCAAGTCTGAGTGATCATTCTGGCAGCTCTGCGTCTGCGTCTAACCCTGTTCTGAATCATGACAAAGATGGCGACTTGCATCGGCCAAGCATAAGACAAACTTTTCCACAGGTAGCTTTTTCTTGTCATTATCCCACTAACTAACTGTTTGTTCTTCTGTTTCTTTTTTCATATATTATTTTTGCCATCTGCTCAACGGAGGTGGAGGAACTTGAGGACTTTATTGACGAGTTTTATCACCACTTCTGTGACATGGCAGAACCTAGCGTTTCCACCGGCAAGCCTCCCATTCCTCCCTCCTCAACTAAGCGACCTAGACCTGCAGATTCATCGCTAACAACACCTAAGAAATTACGGAGCAGCCCAGAGGTTAGTGACATTCTTTCCTCTATTGAAAGTAAACTTTCCAGCATGCATGCTAGACTTACACTACCGTACAAAAGTTTGGGGTCACCCAGACAATTATTTTGTGTTTTTCATGAAAAGTCACATTTATTTACTACCATGAGTTGTAAAATGAATAGAAAATATAGTCAAGACATTGACAAGGTTAGAAATAATGATTTGTATTTGAAATAATAATTTTTTCCTTCAAACTTTGCTTTAGTCAAAGAATCCTCCATTTGCAGCAATCACAGCATTGCAGACCTAACATGATTGCACAAGGGTTTTCTAATCATCCATTAGCCTTCTGACACAATGAGCAAACACATTGTACCATTAGAACACTGGAGTGATAGTTGCTGGAAATGGGCCTCTATACACCTATGTAGATATTGCACCAAAAACCAGACATTTGCAGCTAGAATAGTCATTTACCACATTAGCAATGTATAGAGTGTATTTCTGATTAGTTTAAAGTTATCTTCATTGAAAAAAGTGCTTTTCTTTCAAAAATAAGGAAATTTCTAAGTGACCCCGAACTTTTGAACGGTAGTGTATGTTGGTTGAGTTGCTCCATAAAGAATTTCAGAACATCTGTGAGAGTCTGGAATTCAGCGAGGCGCAGCTCATCTATCGCTTGGAAGAAAATAATGCATTGAAAAAAAATCACTAAACACACTAACCATGCAACTGGACATTGATGTAAAAGAAAACTGGAAAATGAAGGAAACCATTCTTGACCTGCCATCACGCAGCATGAATTCAATTCAATTCAATTCAATTTTATTTATATAGCGCCATTTCACAACAACAGTCATCTCATAGCACTATCAACTGTAGGGGGAACCCCCACAGTTGCAGAAAGACCCCAGCAATCAGGTGATCCCCTGTGAGCAAGCACTTGGCAACGATGGAGAGGAAAAACTCCCTTTTAACAGGAAGAAACCTCCAGCAGAACCAGGCTCAGGGAGGGGCAGTCATCTGCTGCGACTGGCTGGGGGGTGAGGGGATAGAGAAGATGAAAAGAACAGACATGTAGAGAGCAAACAGCACGATGGGGACTCAATCTATGGGAGAGAACAAACAAATGTTAATGACCAGCAAAAAAAATATATCATTGAGAGTGAGGAAAGGAGTGAGGCCCAGTGCATTACTGGAGGTCCCCCGGCTGACTAAACCTATTAGCAGCATAACTAAGGGAGGGTTCAGAAACACATGATCCCTCCCTAATTGTAGGCTATATCAAAAAGGTAGGTTTTAGCCCTATTCTTAAAAACAGAGATCGAGTCTGACTCCCGAATCCAGATTGGCAGCTGGTTCCACAGGAGAGGAGCTTGATAACTGAAGGCTGTGCCTCCCATTGTACTTTTGGAGATTCTAGGTATTACAAGTAATCCTGCATTTTGGGAGCGTAGTGCTCTGTTAGGATAATACGGTAGTATCAGATCTTTTAAATAAAAAGGAGCCTGATTGTTTAGAGCTTTGTAAGTAAGAAGAAGGATTTTAAACTTAATTCTAAACTCTATGGGAAGCCAATGAAGGGAGGCCAGAACCGGAGAGATATGATCTCTCTTTCTAGTACCTGTTAAAACTCTTGCTGCAGCATTTTGGATCAGCTGAAGACTTTTTAAAGATGTTTTAGGACAGCCTGATAATAAAGAATTACAATAATCTAATCTCGAGCTAACAAAAGCGTGGATCAGTTTCTCAGCATCACTCTGAGACAAGATGCTCCTAATCTTGGCAATATTACGCAAATGATAGAAGGCAGTCTTAGAAACAAATTTAATATGTGAATTGAAGGACAGATCTTGATCAAAAATAATTCCAAGGTTCCTCACAGAGCTATTAAGAGAGAGTAACCACATCCAAACTGAAAGTTTGATTTGGAAAGGAATTTCTAAGGTTTTTTGGACCAACAAGAATAACTTCAGTCTTATCTGAATTTAATAACAGGAAATTACAAGTCATCCAAGCTTTGATTTCCTTAAGACAGGCTTCTAACTTGGCTAATTGATTACTATCATCTGGCTTCATTGACAGGTATAATTGTGTGTCATCTGCATAACAATGAAAATGTATACAGTGCTTTCTAATAATGTTGCCTAACGGAAGCATATATAAACTAAAAAGAGTAGGGCCTAGCACAGATCCCTGTGGAACTCCATGACTAAGCTTTGAGTTGAAAGAAAACTCATTATTGACATGAACAAACTGGAACCTATCAGATAAATAAGATCTAAACCACTGCAACGAAGTTCCATTAAGTCCAACATAGTGTTCTAATCTATCAAGTAGAATATTATGATCGATAGTATCAAAAGCTGCACTAAGGTCTAAAAGGACAAGTACAGAAACCAGTCCATTATCAGATGCGATGAGGAGGTCTTTAGTGACCTTCACTAAGGCTGTTTCAGTACTATGATGGATTCTAAACCCAGATTGAAACTCTTCAAGTAAACCATTTCCCTGCAGGTGGTCAAATAATTGCGTAGCAACAACTCTTTCTAAGATTTTTGAAATGAAAGGGAGATTAGAGATTGGTCTATAGTTAGCTAAAGCTCCTGGATCTAGCGTTGGCTTTTTGAGTAAGGGTTTAATTACAGCCGTTTTAAAAGCCTGCGGTACATGGCCTAAAGTTAATGAAGAATTGATTATATGAAGAATAAAGCTACCAATAAGTGGGAAGACTTCTTTAAATAACCTGGTAGGAATAGGGTCTAAAAGACAAGCTGAAGGTTTGGATGAGGAAACTATTTTGTCTAACTCACAAAGGTCGATTGGAGTAAACTCATCAAGACAGACATCAATAGAAGGAGTTGTAGTAGTTACAGTATTTAAGTTAACTGTGGGAAGAATCTGATTGATTTTATCTCTGATGGATGAAATTTTATTATTGAAAAAGTTCATAAAGTCCTGACTAGTAAGCTCTATGGGAACGCTAGGATTGACTCTTTGTCAACCTGGCTACAGTGCTGAAAAGAAACCTGGGATTATTCTTGTTCTCTTCTATTAATGCAGAGTAATAACTCGTTCTAGCTTTTCTAAGAGATTCTTTATAAATTAAAAGATGATTTCTCCAAGCTAAATAGATTTCATCTAAATTAGTGGAGCGCCATTTTCTTTCTAATTGACGAGTCTTCTGTTTTAAGCTACGAGTTTCTGTGTTGAACCAAGGAGTTAAAAATCTCTGATTAGACTTTTTCTTTTTTAAGGGGGCCACCAAGTCTAGAGTCTGATGCAGAGAGGCTATAACACTATCCACCATGTTATCAATTACAGAAGGAGCAAGCTGTCTATAGCTTATTTCCGTTGTGTTGACACATGGCATAGAGGAAACAATCTGCATAAATTTGGTAACAGCATCATCTGAGAGGCATCTACTATAATAATATTTTTCTTCAGGAGCCAAATAGTCAGAAATAGTAAAATAAAAGGTTAACAGACAATGGTCTGACAGTACAGGGTTATGAGGAGACACTACAAGATTTTCTATTTCTATGCCATATGTCAGAACAAGGTCCAATGTATGGTGGAGGTAATGAGTAGAATTTCCTACTTTCTCAGAAAGCCCAATCAAGTCTAATATTGAATTAAATGCCACATTAAGGCAGTCACTATCTACATCCACATGTATATTAAAGTCCCCTACTATAATTATTCTATCAGATTTCAGCACTAAATCAGCTAAGAAATCAGCAAATTTGGATAAAAATTCTGAGTAGGTTGATGGGGGACGATAAACTATGGCAAATAAAATTGGGTTTAACCTAAAATTGCTAAAGTACCCAACACTGAGGACCAGGCCCTCAAAGGAATTATAACATGTTTTTTGCTTTACATTAACTAGTAATTTGGAATGGTAAATTGTTGCTACTCCTCCTCCACGACCAGAACTTCTGGGATTTTGACAGTTTAAATAACCAGAGGGAGTTGATTCATTTAAACCAACATAATCCTCTTGCCCTAACCAAGTCTCTGTAAGGGAAATTAAATCAATCTGATGATCAATTAACAGATCATGGACTAACAGAGACTTGGGAGTTAGAGACCTAATATTTAATAAACCACATTTAATTTTTAAATTATGAGGAGGAACAGAGGCCAAATCATTCAATTTAGAGGCTTTATGTTTAATTTGAGTTTTACCAATATTTTGCTTAATCACTTTGGGATGCTTATATATTATATTTTTATTTACTTTGGAGGGAGCAGACAATGATTCTCTGATGGGGAAGACAGGGGCTAAGCTGAGGGGCGGCGGATGAAGAGTTGCTGCAGAGAGGCGTGTAAGACTGCAACTCTGCTTCCTGGTCCCAACTCTGAGTAGTCTGTTTTGGAAATTTGGATAAAAAAAAGATGCCAGATTGTTAGATAAATGAGAAGCACCATCCAAAGTGGGATGAATGCTGTCTCGTCTCATAAGACCAGGTTTTCCCCAAAAAGAGCTCCAATTGTCAATGTAGCCCACGTCATTTGCAGGACACCACACAGACAGCCAGCGGTTCAAGGATGACGAGCGGCTAAACATGTCATCACTGGTCAGATTGGGGAGGGGCCCAGAGAATACTACAGTGGCAGACATCGTTTTTGCAAAGTCACACACCGATTCTACATTAAGTTTCGTGACTTCCGACTGCCGGAGACGGATGTCATTAATGCCAGCGTGAATAACAATTGTGGAGTATTTACAGTTACTTTTAGCCAGCATTTTCAAATTTGACTCAATGTCGCCTGCCCTGGCTCCAGGAATGCATCTGACTATGGCCGCTGGAGTCTCTAGGTTCACGTTTCTGACTACAGAGTCGCCAATGATCAGAGTTTTGTCCTCAGCGGGTGTGTCGCTGAGCGGGGAAAAACGATTAGAAACGTGAACAGGTTGGTGGTGTACCGGGGCTTTGCGACTAGGCTTCCTTCTCACCGTCACCCACCCAGTCTCCTCGCTGCTGAGGAGAGCCGGAGGACCGCTAACAGGGGGGCCTAAGCTAGCTAGCTCTGCTGCAGCTAAGGGGCGTCCGTCAAGAGTAACTGGCGCAGACGGTGTTTCAATGCAGCGGAGCCGGGATTCCAAATCAGACAACCTCGCCTCGAGCGCCTCAAAAAGACAACATTTATTACATTTACCGTTATCACTAAAAGAGGCAGAGGTGTAGCTAAACATCTGACAGAGAGAGCACACCAGAGGAGGAGAGGAAGGAGAGCTAGTAGCCATCGCTAGTGGCTAACCCAAAGCTCAGGAGAGTGAGGAGAGCAAACCACACAGACAGACAGCAAAACAGGAAGTGACGATACGTTACCACAAGGAAGTGAGAGATAACCCTTTTTTTTTTTCCGGAATTGCAGAAAAAAAAGATGAAAATCCAGAACAGCTGGTGTCTGAATTCATCTCTACACAGCTGAAAATTCCCCCCCCCCCCCCCACGTTGTGAAATCAATTACCTTTCACCGAGTCCACTGCATTGGACAGAAAAAAACCCAAATGTCCCAGATCGATTGTTGCCAAATTTGAACATTTCAAGCAAAAGGTTCTGGTACAGAAGACAGGGCAGGCAGCTTAAAAACACAAATTATGGTCTAAATGATCAATTTCCACAAGAAATTATGGAAAGAAGAAAGCTTTTCCCCATTAGGAGACAAAAAAAAATCCAAGAAGGTAAATGAGCAATTATCTCTGTGGATAGATTGCTTATAGATGGCAAGCTGTTTATGGATAAAACCATAACCCCCTGGCTATTCTAAATTCTAGTTTGTTCCCTAGCTACATGTGAGAAAAGAGTGCGATTGCGTGCACGTCTTTTATTGATCCTCGTTTAATCTGTTAACATTTGTCTAATGGTTCTTTTTTGTTGAGGTTGTTTATTTGTTCGTTTGTTGTTGCTAATCTTGCTGATCTTGTTAGGTTGTTGCTGTATGTTATCTGTTTCTTCTCACCACTTAGTAAGCTTCTTGTCTGTTCTCTCTTGCACATTTGGTATATCAGAAATAACTTTAAGTACAGTGGTGGGAAAAAGTGTTTGCCCCCATCCTGATTTTGCATTCTTTTGTATGTTTGTCACACTTAAATGTTTCAGATCATTAAACAAATTTAAATATTAGACAAAGATAACACAAGTAAACACAAAATGCAGTTTTAAAATGGTGTTTATTATTAAGGGTAAAAAAAATCCAAACCTACATGGCCCTGTGTGAAAAAGTGACACCCCCCCTCCCCGTTAAAATATAAATTAATTGTGGTTTATCAGATCTTTGGAAAGCTGAGTTCAATTTCTCTAGCTACACCCAGACCTGATTACTGCCACACCTGTTCTCAATCAGGAAATCACTTAAATAGGACCTGCCTGACAAAGTGAAGTAGACCAAAAGATCCTCAAAAGCTAGACATCATGCTGTGATCCAAAGAAATTTAGGAACAAATGAGAAACAAAGTCATTGAGATCTATCAGTCTGGAAAAGGATATAAATGTCATGTGTCTGAGCTCATGTTTTCACTGAGCTCAGACCCTCACTTTATTCCTAAGTATTGTATGTCTGATTAGTTTGATTTTGGTAGTTTCCTGTATATATTTTTGGGTTCGTTTACATTTGGGCCTCCCCTTTTGGCAGACACTTCCTCTAACTGCTCACAGTCTGCTCCTCTCTCAGCTCAGCTGTGAGCAGTTGGTCTAATTAGGTTTCCTGCTCGCTCAGTGACTCACACCTGCAGCTTATTCACTGCTGTGTATTTAAGCACTGCCTATTCACTGTGTTATTGCGGCAATATTGGATTAACTTCTGATCACTCCACTTCTCCCAGCCTCTGAAGTGTCTTTTACTTCTCCAGAGCGCTCCCTGCTCTGAGGCTCATCCTGTAAGTTATTCTTGTTTTGCATTTTTGTATTGTTGGCACAATTTTTGTACCATTTTTAATTTTGTTAATAAATGTCACAAACTCATTTCAGCACCTGGGTCTGTTTCCCTGCCCCGAAGGGGCATTCATGACAGAATAATGCTGACAGTTAAAAGACCCAGCTGTTGAGTTTGTGTATTTTTTCATAGACACAGCATGTGGACGGGCCTACCCATTGCGTCTGGGGTGGGAGTGCTGCCGAGCTCTGATGGAAATAGACAGGCTAATCTCTATGGCATGCACGTATTCCATCCCGGAGAACGCATTGTGGTATTTGGATCAGCAGCTCTCTGATGTACTAAGCTCTCGGAACACTCTGGGAGTTGAGAGGATTTCCCTTGTGGCAGCGCTGCGCTGTGAGAACAGCAGGATGGTGAGAGACTCTCCGGGGAAGCCTGGGTCTGCACTGAGGAAGAGGTGCTCCTGTGTCCCCGCTGTTTCTGCTTCTCGCCAGTCCATGATGCCCATTCCCGCTCCAGCCAAGCCAACTCCATGACCTTGAGCCCGGCAATTCCCGCGACAGAGCCCCTCTTCTCTTCTCCTTCGCCAGCTGTCCCACCAGCCTACACCCTCTCCGCTGCTACCGTTACCTCCATCTCCTCGACGTATCCTCCTCCTGCCGAGATATCCTCCAGGTTTCCCCCAGCTATGCCCACTTCTGTGTCTACAGGGGCGGTTCCTCCACAATCCACTGAGGGGCCCAGGTTCACCATAGACACGGAGAGGGATGACTGCCCGCCTGCTTTAGCAGAGAACATCGCACACCGGGATGACAGGCAAGTGTCATTTATTTCTGCTTCAATTTATAATGATATGCCTTTTCTTATTCCCAGGAGAGAGACTCGGGTTATGCAGTCCCCTGAGCTCACTCCACCTGCTGCAATTACTGAACCCTCACCTGCCCTCTCCGTGTCTCCTCCTGATATTCCTGAGTGTCTGCTGGCCCCGGGACTGAGCCGCCAGACAATGTAGGAGCCTGTGGCCCTGGAGGACCCAACTCCAGTGCCAGTGGTGAGCCGAACCCCAGTTACCATGCCGGAAGAGCCACCAGCATGGGTCACGTCACCTGGGGAGACGAGGACTGCAACCACCATCATGCCTACTGCAGAGGCCACCGCAGCAGAGATCATACCCGAGCTGGACCTCCAGAGGACCAAGCCCGAGTTGACATCATCGCCTGGATCAACGGAGTCCTGGACGGCGGTGGAGCTTGAGCACAGGCATGTGCTTTCTTTTGTCTTCCTCTTATCTGTTTTAGAGCAGTCTTGCCTGGCTCTTGGTGAGAAGAGCCAGGTGCAGCCACCCGCTGTACCTGAGCTCGCCTTGCCAGGCTCTGCCCCTGCCGGTGAGCCTGACCCCCCTTCTCTATTTGTGTCCAAGCTTTCTTCCAGGGTCACCGGGAATGATCCAGTACAGCCAGAAGTCTCCGTGGGTCCAGGCTTGCTGCCCGAGGTCGGCAGGGTCCAGCTTGTCGCGGGTGCTCCGTCCCAGCCCAGGACCTCCATGGGTGCAGCTCCTCCTCTGCCTGAGGCCGTGCCATCGTCTGGGTTCATCCTTGGTCCTCGTGGGTGCTGCGTCCCGGTCGGGGATCCTCGTGGGTGCTGCGCCCCAGCATTAATCCTACGTGTGTGCTACTTTCCAGCTTGGGTCCACCATGGGCGCTACGCCCCAGCCCGGGGTCCACCAAGGGTGCAGTGTTGGCCCAGCCTGGATCCCCCGAGGGTGCTGCTCCACTCCAGCCCAGAGCCACCAAGGGTGCAGCTCTGCTCCAGCCCGAAGCCACCGTGGGTGCTGCAGTGCTTCAGCCCGGAGCCACCGCAGGTGCTGCAGTACTCCAGCCCGGAGCCACCGCAGGTGCTGCAGTACTCCAGCCCGAAGCCACCGTGGGTGCTGCAATGCTCCAGCCTGGAGCCACCGTGGGTGCAGCTATGTCCCAGTCCTGGACCCCCGTGGGTGCAACCATTCCTCAGCCTAAGACCATCGAGGGCATCGTGGTCCCCCTTCCTCTCCTGACAGACGTCGTCATAGTCCCCCTTCCTCCTTCACCACCAGACACTGTCATGGTCTTCCCCCTCCGGCCCTGCTTCACATCACTGGGTCTCCCCATGGGGGAGCCACCTCCTGGTTCACCCCTCCGGTCATGGTGGTTGAAGAACTCAGGCCGGCCGCCTGATAGACTGAGCCAATGGGTTGGGTGGCCTATGTTCTCTGGCAGGCCACCCGACTCATACCACCTGGCCGTCTGGCTGGTCTGGGACTTCAGTCGGCCACCTGAACTGTTTGGTTCTCTTGTTTAGAGAGACCCAGGGGCCTGGTGTTGCACAGGTGTGGGTCATGAGCGGGTTTGTGTTTCCCTCGTAGCCTGTTTCCCCCACCTCCCACCCGGGGTGGTTTTGTGATGTACCTTTTTCTCTCGGGGGGGGGGGGGGGTCTTTTGGGTGTTACCTGGGGATGTCTGGAATCCACCCATTAAACTGGGGGCTCTGTCATGTGTCTGAGCTCATGTTTTCACTAACTTTATTCCTAAGTATTGTATGTCTGATTAGTTTGATTTTGTTAGTTTCCTGTATATATTTTTGGGTTCGTTTACATTTGGGCCCCCCCTTTTGGCAGACACTCTCTCTAACTGCTCACAGTCTGCTCCTCTCTCAGCTCAGCTGTGAGCAGTTGGTCTAATTAGGCTACCTGCTCGCTCAGTGACTCACACCTGCAGCTCATTCACTTCTGTGTATTTAAGCACTGCCTATTCACTGTGTTATTGCAGCAATATTGGATTAACTTCTGATCACTCCATTTCTCCCAGCCTCTGAAGTATCCTTTACTTTTCCAGAGCGCTTCCTACTCTGAGGCTCATCCTGTAAGTTATTCTTGTTTTGCATTTTTGTATTGTTGGCACAATTTTTGTACTTTATGTTATTTTTGTTAATAAATGTCACAAACTCAATTCAGCACCTGGGTCTGTTTCCCTGCCCCGAAGGGGCATTCATGACAGTAAAGCCATTTGTAAAGCTTTGGGACTCCAGCCAACCACAATGAGAGCTGTTATCCATAAATGGCGAAAACATGGAAGCTCCCCAGGAGTTGCCGGCCAACCAAAATTACCCCAAGAGTGCAGCAACGACTCATTCAAGAGGTCACAAAAGACCCCACAATAACATCCAAATAACTGCAGGCCTCACTTGCCTCAGTTAAGGTCAGTGTTCATGACTCCGCCATAAGAAAGAGACTGGGCAAAAATGGCCTGCATGGCAGAGTTCCAAGACAAAAACCACTGCTGAGCAAAAAGAACATCAAGGCTCGTCTCAGTTTTGTCAGAAAACATCTGTGATGATTCCCAAGACTTTTGGGAAAATACTTTGTGGACTGATGAGACAAAAGTTGAACTTTCTGGAAGGTGTGTGTCCCATTACATCTGGCGTAAAAGTAACACAGCATTTCAGAAAAGGAACATCATACCAACAGTAAAATATGGTGGTGGTTGTGTGATGGTCTGGGGCTATTTTGCTACTTCAGGATCTGGAAGACTTGCTGTGGTAAATGGAACCATGAATTCTGCTGTCTACCAAAAAATCCTGAAGGAGAATGTCCAGCCGTTTGTTTGAGACCTCAAGCTGAAGCACACTTGGGTTCTGCAGCAGGACAATGACCCAAAACAAACCAGCACGTCCACCTTTGAATGGCTTAAGAAAAACAAAATGAAAACTTTTCCAAAGAAAACTTTGGAGTGGCCTAGTCAAAGTCCTGACCTGAATCCGATAAAGATGCTGTGGCATGACCTTAAAAAGGCGGTTCATGCTCGAAAACCCTCCAATGTGGCTGAATTACAACAATTCTGCAAAGATGAGTGGGCCAAAATTCCTCCACAGCGCTGTAAAAGACTCATTGCCAGTTTTCACAAACGCTTGATTGCAGTTGTTGCTGCTAAGGGTGGCTCAACCAGTTACTAGGCTTAGGGGACAATCACTTTTTCACACAGGGCTATGTAGGTTTGGATTTTTTTTACCCTTAATAATAAACACCTTCATTTAAAAACTGCATTTTGTGTTTACTTGTGTTATCTTTGTCTAATATTTAAATTTGTTTGATGATCTGAAACATTTAAGTGTGACAAACATACAAAAAAAATGAGAAATCAGGACGGGGCAAACACTTTTAAACACCACTGTAAACATATAAACTCAAGTTCAGTCAACTTAAAATTTTAAGGCAGCTGGAACACTGACTTTTTAAAGTAGAATAACTCTAGATATTTTTTACAGTGTGCTGTGGTAGAGATATGACCCAGTCCCTCAAATGTCTGAGTTCAATATCCATTTTTTTAAATATTCTTTATCCAGGTAGCAGTATATTTTTTTTTTGCAAAGCAGCTCACATACTAACAAGTATCTGAGGGTAAATGACTCAACTATTGCCAATAATAGCTGTTTAATTCTTGCTGGGTCATAAACTGTCCAGATCCATAACTGGGTTTGAACTCCAGGCATGGCTGTTTAGATGATTGTCTGCAATGCTAGCAGCACATCTTTCCTTAGCGATTAGCTTTGTCAGAGTATGGTGCTTAATTAGGTGCTTCCTAAGATTTAGAGTTTTTTCTTTTTTAATGTGGAACAGGTCTTCACACCGGCACATAGTTTGGAACTCACCACTATATTACTGTCCTTAATTTCGAGAAAGGAAAAATAATGTGCATATTTCCATGAGAAGAAACTTCCTGCATCTCGTCCAACAGTCACTTCCAAATTGATTAACATACTTTGCAACAGGTCACATCGCGTGACGGCTGCACAGTGTTACGCACCCCTCCATGGGGAATTAGTCAGTGGTGCAGTTCACGACACCGTCAGAGTACACCTCCGTTACTAGCTGAGCACTAGTGAGGAATTTTTCTTTGGATCAATGGTAGTGTGAGTGTTTTTGAGATCACAGTGTCATGGGTTCAAATCCCAACCTTGGATATAGGTGTTGGTCTGCCTGGCTGTGAGCAAACGAGACCATGTATGTGTCAGTTTTCCTTGGGGCAAGGGTGTTAGTGAATTGGGCCACCTTGACGTGGGGTTGAGGTGGACTTGATGTTCCCAGGCTGGGAGAAAGGTGGTTCTGGCCTTGTCCCAGGAATTGGGTCATAACACACAACAAGTGGGGTGCATTTGTCTGTGCTTTGTGAAAAATGAATTAAGAACATGTTAATATTTCAGTAATTGTAATGATGGTATTAAATTTTAAAAAGTAATTTTGTTACACTTTATTACAAAAGCAGTAAGGCTATGTACGGTAGCACGTACCTCTTTAATGCATTACTTTTTAATTAATTATTCCCAGCGATGTATATTAGAAGGTACACAGGGATAGTTTGTATTCTATTTTACTCCGAGTACTCTGAGTGGTAAGATAAAATTTGCAACTTTATCAATAAAGCAATAAGAACCTCAAATAAGGAAACGCATATCATTTGTTTTGATTGGCAGTGAGTAGTTGTGTAGTTTTCCTTTAGAAATAATACGTTCTGAAACAAGCTGGAATGAAACAGCACGTTCTTTTGTGTTATTCATGGCGGACCACACTGGGTCACATGGAAACGTGGTTCTCCCCTTCTTTCTTTTGGCTTGTTTATTGTGAAGCACACGCTAATGAGACTCGTGATGAAGTCCCTCCACTTTGAAGGGAAGTTCGGGACACCTGAAGCCCACAGGGTGGATTAAGTTGTCATCCACTGTGAAAATATGTTTAATTTTTCTCCTCATTGTGTTTGGCCCCCCAGCAAGAGCTTTCACAGTCTGATTGCTTTTACATGATGCTCATGAAATATGATTGCGCAATGAGCCAATCCAATAAATACATTAACCTTTACAAATCAAAACATGTCATCTCCTCCTAGCTGGTGCTATTTGCTGAAAATATTTGGATTAAACAAAAACATAATTATCCATTTTTTTCATTCCAGTGAGCTGTGCACTGTTTATTGAGACAGTAGACCTGTTACTGCACTGTTACTCCACTCTATTGAATAGAAATGCTCGGGTAAAATCTCCTGTTTATCTCGTTTATCTCATTATAAGAGGAAAGATGTGCATTTTTTTTTTAAATGTGGCACAAACACTTAAAAATTGATGAATTGATGAATTTTGCATGCAGATGACCTTCTCCGCTCACATTATGCCACAGAAAGTGGATGAAGTTCATGTCAATATGTTCACGCAGATTGAGACAGAGCTAACACGGAGGCAGGAAGTGGGGCTAATGTGCAAATGGCTGTAAGGAAGACGAAATGGGGACTAAGAGCAAGGTGAATGATGGGAGGATGATCATGGAAACGAAGTGAAGACAGCGGCAAAAATATGGGGAAGCATGGTCGGGGGGTGGGGAGGGTGGGGGACTGATTGACAATTTGCATCCTCTTCAGAGGGAATCAGGGGACATGATTGAATCCAGTCAGGCTGAACCCATTAGGGGTGAGCTGCTGTCGGAGGCCGAGCAGAAAGCCATTCACAGCCGCACCCAGTCGCCGCTCTTCACAGATCTCCATTTATATTCACACTAGGTTGAGTTATTGAAGGAGAAGACTCGGTGAGAGAGAGAGGGAGATTTGTAAGCTGTAAGGCCTTTTCCCGTAGCCAGAATCATTCACTTAACCTTGGCTCAACTGATCCCATTTACATAAAATTTTTAAAGGGTCAGTATGTCTTCAAATTGGATTTAAATTTGTTAAACGAAACATCTCAAACCCCTTAAAAGCACTGAAAAAAACATACTTTTAAAAGTTTTGGGAAAAATGAAAAAGACATTTGCATTTGAAACAGCTTAACATGTCTCTTCTCATTAGCCTGATGTGACAATGTTGCCATAACTGAAACCTATGTTCTGCATTTTCTTGGGAGACAGCCATAAGACACATTTTGGTTGAACTGAGGCAATCCTTTTCCTAAAGGTTCGCCTTTGTACTCCTCAGTAGATCCGTGGGCTCGATGGGAGCAGTGGAGATATACAACACTTGAGGGTGTGATAAGCCACAATGGCTGAGGGCTGCTGGGAACGATTCCTGACAGCCGTCCCGCCGCTCCCGTCTCCATTCACCCCAGCCAAGACAGCTCATCCAGAGCAGCCCCAGACTTTGACTAGGTGACAAAGGAGGTGGAGTGTTGTGGAGAGTCTTGCACGTCTCAATATTTATCTCACAAACACAGCACGCGCGCCCAGAGCTACAATATTACAGCAACCTTGGTTTGTTACAGCCGGCTGTCAAAGCAGATGATGGAACCAGGCTGGCAGAAATCTCTTCTCCAGAGTGAAAATCGCTAGTTGATACAGAAGATTTCTTCCTTTGTTTATGAGTGCTTCAGGTGGACTCTTTGTTACATTCAGCTGTTGTGCATGATTCAGAAGTAAGAACTGAAAAAAGGATGCTGCAGCATTAGAAAGCAACTGTATTTATGTTAGTTTGTACCTCAGAAGAGCACTCAGGATGCCAAATTGCCTATTAGGCTGTTTTCATCGAAGCTGCCATGGCGCCACTAATCCAGTTTTTATACATTTGCCCGTTGCTTTGATGTAATTGTAAAAACACAAATTTAATAAGCCCTTTCAGAGCATTTTAAGAATCTTGCATTACTATGGCTGAAATAGCATTTGATGTCACAAAGTCGCCATATAAGGGTCACTAAATGAGATACATTTGGATGAATACTCTAGGGACTGCTGTGGAATGGACTGTCTTATATACTCGTAGGTAAACTCTTTTGCTGTACATGTAGCAGTACATTTGTTCCTAATGGCCCTCATTTATCAAACGTGTAAGACAGAAAACTGGCCGTACGATCATTTCAGCACAGAGATTGGGATTTATCAATCTGAACGTGATCATACACTACGCTCAAATCTCACAACAGGTCTCAGCTTGTGTATGCAAATTTTCAAATCACTGTAGACTGGCAGTGCAGCATGAAACCTGGCTGTGTGGGAGAATAATTTGATCATATCAGATTATACTGAGCGGTACATCCTTCTGGATGATATGTTTGCCTTGTGTTATATTTAGATGAGTGTAATTACAAATGTTCAATACACATTTATGTCACAGCAGCAAATATTAAAACAGATTTAAGCAGAAAAACTATATTTATTTGATTAAATGTAAAACTTTCCATCTTCTAGCCTGGTGATCAGTGTGGTGATCCGAGCTGTGTGTTGTTATTCTTCTCTCTCACTAATTATGTTTTACAGCTGTGGTTTTCACCCACACCTGCGCTTCCTAATCAGGCAGATTTTATAAGGAGTGGGGCCCTCACTCCTGCAAGGAGACATCAACGCTCCTATGCAGCTAAAGTGCTTCTCGATGCCTGTCCACTCTTCACCTTGTCAGCTGGGAGCCTCGCCTACCTTTCTGCAACCGAAAGCAACCTCCCAACCTGTTCTCATCCTCCTGCATCCTGGTCTGCTTGTCCTTGTTACCTGTGCACAGGTGGACCATCTCCTTGGCGGACCAACCCAACTCCGGGTGGCGGACCAGGACTCGTTCCACGAGCTGGAGGCTCCTCTTCCTCTCCAGCATCTTGTAAGTGCCTCAGCACTAGACTGAACTTTTTCCCTTCCCTCCTCAGCTGAGGAATACTCTGCACCTGGCACTGTATATATTGTATCTGCACTGGCACTTCCTCACTTTTGCGGGACTTCCGCAACCAGGAGAGAACGTGGCTGCAAGTTATTTCACTCATACCATACCCAGCTCCGTAAGATTATTATTTATTCCACTATATTCATCTGTGTGCTACAAGATTACTCACGTCTCCTTCTCTCTTCTCTCTGCAGGGTTGCCAGACTCCTCCTGCTCTGCACTCACTCACACACTCACATTCACTTTCAATTAAGATTATTGTTATTCTAACCAAGTCTGTTGTCTGCTCCTGGGTCTAATATTAAATCATGTCAATCAGCATAACTAGAAAGGGGAAAGGAAAGTTGGCTACCTAGCCACCGGAGGCGGGGGGGGGGGCACAAAACCTATGTCCTCCTTGTGTCATGGTCTGGACAAGGTTAGACCCTGTCCATGTCTTATGCTCTTGTTTGGACTCATTATTATTAGTATGTTCTTCTTTGCCTTCAATTATTTTCAACCTTAGTTATGCCTTATTCTTTGTTTGGTCACGGTTATCCTGTCTTGCTCATCATCTCGTGTTTAAGATTCAAAGATTTTTATTTGTCAGTACTACTATACGTACAGGACATACAGGAGAATTGAAATGGCATTTCTCTCTCTCTCTTCAGTGGTGTGCACAATATAAAAAAAGGAATAAAGCTGGAAAAACAACAGCAGTCTATGTACAGTAATGCAACCCGTAGTGTGAATGGCGACAAAAGATAGACCCAGATCTCCCATAGTGCAAAAAAAGATAAACAAATAACGATGAGACCCAGCAATCTTATATACAGAAAAGTAGAGCAGTAATACTCGTAGTACTAAGTTTAATGCAGTAATGTAGGTGCAGACAGTGACAGATAAGACTGCACATTATCAGTATTGCAATGATAGACAGCAGCAGATATGGAATTTGTGCAAATGGTTGCAGTAAAGTGCAAAGACATACAGCAGCAAATGTATTACTGATGGTGTGCCAGTCTTTCTGTGCCAACAGCTGAGGTACTGTACTTATTGTGCGGGTGAGTGCGTTAAGGTCCGGGAAAGGGGTGGGGGGTGGGGGAATGGTCAGAGTTCAGGGTCCTGATGAACAAAGCTGTTTAACAGTCTTGTGGAGTGGGCCCAGAGGCTTCGGTACCATTTTACGTTTTCTGGTATCTTTACTTATTGTGACTATTGCTCCCTTATTGATTCTTGTCCTGCTAATTTACCACAGCTGCCCCTTGTTCTCCTAATCACTGTCTCCCCTACATATGCTGGATGCTGGCACTAATCCCCGAGGCATCCTTGTGTTACCACCATGTAGTCTGTACCATGTCTAGAATTACTACTGTGTTTCCACTTCAGTTATTTGTGTTTTCCTGTCCACGAGCAGAGTCTCCCGTTTTCTGTTAATAAACCTGCAAGCAACAGTTCTGTGTTTGGGTTCTGAATTCTGCCCCAGAGGGGCCAATCTTGACACCTTGTGCCGGTCCCAAGCCTGGCTAAGTGGGAAGAGTTTCATCAGGCAGGGCATCCACTGTAAAAATCCTTGCCAAATCAAAATGCGGACTCATGATCTTCTGAATAGGGAGCAGCCAAAAGTGTGTGTACTTACGTACACAGAAATGCACAGGCAGAGGTGATATGTTCCATTGGGGTTATTAAAAAATGCTTCAGATCACCACAGGAAAATTGCTATACGCCCCAGATAAAGTGTGGGGAAATCATTTTATCGTGCCCTGTGAGTTTCTGCACAATATAGCCAGTTGCCAGAGAGCATGGCCAAGATGAGCCAGAATAGCTGTGACATGGGACTTCTTCCTGGACTTCTAAAAAGTAAGTAATAATTTTTTTATGTTTGACAAATGTGCTTTAAAATGACCAGATGAACAACATTTAACCAGGTACTCTGATTTCCTCCCACAGGCCAAAGACATGCACATTAGGTTAGTTGGCTTCAACTGGGGATTTTAAATTGTCCTTAGGTATCAATGTGAGTGACATGGTTTTGGTGTTAAAGACCCAGAAGCAGACAACAAACGCAGTTAGTAGATTAAACAATGATTTATTTGTGCACAGGTGATAATGACAGGTGAAGAGTCTGGTAGCCCTGTAGGGATAGGAGAGAAGGGAGATGAGTAATCTATGGCACACAATATGACAACTGATATGATGACTGTAGTCTTACAGGTTAGAGGTAGTCTTACAGATAAGCCTAGGAACACACAGAGGGGGGAATGGAGCAAAATGGAGATGGAGTTTACTGCTTACGAGTCTCCCACTTAGGAGGAGAGGAATAAGGCTTCATACAGTGAAGAGAGGTTCTCAGTTTCATGCTGTAGTCAATGTCCCCATGCTGAAGTGAAGTTCTGCCCTCTATTTGAGGGCTGTCTTGGTTAAAAGCGGCTGGCAGAGCTGCAGCAGCTGTGGAGCATGAGAGTAATAAAGGGGACAGAACAACCAAGTGCAACCTGGATCATTACAGTGAGTGTGAAAGGTTGTTTGTTTCTCTGTGTTGGCCCTGCGATGGGCTGGCGCTCTATCAGGGGTGTACCCTGCCTCTCACCCAAAGATGCTGGGATAGGTTCCAGGACTCCCACGACCCAAAAAGGATTTAGCGGTATAAGATGGATGGATGGATCATCTAAACTGAACAATCTAAAAAAAACAAAGATTATGGTGTTTGGAAATTATAAAATAAATCATGAAATAATGGTAACGATAGATGATACCAGAATAGAAACAGTACAGGAAAATAAGTTTCTGGGGGTGACGCTAGACAATAAAATCTGATGGAAACCTCACATCAGTCACATCCGGGCCAAATTAGCAAAATGTATAGACATACTGGGGAAGACAAGACACATCTTGGACTATAAATCATTGGTCTTATTGTACAATTCACTGTTTTTACCTTATCTTAACTACTGTGTAGAAGTCTGGGGAAACACCTACAAGACCAACCTACAGTCAATATGCACATTACAAAAAAAGAGTTATAAGGATAATAAACAATGCAGGATATAGAGACCATACCAATTCGTTGTTCTTAAAGTCACATGTCATAAAGTTCATCGATTTAGTTAAATTTAAGACAGCACAAGTAATGTACAGGGCAATTAATAATCAACTCCCAACTAATATACAAAAAATATTTAAAAAAAGAGACAATGATCATAATTTGAGAGGAGACTTAAACTTTACAAAACCCAAGATACGAACGACCAAGAAAAGTATGTGCATATCTGTCTGCGGGGTGGATTTGTGGAACAGTCTGGAGCCGGAACTGAAACTATGTACAAACAGAAATCAATTCAAAAAGAGGTATAAGCACCATTTGCTGAAAGGATATATGTTAGAAGGGTAGTATTTATATGTACGATTCATTATGTTCACTCTGGGACATTATGGGACACTATGGAATGGTGGGTGGGACAGCACTGTGTATATCTGTGTTGTTTGAAGCTGGTTTTGATGTATGGACTTCATTGTATGTTAGAATGGATGGGTGTTAATGTTGATTTGTAAAAAATACAGTAAATTGTTTACTTGGGGTCTTAAAGGTGGTAATTTGTATAAAATTCACATGCGTGTATCTATGGAAAAGAGGAGATGGAATTAATAAGTGTTCACTTCTTCCTTCTCCCTTTCGAACAGTGTATACTGTTACTTTATTGCATTTGCCATTTGCTTGTTTTTGTTATATTTTTGTGTTCGAAATAAACTATCTATCTGTCTATCTATCTAATACAGATTTAGATTACACTGGTCAACACCAAATTTATTGTTTAAGTTTTTTTAGCTGATTTAGGACAATTTTGATGTGCTGAATCCAAAAACCACATTGGTTTTGCTCAATCAGGTCAACCTTTTGAACTATGGCCACATGTTTTTTACATTTTTGTTTACATGTACGGGTATTTTCGCTTAATAAGATGCAAAATTCTTTTTTATTTCTTGAAATTCTCTGAATTTTGAACAATGATGACGTAATATTCAATTTACATGGACTTACCTTTATCAGTGTCTATTATTCAATTTACAGTACAACTGTACAACTGCTGTACAATTGCTTACAACTTAGCATAAAAACCTGACCTGACCGAGAGAAATGGATGTCATTTTCGGATTCAGCGGTGCAAAATTGTCTTAAATCAGTTGAAAAAACACAGACAACTTACAAAAAATATATTTTTGTTATGGTGTGTTATAACCCTCAGCCATTCAAACGAACACAGCACAGCACTTATCTCCTCCAAAACGTGGTTCTTTTCCATTTAAAGTGACTTTTGAGGTTGCCACACAACCATATTTTATTATTCAATCATTTTTCACTTGTCTTTCATGGCCTTTTTGCCGTCTTGTGCTTTGCCATGTCGTAAACTCTGTGGGTGAAACGTGGGTGTGGCATTTAAATGATGATCATATCAATTTGTCAGATTTATCAGTGAGCGATGATGACATTGAACAGATATGCACAGTTTCATAAATGCCATGTAGACCTGGTTGTGGTGTATGAATACCAGGTATTCTGGGAGTGATGCAGTATCCTGCAGATGACATCACCACATCTTATATATTGGGCGGCCCGCCATCTCAGCAGGCAGTTGGAGATAGACACTCAGTTGGTTTGAGATATGGTTGGCAGCCGGCCCCATTATACACATGCCTGTATTCTTATACTTTCTCTGTAATAAAGTAGCATCCTCGTTGGTTGTCATTGCCAGATTTGTGGACATAACATTTGGCTACGAAAGATAAAACCATGGAGGCATGCTTACGACCACTATGGTCTTCTCTCGAGTGGCCAGGAGAACCAGCAGTCCCATGGCCATGTTGACTAGACGAGTTCGAGACATACATTTCAGTGCTGGACCTGGGCAGGCTTGACAAAGTGAGGAAAAGACCACCCCTTGTCCAAAACCTCGGCATAGAAGGCCAGCAAATTTTCCACACGCTAGGACTGACTGAGTCATATATGGATGCCGTTGAGCTATTAGCTAGCTACTTTGCCACTCCTGACAACATGATTGCACAACGGATTCGCCTTCGCGAGCGACACCAGAGAATTGGAGAGTCAGTACAGCAGTTCATCCCTGACTTAAGGCATTTAGCTAGTATGTGCCGTTTTGGACTGCTAGAAGACAAAATGGTGCAGGACTAGTTAGCCAAACACATGTGTAACACTAGGCTACGAGCTAAGATGATAACTGCCCCAAATGACATGATGCTAGCTAACACAATCGAGCTAGCATTCTAGCTAGAGGCAGCAGAAAAGTGAGCCATCCAGCCATCCATCTTCTACCACTTTTCCGGAGGTCTGGGTCATGGAGGCAGCAGTTCAAGCAGAGAAGCCCAGACTTCCCTCTCCCCACCCACCTGCTCCAGCTCTTCAGAGAGGATACCAAGGCATTCCCAGACAAGCTGGGAATCAGTCTCTCCAGCGAGTCCTGGGTCGGCCCTGGGGTCTCCTCCCAGTGGGACATGCCCAAAACACCTCAAGTGGGAGGTGTCCAGGAGGCATCCTGATCAGATGTCCATACCATCTAAACTGGCTCCTTTCAATGTGGAGGAGCAGCGGTTCTACTCTGAGCCTCTCCCGGATGACTGAGCTCCTCACCCTATCTCTGAGGTTGAATCCAGCAATCCTATGAAGAAAGCTCTTTTAGCCTCTTGTATCTGCAGTCTTGTTCTTTCAGTCATTACTCAAAGGACATGACCATAGGTGAGGGTAGGAACGTAGATTGACTGGTAAATCGACAGCTTTGCCTTAGAGCTCAGCTCCCTCTTCACCACAACAGACCGGTACAACGTCCACATCACTGTAGATGCTGCTCCAATCTGTCTGTCAATCTCTCGCTCCATTCTTCCCTCACTCGTGAATAAGATCACAAGATATTTAAACTCCTCCACTTGGGGTAGGAGCTTGTCCCCAACCCACCTTTTTCCAGCTGAGGACCATGGACTCGGATTTGGAGATACTGATTCTCATCCCAGCCACAAACACTCAGCGGCAAACCGTCCCTGTAAAAACTGTAGGTCATTGCTGGATGAGGCCAGCAGGACAACATCATCTGCAAACAACTGAGATGAGATCCTGTGGTCACCAAGCATGACACCCTCTGTTCCCTGGCTGCGCCTAGAAATCCTGTCCATAAAAATTATGGGCAGGAACGGTGATAAAGGGCAGCCCTGGCGGAGTCCAACTCTCACTGGGAAAGAGTCCAATTGAGTGTTGGCAATACGAACCAAACTCTCACAACGGTCGTACAGAGACCGAATAGCTCGTAACAACAAGCCCAATACCCCATACTCCCGAAGCACTCCCCACAAAAAAACACGAAGGATGCGGTCGAATGCCATCTCCAAGTCCACAAAACACATGTAAACTGGTTGGGCAAACTCCCACGAATCCTTGAGGATTCTCGAGAGGGTAAAGAGCTGGTCCGATGTGCCACAGCCAGGACGAAAACCACATTGCTCCTCCTGAATCCAAGGTTCGACCAACGGCCGGACTCTCCTCTCCAGTACACTGGCATAGACCTTCCCAGGGAGGCTGAGGAGTGTGATCCCTCTAAAGTTGGAGCACACCCTCTGGTCCCCTTTGTTGAAGAGAGGAACCAGCACCCCTGTTTGCCATGCCAAAGGCACTGCCCCGGACCGCCACGCAATGTTGCAAAGGCGTGTCAACCATGACAGCCCTACAAATCTCGTCTACCCCGGGGCCCGGCCACCAAAGAGATTTTTAACCACCTTGGTGACCTCAGCCCCTGTGATAGGCGAGTTGTCCCCCTCGTCCACAAGCCCTGCTTCCTCTGTGGAAGGCGTATCAGTGGGATTGAGGAGATCCTCGAAGTATTCCTTCCACCGCCTAACGATATACCCAGTCAAAGTCAGCAGTGCCCCATCTCCACCATGCACAGTGTGGACAGGGAGCTGCTTCCCCCTCCTGAGCCACCGGACAGTTTGCCAGAATCTCTTTGTGGCCGTCTGAAAGTCTAAAGGCTAAAAGTGCCCATTTAGTCTCAGAGCTAAATGGGCACCAACCACAGAAGCTATCCAGACAGAGGACACTAGCTAACACGGTGAGCCTGGAGGGAGAAGAGGATTCGGCGGAAGAGTTTAAGATGAATGCTGTTAGCCAAAGATCCTCTCCGAGAGGCTCTGTCTGCGGGAGCTGTGGGTTCCTGATGCACCAGGACAGAGCACGTTTTTGCCCAGTCAAAGGACAACGATGTAAAAAGTGTGAACATCTGAACCATTTTGCCAGAGTGTGCCGGTCGCAAGCACCATGGGGCCCGCCAAGTAAGCCAGCCCGCCCACCAACAATGACCATTCATACGCTAAGCCCCGACATCAACGGTTATTCATACAGCATGGTTGAGCTAGATGGGGTAGCCATACCACTCCTTCTCGACACAGCGGCGGTGTGGTCGATGTTAAACTGGGCCACGGCGAAGAAGTTTTCCCCCAAAAACAAAATCCAGAAGAACCTCGTTCCAAGTGGCAGCACACGGTGACAACATCATGGGATGCGACCTCTTCTACAGACTCGGCTTGTCTGGATGTGGCAGTTGAAGCACAGCAGATGTTGAGGATGATGACATGGTGTGGGATGAGGTAATTATGAGTGGCGCTGACGCCAAAGCTTCCACCGCGTACTCCTGGTAGTACAGCCACCCAGAGGAGGGGCAGCTGGACTCACCTATGTCCCTCGCTCAGCTAGAACCAGAACCAGAGCCAGAGGGAAGGGAGCCTGAACATGCAGAGAGCCCCGAAGCACAGCGACAACAACCGGGCATAAACAACAATCCTGACACGGCACAGCAGAGCTCTTCAGATGGAAGAGAGAAGGAACTGGACAACTTCCGTACCCTCACTCAACAACCTATGACCAAGCCGACAGGTGAAAAGTCTGCCTCATCAACCGACAACAGAGAGGCTCCGGACACCTTCTACGCTCATGATGAGCCTCAACTAATGACAGAGACAACGGGTGAAGTGTCCACAACCAACACGGTGATTACCAAACCACCGCAGCACAACGAAGGTCCCAAGCTGAATCAGCACGCAGAACCACCAGGAGCAGGACAACACATCAAACCAAGTAAGGCGCTGCTCCAGGTCATGGACTGGGTCCGGGTTCATGCCAGCAAGAGACCACTACGACAACTGATTGGGCCACAGCTGACAAAACACCGGGCGCTGCTGAGGATCATGGCGAAGCTGGGAACAGTGTGCTTCCGGCTGACAGACGGTTTGGTTTGGGTGGAGGTGGCTGCTCCAAACAGCAAGGCTTCGCAGGAGTCAGCTACTGCAGTGTGGGACCCAGGCCCCAGCGTCATGAAGATTGGCCCTGGCCTCATGGTTCCAACAGCTCCAGGGATGAGGCCACCACGGGCCTGCCTCAAAGCCCCTCAGACAGAACTGTTCTCCCTGTGGAAGACTGTCCGCAAAAAGACTGTTCAGGTAGGAGCGCGGCTGACTCAGTGGCAGAATAACCCACCCAGCCACGTTGGGTCCCATGGTGGTCTACCCGTGGACCCTAGTTGTTAGGTTTTGGTTCATGTTCTAAAAAAAACAAAAAAACAAAAACCAATGAGTGTTCCTTAATAAAATAAAACAAGTGTGTGTGTTCTTTGAAAAATGTTCTTTAAGTAATAGTAATAACAAGTGTTCCATATAATCAAAAAATCAAATCAAATCAACCTTTATTGTCATGTTGCTGTACATACAACTGTAGTGCAGGCAAGATGAAATTACATTTCTCTAGGCATCCATATAAGTAAAAAGAACATAATTTAAGACACACTCACCCCCACCCCCCACCCCAACACAGCCATTCACACGTCCCTGAGACATACTTGAAACTAACTAGAACTATAATATACATATAATATACATAATGTCCATAAGGTGCAGTAGTATGTATGAAAGATTCCGGATCAACTGTTCAGCATCCTAACAGCTTGTGGAAGGAAGCTGTTAACCAGTCTGGTGGTTCTGCCTCTGATGCTCCGGAATCGTTTGCCAGATGGCAGCAGTTCAAAGTGTTTATGCAGAGGGTGAGAGTGTTCCTTGACAATGTTCAGTGCCCTGCTTCTACAACGGTTCTGAAAAAGTTCTTGGACAGAGGGGAGGGAAACTCCAATTACCCTCTCAGCTCCCTTAACTATCCTCTGCAGGGCTTTTTTGTCTGACATACTGCAGCTGGAGTACCATGTTTCAATGCAGTATGTCAGAGCACTCTCCACCATACCTCTGTAGAAGGTCCTGAGGATGCAGATGGGGAGAGAGGCCTGTTTGAGTTTCCTCAAGAAATGCAGTCTCTGCTGGGCCCGCTTCCTGATCCCCAAAGAATTCTTTTTCCAGATCAGGTCCTGCGATATCTGCGCTCAGAGGAACTTGATGTTCTCCATTCTCTCCACCAAACGGCCGCTGATGCTGAGAGGGACATGTTCAGGCTGTGACCGCCGGAAGTCGATAATCATCTCCTTCGT
The DNA here is from genome assembly GCA_020510985.1 of Pholidichthys leucotaenia. Lineage (NCBI taxonomy): Eukaryota > Metazoa > Chordata > Actinopteri > Cichliformes > Pholidichthyidae > Pholidichthys > Pholidichthys leucotaenia. The sequence goes on along the minus strand of CM035837.1, from coordinate 181,431,834 downwards.
TTTGTCCACGTTGAGCACCAGATTGTTCTCCCTGCACCAGCCCTCCAGGTCTCTAACTTCTTCCCTGTACATTGATTCCTCATCCCTCTGAATAAGTCCCACCACTGTGGTGTCGTCTGCAAACTTAATAATCTGGTTCCCCTCGTGTCTGGATACACAGTCATGTAGTAGAAGTGTAAACAACAGTGGACTGAGTATGCAACCTTGAGGGGATCCGGTGCTCAGCGTGATAGAGTTGGAGATGTAGTTTCCAACACGGACAGACTGAGGTCTCTCGGTCAGGAAGTCCAGGATTCCAGAGACATGTGGCGGTGTTCAGACCGAGAAGGAGTAATTTCTCCATCAGTCTCTGGGGAATAATGGTGTTGAATGCTGAACTGAAATCAATGTACAGGAGTCTGGCGTAGGTGTCTTTCTGATCCAGGTGGATGATGACAGAGTGCAGGGTGGTGACTATAGCATCCTCCGTGGAGAGATTTGAATGATATGCAAACTGGAGAGGGGTCATGTGATGCAGGGAGGCAGGCTGTGATGTATGGTTTGACAAGCCTTTCAAAACACTTCATCACAACTGGTGTCAGTGCAACAGGATGATAGCCATTCAGACAGGACACAACTGGTTTCTTTGCCACCGGTACTATGGTAGAGGTCTCAAAGCATCTGGGAACGATGGCCTGACTCAGGAAGAAGTTATAAATGTCAGTCAGGACATCCGCCAACTCGCTTGTGCAGACTCGGAGCACACGTCCTGGGATGTTGACCGGACCTGCAGCTTTACGTGGGATGACCCTAATTAGGGTCCTCCGTGTGTCCGCTGCGTTGATGATGATAGCTGGCTCAACAGATGGTGGAGATGGGCCAGCCCTCCCTCTGATTGTCGGGTTTGATGTTTCAAAACGTGCAAAGAAGTTGTTGAGCGTGTCTGGAAGCGAAGCGTCATCATCATCGACCTCCTGCCTAGACTTATAATCCGTCAGCGCCCGAACTCCCTGCCACATCCGTTTGTGTCACAGAGGTGTCCCTGGATTTTCTCCGCATAGGCGCGTTTTGCTGTCTTAATTCCCTTTGAGAGCGCAGACCTGGCTGAGCGGAGGGCGATCCTGTCCTTCGCTCTGAAGGCTGTATCTCTGGCTGTGAGCAGCGAGCGCACCTCTGCAGTCATCTAGGGTTTATAGTTGCCCAGTGCAGTGAAAGTCTTCACTATAGTGACATCCTCTGTGCACTTCACGGTGTAACTGGTGATCATTTCAGCATACTCCTCCACATCTGTCCTGTCTCCCTGGGAGGCTGCTATTTTGAAAACCTCCCAGTCTGTGTACAGAAAACAGTCCTGAAGTGCCGAGGCTGCACCCTCTGGCCAAATCCTGATTTGCTTCTCTACTGGCCTGCTGCGCTTCAGTAAAGGTTTGTAGGCAGGCTCCAGCATCACAGATAGGTGGTCAGAATGGCCGAGGTGGGTGCAAGATGTTGCCTTATATGCATCTGGGAAGTTTGTGTACACCAAGTCCAACATATTCTCTCCTCTGGTCTTAAAGTCCACACATTGTTTGAACTTGGGGAGCACAGTCTTTAAACTGGTGTGATTAAAATCCCCCGCAACCACCACAAAACTGTCCGGGTGTGAAGTTTGAAATTCACTGATAGCGTCGTGCAGCTCTCCGAGTACCTCGTTAGCATTAGCTTTAGCATTAGTGCTAGGAGCTATATAAACAGCAGCTACAAACACGTTGGTGAATTCCCTCGGCAGATAGAATGGCCGGCAATTCACGATAAGGAACTCTGCCAAAGGAGAGCAGTGTTTAGTTACTAATGTGGCGTTAACACACCAGTTCTTGTTAATATAGATACATAGCCCCCCTTCCCCCCCCCCCCCCCGGCTCTTACTGGAGCTAGCAGCCTCCCTGTCCGCCCGGAACGAAGTCATCCCTTTCAGCTGAATGGCCACGTCAGGGATGTTGTCGTGGAGCTGTCTCCATAAATGCAAACACACAGCAGTCCCTCCACTCTCTCCAGGTTTCTCTCAGCAGACGCAGCTCGTCCAGCTTGTTGTTGAGGGAGCGGACAATGGAAAGTAGGAGCGACGGTACTGCTGGTCTGGAGGGGTTAGCCTTTAGCCTAGCATGAATCCCAGCTGTCTTTCCTCTCCTTTGTTTGCGTTCACGCCGCTTACGCTTCCTCCTCTCCCGGGTAGCTGCCAGCGAAACCTCTGATAGTATTCCATGCTGGCGTAGAATGTCCAAGTCACACCCGGGTGCCGCAATTCTTGCAGCATGCATTACCTTGATGTTTAATAAGGTCTCACGGTTGTAAGTTTTACAGAATGTACGTCTGGGATGACTAAAACACTCAAAACTCTCACACTCACTGATGCCTAGAGGGGCCGCAGCGTCCATGCGCGCCACCATCATGGGTTTCATCCATGCATAGACTATAAGTTTGCCTGATACAATAATAAGTTCTTTGAATCATTTAATACCTCAACAGCTAATTCTAATTCTGTTTTATTGATAATACCTGAGCCTCATGGACTGTCACCTTATTGTGGTAAGGGGTTTGTGTGCCCCAGTGATCCCAGGAGCTATGTTGTCTGGGGCAATTTGCTTCTGATAGGATCACCCAAGACAAACTGGTCCTGGGTGAAGGGCCAGACTAAGAACGATCCAACAGACTATCATGATAAATACTAGAACAAGGATACAGTGTACCCTGCCCGGTATGGGGTTACTGGGGCCCCACCCTGGAGCCAGGCCTGGGGGAGGGGCTTGATGGCTAGCGTCTGGTGGCTGGGTTCCCACCCATGGGACCCGGCCGGGCTCAGCCCAAAGGAGTTACATGGGTCCGCCCTCCAGTGGGCTCACCACCTGCAGGAGGGATCATGGGAGTCCGGTGCTATGTGGATCAGGTGGTGGTCAAAGGCGGAGACCTTGGTGGTCTGATCCCAAGCTTTCTAAGCTAGCTTTTGGTACGTGGAATGTCACCTCTCTTGTGGGGAAGGAGCCTGAGCTGATGCATGAGGTTGAGAGATACTGGCTAGATATAGTCTGCCTCACCTCAACACACAGCTCCGGTTCCGGAACCAGTCTCCTGGAGAGGGGCTGGAGCTTGGCCTTCTCTGGAGTTGCCCCGGGCGAGAGGCGACGAGCAGGGGTGGGTATTCTTGTATCCCCCCACCTTGCTGCCTCTATATTGGAGTTTTCCCCGGTGGATGAAAAGGTTGCTTCCCTGTGACTTCGGGTTGGGAAATGGGTCCTAACCATCATTTGTGCCTATGCACCAAATGATGTTTCAGAGTACCCACCCTTTTTGGAGTCTTTGACTGGGGTGCTGGAGGGTGCTTCCCTTGGAGACTCCATCGTCCTACTGGGGGACTTCAATGCGCACGTGGGCAACAACAGTGAAACCTGGAAGGGGGTGATTGGGAGGAACGGCCTGCCCGATCTGAACCCGAGTGGTGTTCAGTTATTGGACTTCTGTGCTAACCACAGTTTGTCCATAATGAACACCATGTTCAAGCATCAGGGTGTCCATATGTGCCCCTGGCACCAGGACACCCTAGGTCATAGGTCGATGATCGATTTTGTTATCGTGTCATCAAAACTGCGACCGTATATCTTGGACACTCGGGTAAAGCGAGGTGCAGAGCTGTCAATTGATCACCACCTGGTGATGAGTTGGATCTGATGGCAGTGGAGGATGCCATTCAGACCTGGTAGACCCAACCATATAGTGAGGGTGTGCTGGGAACGTCTGGCTGAGGCCCCTTTCCGGGAGGTCTTCAACTCCCACCTCCGGAAGAACCTCATCCACATTCCGAGGGAGTCTGGAGACATGGAGTCTGAATGGGCCGTGTTCTCCACCTCCATTGTTGAAGCAGCAGCCCAGAGCTGTGGCAGCAAGGTCGTCAGGGCATCTCGTGGTGGCAACCCCCGAACCAAGTAGTGGACACCAGTGGTGAGGGGGGCAATTAAGCTGAAGAAGGAATCCTATTAAGCTTGGTTGGCTTGTGGGACTCCCGAAGCAGCTGAGGTGTACCGGCAGGCCAAGCGGAGTGCGGCTCGGGTGGTTGCTGAAGCAAAAACTTGGGTATGGGAGGAGTTTGGTGAGGCTATGGTACAAGACTTTCGGTTGGCCTCAAAGAGATTTTGGCAAACTGTCCAGCGGCTCAGGAGGGGGAAGCAGCTCCCTGTCCACACTGTGTATGGTGCGGATGGGGCACTGTTGACTTCGACTGGGGATATCGTCGGGCGGTGGAAGGAATACTTTGAGGATCTCCTCAATCCCACTGATACGCCTTCCACAGAGGAAGCAGAGCCTGTCGACGCGGGGGACGACTCGCCTATCACAGGGGCTGAGGTCGCCAAGGTGGTTAAAAATCTCTTTGGTGGCCGGGCCTCGGGGGTGGACGAGATTCACCCTGAGTACCTCAAGGCCCTGGATGTTGTAGGGCTGTCATGGTTGACACACCTCTGCAACATTGCGTGGAGGTTGGGGGCAGTGCCTTTGGCATGGCGAACCAGGGTGGTGGTTCCTTTCTTCAAAAAAGGGGACAAGTGGGTGTGCTCCAACTTTAGAGGGATCACACTCCTCAGCCTCCCTGGGAAGGTCTATGCCAAGGTACTGGAGAGGAGAGTCCAGCCGTTGGTCAAACCTTGGATTCAGGAGGAGAAATGTGGTTTTCGTCCCGGCCGTGGCACATCGGACCAGCTCTTTACCCTCTCGAGAATTCTCAAGGGTTTGTGGGAGTTTGCCCAACCAGTTTGCATGTGTTTTGTGGACTTGGAGAAGGCATTTGACCGCGTCCCTCGTGTTTTTTTGTGGGGAGTGCTTTGGGAGTATGGGGTATCGGGATTGTTGTTATGAGCTATTCGGTCTTTGTACCACCGTTGTGAGAGTTTGGTTCGTATTACCAACACTCAATCGGACTCTTTCCCAGTGAGAATTGGACTCCGCCAGGGCTGCCCTTTATCACCGATCCTGTTCATAATTTTTATGGACAGGATTTCTCAGCGCAGCCAGGGAACGGAGGGTGTCATGCTTGGTGACCACAGGGTCTCATCTCTGTTGTTTGCAGATGATGTTGTCCTGTTTGCCTCATCCAGCAATGACCTACAGTTCTTGCTGGGATGGTTTGCCGCTGAGTGTGAAGCGGCTGGGATGAGAATCAACACCTCCAAGTCCAAGTCCCTGGTCCTCAGCCGGAAAAAGGTAGATTGTCCTCTCCGGGTTGGGGAGTGCCCCAAGTGGAGGAGTTTAAGTATCTTGGGGTCTTATTCACGAGTGAGGGGAGAATGGAGCGAGAGATTGACAGACGGATCGGAGCAGCATCTGCAATGATACGGACATTGTACTGGTCTGTTGTGGTGAAGAGGGAGCTGAGTTCTAAAGCAAAGCTGTCGATTTACCAGTCAGTCTACATTTCTACTTTCACCTATGGTCATGAGCTTTGGGTGATGACCGAAACAATGAGATCGCGGATACAAGCGGCTGAATGAGCTTTTTCTGTAGGATCGCTAGACTCACCCTCAGAGATAGGGTGAGGAGCTTAGTCATCCGGGAGAGTCTCAGAGTAGAACCGCTGCTCCTCCACATTGAAAGGAGCCAGCTGAGGTGGTGTGGTCATCTGATGAGGATGCCTCCTAGACGCCTCCCACTTGAGGTGTTTCAGGCACGTCCCACTGGGAGGACACCCCGGGGCAGACCCAGGACTCGCTGGAGATACTATGTCTCCCAGCTTGTCTGGGAACACCTTGGTATCCTCTCTGAAGAGCAGGAGCAGGTGGGTGGGGAGAGGGAAGTCTGGGCTTCTCTGCTTGAACTGCTGCCTCCGCGACCCGGACCTCCGGAAAAGCGGTAGAAGATGGATTGATGGATGGCTAACTTTTCTGCTGCCTCTAGCTAGAATGTGTGTTTGAATGATGCCAATCACAAGTATTTGCATAATGGGACTTATTTGATTTCTAAATTGGGGAGGGCACATCTGCTAAGGTTAATCGTAAATTTTTCAATTTTTGCAAGGGGGGGAGGAAAATGTGGTGTATGAATACCAGGTATTCTGGGAGTGGTGCAGCATCCTGCGGATGATGTCACCACGTCTTATATATTGGGTGGCCTGCCATCTCAGCAGGCAGTTGGAGTTAGACACTCAGTTGGTTTGAGATATGGTTGGCAGCCGGCCCCATTGTACACGTGCCTGTATTCTTATACTTTCTCTGTAATAAAGTTCACTAAACGGCAGCATCCTTGTCGGTCGTCATTGCCAGGTTTGTGGCCATAACACTGGTGTACGATCATTTCTACACCCGAATGTGCGCCAAATTTCTATGGACTTTTCATAAATGAGGGCCAATGTGAGTGATTTTGCTCCTCATGTTTTTCTTTGACTCTTATGATCCATCTCTCCCTTTGTATTCCTTCATGGCCCTGAGGTTTCAGATATTCACAGAGGGATCATGTTCGAGTTATGAATGTCCCAATTAGCAGGAGGTGGAAGGAGAGGGTCGTGGAAGTAGTACTTCAGGCTCAAAATCACTGCCAAGCCATAGTTTTTATTTAGGCAGGCTTAATGCAGGCTATTGACTTCTCTGTGAGGACCAGGATTAGGTCAAGTATACTTCACTCGCTAATGCGTGCCTAATGGTTCTACTATGGATTAGCCATAAAAATGGATGATCATAAATATGGCTGGATTTTAAAACATTTATGAGCGAAATCCAATGCCCTGCTTCTAAAATTGTGAGATGCTAAGCAGCCGCACTGGTGGCAGATTTACTTTTTATGTTACAAAGGAGTCAAAAATATTTGGACTCAGCACATTGATTCCAGTATGACTCCACAAGATGTGTTGGTTTTTTGTTTGTTTACCTTGTCGTGTTTTTCCTGCTGGCATAGCAGAGCAGCTAAAGAAGGGGAACAGAGTGTCTCGGAGTTTCCAGAGTTGACATGTTCGTGCTGGCTCCCATGGTTACGTCTGCATCTGTGGCACAGCTGTTGACAAGGGCCCACATCACCTGTCACAAGCCCATCTGTCACCTTTGACCCCTGGCAGAAATTTAAGCAGCTGGTGAAATCTGGCTCTGAAATCCCAGACACACAGACATCACTGTCAGCGCTGAATGATGTGATTTCAGACTGAGAGGAAGCATAAAAACTGCAGTACATGACAGAGATGGAGTCTGCGAGACCCTCCTATGAGTCATGGATCACTGCTGGTGGGATCTAGTGGAACGAAAAAGCTGCCTCCACCCTGATGAAGACTTATGCTGCTTTCATGCATACCTGGTTTAGTTCTATTAGAACAAAGTCTTTTTTAACACAGAATCTTTAAACTGAACTACCTTAATTGCCATTGTCATTGAACTAAGCAGCAGTTCGTAGCACTGGAGCTCTTCTTGCTGGTGAATGAGCGTACCATTGTCTGTTCAGCCACAGCACATTACTTTCTCATTAAAGGCTTATTAAAAGATGATGAAAGCCATAGAAATAGTCATAATATAACTGAGTTGTTAATAATAGACTGGCGAGCTTTTAACCTTATATGCTGTGCTGATGTAATTTTCTGCTAAAATGAATATTAAAGCAGCCAACCAAACTTCTGAACTAAAGACATTCAGAATCACCAAGGATTGTAGAGTTTTTTATGAATTACCTACTGACTGTAAAGTTGACGTACTTTTTAACACGATAGCAACAGATGCCAGAATTACATCAGCAACCACAAGACTCTAAAAAAAAATGTCAATCCAATTAAAAGAATCATGTATGGGTTTAAGCTAATTCTTCATTTTGAAACAAACAGTAAAATATGGTATTTTATTGACTATATTATCATCTACAGCAATCAAGTGTGCACGTTTTAAAGAGCGTCTACTTTGGAATCAGTGCAATATTAGAATGTGGTGTCATGCATGCTATGGGGAGTTAGTGTGAACATGCGGTACGCTGTTCACCACAGGTGTCCTAAAACCTGGTCTTTGGGTCATTCTGCTCTCATTATTTCCACTTCCCTCAGTTGGCCAGCTGGCGCAGTACTTTAGCTGGTCAGACGAGACATCAGCTGACAGTAATGACCTTTTGAATAGAGGGAGAGAGCTGTCCACCCAGACCCAGTTCCTTTTTTTCAAAGGCTCTCTGTTCAGCTTGCTTGTTCTGTGTGTTTTTTTTTACTGTTCTTTCATATCTTTTTTTTTTTGTAGGGTCAAATAATCACACCCACTGCAGCCTACAGTCCACATCCCTGGCTAACATGACAGCTAAACTGTCATGTGGGGGCGGTACAGTGATAACGTAATGGCCACCTAAGTGGGTTAACATGGAGGAGTTGGATTTGTGGTTAGGAGGTTATGATTAAATGATTAGAAAAGGTGGACATAGCCAGTGTGATGGCACTCTTGTTTCTGATCTTATGATTGTAAGCTTCATATTAGGCATTCTAGCTGTGACTACAGGACTTGTCAAGGAAGAAGGGGAACTGACTAAGTGAAGATACTGCCAGATCAGTCAGAGCACACTAGGGGTGGGAGAAATAGTCATTTTCCGATGTGAACAATTCTGAATAGATGCACAAATGTCAAGATTCAGATTCTTAAATATTAATTAATAACGTAATCAATTTTGAGGGAACAAAAAAAGAGCAGAACTCTTACACGTAGAAGTTAGCACCCGCCTGGACACACTTTGGTGCGGCTCACAACAGAGACACACGTGAAGCCCAGCACAAGCTCCTCACTTTATTTAAGTCTGCGTGTTCAAATCAGTTTGCTGGAGCATCACCATCATACTGTGTGGACATATGGACCATAGATAACATTCAATGCTGTTGCATGAAATGCAGCTGTGTGACAGACAGCTTTAGGGCCTGACTGTGAAGCGAAAAATGCGACTTGGACAGCTACGGCTAAACCCAAAACATGGAACCACTGAAGACAGTGGGTAGAAATGCCTCTATTTTTCATTAGAAGTCGAATATTTACAGTTGAAACCAGAAGTTTACATACACTGTATAAAAAGACATTTTTATACAATGTATGTATAAAATTTTGTATGTACAATTTTTTTTTTCACTGTCTGACATTAAATCAAACTAAACTTTTCTTGTTTTAGGTCATTTAGGATTAATTCAATTCAATTCAATTCAACTTTATTTATATAGCGCCATTTCACAACAACAGTCATCTCATAGCACTATCAACTGTAGGGGGGGACCCCCACAGTTGCAGAAAGACCCCAGCAATCAGGCGATCCCCTGTGAGCAAGCACTTGGCGACGGTGGAGAGGAAAAACTCCCTTTTAACAGGAAGAAACCTCCAGCAGAACCAGGCTCAGGGAGGGGCAGTCATCTGCTGCGACTGGCTGGGGGGTGAGGGGATAGAGAAAAAGAAAAGAACAGACATGTAGAGAGCAAACAGCACAATGGGGACTCAATCTATGGGAGAGAACAAACAAATGTTAATGACCAGCAAAAAAAAATATTTCATAGAGAGTGAGGAAAGGAGTGAGGCCCAGTGCATTACTGGAGGTCCCCCGGCTGACTAAACCTATTAGCAGCATAACTAAGGGAGGGTTCAGAAACACATGATCCCTCCCTAATTGTAGGCTATATCAAAAAGGTAGGTTTTAGCCCTAATCTTAAAAACAGAGATCGAGTCTGACTCCCGAATCCAGATTGGCAGCTGATTCCACAGGAGAGGAGCTTGATAACTGAAGGCTCTGCCTCCCATTGTACTTTTGGAGATTCTAGGTATTACAAGTAATCCTGCATTTTGGGAGCGTAGTGCTGTGTTAGGATAATACGGTAGTATCAGATCTTTTAAATAAAAAGGAGCCTGATTGTTTAGAGCTTTGTAAGTAAGAAGAAGGATTTTAAACTTAATTCTAAACTCTATGGGAAGCCAATGAAGGGAGGCCAGAACCGAAGAGATATGATCTCTCTTTCTAGTACCTGTTAAAACTCTTGCTGCAGCATTTTGGATCAGCTGAAGACTTTTTAAAGATGTTTTAGGACAGCCTGATAATAAAGAATTACAATAATCTAATCTCGAGCTAACAAAAGCGTGGATCAGCTTCTCAGCATCACTCTGAGAAAAGATGCTCCTAATCTTGGCAATATTACGCAAATGATAGAAGGCAGTCTTAGAAACAAATTTAATATGTGAATTGAAGGACAAATCCTGATCAAAAATACCAAAATTTTCCAAAATTACCAAAATTTTCTATTTGCTAAATAATTTTTATATTTGCCTAAATAATTTTTTAGAGAATTTTTTATTACTTTCTTCAAAGTCAGAAGTTTTCAAACATTTTCTTAGTATTTGGTAGCACTGCCTTTAAACTGTATGACTTAGGTCAGGCATTTTGGGTATCCTTCCACAAGCTTCTCGCAACAGTTTGCACAATATTTTTGTCCCGTTCCTGCTGACTGAACTGGTGGAACTGAGTCAGGTTTATAGGCCACCTTGCTCCCACACGTCTTTTCAGCTCTGCCCAGAAATTTTCTATGGGATTGAGATGAGGGCTTTGTGATGGTCACTCCAAAGCATTGACTTTTTTGTTCTTAAGCCACTTTGTAACTAATTTGGTGGTATGCTTGGGATCATTGCCCATTTGGAAGACCCATTTGTGCCCAAGTTTTAATTTCCTGGCTGATATCTTGAGATGTTGTGTTAATATTTCCACATCATGTTTTTTTTCATGATGCCATCTATTTTGTGAAGTGCACCAATTCCTCCTGCAGCAAAACATCCCCATAACATGATGCTGTCACCCCCATATGTCACAGTAGGGATGGTGCTCTCTGCATTGCAAGCTTCCTCATTTTCTCTTCAAATGTAAAAATGATCATTATGGCCAAACACTTCAATTTTAGTTTCATCAGACCACAGGACACGTCTCCAGAAATTAGGGTCTTTGTCCCTGTGTACATTTGCAAACTGTAATCTGGGTTTTTTTTATGTTGCTTTTGGAGTAATGGTTTCTTCCTTGCTGAGTGGCCTTTCAGCCCATGTCAGTACAGGACTTGTTTCACCGTTGATAATGAGACTCTTGCCAGCTTCAACTAGCATCTTCACAAGGTCTTTTCCTTTTGTTCTGGGGTTGAAACTCACATTTCACACCAAAACACATTCATCTCTGGGACACAGAACCCGTCTCCTTCCTGAGCAGTATGATAGCTGGGCATTCCCATGGTGTTTATACTTGGGTATAATTGAACAGATGAACGTGGCACCTTCAAGCATCTGGAAATTGTACTCAAGGATGAACCAGACTTGTGGAGGTCTACAATTATTTTCCTGATATCTTGACTGATTTCTTTTGATTTTCCCATGATGTCACACAAGGAAGTAGTGTGTTTAAGGTATGCCTCCAATTAACTCAAATGTTATTAATTAACTTATCAGAGACTCCGGGCTGGAGTCTCATGCTTGTGGAAGACACAGTGTAGTTTTGTGTATTAGTTGGAGGACTGGCTGTTCCAATAGCACTATATGACTATGTACAGACATGGACAAAATTGTTGGTACCCCTCTGTTAATGAAAGAAAAACCCACAATGGTCACAGAAATAACTTGAATCTGACAAAAGTGGTAAATAAAAATAAATAAAAATTCTATGAAAATTAACCAGTGAAAATCAGACAGTGCTTTTGAATTGTGGTTCAACAGAATTATTTTAAAAAACAAACTCATGAAACAGGCCTGGACAAAAATGATGGTACCCTTAACTTAATATTTTGTTGCACAACCTTTTGAGGCAATCATTGCAATCAAACGATTTCTGTAACTGTCAATGAGCTGCACGGTGGCGCAGTGGTTAGCACTGCGGCAGCACAGTTTACCCTCGGCCGGGGGGATCGCGGGGATCATGAGATTGTGGGTTCGATCCCTGCCCCCGGCCAACAGTGATCTGTGTGGAGTTTGCATGTTCTCCCCGTGTTGCGTGGGTTTACTCCGGGATTTCTCCGGTTTCCTCCCGCATGCCAAAAACATGCAGGTTAGGGATACGGGACGTTTGCGCACGCAGCGACCGGCAGCTGGTGGCTTGTCACCAGACTGCAAAACAAATCTACCTACGGGTACAAAATAAGTACAAAAAAAAAAATAAAATAAAAATGAGACTTCTGCACCTCTCAGCAGGTATTTTGGCCCACTCTTCATGAGCAAACTGCTACAGTTGTCTCAGGTTTGAAGGGTGCCTTCTCCAGACGGCATGTTTCAGCTCCTTCCACAGATGTTCAACAGGATTTAGATCAGGGCTCATAGAAGGCCACTTTAGAATAGTCCAGTGTTTCGCTCTTAGCCATTCTTGGGTGTTTTTAGCTGTGTGTTTTGGGTCATTATCCTGTTGCAAGACCCATAACCTGTGACTGAGACCAAGCTGTCTGACACTGGGCAGCACATTTCTCTCTAGAATATCTTGAATTCTGATGGCGGCAGTGCGCACGGACGCAGCGGCCCCTCTTGGCATCAGCAAGTGTGAGAGTTTTGAGTGTTTTGATCTTCCCAGACGTACATTCTGTAAAACTTACAACCGTAAGACCTTATTAAACATCAAGGTACTGCACGCTGCAAGAATCGCGGCGATCGGTTGAGATTTGGACATTCTACACCAGCATGGAATTCTGGCGGAGTCCCCGCTGGAAGCTACCTGAGAGAGGAGGAGGCGTAAGCGGAGCGAACGCAAGCAAAAGCGTGGAAAAAGGGCCGGGATCCATGCTAGGCTAAAGGCTAACCCCTCCGGACCAGCGGTACCATCGCTTATTCTCTCTAATGTCTGCTCCCTTGAAAACAAACTGGATGAGCTGCGTCTGCTGAGAGAAACCCAGAGAGAGTGGAGAGACTGCTGTGTGTTTGTTTTCACGGAGACATGGCTCCACCACAACATCCCTGACGAGGCCATTCAACTGGAAGATATGGCGATGTTCCGTGCCGACAGGGAAACAGCGAGCTCCGGTAAGAGCCGGGGGTGGGGGGGTGGGCTATGCATCTATGTTGACAAGAACTGGTGCGTCAATGCCACGTTAGTGTCTAAACACTGCTCTCCGTTGGCGGAGTTCCTAATTGTAAATTATCGGCCATATTATTTGCCGAGGGAATTCAGCAACGTGTTTGTAGCTGGTGTTTACATAGTGCCGAGCGCTAATGCTAAAGCTAATGCTAAGAAGGCACTCGGGGAACTGCACAATGCGATTAGTGAAATCCAAACTTCACACCCGGACAGTTTTGTGGTGGTTGCGGGGGATTTTAACCACACCAGCCTAAAGACTGTGCTCCCCAAGTTTAAACAATGTGCAGACTTTAAGACCAGAGGAGAGAATATGTTGGACTTAGTGTACACAAACACAGATGCGTATAAAGCGATACCCCGCCCGCATCTCGGCCTTTCTGATCACATATCCGTGATGCTGCTGCCTGCCTACAAACCTTTATTGAAGCGTAGCAGGCCAGCAGTGAAACAAATTAGAATTTGGCCAGAGAGTGCAGCCTCTGCACTGAAAGACTGTTTTCTGCACACAGACTGGGAGGTCTTCAAAATAGCAGCCTCCCAGGAAGACAAGACAGATGTGGAGGAGTATGCTGATACGGTCACCAGCTACATCGCGAAGTGTACAGAGGATGTCACTACAGTGAAGACCATCACTATGCGGGGTAACCATAAGCCCTGGATGACTGCAGAGATGTGCTTGCTGCTTACAGCCAGAGATGCAGCCTTCAGAGCGAAGGACAGGATCGCCCTCCGCTCAGCCAGGTCTGCGCTCTCAAAGGGAATTAAGGCGGCAAAGCGCGCTTATGCGGAGAAAATCCAGGGTCACCTCTGTGACACTAGGAACACCAAGCAGATGTGGCAGGGAGTTCGGACACTGACGGGCTATAAGTCTAGGCAGGGGGTCGATGATGACGACGCTTCGCTTCCAGACAGGCTTAACGACTTCTTTGCACGTTTTGAAGCATCAAATTCGACAATCAGAGGGAGGGCTGGCCCACCCCCACCATCGGTCGGACCAGCTTTTACCATCAACACAGCGGACACACGGAGGACCCTAACCAGAGTCAACCCATGCAAAGCTGCAGGTCCGGACAACATCCCGGGACGTGTGCTCCGAGACTGCGCGAGCGAGTTGGCGGATGTCCTGACTGACATTTATAACATCTCCCTGAGTCAGGCCATCGTTCCCAGATGCTTCAAGACCTCTATCATTGTACCGGTGGCAAAGAAACCAGTTGTGTCCTGTTTGAATGACTATCGTCCTGTTGCACTGACACCAATTGTGATGAAGTGTTTTGAACGGCTTGTCAAACCACACACTACAGCCTGCCTCCCTGCATCACACGACCCGCTCCAGTTTGCATATCGTTCAAACCACTCCACGGAGGATGCTATAGTCACCATCCTACACTCTGTCATCACCCACCTGGACCAGAAAGACACCTACGCCAGACTCCTGTACATTGATTTCAGTTCAGCATTCAACACCATTATTCCTCAGAGACTGATGGAGAAATTACTCCTTCTCGGTCTGAACACCGCCACATGTCTCTGGATCCTGGATTTCCTGACTGAGAGACCTCAGTCTGTCCGGGTTGGAAACAACATCTCCAACTCTGTCACGCTGAGCACCGGATCCCCTCAAGGCTGTGTACTCGGTCCACTGTTGTTTACACTTCTAACACATGACTGTGTATCCAGACACGAGGGGAACCAGATTATTAAGTTTGCAGACGACACCACGGTGGTGGAACTTATTCAGAGGGATGAGGAATCAATGTACAGGGAAGAAGTGAGAGACCTGGAGGGCTGGTGCAGGGAGAACAATCTGATGCTCAGTGTGAACAAAATGAAGGAGATGATTATCGACTTCCGGCGGTCACAGCCTGAGCACGTCCCCCTCAGCATCGGCGGCCGTTTAGTGGAGAGAGTGGAGAACATCAAGTTCCTCGGAGTGCAGATCTCGCAGGACCTGACCTGGAGCAAGAATTCCTTGGGGATCAGGAAGCGGGCTCAGCAGAGACTGCACTTCTTGAGGAAACTCAAACAGGCCTCTCTCCCCATTTGCATCCTCAGGACCTTCTACAGAGGTGTGGTGGAGAGTGTTCTGACATACTGCATTGCTACATGGTACTCCAGCTGCAGTATGTCAGACAAAAAAGCCCTGCAGAGAACTCAGAACTCAGAACTCAGAAAAGATTTATTGCCAAGTACATTAACAGATACTGATAACAGATCACTGATAACAGATCGCTGATAACATACGAGGGATTTGACTTGACACAGAAAATGAACCTGCATTTCCGGTGACACGGCTGCATCTGAAACGCGCCTGCCAACAGGAGGGTACAGGTAGCATGAGAAATAATACAATAGGAAGGAGCAAAAAAAATCATTGATTTCAGAATAGTGGTCATATATGATCAATATTATGATTACAAAGAAAAAAAAAGCCCTCAATGCACAATCAGCAGACCAAAAAAGTTCACAGGATACAAAGAGAGCAGTGAGTGAATCATCTTTATCATCAGTTTGTGGATCAGTATGAGTGTAATGTTGAAAGCAGGTGTTGTATCAGTTAAGAACAACAAGGACTCTTTGGCAGGAGATGTTTTGTCTGGCTACTGGCAATTGTCCTTGGCAATTGTCCATGCAGCTGCCTGTCCGAAGGCCATGAGCTCAGTGTTTTGAAAAACAAAGACTGCAGATGATCAGGAGGATTTTTGTAAGGGAGAGATTAAGTCGAATAGTACTGATCACAGAGAAGGAACTTTATATTCTCTTACAGATTCAGTACTTAATCCTTCAGAGGATAGTCAAGGGGGCTGAGAGGGTAATTGGAGTCTCTCTCCCCTCTGTCCAAGAACTTTTTCAGAACCGTTGTAGGAGCAGGGCACTGAACATTGTCAAGGACCGTTCTCACCCTCTGCATAAACACTTTGAACTTCTTCCATCTGGTAAACGATTCCGGAGTATCAGAGGCAGAACCACCAGACTGATCAACAGCTTCCTTCCACAAGCTGTCAGGATGCTGAACAGTTGACCCGGAATCTCTCATACACACTACTGCACCTACGGACATTTTGTATATTATTTGTATATTATAGTTAGTTTTTTTCCCCAAGTATGTCTCAGGGATGTGTGAATGGATGGGGTGGGGTGGGGTGGGGGGGGGGGTGAAGCTATGTGGGAGTGTGTCTTAAATCATGCTGCTTTTATTTATATGGATGCCGAGAGAAACGCAATTTCATCTTGCCTGCACTACAGTTGTATGTACAGCAATATGACAATAAAGTTTGATTTGATTTTGATTTGATAGTCTTGAGATTTCATTGTACCCTGCACAGATTCAAGACACCCTGTGCCAGATGCAGCAAAGCAGCCCCAGAACATAACAGAACCTCCTCCATGTTTCACAGTAGGGACAGTGTTCTTTTCTTGGTATGCTTCATTTTTGCGTCTGTGAACATAGAGCTGATGTGTCTTGCCAAAAAGTTCCAGTTTTGTCTCGTCTGTCCATATGACATTCTCCCAGAAGCTTTGTGGCTTGTTAACATGCAGTTTGGCAAATTCCAGTCTGGCTTTTTACCTCCGCCAGGCCGAAAAGGCCAGGAGGAGGTTATGTTTTTGCCGGGGTTTGTCTGTGTGTTTGTCTGTCTGTCTGTCTGTCTGTTTGTCTGTTGGTTAGCAAGATAAGTCAAAAAATCTTGGACGGATTTCCATGAAACTTTCAGGCGTTGTTGGAAATGGTACAAGGAAGAACTGATTAAATTTTGGGGGTGATCCGGTTCACCGTCTGGATACAGGAATTTTTTAAAGCATTTTTCATTCAACACTGTGACATACAGCCATTTTCAACATGTGCGCAGGCACAATGGAGGGCGCTGGTCGTCATGTCTGCAACACAAACTCTGCGTTCTTCAACGTTTTAGGCACAAAAGGACGTGAAAAACACTGCTGGCCTGGGCCCGCCAGCGTGCCTGTGTTTGCGCGCAACTGCAAAACCTCACACGGGCAGCTGTCTGCCGACGGATTCTTTGGCAGAAATTCCCCGGCCAGCCATAGGAGCTGCGCATTTGGCAGAAATTCACCGGCCAGCCATAGGCGCTGCGCAAAAACGAGCTCTCTGCCGGCGAAGCTTCTAAATTCTCGTTTGCCGCGGAGCGCAACCCCCCAAAAAATAATATTGTAGCGAACTCAATATGAGCACCCTACTTGGCTTGCCAAGTGGGTTGACCCTATTGGCGACACAGGTACAGTGCAGGACTCCGGAGCGGGAGGCATGAGTTCGAACCTCCGGGTGGGACGTCGAGCAGCACGTTACAGTATAATATAAAACCCACGGCAACCTGTCTACCCAATTTGCATCCGTCAGTGGAGGAGATGGACACAACAGCAACACTTTAGTTTATTACCTCCGCCAAGGAGGCAATGCTTTTACTACTGAACCACTAATCCTATCACTATCAGATTGATTGTCATTGATTAATTGTGTGTTTATTGCACTGTCCCTGTCAACTAAACAAATAATCATTGTGAATCCAATTGCTAGTCATATGTTTACATGCTCAAGGAATCTGAAAACGTACACACAAACACTGTATGGGGGGAATTGTGGCACTTGGCGGAGGTCTGCGCTCTCCGAGTGCTTTTCTAGTTTATGATTTGTTTTCAACAGTGGTGTCCTCCTTGGTCGTCTCCCATGAAGTCAACTTTGGCTCAAGCAACGACGGATGGTGCGATCTGACACTGATGTACCTTGACCTTGGAGTTCACCATGAATGTGTTTAGAGGTTGTTCTGGGCTCTTTTGTTACCATTCGTATTATCCGTCTCCTGCGGCCACATCCAGGGAGGTTGGCTACAGTCCTGTGGATCTTAAATTTCTGAATAATATGTGCAACTGTAGTCACAGGAACATCAAGCTGCTTGGAGATGGTCTTATAGCCTTTACCTTTAACATGCTTGTCTATAATTTTCTTTCTAATCTCCTGAGACAACTCTCTCCTTTGCTTCCTCTGGTCCATATTTAGTGTGGTAAACACCATGCCACCAAACAGCACAGTGACTACTTGTCACCCTTTAAATAGGCCGACTGACTGATTACAAGTTTGTAGACACCTGTGATGTTAGTTAGGGGACACATCTTGGTTGAACATGTCCCTATGGTCACATTATTTTCAATCTTTTCTAGGGGTACCATCATTTTTGTCCAGGCCTGTTTCATGAGTTTGTTTTTTAAAATAATTCTGTTGAACCACAATTCAAAAGCATTGTCTGATTTTCATTGGTTAATTTTGATAGAATTTTTATTTATTACCACTTTTGTCAGATTCAAGTTATTTCTGTCACCATTGTGGGTTTTTCTTTCATTAATAGAGGGGTACCAACAATTTTGTCCACGTCTGTACGTAGCCCTGGTTATAAAGAACCATTGATTGTTTGAATCCATTGGTTGAAACCTGTTGATTCTAATAAAGTCACATTGACTTTCCTTTGGTAGTTTGTAAGGAGGCATTAAAAGCACAAAAATTTATCAGGACTTAAAATCAGTATATCTCTTATTCCTCTTCTCTTCACACTTCTGAAAACTTCAGTGTAAAATCACTGTAACATGTTGCCTCTTACCTTTGTCTCTGCTTGTGTAACTGAAGAGTCTGCAGGTGACTGTATCGGGGAACCAGACATGTCTAATGCATATATTCTCCTTTTATGGAGCTATGAATCAATTGCTGACTTATATTAAGCACTTTCTCCAACCAGCATCCATCTCATCTCTCACTATCTGCTGCTGCCATTCTCATCTTACTGCAGCTCATCCTGCACATTATCCTTGCAGCAGATAATACATCTCCCTGTCGTTTTCTCTCTTTCTCTGTCCCTGCAACTGTTTTATACATGCAAATGCCATGGTGGGAAAAGAAAACAAACAGTTTGTTTAAACAAGCGCTGCTCTTTTGTTCTGTGCTGCCAGTGAGGTCAAGAAGAGGTTGGCAGCAGATAGTGTGTGTCCAACGGATCGCTGCTCAGGAGTCAATTAACGAGGGCCTGTGCAAATGAACAGAACAAGGGCATAATCAGCTCCAATCTCCTGCTAAGTCCTTCCTCCTGACTCATCTATTAAAGCACACTGGTAAATTGACTGCTCTGGACTTTAATGGGATGAATCTTAAGTTGAGGAGGTTGGAGGCAGTTAAGACTCTTGGCCCAGAGTTTTTTTAAAGAAGAAAAGAAAAAAAAGAAGTTGTGATAACAGCAGCAAAGATGTGGAGAAAAGATGCATAAGCCTCAACAATGCCAGTCTAATGAAATGAGTCAGGCCGTGGTCAGCTCAGATAACCTTCTCCTTAACTTTATTAGCGTATTAGCGTAAGCATTACTAGACAAGGCAGAGTGCGTTACAAGCATTTTTAATTAATTACATTCCCGTGGCCACAAACAGCTTCAAGCACTCTGCATCAGTGCCCCCAAACACTAATCCGCGAAATTCATGCTGACAATCCTCTCAAGGCTGTCGTCTTCTGTTAGCGTGCATTTTCCCTGCCCAATTCAACACGTGGAAATTCTCATGTGACATTTGGTTCAGAGATGATTTCCCAAGTGAGCAGGTCAGTGAATCCACTGCGACACTGTATTGGAAGGGATTGAAATGTATTTACTGTTCACTACCACTTTAATGGACTTGCACTTCTTTAACACTATATTTATATTCAGAGCTAATTTACTCTATCGTATGTATTATCTAGTGCTCTTGAGCAATGCTGGGTATCACAGTTACTACTTTTTTAAAAAATTGTATATCAGCAAAAGAGGAAAGCTAAATACATGATGTACATATCATGGGAGATTTTTCTCACCATCATGTAATTGGCACTCTACACTTCTTAAAAGAGACACCTCTGAATCTCATTTATGTTATCACTTAGCAGTAGTCTACTCCAGTTTCATGGGTGGAAGCTAAAATGTATTCACAGTTTAACACATGGTAAAAAAAAATAATTCTTTCAACTTGAAAAAGTTAGTGTGGGGCTGCCTTAAAATTTTAAGTTGATCTAACTTGAGAAGATAAATTGTAATAATTTAAAACTAATACATTTAAGTTTAGCCATGGTACTAAATTTTTAAGGCAACTTGGAGTTTTACAGTGCAGTCTTGCATTCATTAGCATAAATAAGTTTGATTTAGGGAGCAGCCGCTGTACATACACACACATTTTGGAAACTGTAAATACAGTACAATACAGAACCTCTGAAGAGATGAGGCTGGAAAACCACAGGACATGAGGATTGTTTTTAAACGCAATGACGTCATGAACAACCTGGGCAGTGTCATCATGGCATTCATCGTGCAGTTTGGATTGGGTTTCATCTATCCATCCAAATTCTTAAGCATGACCAAAACCCCCTTATAGCTGTCGTTTATTTCCACTGCTAGTTAGACCAACTTATATTGTACAACAATTTCAAATAAAGTTCCTAAACTAGGGAAATGTGGTGGTGTAGGTTAGCACTGTCACCTGACAGTAACGGTGCATTCAGACCAAACGCGAATGGGTGAATGCATCGCGCAGCCCGATTACATTTTAACTCAATGTAAAGACATGAATAGACATGAATTCACAGTCTGAGTGAGTTGCAGACAGGAGAAGTTGCCTTTATAACTTATACAGCTGTGTTCAACCTGCTGTGGAAATTCCCAAAACACCGTCACGCTTAGATTTACATTATCCGAAAGGGTCTCACCTGAAAAAATATCCCCTGCTTCCAAAATGTCACCTGGGTGACGGGTTGGTTACACTGCTAGCCTGCTAGCCTTGTTAGCATGTCCGTGGCAAGAGTCCGTGGGTAAAAACACTCTGACAGTCCGATTCAGCTGCAGAGCTCCCTGTCCTTCTGTCTCCAGGTGAATGTCAGGCCGAATCTCAATCTCCTCCCTAAACCCTCAAGCCCCGAGCCCTTGTAGACTTAAGTGGCCGCCATCAGTGGTGCTCGAGTGTGCCAGTCCACAAGGGGATGAAGTGGCTCAAAATGGCAGAAATGAGACACGCTTCACTTTACCTTTGCAAAACTAGCAGTTTTTTTAATATGAACTTTGTTGAAAGAATTAGGTAACAAAAATAACGTTTATAATAGTGTATATATAAATCATCACAAAAAATAGGACAGAATAAATAAACTGATTAAAGACAAAACTAAAACAGAAACAAACAGCGGTGTATTAACAACAGCGGTGTATTGGGCGGTGCAGTGGCGCAGTGGTTAGCACAGCAACTCACCCTTGGCCATGGGATCCCTGGTTCGATCCCAGGCCCTGACCAACAGTGATCTGTGTGGAGTTTGCATGTTCTCCCCGTGTCTGCGTGGGTTTACGCCGGGATTTCTCCAGTTTCCTCCTACAGTCCAAGAACAAGCAGGTTAGGTTAATTGGAGACTCTAAAGTGGCCCTAGGTGTGAATGTGTGTGTGAATGGTAAAGGGATAGCGCCGTACCGTGGATGCCCTCAATTTCTCCTCTGGGGATCATTAAAGTAGAACTGAACCCACCTTATTGCCGAAAAAGTAGAATAGCAGATTAATTCCTTATTACCTATTGTATTTTTCAACACATAAAAGAAATTTTTAGGCCGTGCGATGGCCAAGCTATAAGCCGATAAACCTCTGGCTGGCAGTGCCAAACAAACCGGAAGTAGTGCAGACGACGCTGCGTGACGTCACGAGTGTGACCCTTATCAAAACAACAATGGCAGATGATAGCAGTTCCAGCAGTCAAGAACACCAGAGTTTTCAGAGTGAAGAGGCATTCAGGATCGGTGACGAGACAGAGGAGGATGCAGGAGTGTCAAGTGAACAGGAAGAGAGCGAGGGAGGCATCGAACCGTACAGATTAGAGCCAGAATTTTCGGGGGATTCCGGCACCGACTCAGAGTCAGACCGCAGCAGTGATGGGGAGGAGAGTCGCTTATTGAATACAGAATGGTGAGTCTTTACTTCTCTACTTTGGCATGTTTGGGGTGTCAGGATAAGGAAAACTAACAATAAAAAAGAAAGGAAAAAAAAAAAACATCAGCATTTTTCCAACTTATTATTTATACATAGGGCAAGGACTGTACAATAGCCTGGCCGTGTACACACTTGGCATTGAATAGACACATCCGTGGCGTAGGGTTAACACTTGTATTCAGGACAGGTTCCATGACCAGAATCAGAATCAGAATCAGAATCAGGTTTATTGCCATTGTTCATGTAGTACACAAACTAGGAATTTGTCTCGGTACAATGCTGCAACATTAAACATGATAAGATAAGAGAAATAAACTATACATGTAATAAAGTGTAGGATAAGATTAAGTGATACTGGTCAACAGTTAAAATATATATTAGCCAGCAGCAGATACTGTGGAGAACTATATAGTGCAGTCGGTAATGCAGGAAGAAAACAGTGATGATTGACATGAGTCTGGTTGAGCTGCTGTACATGGTGCACGAGAGTCACTTAGTGTTCAGCAGTCTAATGGCAGAGGGGAAGAAGCTGTTCATGTGACGGGAGGTTTTAGTCTGGATGGACCGAAGTCTTCTACCAGAGGGGAGGGGGGCAAACAGTACGTGACCAGGGTGTGAGGGATCGGCTATGATCCGGCCAGCACGCCTCCGGGTCCTGGAGATGTACAGCTCCTGGAGAGATGGGAGCTTGCAGCCGATCACCTTCTCAGCAGTGCGCACGACGCGCTGCAGCCTTAGTCTGTCCCTGGCAGTGGCTCCTGCGTACCATACGGTTATGGAGGTGGTGAGGATGGACTCGATGATGGCTGTGTAGAACTGCACTAACATCTTGGTGGGTAGCTTGAGCTTCCTCAGCTGCCGCAGGAAGAACATCCTCTGCTGGGCTTTTTTGATGAGTGAGCTGATGGTCAGCTCCCATTTGAGGTCCCTGGTGATGGTAGTGCCTAGGAAGCGGAAGGAATCAGCAGTGGTGATGGGAGAGCCTGAGAGGGTGAGGGGGGGCAGAGGAGTAGTGACTTTCCTGAAGTCTACAATCATCTCCACTGTCTTCAGAGCGTTCAGCTGCAGGTTGTTATTGCTGCACCAGGACGCCAGCTGGGCCACCTCTCTCCTGTAGGCGGACTCGTCGCCGTTGGAGATGAGCCCGATGAGGGTGGTGTCGTCCGCAAACTTGATCAACTTGACAGACTGGTGGCTGGAGGTGCAGGAGTTGGTGTAAAGGGAGAAGAGTAGGGGGGAAAGTACACAGCCCTGGGGTGATCCGGTGCTGATGCTAGTATAGTCTGAGACAGTCTTTCCCAGCCGCACATGCTGCCTCCGGTCCGTCAGGAAGTCGATGATCCACCTGCAGAGGGAGTCAGGCACGTTGAGCAGGGACAGCTTGTCCCGGAGCAGAGCGGGGCGGATGGTGTTGAATGCGGAGCTGAAGTCCACAAACAGGATCCTGGCGTAGGTTCCCGGGGAGTCCAGGTGCTGCAGGATGGAGTGGAGGGCCAGGTTGACTGCATCGTCTACAGACCTGTTGGCTCGGTAGGCAAACTGCAGCGGGTCCAGGAGAGGGGTGGTGATGGACTTGAGGTGGGACAGGACCAGGCGCTCAAAGGACTTCATGACTACAGAGGTGAGCGCTACAGGTCTGTAGTCATTAAGTCCAGTGATCCGTGGCTTCTTGGGGACAGGGATGATGGTGGAGGATTTGAGGCAGGATGGCACGTGGCATAACTTAAGGGAGGTGTTAAAAATGTCTGTGAATACAGGAGCCAGCTGTTTCGCACAGAGTCTCAGGGTGGAGGGAGACACGCCGTCTGGGCCGGGGGCCTTGCGCGGGTTCAGTCTGGAGAACTGTTTGAGCACATCCTGCTCACTGATGATAAGGGGAGGGGGGGAGGAGGGGGGGGGGTGCCTTAAATGAAGTAGGGAATGTGGAGGCTGTGGAGCTGGAGGGAGGGGGGAGTTGGACACAGATGACGAGGTGTCAAAACGGGCATAGTGTTGGGACAGTCTCTGACAAAGGGCTTTGTCATCCTGACCTTTAGGAGCCTGAGGCCGATAGTTGGTGATCTGCCTCAGTCCTCTCCACACGGAAGCCGAATCATTAGCAGTGAACTGCTGCTGGAGTCTCTCTGAGTACACAGATTTAGCCCTCTTCAGCTCTCTGTTAAACCGGTATTTAACCTCCCTGTAGCAGTCCCTGTCTCCACTTTTCAGCGCTGCTTCCTTCTCCTTCCTGATCTGTCTGAGCTTAGCTGTGAACCAGGGTTTGTCATTAGAGTAACTCACCCTGGTGCGTGATGGAAGAATGTTCTCTTCACAAAAGTGGATATATGAGTTCACAGTGTCCGTGTACTCATCCAGATCATGCGTGGCTCCTTTAAGCATGCCCCAGTCAGATATTTCCATGCACGTTTCCAGCTTCTCCTCAGCATCACTGGTCCGTATCTTCGTAGTGCTCACAACAGGTTTAGTGAGCTTCAATCTCTGTCTGTATGTGGGAATGAGGTGAACCATCACGTGATCAGATAATCCCAGCGCAGCTCGAGGGACAGCGCGATATGCGTCTTTCACTGTGGTGTAACAGTGATCCAGTGTGTTTAATCCTCTGGTGGGGCATTTAATAAACTGTTTGTAGCGGGGGAGATCGTGGCTCAGATTGCACTGATTAAAGTCGCCAGCCACAATAATCAGCGAGTCTGGAAAACTCCGCTCTGTGTGTTGAATGTGATCCGCGAGCACGCGCTGAGCTTCGCGCGTGTCCGCGTCGGGAGGGGCGTACACAGCGATCATTATAAAAGAAGCAAACTCCCGCGGGGAATAGAAGGGCTTGCAATTGATAACAAGAAATTCCAAGGCAGGAGAACAGTGTTTGGAAATTACCGTTACATCAGAGCACCAGATGCAGTTGATGTAGAAGCAGACTCCGCCTCCTGTGGTCTTGCCGGAAAGCTCTGTGTCACGATCAGCACGGAAGAGCTGGAAGCCGTCGAGGCGCAGCGCGCTGTCCGGTATATTTCATGACCATGGGCCATGTATTACAATACTTCTACAGACTATAGTGGCAATACACATGAACAGAACTGGCCTCTGCATTTGACTGTGCTATTTATAAATACAGTGATCCCTCACTTATCGCGTTTAATGGGGACCAGAACCGACCGCGAAAAGTGAAAAACCGCGAAGTAGCGTCACCCCCCCCCCAAGGGCGTCACAAGCACTATTTTGCACAAAAAGGCACAAGAGAACAGCGAAAAGTGCCACTAAGCAACACGAGCGATAAAGAACAATGAATGCGGTCTTCCTCCGCTGGGTATGGGCGCTCGGCAGGGAGAGAAGCTGGGTAAAACGTCTCGGCCAATCAGCTTGCGAGGTAAAACGTCTCAGCCAATCAGCTTGCGAGATTCCCGAGCGGTGAAGAGGTGGGCGGAGAGGAGTGGAGCGGTGGTCAGAGAGGTGGATTTTGAGTTGTGCGGGCTCTCCGTGTTGATACCTGATGTTCTAATGTAGTCTCCCTGCCTTCTGCTAGCGCCCGGGCAACTTTCGTGCCATTTTTTCTCAATTTTGAATTTTTGATGAATATTTTTGAAAAATCCGCGATGCACTGAGGGCGTGAAAGGTGAAACGCGAAGTAGCGAGGGATCACTGTATATCTAGAAACGCATCGCTTCCCGGTCGCTTTTCCTCCCCCTTTCTTTTCTTTCGTCGCTATGACAGCTTTCCTTGGCCACTGAACAGATCTTCCCAGGTGTTGGAAGTGTTTTGTAGTCGACTATCACGACAAAATGCACCAAAAACAACCAGTGTCGACGTGCTTGCAATGGTAAACATGAGGACTGGGTCCCATTCGTGACGTCACGCAGAACTCCGGCTGCACTTCCGGATAATCGGCGGATTCGTAGGATTTTTCAGGGCGGGAAATTTAAAATCACGATTTTCTCCAAGATTCCGGGATTGGTGGAGGGGGTGCCAATGATAAATTATCTTTATAATTGTATGTACTATCACCCAGTGCCGTTCAATGCCGTTCACTTCAGTTCACCTTTAAAGTATACAAAATCAAAAAAAACCCCCAAAGGATTCAAAAAAATGATCCTGAAAGTTCAGATGTGTGTCCAGTGTCTCTGTAACTTTTTTGTTTTTCAGTCTGTGTAACTTTAAAATAAAATCCCAGTTTTGTTTTAAATGGTTGCATTCTTGTTCATTTATTTACATTTACATTTAGGAACATTTTCTTGTTGAAATAAAGAGGTTCAAACAGTGGGTTTTTATTTTATTTTCAGTGTTGCAGTTTTAATAAAAATATATATTTTCAACCAGTTTATTTTAACCATACTTTTAATTTCTTTGAAGTTAAAACATGTGACCGGCTATTGTGGGTCTCAGGCTTTTTGTTTTAAACTTATTACTTTCTTCAGGAAGGATCTGAATTAAATATGCTGCAGCCTCTTGTAATGAATTAAATCATCTTTTTTTAAAGTGCACAATTCCCCCCCCCCCCCCCCCCATACACACACACACTCACCACCCCAAATTATTTAAATTACTAAACTGGGTGTAATTCAGCATAAACTCAGTCTTTATTTCGTGTATTTTTATTTTGACAAAGATTCATGTCAAGGCAGTATTTTTTGTGGGGTGGAGCAGGGATGAAGGGGTGGTCAGTGAGGAACAGGTGACCAATCAGGAGCTTTACATTGAGAAACCCCACGTGGCGCTGTGAACTGTGGGTAATTCTCTTACCTTCTTAGGAAAAGGGGTCATTTAAGGGCTCAAAAAGTCACTGACTGATCAGTCATCCACTTCCTGATTTCAGATTGGGACAGCCCTAAACCCTCAGTCACTTAATGTGAACGTGCCTAAAGTCAACGAGTCTGCGAGGAAGGAGAATGAGATTTGGCCTCAATCTCATTTTCAAACTAATTTACTCTCCAATGTTGATGCTTTTACTCCAGTGACGACAGAATCTGTAGGCCATTACTAGCTAGTGCTATCCCTCGGATGTGAACGCGTGAGATCCTTGTGTGCCCGCATCTTTCCATTGACTTTGTATGTATTCACTCTGCCTGTTCTCGTTTGGTCTAAAGGCACCTTAAGAAGATCCTGGCTCTGAAACCATGAGCTTGCCAGCTGGAACCTTTCTGTGTGGAGTTTGCATGTTCTGTCCATGTCTGTGCAAGTTCCCTTCAGGTACTCTGGGTTCCTCCTACAATCCAAATACATGCATAGCAGATTACTTTGTGTTAAGTGGGGATTCTAAATTGAGACTGGAGTGGTATCCTAGTGGTAGCACATCCGTCCCACAGCCGTGGGGTTGTGAGTTCACGCCCCAGTCAGGTCATACCAAAGACCATATAAAAATGGTACTTTCCACCTTCTAGCTTGGTGTTCAGCATAACAGAATGGGGAAAGGAAAGCTGGTTATAAAGCTACAGGAGGGAATGCAAACCAGTGTATTTCTAGTGCCAGTCCTAAGCTCGAGTACATGATGAGGGTTGTGTCAGGAAGAGCATAAAATCTCTGCCAAATCAAATATGTGGATCCTGATCCACTGTGGTGACCTTTAATAGGGAGCAACTGGAAGAAGAAGAAGTGGGGATTCTAAATTGAAATGAGCACAATCAATTTTGATTGGTTTTTCTGTCATGGAGACGAGCAAAGAGCTGGCAAAGTTAGACTCTGATGCAGGCAGGAATCATGGTGCATGAGGATTTGTTGATAACACTGATCAACACCAAATTTATTGTCCAAGTTTTTTTTAGCTGATTTATGAAAATTTAGATGTGCTGAATCCAAAAATCACATTGGTTTTGCTCAATCAGGTCAACTTTTTGAATTATGGCCACATGTTGTTTTATACGTTTTTGTTTACATGTACAGGTATTTTCACTTTATATGATGCAAAATTCTTTTTTATGTCTTGAAATTCTCTGGATTTTGAACAATGATGACGTAACATTCAATTTACGTGTACTTACCTTTATATAAAGGTAAGTACATGCACAGTACTAAGTAAGTACAGGTTTTTACCTAGCACCTGATCGAGAGAAATGGATGTCATTTTCGGATTCAGCGGTGCAAAACTGTTTTAAATCAGTTGAAAAAACAGACAACTTACAAAAAAATTATTTTTGTAATCCTGTGTAATGAACGAGGGGAGAAAACATGGTGCCAGGGAACACAGGGAATATCCAGGGAGGACCACACCATGTAACATGAAATGAGGCTGCAGAGAGGGGGCGATACAAGACGACATTCAAAGGTTAGAAACAATCAACGGATGGGAAACAGCAGCGAACAATCAGGCAGGTGCATGTAGTGACACTAACGAGGTAGACAGAGACAGGGGCTGTTTCTCAGTACCAAGTTTGCCAAGTTTGGACTTGTCAAGTTTGACTTGGAAGTCCTGACTCCAGAGGAGGGGAGGAGACCATTCACTGAACTTGGCTCTGGAACGGCTGTGTTCTTGCTGATGCCACGCTCGGTTCAGCTGGACTGGGATGGACTCGGGTCTGCAGTCTGTCCTGCATTACTCTTGTACGTATCTTCACTTTACTCAATGCTAAAAAAGAAAACAAACAAAAAAAATATTACTATCACCAAAATCATTTGCCTGTGTTTATCTTCATATTTAAAAATATTAATCAACATATAAAAGGGCCAGTGGGGGGAGGAATATTTGTGGGTTTATGTAGTTGGAGTCGGAACACTTATTGATTGATCGATCGATTTTTCACACACACACACACACACACACACACAACCATGGATGGCATGGTGATCGCTCTGATCCCTGGTATCCTTACCATCAAGTGGAGGAGGAGGCGACGGAGATAAGAAGGCGTATACACCAAAGAAGAGCCGCTTCGTTCATACAAAAAATACATCAATATACAATGAATAAATACACAATAAATAAATATAGTTAATTTAATAAATGGAGGTATGACTGAATTAATGACTAACTAGAAAAGCACTCGGAGAGCGCAGACCTCCGCCAAGCGCCACAGTTCCCCTGTGGGCATGTTGTCCTGTATTTTTTTTTTTTTTGTCCAAGTGTTCTGACGATTTTTTGGCAGAGTTACATGCACAAAAAAAAAATATTGAAAATGGCCCTATCTCGCAATGTTAAATTAAAAAAAAAAAAAATCCTTTAAAAAATTCCTGGATCCAGATCACCACCAAAATCTAATCATCTGTAGGATACCCCATTTCTGACAATCTCTGAAAATTTCATGAAAATCCGTCCATAACTTTTTGAGTTATCTTGCTAACAAACAAACAAACAAACAAACAGACAGATAGACAAACCAACATGATGAAAACATAACCGCGTTGGCGGAGGTAATAATTGACTTAATGGAGGTTTGATTTTGTAATTTCATTTCAGCATTAATTTGACTGAGCATGATTCAATATAAGGCAGGACAATGCATAGAATTAATGATTTGTTTGTCTTTAAAACAGCAGCAGCACATAGAAACAACTTGCCGGGATGCAGCTTCTCTTGTCTTTTTTAGACAGTTTTTGTCACTTACAGGTGTGAGCTTTGTCCTCCATGGTAGTACTCTCTCATTCCCTCATCAAGAGGATATAAAGCTTATCAAAAGCATTTCACCCAGAATTTTACTCCTAATCAAAAATGTTCTATTCTCCACCCCATTAAAGAATGAATTCCCTGAAATTTCAATTGGTGGGAAAAAAACAAGAACACATCCAGGCATTTGGACCGAACTTGGCTTGATGCAAACTTTCAGTTGGAACAGGACTTGGGGCTGTGAATGATGACATTTTACAAGTTCACAAAAACAAAAGTACACACAAGTACACATATTGAGAAATGGCCAAGGAGTCAATCAGACAAAAGCAAACAGGAAGGTGTTAGAGTTGCTCCTCCGGAGCAGGGAAGAGAAGGACTTACACTACCGTTGAAAAGTTTGGGGTCACTTAGAAATTTCCTTATTTTTGAAAGAAAAGCACTTTTTTTCAATGAAGATAACTTAAAACTAATCAGAAATACACTCTATACATTGCTGATGTGGTAAATGACTATTCTAGCTGCAAATGTCTGGTTTTTGGTGCAATATCTACATAGGTGTATAGAGGCCCATTTCCAGCAACTATCACTCCAGTGTTCTAATGGTACAATGTGTTTGCTCATTGCTTCAGAAGGCTAATGGATGATTAGAAAACCCTTCTGCAATCATGTTAGGTCTGGAATGCTGTAATTGCTGCAAATGGAGGATTCTTTGACGAAAGCAAAGTTTGAAGGAAAAAATTATTTCAAATACAAATCATTATTTCTAACCTTGTCAATGTCTTGACTATATTTTCTATTCATTTTACAACTCATGGTGGTAAATAAGTGTGACTTTTCATGGAAAACACAAAATAATTGTCTGGGTGACCCCAAACTTTTGAAAGGTAGTGTAGATGCGAAGCGAATGTGATAAACCATGATTTATTACAAACAGAAATCAATACAGCTTGTGGGCTGGAACCAAAAACACAGCTAGGCATAAAGAAGACTTCAGAATATCATTATGGCAGAAGCGTGGGTAACAAGCCGACATAAGACAAGGACACCGCACTAGACATAGACTCACACTGGCATAAATAGACGAGGGGGCAATCAAGGCAACACAGCATGGGTGAGGAGAGCAATCATGACTGACAGTTGACACACGAGGAGAACAGAGGTGACAGGACTAGTGGGGCTATACACACAACCACAGACGGAGGACACACAGAACATGAAGGCAGTACCAGGGAATACATGGCCATGAAAAATGATAATAAAAACAGGGAATCATACCAAACTAAACTCAAACCCCAGACCAGAATAAACAACAACACAACTATGATAATGAATAATAATAAACAACAGAATTCCAAAATACAAAGTGGGTTGAGGCAGGGAAAATGGAGAAAGACAAAAATAAACACAAAGCATGAGCATGGTCTCCAGACCATATCCAGAACCCTCACAGTACCCCCCTCTTAAGTGGAGGCTTCTATACGTCCCAAGGGCAATACCAAAACCAAAAAGCCAAGAAAAAAACCTTCCCAGGGTGGGTGGTAGGGGTACAAGGCCAGGTGAGCCGAAACAAATCCTTTCCCCCCTCACAGAGTCCGAAATCAGACAACACTGTTTGTGGGGCATAACCAAAGTCCACGGCCCCAAACCAAAAACAAGGTGGGTCAGGTGGCCTGCCAAAGTCCCAGGGCCACTGGACCAGAAAGCAAGGCAGTTCAGATGGTCTTCCAAAGTCCTAGGGCCATCGGACCGGAGAATAATGTTGGCCAGGGGTCCTACCCAAGTCCATGGGACCCCAGACCAGAGCAGGACGGGTGCAGAGATAACTGTAGGGGCATTTTAAACTCAGGTGAAGGTGACAACACGGAACCCCCAAACTCAGGAGATGGCAACATGGAAACCCCAAACTATTATTTTATTATTCCTTTAAATTTCTTTCATGTTATTCTTTTGAAACAAATGTGGTTTCCAAAATTATTATTTGAAATTACATTTAAAGAGATAAATGTTGAATTTTTTTTCTCTTGTAAATTTCTGGCTCTTTCACCATACATCTGTGACTTTTGCTTAAAATTTCTTGCAGTAATTAGTGATAATTTTGTGATATTTTTCATGTAAGTTTGCTACTTTTTTCCCTCCTAAATTTGGGAACATCGTTCATGTAAATCAGAACTTTTCTGCCCTCATAAACGTAGCAACTTTTCCCTCATAAAAATTTGGAACTTTTTCTTGAAAATTTTATTTATTATTTAATTCTTTTACTCAAATATTTTAAATTTTGAGGTGTATTTCTCCCATTATTTTCATATTAATTTGAAAGTTGTGTAGCAAATTAAATATGTTTAATCCTTGCCATTAAATTTGCACTTCTGCTTTATAAATCTGCTACTTTTTACTGCAGCCTTTTACAGTAAATTTGTGTTATAAAATTGAAGCTTTCCTTTTTTCTCTTGTAAGTTAGTCTCAAATTTGCATGTTTTCCCCCTATGAATTTCTAGAATTTCTTCTTAATTTTAAATGTTCTTTCACCTAATTTGTGATGTTTTTCATTGTCTTCTTCCCCATTAATTTGCAGCCATTTCCATAAAAATTGTGACTTTTCCCCTGAAAATTGGTGACTGTTTTTCACTCAAATGTTTAATATCTTTTCCTTTTCCTTAATTAAATCTGTGACTATCTTTTGCAAATTTAGAACTTGAGAAACAATTGTTACCCCCTTCCCCCCCCACATACAGAGAGAGTCCAAAACAACACACAGTCACACGGGGCCAGCTACAGTCCAAGGTCCAAAAACAGGAACATGGCGGGTATGCTGATCTTCCTTTGTCCTAGGACCACCGGACTGGAGAAAAAGGTGGATTTGGGGGCCTACCCAAGTCCAAGGGTCCCCAGACCGCAGTACATAGTGGGGCTGGTAGCCTTCCAAAGTCCCTAGGCCACCAGACCACAACACAAGGAGGGTGAGAGGCGCTGAGCTCAGGGCGCAGCAACAAAGGAGTTCCCAACTCTAAGAACTGCAACAAGAGGGCTTTCAGTTCAGGAGGGGGCAACGGCGACGCACTGATCTCAGAAGCAATGGGTAGAGACCCCCCTGCCTCAGAAACAGCCGGTGGAATGGACTGCTCAGACGGCCCAGATGGAGTGGAATGCTTGGCCACTGGAATGAAGGGTGGGGCGGACTGCTCGAACTGTAGGACTGCGACGGGTACCGCGGACTGCTCATCCTCAGGAACTGTAACTGGTGGAATGGACTGCTCGCCTTCAGGAACTGCAACAGGCAGAGTGAACTGCTCCGGCAAAACAGATGAAGCAGAAGCTGGTGTGTGCATCATGGAGAAAGCTGGAACTGTGGTGCACACCTCAGGGACAGCTGGAGCTGTCTGGGGAGGAGCCAGAGCTGACATTGGTGTAAAACATTGAGAGGGGTGGCGTCTCTCAGAACCTTCCTTCCACCCAGGCCCAATGAATGCCAACAGAGATCCATGGAATTCTTCTCTCTCGGCGGCGGATCTCTCCCAAGGGGCCCATGGCACTGCGGGCTCCACAGGAGGTAACTTTGACGGGAGGGTGGCTTACTCCAGCGAGCAGAGGACGGTGGGAAACGGTGGTCGCGGAGGGAGGGAGAGGTTCTGCACCCTGGGGTGAGAGTGCATGCTCGATCTGGCTGCGAGCAGATTAGCGACTCCGCCCCAGCAAAACATCTCATCCTCGTGGGAAGAGCAGCTCCGACTGCTGGCCGCTATGTCCTCAATCATAGCCACCGCCTGCAGCTCATCCTGACTCCACTTTTTTCTCCTCCTTTGTTTGCCTGCTGGGTCCTGGACAGGCAGTGTCTTACTGTTAGAGTTGCTCCTCCAGGGCAGGGAAGAGGAGGACCTAGATGTGAAGCGAATGTGATAAACCATGGTTTATTACAAACAGAAATCAATACAGCTCGTGGGCTGGAACCAAAAACATAGCTAGGCATAAACAAGACTCCAGAATATCATTATGGCAGAAGCATGGGTAACACGTTGACATAAGACAAGGACACCGCACTAGACATAGACTCACACTGGCATAAATAGATGAGGGGGCAATCAAGGCAACACAGCACAGGTGGGGAGAGCAATCATGACTGACAGTTGACACACAAGGAAAACAGAGGTGACAGAATGGGTGGGGCTACACACACAACCACAGACGGAGGACACACAGAACGTGAACGCAGGACCAGGGAATACATGGCCATGAAAAATGATAATAACAACAGGGAATCATACCAAACTGAACTTAAACCCCAGACCAGAATAAAGAACAACACGACTATGATAATGAATATTAATAAACACAGAATTCCAAAATACAAAGTGGGCTGAGGCAGGGAAAATGGAGAAAGTCAAAAATAAACGCAAAGCATGAGCATGGTCTCCAGACCATACCCAGAACCCTGACAGAAGGAACACAAACACGGAGGGAGACAAACACAAAGAACCACAACCCAAGAGACAAAACAGGACTAAGACACAACTACAGGGAAAAACAAAACAAAACATGGCACCAGGAATTAACATGACTAAGGAGAATTACCAGAAATTAAACCCAAAAGTAAATTGGAAATGATAAAGACTAACAGGAAATGCCTTCAAAATGAAACAAAGACAATTGTTATTATAATAATTATTATAAAACAATTTTTTAAAGCAAACTAATGACACTGGCCTGGTCAAAAACAATGATACCTTCAAGTATCAGGAATGACACCCTTCAAACCTGAGACAGTTGGAGCAGTTTGATCATGTGGAGTGGCCGAAATACCTGTTGACAGGTGCAGACGTCTCATTGAGAGTAACAGAAATCACTTGATTGCATCAAAAGGTTGTGCAACAAAAGATTAACAAAAGATTAAGTTAAGGGTATCATCATTTTTGTCCAGTTTCATTGTTTCATTAGTTTGTTTTTTAAGATAATTCTGTTGAAGCAAAATTAAAAGTAATGTCTGATTTTCATTAGTTAATTTTCAGTAAATTATTATTTATTATTACTTTTGCCAGTTTCAAGTAATTTCAGTGACCCTTGTGGAACTTTCTTTCTTTACCAACAAATCTGTCCACGTCTGTAAGCAAAATTCATTCATACAATTCACTCAGTTAACTTAATTCATTTTCATACAATGAAACTGAATTGAGTTACTCCAATTCATTTTCATCTAATACTTTTAAAACAAAATAATCCTGTCGGCTCAATGATAGTTTGAGCTGGACTAACGTGTCTTTATCATTCAGTTGATGAACTGGGATCATCCAGTGAGTCGTTTCTTTGAGTGATGTGTTAAATGAATCTATATTGGTCCAGAGTCTGTTTCCTGTTGAGACACACGCTATGTTCACATTACCAGCCTGAAGGGATTCAAATTTGATTTTTACACACATATGATTTTTTTAAATGCTGTCTGAATGCACAAATCTGATCTAAAATCTAATCTTTTAAGATCTGATCTGAGTCACTTTCAGGATTTTAGATTAAATCTGTGTGACTCTGCATGAGCTGATGCCACCAGTCAGCACTGTCATTAGCATCTACAGTATGCTTGCAGTTGCTGCTAAAACAGCTTGCAGCATGGCATCTGCCTTTCTTCCTTCCTCTGGCAACTAAGTGCTTGCAGTGCTCTAGAGCGAAATCCCAAGCATATAGTTACTAAAATGCATCTATTTTCTACTTTTAAAGTGAACAAATGGTCACTCAAATATAACATCTTTTGCTGTGAGGATGTAATGAGTTCAGTTTGTGCACACGTGTCATTTTGTGTTGATGTGCGCATGCGTGCCATTTTGGAGTCAAGTCAAAGTCACTTCTAATTATTAATGTGAATTGTCATAATGGGCAAATCTGATCTGACAAAATTAAATTTGTATGTTTTTCCCTTCTAATGTGAACAGACAAAGTGACTGGCCTTGTTTCCTTTTTTTTTTTCTAGCAACATGTAAGTGGAATAAGGAACTTGGTGAACTCCTCATGAACATCTACATTTATCAGTGTCACCCACTTCCACTCCAGCATAGCTAAATATATTTGGAGAGTCTTGGCAAAACACAGCTTTAAAACAGAAACAACAGTCCAAGTAGACACTGTGTACCAGCAGTGGCATTAGAGGTGAGTAAAACTTTCAAATAAAATATGTCCGTCTCGTTCTTCCTATATTTCATTTCAACACTGTTCTGTTCAGTGAGCAGGGCAATAAGAGTTCGAGTCATTTTTAAAGGCCTGTAAATCGAATCTGTGGATTGGACACAATGGGGAAAAGGGGAAGAAAGGGCAGAGTAATCAGCAGGCTGTAAAGTATTAGGAGCTCCTCTTATAGGAAGACTCGGGGCCTCCGTCAGTGTCAGCTGGAACAATGGCGCGGGATAGGCTGGGGAACTTGTTGATTATTTTATCGTTATTTTGGCTCCTATTCTTTGCTGGCTGATATATCTAAAGGAAGTTAAAATGCTGCATTGTTGTCTGTGTATATCACACTGTGTCAGTTTGTCATTTTATATTCGATCTTTTCAGCTTTAAGCATAATTCTGTTACATTCATTTATAGTATTATTCCACAGCTTAGTTTATGTGTTTTTTTGTTTAACCATTTAGTTGATGTAATTTTCATCTGCAAGCACATTTAAGGTGATTCCACACATAAATGGATGCTTCCATCTTCGCCACACGCACCACTCACGTATGGGCATGACAACATCCACTAATTAGCAGATTGTAATTTTGATCCTTGAAGTCCAATAACTTTTTCCTGTCATTATCTCGGTACTTTAAAACAAATGTAAAAATAATTTTGACAAAAGGGGCCAGAGAATACAACTCTTAGCATCTTAATTATGTGACCATTAAAGGAGTCCCTGACTGAAAAATTGTGTTTCCCATTGAAGGTGGGAAGTTGTGCAAAATGTGAATAAAAACAGAGTACAACAATTTTAAAATCCTTTTCAACCTACTGTATAGTCAACTGAAGACACTACAAAGACAATATATTTATCAAACTGATAAACTTTATTTTATTATTATTATTATTATTATTGCAAATATTCCATCCTTTTGAATTTGATACCAGAAACACATTTCTAAAAAGCTGGGACAGGATGTTTCCCACTGTGTTACATGTGTTACATGTGCACTCATTTCTATCGCCAACGTTTACCTCAATGGCGGTTTTATGAGTGGACTGAAATGTGTATATACACTACCAGTCAAAAGCTTTAGAACATCCCAATTTTTCCTCTGTTTTACTGAAATTTAAGCAGTTCAAATCCAATGAATAGCTTGAAATGGTACAAAGGTAAGTGCTGA
The DNA here is from genome assembly GCA_020510985.1 of Pholidichthys leucotaenia. NCBI lineage: Eukaryota > Metazoa > Chordata > Actinopteri > Cichliformes > Pholidichthyidae > Pholidichthys > Pholidichthys leucotaenia. Next base: position 181,395,009 of record CM035837.1, on the reverse strand, counting down.
AAAGCCAGAAGTTAAAACAAAAGGTAAGGTTACACAAAAATGAAAAAATGATGTTTGTATTATACAAAAAGGCCTTTTTCAGGGAACAAGAAATGGGTTAAAAACTTAAAGCTGTTCTGCAACAACAGAGGTTGATCAAGCCTTGAAAGTTGGTGCTACCCATTCCTACAGGTGTCCCAGCTTTTCTTGATTACTATCAACGCCCTCTGTCTGCATAAAAGTAGTGTTGGAACACACTGTATAAATTTAAATAAAAACTGGAAAAATTGGGGTGTTCTAAAACTTTTGACTGTACTGTAGTTAAATGTAAATATAGTTTTGGTGTCCCAGCACCCAATGGTAACCTGTAGCTCCGTCTCTCCGCCAGTCCACAATGCAGAGAGACTAAATGTCGAAGACTATGTCAGGTGTGCTTGATTCCTCCCCTGGCGTACACCTCAACCAGTAAAGGCCAGCTAAAAAAGGCCTCTTTTGACCTCTTTATTGGTCAACCGGTCAGTGAAACCATGTCAGGTGCACTCTTCAGGTATTGTGGCATCATCATGCAAGAGGTGAGCGCCTCACAGTCAAGTGGCTTCTGAGTTAATAGGGGGAAATGTTTCTGCTACATACATACCCACTGTTATGACCCACTCTCTGGGCCAAGGCCAGAATCACCTACTACTCCTGGGATCACGAATCTCAAATCACGAAGTCTGTTTTGACCCTCAGTCAAGGTGGTCATACCCAAGTCACTTTCACCCTCAGGCAAGGTAGACATACACCTCCTAATATCCCAGGCCAAGTCTCGAACCGATTGACACCATGGTCTGAAAACCTCTACTCTACAACTGAGCCAAAGAGGAATTCCTTACTAGCTCTCAGCTAGTAACGTAGATATACTCTAAGGTGTCGGGGACTGCACCACTGACTAATTCCCTATGGAGGGGTGCGTAACACCACACCACAGAATCTATCTATCTATCTATCTATCTATCTATCTATCTATCTGTCTATCTATCTATCTATCTATCTACAGTTAGGCCCAAAAATATTTGGACAGTGACACAAGTTTTGTTATTTTAGCTGTTTACAAAAACATATTCAGGATACAATTATATAATCAATGTGGGCTTAAAGTGCAGACTCTCAGCTGTAATTTGAGAGTATTCACATCCAAATTGGAGCAAGGGTTTAGGAATTACAGCTCTTTAATACGTAGCCGCCTCTTTTTCAAGGGACCAAAAGTAATTGGACAATTGACTCAGAAGGCTGCAAAAAAAATAATTAAATAAAATAACAAGGCTGCATGGGCTCTTCCCTTGTTAACCTGTCATCAGTTAAGCAGTTAAAAGGTCTGGAGTTGATTCCAGGTGTGGCATTTGCATTTGGAAGCTGTTGCTGTGAACACACAACATGCGGTCAAAGGAGCTCTCAATGGAGGCTGAAAAAAAAGAAGAAATCCATCAGAGAGATAGCAGAAATGTTAGGAGTGGCCAAATCAACAGTTTGGTACATTCTGAGAAAAAAAGAGTGCACTGGTGAGCTTGGAAACTCAAAAAGGCCTGGACATCCATGGAAGACAACAGTGGTGGATGATCACAGAATCCTTTCCATGGTGAAGAACAACCCCTTCACAACATCCACTCAAGTGAAGGACACTCTCCAGGAAGTAGGTGTATCAGTATCTAAGTCTACCATAAAGAGAAGACTTCATGAGAGTAAATACAAAGGATTCACCACAAGGTGCAAACCATGAATCAGCCTCAAAAATAGAAAGGCCAGAATTGACTTTGCCAAAAAACACCTGAAGAAGCCAGCCCAGTTCTGGAACAGCATTCTTTGGACAGATTTTTATTTATTTTTTTTTTTTTTTAGATTTAGTATACTTTATTGATCCCCAGAGGGGAAATTGAGGGTCATCCACCACCTGGATGGATGAAGCAGCCACGATACGGCGCTATCCCTTAACCATTCACACACACATTCACACCTGGGGCCACTTTAGAGTCTCCACTTAACCTAACTTGCATGTTTTTGGCATGTGGGAGGAAACCGGAGAAATCCCAGGGTAAACCCAAGCGTACACGGGGAGAACATGCAAACTCCACACAGATCACTGTTGGTCGGGGGCTGGGATCGAACCCACGATCCCCACGATCCCCCGGCCAAGGGTAAACTGTGCTGCCGCAGTGCTAACCACTGCGCCACCATGCAGCCCGGACGGATGAGATGAGACCACCAGATGAGACCAAGATCAACTTGTACCAGAATGATGGGAAGAAGAAAGTTTGGAGAAGAATTGGAACAGCTCATGAGCCAAAGCACTGCATCTTCTGTAAAACATGGTGGAGGCAGTGTGATGGCATGGGCATGCATGGCTTCCAATGGCACTGGGTCACTTGTGTTTATTGATGATGTGACAAAAGACAGAAGCAGCCGGATGAATTCTGAAGCGTATAGGGATATCTTTCTGCCCAGATTCAGCCAAATGCAGCAAAGTTGATTGGACGGCGCTTCACCAATGATCCAAAACATACTGCAAAAGCAACCCAGGAGTTTTTTAAAGCAACGAAGTGGAATATTCTGCAATGGCCGAGTCAGTCACCAGATCTCAACCCAATCGAGCATGCATTTCACTTGCTCAAGACAAAACTTAAGGCAGAAAGACCCACAAACAAGCAACAACTGAAGACAGCTGCAGTGAAGGCCTGGTAAAGCATCACAAAGCAGGAAACCCAGCGTTTGGTGATGTCCATGGGTTCCAGACTTCAGGCAGTCATTGCCTGCAAAGGATTCTCAACAAAATATTGAAAAGTAACATTTTACTTAGGGTTATGTTTATTTGTCCAATTACTTTTGAGCCCCTGAAATGAGGAACATTTGTATAAAAATAGCTACAATTCCTACATGTTTAATCATATATTTTGTTCAGCCCCTTGAATTAAACCTTAAAGTCTGCACTTCAATTCCGTTGTAGTTGTTTCATTTCAAATCCAATATGGTGGCATGCAGAGCTCAAATCATGAAGATTGTGTCACTGTCCAAATATTTCTGGGTCTAACCGTATCTGTCTATCTATCTATCTATCTATCTATCTATCTATCTATCTATCTATCTATCTATCTATCTATCTATCCATCTATCCATCTATCCTGACTAGAACTTCTCTCCAGGAACTTGTATTCTCTCTCACCCCCAAATAACTCTCAAGCAAAATTACAATATTCTTACCTTAAAGTCCTCACGCCTGAGGCACCCCTCCTACCTTTATCAGACTCCACACCACCTGAAGCCATAACTGGATCAATCAACTCACCCTGTGAAGAATGACAGCCAACCTATGGGAGTTTCACTGTCAGTTCGTCACCAGCGTTATGTATCCCACTAACCATCATTTCCTTCTCTCCCACAGGGTTGGCAGTTCCTCACAGTCGTATCATTATTGTCTTTTGTCAATAAAATCTTGTTCTATAAACTTTACCTCAGTCTCCCATCAGTGTCTGCATTTGATATGATAAGATAAGATAAGATAAGATAAGCCTTTATTAGTCCCACAATGGGGAAATTTCAGGATTGCAGCAGCGAAGGGATAGCAGCATGCAGAGCAATAGTAAATAAGATAAGAACTGGTTAGCCAAAGCAGTAAATACATATACATACATATGTACACAGTTATATACACAGTGCAGGAGCATTGCAGCTAGATGGTATCAACAGCATTGCGGTTTGTTAAATTACCCGACAGAATATAAATATGGACCCAAACAGTATATTTCATATTTGAATCAACAGTGTTGTTGCCACACTCAATAATAACTGTAATTGTCTTAGTTGTGTATTGGAGGGGACGATCTCTATTGTGCAAAGTTCTTACGTTTAGTACATTTAATGACCTCTACGGGCAAAGTTAGGTTATAAAGTCTGACAGCCATAGATAGGAAGGACCTGCGGAACCTCTTCCTTGTGCGCTTAGGATGACACAGCCTACCGCTAAATGAGCTCCTCAGTGCGTTCAGCGTGTCCCGGATGGGGTGGGACTCGGACTGCAGCAGCTTAGTCACCATCCTCCTCTCTTCTGTCTCCTCCACTGGGTCAAGGCGTCGCCCCAGAACAGAGCTAGCTTTTTGATCAGCCTGTGGAGTCCATTAGTTCAAATATGTCATATGTGGCTTTTGCTTTGATTGGGAGAGTTTAACTTGCACTTGTAGATGTAGCGATGAACTGTGTTAACTGACAGTGGTTTTCCAAATTGTTTCTGAGCCCACGTGGTAATATCCTTCAGAGAATGATTGTCAGTTTTTAATGCAGTGTCACCTGAGGGATCAAAGGTCACTGACATTCAATGATGGGCTTTGGCCTTGTTGCCTATGTGCAGAAATGTGTTGCAGGTATTAAAATCAAAATCTGTGAATATTTGCAACAAAACATTGAAGTTTATCAGTTTGAACATTGAACATCTTGTCTTTGTACTGTATTTAATTGAATATATGTTGAAAAGGATTTTTTAATCATTGTAATTTGTTTTTATTTATGTTTTACACAATGTCCAAACTTCACTGGAATGGGGGTTGTATGTATATTTATAGTATACTTCACTGGTCATCCGAGAAATGCTCAATGATCCCTTCGTGATCTCTCTTGGTCTCTCAGTGATCTCTCAAGGGTCTTTTGATAGAATTTTTGACCGCACAATCATCTCTGAAACATTTACATAGAAACAGCTATTTTGAGGCTTTAGGAGATTGTTGAGAGATCGGGCCAAGTTTTGGTGTCTCAGTGATCGCAGAACTATCTCTGTCTGTGTAAAGGGGCCTTTAATGCTAAGCCAAGATGATTGTGATCCATTATCTGCATCTTTAGGCTCTTGGAGAGGTAGCACGAGTCAAACCTCAGGATGTCTTCAGTGTGATAGTGGGAACTGCTGGAGATAACTTGTGTAAAACGTGGCTTGTGTTTCTTGAAGACTTCTCTCTGTTCATTTTGAAGACACAATACCACTTGATAATGAGACCACCCAAATAAAGGACTTATAAATAGTTTCTAACTATTCTATTTAGAAGAAGAAGATAAAGCCATCTCTATTGTCATTCAGTCCATACAGCCAATCATGTACAGTAGAACGAAATTACATTTCTCCTATCTACAATGTTAATCACATCTAGAAGCAGAGGGGTCACTGCCATGCAGGGCACCGCCACAAACAACTTCTGCTTTCCCCATTCTGTTACACTGAGTACCAAGCTAGAAGGTGGGAAGTACCATTTTTATATGGTCTTTGGTATGACCTGGCCGAGACTAGAACCCCCACCCTCCCGGTTGTGGGGCGGATGCTCAATCAACTAGGGCATCCCTTATAAATCACAAATAAGCAATTATAAATAAGTTATGACTTACAGTATTTCATAGGTTGATGCAGGCTCCATATTAGGTAAGATCAAGAGACCTTTTGGCTAGTAATGCTTACAAATGCTACTAACTTACGGACAAATATCTGAAGGTGAAAATCAAGCTGATGGGAAAACAGCAATCTAAATAAAATGATATTTGAGGTTTGACACAACAGAATATTGTAGGGTAACTATTTGGAAAGAAACAGCTCATATCTCATACGTCATAACAGCTTATTAACAATTTATAGTTTTTACAACCTTTTAATAACCTGTTTATAAACTATTGTGGAGGTAAAGGATCAGGCGAGATGCGACGAGCTGGAAGGTTGCAAAGTTTTATTACCTCCAACATAATGAGACGCACTTTGTAGCTCTGTGCGCTACTGTGCTCTGAGACATGTGTCGTAAGCTCTTTTATAGATGTTATACAGACAGAGAGAATGCATGGCACATTACCATAGTGATATACATATCAGTCAATACCTATTATCAGCATGACCAACTGGCGCCCGGATGTCCTGTCCCTCATCCAGGGGATGTATACACAACAGTCCATTGTTCTGATTACTCCCAGGGGCTCTCTGTCCGTATGCAAATTGTCCTCCGTTTCCTCCAGCCCTGCTGAGTGTGAAATAGTATCAGTCTGCATTGTGCTGGGTCACCATACTATTTATAAATCGGTTATTAGGGAATCTTATTGCAAAGTGATAGCACAGGCTTTCCATCGTCTGAGTATAAGATGACGTACTTTAACCTGGAAAACTTTGCCTTTCATTCTACCCTCAGAGCACATAAACCAATCAAATATGCTAATCATGATCTTTACATATAACAGAACGGTTGAAGTTGTATTGTCAGAAGAGCATGCTATAAAACTATGCTATATGTTATTAAAATTTCTGTCCAGTATTTTACTGAAAACCATTTATTTTTATTGGGGCTAAATTATATATTTTTCTAGCAGCAGCATTAGATTTTTTTTCTGCAACACGAGTTAGTGGAGGATGAGGTAGGATTTTGGTGCTCAGAGTGCCCTTAAGGAGCTCCCTAATTTGACCAATATAAAGAGAATTGTTGTTATCCAGGAAATGAAAGCGTTAATATTTTATGCCTTATAACCTCACAGAATGCAGATGGCGTCCCACAGCTCTGAGTCAGAAGTTCCTGCTTTGTACGAGCACCCCAAAAGAGCTGGGCAAAGGTTTGGCGTGCGTTCATCACCGCTTACATGCCGGGGAGGGCTGTCAGACAGTGACTAAAGCAACAGTGCAGAAACATCCAGACCTATTGAGCTTGTCAGTGTTGGACTGGTGTACATGAACCCCACAGGATCCGTCTCTGTGATACTCCGGCTCCCCGATCAGCCGTGCATCTCCGACCCAATAAAAAACTCCTGGAACTTCACTGACAGCTCTGTGCTGCAGAGGGCTCTGATCAAAAAAGAGCTACAGCCATTCTAATAGCCACATCTCATTGCATTATATTTCACACAATAAATATGGCATCAACCTGTCAAGGCCCAGTGAAATTTAGGACACTGTGCTGGCAGCCATTTTTTTTTTTTTTCATTCTGGCAGGAGCATTTCGATGTAAAAATGGAGCATGATAGATTTATACTCACCTTGTAGAACATGTTTAAAGCTTCATACCATTAGCATCTTTTATTCATAACTAGTGTGTAAGTAAGCATTAAAACAAAAGGAAATGCAATATAATAGTTTTATTTCTAATAAAAAAAGGATTTTTTTTCTTATACATAGGATATACAGTTCTGTATCTTTAGTTTTTGCTCAAGTGGAAGCATAAAAACATTTTCTCCTCACATTTCCTGCACCGTCTTCAGTTCATTTGGCAGCAGAGTCAGACACAGTAGATATGAGGGATGTAAGGACATAACCTGATAATCCCACTTCAAGCTTGATTCCGGTGAGGAAGGGGGTAAAAAGAGAAAATGTTCAATTGTCTTCAAGAGATTCAGGCTCTGAAGGAATCCAACTGCTCCTCCGACAGCTTGGCTGACACAGCTCTTTTATCACGGGATCGTTTTTAGCCTTTTATTTATTGGCTTCAACTTTAAACACTGTGTTATAAAATTGTGCTGTTTTCAAGACTCTTGAGCACACCCAGTTCAAATCTCTGCAAGGTTTCTTCTGGTAACATTGCTCGGTGGCGGCCTACTGCACCAAAAATTTTACCGCCACCCCAAGGCCATATGAATTTACTAAGAAAAATATATAAAGCACTGACTTTCCGCAAGCGTGCACACAAACAACGTGCATGGCCGTCATCCGGTATCTAGAAGCGCCCCACTCACACAAGTTTTCCAGTCAGTCATCAAACAGTGTCTCGCTAAGCGTGACTGTCCGACAGAAACATGAGTTTATTAAAGTACTTCAAACGTGGAAAAAAATCATTAGAGGTATGTAAGCACTGGCGTTTATCATGGTTTTAACCCGCTGGAAATGAGGGCAATAATGGAAGAGTCGCTTAGCTAAGAGATGTGGTTAGAATTCATATGCAGCTTCATATGAAGGGAAAGGCAAGGGGGACTGATGAATTGCTGAGGATATACACTCACCGGCCACTTTATTAGGTACACCTGTCCAACTGCTCGTTAACACTTAATTTCTAATCAGCCAATCACATGGCGGCAACTCAGTGCATTTAGGCATGTAGACATGGTCAAGACAATCTCCTGCAGTTCAAACCGAGCATCAGTATGGGGAAGAAAGGTGATTTGAGTGACTTTGAACGTGGCATGGTTGTTGGTGCCAGAAGGGCTGGTCTGAGTATTTCAGAAACTGCTGATCTACTGGGATTTTCACGCACAACCATCTCTAGGGTTTACAGAGAATGGTCCGAAAAAGAAAAAATATCCAGTGAGCGGCAGTTCTGTGGGCGGAAATGCCTTGTTGATGCCAGAGGTCAGAGGAGAATGGCCAGACTGGTTCGAGCTGATAGAAAGGCAACAGTGACTCAAATAACCACCCGTTACAACCAAGGTAGGCAGAAGAGCATCTCTGAACGCACAGTACGTCGAACTTTGAGGCAGATGGGCTACAGCAGCAGAAGACCACGCCGGGTGCCACTCCTTTCAGCTAAGAACAGGAAACTGAGGCTACAATTTGCACAAGCTCATCGAAATTGGACAATAGAAGATTGGAAAAACGTTGCCTGGTCTGATGAGTCTTGATTTCTGCTGCGACATTCGGATGGTAGGGTCAGAATTTGGCGTCAACAACATGAAAGCATGGATCCATCCTGCCTTGTATCAATGGTTCAGGCTGGTGGTGGTGGTGTAATGGTGTGGGGAATATTTTCTTGGCACTCTTTGGGCCCCTTGGTACCAATTGAGCATCGTTGCAACGCTACAGCCTACCTGAGTATTGTTGCTGACCATGTCCATCCCTTTATGACCACAATGTACCCAACTTCTGATGGCTACTTTCAGCAGGATAATGCGCCATGTCATAAAGCTGGAATCATCTCAGACTGGTTTCTTGAACATGACAATGAGTTCACTGTACTCAAATGGCCTGCACAGTCACCAGATCTCAATCCAATAGAGCATCTTTGGGATGTGGTGGAACGGGAGATTCGCATCATGGATGTGCAGCCGACAAATCTGCGCCAACTGTGTGATGCCATCATGTCAATATGGACCAAACTCTCTGAGGAATGCTTCCAGCACCTTGTTGAATCTATGCCACGAAGAATTGAGGCAGTTCTGAAGGCAAAAGGGTGTCCAACCCGTTGCTAGCATGGTGTACCTAATAAAGTGGCCGGTGAGGAACTACAATATTAAGTTATGTTCTGTAGGAATTGCAAGAATGAAGAGACTGGCAATTTCTCTCTTTTCTTGCAAGAGCAGGCGTGCGGTTTTTTTATTCTCCAGCGGCAGTGACAAAAAGCAACAGCTAAAAACACTAGCTCTAAACTGAAGTCCTTCAGCGGCTGCCTAGAGAGGTGCCTGATGAGAAAGCCTGAGTGCACAACTATAACTGCCTAAACAGATCATTCTGTAAATGAACACATATTGTGGTGAATTATGTCTTTAGAGTCCGCTACAGTTCCCTATTATGTACCTGGCAGGTTAAGATGACCGAAATTGTCATATCCGGCTCTAGGGAGCCGGGCAATCAGAGCCAGGGACAAGCCAGTGAGTCGTGATGGTTTATTTTGGGTAAGGGATAAGGGATGAGGAGAGCACAGATACTCATGCAGAGGTACACTCACAGGTTGCACAGCGCAGAGGTAAGCAGCTCGTACCGGACATGGGGGTAACAAGACGTACATACTCACAGCGGGATACAAACACAGGAATGCTGCAAGAGGAGTATAAGCTGACACCAGACGAAGGGGCTTCAGCTTAGCAATGTGTTTATGTCGCAGCCCCGAGTCATCGAGGCTGCTCCCATTTATCCTCATTGGCAGCGCCCCAGCTGATGAGGACTAATTGGCCCCAGCCGTCCGTAATGCTGCCAGCTGGGAGCCTGCTGAGACGCTGCTCAATGGGAAAAGGGAAAACATGGGCTGAGTGCCGAGACGGCATCTCAACCCGTGGTGACAGAGCCCCCCCCTCAAGGTCGGGCTCCTGAACGACCAGGAACATCCCAGCCCCCCCCCCCCCACCTAGGGTGGGAGGAAGGGAGGCAGGATTGGAGGGGAAGAGGCCAAGGGAAGGACAACACCAATGGGGCAGTGTAGGGTGGCAGGGAAAAAAAACAAATACAATACTGAACAAAACAGGAAATAATCAACCCAGGTTCGAATGGGGAGAAGAACTGGGTCAGCACGCCGGTTACACACTACTCAGAGAGTACCAACAATGCGTGACCCAGAGCAAGGAAAAAACCATCAAAAAGGTACAGGGTAAAAATGCTGAGTAAGGTTAAATAAAGGGGAACACAATACACAGCGCCACTAAGTACATACACAGTCACCAAGAAAAGTGAAGGTGACTGGAACAAATTGACAACTACAGAGCATGGTGTTACGGAAAACAAGGCACATGACTCTAATGAACCAACAGGGCATAAAAAAGAAATACTGAGTGCAGGCAAAGAAAAACCCACACACACGAATATATAAATACCCACAGCCACCTAAAGAAATGAAAGTGACTGGAATAAATGGATAACTGCAGAGCATGGTCTGAAAGGAAACAAAACATAACTCTACAATGAAAAAACGAGGCTAAAAACATGGCACAAAAAGTAAAATGCTGAGCATGAGCGATGGAAAACAGCACTATAAAAACGAATCCACCAACAGGACAAAATATTACACCCGAGTGACCTTCACAAAGATAAAAGAAAAAGTGACACCCGAGGAACATGGCAGACAGAGTCCACAAATAGCCGAGATGGCTCCGGAGATCTCCCCGCCCATCGTCCCGTTGGCGAATCAGGGAAAGAGAAGTGTTCGGACGGCGAGCTCCGGACCCAGATCCCAGGAATCCAGTCCACCGGCAGCCGAACCAGGCTGCCCAGAGGGAAACACAGACCAGTGGGGGGAACCAGATCACCGAACCGAAAGTTCTGTGGGTCGGGTCGTCGACCCGCATCACTCAACCACCAGGACCGTTGAGACGGGCGAAGGATCAGAGCGGATCCCGGTGGAAGAGGCTCAGGGGAGAGCCGATGACGAGGGCGGCGGGCGTCAGGCCGCAGGGAAACGGCCACCTCCTCACCGGACCTGGACAATACTGGGGCAGCACCCACGTCGGACCCCGATCGGGCCTCGGGCGAACCCACGTTGGACACTGCACCAGAACCGACCTCCAACGTTGAACCCGGACCCTCCAGCACCACGAGGAACAGCAACTCCTCGCCGGTGACCCTGGAAGAAGGCTCAGAAGAGAAAATAGAACCGGGATCAGGATCACCGGCAGCGCCAGAACCCGGCGAGACGAGCTCAGACGCAGCGGGCGGCTGCACCCTGCTCGTCTCCCCTGGAGATAGGCTGAAGTGCTCAAAGATAAAAAGAGAGAAAAGAAAGGAGAGCACTCGCCTGATCTCGGGTTCTGACGCCGTCCAGGACTGCGAAGATCCAGGATCCGTCGTCAGGTCGTTGTCAGGCTCCCATCTAGCCGCGTCGGGCCCCGCAGCCAGCACGATGGTCAGCGCAGCTTGAGATTCCTCCGGCTCCGGTGACCCCGCCGACGATCCACTCGACGTGAAGCCAGAAGAATCTCGTCCCGCTGGACCGAACCGCTCCTCCGTGGAGACCCGGGGACGCTCAATCGTCGGCGTAGACTCCACGCAGCAGTCAGTCCCCCTCCTCCGTCCGCAATGTAGCTGCGGAACCACAGGCCCTCTCCATATCCCACCACGTTGACCCGGAGCCGAGGACCGCTCGGCGGAGAGAGACACAGAGGATGCGGGATTAGGAATACAGGTTACAGCAGGTGGGGAGAGTTCAGGGAGCTGCGAACCCTGAACTTCTCCTCCAGGGATGTGACAGAGCAAATCATTAAGCAGGTGTGAAAAAACAATGACTTGCCTGCCCCTTGGAGGTTGAGTATCGCCTGCTGTAGTGGATTCTGCTTCTTCCTCTCCCCGCCCGGCGATAACGGAGGACCCCCCGGGGATTCGTCTGAGGATCGCTCGCGTTGTCTCCAGCAGAGAGCTCACCAGGCCGGGATTCCAGGCACACACAGCGGTCAGGAAGCGCGTCGAGGAGGAGGGGGAAACAGCCGGGGTGAGCCAGCCCGAATGTCCAGGAATGACAGCGGGGGAACGAGGCTCAGGGGACGAGGCTGTAGAATCTCCACACTGACGAGGCGAAGGGGCTTCAGCTTAGCAATGTGTTTATGTCGCAGCCCCGAGTCATCGAGGCTGCTCCCATTTATCCTCATTGGCAGCGCCCCAGCTGATGAGGACTAATTGGCCCCAGCCGTCCGTAATGCTGCCAGCTGGGAGCCTGCTGAGACGCTGCTCAATGGGAAAAGGGAAAACATGGGCTGAGTGCCGAGACGGCATCTCAACCCGTGGTGACAGAAATTCACGAAGTCAATGACTGTAATCTGTCAGCAGCCTTCAGACAAACTAAATGTGTCACCATTTGATTTCAAAATAAGGGAGGTTTTTCCTACTGTCTGGGTGGTGAGAAGATTTCTAAAAAACCCCAAAAAACTATAAATATAAAGAAATATATCAGAAATAACGGCATCCTTGGTCATTTAAAATGGTATTCATTTATATAGCGCTTTTATTCTCATCTCTTGATGACCAAAGCGTTTTACAGATCCTGCTATCCACCCATTCACACACTGATGGCGGCATGCTACCTAACATGGCACTTCCAGACCCAACAGGATCAATTGGGGTGAAGTATCTTGCCCAGGGACACAGTGGCAGGATACCCAGGGAGAGCAGGATTTGAACCGCTAACCATGTGGTTATTGGATGACCTGCTCTACCTCCTGAGCCACTGCCGCCCTTTAAGTTATTCATTAAATAAAGTTGTAAATAAAGTTAATTAAAGTTGTTCATTAAATACAATTTTATTAATATCTTTTTTTTGTAATCAGAGTTAAATTATTGTTCTGTTCTGACTGCAAAATTATGGTCAAAAATGTAAATTGTAATAAAGAAAAAGTTAAAAAAAATTACCATAGCCTGTTTCATATTTATCTAAAAAAATACTAATTTTATTTTAAAAAACAGACAAAAATTAGACATAAAATAATCCACAAATTTATAATAAAGTTTCAAATGTACAATTAAAGTCAATTTTACAAGAGGAGATTACAAATTTCAGGAACATGGTTTCAACTTTAGATTTACAGAGAAAAGTAGAAAACTGTAAGAAAATTATTATAAATTTTTGAGAAAAACCTCAAACCTTCAAGACTGAAGTCATTACTCAAGTTTTAAGTGGTTGCTCTTTGTACCCTTAACTCTACTGGAAATTTTTGGTTGCCCACTTTTAATTATTAATTTCAAAGCACTGCTTTTATATGAGTAGAATTTCTGGTTACTATACCCACCTGATCATATGCATGAGTACATTACTATTATGAATATTTCTTTCCCTTCCCTACTCTCTCAATGGAAAAAAAAGAAACAGTAGAATAAAAATACACATATTTTTGTCATTTATGTAAACCATGACAAAAAAATCCTGCAGGACAAAACATGACACTTGATATTTTCTAACCTGTTTGTATTCCACCATAGACAGAGAGAACCTGAATCAGACAGAGCTCAGAGAGGGCAAGATGAGACAGAAGAGAGGAGCCAAGGAGAGGGAAGTGTTCAGGCAGAGGAAGGAGAGAAGGATAACACCACTAAAAAGTCTAAACACAGGATGTCTGGGTGGGACCCCAACTGGGCCAATATTCAAGCCTCGGTTGTACAATGCTTCAAATGGTAAGTTCTACATGCAACGTTACTATGTGAAATTTTAAAAAGAAATAAATAGTATAAAATTAGGGCATATATAAAATATAGGGCAGCACGGTGGCACATTGGTTAGCACAGTGGCAGCACAGCAAGAAGGTCATGGGATCGATTCCACCCTTGACCATCGTGGGTTCGATCCCACCCCCAGACCATCGGTGACCCTTCTGTGTGGAGTTTGCATGTTCTCCCCGTGTCTGCATGGGTTTACTCTGGGTACTCCGGTTTCCTCCCACATGCCAAAGACATGCAGGTTAGGTTAATTGGCATCAACTGGGGATTCTAAATTGTCCTTAGGTGTGGATGTGAGAGTGAATGGTTGTCTGTCTCTCTGTGTTGGCCCTGCGATGGACTGGCGATCCATCCAGGGTGTACCCTGCCTGTCGCCCAAAATGCTGGGATAGGCTCCAGCCCCCCGCGACCCGAAAGGATTAAGCGGTAGAAGATGGATGGATGGATGGATGGAAAATTAAAATATTCCGATATGTTTACCCCCCCACCCCCCCAGGGAAAAATATGTTGCCATCACGCCAAGGTCTTTAAGCCAGAGGAAACACTGCTCTGTATATTTTATCATTTAAGGACTAATATTGGAGATGTTTTATATAGAGTAGAATGTGATGTCTGTATGTTTTGCCAGGAAATCAAATTTTTCTGTAGCTTATTACTTTCAAATTGAAATTGTTGAAGTGTGTTGTCAGTCTGTTTCTCTGTTAGCAGGATTATACAAAAAAAAAAAAACTGATCCGATTTTAATGAAATGGAGAGAAAATATCCAATTTGCATCAAAATCTGGATTTCTTTTATTATTATTATTATTGTTGTTGTTGTTGTTTTTAAGTTGAATCTTTTTTAACTTGAATTTCAGTGCGTAACAGTTCCAAAATATCTATATACAGGGGTTTAAGCTCTAAAGCAAATTAAACAGAGAGAATGATGCTGTGCCAACATTAAAAATAATCCTTCCATCATAATCATCTTTGAAGACCCAGTCTGGTAATATCAAGTAAATTTAGAATACGAATGCACAAAATGGCCTTCAGGTGACATGTGATATCTGCAGCTAAATGAAACAGAATTTTAGCTCTCCTTTAAATTATTCTCTTTTTTGCCATAATTTCAATTACTGATCAGGTTTTGCCTATAAAAATCTGTTTCAATTTGAACATGGCCCTTGCTGAATGTATTCCACATTGTGCAAATTTGCAGTAGAGGTTTAATATAACAAAGTCATTGTCAGGTTGTGCAGCTCCCAGTAACATAAAGACACCATCCATATCTGTATCTGTCCAGATAAGATAAGACTACAGATACAGTCATATCAATATTATGATGGTGCAAGGTGTCAATGCTGGACACTTAACACTTACTAAGATGGCACTTACAGTGTATGATAATGAAAAAGCAAGTCAAGGTGAAAGTGCAAGGTGATTAACATTTCCATCACTACCATTACCCCCACTGATATGAATGACATCGGGGAAATAAGTGGTAGCAGTGATGACTGAATTAATAGACCAAAAGAAGTCCAGCCACTCAGGCCAGTGAGGGTCTGAAGTGTGTGAGGGTCCAGGAGGAAGTCGGGGTGGAGTCAGTGTTGTGTCAGACTGTGGCCCTGGCTGTTATGCAGCGGGTACAAAGCAGTGCCTCAAGCGTTCAGTTTTGCACTTGGGTGGAATGATGCGATGGCTGAATGAGCTGCCCTGCTGCCACGGCTCATCATGGAGAGGGTGGAAGGGGTTATCCAAGATGGATTTGAGTTGTCCCACATCCTTGTCTCAGCCGCTGTCTCCAGGCTTTCCAGCTCCACTCCAACCAGAGTGAGCCACTGAGAGAGCAATGTTGACAAAATTGCAATATTTGACCCTCAGAAAAAGATACCCTGTGGGGATTTTTTTTAGATTTGCTTGTTTTTTTCATGTATTCACCCTGCAATTTGCAAGCTGTATTATAAAGTGCTACCCATTCTGACGAAATGTGTTTGCCTTTGTAGGGCAGAGTTGCAGTAATGTGTGTCATATCAAAACAATCCCATATTAATTTGCTGGCTGACGGTTTCACATGGCCCCTTATAATTCAGATAAAGATCTTCCCCTAAACACACTGTTAAGCAGCTTTCAGTTGAGTATAATCAAACCAAATTAGTGAGTGGTAAAGGAAAAGAACCAAAGCAGACATTATGGAACCAACCATGCCCTTTCTGATCAACCTGCATCAACTCCTTCAAGATCCCCAATATAGATTTTGCCAGCTTCCGTAAACCCTAAAAATCATATGCATGTTCTATAACAAACTAAAACTCCAGGAATCACTTTTGGGCAAGAATAAGTAAATAAGACCTTTGAATCTGTGGTGGAGAGGAGGACACTGAACAACTGCTAACTGCTAACTAACCTAACCTAACCTAACTCCTTTTTCTATTATGCTGTGTGTATTTCTGTTGGTTTGGGTTGTCTACTGTGTCATGCTGCTGTTACACTGTAATTTCCCAGTTTGGGATCAATAAAGTCTATCTCTCTCTCTCTCTCTCTCTCTCTCTCTCTCTCTCTCTCTCTCTCTCTCTCTCGTGCGCATGCGTGGGCGTTTGTGGGAGCAGGGGTGTGGAGTGGTGTCGAGTGAGTACTTTAAACTTTGTATTTTCTAACTTTTTCTCTATCTTGTGTGTTTGAGGTGTGTGTGTTTAATATAGTGGGTTGAGTGTGTGTGTGCTGGGGTGTGAGTGTTGGAGTGAGTGTGTCGGGGATCGGTAGCTTCTGCTGCCGGTTTTTCCCGGCCGGCATCATGCCGGTGATTGATGGTGGTGTGGAGTTTGAGCGCTTAACCCGGCGTCATGGTGTGAGAATCCTCCCGACAGTTCCCTGTTCTGTGGAGGAGGCCAGCCTCGCTGTAGGACAGGTGGTTGGGCATGGCAGCATAAAATCAGCATCGAGGATGAACAGCGCAATTGTGATCTTTCTGGATTCGACTGAAAAAGCTGATCAGGTGGTGGCACAGGGAGTGGTCATAGGTGACACTTTTACTCCCGTTTTACCGCTGGCGAATCCGTCTAGGAGGATCACCATCTCAAACGCTCCTCCTTTCGTTAAAAATGATCAGCTGATTAGAGAGTTGTCCCGTTTTGGCCAGGTTGTGTCCCCTATCAGAATGGTCTCTCTGGGTAGTAAATCACCCCTGCTGAAGCATGTTGTATGTCACAGGAGGCAGTGTTTCATGATGTTGAAAGACAGCTCTGCTGAACTGAACGCGTCTTTGATTGACTGCTTTAGCTACTTGGTGTTTGCAACATCTGAAACCATGAAGTGTTTTGCGTGTGGCGCAGAAGGCCATCTTATTAGGTCATGTCCTGAAAAGGCGAACACAAAGAGCACTGGCGGTAAGAAAGGTGACGCCGCTGTTTCTGGTGGTCCGGAGGGTAGCGCTACATGTGGTGCGGTGGATGCCGCTGCGGCGCCCGCTTCTGCTGGGGCGGTCGCGGCCGCGTCCGCTTCTACTTCTGCGGGGGCGTCCGCGTCCGCGTCCGCTTGTGCTGGGGCGGCCGCGGCCGCCTCTGCTGGGGTGGCCGCGGCGGGCGCGGTAGTTGCCCCCCCAAACAGTGATGGTGGGGAATTTCTGTCTGGCGGCAGCTCTGATCATTGTGACGAGCCTGTCGCCCGGGGTAAAAAGGTGGAGGGTGTAAGTAAAAGTGCAGTTAAACGAAGGAACGTGAATGAACAGACTTTGCAGGCGGGGGAGGAGCGGTTTGAGGCTGTAGCGGACACACAGAGCAAACACTGCATGACAAACGTTGCGTTTCATGAAGAAATGCAGGAATGTAGTTTTGTTGAAGAGGATCCTTTTAAAGCTGCACAAAAAAGGAAAAGTGCGGAAAACTTGCAGAGCTCTGCTAAATCTAGTAGGGTTGGGAATTTAGATTTACTGAATGAGAGCGCTTCTGACGAAAGTGGAGATGAGTCTGAACTGATGCAGACGCAGGAGGAGCAAAGCTCCTATTGTTTTACTAAAATTAGGCAATTTCTCCAGGTGACTAAGGGGAGCAGAGCTGTGAAAGTGGAAAATTACTTTCCAGATCTGGAGTTATTCGTGGCATCAGCTCGCAAATTTATGAAACTGAATGATGGGAATGAGACTTTCACTGATCAGGAAATTTATCGTTTAAAGAAACTGGTTGCTAAACTGAAATTGCAAATTACTAACAGTCATGTTGACTCTTAGTTTGTTTCTTCCCTTTTATGCTATGTGTGTGTTTTTTTACTGTACCCTATTTTTATCCTTTTTAATGCCCCACCTTAGAATTGGCACTCTCAATATTAATGGGGCCAGGGATGATGTAAAAAGGGCCTCTTTATACAAGCTTTTTAATTTAAAGAAACTTGACGTGCTGATGGTCCAGGAGACTCACAGCACTGTAGACATTGAGAGCCATTGGAGAAAAGAGTGGGATGGCTGCATTTTTTTTAGCCACAAATCCAGTAGCAGTGGGGGGGTGGCTGTACTTTTCTCTAGGGGTTGTGTGCCTGTCTCTTATGAGGTAGAAGAGGTGGTGAGAGGTCATTTCCTCTTATTAAAGGTACAGTTTGAAAACGTGAACTTCGTTTTTATAAACGTGTATGTGCCAACACAGAGAGCAGAGAGGATCAGGGTCTTTGACGTGCTTTCGGATACGGTTAAGTCCTGTGATCCAAATAGTTTTTTATTTCTGGGGGGTGATTTTAACTGTACATTAAACCACAGACTAGACAGGAACCATCAGGAGCCTCACCCTGCTTCTGCCAATAGGCTGAGAGAACTGGTGAAAACACATGAAATGGCCGATGTGTGGAGATCACATCATGGGGACCAGAGGCAGTACACCTGGAGCCATGTCAAAGATAACCTTTTATCTATGGCTAGGTTAGACCGTTTTTATGGTTTTAAACATCAAATGAGTGTTTTTAAAAATAGTTGTATCTGTCCTGTTGGTTTCACTGATCACTGCCTGCTGTTTTGTTCTGTGTTTATTGAAAATGTAAAGTGTAAGAGTGCTTTTTGGCATTTTAACAATACACTTTTAAATGATGTGTTTTTTAAAGAGGTTTTTCATGATGTTTGGAAGTCACACAGGGAACAAAAACCCTCTTTTAGTTCTCTCCAATTGTGGTGGGATTTTGGTAAGGCCCAGATAAAACAACTCTGCCAACAGTACACTCAAAATGTCACTCGTAGCTTGACCCAATCCTTGAAAGTTCTGGAGACTGAGGTGGTAGAACTAGAGGAGTTGCTCAGTTCTACAGGAAAACAGGAGCACTTAGAGGCTCTCAAGTCAAAAAGGTCAGCCTTGGCTAGCTTGCTAGGGGTCACCGCACAGGGTGCTCTGGTCCGCTCACGCTACATGGATGTAGCTCTGATGGACTCGCCCTCCCAGTACTTTTTTGGACTGGAGGGGAAAAATGGACAGAGAAAGCTCATTCACTCCTTGTTGGGCGATGACGGGAGAACAATCTCCACAGCAGCAGAGATCAGGAAACACGCTGCTAGCTTTTACAGTGAATTGTTTAGAGCAGAGTGGAGGGAGGACACGTCACTGGGCCAGGTTTTCCTTGATGGTCTTCCAGTGCTCTCAGAGGACCTTGTTGCCGGCTTGGATGCTCCACTGTCTCTGTCTGAGCTGCATACGGCGCTAATGAGCCTCCAGAATGGAAAATCACCAGGCATAGATGGTCTCTCTGTGGACTTTTTTAAGGAATTCTGGCCCCTGCTTGGTCCAGACCTGCTGGAGGTTCTCCAAGATAGCTTGGAAAGGGGGACCCTACCCACGACCTGCAGGAGGGCCATCATCACACTGTTGCCGAAAAAGGGGGACCTCCAGAGCCTAAAGAACTGGAGGCCAGTCTCTCTGCTCTGCACAGACTACAAGATTCTCTCAAAAGCTCTGGCCCAAAGACTGAGAAAGGTGATGAGCGAGCTCATTCATGTAGACCAGACTTACTGTGTGCCTGGCAGGCTGATTAGTGACAACGTCACTTTAATTCGGGATATTTTGGAGGTCTCTGGTTCATTGGCGGTAGAAACTGGTTTGATTTCAATTGACCAGGAAAAGGCGTTTGATCGGGTTGAACACCAATATTTATGGACAGTTTTAACAGCTTTTGGTTTCAGCCCAGGCTTCATAGCCAGGATACGGGTCTTGTACAGTGACATTGAGAGTGTGCTGAAGATAAATGGGGGCCTGTCTGCCCCTTTAAAAGTCCAGAGGGGGGTTCGGCAGGGCTGCCCTCTCTCAGGGATGCTGTACTCCCTCGCCATAGAGCCTTTGCTTCACTGCCTGAGAAGGGATCTATCAGGAGTTACTTTTCCTGGCTGTGACACCACGTTCAAGCTGTCGGCCTATGCAGATGATGTAGTCATTCTGCTAAACAAGCAGAGTGACATTGACGTTCTGGTTAGGAGTGTCAATCTTTTTGGCCAACTTTCCTCTGCAAAGATAAACTGGGGAAAAAGCGAGGCTCTGATGGTGGGGGAGAAACTAGAAAATCAGCTTACGCTGCCGGGTGGGTTGATTTGGAAAAAAGGAGGTTTTAAGTATCTTGGTGTCTTTATTGGAAATCAGCAGTTTGAGCAAAAAAATTGGGATGGGGTCATAGAGAAGATTAACGGGAGACTAAACAAGTGGAAGTGGCTAATGCCAAGAATATCTTTTAGAGGAAGAGTGCTCATTTTAAATAATCTTGTTTCCTCATCCCTGTGGCACCGCCTCATGTGCATGGACCCCCCTGCTGGTTTGTTGTCCAAAATTCAGTCTGTTTTGGTGGACTTTTTTGGGGGGGGTGGACTCCACTGGGTTCCTCAAGCCCTGTTATTTCTTCCCAAAGAGGAGGGGGGGCAAGGAGTGATTCATTTAGCTAGTAGAGGTGCTGCTTTTAGACTGACTTTCATACAGAGACTGCTGACGGGCCCCCAGGACCTGGTATGGAGGCCTTTGGCCTGTGTTATTTTACAGAGAGTCCTTGGGCTTGGGCTAGACCTCCCTGTGTTTTTAATGGATTTTAAGAACTCTAATGCACTGTCTTTACCCAGTTTTTACCGCAGTCTCTTTTCAGTGTGGACTCTTTTTAAAAAACAAAGAGGGCCATGCGATTCCCTCTACTGGTTGTTGAGGGAGCCGCTGGTTTTTGGTGGTCGCCTTGGTGTCCTGCCGGGAGTTGGAAGGACCTTCCTTGATAGGCTGTGTTCCAGGAACATTCTCACTCTGAAGCAAGTGGTGGAACTGGCTGGTCCTGGCCTCAACAACGCCTCAGCTTTAGCAGCTCATCTTGGTGTCAGGTCGAATCGTTTCATCGATGGTCTTCTTGCACACTGGAAACAGGAGCTTCATGGACTTGAGCACTCCCTACTCTTGGACTTTAGCAATGGCACGCTGCAGCCAGAAAGCACTGACCCCTTTCCCTCTCTCACGCTCTATATGGACTTTGACGTCGCTCCTTGCTCCTTACTGGCATTCTGTGCTCCCACTGGTGTGGACTTTGGAGGAGCCAGTGGTAAGGCACTCTACAGACTGGTGGTGATGGCACTCAACAAGGACCGATTGAACACCTGTGTGGACACTCCTTGGAGAGCCTATTTTAAACTAGGAAAAGGGCATCGGCCTGCCTGGAGGGCTCTTTACAACGCCCCTCTCCCTAAGAGGCATGGAGACTTACAGTGGAGGGTCCTGCATGGTATTATAGCTGTCAATGCTTTTGTTTCTGTGATTAACAGCAGTGTCAGTGATCAGTGTGTTTTTTGTTCCTCTAGGGAGACTGTTTTTCATCGTTTTATTGAATGTCAGCGCCTGAGTGGCCTCTTTGAACTTCTCACAAAACTTTTTCATATTTTTAAGGAAGTTTTCTCTAAGCAGGTTTTCATTTGTGGTTTTATGTACAATCGTCGTTTTAAGCAGAAGTGTCAACTACTGAACTTTGTTTTAGGGCAGGCAAAGTTGGCTATCTATGTAAGCCGGAGAAGAAAACTTGAAAATGTTGAGAATGATGTTGATGTCAAAATTTTATTTGTGAGGCTACTTAAAGCCAGAATCAGGCTGGACTTTCAGTTTTTTATGGGGAATGGGGATGTGGAAGGTTTCAGGACCCTCTGGTCCCTGGAGAATGTCCTCTGTTCAGTTCATGATGGACAGCTTTTTTTGGGGCGTTTTTTGGGGGATTAATTTTCTGTGTAACATAGCATGATATAGAAATTGTATTGACTGATGGACAAGTGTGTTTATTAAAGATCTTTTAAAAATCAAAATCTCTCTCTCTCTCTCTCTCTCTCTCTCTCTCTCTCTCTGTCTCTCTCTCTCTCGTGCGCATGCGTGGGCGTTTGTGGGAGCAGGGGTGTGGAGTGGTGTCGAGTGAGTACTTTAAACTTTGTATTTTCTAACTTTTTCTCTATCTTGTGTGTTTGAGGTGTGTGTGTTTAATATAGTGGGTTGAGTGTGTGTGTGCTGGGGTGTGAGTGTTGGAGTGAGTGTGTCGGGGATCGGTAGCTTCTGCTGCCGGTTTTTCCCGGCCGGCATCATGCCGGTGATTGATGGTGGTGTGGAGTTTGAGCGCCTGACCCGGCGTCATGGTGTGAGAATCCTCCCGACAGTTCCCTGTTCTGTGGAGGAGGCCAGCCTCGCTGTAGGACAGGTGGTTGGGCATGGCAGCATAAAATCAGCATCGAGGATGAACAGCGCAATTGTGATCTTTCTGGATTCGACTGAAAAAGCTGATCAGGTGGTGGCACAGGGAGTGGTCATAGGTGACACTTTTACTCCCGTTTTACCGCTGGCGAACCCGTCTAGGAGGATCACCATCTCAAACGCTCCTCCTTTCGTTAAAAATGATCAGCTGATTAGAGAGTTGTCCCGTTTTGGCCAGGTTGTGTCCCCTATCAGAATGGTCTCTCTGGGTAGTAAATCACCCCTGCTGAAGCATGTTGTATGTCACAGGAGGCAGTGTTTCATGGTGTTGAAAGACAGCTCTGCTGAACTGAACGCGTCTTTTAATTTCAGGATTGACGGCTTTAGCTACTTGG
The DNA here is from genome assembly GCA_020510985.1 of Pholidichthys leucotaenia. Taxonomy (NCBI): domain Eukaryota; kingdom Metazoa; phylum Chordata; class Actinopteri; order Cichliformes; family Pholidichthyidae; genus Pholidichthys; species Pholidichthys leucotaenia. Next base: position 181,372,199 of record CM035837.1, on the reverse strand, counting down.
TGTTTGCAACATCTGAAACCATGAAGTGTTTTGCGTGTGGCGCAGTAGGCCATCTTATTAGGTCATGTCCTGAAAAGGCGAACACAAAGAGCACTGGCGGTAAGAAAGGTGACGCCGCTGTTTCTGGTGGTCCGGAGGGTAGCGCTACATGTGGTGCGGTGGATGCCGCTGCGGCGCCCGCTTCTGCTGGGGCGGTCGCGGCCGCCGCTTCTACTTCTGCAGGGGTGTCCGCGTCCACGTCCGAGTCCGCGTCCGCTTGTGCTGGGGCGGCCGTGGCCGCCTCTGCTGGGGTAGCCGCAGCGGGCGCGGTAGTTGCCCCCCCAAACAGTGATGGTGGGAAATTTCTGTCTGGCGGCAGCTCTGATCATTGTGACGAGCCTGTCACCCGGAGTAAAGAGGCGGAGGGTGTAAGTAAGAGTGCAGTTAAACGAAGGAACGTGGGTGAGCAGACTTTGCAGGCGGGGGAGGAGCGGTTTGAGGCTGTAGCGGACACACAGAGCAAACACTGCATGACGAACGTTGCAGTTCACAAAGAAATGCAGGAATGTAGTTTTGTTGAAGAGGATCCTTTTAAAGCTGCACAAAAAAGAAAAAGTGCTGAAAACTTGCAGAGCTCTGCTAAATCTAGTAGGGTTGGGAAGTTAGATTTACTGGATGAGAGCGTCTCTGACGAAAGTGGAGCTGAGTCTGAACTGATGCAGACGCAGACGCAGGAGGAGCAAAGCTCCTATTGTTTTACCAAAATTAGGCAATTTCTCCAGGTGACCAAGGGGAGCAGAGCTGTGAAAGTGGAAAATTACTTTCCAGATCTGGAGTTATTTGTGGCATCAGCTCACAAGCTGATGAAACTGAATGATGGGAATGAGACTTTTACTGATCAGGAAATATTTCGTTTAAAGAAACTGGTCGTCAAACTGAAATCACAAATTACTAACAGTCATGTTGACTCTTAGTTTGTTTCTTCCCTTTTATGCTATGTGTGTGTTTTTTTACTGTACCTTATTTTTATCCTTTTTAATGCCCCACCTTAGAATTGGCACTCTTAATATAAACGGGGCCAGGGATGATGTAAAAAGGGCCGCTTTATACAAGCTTTTTAATTTAAAGACACTTGACGTGCTGATGGTCCAGGAGACTCACAGCACTGTAGACATTGAGTGCCAGTGGAGAAAAGAGTGGGATGGCTGCATTTTTTTTAGCCACAAATCCAATAATAGTGGAGGGGTGGCTGTACTTTTCTCTCGGGGTTGTGTGCCTGTCTCTTATGAGGTAGAAGAGGTGGTGAAAGGACATGTACTCTTGCTAAAGGTACAGTTTGAAAACGTAGACTTGGTTCTTATAAACGTGTATGTGCCAACCCAGAGAGCAGAAAGGATCAGGGTCTTTAATATGCTATCAGATACGGTTAGATCCTGTAATCCAAATAGTTTTTTATTTCTGGGGGGTGATTTTAACTGTACATTAAACCACAGACTGGACAGGAACCATCAGGAACCTCACCCTGCTTCTGCCAATAGGCTGAGGGAACTAGTGAAGGCACATGAAATGGCCGATGTGTGGAGATCACATCATGGGGACCAGAGGCAGTACACCTGGAGCCATGCTAAAGATAACCTCTTATCTATGGCTAGGTTAGACCGTTTCTATGGTTTTAAACACCAAATGAGTGTTTTTAAAAATAGTTGTATCTGTCCTGTTGGTTTCACTGATCACTGCCTGCTGATTTGTTCTGTTTTCATTGAAAATGTAAAGTGTAAGAGTGCTTTTTGGCATTTTAATAATACACTTTTAAATGATGTGTTTTTTAAGGGAGTTTTTCATGATGTATGGAAGTCACACAGGGAACAGAAATCTTCTTTTAGTTCTCTCCAAATGTGGTGGGATTTTGGTAAGGCCCAGATAAAACAACTCTGCCAACAGTACACTCAAAATGTCACTCGTAGCTTGACCCAATCCTTGAAAGTTCTGGAGACTGAGGTGGTAGAGCTAGAGATGTTACTCAGTTCTACCGGAAAACAGGAGCACTTAGAGGCTCTTAAGTCAAAAAGGTCAGCCTTGGCTAGCTTGCTAGGGGTCACCGCACAGGGTGCTCTGGTCCGCTCACGCTACATGGATGTAGCTCTGATGGACTCGCCCTCCCAGTACTTTTTTGGACTGGAGGGGAAAAATGGACAGAGAAAGCTCATTCACTCCTTGTTGGGCGATGACGGGAGAACAATCTCCACAGCAGCAGAGATCAGGAAACAAGCTGCTAGCTTTTACAGTGAATTGTTTAGAGCAGAGTGGAGGGAGGACACGTCACTGGGCCAGGTTTTCCTTGATGGTCTTCCAGTGCTCTCAGAGGACCTTGTTGCCGGCGTGGATGCTCCACTGTCTCTGTCTGAGCTGCATACGGCGCTAATGAGCCTCCAGAATGGAAAATCACCAGGCATAGATGGTCTCTCTGTGGACTTTTTTAAGGAATTCTGGCCCCTGCTTGGTCCAGACCTGCTGGAGGTTCTCCAAGATAGCTTGGAAAGGGGGACCCTACCCACGACCTGCAGGAGGGCCATCATCACACTGTTGCCGAAAAAGGGGGACCTCCAGAGCCTAAAGAACTGGAGGCCAGTCTCTCTGCTCTGCACAGACTATAAGATTCTCTCAAAAGCTCTGGCCCGAAGACTGAGGAAGGTGATGAGCGAGCTCATTCATGTAGACCAGACTTACTGTGTGCCTGGCAGGCTGATTAGTGACAACGTCACTTTAATTCGGGATATTTTGGAGGTCTCTGGTTCATTGGCGGTAGAAACTGGTTTGATTTCAATTGACCAGGAAAAGGCGTTTGATCGGGTTGAACACCAATATTTATGGACAGTTTTAACAGCTTTTGGGTTCAGCCCAGGCTTCATAGCCAGGATACGGGTCTTGTACAGTGACATTGAGAGTGTGCTGAAGATAAATGGGGGCCTGTCTGCCCCTTTAAAAGTCCAGAGGGGGGCTCGGCAGGGCTGCCCTCTCTCAGGGATGCTGTACTCCCTCGCCATAGAGCCTTTGCTTCACTGCCTGAGAAGGGATCTATCAGGAGTTACTTTTCCTGGCTGTGACACCACGTTCAAGCTGTCGGCCTATGCAGATGATGTAGTCATTCTGCTAAATAAGCAGAGTGACATTGACGTTCTGGTTAGGAGTGTCAATCTTTTTGGCCAATTTTCCTCTGCAAAAATAAACTGGGGAAAAAGCGAGGCTCTGATGGTGGGGGAGAAACTAGAAATTCAGCTTACGCTGCCTGGTGGGTTGATTTGGAAAAAAGGAGGTTTTAAGTATCTTGGTGTCTTTATTGGAAATCAGCAGTTTGAGCAAAAAAATTGGGATGGGGTCATAGAGAAAATTAACGGGAGACTAAACAAGTGGAAGTGGCTAATGCCAAGAATATCTTTTAGAGGAAGAGTGCTCATTTTAAATAATCTTGTTTCCTCATCCCTGTGGCACCGCCTCATGTGCATGGACCCCCCTGCTGGTTTGTTGTCCAAAATTCAGTCTGTTTTGGTGGACTTTTTTTTGGGGGGGTGGACTCCACTGGGTTCCTCAAGCCCTGTTATTTCTTCCCAAAGAGGAGGGGGGGCAAGGAGTGATTCATTTAGCTAGTAGAGGTGCTGCTTTTAGACTGACTTTCATACAGAGACTGCTGACGGGCCCCCAGGACCTGGTATGGAGGCCTTTGGCCTGTGTTATTTTACAGAGAGTCCTTGGGCTTGGGCTAGACCTCCCTGTGTTTTTAATGGATTTTAAGAACTCTAATGCACTGTCTTTACCCAGTTTTTACCGCAGTCTCTTTTCAGTGTGGACTCTTTTTAAAAAACAAAGAGGGCCATGCGATTCCCTCTACTGGTTGTTGAGGGAGCCGCTGGTTTTTGGTGGTCGCCTTGGTGTCCTGCCGGGAGTTGGAAGGACCTTCCTTGATAGGCTGTGTTCCAGGAACGTTCTCACTCTGAAGCAAGTGGTGGAACTGGCTGGTCCTGGCCTCAACAACGCCTCAGCTTTAGCAGCTCATCTTGGTGTCAGGTCAAATCGTTTCATCGATGGTCTTCTTGCACACTGGAAACAGGAGCTTCATGGACTTGAGCACTCCCTACTCTTGGACTTTAGCAATGGCACGCTGCAGCCGGAAAGCACGGACCCCTTTCCCTCTCTCACGCTCTATATGGACTTTGACGTCACTCCTTGCTCCTTACTGGCATTCTGTGCTCCCACTGGTGTGGACTTTGGAGGAGCCAGTGGTAAGGCACTCTACAGACTGGTGGTGATGGCACTCAACAAGGACCGATTGAACACCTGTGTGGACACTCCTTGGAGAGCCTATTTTAAAACTAGGAAAATGGCATCGGCCTGCC